>OY728165.1:1233344158-1235744158 GCA_963277665.1 Viscum album | reverse complement strand
TGGACTCATGCTTATAGTGAATCGATATTCCTATGAAAAATTCCCTCTCAAAATGCTTAATCCCACATGAGAGACACTTAATGAGAGAAATAAGGGATGAAAAAGGATTACTCTACCATAGAGGGTGAACATGAAGAAGGGGCATGGAATTTTTCCTTTGATATTGTCTCATAGATAGGCCCAAGATTGATGGATGTGATTCTTCTTACATACCCTGTGGATATGGAAATCAGTATGAAGGTGGTTATATGAATTTCCCTATGAAATTAGGATGTACAAACCAGGAGGTAGAATTTTAAATTGGTGGTGGATGGACCAGGATGAAGAATCTTGGATTCAAGATGTTTCATGTGAGGCAATGAATCAGGCTACACATAGTTCTTTGGATCCCTGTGATGGTCGAGCCCATGCTTAGGAAGGGGGAATTTTTTATTTGGTGGTGGTTGGACTGGGAATTATAATATGGGTGTCACTACATATCCTGTGAGGGTAGAAATAAATCTACCCATTGTTATATGAATCCATATGCAGGTTAGGCCCATGTACATAGAGGGGCATTTGTACTTGGTGGTGACTGGACTAGGATGTGGAACCCAGGTGTCTATACATATCTTGCGTCATTATCAATCAAGCCAAATGTAGTTTTTATGCTCTATGTGCGGGTCAGTCCCATACACATTATGGTTTCATTTTTAGTGTTTTTTTTGGTTTCCTTGTGAGGTTTTAGTGTACCTTATACCTTTTTTGCATAAGGGATGCCATTATCTCCATTTCTATGCTCACGTGAGCTACACTTGGTGTGAGAAACAAGGAATAACAAGGATTTTCTCCCACAATACAGAGGTAGCTATGGGAAAAATGAAATCATTTTGCATCATGCGGTAGTTGGAACCAAATAGAGGAACAAGGCATCCCTACGTATCCCATTGGTAGATGGGATGCATTCCATATGTAGTTCTCACAAAAGGGATCCTTGCATAGGATTGGTCCATACACAAGGAGGAAGGGGCATCTGTTTCATTCTTTATGGTGGTGGTTGCACCATGTAATGACGTCGCTATGTATCCTACATAGATAGGAATAAATCCACACATAGGTTTGGGGAAATAAGGCTCCCATGTTGACCTAGAACACATGTAGTATAATAACATGGGTGAAGTGGTCATTTTTATTTTTCTCGGACATAGATATGAATCATGTGTAGTAAACCAATAACTAGAACATAATTCACCACATATAGTTTAATGTCTTTTAGTTGGGATAAAAGATTCCATGATTTTAATGTCTTGAGGTTAGGAATCCATGGACATGCAATTTAACGTTATGCAGTAATGATGAATATTTCCTAACATGAATGGAAGGTAATGTTGTATCTTGTAGTTTAATGTATTGATATTAGTAATTTTGGACATTCAGTTTTATATCATGTGGTCAGGATGACATATTCCATGAATTTTAATGTCTTGTGGTGAGGATGTTTGATTCCATCTAGTTTAATGTCATGCATTGAGTACTTTGGCTATGCAGTTTAGCATCTTGTGGCATGTAACATTATATCTTGATATTAATGGAGGGGTTTGTTGTATAATACAGTTTAATGTCTTCTGATTAAGATAATTTTGTACATGAAATTTTACATCATGCAGTCAGGATGATAGATTCCATGAAGTTTAATGTTATACTAGGAAGACATTGGATCATGTAGCACTACTGGAAAAAAGGCATATACCCACGGTTCAAAACCGTGGGTATAGCCCCCAAAACCGTGGGTATAGGCTATACCCACGGTTTTGGGAACCGTGGGCTGGAACGCCGTCGGTATAGGTCCCCAGCCTATACCCACGGTTTTCCAAAACCATGGGTATAGGTGTTCTGCCACCGTGTCAACAAAACATTCCCAATTGCCACGGTGTCAATATCTTTTACCCACGGTTTCAAAACCGTGGGTATAGATCCTAAAATAAAGCTGCAGGCGGGTTTCGATCCCACGACCTCTTCGCTGCAAAGTACCACGTCTAACCACTACCCTACTATCAATTATGTGTATATATATTTATATTTAGTTAAATATAGTTATATAAACCGTGGGTATAGAGGGAAGAACCGTAGGTATAGGACTCCCGCCAAAAAAAATCTTTCCCGCGGAAATTTTTTTTTTCCCGCGCACACATGGGAAACCTATACCCACGGTTTTTCAAAACCGTGGGTATAGGTTTTTTATCCTATACCTATCCCCACCGTTCTCCTCAAAACCGTGGGGATAGGTACCCCTAGACCCACGGTTCTTGAAAACCGTGGGTATAGGTCAATTTTCAAGACGTATCCCCACGGTTTTGGAAAACCGTGGGGATAGACCCCCCTATGCCCACGGTTTTTGAAAACCGTGGGTATAGGTCTTGAAAATAGACCTATACCCACGGTTTTCCAAAACCGTGGGTATAGGGGGTACCTATCCCCACGGTTTTGTGGAAAACCGTGGGGATAGGTCCATTTTCCAGTAGTGTAGTTTTGTGTCATGCGATTAGGATGAAATATCCCATATAGAATAATGTCATGTGGTGAGGACATTGGATCATGCATTTTTATGTCATGTAATAGGAATAATTTCTTTGGCTATATGAAATACTTCATTAAGAACATTTCATTAATAGGGGGAGTGGTAAGTTGTTCTTCCATTGAAATTAATGAATATTCTCCATTGGAGTAGACCTTGTGTATGAAATATAGGCCTTCCCATTTTGGCTCAAATTTAATGGGTTTAATTCTGAGTATCATCAAATTTCAAATGACCAACAGTATTTCCCCCTCAATGAAGGACCGAATGCGAACCTTTTTGATTAAGGATAGTTCAATTTGGTTTTGGTATATTTCAAAACAGGGTAGAGTGTTCAATCTTTTCCCATCCGATTGTTCTAATTAACCCACCAAATTCTAGGATTTCTCATCTATGGATAGTTGATCACAAATGGTAACACAAAGTGAAGGCAGTTGAAATTAAATTAGTAGGACTGATTCCTCCTCACATACCAATGAATACCGGGTTTCTTGAGTAGTTGTGTGGGTGGTAGTGTAGTAATAACAAAAGCCTAGAGGATCCTTTTTATCCAGAAATGTTTTTCCTTATCTACCATATTCTACAGCATATTGGATAAGGTATTATTCAAAGCTTGAATCTACTAGTTGGACACTACATTGTAGTGGGATGAACAGTTATCCTTGATTTCACACTCCGGATATAGTCTGTACAATTCAAGAGAGTAGATATTGATTCCATTATCCAAAATTACTGTATTAGGGACACCCAATCTAATAATTATATATGATTTCACAAAACCAGCAATGCTTCATCCCCAAATTTATTATGGGGTACCTCTTCTGCCCATTTGAAATAGAAGTTGGTTTCTATGAGAATATATTTGAATTGTTTGGCCTTAGAGGTAGGACAGTCCCATGATGTCCATTCATCATATGGTTTATGGGTATGAGTACAAGAATTTGATAGTTAATTATGTTTTTTTGTTGATGAAATTGGAAGGAAAAGGATAGGATCGGTACTTCTTGGTGAACTTGGCATAATTCTACATCATATTGGGAAAATGGTACCGAAGCATCTTACTTTGATGAGAGAGAATTGATGCTGATTGATGTGACCCAAAATCTTCGACATGTACTTCCTTCATGATGGAAATGTTTTCTTCTCTATCAATAGATATGAGAAGGATTCCATCGACGCCCCTCCAATACATTACCCTTTACTAGTTTGTGTTTTAGTACAACACAAAATTGACTTCCCATCTTGGGATCTATTACCTTTCATCTCTATGTGGTATGAGATCTCCCATATGAAGGTAATATAAAATTGGAGTCATCTAGTCATTTTTAGGATCATATGACTTAGATATATTACTAATACTGTTGAATTATTTTGTGTTGGCCTGAACAAATGGTAGTACCATCAATCTATTGGTAATGATGATGATTTTTTCATTCTGATCTGGGTCAGTGAAAGATGTGGCTCTATTTTCCAATGCATTGGTCTGCACACATTATGACTGGGGGAGCATAAGTAAACTTTATCCCTAACAGGATCTCTTATATTACTTATTGGAAATCATTCATCAAAGGGTAAAACACCTCTTTCTTGATAGCATAGTCACCATAGACTTTGTTTATGACCAGTTGTGAATCACCTTTTATCATAAAATGTCATGCTTGTATGTGGAGTCTAACTACAGGGTTGTGATAAGGTCCTGGTACTCTACTTTTTTTGTGAACCCCTCTAACAGGCGTAAGGAATATGAAATATTGTCTTCTTAAGATATATGTTTATAACTCCCAATCCCAATTTGTTGATCCTAGGATCTCCCATATGTTTTCTTTTCATCCTTCTGTGTGTTCCATCAATGTTAATTTTCCATGTTTGGATGTTCTCTTAAATGGAATAACACTTATACATCGTGTTGTTTAACATCCAATTGAGCCACTTCTGTTGACGGATTCTCTGGTAGGAAGTTTATTAATGCATGGCCTTTTATGGCCTTCTACGGTATGAACAATATATCAAACTACTACAGCATGACCACCCACCCTGAAAATCATCCAATCAATATTGGACGGATGAGAATATACTTGAGTGGGTTACAATAGGAGACCATATTGGCCATGTGGTGCACAAATAATGTCTCATTTTTTTGTTCTACAAATATCAGGGCTAGGTAGCTTTACTAAGTATTTGAATACTGAGCCTCAACACCAATAATGGTTTAGCTAAGATAGTAAAGTCTATTTTCACTGTTGGCGTTATTCTTATGTGCTACGTAAGCATATATGGATTGCTCCAAGGCAGTCACATATAGAATTAGTGGTCTTCCATTAATAGATAGAATTAGTACTAGAATACATAAGAGATATTTCTTGAGGATGTTAAATTATTTCTGACACGAATCAGTCCATTATATTAGACCACCTTTTTCATTAACCTAGTGAAGGGAACACATTTTCCTATGAGTTTGGCTATGAATCACCAAATGCAATCCAGGCATCCTTGGTGTCAGTGACTTTGAAAGGAGTCAACATGAAAATGATAAAATTTTTCTTATAAAGCTCCACATCGATACCAAGCTGGAGTAAGATGAAGTTAAGGAATTTCCCTGAGGTAATGCTGAATGCACATTATTGGAAATTCAATTTCTGAATATGTTGTCATAGTTTTCTAAAAATAGTTTCATGATCTAAAATGTGGTCTGAGAATTTTCATGATTTAACCCCCAAATCATCCATATATCATTTTACCAAATTTCCAAGTAAGGGTTTCAAAATGAGATGCATGGCGCGTTGATATGTGGTACCAAAATTTTAAAACCAAAGTGCATTAAATTGTAGTAAAATACTCCCTAGGGTCCCTAAAGGTGTTGGATTATTTATCATTATGGTCCATTCAGATTTTTTTATATCACAAATATCCATCCATGAAAGATAGATCCTTATATTTGGAACTTGCATCGATTAAAAATTCTTTGATTGGGGTCCAAAAATAATCTTTCAAGCTGTGCCGATTGAGATCCCTGAAATGAATGAAAACGTTGTTCATCTATTTTTCTTATTTATGCGAACTATGTAACCTATAAATATTGGATATTGAACATCCTCCATAAATTTTTTTCTGATGATATCTTTAACATCATCCAATATCATTTTAGTACGTATCTATATGTCTTTCTGGCTGCATTCTTGTAACAACGATGGACTTGTGGTAGGCCTAGGTGGTGAGTGGATCCCTAGGATCAAGACCCAACATTTATGAATAGTTAATAGAAAAAAATATTTATTATTATTTAGGAAGGAGGGGTATTCATCTTTCTCCTCAGAATACATGGCCACACTAATCCAAGTTGGCCACTATTCTTCATTGGTACCAATGTTTATTTCCCCATGTTCAACAATAGTTGTAGAGACACTTTCCTCAAATCATGGAGGGGAATACATAAGATCTACTTCCTCATCCTATTCTAATTCCTTATCATACTCTTATTCATCTTCTAGGGGGAGACGATTCTGGAGATGAGCACCTAATAATTGAGAGACGCGTCATAATTCTTGTATTTGGAGGCTAAAGAAGCTTCCTCTATCCCGAATGAATGTGATGAATTTTCTAAAGATAATGGAGTGAGGGGTATAGGAGAACCTACCTTATCTTCTACCATAATGGGTGAGGAATGGAATAACATGGGCTTCGAGGATAGTTCAATGTCATTTTTATCTGAAAATTCACCATTATTTGGAGGACCAGTGGAACATTCAACACTATGAGGCTCGGTATCCATGACTGAAATCATGAGCACTGATTTATATGAACCTGAATTGGGCCTTGTGCACTCTAAATAATTTATGCGAGGTATGAATTCCTTTCCAATAATCTTGAGGGGTTCAATTAGGACCACCTCTAGTACGTTTGGAGCAGTGACCCAATCAATCCCATTGACTGAGGGTTGGTTCCCTTTCTAGTCAAAGAATAATGCATCGATATAGTGTGACTCACAGGATTCAAATGGGGACTTATCAGTGTGAAATGTCCCATTGTATCCATTAATGCTATAATTCATGCACTAATGGTATGATAAGAAGATCACTTCATCTTTATGAAACTAAGGCCTTCCTAGATGGGCATTGAAGGACGTATTTTGTTGGACCACCAGATAATCCAAGTCAACAATGAGGTCTCCAAGTCATGTTTTGAGCTAGATTTTTCCAAAAGTCTTTTATTGGGTTTTTTCATAACCCAAAAGGGTAATGGGGTAGGGGGTCATATTTTACTTTTTTGCATCCCAACCAACAAAGTGTCCAAAGAAGAACGAGATTATTATTAGAGCCATTATCAATGAAGCCTTTTCAAATATAGACACCATTTATCATTCCAGAAACATATTGAGGTTTTATGTGCCCTTTCATGATGGTGTATTCATCATGAAATGTAATGAAGATGAAAATATGGCATTTTGTAGGACTGTTCTCTGTCTGGTAAACTTAACTGAAGACTACTTAAGCTTCAAACTATCATGGACTCATTAAAGGTTTGATGAGTTCTTTCCTATGGTCTGGTGACAGATTCAGTTCATCCAGTATTGACACTGTAACTATTACCAAGGCTAACTTTTTTAGGATGTATTCTTTTTTCTCTAAACGTTGGTTCTTCCTAGATTGGGTATACTCGTTAAAATTTTGTTTAGGATCTTGATCACATGATGTAGAGGGACCAGCTCTAGAAGAAGGAGCTATTGGTGCTTCTACACATTGAGTATTTGCTCGGACATGTCTATATGTATGCCAGGGGTGATAAGACATATATCCTTATTTTTATGGATAATCTAAGATGATTGAGCTATAGTGGATTTTAGTATGGGTAGAAAATATTTTATGTTCCTATTTGGTCTTCTAAAGGGCTCTTCAATGAGTTTTTGTGACATTGACTGTTTGAGAAGATGTGTAGAAAGGAATTTGGTTTCTGCCACAACTACATCTACCTGGGTATCCTGAGTTTTGATACCTCTTCCTTTGGTACCCTAATTTGATGTGGGGATCTTAGGTTCATACCCAGACTCTTCATTAGAGACGGGATCCACAATGTGAGTAACATTAATGGATACAAAGATCAGTTCATCATATGACAATGACTTTTCTTGACCAACATCTTCCATTGATTCAATTTGGTGGGGCGATGCAGATTGATCTATTTTTTAGGGCGGATATCATGGTCCCATTTGGTTAGGTGTAGCCTGTGCCTTTAGATTTGTTTCCATGAAATCTTAGAGTTTCATAGCCAATATTCCCCTTAGTGCAGGTTTGTCTTCCTGCACTTGATCTTCTCAACCCTTGGAGGATCTTGGGGTCAAGGATGTTAGTTGTATTGAATTATGATATGCTGGGGGAAAAGGCAGTTTCTTCAACTGGACTAGAAGTATACAATGGGCTCATCTAACTATTTTTTGAGCTATCTAACCATTAAAATTCATCTCCTTTTTACTGATGAATTTTATCCATTCCCCTTCATAATCTGGGTCAGTGGTGGAAACATACAGTACATGTGATGGTAGTGGTCCCAACAAGACACTCTAAGAAACTATCATCTTTTGTAGGAGGTTATTAATGACCGAAAAATCTTATATTTTGCATCCATGTTTTTGATGATATGAATAATAATCTATAGTTTCATCAAGACATACTTTATCAGTCCTATTTGGAAAAGGTTTCTAGAGAAAGTTGAAATTAATGGTAGTTATGAAGTAGGCACAAACTTGATCATATTATAATAAATACACATTATTCTTTCACTACTCTAATTTATTTTTTCTGGATTCCATTTTATCATCTTGTTGAGGTGGGGGAGGCTGTAGATGTTTAGGGGGTCCTGAATAATTTTGTGAGGGCTTTGGAGCTAGAGTTGGTGTAGTGGGTGGCATGAGCATAATGGAGGCCGCTTCAGCTCTCCATAATAGTTTTCTTATGGTTCATGGGACTACTCAGGACTTGAGGTTAGTATGTTATAAGGAATCCTCTATTTACTAGGAAATTGTAGAGAAATACTAGAACCCACATGCATACATCCCAGGGATGAGTGGTGTTGGTAGATCATCATGGAATCTATCGATGCACATGGAAGGCATCTCATCATGGGGGAACATCTAGTTTAGGGAGTATGTTGGACCCTTACATCTTGAAATGATGACAGAAAAAATTTAATTCCCCCATTATTTATAGTTCATTAAGTCACAGACTATTCTTTTCAGAATCATTGAATTGAATTAGAGAAGAAACTACAACCGTAGGTCCTCCCAGCCTATTATCGAATTATCTGGAAAGCTGGTATTCCATATGATGGCTGAACCTTGGAGGGTTCACACGATGAATCTGAGTTTCACTTCTTCTTTTTTCTCTTGGGTTCCTATCATAGGATCAGAGTAATATGAATAGTGCATTAGATGTGGTTCTAGGTCACCTAAGCCATTGAACACTAGGAATATGGGGTTCCTGAAATTTGAGTGTGGTAGGATGTTGCTCACCCAATATCTGTTGGGATTTCGTTCATGTTGTATCGGAGTACACCATACTTATAAGGCTTCCAACCAAGATTCCCATGATTTGATTGTATTAATGAGAACTTGATTAATGTCCTATTGTACTTGATAGTGGATGAGAACTGTAAGGGAATGATTGTACATGTCAACACTGCTAGAATATGGGGAGGATACCCCATCAATGGAATCTTCTATTTATTCTACAGAATCTGTTCTAGTTTCTTCCCTAATGGAGGGAAATCAAGATATCCTACTAGTATTGGGTTCAGGTAAACTGATGGTCCTGGTGATGGATTGGATGAGCATCTGAGCCTTGATTAATTCACCCATATGAGCCCTCATGTTGGAGTAACCTCCGTTGGAAGTGCATTAGTAAACTCTACATGATGAACATGTCTAGTAGGATGGTTCACATGTAGGAGATCATTGTTGATTCACATTATCTCTTTTATTTAGTAATCATTTCAAGAAAATCATTCCTCGAGAATTTGGGAAACGTTTCTATTTGGAGGAGGGGGTGAGTTTTATGAATCCTTTTTCTTATTATTTTGGTTTTTGGGGATTTTCATGGGAGGTAGTTAGGGATTGATCGAGGGATTTATCAATTATAAGGTGACCCATTGGTTTTAGGTATGCACACGTTTTTTCTCGGTTAGGACTTCCTCAAGTATCGAACCATCTTCTATTGAATCCAAATCATTTTTATTATCTTTAGTGAGGTATGTGGGATTGAAATCCAAAATTTTCACTGATGCATACCTCATTGGTAGTGGTGTACCTGGAACAAAATGGTAGGAGATATTCTTGTGCCCTTTTTTATGTCTTACACTTTCATTCGGGGGTCCTATTTGGGTTTCATGATGAAAGGTATATCGTAGAGAACTTTGAAATTAGCTGGTCATATGTATCCTTTTGGGAAATGTGATTCATGAGCCAGGATAGAATGGGTATCCTATTTATTAATTTTTCTCTATAAGTAGGAAAATACTAACATCCTATGGGCGGTCCATTGATGTAAAAATTCCACCATCCCAATAGACTGGGGTTGTTATAGATCATTTTCAATTGTAACATAGCCCATATTTTCTAGAATTATGAGGTCATATTGTGTTAAAAATTCCCCCATCCCTATGGTCTAGGGATGATTTCACACTACGACTATTGCTGCCACCATTTCCACTTTCTTAATCTCACTCATTCCCATTCGAGCATGAGTTGGATATGGTGTTGGGTTTTCACATAGTTTACTTTCCTCTGAGGACATGAGTATATCTCATTGACTGGATTCCATTATGTGTGAATCCCCTTTAATGTTCTTTGTTTTCATGTTTCGGAGCACTTAAATGGATTTTTATAATCAGTCTTGATTGTTTTGAGACATAGTTAAGACCAGTCCATATCACGATTATTGTTTTTATTGGAAAATGAACTTTATTTGACAACCATATTTGAATAATGACATTACAAGATGTCATTTATAGTGGGTTATAGAAGATAGGAAGTTGGGGGAAGTGAAATTCTCCACACCAACCTTAAATATGAACACTAGAAAGTGTTTCATGGATAAGGTAACACAAGATGTGCATCGAGTAGAGGAAGACCAATACAATATGTTTTATTTTCCTTTAATATTGTGGCCACTGTGTATATGGAAGAGCTTCAAAGAAAATTTTATGGTGAATTTACCCCAATATATTGACGTTGTCTGCATACCTGTAATAGGGTAAATACTTTTCATTAATCTGGTGGAGAGTTGTTCAAATGTTTATGTGAATGTTTTTATGCATTCTTCAAAAAACACTCTCGGTATATCGAATTGAAAAGTGGTTTTGGGCCAAAAAATGACTAATATTTCATCCTTTTCTAGTTTTCTTATCCTGAGAAACATAACCTTTTGTTCATTTTCTAGATAGACTTATAATTGTTCGGCCTAATTTAGGTGTTTATTAATGATTGTGTTCTTAGTATTGGTTCTAGTAAAGCTATCACTACTATATGTACGGTACAAGGGTGGATCGGAGGATAAGTGTGGACCTGGAACATATTATAGATGAGAAAAGATGTATCTTTCTATAGTATACTTTCCAACTTGTCAGCCTCCATCATTCCCATAGCCTCATAATATGAGTTCTTTCACATATTTGATCAGGAGAAGGGAGGACCTTCTTGCAAATGTGAATTCTGAAAGTAGGGGGGGCCTAAATAGTTCATGTTTAAATTGTTAGGAATACCATTGATGCTTAATGTCTAACAACCGGAAGTATCCCTATGGAGTATACTCCCAATAAGGTCTTCAGGGAAGACTACATCAAGTGGAGGACCATCTTGCAGGTCGATGTCGTTGTAGGGAGGGCCTTCGCAGTGACTGCCATCATGGAGAGGACAAGTTGAATGGCTTGATATGTGGATGTAGGGTGAATATTTGAATTGTGTATATATGGGAGGACCTTCAGGATGTATTGAGATGAGGGGGGACTCTTTTTACCCATTTCCATTTTGGGGAAGTCCTTTCCAATGGATTCTATCTTGGTGAGGACTACGATGAGAGCTTGACATCAGACTGTAGGGAGAATTTTCATAGTGTATACCCTGGTGAGGACCATATGAGTAGATAATAGAATGGGGCGGTCCTTATTTATATAGGATATTTTGTTTAGGGGAGGGCTACCATGAACCTAATCATGAGATAGGAACTCATGATTGATTGTTTCATTCCCATTAAGGACGACCTCATTGGTTCTCAGGGGAGGGCCTTCTGAGATTCTGTTTGTGACATTTCGAGGAGGACCTTCCCAAAAACTACTACCCTATCAATAATTTGGAAATAGATCTACATGATCTTGATCCACTATTTATATATTCTTATTGTAATGAATAACTCCATGTTCCCGTAGAGTAGAATTATTAATGTTATATTCATTTTTTAGATTCCTTTGGAACATTTCAATTTTTTGTACCGTCTTATGGGAAAGTTGGGCTATAGAGTGTTGGTAAAGACCTTTATATATGTTTCTCTTTTTTAATTGGTTCCTACAATATCATCAGGTTACACTGATGAACATCATGAGTTTTGACAGGGATTTATGCCTACCCTAGAGCATCCACCATGTTGGACCAGTTTCCCCAAGTTGGAATTGTTATTTTCTCCCAATTTGGATGTCCTTGTATCACAAAATAGGGTCATTGACCCTCTTGGAATAGAATCAGGATACATGTCTTCTCTGGAGTGACAGTGCTATTTTTTGATAAGTCACACTCTTGGGGATACAGTGTCAATGGAGAGACTTCTTGGTTTTGATATAGAAGTAATTACATATGGATAGGTATAGGGGATATGATCTCGAATAGATATCGAATTCTACATAATTTCCAGGGTGTGTTGAGATATGTATTTGGATGGAATGGGAATAAATTCCCATTCTGATGTTGGAGTAAGAGTTTATTCTTGCTGTGGTTCTGCATGTGCTTCCATTGAGTACTGGTAGTTTTACTTTTGGGGGGTATATGAACGAGTCGTCCCCTTGATTATAGCTTGGATTCTTATACTATTTTATCAAGTGTCCATTCAATTTGGATGATTAGATTCATATTTGAGATCATGAATTTTCATCTGCTCATTAGTCATGGAATCTATCTCATGGGATTGATTTTCATTTGTAGTAATTTCACTTTTTTGTATTTTCTTTCCACCATATTTGGCTACTGGATTTGTTGTGGTATTTAGGAATTTTAATATATTTGTTAATTTCTATCATATATAATTTGTGGGATTCATGTGAATTGGTAGTGTTGTATGAGTTCCCATAGTTTACTACCATATTTTGATGGAGGTCTTATTGTGAATTAGTAGGTATTTGTGCCTTATTATAACCGATTACTATCCTATTTGGATGTCGGGATTCTTGACAATCATAATGGATTTGCATCTACCAATAATATACTTCTCTATTTGTGTAGCGGGACTGCTGATCATTGATAGTATTTTTCATATTCTCATAATGTGCCATCATGTATCTATGGTGGGCATCATAAGAGGGGTATACTTGTATATTTACCCATATTTTTTCAGACTATTTTTATGGGTAATATCTTCGGATGGAACAAGGGTAATGACTGAAGGTTCCGGGCGCAGCGGAAGCGCGTGGGTGGATGTGCCCACTTGGATTTTTGTCATTAGCAATGATCAATCTGGGATCAATACGACGATAAACTCCAGTATCCATGGATCGAATCACAGAAAAAGACAAAGAAGATGATTTGTCCCGGAACAACAAACAAGGATCGTTACAGGTTGATTATAATTAATTTAATTAATTATAAAGAAATACCTTTTGGGTGTTCTTTCTTCGTTGATGTTCTCAATCACGTTGTCGATGTGATCCGTCGTTGCATCGCAGAATCCAAGTGTAGACTCCCTCTAGTGGTTATCCACACGTGTACCTCGTATCTATGGACGTCGCCAAAGGATTCTCCGGGTGATAGTGTGGAGAAGCCTTTTCTTGCGTTGTCCGCCTTAAATTGTATTGACCTGAAGGAAGAGGATCTCTCTTGGTCTTGAGAGCGTTCTTGGAGGAAAAGGTTCTTTCGGCCTTGAAAGAATTCTCCAGAGATGTTGTACACAACGATTCTCTTGTGTGTCGGAAAAGAGTTGGGGTTGTGAGGATATATATAATCGGGTGTGTGGGGTTATAGAGTTATGACAATAAATAAACACGTTACACATTTTATTTATTTCATTGAATCTTTATTTAAAACCCCATGTCGACTAAATAATTCCTTGACATGCTCCCATGCTGATTATAATAAATATCATTTAAAACAATATTATATCCTCAAAATCCCAACTGGAAAAACTACACGGCGTGTATTAATAAATACACGGTGTGTACTTGTTTTTCATTGAAAACTACACGGCGTGTACATTAAATGTACACGGCGTGTATATCTTGTTTTTCATTTATTCATTTCCTTTCCAAAATTAAACTACACGGCATGTAATAATAATACACGGCGTGTACTTGTTTTATTTTATTTTTCCTCCATCATTTAAAACAACTTAGGCTTCCTTGAATAATTATTAAACCACGTATGGGAATAATATTTATTCAACTTGAGATACTTGGATACACTTAGTGTGTGACCCTCTATGCCTCTTTCTCGTTGGCATTAGGCGGGCTTGGCTAATGTCCAAGATTACTGTCTAGCAACAGGACAAGGCACCCAAGAGAAAGAAGTTGATGCCGCATTGATGTATCACCTCATACGAATGCTTACTATATAATTTATTCCCTTTGTCTCAATATCTCATCAATCAGGTTTCATGGAAGTGTCATAAACCTATATGCTTGATATGTCATTCTTTGACTACCTGAAATAAACTCATCGTTTACACCATGGACATGGAATTTAATTCGACAGTTCTATTCCAATCAAAGGGCCGAGATATAAACATCCATAAATGGAAGGGAAAATCCTTCCTTGACTTATCCATTTACAACATGTCACTCGTGATGCACCCAACATACCCTACTTCCCGCCAACTGTCTGCGTGACGGTTTTCGTCAGTAAATATAAGTGCGTGAGTCATGACATGAGTTAATGATAATCTTCCAGTCTAAGGACCATTACACACGCTCGTAGATAGCAATATCCGATGACACCAAGACATGCGGAATTTCTACTGGTGGGTCTGTTCTCATAATCTCCCATCTTGTAGATTACCAAGTTCGAACTCCATGAGAGAGAGTCTCTTATTCTTACGAGTTCTCGCACGTGACGGTCTGTATACTATGTGTCCTATCATAGTATGTCATCCAACCGTAGAACTTTATTTAAGAATATTGTTATAGCATTTCAAGGTTCTCATCATAGCGGTGATCTGCTATGACCTTATTAATGCAACAAATATTCCAGGACATTATTATATTATAGTCATGTAGAACAATGAACAATATATAATAAGTGAACATTTATGTAATCAAAGTAAAAAAAATATGGTTATGAGGATACCAACCCTTACAAACTCCCACTTGGACTAGAGACAACTGCCTATGACTTTTAGTCCTCTAGACCTCACATGATGATCATGTTTCTGCTAAGTCAAGGCTTTAGTCAATGGGTCAGCCATGTTGTCTTCCATGGAAATACTACTCACTGCAACTTCACCTCTCTGAGCAAAATCCCTCAAGAGATGATACTTCTGAAGTATGTGCTTTGTCCACTGATGTGACCTTGTCTCTTTTGCAAGTGCCACTGCTGCAGTATTATCACAATAGAGTGTGATAGGATCTTTACTGCTCGATACAACAACCATCTCTTGGACGAAGATTCGCATCCATACTTCTTCTTTAGATGCCTCGGAAGCTGCGATATACTCGAACTCCGCTGTAGAATATGCCACCACACTTTGTTTTGAGCTCTTCCAGCTCACTGCACCTCCATTCATATTGAATATGTATCCAGTCTGCGACTTCATGTCATCTTGATCAGTCTGGAAACTAGCATCTACATGTCCTCTGATGACTAGTTCCTCATCTCCTCCATAAACCAGGAATATATCCTTAGTACGCCTCAGACACTTAAGGGTAGTCTTGACTGCCATCCAATGGCGGTCTCCTAGATCAGCTTGATATCTTCCTACCACACTTAATGCGTAAGCAACATCTAGCCTCGTACATAGCATAGGATAAATGACTTATCCAATCACGGATGCATAAGGGATCCTTGCCATTCTTTTTCTTTCCTCATGTGTCTGAGGAAACATTATCTTGGAAATATGAATGCCATGTGACACTGGAAACAATCCCCTCTTGGACAATTCCATACTGAATCTCTTCAGTATCTTTTCAATGTATGTACTTTGACTTAGGCCCAGCATTCTGTTGGATCTATCACGATGGATCTTGATCCCAAGAATATATGCCGCCTCGCCCAAGTCTTTCATGGAGAATCATTTATTCAACCATGCCTTAACTGACTGTAAGACAGGTACTTCGTTTCCAATTAGCAATATGTCATCAACATATACTATTAGGAAAACGACTGCACTTCCACTAAACCTTTTGTAGACACAAGGCTCACATTCGTTCTTAACAAAGCCAAATTTCGTAACAGCTTCATCAAAACAAATGTTCCATGACCTTGATGCTTGCTTTAATCCATAAATGGATTTCTGCAACATGCATACCTTGTTTGCATCCTTTGGAGTCACAAACCCTTCAGATTGTGTCATGAAGTCATCTTCCTAGAGGTTCCTGTTAAGGAAAGCTGTTTTGACATCCATTTTCCAAATTTCATAGTCATGGTAAGCAGCAATGGCCAATAGGATTCTGATGGACTTCAGCATTGCAACTGGTGAAAAGGTTTCATCATAGTCAATTCCTTGACGCTATCTAAAACCTTTTGCAACCAATCGTGCCTTGTAGTTGCTGACATGCCCCTCCATGTCCAGTTTCTTCTTGAATACCCATTTATTACCAATAGGCTTTACATCAACTGGAGGATCTACCAAAATCCAGACTTGGTTTTGGTACATGGAATCCATTTCAGAATTCATGGCTTCTTGCCAATTGGCAATGTCTGTGCCTTCAACGGCTTCCTTGTAGGTAAGAGGATCATCATTGTCAACCAATAATGAGTCACCATCCTCAGTGACAAGAAAACCATATCTTTCTGGTTCTCTCACCTCTATCGTGCTTCTATGTAGTTCTTGTGTCTCTGGAACTGATTGTTCTTCCACGGGGCTTTGTGGAATCTGTTCTTGTACCAACTCATGTGTATCTTGAGCCTCAACTTCATCGAAGTCTATCTCACTCCCACTATCTCTTTTGGATATGTGCTCCCTCTCAAGGAATATGGCGTGTCATTCCACTGTAACCTTTTTGTCTGAGGGGTTGTATTGGTAATATCCCCTTGTTTCCTTGGGATATCCTATAAAGATACACTTTGTGCCACGGGGTGCAAGTTTGTTACCTGAAGAGGCCTTAAAAAATGCTTCGCTACCCCACACGTGTAAATTTGATAACATGGATTTGCGTCCACTCCATAACTCGTATGGAATACCATTTATCGATTTAGTTGGTACTTGGTTTAGTATGTGTGCTGTTGTTGGTAATGAATATCCCCAGAAGGATAATGGAAGACTAGCATGACTCATCATTGATCTCACCATGCCCAGCAGGGTGCTATTCCTCCTTTCACTTACACCATTCCACTGCGGTGTGTAAGGAGGAGTGAGTTGAGATAGAATCCCAAACTCCCGTAAGGAATCAATGAAGTCTTGATTAAGATATTCTCCTCCTCTGTTTGAGCGGAGTTTCTTAATCTTCTTAACAAGCTGGTTCTCAACTTCATTCTTGTATACATTGAACCGATCAAAATAATCTGACTTATACCTCATTAAATAGATATATCCATATCTAATAAAATCATCAGTAAAATTTATGATGTACGAGAACCCACCCCTTGATTCAACTAGAAATGGTCCACACACATATGTGTGAACTAATTCTAGAAGATATTTAGCTCTTTCACCTTTCCCACTAAATGGGGCTTTGGTCATTTTGCCTTGTAGACACTCCTAACATACACCAAGTGGTTTTTGTTTGAAAGAATCTAAATACCCATCTTGATGTAATTTTGTCAAACGTTTCTCATTGACATGACCTAGCCGGTGATGCCAAAGTTGGGTGTGGTATGAGTCATGTGAATTAACATTGTTATCGATTTCCATTACTTGGTTTGTGTAGTCTAACACATAAAGGTCGTTATATAAATGTGCCCTACCAAAACAAATTCTATATTTATAAAAGTAGCAACATTCATTTCAAAACTTGAATATGAATCCATCAGTATCTAATCTGGATACTGAAATAATGGTTTTGGATACAGAGGGTACAAAATAACATCCTTTCAGAACCAAGACCATCCCGGTAGGCAATGTGAGGTGGTAGTCCCCGACAGCTACAACAGCAAGTCTGGCTCCATTGGCTGCTCGTAGATATATATCCCATCGATCAATCTTCCTGAATCTACATGGTTCCTGTATTTGGATACAGATGTGATCACCACAAGCAGTATCTAATTCCCAATTAGTAGAAACAGATAGATTGCATTCGATAACAAACGCACCTGAAGCTTCCCCTTACTTCTTTGGCTGGGTGTAGTTTTTCTTCCAGTGGCCCTTCTTACCACATGTGAAACAAACAACATCCTGTTCCTTTTCCTCTCCTTTGATCTTACTTTTCTTGGAAGGCCTTGAAGAATCTTTGGGCTTAAAGATCTTCTCCTTCCCTTTCCTTTTATTCACCATAATGATAGAAGTCTTTTCATGCTTCATGTCATTGTCCACTTGGAGAATAAGGATAAGAAGGTCAGATAGAGACTTCTCAATATTGTTCATGTTGAAATTAACAACAATGTTTGAGAAGCTCTGGGGGAGTGATGCGAGAATGAGATCGGTACCCAGTTCTTCAGGGAGTTTAAACCCTAGAACCTCCAAGCGCTCAATGTAGCCAATGAGCTTGACTACATGAGGCCTAGTTGGGGCACCCTCTCCAAGCATGCTCTGAAATAGAGCCTTAGAGATCTCAAACCTTTCTTGTCTTGCTCTCTCCTGGTATAAACCACGTAGGTGCTCGAGTATGCTGTAGGCATCCATGTCTTCATGAGACTTCATGAGCTCACTAGACATAGATGACAACATCAAACATTGAATGTCGAGAGCATCGTTCAAATGTTGATCATAGACTAGGAAATCTTCATCACTTTCCCCTGGGGCAGGAGAATCAGGAAGTGAGGACTCCAGCACGTAAAACTTCCATTCATGGCGTAGGATAACCCGAAGGTTCCTAAACCATTCCTGAAAGTTACTACCGGTGAGGATGTTGTCTTTATCCAAAATTGATCACAGAGAAAATGTGGTTGATGTGTTTATCATATTCATTCTACAATTTAAAAGAGCAGATTCATCAGTACTTTCTTGATTACATTTTATGAGAAATAATAAATTTTATTATGTCTCCCACTATTTTATCAAGTCCCAATGGCCCTCACCATTGAACTCGGAATGTCCAGTTGCTTTGACATTCTAGTGGCAAGGATCCATATTTTCCTTCACATAACCCCAACAAGGGTTGGTCAAGCTATTTGAAGGTATTTAGGTAGGTGGGTCTTTGCCAACTGTGAGCTTACAGTTCCTTGATCTGTTGAGTGGACTCCCCAGTCCTGAAATCCTGACTTGGATTTCCTCAACTATTGCCTCCAATATTACATCAAGTCTAGCAAGGGTTACTTCTCTTGATGAAATATGGTTAAGTCAACCCGAAACCTTTCATAAGGGCTTCCTTTATAAATGTAAGTGTCCCAACAAGGGTTGGTCAAACACATAGTTTTATTGAGTCTTGACCTTAATCAAGTAACAGAAGGCTTGGTCTGACTTAATATGGTATTTGAGGGATTTTATTCTTTATGCGTATCTTTGAATTATCACATGCTTGTTAATATTAAGTGATGCTTGCTTAAGTGATTATCCATGTTCCAATAATGTTTAAGCATAGACCGGTTTTTATTCTATTCCATCTTTGCATGCTTATTCATTTTATTAATTATGTGATTGCGAAAACACATGCATAATAAATAAACCATGCAATCAGACAGAAATAAAATAAGATGGCATGATCATGAGCTTCTATTTGGTTATCTTATCTAGAAGTTTTGATAAGCTAACCCTGACCTAGGGAAAACACCTTGAACCTGATGGTTCGTGTTTTGTAGCTCCCACCTGTCCACCTTTGTATCTTCTTGTGTCAGTTTCGCCTTGGCTACGGGATTTGAACCATCTCCTCTGGCTTGGGAGATCCTCCATTACATGGGTTTACATTAAAGAAACTATGGGCATGCAGGACCTACATTTTATTGGAAGAAGGCTCGTAGGCCAACAAATTTAAATTAAATAAATTTAAATGAAACCATACACATAAAAATTGTCTTTGGTCTAGCTCATGATCATCCATAGTATGAAACGACATTTACGCATATTTAGAATTCAAATTCTTTTAATCGTTCTTTTATTTAAGATAAGACATGCTCGAATTCAATTAATTATGCTCTTATAATTAATAAATTCTTATCTTAAATTTCTTTTTGAATTTCATTGAGATTCTTCTCATCCATATTCCTTGTACGGGTATTTTTACATTGGAGGAAACCTGGTGAAATTCCATTTATGGAAAGTACACGGCGTGTAGTTTATAATTACACGGTGTGTATTTTTCTTTTCACCCTTTGTCCAAAGTACACGTTGGGGCTTTGGCGTGTTGTCTATACATTGGAAATTTTAGAGTACACGGCGTGTAGATGAATCATACACGGCATGTACTTCCTTGTTACGTGGTAACCGGCCTGGCGATCTCGTGTACGCGGTATGCAGCTTATCTTTGTACACGTTTTCACCTGGGTCGGAACGGACTACACAGCGTGTTGTTCCAACATACACGCCGTGTATTCCGGTTTCCACATGCCGTAATATTCTGGTCAACATGGCATGATTAAAACATAGGCATAATCAATTCACACGGCGTGGTTTGGCGGACCAGTGCCAGTTCGTTGAACCAAAGTACACGGCGTGTAGTTTTAATTACACGCCGTGTAATCCCGTGTTGTAAAGAATGAAAGAGTAGCTCCTCCGGATGATTTCCTCATTTTTATTTTAATCAAAATTAAAATTAAAAGGTCGTTTCTGTGATATGAATCGGGAAATGAAGGAGGAAGAATAGATCTCATTAATTCAGATTTATAGAACGATTTATTTCGAATTGAATCAAATATTAATGCGTAAATTATCAACGAAAATTAAGTAACTATAATCAATGTTGTAACCTCCCTCTGATACCATTTGAGGGTTCCGGGTGCAGTGGAAGCGCATGGGTGGATGTGCCCACTTGGATTTTTTCATTAGCAATGATCAATCCAGGATCAATACGATGATAAACGCCAGTCTCCACAGATCGAATCAAAAAAAAAGACAAAGAAGAAGGTTTGTCCCGGAACCACAAACATGGATTGTTACAGGTTGATTATAATTAATTTAATTAATTATAAAGAAATACCTTTTGGTGTTCTTTCTTCGTTGATGTTCTCGATCACGTTGTCGATGTGATCAGTCGTTGCATCGCAGAAGCCAAGTGTAAACTCCCTCTAGCGGTGATCCACATGTGTACCTCATATCTCTGAATGTCGCTAAAGGATTCTCCGGGTGCTAGCATGGAGAAACCTTTGTTTGTGTTGTCCGCCTTAGATTTTCTTGATCCGATGGAAGAGGATCTCTCTCGGTCTTGAGAGCGTTCTTGGAGGAAGAGGTTCTTTCGGCCTTGAAAGAATTCGCCAGAGATGTTGTGCAGAATGATTCTCTTGTGTGTCGGAAAAGAGTTGGGGTTGTGAGGATATTTATAATCGGGTTTGTGGGGTTATAGAGTTATGACAATAAATAAACATGTTACGTGTTTTATTTATTTCATTGAATCTTTATTTAAAACCCCATGTCGAATAAATAATTCCTTGACATGCTCCCACGCTGATTATAATAAATATCATTTAAAACAATATTATATCCTCAAAATCCCAACTGGAAAAACTACACAGCCTGTATTAATAACTACACGGTGTGTACATTAAATGTACACAGCGTGTATATCTTGTTTTTCATTTATTCATTTCCTTTCCAAAATAAAACTACACGACATGTAATAATAATACACGGCGTGTACTTGTTTTATTTTATTTTTCCTCCATCATTTAAAACAACTTAGTCTTCCTTGAATAATTATTAAACCACATACGGGAATACTCTTTATTCAACATGAGATACTTGGATACACTTAGTGTGTGACCCTCTAGGCCACTTTCTCATTGGCATTAGGTGGGCTTGCCAAAAGTCCAAAATTACTGTCTAGCAACAGGTCAAGGCACCCAAGAGAAAGAAGTTGACGCCGCATTGACGTATCACCTCATATGAACGCATACTGTATAATTTAATCCCTTTGTCTCAATATCTCATCAAGCAGGTTTCATGGCAGTGTCATAAACCTATATGCTTGATATGTCATTCTTTGACTACCTGAAATAAACTCATCGTTTACACAATGGCCATGAAATTTAATGCGACAGTTCTATTTCAATCAAAGGTCTGAGATATCAACTTCCATAAATGGAAGGGACAAATCCTTCCTAGACTTATCTATTAACAACATGTCACTCGTGACGCACCCAACACACCCTACTTCCCACCAACTATCTTCGTGATGGTTTTCGTCAGTAAATCTCGGTGCGTGAGTCATGTTATTAGTTAATGATAATCTTCCAATATAGGTACCATTACACACGCTCGTAGATAGCAATATCCGATGACACCAAGACATGAAGAATTACTACTGGCAGGTCTGTTCTCACAATCTCTCATCTTGGAGATTACCAAGTGCGAACTCCATGTGAGAGAGTCTCATCATCTTATGAGTACTCGCACATGACAGTCTGTATACTATGTATCCTATCATAGTATTTCATCCAACTGCAGAACTTTATTTAAGAATATTTTTATAGGATTTCAAGGTTCTCATCATAGCGGGGATCTGCTATGACCTTATTAATACAAAAAATATTCCAGGACATTATTATATTATAGTCATGCAGAACAATGAAAAATATATAATAAGTGAACATTTATGTAATCAAAGTACAAAATAGTTGGTTCTGAGGACACCTACCCTTACAATGACTCCATCCTTGTTTTATATTCGCTAACCTCAGCAGGAAGCCCGAGGAGCTTGTGTCCTTTGGAATTCATCCAGAGCCCTTGGTGTAGTATCCTCTTCATAAATATGATACTCTATAGTACGATATCAATGGTGAGATTATCTGGCAGTGGATATGGAATAATACCCCTAGACATCTAGGATAATGTCATCAGTGTCGACTTCATCTACCTCCCTAAGATAATGGAGGTACTCATTATCACATTCCAGGGACAGGATCTCGAAACGGTTGTGGATGGGGAGTTAGGCCACCCATCTCTTGAATGATGGCTATTATTTCATGGGTGACTAGAAGGGCTTTATATCTTCTAGGGATTTCTTTGCTTCCCCTATGGTGAGGAGAGTTCCATTTTGATGGTACTCTTTAATAAGTTCATTTGAAACCTAGTGTTGAGGACACCAGGTGGGATATGGTGTTCTACTCTTCATTGAAGAACCATTTGCATGTGCAGTTTTGAACACACATATCTTAGAAGACTATTAGGATTCAATTGGATTGAAAAAAGATCTATGTAATGCATTCAATATGTATGATGGGTACATACAACAAAACCTCATCAATTTAGCATCTCATGATCATATGTAAAATTGATTATCTTGCATGGACCTCTTTCTATTGAATATAAAAGGGGATTAAGGTGGGTTGACCCACCACCTTGGTGAAATATTCATTTCAGGTTCACCAATTTTGATTTATCCCAAAGACACATCAAACCCTAGATGATATTGGTCCAATAAGGACTAGGTTCTGTATCCATTTTATCTTTTGAAGGAGGTGTCATAGTCGAGTGTCTCACATCTGGATTAGAATTATTATCTTGACCTGAATCACATCATGATCCTGATGGGAGATTGTTGTGGGTTGAGTATGTGTACATTCAATGCATGTTGGGTATGATTTCCTCAGATGGTCTATAACGGGATTAATTGAGGAGCCAAAAACACCCAATGACCTAGTTATCCATGATTCATGGACCTACTTTTCAAAGGCATGAACTTATTGGATGATGATTTGACCCATAATGCCTAAAGACTCCATTGGTCGAGAGGATGTGAGGTTGGACTCATCACACCCTTTTGGGGGGAATTATTACCTATTCCATGACACTCTTATGGAGGTATCTATGTTCAAAAGATTGTGAATCCATAGTTCTTCCCAAGAACATGTCCATGGTTTACTCCTTGGTTACAAGATCAACCATAAAAACACATGGGTCTAGAATCATCCCTATGTATATGATGTTCTCTATTAATGTTACCACTTTTTTAGACAAATCATGAATTCCTTAGGTTTCTATTGAGACGATGCTGATATTGATCCATATATGATGGTGGTATGGAGTTTATTATTATCCAAGGGGGTGGGAATTGTTTATATCTCGGGGTTAGACCCATAATATGGGCTTCCTATGTATCCTTGTTAGAGGAATCATAACCCCCATATTTCAGTTCCACATAAATCAACACATCACCTTTTACGTTAATGTGATGAGGACCCATCCATGTAGTTTAACGTCATACCGCAAGGATGCATAGACAAAAGGGTCATAGTTAATATTTGATGTGGGACATACACAGGGGATTCCCAAGGTAGCTATAAGTGAAACATTATTTTGGGTGAAGGTGACCCTACAAGGTATATGGCCCAAAAAATAGTATTCTCGATTTTGATGTGAGGTTTGGACCTTAGGGAGGCTTCCCAAAAATCCCAGTTAGTTGGGAATCAAATCCCTCATAGTTCGGTAAGATAGGGATTGCGCATGGAGGCTGTCCATAAAAGAGGAATGATGTGGGGATTACTTCAGTGGAGAAGTCTATTTTTTTGAGAAAGAGTTGGAAATTACAAATTAAAGGAGGCCTTGATGAAATGGGGGTCATGATTGGGGTTAACCCTTGAGAAGGATCCCCTTTGAAATCAACCTTTAGGAAGGCATTCTACATATCCTAGTTATGGTGGGAATTAGAGTTCTCACAGTTCAATTCATATGGGGCATACACCTATGAGGAGCCCCATTTTGGGGACATGTGGATGTTATGATTTTCTCCTACCTCTAAGACCACATGATCCATTCTCATTGTGAGAAAAAAGAAGAGGCAGTTGATCTGATGATCACACATCCCACATCATCTAATGATAGATCGTACTAGAGCCCAAAGGGAGAAAGAGAGATGGTGTTGAGTGTACTAAATACCTCTTTTGCTATCATACCCTGGATAGTTAGATTTTATTATTCATGTATGAATTGGACAGATGGAAAATATGAGCACTAATACATACTACTACAAGATAGGATAAGTTTTTTTGTTAGAGGGAGTGCCTAGGAATTGGTTCTGGGAAAAGAGAGGAATGTTGCTTCTCCTGAAAGGGAAAATAAATAATTATTTCCCTTGTATATCCATAACCCTCATCAAAGGGAAAGGCCAGGTGATTACCCATGATCCATAGAACATGGAGGTTCACATGATTATCCCATGTTTGGACCCTGGTTTTCCTTGGGAATGTAAACATATAGACATATTGGTGGTCTAAACCATTCCAAGGATTACTCATGTGACTCTTCTTACCATGGGTATGTAATATTTGAAGGGTATGGTGAGGTGATTTATAGTCCTATAATAATTTTTTGGTGACTTTAGAAGAGGCATTTTCCTTATTTAAATATACTATCTCATTGGGGGACTACAGATGACACGAAGGGAATGGAAGAAACTGATTGGAGCTGAAGGGTGGAACACACCAGAATACCCCATTCTGCATACCATTTTCTCATGCAGGATGGGGTTCCTCACACATATTTTAATACTATATAGGTGAAGGGTTATTTGGTATTTCATAGTGGTATTATTTATTAAATTTTATCCACGTATTATTTTCCTACACGAAACGAGCTTCAACCCGCGCAGTGCTTTGCAACGTGGGGTTGAGAATTGTGCAAACACCATGGTGGTACACGGGGTAGAGATCTGGTTGAAAACTAAGATGGTATGAATGGTTGAGTTTCAGTGATGTAGTGAAGTTCTATGTATTGTAGGGTTCCTCTGTATAATACATTACTATGTGGTACAACCATTTGAATAAGGAGAATTGTTCTTCTAGTTCACATGAGATTCATCCACAGAGGAATTGCTTCGTGGGTTGTACAATTCTTATTATATTTTATTCTTTCATGGAACATTGTAGGAAATACCTATATGAAATAATTAGAAATGTTTTTCTTGCAGTGCTTTATTCTTCCATTCCTTTAATTATTTGAAATATGTTCTCCTCAAATCTTACAATCTTCATCCTTCCAAAATCTTATTGCTTTCGTTCTCTCAGGGACCTTTTGTAGAGGGGAGGAGGATTATAATTGATGGGTCACATGACACCTTTTTCACAATCCCAAGAAGAATCACCCCTCCCGTAGATGACTCGATTAATAGAGGTGTGCAGGGTTTGTGGTTTGTGGAGGTGTTTATAACTGCCTTGGTCCCACAAATGCCATGGTTTGTGGGATTTCATTCGATTTACCTTGCCAGCGAACTATTTGATCATATTGAAAATGGTACCCATTGTTGTAATTATATGCCTCCATTCCAAGAAAATAGTCATTCTTGGAGAGACTACACTATTATTTGCCTTTAGAAAACTATTTGGGTCATGGATTGTTCACAGTGTCGTCTTCCATGAAAAGTGTCATTTTAAAAATGATGATTTCTTCCTTCATGGTCATGCCTATTCATTTACCTACTCTAGCTTCATTACCCTTCTTCAATGATTCTTCCATCAAATTTTATTCCTTTTTCAAATCAATAGGAGTATTTTTCTATCCATTTTCAATGTTTGCAGGACAAAACAAACACAGAACATGTATATATATTGAATGTGATCCATAGTTCCTACTCATGATAAATGAATAAACCACAATTCCATAAAATCATAACACCACAATATTATCAGGATAAATATGAAATTTTAAAACCATAACTATCATTGTAGTCCCAAAAATGCTAAATTTGAGGTCTTTTACACATGTTCTAGACAAGAACACATGCAAATCATCTCATTGAATCCCACACCACCTAAATCCTTTTGACCATGCCCCAAAACATAGCAGAGAAGACCGAAAAGGGAAAATCTCAATTGATACCATTTCTTAAGTCCCCATTCTGAATCATTATATTTGAGTTGAAGTGCTACATGGCCTCATGAATGCCTCCCCATATGCTAGATGATTATTAATTGAAGAAAGGTTCTGAATGACATCTGTGGGTAGACTATACCCTAGGTGTCATAAAGAAAAATATAAATAATAACACAGTGTAATAAAAGAAAAAATCTTTAATAAATGGCATGGAAATAATCTCATGTCATATATGAAAAATAGACAATGGAACCCCAAATTAATAGGTAAACTAGATATAAAATTGAAATATTAGTAAATAAAACTCTATGGAATCCTTTTAGAGTTCGTCTTGATACCACCTATGAAAAACATGATCCATATCATAACTCCCAATCATTGGTCCTTATCCCTTCCCTATGTCCCTAGTCATGAAGTCTTCAAGTGCATCAAGATGCCAACATAATGTGTGAGTATAAACTTAGTAGGACACCACCAATACTTCATTAATATAGGTGAACATTAAATATATATGTTTATGTTATAATTAAAATTTACATATAAATATGAAACCATAGATAATATCAGTCATAATCAAATATCTAAAGGTCTGTGAACCCAACCCCACCTACATTGGCACAATACTGGTAACGATTATCATGTTCATCACTACATGTAATAAGACTTCCCCAAGTCCCAATGTAAATTGACTCCATATTTATATCATTATTTCCTCTTGGTTCCTCCATTAAGTAATGTCATATTTCCACTCTAATATTGGTTATTAACATGAAAAATGCATGTCGTACACTAATGGTGGTCATAAAGCCTCATATGTTGGTATGTCCCACCTAGTATGTTTTATGTTTATTGGATATATATAAATATATATATATCCCATACATTGAAATATCACATATTTTTATATAGATGAAGAATACTCATCATCCATACATGGTCTAATACCACATTATATGACATGTCTATGATGCGTGTTATTCATGAAAATGATACATAGAACACAAACATTATAACATAATCTTGCTCCCCCTTCAAGGGGTCATCTAACTATTATTGACAACATTTTCAAAACTAAATCCCAATTCATGTTTTCATAGGCTGTGAAACCCCACAATCAATTCATATCATAGATAGAAAAATATTTAATATCATGAAATGTCCTAAAAAAGATAAACATACACACCCACATTAGAATATAATAAAGTATGTGTTATAAAATATAAAAACATGTCATAAGAAACCATATCAAGTATGGGTCTCAAGGGACACTCACTCACCCACCTAAAACATATATGAGGAATGCATTTCAAGTATAATTTAAAATTCAATGAAAACATCATATATAAGAACCTAAATTTTAAATAACATCATAGGTCAGTGTCTTGGAAGTCAAAATAATGTTATGAAAATATGGTAGTAACCTAAATCCAGATCATAACCAACGACCCTAAACAGAATCTATAATATCATTTAGGAGTTCAATAATGATGATTTTAAAATTATAAAATCATGGATATAATGGAAGAGATTAATCAAAGAAGATTCACTAATAGACTTAACAAAGATAAATCATATAACACCAGTGATGCACAAAAAAGGACATTATTACAATAAAGATAGTAATAACCTCAATAGAATACAAAAAACACCAATGTATAAGCCATTATAGGATAATTCATATATCATTGATGATATGATCAGAAATTATATTGAATAAGTTATACTCACTGGAAGGATCTCATTGAAAGGTCCAAAACTAGAATAACTAACAATAGTGGTTGATTTGAGACATTTTATAGATTAATTTAAAGAAATTATTGATCCAAACAAATAAATTATGGATTATATTAAATAAATGACACCAATTATACCTCTTCCATGAATACTCCAAAAATTTGGAATATCTAAGATGTGAAGATAATTAATAGGTTAATAATGGGGAGGAATAAAGTAAAACCATATTCAGGACCCCTATACCACATCACTTGTTTTACCCCATTGAACTGGTGAGGATCTGAGGTAGATAAAAATAGTTTTTCTTATTTGAAATACCTTGAAAAATGGTCACACCTTCCACTATGGGCTCACCATAACATGGTATTCTTGAACTTCCCCACATAAAATGTCTTGTACATATATCATATTTCCAAGCATTAGGCTATTTTCTATCTTTATAGACACCAAAACTGGCATGATTATGTTTTCCCAATCATGGTCTATATATACCTTCCTCTAGCACCACTCAATGACCAAACCCATTTTTCGGTTTTCCCATTTCACCCAGAAGCATAACAAGACTACCACAACCATTAGTAAACCCATAGTGTAGCCTATTTTAGACCTAAATATCTAAAACCAATCTTTTGGATTACAATAACATCCAAAACTTTGAATAACCAAAATTTAAACATAATAAATCTTAAAAATCCATTATGGAATTGTATAACATAAATTAACATAACTAATAAACATGATGGGTTTACATGTAGATACAGGCTAAATGGTGAGATTTTATATAGGGGGTTTAGGAAATATAGAATTCAGTATGAATATTAGAATCTACATAGTTTTTTTTGTTTGTAATGAAATGATGGATCACAGTTGATTTGCTTCCTTATTTAGATGAATGTGTTTTTCACATTGACGTTATTCACAATATTCTTCAATTTAGGTGCTTCTAAATCTTTTTTGAATAATTTTATTTTTTTACCTAGTCTTATAGAGTGACCGTAAAATAAAAAACCCATAATATCATTATTTTTTACAAGTGGTTAAATTTATGACATTATATTGATCGTTTTGGTTTATATTATTATATAACTAGTAAAAAATAGATTACTTGAGGAAAAATGAAACAAAATCTCTATTCATTCCACAAAACAAGATTCTTATATTTAAAAACACTTCTTCATTTTTCAAGATTCACCATATAGAAAATATTGACCATGTAATAGTTCTTAGGAATCATTAAATATTTTAAAAAACATATGGAAATGTGTGATGAGATAAAAACGTCTCAGTAAGAGATATAAAAATTATGGAATATTGTTAGAATAGTGAAAGAATGAAATCAAATAATAATGTACACCTTTTCACAATAAAATTTTGGAAAATAAATAAAACATATAAATATGAAAAAAAACAACATTTAGTCAGAGAAATTTTATGGAACCCATTATAAATCATAAGAAAACTATGAAATAATCATGGAAACATTTCTTTAGTAAATAAATATTTCAACTTTAAAGGTTTGTAAAATTTCTTTACCTTCTGAAATCAAAATAATTTTATAAGAACCTTTTTCATGTATAAAATAAATATCTTATAGAATCAAAACCCTAACCCATATTCAATATTATTAAAAAAGTATCAAAATAACCAATTCCAAGTAAATTCAATTGGGGTCACCTATCTTTTTATCTCCCTCATTTTCACCTTTGAAGAGTAATCATTACCCAATGAATGAAATAGAAATAACAAGATCACACATCATTACCTAAATTTCTGATGTATAATATCACGTGGAAATCATTTATAATATTGAAATTTATTATCATTTGAAAATAAAGGAAAACTGAATTTCATTTTCTTAAAAAAATTGGTAGAAATATATATTTTGTTAAACACTTTAAAATTGAAAATTACCTAAACAAATAGGATAATAAATTTTCATGTAAAACCACAAAACACAGTTTTTAATAACTATAATAACAAAAGGAAATTATTATAATAATTTCTTCCCATGTACAATATGTAAAAAACATTAATTTCCCACTTCTTTAAAAAGTGTCAAAATAATAAGTACGGTAAATGTTAAAAAATTCTGTTCATAACCCTAATAAATAAATTTAGACTTCTTATAAAATAAACCTATAATTAATTTTAATTATAAATAATAAATGTCATGAAATTATAAAAAAAATACATGGAGGGATATATTTTAAATAAATACATTAAAAACATTTTAAAGAAAAATCCCATGAAACTATTGTAACATTTAAAGCAAAGTGATGTTGAAGAACTGAAAATTAAATTGATTTTTAAACAAGTATAAATTTATAAATTTAATGATAAAATAGATAAATATTTTAGTTCCTACGAAACAAAAAATATGTGGTGTGAATGGAATAATTCTCAACAAAAGTAAAATGAGAAAAAAAATCCCTTACATCATCTCATATGGATGGGGATCATTGTTAAATTCTAATGTCAGAATGCTCCTTAGCATAGCTCGGGTAATTACCTCAGTCGGACAAGCTTACTAAGCTAAACCTGCTTCAGGACTACCATAAACTCAATAAACATTAATTTTATCTACACAAGACACATCATTTTTTGGAAATTTCTAGAAATGGGTGAGTATAACAATAATCAGTAGGCTTCCCAAATCCAGAAAAGAAAACAAGTAATAAAAAGGAAAGCATCTACTCAACCCATCTTGAGGAACCCAAATGAGAGATAAAATCCACCTCTAACCTATCCATGACTATACAAAAATAGTCATATTGATAAACATGTAGTTTATATCAAGAAATGTGAAAAAACTACCCAGAATCCTAGAATCACTCATATATAATCAAATCATACTCCATGCATCATGAGGTTCCAACCTGATTTCAATCTATATGAATTACACTTGAGGATATAAGGTATTTCATTCAAAGTAAAACACACTCCATGAGATTAGTCATACCATATGGAACATGTAAGAGAGATATACTCCAATGGGAAAAACTCTACCATCAATGATGATACATTTGAGGTAACCTTCTCTATCAGCAAAAACTCTCTACGTAAAACACCAATGACCATCACCATAGGTCCTATCAATGATATCTTGTTCACTATCCAAGCTCATTGGAACCCAAGTAGAGTGTACAATTCCTCATAACTACATATAATTGAGGTAGAAATACTCTATATTATACACTACCTGTATCTTATATAAAAATCGGGAGAGGAGGGACCCTTAACATGTTGCCGCCCCACAACTGAGGGGGTACTAGCTCCTAACCACACTTTTATTCCACTATAGTACATGTTTGTAAAGGACCACACCTCCCCATATTGAAATAGCACAAAATCCTAGCCAGGTATGACACATAAGAATTTCAGTATCACACCCCTCATATATGCACTCTACAACCGAGGGAGATTAGACTCTATTGGAAGATCAACTACCCACTTCTACTCAAATATGGGGGAGTTCTACTCCGTAGATAAGGGAATCATACGCTGACTCTACAGAGGAGTTATGTATATACATGTATGATCACTATGTTGAACCATACACTAACATGACAGGGGAGTACCAAGCCTGTGCTAGATGACTCGCACCCTCATACAACAGGGGACTACTAAGTCTACCTAAACATTGCTTTTGGAAGAACATTACACTACAATGATAGAATATTTCCAACTCCAAGGATAGAGGACCTGGTATGATGGGGGAGTACTAGATATATTTATTAAAAACATATGTATAACCATCACTCTGTTATAACATGATAGTATGTACTTCACTAGTTGACGACCCTCTCCCAAGTGTGATAGTGGAGTACCCTCTATCTATCTAATGATTATGGAGGACCCACATTCTGATATGATTAGTCATCTCTATATCCAATTGTAAAAATGATACGGGTAACCGTTTTGTGGTATAACAATGGAATACCAACCCCCACAAGACTACTCTATGGGTAGAGGAACTACACCCAAGGTGTTGGATGATCTATATCTACCAATTAAAGTGGTAAGGGATACCCTTTCAGTGAGATGAAAGGGGAGAACTGGTCCAAATGTATCTCTATAAGTTCCATACCAATAAACAGAATCTGGAAGGTTCAACAGAAAAAGGAATCGTGCTGGTCATACCTCACTTCACAACACTACCACAAGTAGGGCACACATACCTTGATATGTTAGGGGAGATTATCTCTATTAGACTAAAGAGTCTAGGGGAACCACATTATGAGATGATATGGAAAGGTACCTACCACTACGTCAACACATCTATCCACCCTAATTAGTACTCAAGGTTTATAATTTGCACTATTGTTTAATTCTAAAACCATGCATCATATTATCACACATGACACGAAAAAGGCCACCATCGCATTATAAGCATAAAACTACTCAAAATAGGCTACTCATGGACCTGAATCTATGTCACAATGAATGAAATAAGATGGGATGATGTCTCTATGAAAATTACATGGTTTTTTCTATGTGACCCAATCTGAACACATATATTTGTCCACTAATTAATGTCTTTTCTATAAATGTGATCGTGCATGGCTTGTACATGATGTATAAAGAGTGTATCATCTCACCTAGGCCCCAAAAATGTCTTTTCCCATATCGATTGGAAATCCAGGTCTCCAACATAATGTGTACCCCATGGTAAATGAAATGTATTAGGTAAATTGCCTCTTGTTCAAGACATCTACCTATGTCTGTGTCTTTTCCCCTTGTTTGAGTCTATGTATGTGTACTCCACACAAGAATGTCGCCCAACATAGCTACCTTGTAATGGTCCAATGGACACATGGTCTGGGATCACTACATCTCATGTAACCCCGGTATACAAATTTAGACCAACAATATTCCATCTTAACTGAATGGGAAGAACAAAAAAAATGTGATGCTACACTACCTTCCATGTGATAGAGAAATCAACACAAGTATTCCATGTTAGCCACCCGAATCACCCCAATTTCCCTCCAGACACACGAATATCTCTAGTCTTCATAATTGGTCTATAGAATATTGAAACCTTCATAAAAAAAGGTATGTATAAATAAAAATCAAATCACCATATATAGTGGTGAAATTTCAATGCATCAGGTGTATATCCACTCTTTGAAGGAGCTACAACACAATTGTGGAGCAATCGCCATCATGATTGACGATTGGTGGTACCTCTTCTACTTGGTTCCACCTCAGTTAATCTGTTTCACCATAGGTTAAAGGAATATCATCCTATCTATCATTCAAAGATCAAGGGGGTTGTTCAATTAATTTTACCGGATGAATAAAAATCTATTTAACACAACTACCAATGTCTCATCTCTGACCTAACACCCAATAGTGACAAATTTTATATCACCCCAATGGGTAAACCATGTTATTTTTTCAAACCCATCATCATATTTGTGATCCATTATTCCTCAGAGGAGTTATTTTTCATTTAAGACGAAATTGTGTGATTGATAAAATATATTTAATTTTTTTAATATCACCAAACTAAGGCTATCCAGGACCCAGAATCCCATACTGGCTCAGCACGTAGTTATTAAAATATTCTTAAAAATATTCGAAAAACTATTTTAGGTAAAAACCATATTAACTAAATCCTCCCCACAATAAGTATTTTCATCCCAAAAATTTAAAAGGCGAGGTATAAGTAGAGAAACTGAGCTCTCCACTAGAAATATCATTCCAACGAGCTCACTAAGAGTTTCATATTCTTATAACAAGAACAAATTCAATGAAACCACTAATACAAAATCACTCCCATGTTTATCTCAAACCAAGTTTAAATCATGAATGAAATAGGAACATCTATCCTCATTTGTGATAGTTGAAAAACACTAAACTCTTAGTCCATGTATATCCATAGGATCTAGTAGTACTTCACCTCACTAACCAAATAATGATATTAATGTAAACCAACAGTTCACAACCACCTAGATATGAACTATACCATGTCATCTGAAATTTTTTCTCCTATAAGATAACTTTGAGTCTGCATGGGTGCAAAAAAAATGGGTTTCCCAATTTTATACAAAGGGTATTACTAGGAAATCATTCTGTGAAGTTTAATCTATCACATGAATTAATGTCAAACTACCTAATAATGGATGGTAGGAAAACATTAAAATATGATGAAACATTGTAGTCACTCTCCCTTCCACTATAAAATGATTCTAGGTAAGGATCTCCCTCCTCTCTATTTCTAGGAACTTAGGTCGAGTAAAAACTCTCTACTGGAAAAGATAGAGCCTAATTCGATACTCATGCACACAACTATGCCCTAAAAACACAATTCAAATAAAATATCCCACCACACCTTGACACTACATACATTGGGTGGAACATAATATTGATCACTTTTCTATTCACTATTTCATTTTCACCCTTACACCACAATGCTAAACATGTTTTATATTGAAAATTAAAAAAAATGACAAGAAATTTCATTCCATTTTTGAATCATTAATTATATTTTATCACTATTTAAAAGGTCAATGCTACATGTTTTGATGATTCCATTGTAGGATGAGGTGATTTGGATGCCCTAGAGATGATCCAGAAGGAAAATGGACCAAAACTACATGGGTCCCATGGACAGCTTCCCACTGTTGGGTAGAGTATGAAATCAACATGCATCCAAATGGGAAGATATTTTTTGGACGGGTTACTAATTCACTTATCTACAACTTTTATTAAGACAACCAAACCTCGTTTGTCAATTAATGGGCCCAAATGATGTTAACTTTCCAGGCCACCGAATCTGAACAGAGTCAAAAGTTGTGTGTTGTGTGCTGTTCATATCAAGGGTTTTACATATCCAAAGGGAGCCACACTATCGGGGTCGATAGATAATATGTGGTCTGGAAACTTTCAAGTTTTTTATAAATTGATTTAAGACTTTCTAGAGGCCAAAGAAATGTGACAAGTGGTTTTACACTATCTGTGTATCCAATACCACTTCCCATTTTTGCTATAAAGAAGAACCATGAGTACCTCATTTGGGAGTTCGAACTTGGAGACAATATCTGCCAATTTGGATTCCTAGAGAAGTACATTCACCATCCTAGAAGTTATGGATGCCCCTATCCTCCTAAGGGGTCAATGATGAAGATGGAGTTCCACCCGATCCTCCTCCTCCTCTCGATGGCTAGATAAACAGTGGAAAATCATTTTGAGGGAGATACACAAACTTGGGAGGGAGTTACAAAACATGTTCTAATACTGGTTTTATATAATATGTGTGCTGAATATTTCACTTATTTTTTATGGTGACATTATTCTCCCCAGATTACATTTAATTTGATATAATTGAGTGGAACGCTTTTGATTTCAACACTGATTGGGTTGATATTTCAAGTGGAAATATTGGGTTGTTCCGATTGGACAAAAAAATAATCCTATTTATCCCACACATACATAAGGTTTAAGTTTTCTTTGGTAGACCTTTTATTCTATGTTTGATAACCAAATCTTGGAAACACTATTTTTGTTCCCAGGGGTGGTTTTTTAAGCATCATTTGAAGAGGCAAGAGTGGAGTCACGATTTTGACAACCATAAACCAGAGAATTAAACAAAACCATGTTAAATTTTCAGAACAATGAACTATCTAAGAATTGTATCAAACCTGAAATTATCTTCTTCTCTCATATTTATAAATAAAAAACCTTTATTTTTCAACTATTAAACTATTTAATTAAGAAATTTTATATTTAAAATAATTTTCAATACCACCCCTATTTTAGTAATATTTATTGAAAATAAACACTCAAAACCTACCAACTCTCCTTGAGAGAAAACCTAGGGTCTTCCCAAGACTATAAAATCTTATTTAAATGACTATTAATTTGATGCTTCATGACAATGTGTTCAAATTTTTTGTGTCGTTTCCGGGGAGCACTTTGGTTTTAGTGCGTGTTTTTATAATTTTTTTTGTAAAATTTGTAAATTTTTTTTGTTTAATCTTAAAACATTAAATTCAATTTTTTTTCTAATTTATTTCTTCTGTAGGTTCTGTGTATGACACATATTACTTTGGGAGACTTACATCCTTTTGAACCCAAACCAATGAATATTCTACATCAGTGACCCAGAGATACACAAGAGGAACCTTTGAAGGAGGGCGCAAAAAACACTAACATCCATCTTTATCCATATTTCTCTTCTTAGGGAACCCACATAAAAAATGAAATTAATGTGAATAACTTGGATGAAAAAAATAGAACACTAAAAGAAATATCCTCTCCTGATGTTGATATCAAACCCACATATATTCAATTACAAGGTGATGCACCCAATTTTGAATGAAATTCTGGTTTAATTCGTCTATTACCAGGATTCCATGGACATACTAGAGAGGATCTGCACAAGCTTTTAAAATAATTTCACTTTGTGTGTTATACATTAAAACCTTCAAGTGTTGGTGAAGAAGTAGTAATGTTAATGGAATTCACGTTTTCATTGTAAGACACATCAGAATATTTTTTATATTATGTTAATTCCCCAATAAGAAGTTGGGTGGACATGGAACACAGTTTTCTTGAAAAATATTTCCCAGCCTCTCAAATTGCATCAATAAGGAAAGAAATTTGTGGTATAAAACAATCTCAAGGGTAAACATTAAATGAATATTAAGAATGCTATAAAAGGTTATGTTCAAGTTTCACACACCACCAAATATGTGATCAACTTTTAATTAAATATTTTTATGAAGGTTTAATCCCTATTGATCAAAATATGATCAATGCTACAGTAAGTGGTGTGCTAGATGATAAGACACCAATTGCTGCAAAAAACCTGATCGAGAACATGGCACAAAACACATAGCAATTTGGTACAAGGTATAATGTACCGATTTGAGATGTCCATGAAGTGAAATGTAGTTAATTCGAGAAGAAGGTAGACAAAATGTTCGAAGTGGTAAGTACCTTTCTTCGACAACTTGATTTTTCCCAAGGGAAACCCCAATATCCTCCTCACATCCAGTGTGTTATATGTTCTTTTGACACACCTTACTCTAAACAATATCCTCAATTGAGGGAAACATCTATGATTTATGAGGAAATATTTCCGGGATGTCCCTATATCCAACCCTTTAGGCAAGAACCTTACCATCCATCCAACCCTAGGTGGAAGGAGAACCAAGCCTATAGGCAAGGGGTTATTCAAACGAAACTCAACAATAATAGAACCAAATAGGTCAATGTACCCATACACCACCACCACCCAGAAATCCTCAACCACCCAAAACCATTCCAACAAACCCCTCCAAAACCCAAGCCTAGACTAAAAGATAAGATGAAACAAATGGTTGCCAACAATATCCAATTCCATAAAACCACTCAGGTATCCATTCAAAACCTCAAAACCCAATTAGGTCAACTAGCTAACTCAGCGGGTGAAATTCAAAGTCAATGGTTACATAAACCTCTATCTCAACCAGTAGTTAACCCTAGTGATAAAGGAAATGTTAGTTTCATAACCCTTAGAAGTGTAAAACAACTAGAAAGAAAAATGAATCATCTATTAGAGTCATCCCCTCCTATGTAAACCTCCATCACAACCATTAAAAATGTTTCAAATATTGAAGAACCTTGTCCTGAGATAATACCTTCCAAAGTAAAGAGTGTGTATAATGATGAGTAACCTAGTCCAACCATTCCTCTTCCATTTCCTCAAAGATCCACCCAACCAAGAAAACAAAAGGAAACTGAACTTCATATGGAAATATTAGAAATTTTCATGAAAGTGCAGGTTAACATCCCATTGATTGATGTTATGAATAAAATTCCACAGTACGCCATGTTTCTAAATGAGATGTGTACACCCTGAAGGTGACTTCGAGGTGATGAGAAAGTGATCTTGGGGAGGAATGTTTTATCATTGATAGCACCATCACTTCCCACCATGTGAAATAATCTGTAACGTTCTCAATTCTGTGCACCATAGGGGAGTAGTCTTTTGATAATGTTATGCGTGATTTAGGTGCTTCTATACATGGGATTATTCACTCTAATAACTCTATATTTCAGGTTAGGGAACTGAAGCCCATTGAAATTGTTGTTCAAATGGATAACAAGGGTACCGCACACCCCTCTGGTGTGTTAGAGGATGTACTTCTTAGGCTCCAAAATTTAATCTTTCCTTCTAAATTTTATGTGCTTAAAATGGGGAATAATAGGATGAATGGACATTCCCTGATTATATTGGGTAGACCCATCTTGAAAACCACCAAAACCAAAATTAATTTCCACAAAGTTTCATTATCTATGGAATTTAGTGGTGACATAGTCTATTACAACATCCATGATGCCATGAAGCTCCCCTCAGAAGAAAATTCCTCTCTCTATATTAATTCAATTGATATACTCCCTACCCCTGAAAATATAAATTTTCTTTCCCCCAATCACCATTCAGAGTTTTCATCATTGATTGAAATTCTTGGAAATGAGTCATGCAATCATTTTTGTAGTGGATTAGAAAAATTTCATGCCGGTTTTTTATTGATGATTTATTGAACAATAAGGGTCCACTGACCATCGATGATACTGCTAAGCTTGTAAAATCACATTATTCTATTGAGGATGATACCTTTGAGTAGTTAGATGAGATTAGTGAACTTTCACTTTCACACACACTCCCATAAATCCAAAATCCATCTGAATTGGAACTGAAAAAATTGACTCATGATTTAAAATATTCATATATTGAGAATGGAAACAAGTTGTTTTCCATCATTGATAGTCCACTCCCTCTTGAGAAAGAATTGTGACTGCTTCAAATTTTGAGGGAGTATAAACAAGATTTGGGATGGACCCATGTTGGAATTCCGAGTGTTAGCACATCATTTTTTACACATCATATTTTATTAGATTGTGAGGATAAACCAGTGAGGTAACCACAATGTCGACTGAACCCAAAACTTTTAGATGTTGTAAAAAATGAGGTATCAAAATTATTGGCTGCTGGAATCATTTCACGAATCTCTGAAATCCAATGGGCCAGTCCCATTCAAGTAGTTCCTAAAAATATTGGCCTTACCGTTATCAAAAATGAAAACAATGAATTGGTTCCAACTTGTATGCAAAATAGTTGGCGTGTTTGTATAGACTATCACCTACTAAACCAACACACTAGGAAGGACCATTTCCCTTTGACATTCATTGACCAATTTCTAGAGAGGAAAGCGGGTAACTCCCACTACTATTTCCTTGATGGTTATTCTGGATACTTTTATATCCATATTTCCCCTGAGGATCAGGAAAAGGAAACCTTCAGAGGCCCCTTTGGAACATTCTCCTATTGAAGGATGCCATTTGTTCTGTGCAATACTCTAGGAACATTCCAATGATTCATGGTTAGTATTTGTTCGGATTACCAAGAGAATTTCATGAAATTATTCATGGATGATTTCACTATTTATGGATCTTCTTTTAATGAATGTTTGAGTAGTCTTGGTTTAGTCCTACGTTGCTATATTGAAAAGGATCTTGTATTAAATTATGTGAAATACCTTTTCAAGGTGCGACAAGGAATAGTTTTAAGGCATTTCATTTCTGGTTATGGTGTACAAGTATATAAATCAAAATTGGATATCATTTATTCACTACCATTCCCCAAAAATGTATGGGATGTTCAGTCTTTCCTAGGACATTCTCGATTTTACCGACATTTCATTCGTGACATTAGAAAAATTGCACACCCCCTCTCTCAATTAATCAAAAAATAAAAAGAATCTGTTTTTGATAAATAATGTTATTGTAACACCCCATGTGGCAATGGTATGCTTCTATTTGAATAATATAATAGCGTGTGTTGTACACAACATAGAGTTATAAAACACCACAACCAATAAAACTAGACATTATGAATATTAATACCCACTTTTTAAAATTTTATAAATTTTTTAATTTAGAATGGACTTCATTTTTGGATTCTGAATATCGAAATTATCTTAGGGTGAATTTTTGGTATTTTCCAGAAAACATTCAATTATTAATGAATAGTGGAAAACACTGAGTTATACTTTAAAAACTCATTTTTATTTAAATAATTAATTATTTTATTTAAATTTATTTTAGGTGAAAATATATATAATACCTATATATGTTCAATGTAATTAATTGAATTTATTTTGTAATAATATTATATATATATAATTTTATACAACTTTCCACCATCTTTTACCCACCTCCTTGGAGCATTTGCAAATTTACATAAAACTCAATTTTACCACTTCTGTGAGTTGAATTTTAAAAATATGACAGACATAGTTAATATCAGTATGTAAAATGTGGTTCAATAAGTTGAAAATAATTTTTGGTGGATGGTAAGTTTTTTCTTTTATTTACCATGGTTAAAAGTAAATAGGGTAATTAAGGGTAAAAATGAAATTTTTATTATTACCCTATCACATTTCCTAATTCTATTAGATAATTGTAATTCGACAAAAAAATATTTAGGAATAAAATATGATCCTTTATGTCCACTTTGATTAGATTAGGGCATTTATTATTATTTAATTTAAAGAAGAGTTTAAAGTGTTAAATTCAAAGTTTAATAACTAAACCATTTTTAATATAGGGTTAATTATAAGATAAAATTGACTATAAATATTTATTAAAAAGACAAAACAATTTCCTAAATAAGGGTATTTTGTTTACATTTTTTATAAATTTAATAATATAATTTATTTATGACACAATGATGAGTCAGTAATCACCTAATTAATGAAATATTAAAATAATTGATATTATAAATATCCAAATAATTATAATTTGAGACTTTTTATGAATTACAATAATTTTCTAGGTTAATATGTCATTTTATGGTTTGTTATATTATTTATTTTTTATTTAATAATGCTGTTATGAATTTATCAAAAACAAAATACCAAATAGTGTCATAATTGACATAAAAGAGTTTTTAAAACAAGTATTATATTATTAATTGATATTCGATTTTTAAATATCTATGGATCGTAAAAAATTATTATATAATCATAACGGTATCATTAATGAGCCACTTGGGGTTCTCTTGGATGTATATATTAAGATTAATGACCATATAATATATAAATACAATGAGACATGGTAAATGTCCAATAATTTAACTAAGAGTTAAATATAACAGATAATGTTAATATAGTGACACAAACCTATCTAAAACCTATTGGTTTAGTGGTTTTCGACCCATACCCATATTATTCTTTAAATAATTCATTTTGGAGCCATTAGAAAACGAAAAATAAATTTATTATAAAATAATATTTCTAGCTTTTCTTAAGGTGCACCTCACCCCTCTTATAAAAGGAACTCCCCCTTCTCTCTAATTAAAACCTTAAAGGCCATTTGACTTGGCCACCACTACCCAAATAACCTCTAAACGGTCCTACCTTCATCCTATAGGCCTTCCTTTAGTCATAAATTCAACCTAAGGATACCTTTTGGTCAAATCAAATGGAAGAACCCAATGAAGAGCTTAATATTTCAACACCTCTTTGAAGTTCCATTCTTCTTCCACTTCCTCTTTCATTGTTGTTACCATTCTAAAATAATAAATCCAATATCTTCTATATTATTTGATGTTATTATAAATATGTTACAACCATATTCATTATTCTATCCATCCTTTGAATGAAATGTCACCATACGTGCATATGTGCGGCTAACTGTCTCCACGTCGGGGTGTAATTGTTATTCCATACATTATTATTTAGATGGGTAAAATAATGATGTGTAATTGATTTAAATAATAAATATAACATGATAATTATTATTTATAAATTATATACCATCCAATTATATATTATTTTAATATCAAAAGTATGATATTGTTGCTCGTGCGTACGTACGGATTACCGTCTCCATGGACGCAATGAGATTCATTCCCCATTGTATCCATTTAAGAATAAACTTCATTTGATGATTAAAAATAATTTTTGAAGACTTTATATAATTCTGTATATAAATAAGATACATCCCATCCGTAAAAAATGTTACTCCCATAACAAAAATATAAAGTAAAACGAATCCATCAACACCTGAATCAACGATAATACTAAGATATTATTAACAAAGAAATGTTAAAATATCATATACAATATCATCTTTATGTATAAAATTCTTGTATAATTTAATAACAATTATTTCACCATTATACAGTATGTTAAGCTACCCTCGGCCAAGGAAAGTACAAGGTAAGGGTTAATTCTACAATATCTTCATTATCCTAGGTTGTTTATACGTAATAATCTATTGTGACCTCTTTATCATCCAAATCCATGTTTCTTAAAAATATATTTCAAAACATTCTTATTATTTTATAGACTATGGGTTAAAGTCATTTATACCTTTTTTTTTCTTTTATAATATTTTTATAAAGGAATATTTCTATCATTTTCCAAAAAAGTTCCTTTATAACCTTTTTGAAAAAATTAAGGTTAGAATGTCTTTTTTTATCATATATAGCAGGTGCGACTATTTTCCACCATTATAGAATCATCGAAGCTTCCCTTAAAAGATTATAAGAATATTTCCAACATAAATTTTTTCTTAAATGATTTCAAAATATAAAGAGATATTTCCCTAAAAAAATCTTTTGATTTTATCTACGTCAACATCCTTTGTTGGATTTTAGGCTAATTTGATGTTGATTTATTATGATACAAAATTTCCATATTGTATTGAATGTTTTGTGATATGTTTGAATATGGATGTGTTATTTTTACACCATTCATAGTTTTTGGATAATGTATTGACATTTCTTATGCTAGTTTTAATACGAATGTTTATGTTATGTTTAAACCTTTTCATAAGAGGAATGCATTGGACTAAGTAAGTGACGGGAAGAGCCCACTATAGCTACTCGATGTATCGATATGCCTCATCAGACAAACTAGTCTCTTGGAAGAAGGCCTTGAAAAAATATTATTTTTAGTCTTGGAATAAGGCCTTGACTATGTGTTTACGAATGTCTGGAATTATGAATCCCATCATTATGAAAGTGGCTATTGATATTGCATGTGATTATTCGACTAGTAGAATATCCATGTAAATAAGTAAATGGAATTATTTGATTTTATATCTTCCATATTATGCTAATGTTCAAGATTAAAAGGATTTTATTTTATTATTATAAATTGCCTTAAATTTTTATGCTTATTTATAAATGTTTCCACTATATTATTATCCTTACTGAGTATCAGAGATCACCCCTTTCTATGATTTATGTTTTCCCAGGATGTGAAGATGTATGTTATGACTGACCTGTAGGGATAGTATATGGGATCTCAGTATTGTCTATTGAAAAAATGTTGTTGTATTTTTTCATATTATGATGTAATATAAACCTTATGAATGTATCTAGTACTTCCTAGTATACTAAACTAATCGTTATTTTGAAACTTGATCATTTGTTATCATGACAATGATACGTAATAATGCACTGACTCTGGGATTCAGGGGTCTGTGTGTTACTGTGAGTAAGCTTTTAATAAGTTAAAATTGAGTCTGGTGTCACCCCAGGTAATACAACCACCTCCATGGGATTTACCATTTGAGCTCATGTGTGATGCCTCTAACTATGCAGCTGGGGAAGTCTCTTCACAAAGGGTCAACTGAGCTCCACATGTCATAGCCTATGCCTCACATATATTGGACCCTGCCTAAGAAAACTACACCCCAACTGAAAAATAATTACTTTCCATAGTGTTTTCCTTGTACATATTCAGTTCATATATGTTAGGATCCAAAGTCATTGTTTTCTCTAACCATGCAGCTCTTCGGTATCTGTTTGAGAAACTGGAGGACAAACCACATCTAATTCGTTGGATGCTCCTCCTTCAGGAATTTAATATAGAAATTAGAGATAAAAAAAGAAGAAGAGAATGTGGTGACTGACCATATTAGTAGGATCATCACATCCTTAGAAATTGACTCATCCCCTGGTATTCCCATTAATGATATGTTTCCTGATAAAAAATTGTTCCGAGTGCATGATGTTATTCCTTGGTTTACTAAAATTGTAAATTATTTGGCAGTATCATGCATTCCTACTAATTTCAATAAAAACAATGCCAGTCATCTAAAACATGAGTCTCGTATGTAAATTTTTGATAACCCCCAACTGTGGCGCACATGTAGTGATCATGTCCTTAGGAATTTTGTTCCCGAGAGCGAGTTTTAGTCTGTCCTTAGATTCTACCACAGTCTTGATTGTGGGGGACACTTTATCCCCAATAGACTACTCGAATGGTCCTTGATCCTGATCTCTTTCGGAAAAGACCTTTTCAGGATTCCCATGATTTTTGAAAATCTTTCCCTCATTGTCAAAGAATGGGGAATGTCTCTAAAGGAAATGAAATTCCACAAAAACTATTTATCTTTAATGAAATTTTTTAGGTTTCGGGGACTGGCTTTATGGGTCTATATTCCATTTCCTTTGGAAATTTGAAATTTTTTATGGCGGTCGATTATGGGTCAAAATTGGTAGAGGCACAAGCCACAAGGACATATGATTCCAAAATAGTTGTGAAATTTCTGGGAACACAGATCTTTTGTAGGTTTGGGTTACCGAGGTTCATCATTAGTGACCAGAGTTCTCATTTCATCAACCGAACAATAAAATCACTTTTGGGACGGTATGGGGTCATCATAGAGTGTCTACTGCATATCACCCACAAAACAATGGTCAATCTGAGGTGTCAAATAGAGAGGTAAAACAACTTTTTGAAAAAATGGTTAAACCCAATATAAAATATCAGAGTCTTCAACTTGATGATTCATTATGGGCCCACCATACATCTTTCAAAACTCCAATTGGAATGTCACCCTATCATCTTGGGTATGGAAAGAGTTGTAACCTACCTTTTTAGATTTAGCAATGGGCCTACTGGTCTATAAAACAATGCAATTCTAATCTTTATGGTGCAGGTACTCAAAGGAAGTTGCAGATTCAGGAGTTGAATAAAATGAGAAGAGATCCATATGAAAACTCTAGAATTTATAAGCAGTGAACAAAGGCTGCCCACAATCATCTTATACTTCATCATTAGTTCCACATTGGGCATAAGGTCCTCTTTATAATGAAAGGCTTAAGTTGAATCTAGGTAAGCTTCGTTCCCATTGGTTTGGCCCATACACTTTTATAAATGTATCTCCATTTGGTGTTATTTAGGTTCAAAATTAAGAAACCAAGAAAACCTTCACTGTCAATGGGAATTGTTTTAAGCACTTCCACAATGCCCTTATGGAGTTCCCAATGGAGGAACTCCGTGATCAAGAAGCAACATACTAGTGTAACACACCTATTTTTATCCTTCCTTCTCACATTAAAATATTACAGAGAGGATATTACACATTCTAGGTGTGGGGGGATGGGTACATTCCTTGGTTTGTTAGAAATTTTCATCGTCGTTTTTATTTCATCTATTCTTTTCACCTTATTTTTGGTATTTTCATTTTCCCTATCTTTTTGGGTTCATTAGGATTTCTATTATCTTTCTCTTTTTTCTCTTTTTCACCTTCTTTATGGTATTTTCATTTTTTCCCATAAAAATTCCACAGTTCCATGATTTGGTGACCATAAGGGGGGGGGGATGTAAAAATACCTTAATTAAAGGGGAAAAGTATATTTTTATTAATTTATCATCAGCGGGTGATTTTTATTGAATTGGTTTTCTTTAAATTATATAAATGGTTGTATCACTGTGAAACATTTTATATGATTGATGCCCATTGTGTGAGTAGTTTTTGGGAAAACTATGTAACTAATATCTCCTCACATTTTTGAACCAAACAACAATGTGTGAATATTTGTTACTTAATATAAGGTAAATATATGTTAGGTTAATGTTTTATATCTTTAAATGGTATTTCCATACGTTCGTTCATTATCCGATCAGTTTCATTATCGTACCAGATTGAACTATGTGTGTGTACCTAATGTTCGACTATTGTACGCCGTAAAAAAAGTGCCGTGTCTTGGGCTTGTCAAAAACCACTCCTCCTCAACATATTATCTGGTTATAACTGTTTCAATTAGTGTTGTGAAGAGAACAAACAAGGGTTGAGAGATGGGTGTGAGATTTGTTCCAAATGAAACTTCTAGAAAAAATGAGGGGAGTGTTGAATTGTGTAACATATAGGGATATATTCATCGAGAGCTTATGGTTTGATTTTTGGGAATTTTTATGTGATTGGGTTTTGAAATATGATTGCAAAGGTTGCAGGACAGTTTCGGTGAAAAAGATATCATTTAAAACTGAATAACGTTAAAATAACCTATATTTATTGGATAGAAAGTGGAAAGAATAGCATGGAATGGTTTTCACATAGACACATGGAGAGTTAGGGGAATGGTTGACTTTTTAATTCCTTTATCATGTTATTGTCATGAATCTCATTTAATTTCATTGTGATATGATTTATGAGACATCTTTTTCTATTTTCACTAGGAAGAAATCCTTCGCGTTGTTCTTGAATTTATCACATTACTTTAATAAATTAAAATTACCCCAAATTTTAAATGTTCATGTTGTTGGGAATATATATATATGCATCATTTTATTTGGATTTGTGGCTTTTCCTCGGAGTAAAAATGTTTAGGTGTTGGGGTGTGATTACACCACAAATCAGTATTTCATTTTCAACCTTACACCACTATGTAAAACTTGATTTATATTGAATATTAAAAAATAAAAACACATTTAATTCTCTGTTTGAATCATTCATTTTGTGTTTATCATATTTTAAAAGGTTAATACTACTTGTTTTGATGATTCAATTACAGGAGGAGGTGATTAAGAGGCCCCAGAGATGATCCAGAATGAAAATGGGAAAACTGCATTGGTCCCATGAAAACCTATCCAATAATAGGTAGAGTACGAAACCTAAATGCATCCAAATGCACTAATATATTTTGGGTTGGTCCAAAATTCAATTATCTACAACTCTTATGCAGAAAACAAAGACTCATTCATCCATTAAGAGGCCAAATCGTAGTGATCTGTCTGGGATACTGAATCTGCATAGAGTCAAAGGTTGTGTCTTGTGTGTTGTCCATTGCTAGATTTTTACATGTCCAAAGGGAGCCAAAAATTCGGTGTTGATAGTCAGGATGTGGGGAAACAACTTTATAGTTTTTTCGAAAGCAATTGAAGACTTTCTAGACGCTGATAACAATGTGACTAGTGGTTTTACACAATATGTGTTCCCAATACCACTTCCCATTTTTCTATAAAAGAGCACCATGGGTACCTCATTTGGGAGTTCGAACCAGGATCCAAGCTCTTCCAATTTGGAATTCTAGAGAAGTCTCTTCATTATCCTAGAAGTTCTTTTGGCCCCTATCCTCATAGGGGGTCATGGATGAAGAAGTAGTTCCACCGGATCCTCTTTCCCCTCTATTTGGAGTGCTAAACAGTGGACGATCATTTCGAGGGAGCTACAAAAACGTGGGAGGTAGTTCCATCACAAGTTCTTCTACTGGTTTTGTATAATTATTGTGATGAATATTTCACTTATTTTTCATCTTGACATGATTCTCCCCTGATGACATTTCATTTGTTATAATTGAGTGGAACACTTTTTATTTCAACACCGATTGGGTTGAGATTTCAATTGGGAATATTGGGTTGTTCATATTGGATTACCCATTAATCCTATTTATCCCACACATACCTAAGGTTTATGTATGCTTTGGTAGATCATTTATTCTATGTTTGATAACCAAATATTGGCAACATGATTGTTGTTTCAAGGGGTGGTTCTTTAAGAATCATTTGAAGAGGCAAGAGGGGAGTCAAGATCTTCACAACCTTCAACCAAATAATTAAACAAAACCATGTTAAATTTTCAGAACAATGAACTATCAAAGATGTGTAGTGAACATGAAAGGATCTTCTTCACTCATAATTATAAATACACCACCTATATTTGTCAACTATTAAACTCTTTAATTAATCCATTTTATTTTTAAAATAGTTTTCAAAACCACCCACTCTTTTAGTAATATTTATTGAAAATACACACTCAAAACCTACCAACGCTCCTTGAGAGACAACCTAGGGTTTTCCAAGATGATAAAATCTTTTTTAAATAACTATTAATTTTATTTTTTATGAAAAAATGTTCATATCTCCCTCATAATTTTAATCACTTCAACAGAACACATCTCGATGGGGGAAGGATCCCTCTTTTTTGTGCAAACGAAGAAATTTCAAACAACCCCAAATTGGTTTTTATTGATTACATGCATTACATAGGAAAGTCTTCGAGCAAGAAGTGGAATAAAAAGTGTATCTCATCACATTTTCAAAAAATACTACTAAATAATGTATAAAGGACACATAGTGTGCCTCTAATCATCCTCGAAGACTCTAGGTTAATGAAATCAACAACATTAATCTATCCTCACACCCATCCTCTATCCCCCTAATCCTGGCACAAAACACCTGGGGTGGAGGTGGAAATATCCTAAACTAACTACCATATGCTGGATCTTTCCCTGCTCCTCCACCATGTTTTCTATTATGATAAAATCCTTTCCCCAAACTCTACCTATCATAGGGTGGTTCATCGAGCATGCCCCACTCTTGGTAGTTTGACAGATCAAAAAATATATAGATTGATATCCCCAACTATCACCAGCATAACACCACCTCTCTATCAGATGACCAGGTCCCCAGTCTAACTCCTAGACAATGAACCCACATATCCGAGTCTAGTAATAAGTTCACCTATTTCAGTGTGATCCTGTTGACTAATTTCTACAAAATTTTATAGATTAATCTTCCCCATTATCACTAGTACTAGCCACATCTTCTCTACCCTCCTCTATAATTATCTATACCACCAAATATTTCTATACTACCCCTGAATATGAGGGAAGTCACAAGGATACCATGAATTCTCTGATGTCTCTTTGGAGGCCCTACATGAGGGTCCATACTCTAAAAAAGGATCATGAGAAATATCCTTGGATTATCATGATAGGACATTGAACCATACTGCATACTCTTCGACATAAATCCTTCCCTAAAGAAGCTACATAAGAACCCATATTTTTACTTATTGCAACATGGAATGATAAAAAAAATATTCACTGATGAGTCATTTAAATTCCAACCAAGTGAGCATCATCTTCTCATAGATTTGTGTCATTGGACTCCAGCATATCTCAGATGATCCTTGTAGAATACATTTCTCTATGACCACTATATTATTAGAAGGTGTCATCACAAGGAGAAAAACATGAGTGGCTACCTTAAGATTTTCATCAACTACATGGGTGTCTTGATCACCCTAATAAATCAGAGGTCGATGCCTTGGAAACTTGTGTTGTTGACTCAATCTATGGCCATACTCATCGCATACTGTTGAAACGTCATACATCTCAATGGGTGGTGGATCAAATAGAGAACCATCCAGAGGTATTTCCACTAGACTAGTACCATACAGTAATTTCTCATCACATAGAATGTCATCATGACAATTACATCATGGAATCCTATTTGGATTTCCTCACAATGTAATCTTGAAATATAATCAAGATGCACCATGGTCAATATGTATATATAGAAGGATGACTTAATAAGGACATGGAACCCATAACATAGTCCATTATGATGTGTGTACCAACATTTAACTATGACCAATGCTCTAATATATCGAGTCTTCAAGTAGGTTATCAGAGTCATGTTGAATTGATATGTAATCCACCACACCAATACAGTAGTCTATTGATTAAAGAGAGTAGAATGAAAAAAATTTAACACTATCTCTAAGAAACGCAAATAGTGATCATGACACTACAGTTCCTATGTAGAACCCACTCTGATTACGCTATGTCAGGACCCATCCTTGTGTGACTTGATCTGTGACTCCCCAAGCCTGCCTCCATGGGCTAGGGTTGGCATCCAATGCCGATTAGGTACATCACATACATTGGAGGCCTTATCCTTAGGTACCTATACATATTCACTCACATACATCTCCATAATACTGTGCAGAGATATTACATACTAAAAATTTATACAACAATACATCTATCCCACAATTGGTATACTACTTGAGTAATGAAATAAAAAAACGAAAAATAAAAGCCCACAATATAATGTATAAGAATCCAAATAGATATGAAAAATGTTATTTCAATCAAATCGAACTAATGATAATCTCCTTAGAGAAGACCTATAAAACACATCATCTGTTCTAGCTCACTATGCACCTCATGCTCTGGGTCATCCTAGAACTCCATCGAAAGGCCCGTCATTTTCACAAGACACAACATGTTCTAAAAAAGACAGTAAAGGGGTGAGTATAGATAAACTCATTTGTAACCCCAAAACCAGAAATAAAATGGAGAAACTAAAAGTAAAAACGTTTTCTCACCCCAACCAATGGGATCCCAAATGAGAGAGAAACCCCATATAGATCCAACCATTGAATATACATAAGTAGTCATATTGATCCACATGGGGTATAAACTAGGACATGTTCTTGACATTGCAAGGACACCCATAACAACTTAGATATACTAATATCATACACCATGTTTCATAAGGTTTCAATCTCATAACCAACTGCAAAAATTTTACTTGTGGATTGAAGGAATCACATGCCTAGGAGAACACACTCCATAAGCTCATCCATCCTAGTTAGAACTCAGTCGAGAAAAACATTCTAATAAGAAAAACTCTACCATCATTGATGGTATGATAGATATAACTCCCAGTACCTATAACAACTCTCAAGATCAATCTCTAAAGGCAAGAACCATATGTTCTATCACTGATGCCTTACACCCTGTAAAAACTCATATGATATCATGTGTATAGGCCTACCCCTCAACACTACATATAGTTGAGGAATCACTAATCAAATCCATGAAATACATGAATCCTCTATAAATATAGAGAATGGAGGGACCCACACCACAATACATCCCTATAACCAAGGGAGTTATGGCTCATATTCATCTTGTGAACCCAGTAATGTACCTGTAGGGAGTGTCCCAAACCTCAATATGTTGCGGGAGCACAAAATCCACACCTACAATGACACATAATAAGTATAGGGGAATACTCCCTGTGTATTAATTCCATAGAAGAGGGATATTTAACTTTAATGGAGGACCAACTCCCCTCCACTACTCAAATATGGGGGTTTAAACTCCGTAAGTAGAGTAATTTTACACTTACTTGATAAGGTAGTTTTGACTCTACCTAAGTTATCACTATGGGGGACCTGAACCTTAACATGAAAATGGAGTACCAACCCCATGGTAGCACACCCACACCCTTGTACAATATGTGAGTACTAACTCATCCTGAACATTGTGTATAGAGGACCCACACCCTATAAAGACATGCGTGTTTTCACTCCAAGGATAAAAGAGTCGTACCCCTGTATGACAGGGCAGTAACCACTCTATATATATAGTACATATGGAGGGAAAATTCTATATTATGATAGGGGAGTACTGACTCCATGGATATACGACCAACTCCCTGGTATGAAGGAGGTGTACCTACTCTCTGTCCAATGAGTATGGAGCACTAACAGCATGATACGGTAAGAGAGCTCCAAATCCAAATCTATAAATGATATGGGGAAGTCATGTCAAGATAAAAAATGCATGTATCAACCATAAGAGAAATACTATGTGGTTATAGGAGAGACTCCCATGGTGTGGGTAGTTACATCACTTCCAATGAGAGAGGTAAGGGAAACCCACACCCTTAGATGACATGAAAGTAATAGTCAATGAAAATCTCTATGGGATCCCAACCAATATTTAGTATTGTTAAAGAACCACTAAAATAAGCATCACTTATATCAAACCCCACATTGAAACACTACCACAGGTAGGGTACCAATTCCCTAACACGATATGGCATCCCCTCTCTGCCTGCCTAATGCGTGTAGGGTACCCACATCCTATGCATGGTAGAGAAGGATACAGACCCTAAAATCAACACATTTGACCACCATAATACCTCAATAAGTTCTAAAACCTATATTGATGCATTTTTATTTAATCACACTACATAGTTTCTCATAGAACAAAATAAAGGCCACCATTGCATTCTATGTGGAAAAATACTCTGGATAGGCCACTCAAAATTCTAAATCAAATCCCCATATAAGAATATAAGAGGATGGAAGTATCATAGAAAATTACACAAATTGTACTAGGGTACACATGGAATGTGACCCCAAATGAACACTTGGTAGTGTCCTCTACTATAGATATTTTTTATCAATGAGAGTGTATACAACGTTTACATGATGTATACATGGCATCTCCCCTCACCCAGGCCCTGACTATGTTTTTTCCCACATGGCATGGCCATCCGTTTCTCCAACATGTCATGTAACTCCTGGTAAACTTCATGTCTCATATAAACAACCTCTTGGACATTCCATTATCAAATGTCCATGTCTTCAACCAATGGTTGTGTCTCTAGACATGTACTTCCACATGGATAGGTCACTTAACATGGAAGCCCTTTCCAGGTCCCTTTTCCACATAACATGGGCTCACTACATGATGTCTAACCTTGGTACAAAACATGTAGTCCTTAAAATCCCATCTTACATGAATAGAAATTACACACGAAATGTGACACTATATTACACATAGTGTTATCTAGAATTATGAATGGGGTTTCTTTGTGATATTCCAAAATCACCATGGATTCCCCCAAAACATACATATTGTCCCTCAAGGGATCTATAATTATCATAAAAGGGCTCTAAATACCTAAAAAACACATCAATATGGGGATTAAGAATTAAAACTGAAATTTTACAACCTCATGGTGAAACATTGGAGCTTTTGGTGCAGATCCATGCTTCAAATATATTGCACCACAATCCAGTAGTGATCCCCATCAATATCGGAGATCACCGGCGCCTCTTCTCCATGAATTCACCAAGATTAATTTTCCAAAAAAATAAAGGATGGTATCTACTCATATAATCTATGTGAATGGAAAGGGGTTTATTCATTAAATTTTATTAAATGAATAAACATCCATTTACCACCCCACCCATGACTCACCTTCGACTCGACACCAGTCACTGACATAATTGATGTCGCTCTGAGGGGAAAACCATATTTTGAACGCAACCATGATCTCATATTTCTAATCCAATACTCCACATGGGTGTCATTACACATTTAAAAACAATATACATGGGAATGGTATAATATATTTAATTTTTTTAATATCGCCACATTGAGGCTCTTCGGGCCCTAGAATCCCATAATGAATTAGAGCCTAACTAGGGATATATTCCATTAAATATTCCAAAGTCATGTAGGTCTACATGAAAGTAACTAAAAATCACTTCAATTTGATTACCATAATGGATCAAGAAATTCATCTTGTTTCCTAGAACCATCTCATGATATATAAAAATTTAACCAATGTATTAGATGGTGTAATAAGTGTCATCTATCATTGGTTAAAACATAACTACCATCCTTGATTATTATGCAACCATTATACTTGGTTATAGAGTAACCACTTTCAAATAATTAATATCATACATATGTGTTCTACAAGATTAAAAATCATTCATGAAATTAGATCCCATAAAATTAAATGGGTTTCATAAATACTTCATCATAGCATAACTTGTGGAAAAGAAATGGGTTTCATAAAAATTCATATCTTCATTATAAACATGAACCATAAAGAATAAGAATAATAATGTTGTTGTTGGATAATAATCCCAGTAACTATTATGTATCATCGAAGGTTTTCATATTGGAAGGAAATTTATTTTTAAATATCACTTGGATTAATTCTTGAGGAAAATAACATTTCCATTTTAAAATCAGTTCTCTAATTAAAAATTTGTTCACTTATTAATGAAAACATTTTCATTGAAAATAAAAATGAAAAATTTTAAATGAAGCATCATATAATTGTGGCGTTGGGGTGGGGGGAAAATCCACTGATGGTGTATATGTTAAAAAATTGTTCTATATATTTTTCAAGAATTTCAAAAATAACCTCATTTAAAAAATGGAATGAAGATTCCTTTAAAACCACATTGAAAAAAGGAAAATATGGGTAAATATGATTCTGTAAAATTATTGGATAATTGTAAAAATATTTTTGGATTTGTTTTCTAAAAAATAACATGGAAGGGGAAGATTCCCCAATTGAGACTTAAATATAAATAATCCAAAATAATGATGAGATTTTAAAATAAAATCTTACCTCACATCTCTCCATTAAATGTTCACATTCAAATATCATATATAATAAATATGGTTTTAAAAGAAATTATTAATCTACCATATGTCTATCACACCGTATGTGAATTATTTATAACATCTTATCACGTTTTTATTAATAATTTGTTATTTAAATAAATATTCTTGTTGAAAACTGCTTTGTTTTTTCAATAATTTTCAATACAACAATCCAAGTCCTTATAATTTGATCATGGTAACATCACTTAAAAAACGTTATCTATGATATAAAAATTATATATAGAAATTAAATACAAATTTATTGTCATGTATGTAAATTAGTGATAGAAAATGAAGTACACCATTTTTTGAAAAGGTAGGTCATATGTATGTTTGAGCGTTGTTTCCAGTTTTGTAATGATTGAATAAAGGAAATTTACACAACAATTTACCTTTACAAAGTCATTAATATATACTATATAATATATATATATTTTAATAAAATACATCTTTATTACCTTTCATGTGAAATATATATGAAAACAAAATCACATAACATCATGGAGATGGTAGTCCATACATATTCATGAGTGATGTTATCGATTCCTAGAATATTAAATGGTAAGAATATAGACATTATATTATCATTTAAGAAGTATATTTATATCATAATTATCATATATAAACATTAAAACCTTTATAATACCCATCCATAACATATGGTAATGAAATATTAATTGTATCGCACCGTGGAGATGGCAAGCCACACATACGCACGAGTGATACATTTAATTATTTTTTGATAGGAAAGAGGATTCATATTGGTGTTATAATAATCTTTATAAAATCTATCCAAATTTACGACAAATATCATAGATTTCGTGTACGTAAATACAATTATAGAATAAGTTATTGGTTAAAGAGATTACATATTCTTAGAAATGACTCTTTTAGATATCTTCTAATGGACTCTAAGACTTGTATTTTCGAAGACAAACAGGTCTATAATGTTATTAGTGATTTTGAGAAGATAAATTTGTAGTTTATGGTCAAGATATAGGGATCCATGTGTTGTAATGAAGTTAAAGAGGAGGTTTAATTTTATAATTGAGATGATCCATACTTTTTTAATTTCTTAAAAAATATAATACGACAATTCTAGAGACAAACAATCCAAAATGGTAAATAATAAAAACATAGGGTGTTATATTATTTAAATATCCTAAAAAATAAAATTGTATTATGTTTAAATTCTATTTTATACAATATATTTTGGTTTAACACCTTAATTAACATATTTTAGCTTTAACTGTAGTACCATATTCTTCATTATTATAAGTTTAACATTTTACATATAAGGGAACTATTGAATCATAAATTGATAATTTATGACATTTTATACATTATAATATTCAATTTTTCTTAATTTAATATTTTTGTGATTTTTAAAAATTTTAATAAAATATTTTTTTCATAAAATATCATTATCTTCAATTTTTGAACTATATCTCAAATTGAAATTAATAACATCAAGAAAACACTATGAATTTTAAAAAAATAAATTCTAAAACATCCTCCTCATATCGTGGTCATATATGAAATTCTTGTATCACTATAATTATCCCCAATTATAATAATTTTAATATTTTTAGTTTCATTAATTTGATCTTTCAATTAATTGAATAATCACTACATCAATATTGTGTAAGTATCACTACTAGAATTATAGGTATGTGCAATAGGTTATCTGTGATGGGATCCTGACGCAAATGAGCTTTTCTGATAGGGTCCCATCACAAATGTCCTGTTGTAGAAAATGGTGTCACAAATAGTATTTTTGGCAACGGGTTTGTTTTCCTATCACAAATAGTTATTTAAAAAATATATAAACTATTTGCAACAGGAACCCATCATAAAATGTGTCTTGGAAAATAATTAATTAAATAAAAAATTCAATAAAATTATGTTAAATTAATATCAAAAAATAATAATAATATTAATACTATTAATATAAATAATATTATATTTTATAATAATTATATTGATATTAATAATATATAAAAATTATACTATTATATTATTAATAATAAATTAACACTAATAATATTATACTGTTATTGTTATTTTTAATATTTAAGAAAAAATAATATTAATATTTTTAAAATAAGAAAAAAATTATAAAATATTAAAATTCTCAATATTTGAAAAAAAAATAAAAAATAAAAAATATTTTTTTTATTATTAATATAAATTTTTTTCTAAATTTTTTATAATGAATAATAATATAATAAAATATTAAAGATAAAAAAAAATTAAGTTATGAAATATTCACACCAATACTAAAGATATAAACTGTAAATAGTTAATATTACAAAAAACATTGAATTCAAATGTTTTTTACATGACAAAAAAATCACTAGGGTGGTCTTTTGGAGGAGGTGGAGGAATTGGAGGAGATGGTGCAAGAAACTCAATCCCTAAACTACGAGTCAGAAGACACATATACTTCTTCTATTGATGCTGCTGTTGCTATGGACACATCTAATCCTCATACTATTTCTACTATCATTGGTTCTCCTCGTCATGTTGTTGCTGCTGCTACCGACGCATCTCCTCATGCTCCATATGAAAACTCTCTATAAGCTCACTCTAAGCTCACAGCTTATCCTTATACTGTGAGCTTGAAGATGATTCATATCCATGAGATCCACTCAAGCTAGATGCCAGCATCACAATAGAACCATAATGAGTCCCATGAGTCAATGGGGAGCTGATACCAACTACTCGACCCTTCTCAAAGCCATGCTAGGTCACCTCTATCCATGCAGCCTCATTGAAATGTTGGTCACTGGTCTAATCAATCATCTTGGCCTAAATTCTATCATGTATCTGAGAGTTCATGTCCTCATATGACTCATTCAGTTCCAATTTTAAATTAAAATAGTGAAAAAATTATATGCAGTAAATTTTCATACAGAAAAAATAATAATAATGACCACAATATGACGCTGGCAATCACGTCTAATCTCCTTAGTGGCTGGATCACTGTACATCCCCCTATAAACTTTATACACCATAATATCAGGCTTTTTAACTTCCTATATTAATATAAAATAAACTTTTATATTTAAAGTTAAATAAAATATTTAAAAAAATTATTTACCAGATTCTCTCTATGTGTACTGAATGTATGACTACCAACTCGATGTGTCACCTCTTATCTCCCGCAGTTCTGTCGGCCCAATGAGGATCTCCTCTGAAATCCACTACCCAATCAGTGCCAACATAATCAATCCCAAACATGAGAAGAAATGTACGCTGGTCTATGGCTCTACCTGACTCATCAAATACGACCACTCTTGCATTCTTCCTGGCTATCCTTATCAAATTGTGAAAAATAATGGAAACAGTTAGGCATGGACACCTCCCATGTCGCATGGAAAGAATCAAGTATTCCATAATCGATGGGATAACATAAAACCTATAAATAATCTATAATATCAATTTATTAATGATATAAATTTTAAAATAGATTATATTTATTTATTTATCATCCAACGATCAAACATGCTGAGATGCTCATCAACAAGAATATGTTGAAATGTGATCTATGGATAAGAAAAGTAATTTCACAAGATAACACTCTAATTTCCAATAAATATATGTGAAAAATTATGAAAAAATAAAAAATATACAAATAATTAGTATATAAATAAACTAATGATAGATATCTAAAATACACATCTTCCCATACATCTGCATGTGTGGATCGAATCCAAGATGTGGATTCCACTCAGGGATAGGTCAATAATCATCAGTCGTTCAAGACTGTTCCCCCTCAGCGTACCCCCAAAATCACCAGTAGGATAAGGGTCAGATGATCCCAAAACCTCCTCATCTGAAGGTATCTCAACATCCTAAAACTGATGAAATGTATCATCATCCATCTGAAACACAAAATTATTTTTTTTATCAAATATTTGAAAATAAAAATAATATATATATATATACATATTAGATATGATTATAACAATTATTTAACTATGTCAATGTTCTCCTTCCTCATCATCTTCATATCTGACGATTTCAATGTCTTCATGTTCCTCCTCGACATCATCAATAACTATATGCATTTTGGTTTCATCTTCTCTTTCCATTTCAAATTCGTTTGGAACATCATTAACATCATCGTTACCATTAACACTAAATTGTGGGGTGTCATCATTGATATTCATGTCTATTTTTGGAAAAATGGATTTTGAGTAGTCTCTTGAAAAATATAAATTCCGTGAACATCAGTGGAACCAAATTCAATTTGTGTACAATGATTTTCCCAAAAATGGATTTTTATTATGCTCCAAAAATCAATCAAGTCTCTTGAAGTATCATAGTACATTGCATAATAAATTTGATGTGCCTGTTGAGCTAGTAAAAATGGATCATTTAATGCATGAAGTCTTCTATATTTAATATCAATGATTCTATGAGGTAGATGAACAAGTAAGACTCTCTCAATATCCGACCACCAATAATTAAACATTATTATGTAATTTTGACCTAGATAACACAGTTTAATAATTCTATCCATCATGTCGTTAAAGTCAAATTCAGTTTCTCTGTGATAATATCCTCTAAAGAAAACTCCACAATTTAATTTTTTATTTCTAATATACACTTGTGTGAAATTGAAAACCAGTCACCACATATGAATTATAAGATTTAACCATTTTGGATAGTGGGTTACTCAATATACACAGTCGCATATCGATTTTATCAGTATGTTGAGACACTTGATAATTTGTAAAACCATTATCACTATAATAAATAATAAAATTAATTGATATATTAAACCATGAATAATTTATGTTACCATTTCTTGAAAAAATTGAGAATATTTTTTCTTTCTACATTCTTCAAGAGAACCTACTGTAATTTTTGGAAGCTATTTCTTGATATGATTATCATATAAACTAGAAATAAAAAAAGTTTACTTACTGTAACACAAATTATAGATTAAGTGATAGAATAAGTCACAATACCAATGATTTAATTTCTTCATAGTTGACCAGAACATATATATGAGATTTTAGATGTTCATCATCTGGAATCCATCATTCATGAACTCCGCCGAATCAAAGCTCAGGGTGATTAAAAACTGATAACTGATTACCCATTTCATCATCAAAATTCCACTCATTCCAACTCATGGAGTTGTATTTTAAGGGATATTTAGAGTCAAAATTATGTGATCATAAATAAGAAATTTTCTCTTCCAAATAATATTCATCAATTTCACCTTCAAAAAATGATTTGATACAAATTTTTTTCATCAAATTCTGGATGCATCTATTGAATGGGTACATCCATTGAAATTGTACAGGACCTCCATACTTTTCTTAATGTTGGAAAATGTAATATAAAATGTTCCATTGATTCATACAATGTCGGTGGAACAATTTTATCCAGGTTATATATAATTACAACAACATCTTCTTTAAGTATTCTTAGAGCATTGTAGTATGTTTTCACCACACAAATGTCTCAGAAAAAAAATACATTATGTCTTTTATCGAATTCCAAATCATAGAATTCAACCAACCTCTTAATCCAATCAGAATAATTATTTCTCTTATAACATGAAAGTTATGAATTTTTAATCCAGTAATATTAAATTTCATAACACATCTATCTAAATTGAAAGCATAGCCATATAGAAGTCTCAAATCTGCAATCCACACACAAAATAATAACTGGCACTCTTTGGAAAATGTATAAGGTGAATTTGGCTTCATTAACTTCTGTGATCTGACATTTTAAAATAGTTCATGTTCAAGGTAGCATGAATATTTGGGCAAGATCTAATCGTACCATTACATTTTCTTTGGATTTACCGGGCCTGTCAGAAAATGTATGAAATAAATTATCAAAATAGTTCTTCACAATATGTATGACATCCAACATGTGGTGGACCAATAAATTAGACCAATATGGCATATCCCAGAAAATGCTCTAATTTATCCAATTTTTTTTTTCCCAAAGTCATGAATTTTCTGTTGGTTTATTGTTGGTCCAAATTTTATGGAAGGTAATTAAAAAACAACTGAATTTAACTCTCTACCTGAGATCATTTTTTGAGTTTCATCCATTTCAATTGTACCTTTTCTGAAATGATATTTTTTCCTTTGAAAAGGATGACCGGTTGGAATAAATCTTCAATGATAATGAATATAATAATGTTTTTTTTCTATTGACGATCATAAATAATTATTCGTCTCTCATTTAAAAGAACATTAATTCAGACCATGTGTTCTTTATCCAAATAAAATTCCATATTTTTAGAAGTCACCAATTATCCACATCAATGTAGAGTTTTATAGGAAATTTTGTTTTCCAGGAACATCATATGTACTAACACCATTACTCAAAAATGAATTTAACACATCAATTAATTTTTTCAAATAAACACCAATTTTCTTTTTCGGATGTATTGGGATTAATAAGGTCAAAAATATATAAGGCTCCTTCATCAACATCCATGGAGGTAAATTGTACGAAGTTTTAAAGACATACCAACATGAATGTTCACTAGTATAAAAACCAAACAGACATAAACCGTCAATAGAAAGACCCAATCGTACGTTATGGGCTTCTAAAGAAAAAGACGGATGAAATCGTTCAAAATGTTTCAATGAATCACCATCAGATTGATTATTCAATCTTTTACTGGTTAAAATCGTGGTTTTGTGCCATTAAATCAACATCACTATGTTTTGAGACATAAATAATCATTGTAACTATGTAGTAAGAGGGAAATATCTCAACGTCTTTACAGGAATCAATCCAGACCTCCCTGGTTGAGATTTTTTATACCTCAATTTTCCCCATGTGGTACAGTTATCCAATGACTCATTTACACCAGAATATAAGATTCAATCATTTGAACATGCATGAATCTTATGATAAATAAGGCTCAGATTATGAACCAACCTCCTTCTCTCATCGTAATTTACAGGTAGCACATTTCATTCAGGTAACAATTTTTTAACCAAAGATAATATGTAATCAAATCACTTTTTTTACATTCCATTATCTAATTTAATGACCATAAATTTTTCAACTTCTTTTAATTTTATTATCTTGAAACAAGGATATACTAAATGCTCGGAAGACCTCAAAAACTCATAAAATTCGGATGGTGACAACATAGGAGTTAAATCAATATCATCCCGAGTTTTAGTATTTTGAATAGATGGACCTAAAACATCATGTAATAAATATTGAAATGTTGATGGAACTATAAAAAAATTATTTGTATCTTTTCTCGAATTCCATTCACTGTGTTAATACCAAAAAACACAATCTGGTTGAAAACTAAAATGCAAGAGATGTCCCCCAATGTAGTCAAATCTTTCAATAATTCTCAGAGGACATTTTGTACAAGGAAACATAATTGTTCCTTTTGAAACAAATTGTGGTTTTGAATATTCAAATGATAATAATTCTTCAACACCCTAAATATATACAAGATTTAAACCAGAACTGTTTGGACTTGATCACCGATTTATCCAAGCGTGATCATATAATAATAAATGTTTTTGACTTCCTTATTCCAATATTTTCTAAAAAATATAAAATCATTATTGTTTTTGAATAATTTGATATAATGAAAACTTTATCCGAAAGAAGATAAAATAAGTTATTACAGCTACTTATTACTAATTACCACTAATTATGGGCGACACTATTTCCAGTAAATTGGAGGCTTCTCTTTTTTCTGATGGTTCATTTCCATTCAACATTCTCACATTGAAATTACAATTAATAATCTCCTCGCAGGTACGCATATCCATTCATGTTCATATGAGAATGCATATGCGTACCTCCGACCAGAATATTCATTGTGATTTTAGTGTGAGAAAGTTGCAACCAAATGAGTCATTGGAAAAAAGACCTCCCCTTTCACTGGCAAATAATCTTCTAACAACTGTCACTGTCAGAATACATTCTGAAAAATGTTCTCTTACGTATGTATATCCTATCTCGTGCATATGATATTTGATATTCATATGTAGAAGCACATTTTTCATAATGTTTTGAGTTAGTGAGAGTGGAAAGGAGAAGAGTCATCGAGCAAAAGGAGTGCCACCAATCCACAAGAAATTGTGCCAAGTTCTTACAATTTATATATTTATCCCTATTTATTAGGAATTATTTCAATTTATTACTAATTATTATTAATTATTACAATTTATTACAAATTATTACTAATTATGATTAATTATTAGTATTTAAAACTAATTATTAGTATTTATTACTAATTATTATTATTTATAACTAATTATTCTTATTTACTACTATCTAATACTAATTATTACCTTTTTTTACTAATTATTATTATTTATTACTAATTATTACTAATTATTACTATTTATTACTATTTATTGCTAAGTATTACTATTTATAGATAATTGATACTATTTATTAGTATTTATTACTAATTATTAATAATTATTACTAATAATTATTATTTATAACTAATTACTAGTATTTATTACTATTTAATAAATATTATTACTAATTATTAGTATTTATTATTATTTATTACTATTTTTTAATATTTATTCCTAGTTATTACTATTCAATAATAATTATTAGTATTTATAACTAATTTTTACTAATTTTTACTAATTAGTAGTATTTATTACTAGTTAAAACTAATTATTACTAATTAATACTATTTATTACTATTTATTACTAATTAGTACTATTTATTACTAATTAATACTAATTATGGTTAATTAATACTAATTAATACTAAATATTACTATTTATTTCTAATTATTACTAATTGTTACTAATTATTATTATTTATTACTAATTATTAGTATTTATTACTTATTATTAGTATTTATTACTAATTATTATTATTTATTACTAATTATTAGTATACATTACTATTTTTTTACTAATTATTACTATTTTTAAGAATTAATACTACTTTTTACTACTTTTTAATATTTATTCCAAATTTTTATTATTTATTTCTAATTAATACTATTCGTTACAATTTATAACTATTTATTGCCAATTATTACTATTTATTGCTAATTGTTACTATTTATTGCTGATTATTACTATCTATTGCTAATTATTGCTAATTATTGATAATTATTAGTAATTCTTTCTAATTATTACTAAAGTTTGCAAATTACTACTATTTAATTTTATTTATTACAAATTATTTCTAATTATTACTAATTATTTCTAATTATTACTATTTACTAGTATTTATTACTAATTGTTAGTAATTATTACAAATTATTAGAAATAATTACTAATTATTTATATTTTTAACTAATTATTAGTTTTTGTAACTTATTATTAGTATTTGTATCTAATTATTAAAATTTGGTACTATTTTTTACAACTTTTTACAATTTTTTACTAATTTTTAGATATTATTACTATTTATTAGAAGTTATTACTATTTATTAATAAGTATTACTCATTATTAGTAGTTATTACTAATTATTAGTATTTATTAGTAATTATTAGTATTTATTACTATTTTTTACTAATTATTACTATTTATTCCTAATTATTACTAATTACGGATAATTATTGCGAATTAGTTTTAATTACTATTAATTAATGCTAATTATCACTACTTATTACTAATTATTCTTAATTATTTATATTCATTATTAGTTATCGTTAATGATTCCTAATTACCACTTATTGATAATAATTAGCAATAGTACTTTCAATTTATTATTACAAATAAATTCTGATAACAAAACAATCTAAATCTAATTTAATTACAACTAATTAAAAATAATTCAAATTAATATAATAAGTTGAAATAAATATTAAATTAAATAAAATGCAAATACCTTTATACTTGATCTCTTATAGGTGTAGAGGACAACAAAATTAGTTCATTAAAAAAAATTCAACTTATAGAAATTTTAACTCTAAATTTAGAGTTTAGAGAGAGAGAGAAAGTAGGCAAAGATAGAAAGAAAGGAAAAATAGATGGGGGTATATATAGGTTAGCTTATTTGTGATGGGACTACCGTTGGAAATAGCGTCGACTATATTAATTACTGTCAGCGGTTCAAAGGGTATTTGTGATGGGTCCCATCGCAAATATTGACCTACCGACACACTATTTGTGACGGGTGCATATCCATCGCAAATAGTACTTACCACAACCAGTTATTTGAAACAAGTGTGTATCCCCATCGCAAATAGTATTTACAACCACTGGGTATTTGGGACAGGGAGGCACCCCCACGTCCCAAATACGCTTCCCGCAGTTTGTCACACAAACGATGCCAATCCTTTTGCATCAGGACCCCTTATCTCTTCACAAATAACTAATTATTTCCATAGATTTGATGTCCACATTGAAAAAGTCAATTTTTACTATAGTGTATTGAAAGTAATTACTTGATTCCTAAAAACTATAAATAAAAACCATATGTAATATTATTTAATTAGTAACAAAATTACTATTAATTTTCATTCATAACTAATTTTTGATCAAATGTGGACACGTACATGCTTTTTAAAACTAAGAGACTGACATTTTGTCACTACCTTGGGTTTATATAATACATAAGGGATTCTCATGGGAAATTTCCCATTAAATAACTGAAAATAAATAATAAATTGATAAGGGTTTATTTTAATTCATCCAATAATAATTATAATGAATAATTGTGGCCTTGATACACAGTTTTAACATAGATTTACATGATTTACCGTTTATTGAGGAGAAATTTTTTACCACAGTTACAATACATTTTTACCAAAAACTAAAAGTGAAATATTTATGAAATTTAAAACTCTTAATTATAAATGTGGAATAAAATTTTCAGTCTCAATTACTATATATTTTAAAAATTAATTTTTATTTAAATGTCTAAATGAATGATTTTTTGGAAAATGTGTTTTATGACAAAAAATGTAATTCTTTAAAAATCATGTATAATTTCCATTAAAAAGAATTTAATTTGAGTATATATAATTAAATGATAGTAATGATACTTTGATACAAAATTAAAATCATTATTATAATTTATATGAAAATAAAATGATAGTTTTATAAAATTCAGTATCTTTCACTTTTCATTGAAAAATAAATATTTCCATAAAAATACCTCCATCTCAACCAAATATATTTTTTATATTTTCATAAACAAAATAAATTTCATATTATTAAATTTATTTTTTAAAATTTCCAAATATTAATTATAATATTTTCTCAAAATAAGTAAAGAAAATAGTTTTTGAAAAAAAACATATTTTTAAAAAATAAAACGACTTTACAAAAAAGGAGTGATTAATTATTATATATATATAGTGATTATAGACATTTTATATAATTAATAACTTAGTTAATCATATTCAAACCATCCAATGTATTACATAGGTGATAACGTTAAATAATAATATTCTAAATAGAATATCATTATTCTCTTAAACCAATAGTTACGAGTAACACAAGCTATCAAAGAAGATAAATATATTTAAAATAATTCCATAAAATCTCATAGGGTTTCAAAAATAATCATAAAATGCTTAAATAAACAATATGTATGAAATGAGTATGAAATATCACCATTGGATCATAAGTACAGTTAATGGTTGATGTCGTTGATGAATCAAGATACCGTAAAAGATTGCTAAAAACAATTGAGGAAATTAATTGTTGCAATTTTAAAATCACCTTTAAAAAATGTTCACAAAAAATTTAAAAACAATTTTATCTTAAAATTACCATGTTATAGTTTAATAATATATTTTGAACATTTAAGGTTCATGATTGTGGAAAATTCTTCTCAAGCCGTACACATAAAAAAAATTCATTCACATTTTTAGTAAAAGAAATACAAGCATTGTTTGGAAAAATATGTGAATATTTCTTTTAAAACATTTATTAAAAATTATAATGGGTAAAAACTTCATTAATATATAATTTTTAAAATTAAAATAAAATCAATCCCTTTTTTTAAACATGGGTTTTTATGAGAAAGGATTTTGGATTGAAAAGAAAAATAATGTTTGATTTTCTTAAAAACAATTACTGAATCATTTTAAGTACCATAATGTGAAATTATGTATTATTAATTGAATATGTTCATGAATACTTATATCTTAAAAAATAAATTTTATGGTACAAATATCAAATAATATTCCAAGGGGAGATATAAACATAAACAATCCTGAATAATGATGAGATTGTGAAATATAACCTTTCCAATTATGAAACTTACAAATTTTAAAAACCATAAATAAATTTAATAAAATGAAACATAAATTCTATGAATTTAAATAGATTCATGATATAATATATAAAATGTGGAATATATACACCACACAAAGGAAATAAGTAGTGAATATGGCATATGTCTCACAAAAGTAAAAGTGAGATGAGAAACCCATTCATTAAGACAAACGCATCACATACATTATTTATCTTCCAAAATTATAAAATTATGTAAATTATTTTTTTTCTTAATAAAAATATTCATGTTATTTATTCATTTTATTTCACTTATTATGTTGTCAAATTCAATTACATAATGAATTAAGTTTACAACATTTGTTTCAATTATATTAGAGTTATCTATCAAAAATGATTTTGGTAGGTTTATTATAGGTCTTATAAGACATTATTTTAGCATATAAAGGATAAAAATAAATAAATAAAAATAATATTAATACATAAATTTTACACTTAAGAAAAATAATTAATTATTTATTTTAGAAACAAATTATGTTATAATTATGTAGATGGAAGGCCATACATACACAAGAGTAAAGTTCCTGTTTTTCAATGATCATTATTAAAAGAAGGTAAGTAAGATTAAACCATTATAGAATTATCAAAACATAAAAACAATATTTTTTTAATTTAAATATACTTATATTTATAATCTATGTGGTGTGGTGATAAAGAGATTCACATCACTTTGTGAAGGCAGTAGTCAAAATGTGCACAAACATCATTATCATTCTTTATTAAGTGAAAAGGTAAGAATGAAAATGATATATTATAATTAAATAATGATAAATATCTCATTAACAATATAATTATATCATTTATATCACATATATTTTTCAACTTTATCCTTATTACCTTCCATGTAAAGCATTGGTGAAAAATGAATCACATCACTTCGTTAGGTGGTAATCTATAGTGCACATGAGTGACGTTATCATATCCCATATGGAAGGGTAATTAAAAATATATATATAGAATAATTCCTAAATATGTATAATTATGATATAAATATAATAAATATACTTTATATTCATCTTTATTTCTAACTGTGAGGATTGTTGATGGAAAATCTTTCACATCGGTTCGTGAGCCAATAAATCGTCGTACCAATGAGTGATGTTATTGATTACCATTTTAGGGAATAAGATCTCGGTATAGTTCATGAACATAACATAATAAATTTTTAGTATATGGTATATAATTTTGTTAATATAAATTCATAAATGATGAATTCTAATGGAGATGGAAGAATAAATAAAAAAACACATAGTGAAGAAATTTACCTCCTCTCAGACAAAATCATTAGGATTATACCTAATGTATTCATAATAAATTTATGGACAAAATATTCTCTTTGAATGATGGATTTTAATATATTATGTTATTCTGGTATGGATTTATGAAAACAAAAATTTTTTTAAATTTTGAATAAGATAGAGAGTGGTGATTGTATATACGTGAGGTGAGTAACACAATTGTAATGTTGGAAATGAAGAAGGCGTACTTACGTTATTAAAATTCCTAAAGGATTCAAAATTATCCAATACGATTAACATAAGATTGAATATATAATTATTTACATTCATTGGGTGTTGGATATGTTTTGGGTCATTTTAATCCTTTTATTTTTTAGTTTAACGCCCAAAAACCCATTTTTAACTTAATTATTTCAAATAATTTATAAGAGTTTTTCTATTAACTATACAGAAAAAATAAATTGAACATATTATATAATAAAAATTATTATAATAAAAATTATGGAATAAATTTTTCAATTTTTTTTAATATAGGTGGTAAAATTTAATTTAAAATTATTCTCAAAGAAGCAATGAGAAAGCAGGTTTTCATTGAATAAATATCCAAATGATTAGAGAGTTTTAATATCAATGGTCAGTATTAAAATTATTAAAATGAAGTAAATTATATTGATAGATTTTTAATTGAAATAGTTTTAATATAAAACTAATTTGAAAAATAATTTACCTATATAAATAATTTTAATGGACAATAATTTTCAATTAGAATTCATTAATTTTCAATATTAATGAAAAAATTAACTTTTCATAAATTTCTCAAAAAATAACCCAAGGAATGTTTTGTAAATTAGATTAAAAAAGGATTCTTATTTTTTCAAACACACTCCTATGATTGGTTTAAATTAATTTTAAATTGTTTTCTGAATGTGTGATTAGAAATCCTTAGGGATAAAATATGTTTTTCAGAAAATATTTTATTTCATTTCAACTGATTATTATTTTATTAATAATCAATAGATTAACATTTAATTTTTTATAAGTATATAAACTATATAGTTTTCATAATTTATTTATTACTATCAATACCCTCCAACTTAATGATATGGTTATAATGGTAATGTTATAAAATAATATTCTAATAGACTGTCATTTTTCATTAAAACTCATTGTTATATGCAATTCAAGATATCAAATTGATTTAATTTGATTAAAAATAGACACAATTTAATGTATTATAGAATCATGTTCTATTATAATCATTGTTTTATGTTTCACATACTTTATCAAAAAACATGTTCATCTCTTAATATGATGGGGTGTTACTAAATTGATTATGGATTTGTTATAAACCATTTTTTGACTTAAAAGTGCTATAAAACAATTCGAACAAGTTTTTTCATAGTGACATGAGTTGGAAATTCAGAGGGTACATCCTACGAGATTAGACATATATCATTCTTGGAAATTATTGTGCATTTTTATATTTCATCTATTGATAAAAAGGTAAAGGAAAGGTATCTCAATTATTTAGTAATGCTTCTTGATGTCGTGAGCATGGAATGTGGGGTTGGAGATTCGACTGTGTTGGGTGTTTCTGGGTGATATCATATTGAAGATTGTGTTTTGATGTATTTTGTCTCTCATTGAGTATATATTTTGGTATCCTCTTACACTCTTATATGGTTTATAAGTTTTTTTTTCAGGAGATGTATTTTTAACTCGTGTATCATATTGAGGTTTAGTTTATTATTTCTTATGTAGTTCAAATTTTTTATCTTTGAAATGGAAAATCATACAGAATTGTTCATGAGCCCATGGGAATTTATTTCTAGGATTTGGTGTCTTGGTTATGTCACATATGTGATAGTATATCAAATTCATCTTCTTAATACAATTTTGAGGGGATAATGTTTCAAATGGTATCTATCTTGGCCAAACCATCTTTCATTTTGGGACAAATGGTATAGGATTCGATCAATCAATCTATATTTTTTAGGATAAATATTGTCACTTTTATTTGGTAATAAATTTGAAAAAAATATTAATAAATCTCATTGGATGGTAGTAAGCAGTACTATTTTCACAATATGAAATGTAGAGTATAAAAAGTCATATCTAACCTCTTTTTACTAGAAATTAAATTACCAGTGTTTTGGGTACATGTTTGTTTTAAAAAACTTCTAGTCGAGTTGTAACCTCATATTCATGGGTTTAGTTGATGAGAGTTTCATCACATGAATTGTTATAAATACTTCCCATAAGGGCTAAAATTTTCATTCTTATTTTTATTATTTATGAAATGAAATTAATGTTGATTTTTGAAAAAAATAGAAAACTATTATTTTAATTAAAAAAGAAGGATTTAATTATATTAAAGAAAATGGATTTAATGATCACAATTGATGGATTGTTGATATATGTGTTTTGAAATTTGATAACGTGATAAATTGGAATATCTAATAATTTTATATATTGAGTGAGATTAAATTGAGTCTGGTTCTCTTTATAGTGAATGGAACTCGGTAGGGGTCATGGAAACCAATTGGGAAAGGAATATGAGAATGTGGTGGATCATAGGTAATTGTTAAACCAACCACTTTTTCAAATAAATGTATATGGTTTTGAAGACATGGATTTGGTTAATATAACTGATGAAACTCATAAATTGGAGTATTAGTTTCAATTCCAAAATATGAATACATCAATATTTTCGAGGGATTCTAAGTAGCAGCTCTCATAGGGTGGTAATGATTTGGGGCAGGAGGTCTCTTTGGGGGCATCTGATGTAGGTAACATGCATTCTCCTTTGGTAATGTCTATGCAGGTGGCTGATCAAAACATCCCCATCAATACACCTAAAAGTGGGTAGAGCAGTGGGGAACTTGATGTTGTCTGCACGATACTTTACTGTCACGATGATATTATAACAGGCACACCGAGGCATGAGCATGGGGAATATCTCAACAATGACAATGATGGGTGTGGTCTAGGAAATGCTCATGCAACTGCATCTGACCCAAATGGAGTCTTTGTTCAGGTTTCTCCTTACAAAGTTCCTACGAAGAAAAAAGAAATTAATACTGATTCTCCCCACCTGAAACGTAAGAACATGTTCACTCCACTGAGTGGAAAACTCTGTTCTGATGAAATGGAAGAGGTTTCTGCTGAAAGGATGGCTGGTCCTGAGGATGTTTATGGTGTGTATGATGCTACAAGGAATGAGCAGGCTGGTGTGAATGATGCTAGTAAGAGAGAAGGAGAGCAGTAAGGCTGTACAATCTTCTGAGGCCTCTAAATCCACCTCCAGGGGAACTAAAAAAGGTAGAGGCAAGAAAGGAAAAACTCAAAATGACACTGAGAGAACAGAGGGCCCCCAAAAAGGGGCATGGCTCAGTGTTGATGAGGAATTTATATTGGAATTTTCAAGGGTTGGGAAACACCCGTACGGTGAGAGCCCTTCTACATTATATCATGACCTATAAACAGATGCTTGTCAGTCTTGCAGAGCCAAAGCTACTATTTGGAAATTGGAAAGGCTTCAAATGGAGTTCTCTTGGCTTCAATATGATATCCCGCATTCAGAAAAGCTTGAACATGGATCACTTGTGGGTCTTGAGACATGACAACATCAAAATTAACTCATTCGTTAATGGACCTCAGAATATTCAACTTAGTTGTAATATTGCTGGACAGAATATTTCTTTCCTGTTTTTCTATGCCTCCACTTCTTACATGAGGATAAGGGAACTCTGGGATGATCTTAAAGCTACATCCCTTGGGATGGATCACAGGTGGATGCTTGTCGAGGATTTCAACACTGTTTTGACACCTGAGGAAGAAACTGTGATGAATTTTAATGGGACTGCAACATATAATTTCTCTGAGTGTATTGATTCCTGCAATTTAATTAAGATCCCTCTTGCTGGAACTATTTTTACATTGTTTATGTACACATGGGAAGGGAATCAAGCTAGCGAACTTGATCGATGCCTTGTGCATATTAATGAACAGAATGACATACATGGGGTCTTTGGGTTTCCTCTTCCCAAGTATCAGTCTGATCATAATCCACTCATTGTTGATGTTAATTTCCAGAGGTTGAGGTCAGTCCCCATGCCCTTTAGGTTTAATAATTTGTGGATTGTCATCCAAGGGTGTAGGGAAACTATCTTGGAGGATTGGAGGCATGAACCCATTGGGAGTTCTCTGTATAGAATTGCTTCAAAGCTGAAACATCTCAAAGAATTACTTAAGCAATGGAGTAGGAAATATTTTTCTAAAATTGATGGGGACATTCAGAAGGCTGAGGAGGACCTTGGAAAGATTCAGATCGAGCATGAGCATCATCCCACCCTGTCTAGGGAGGAGATTATAGCGCTAAACAAGCTTTATTACCTCCTCCTGGTTAAGGAGAGGATGGAGAGGAATCAGCTGAGTGTGAAGTGGCTTATGGATTGTGACAAGAACTATAATCTCTTCAATAGATTTCATAAGGAGAAGAGAGAAAGTGCTGGAAACAATGTGATCAGGATTGGTAACCAGATCTATTCTGATGATGGTGGGATAGCATCAGCTGTTGTTGATTATTTTAAGGGTTTGTACTCTAATACTGGGCAGTATTGTTCCATTAATCTGGTGGAAAACATCAGCCCATATGTTGATGAGTAGATGAATCGGTTTCTTACAGACCCTCCTTCTATGGAGGAAATCAGATCTGCTCTCCTCTCTCTTAATCTTGAGAGTGCTCCGGGTCATGACGGCTTCACTAATAAATTTTTTTATGTTCTATTGGGATATTGTGGAGGATGACATTGAGCATGCAATAAAGGATTTCTTCTCCCATTCATATATTCCCCATGTGATGAATTCATGCTTCATAGCACACATTTCAAAGATTGAAAATGATCTTGACATAGGGAATTCAGACCTGTTGCTCTTGGGAATACAATTCCTAAACTCATCAGAAAGATCATTATGTGAAGGTTGGGTGGAATTGTTGGAGGAATGATCACTATGAATCAAATTGAATTTGTCCCTGGAAGAAACAAACAACAATGCCTTTTCATGGCCTCTGATAGTGTTAACCTCATGCAAAGAAAGTCAAAGGAAGGGAATATTGCCCTCAAGATTGACATATCTAAGGCTTTTGATACCCTTAAATGGAGCTTTCTAATTTAGATACTTCGAAGTCATGGGTTCTCGAATTGCTTTCTGAATCTGATTGGAACTATTCTTGGATCCTCAAGGATGTCAATTCTTGTGAATGGTGCACCGAGAGGATTCATTTCTTGCTCAAGAGGCATTCGGAAGGGTGACCCATTATTGGGTATTCTGTTTTCCATTGTGGAGGATTATTTAAGTTGATGCATCAATGAGCTTGCTCGTATGGGTATGTATACAAGGATGAGGGCTGGTATTAATGATCATTCCCCATCACATCTTCTCTCTTCTGATGAGATCCTATTGTTGGGGAAGGCCTCAAGGAGTACTATATCTAATATTAAAGCTCTCTTTACTCATTATGAGGAGGTGGCTGGATATGCTATAAGCTGGGACAAGTCCTCAATTGTTTTTGGAAATGGAATCACTGTTGGAAAAAATATTAGGATCACTCATTATCTTAGGGTGAATCGGGGATGTCTTCCCATTCAGTATCATGGAGTGCCTCTTTTCTGGTGAAGGGTGAAACGAAGATATCTTGAAGGTATCTATGCCGGAATTACTCATCAACTTTCCAATTGGAAGGGGAAATCCATGTCCATGGATGCAAGGGTTTGTCTCATGAATTCAATGATTATATCTAAATTTTTCTACACATTGTCTCTCTACAAATGGCCGCGAGGATTGATTAAGGAACTGTAAGGCTTGGTGAGAAATTTTATATGGACAGGATCAATCTTTGAATGGAAGATGGCCACAGTGATGTGGAAGGACTGCATAAAACCAGTGGAAATGGGAGGATTAGGAGTTAAGGTTCTTCGTACATTTAATGATTGTCTGACTGGAAAGTTCACTTGGAGGATGATATCCAATGAGGTTGATGATGAATTCCTATCAAGAAGGTTCACAAAGCGTCTTGTTAATGTCTATAAATATCATCTCTAGTCTTCGGTATGGGCCTCCCTTAAGAAGGCATACACAATTGTTATGCAGGATTCTAAATGAATGGTCATCAGGGACTCCAATCTTAGTTATTGGAGAACCTTGTGGTTGGATCGGCCCTTGCAACTCATGAATGTCACACCTGAAGTTTCTTCTCTATCCATTTCATATTTTCTCTCATATCAATCTTTGCATGAGCTGAATATTTATGATTATGTGCTGTCTCAAATTAATAGTTATGCTTTTATGGATTATGATAGATTGATTTGGCTACATAGCAGTAATGGGATCTTTGACACCAATGAATTCTACATGATTGCATGTGGAGGGACTGATCATGCCTCAACCTGGCTGTAGAATTATAGAGCTACATTCATTCGTCCGGACTGGTTTATCTTACTTTGGAGGATATGGAAAAACAGTCTCCCCACTTCTGAACACTTGAAGAGTGCTAGATTTCAGTTGGAATCCAGGTGCAATGTTTGCAGGGATGGAGAAGATACTATGCAACATGTGTTTATGGAGTGTGATCAATCCCACCAACTCTGGAATTACTTGGGTTGGCTGTTCGGTTTAGCGGTGGATTGAAGAAATCAGATTTTTGATCTTCTATTAGGGCTACTACCAGAACGCTAAATTGATAAGATTTTCAACCTTTTTACCACTTCTATTGCAGCGGTTTTTTTGGCCTTGAGAGATTCGAGGAACAGAGCCCTCTTCGATGATGTGGTTATTGATGTCCAGAAGGGAATGAGTATCATCCACAGGGATGTGTACGCTGGAGCAGTGGTCCAAGATGGTGTCATGTCTAACACCATTTCGGACCTCCATATTCATAGGATGGATGGCATTTCAGGACGTCCATGAAAACCTCAAATGCTTAAACATATAAGATAGATACCACTGATTGCACCATGCCTAAAAGTAAATGTTGATGGAGCCGCATCAGGTGCACCAGGCCCGACTGGATGTGGAGGTTTCTTCCCACATTCCATGGGTTTGTTAAGGGATGCTTTTGTTATTACATTGGCATTGCTACTGCTTTTGAAGCAGAACATTGTGCCATGATTCATGAGATAAGGTACGCTGTCCAATTTAACTGGAAATGGATCTGGATTGAATCTGACTCAATGACTATTGTTCATGCTCTGAGCACTAGAACACGAAATGTACTATGGTTTGTGTTGCCTCAGTGGGTTGATTGTCTCTTCCAATTCAATCAATTACAGATGGTTGTATCCCATGTGTACTGGGAGGCTAATCAGGTTGCAGAAACACTTTATAAAAACACTATATGTGATCTTGGTATGATGTGGTCTTTCACGGCCCCAGATTATTGTGCTCTGATGGTGGAGGCAGATCGATGTGGTGTCATGCACACTAACTTATGTAATAACCCCTTGTATGCCTGGCTCCTTTTTATAATATATTTCTTTGAGGACTGGATCATGCCAGCTCCTGATCTTCTTGCTATATTGAAATGGTTAAAAGATATACTATAGTAGAAACAGATATCTCATGAAATATGGGTTTAGGATGCACATTTATTATAATGGGATGATGTGGTATCTCTAACATTGTGAACAGGAGGAAGAGGGACACATAATTACATTGTGGTGGGATACCTCAGAATCAGACCATAGGATCAGCAAACATTCCTCCACAGTAGAGAAGTAAATCAGGATGTTTTCAATGTTGTTCTTTTGACCATAAAAAGAGATATTTTATAGAACCACTTAGATATTTTAATAATTGAAACCATATGGGTAATGTTTATAATTATTTATAAATTTCACCATCATCGAGTGATAGATTCACATCTCATAGATCCCAAAATACTTATACATTGATGGGAAGAGTAAAACAGAATATTTCTCATCATTAGAACTAAGGGAGAAAAGGTGATTATTTGAATACCATGACTCCTCAACCAGTGAAATACAAATAGGGTAATAATGATAAAATTATAGTGTGTAATAAACTATATATATATGAGAATGTGATCATGGATGATCAATATTTTCTTTTAATGACTATAGGTTTGATTATTCAGAATTCTACCCTTACGCATGATTTTCTCTATAAGGGAACATCCCACTCATTTATAGATTCAATTTTTTTTTGATAATATGGGTTTTAAAAGAGAGATAACTCTTTATATTTTACAAATTTAAATTTCTTCTGTCCAAAGAGAATTTGGAGCCTTTATGTGTAAATATTGTTCTATAACAATTGATGGGGAATGACTGGATTGGGAAATCCGTGTCTTATATTTGGATGAAGATGAAATGTTTATGGTCATGGATTGATTTATGTAGTCCAACGCTCACATTGACTTTTATGATAGAAATGTTTATTTCACGTATATGTATGGCATTGGGAATATCTTTAAATGGGATAAGGATGTAAATAAAATCCATTAATGACTTTTTTTCATCAGTGGTAAGAATCATATCATATCAATTAGAAGGTCTTAACATGGTATATTTGGATGAGATTTGGAATAAAAATTTTCTAATCATTGTAGACCATATTCTTAACATTCTACCCATCAATTTCTGAAAGAATCAACCCCAAATAAATGTTTATTTTATGATTTATCTCTTATAAGGGACCAGTCCTATTTCAATTTAATCTTATTAGACGACCGATTTTTTTTAGGGAATTGAGGATTAGTTTGAAGTGTTGTAAAGAAAAGGGTTGATTCAACCAAGAACATCTTTGTGGGAAGCCGTAGTATGGTTTGTGAAAAAATCATATATTAATATTATACATTGTGTAGATTATTACAATCTTAACCAAGTTACAGTAATGAATACATATACTCTTCCAAAAATTGATGATATTTATGATCAACTGAGGGGGGGGGAATGTTCTCTAAAGTGACTTATGTTTTTTGTATCCCCAATAAAGAATTAATAGGGTGGAAAATATGATGAAATCATTCAAAATCATAAATGGACATTAATAATTAATCATTACACATTTTGGTATTATGAATACACCACCCATCACTATGAAATTGATGAATCACATCTTTCATAGGTTTATGGATTCCATTGTTGTGGTGTTAATTGATGACATACTAGTTTATTCTAAGATAAAAGTGAATCATGAGGGACAAATGGATATATTATTGTTTATCTTTCGGGAGCATAATTTTCAATCCATGTTATCGGAGTATTATTTCTAGATAGAAAATGATTGTTTACTTAGCCATTTTAATTCTGAAAATGTGTTTTTATGTATCCTAAAATGAATAACATTTTTTTTTCTTGAAAATAACAAAATACTATCTTTGAGATACAAAGTTTCATTGGATTATAATGATACTAAATATGTTATGTACATTATTTCTCCCATTCTGCAGCACTGATGGAAACTCTAATGACGAAAGGAATTACTTTCCAATGGAAAGAGGGATGTTAGAAATACTTCCATCAACATAAGGTTATACTTCCATATGCACTTATCCATAAATTTCTAGAATCTCTAAAAGGTTATATAGTATACTATTATGCATTAGGATATGGTTTGTTATGTGTTATCATATAGGGAGATTATGTTTTTTCTTATGGATCATGAGAATTATGGCTATATGAGATACACTACCCAATCATGACTTGGAATTAGATATTTTGTTCCATTCAATGAATACATTGAGCCATTGTGTCTTTATGGATTAATTCATTATTTTTATGGATCATATGTGTTTGAAACACATTTACCCCCAAAGATATTTGAATTTAAGGTAGAACAGATGGATGGATTATCTACATATGTTTGATATCGACATGATGTATACACCAGATAATGGGGACTTTGTGAAGAGTAAATTTAGGGAATCCATATTCTTAGTTCAATAAAGAGGCTTCAAACATGTGGCAACTAACATACCCTATAAAAGATATGTATTAATATTTCCAAGAAAATGTATATTTTAGTTTTAATCCCACATTTGTTTATTCCTGATTTGGTTGACCAAGATAGAATGACAAGGACATGGGATCCTAAATCTATTAATATGATATTACAAATTAATTGAGGGGAGGCCAATGAGGGAAATATGATGGATGTGAATCTATTATTGTGATTTAGATATCGCATGGTCATATCAATGGATTGTTAGGAATAAACTCTTAGTGCCTAATACCATAAGAGATGGGTTGTTCAATCTGGGATTTAAAATAAGTAGCAATCAATGAATGAATATTTTTTGTGTGATGGAATTAAAAGAGAAGTAGCATAGTATATATTAATATTCATCACCTATCAGTAGGTAAGGTTAGATCACCAATGACTGGTATGTATGGTATATTATATACCAATTCCCATGTTTAAATTGGAGAAGTTGGAGATTGAGTTTTAATAAGTCCATCGAGAATGGTTAGGAAAAACAATGCCACAAGGATGATCTTCACCCCAATCACAAATTATTTTCACTTAAACCAAATTTTAATGGCCCTATATTTTTTGGTAAAATTTGTTTCTTGAATAAGTGTGTACTATATTTTATTATATAAATAAAAAATACAGAGAAATTCAAAAAATAATTTTTTCATTAATAAACACTATTACATTAATTAGAAATGAAACAATTTAAAATATAAAACCTTTGAACTTGTTAAAAATCAATATAAAATAGAATATCCAAAATGGGAAAATATGAATCACCCTAAACTACAAGAATCATCACTGCCAGTGAATACACTATAGGGAAGAAAAAAATTGTTAGTATAAAAAAGTAAAATTATGGAAATATGGAACCTAGATAAGAATTTAGTTAAATATTGACTAAAAGAATATAGTTGTATTTATAGTTTGTAATGAGACAATTTTAATAGTAACTCAACCATTATAAATATTATCCTGAATCTTGGGAATAATAACTTGACCATTGGGATACTAATTTCACCTAAAAATAATAATTTATTATATAAAGGATATTTATAATTATCACATTAAGTAAATATAAATTTAATAACGTAAAAAAATAAATATCATTATTAAAAACTCGATGAAATTATAAACACATTTTTAATATAATTTTTTTAATTTATTTTTTAAAAAATACTTTTATATTAAAAACTAAAAGTAGCTATTTAGAAATTTATTCTGATAAAATTAATATCATTTTTAAATCATCATGTAAAATTTATCTAAGGTTTTATTTTTGGTAATTTTTGGAAATACATTAATTAACATATGAATAGTATTAATATAGTTTTCACATAACTGATGTAATTCAAATAACATTATTTATAATGTAATAATGGAATAATCCATTCTAAAATTTATGTTCAGGAATGGTAAACTTAATATAATATATGGTTAATTAAAATACTATAAACTCAACTTCCAAACCTAAAAAGAATGCTCCAAAACCTAATGTCAAAGGTGATTCCTTAAAATAATTTTTTTTATTTCATTCCACATTTCATTTTAATAAACTAATGAATTAAAATTATAAAGTGTATTTAAATTCTAAAAATTTTAAATTGTATTTATATATTATTTATAATGTCAAAAAATAACTATTACAAGCTTTAAAAATGATATATTGTTTAATCAATATTTTACTCTATAAATACCCCTCTCCTCCCGTATACGTAACTCCTCTCACACCCCTTTGAAAACCAGTCCTACCACCCCTTTAAAAGACCATGATTTACCCAAACCTTCCCTCTTAATCCTCATAGAATATTTAGGTACTTTATAGAGATATCTATCTAAAAAATCAATGAATTTACTGTGTTGTACCATAGAAGCTACACTGAGGGCTATGTTTGTTTTGATCCACTTGTATCTCTTATTTTTTTATTATTCCTCTTCCATTTCATTTTCTACCACTAATTCTCATCCAATCCTTAATATAATTAATTATAAATTATTTTAACATTATATTAATGATTTTACCTTACTTAAAGTATCATAGCATTAGACACACACACACACACACAGATATATATATTAAACTTATTCTTCCTGCTCTCCTGATAATGTCCCATCATAGGTCGGTTAACCACCAACAGAGACATTTCCATTTCAGAACACACAAACATCATAATGGATGGATGTTAAAAAATAAATATAATAAAAATATATTTTAATTATATTCATTAAATAATTATAGAATTAATTATACTATTTTATAAATTATATTTAAGAAAATTGAGAAACCAATGTGAGACTGCATATGTTTATGAAAAATATGATATCAAAATGCTTCAATTTCATAAATGGAAATTATGAAATATAATCGAAATATTATTACTGATAAATAGTTATATACATGAATATAATTCAATTTTGGATCAATTTTTTAATAAAAATACTTTCACTATTTATTAGGCACAAAAACAATGAAATTAAGTTTGAATTAATGTAATAGGATTGTAGAACCGAATTCCTTTCTTTGGGTTATTCTTTCATCCATGGTATGAATGTTCTTAATATTTTCATCAAATATCATTTCCATTTTCCTTCAACAATATCAATGCTCCTACCATTTCTAAATGGTTTATAAGAAAAATATATTTTTTCAATGTGAATTTAATTCCAAAAACATCTTATTTTAATCCTATATAAATACTTCTTATACCCTAATGATTATTTATGTATTATGTCAAAGTATGATTTTATTTAAACATTTTGGAGAAAATTTTTTATTAATGGATGTATGATTTATGAAATTTATATGAAACATAATATGTTCCAAGGGATGACTTCATGACTTTGAGTGACATAAATTCTATATGGAATGGATTATTATGTAAATGATATGATTCTATGGCTACAACCCGGAATTATATAGTGTGCCAACGGATTGGTTAATGTGATTTTTCTCATGAGATAATGTGATATATGACTGAATGTAATTCTAGTTTTTTTACAATGATGATGTTATGATTATGAAAACATGTTATGTGTCAACATGGTACTAACTTTGTTGAAGATAATGTGTGGAGTTTGACCCCTAATACATGATGTTTATTTTTATTCATTTCAACATTTCATGAATTTATCACATTCTTTACTCATGTTGTTGATCATTATCCTAAACCTATGATTTAATGATGATTATTATACTCACCCATGTTATATTGATTCGTTTCATTATTTATCCTCATACACGACTTTTAGCTCACCACATTAATTAATTTCTATCCTCAGGTGATTACTTGTATGAAGGAGTATGTGGAGGCCTCTATGAAGCAAGAGAAGAAGGAACTAAATAATGTTTAGTTTTAAATTTTATAAATGTTATTTATATTCCTAATTTTCCCAAGACACAAATCCTTTGTATCCTAGATTTGTCAATTTATTTTTTTTATATTTAAAATGATTTAATTTGTACGTAAGAAAAGTAGGGACTCTATAGTTGGCATTATATCATCGATTAATTAATTTGTAAATTCTTATTAGATAACATTATTGAAAACCCTTAAGAAAAATAATAAGTATATGTAAATATCCAAAAATAATTATATTACAAAAATACTAAACAAAGGATATGCCTTTAGTGTTAATTATGAAAAGGAATTAACAATTTATTCATTCATTTTAGACTTTTTTTGTTCAAACATTTTATTATTTAAGAAATGGTGGTAACCAAGAGAAACCAAGCTAAAAAAACATGTGAGGGATAGTGCAATTATTGTCCAAATAACATGTCCAATGCCATGAGAGGTGGAGTTTGAAACATAATGGTGATACTTACCTATCTATATTAGGTTATGAATAATTCCATGAATCATGTGGAACGTCCACCTCCACCCATGAATAATAAACTAGCCATTTATTCCTTTATATGGTAACTCTCACTGACGTTTTGTGGAACTTTTAATCCACTAATCAAATAATGGTGGGTTAACTAAATAGAGAAGATATTTTCTATGATCCATTTTTCCGGTAATGAGAAGGAGACTCTTATAGTATATCATTTAGATAGAGAAGCGAATAAATGGTCGGATTTGGTAAAAAACAGCCAGCCATAGGATGAAATAGAAGATATGGCGTGGGAAGTCTTTAAGAAAATATTTATTACAAAGTATTTCTCTTTAACTCTTTGAACTAATATGGAGAGATAATTCAAAGAACTAAAGAAAAATTGAAGGTGGGTATTTCAGAGATTATGAGGAAAAATCAAATGGCTTTAAATATATGATTTAACTGTATTTTTTCACAATGATCGAAAAATATAAGAATTATGTAGAAGTTAAGAACCACACTATATAATGCCTCTATAAATCTAATACATTGGGATTTATGAATAAGTGGATCAATGTTATCTCAATGTATATAAGGGGTTCATAAAATGGTACCTTGGTTTTTGAAGATATAAAGAGACAAATGAATTTTCATGATAGTAGTTCAAATGACAATGGAGGAAAATGGATACAAGTACCGACATGTCAAAATGTGGGAATAATAATCATGGTAATTATCTCAAAAGGATGGGTAAATGCTTTATGTGTAACATACCAAGTAAGTAATAAATAATAGATATTTTTATCTATGTATATTAATGAATTATATAGTTTTTTAGAGGCTTAAAATGAGAATAAATCCAATCTTAAGCATGGAATACACTAACATTTTTAAAAGATTATTTTACTGCCTTTTGATGGAAAATCATTTTTAAATCAAACTTTTGAAAATTTTATAAGCTATATTTGTCAAAATAAAATTATTATTTATTATTGGGACATTGAAATTTACATTGGATAATTTTTTGGAATTTTTCTGAGAATGTTCATTTTTTAATGAATAGTGAAAAATACTGCATTTTACATCAAAGCAGATTTTTCATCTAATTTAATTATATGATTAGATTATCTTTTTAATTGGTTTTAAAGTTCAATTAGAATATATTTTTACCATTTAATCCAATAGTGGTCTTTGGAATTAATTTCACATTGAAATTGGACTTAAATTAGTGTCAATCTTTTGATACTTATTGTTTCATAAAAACACGCTATATGCTCAAACAACGAGAATTAATTATTAAATTAATTAATGTAACTTATATGTTTTGAATTTTTTCAAATTGAAATCATTTTTTAATTCGGAATATCAAATATATCTTAGGGTAAAGTTTTGGTATTTTTCTGAAAAACTTCAATTTTTGATGAATAGTGAAACCACTAAGTGGTACTTAAAAAACTGATTTTTCTTTAAATGAAACTTTACCACCTCTATGATTTGAATTTCAAAAATCCGACATACATGGTTTTCATTAGGAATTAAACTGTGGTTCAATGGGTTGAAAATAATTTTTTGGTGAATAGTAACTTTTAAGTTTTTAATCGCGATTAGAGGTAATTAGTGTAATTTAAGGTAAGAATAATGTTGTAATAATATGAAATGAACTTGAAACATGTCCTAACCTTATTGGATGTGTCATGGCCGACCACGAAAATCCATGGGTCAACTTGGGGACCCCATGGAGCCACTTGGGTAAGATAATGACATTAATGACTTTTATTTAATGTTAAAGTAAAAATGTCACAAACACGAGTTGTTTTACTAAATAAATTTTTAAATGGGGTTATACAAGTATTATTTTTTGACTATAAATATTATTTATAAGGATAAAAATATTTCATACATCATAGTATTTTTTTTATAATTTTTAGACATTAAATAAATTAAATTATTTATGACACCATGATGATGCAGGGATTACCCCATTATTTAACGATTTAAATAAAATGAAAAGATAATGTAAATTCTAAGACCTATACAAGTCAAAAACCTATTGTATGGGTGGATTTAGAACTATTATCACCTTATCCTAGAAATATATAATTTTGGGACCTTTTAAATCCGAAAATCATTTTATAATAAAGTATCCTTTTATACCATTCCAAGAGTGCCCCTCCTCTCCTCTTATAAAGGTCCCCACCTCTACCACCTTACCCACACTTACAAAGCCTTTTTCTCGGCCAAAACCTGCCCATTTTGTCTCTCCACATCCCTCTATAACTCCTAGAAGCCTCACATTGGGCAGAAGGCTTCCCAAGTAAGCTTTTGAGCTCAAATTAAAAAGAGTTACACGATTTAAAGGTAGTGTCTTCTATTGTGTTCTTATGTTATATTTTGCATCTCCAACCCCTTAAACTCTTTTTATTCATTTCTTTTGTAACAAAAATAGTATCTTCCATATACTAGTATGTTGTTATAATAATGATTCGAGCTACACTTACACACACCTACATCTAATGCTTAAAGAACAAACTGTTTCCGTGGATGGAGAATTTCTGCCTCACGAAATGATGATTGTTCAATATTCTTTTAACACCATCAAAGGTGGCCATTAAGATGACACTATATTTATATATTATATATAATATGTTTATTTTTTACTTAAGCTTCTGTATTTTCCATTTATGGCATACCTTTATGGTTTCCATTATGGGTAAACGTGATATCTTCATTTTAGGAAGTGCGGACTACAGCCCCCTCAAAGTGATTTGATTCGTTAATGACATATGTAAGAGGTATAAAGTATGTAATTAATGGTATTATATATGATATTATACTGGAATTATAATATACCTTTATATCATTATTATTCCATTCCATAAAATACTAAATAGAAATGAAAGTAGCGTTTATGCGTACGTACGGCTTACCGTCTCCATGAACGGTGCATTTCATTTCCTACCTCTAAACGTTATGTAATATTATAAATACATGTATACACTGGATATATATGATTTATATGATATCTAGATAATGATTATAACTCTGGATATAATGGATACATGAAAAAATTGTAATTATAAAAAGTTTATTTTTGACTCAAGTACAAATGATCGTTAAAATGACCGTTATTAACATAAATAATTACATAGTGTTCATGACATGGTAATAAGTGATATAAAAGGTATAATGAACTTAAAAATGGTTCTTAAGAAAGTTGAAATTAACTCAATTTTATTATTTAGTAGATTAATGAACGATCAAGTCATGTCGGATAGGAGGTATGAGACTTTGTCTCAATCTCCTTTCATTGAGGCATATTTTGTTTTATACACAACCTTATTTTATACGGAGTATAAACCCCTTTTAATTTTACGTTTATCCAAAAGGAATAATTTTTTATACGAAGCGTTTTACTAAATGAAAAAAGTGAATGTTTTTGTCGTACGTATGCGGCGACAACGACTTCTCCGCTTCCGTGGCCATTATTTGAGTTTCAGGTTCCTCTACAAGCCATAACTTTTTTGAATCAAAAATAAATACCATGTTTTAGTTTTCTTTTATATGTATTGAAAATGGTTTTCATAATGTTTTTTATGTCAATGTGTTGTAGTGATATCTTGTGATTGAAAAGTGGAAATGTTACGTTTCCTTTATGCATGTTTTATGTTATAAGATTATGTTATGGTTCTTAGGCATTGTTATGAATACTGGTGGTTCCGTGATAAACTAAGGGCGGGTGAGCCCGATATAGATCTCCAATGCATTGGGTAATACGAAGGAGTTAAACGTTGAGGTTTCTCCGAAGAGATTTAGGGAATATACTATGATGGGTATTCCAAACGTAACCAAGAGGGTTACTCCCTATGTAAGAATGTTATGAATGCCTCATGTTACCTTTATGTTTTATGATTTCTATGATTTATTCATGATTTGATGAGGTATGTTAAAGTGCCTATGTTTTATGGGTAAAGTATGATATCATTCTTATGTATATATGAACTCATGTTTCCTTTCCATATTTTTATAACCCTTACTGAGCTTTTTATGCTCATCCCAGGTTTTTGAAATGATTTTCAAAAGTCAAGGGAAAGGTACATGATGTGATGATAATGTCAAGGAAATGTTAAGAAAGAATCCATATTTTATTTTAAATATGTTTCCATTAATGGGAAAAATGAATACTATCTTTTATGTAACCACTTTTTTTGTAAATGTGGAATGTAATGCGTGTTTTATGATCTAATTCTCTGAAATTCAAAACCTGAAAAGATCCTCAATGTGTAATCTTGTAATAACTCAAGATTTTGTAAGGTTTAAGGATGAGGCCTTATAGGTGGTATTAGAGGTTGGTTTAGATAACATTAGGAGTTAGAATTCTATTAAACTATTATCCAAAAATATTTTTTTTGGTCAAATTTAAATGATATATCATTTGAAGATTAACATGTTGCTTCTCCTAAGATAATTTTGTGTTAAGAATGGTTTTTCGTAGAGGAAACAAAATAGATTTTTTGGGAAGGAATACAGAGGGAAATGACCTTTCAAATCAGTATCCTGAGATGGTCAGATTCAGAATTGAACAGTTTGTTGCAGTGATGGCTCAGTTGACTCAGGTGATAAATCGTGGTTGTGTTTATTGATGATATTTTGGTGTTTTCTAAAAGTAAAGAGGAGCATGAACGAAATTTAAGGGTTATTTTGCAAACCATGATAAAATAAATTGTATGGGAAATTCAGAAAGTGTGATGTTGGTTGAAAAAAATTTCTTTCCTTGGTCATATTGTTTCTAAAGATGGGATAACTGTTGATCCTGTAAAAACAAAGGTTGTAGAAGAATGGACAAGACCCACAAATGTAACTGAGATTCATAGTTTCCTTGGTTTGGCAGGCTATTACCAAAGGTTTGTTAGAAAATTTTCATGGTTATCTAGTCCAATGACTAAGCTATCTTAGAAGGGTGTAAAGTTTTTCTAGACAAAATAATGTGATGAATGTTTTCCTAAATTGAAAAGAAGATTGGTGAATGCTCCAGTTTTGGCACTCTCTACCAAGAATGGTGAGTTTTTTATCTACAGTGATGCTTCATTGAAAGGAAATGGTTGTGTCATAGTGAAGAATGATCAGGTAATTTCTTATGCTTCACATCAGTTGAAAACTCATGAGGTAAATTACCCTACACATGATTTGGAATTAGCTGCTGTTGTTTTCGCTTTAAAAATTTGGAGGCATCATTTGTATGGAGTAAAGTGTGAAATATATACCGATCACAAAAGTTTAAAGTATATATTCACTCAGAATGAATTGATAATGGGACATAGGAGATGTATGGAATTAATCGAGGATTATGTTTGTATAATTCATTATCATCCGGGAATGGAAAATAAAGTGGCTGATGCTTTGAGTCGAAAAAGTAATGCTTTATTAACAATGTTGCATTTTGAACGTGATCCTCTGGTTATGGATTTGATAAACTTTAGCATTGATTTTATGGTGCAGGATTTCCTTCTGTTTTGTTTCAGGTATCAGTGAAATCTTCTCTATCAGACAGAATCAAGAAAGCACAGAAGCAAGACAGTGAGTTGCAGAAAAAGGTAGAGCTGGTTCAGAAAGCTAAGTTGCCTGAATTAAACATCGATAATGATCGTGTTTTGAGATTTGGGAAGAGATTGTGTGTGCCTTGTGATTCATAGTTGAAGAGAGAGTTGTTATGTAAAGCTCAAAGTTCTCCGTTTTCAGTTCATCCTGGTAGTACTAAGATGTACAGAGATCTGTGGGAGTATTACTGGTGGGATGGAATGAAAGGAGATATTGCTGATTTTACTGTGAAGTATTTGACATGTCAACAGGTTAAAGCAGAGTGGCAGTTATCGAAAGAGATTCTTTAGAATTTACCAGTGCCAGAGTGGAAATGGGATAATATATTCATGGTCTTTGTTGTGGGATTCACTACTACAGACACGGCCTTTATCAGCCCTAAAAATGGCCTTTATCAGTGCTAGAAAAAGCGCAGATAAAGCCAGTGTAGATAAAGGGGGGGGGGGGGGGGTCCCCTTTATCAGCGCTTCCTTTATCAGCGCTTTCTTTTTAGCACTGATAAAAGACCATTTTATCAGCGCTTTTACAAAAGCGCTGATAAAAGTTAAAAAAATTAAAAAAAATTAAAAAAAAATTAAAAAATACTGCGAATCGGGTGGGCTTTTATAGCGCTTGAGCCCCCCATTTTAGAGTGATTTTCTTCCCCTGTACAGCACCCCACGCACCCCACACACCCCCATCACCCTTTAACAATGCTTGCTGCTATATTCCCCCATGCGTGCGCGCCCCTGCCTCCCACAAGATTTGAACTCGAGACCTCCCCCCTGCGCGCCTAAGCCTTTACCACTACTCTATTTTGATTTTTCTTCCAATTCATTATATCTACATATATATATATAGTTATATTTATTCGTATAGTAATATATATTTATATTAATATATATATAGTTATATTATAATATATATATATATATATAGTTATATTAATATATATATAGTAATATTAATATATATATATAGTGATATTAATATATATCTATATCTATATATATATATATTTAGTTATATTTATTTGTATAGTAATATATATTTATATTAATAAATATATAGTTATATTAACATATATATAGTTATATGAATATATATATATAGTTATATGAATATATATATAGTTATATTAATATATATATATATATAGTGATATTAAAATATATACTTATAGTAATACTAATATATATATATGTGTAGTTATATTAATATATATATATTTATAAGATTACTATATATATATATAGTTAGATTAATATATATATATAGTTAGATTAATATATATATATATAGTTAGATTAATATATAGGTATATAAATATTCATATATTTGTATTTCAAATAAAATGGATGTTAGTTATTATTTAGATAAAGCTAATATATTTTATATGTAAATATATTTTATTATTTATATTTATAATTAAATTTTTAGGTATGAATATATAAAAAAATTGTACATATAGTTATATATTTGATTATAAATAGCAGTGCATTATCAAAAAAGATAAAATTTCAAATACATAATATCAATATGAATGTAATAACTTGGAAAAAATTCAGTCCCCATAAAAAAATCCAATAATACCCCCTTAAACGAAGCTGAAAATCCACAAAATGTTAAAAAATTTGGGTACCCCGAAAAAATACTCAGTTTTTGAGGCTTTCTGGGCCTCTTTTGGCCTCTAAAAACGGTTGACTAGGGTGCCCCCGTGTCACAGCAATGTGGAGCTCGTCGCAGGCTTTGATTTTATATATGGTAGAGCTCAAACAGACACCCGGATCAAAAGTTATGGCCGTTTGAAATTTGAGTTGCGTTTTCAACATATTTTGGATCTTTTTTTAATTTTTTTAATTTTTTTAGTCCTCAAATTGTTATTAAATGACTATTACTCCATAATGATTATCCATTATTAATTAAAAATATTTTTTTAATTTTTTAAGAATCCATTTTCACTAAATATCTTATATATATATATATATTAAGTATAATAAGTGTAAATGTACATTTATACTTATCTAAAATATATTTAAAAATTCTATATTATATTTATATAACAATATAACTATATTTATATTTTAATATATTAATATATTTTTAATTTCATTATGAAGCCGACCCTTTATTAGACCTTTTAAAAAAAGCGCTGATAAAGGCCCCCCCTTTATCAGCGCTACTAAACTAGCACTGATAAAGGGGGGCCCTTTATCAGCGCTAACAAAAGTGCTGATAAAGGGGGGGCGCTGCGAAAAAACTGTTTTTGTGGTAGTGATTACCGAAGAAATCTTGAGATAAAAATGCAATCTAGGTTATTGTTGATTGCTTGACAAAATCTATTCATTTCCTTGCTATACAAGATAATTTTTTCCTATATCAACATTCCTGCTTGTATCTTAAAGAGATAGTCAGGTGACATGGAGTTCCTCTCTCCATTGTATCTTACCGTGATCCCAGGTTCACTTATAACTTTTGGAAAGGCCTTTAGAAGTCGTTGGGTACTGAATTAAATTTTAGTACAACTTTTCATCCTCAATCAGATGAGCAGTCAGAACGAACAATTCAGAATTTGGAAGATATGCTACGTGCTTGTTCGATGGATTATCAGGGAAGTTGGGACCAACATCTTTTTTTAGAGCTCAAACGGACACCCGAATCAAAAGTTATGGCCTTTTGAAGTTTGAGTTGCGTTTTCAACATATTTTAGATATTTTTTTAATTTTTTTAATTTTTTTAGTCCTCAAATTGTTCTCAAATGACTATTACTCCATAATGATTATCAAATTATTAATTAAAAATATTTTTTTAATTTTTTAATAAGCCACATTCACTAAATATCATATATATATATATTAAGGATAATAAGTGTAAATGTACATTTATACTTATCTAAAATATATTTAAAAATTATATATTATATTTATATAACAATATAACTATATTAATATATTAATATATTAATATATTTTTGATTTTTTTTGAATCCGACCCTTTATCAGCGCATTTAAAAAAAGCGATGATAAAGCCCCCCCCTTATCAGCGCTACTAACCATGAACTGATAAAGGGGGGCCCTTTATCACTGCTAACAAAAGCGTTGATAAAGGGGTGACTTTATCAGCGCTTTTTCGTTAGCACTGTTAAAGGGGGGGCGCTGCCAAAAACTGTTTTTGTGGTAGTGATTACCGAAGACATCTCGAGATAATAATGAAATCTGGGTTATTGTTGATTGCTTGATAAAATCTACTCATTTACTTGCTATATGAGATACTTTTTTCCTATATCAACTTTACCACTTGTATCTTAAAGAGATAGTCAGGTTACATGGAGTTCCTCTCTCCATTGTTTCTGACCGTGATCCCAGGTTCACTTATAACTTTTGGAAAGGCCTTCAGAAGTCGTTGGGTACTGAATTAAATTTTATTACAGCTTTTCATCCTCAATCAGATGGGCAGTCAGAATGAACAATTCAGAATTTGGAAGATATGCTACGTGCTTGTTCGATGGATTATCAGGGAAGTTGGGACCAACATCTTTCTTTGGTTGAATTTTCATATAATAACAGTTTTCATTCCTGTATACAGATGGAACCATTTGAGGCGTTATATGGGAAGCGGTATCGAACTCCAAATTTCTATGATGAAGTGGGTGAAAGGAAGCTGATGGGACCAGAATTGGTGGAAGAGATGGCAGCAAAAGTTCACTTGATAAAGAAACACATGAAAATAGCTTAGAGTAGGTAGAAGTGTTATGCGAATAACTGGATGAAGGATCTATCTTTCGAGGGTTGGTGATCATGTTTTTCTCAAAGTCTCGCCATGGAAAAGTGTGATGCGATTTGGTAAGAAAGGAAAGCTGAGTCCAAGGTTCATTGGACCTTATGAAATTCTAGAGAGAGTTGGATCAGTTTCTTACTGAGTGGCTTTACATCCGATTTTATCTCAGGTACACAATGTTTTTCATGTTTCAATGTTAAGGAAGTACATGCCAGATCCATCTCATGTTTTGATTCTAGAGGTAGTTCAGTTGGAAGAGAACCTATATTATGAGGAAAAACCGATCCAGATTCTTGACCACAGGGAGCAAGTGTTATGGAATAAGGTGATTCATCAGGTAAAGGTTTTGTGGAAAAACCAAATGATTGAAAAGGCAACATGGGAATCTGAAAATGCAATGAGGGCTAAATACCCCCACTTATTCGATAAGTAAATAATTTGCGGGGATGTAATTTTCTAAAGGGGGGAAGGATGTAACATCATAAGTAAGTAATGAATAATAAATATTTTTATATATGTCTATTAATGAATAAGATAGTGTTTGAGAGGCTTAAAATGAGAATAAATCCAATCTTAAGCATGGAATACACTAATATTTTTAAAAGATTGTTTTACTAGCTTTTGATGGAAATACATTTTTAAATAAAAATTTTGACAATTTTATAATCTCTATTTGTCAAAATAAACATATTATTTATTATTGGGACATTTAAATTTACATTGGATAATTTTTTGGTATTTTTCTGAGAATGTTCATTTTTTAATGAATAGTGAAAAATACTGCATTTTACATCAAAACTGATTTTTCATCTAATTTAGTTATATGGTTAGATTTTATTTTGAATTGGTTTTAAAGTAAAATTAGAATATATTTTTACCATTTAATCCAATAGTTGTCGTTGGAATTAATTTCACTTTGAAATTGGACTTAAACTAGTATCAATCTTTTGATACTTATTGTTTCATAAAAACACGCTATTCGCTCAGACAGAGGGAATTAATTATTAAATTAATTAATGTCACTTATATGTTTTGAATTTTGTACAATAGACATCATTTTTGAATTCAGAATATCAAATATATCTTAGGGTGAAGTTTTGGTATTTTTCTGAAAAACATCAATTTTTGATGAATAGCGAAACCGCTATGTGGTACTTACAAAACTGATTTTCCATTTAAATGAAACTTTACCACCTCTGTGTTTTGAATTTCAAAAAATCCGACATACATGGATGTCATTAAGAAGTAAAATGTGCTTCAATGGGTTTAAAATAATTTTTTGGTGAATAGTAATTTTTAAGTTTTTAATCGCGATTAGAGGTAATTATTGTAATTTAATGTAAGAATTGTTTTATAATAATATTAAATGAACTTGACACATGTTCTACGCATATTTGATGTGTCATGGCCTTCCAAGACAATCCATGGGTCAACATGGGGACCCCATGGAGCCACTTGGGTAAGATAATGACATTAATGATTTTTATTTAATGTCAAAGTAAAAATGTCACAAACATGAGTTGTTTTAGTAAAACAATTTTTAAATGGGGATATAAAAGTAATATTTTTGACTACAAAAATTCATTAGAAATCTAAAAATATTTCCTACATCATAGTAATTTTTTTATAATTTTTTGACATTAAATAAATTAAATTATTTATGACACCATGATGATGCAGCTATTACCTCATTATTTAACGATTTAAATAAAATGAAAAGATAATGTAAAATCTATGACCTACACATGTCAAAAACCTATTGGATGTGTGGAGTTATAACTATGATCACTTTATCCTCGAAATATTTAATTTTGGGACTTTTTAATCCGAAAATCATTTTATAATAAAGTATCCTTTTATACCTTTCCAAGAGTTCCCCTCCTATCCTCTTATAAAAGGCCCCCACCTCTACCACTTTACCCACACTTCCAAAGCCTTTTTCTCGGACAACCCCTGCCCATTTTGTCTCTCCACATCCCTATCTAACTCTTAGAGGCCTCAATTTGGGCAGGAGTCTTCCCAAGGAATCCTTTGAGCTCAAATAAAAAAGAGTTACCCGATTTAAGGGTAGTGTCTTCTATTGTGTTCTTATGTTTTATTTTGATTCTCCAACCCCCTAAATCCTTTTTATTCATTTATTTTTTTACAACAACAGTATTTTCCATATACTAGGATTTTTTTATAATAAGTATTTGAGCTACACTTACACACACCTACATCTAATTGTTAAAGAACATTCGGTTTCCATGGATGGCGAATTTCTGCCTCACGAAAGGATGATTGTTCAATATTTTGTTAACACCTTAAAAGCTGGACATTAAGATGAAACTATATTTATATATGATATATAATATGTTTATGTTTTACTTAAGCTTCTGTATTTTTCATTTATGGGATACCATTATGGTTTCCATTATGGGTAAACGCGATATCTTCATTTTAAGAAGTTCGGACTACCGCCCCCTCAAAGAGATTTGATTTGTTAATGCCATGTGTGGGATGTATAAAGGATGTAATTAATGGTATTATATATGATATTATATTGGAATTATAATATACCTTTATATAATTATGATTCCATTCCATAAAATATGAAATATAAATGAAAGTAGCATTCATGCGTACGTACGGCTTTCCGTCTCCATGAACAGTGCATTTCATTTCATACCTTTAAACGTTATGTAATATTATAAATGCATGTATATAAAGAATATATATGATATATATGATATCTAGATCATGATTATAACTCTGGATATAATAGATACATGAAAAACTTGTAATTATAAGGAGTTTGTTTTTGACTCGAGTACCAATGATCGTTAAAACGATCGTTATTAACTTAAATAATTACATAGTGTTCATAACATGGTAATAAGTGTTATAAAAGGAATAATGAACTTCAAAAGGGTTATTAAGAAAGTATAAATTAACTCAAGTTTATTATTCAGGAGATTAAATAATGATCAAGACAAGTCGGATACAAGGTATGGGACTTCGTCTCAATATCCTTTCCTTGAGGCATATTTTGTTTTATACACAACCTTCTTTTATTCGGTGTATAAACCGCTTTGAATTTTACGTTTATCCAAAAGGAATATTTTTTAATATGAAGTGTTTTACTAAATGACAAAAGGGAATGTTTTTGTCGTACGTATGCGGCGACAACGACCTCCCCACCACCGTGACCATTATTTGAGTTTCGGCTTCCTCTACAAGCCATAACTTTTTTGAATGAAAAATAAATACCATGTTTTAGTTTTCTTTTATTTTGGTATTGAAATTTTTTTTCAAAATGTTTTTATGTCAATGTGTTGTATTGATATTTTGCGATTGAAAAGTGGAAATGTTATATTTCCTTGATGCATGTTTCATGTGATACGATTATGTTATGGTTCATGGGCATTGTTATGAAGACGGGTGGTTACGTGATAAACTAAGGGCAGGTGAGCCCGATATAGCTCTCCAATGCATTGGGTAACGTGAAGGATTTAAAATTTGAGGTTTCTCCAAAGAGATTTTGGGAATATACTTTGATGGGTATTCCAAACCTAACCAAGTGGGTTACTCCCTATGTAAAAATGTTATGAATGCCTCAAGTTACCTTTATGTTTTATGATTTCTATGATTTATTCATGATTTGATGAGGTATGTTAATATGCCTATGTTTTATGGGTAAAGTATGATTTCATTCTTATGTATATATGAACTCATGTTTCCTTTCCATATTTTTATAACCCTTACTGAGCTTTTTATTCTCATCCCATGTTTTTTAAATGATTTTCACAGGTCAAGGGAATAGTACATGATGTGATGATAGTGTCAAGGAAATGTCAAGAAAGAATCCCTGTTTTATTTTAAATATGTTTACATTGATGGGAAAAATGAATACTATCTTTTATGTAACTACTTTGTTTAAATGTGGAATGTAATGAATGTTTTATGATATAATTTTCTAAAACTCAAAACCTAAAAATATCTTCAATGTGTAATATTGTAATAACATAAGATTAAGTATGTTTTAAGGCTGGGGCCTTATATTATGTGTGGGAGATAAGGACAACAAGATCATAAAAGTTTAATGGACATAAGGAATCTAGATAACATAATGGAAGAAATCCTAGAACCTCCCAATGCACCACCAATGGTTCAATAATTTAACTATAGGAAGAAAGGGATATATCCAAGACAGTACTGTAATCCTCGATTCCTTAAGGGTAATCAGTGTCAGTATCCACTAAATCCAAATGATCAAGGGAAATATAAATCCATCACTACTACTAACATGGAATAAGATAATGAAGTCGTCAAATGTACACATCAAATTCACTCAATAATGTAGATAGTTTTATTTGATTCTAATTATATTAATTTCTTTATATCATAAATGTTTTCTTGAACTATTGAATTTATTCCCCAATACCGTTAAGTAAAGAAATCGATAAAAACACCCAATGGTTCAATAATTGTATCCCATGTTTTGGACACTTCTTCTATCGCTATATATGGGTAGATTATTCCGAAAATATTTCATAATGCTTCTCTTTCTATAATTCAAGGAAATATTGGATAGTGTTTTTCTCTCATTTTATAGATACAAATAAAATTTTAGGAAAAGGATATTTCCTTTCATATTCACAATAATATAATGATCCTATACAAATGTAAGGAAGACCATTAACTTCCTCTAGAAAATCCCTCAACAGTGTGGGTGTTGATAACCTATGAAGAAGCATACCTTACTCAAATGGTTGATTTAAAGGAAGTGATCAACCAAGATGAAATTGTCATTGTTAGATATAACAATGATGTATTTTCTAATGAGTAACCCAAACATACCTTATATCGTTAGGTAGAGTTACCAATAGATCTAAAACTCTAATATACACCTATATCAAAATGCCCATACTAGGTGGGCTCGATCGAACTTGATGTGTTAAAAAAATAGCTTCATGACCATTTGTACAAAGGATTAAGACACCATAGTGTATCACATTGGGTTTCAAAATATATCATTGTCAATAGGAAGTATAGATCAATGTGGTTGTTTATTGATTACCAATAGATCAACAAGATCACCATAAAGAATTGTATCACCTTCCGAGGATTGATAACTTCTTCAATAGACTATGAAGAGCTCACTACTTATCAAAGGTGGATATTAAATCTAGATATCATAAATTAATGGTGAATAAGGAAGATATTTAGAACACTACTTTATATACATGGTTTGGGAACTATGAGTTTATACTGATTCCCTTAATACATAAGAATTCCCATGAAATCTTCATGGATTTGATGAATATATTATTTACATACTACCGAGAAAACATTTTCATAGTTTTTATCGATGATACACTCATTTACTACAAGATAAATAAGTAACATGAAGAGCATTAAATTATTGTGAGTGAAACATTATGGGAGGAGAAAATGAATGAAAGTTCATAAAGTACGACTTTTGGATGTAACAAGTTGGATTATTGGGAAACATGATCACAAGTGAGGTAATTTCAATATACCATTATAACATAGTTGAAATTGTGAAATTGACCAAACCCAATAGTGTCATAAAAATCCTTATTTTTCTTATCATAAATGGGTACTACTAACGTTTTGTGGGAAATTTCTCATGATTGTCTAGCCCTCTAACTATGATAACATAGAAATGGGTAAGGAATTTTGGAATTGAATCATGTGAGGAAATATTTAGGAAGATAAAGAATAGGCTAATCATTGTATATATACTCACACTACCAACATGTGGAGATCATTTTAGGATATAAAGTTGTGATTTAATGGATTGATTTTTTGTGTACTCATGGATAATGATAAAGTGATAGCCTACGCCTCAAAAAATTGAAGATCCATGAGTAGAAAAATAAGATGCATGATCTAGAGATAGAAATTGTGATTTTATCCTTGAAGATATGGATACATTACCTTGATAATGATAAGTGTGACATATTTACTGATCAAAAGAGTCTAATGTATATATTCACACAGAAGGAGCTAAACATGCATCAAAGGAGATGGTTAGAGCTAAATAAGGGCTATGATTTCACTATTCACTACAATCCAAGAAAAGTGAAAAAGGAAGATAATGATCTTATTTGGAAATGTCCTACTACTATATCCATGACATGGATTGATAAAGACCCTATATTCATGGATATTCAAAGGATAGAATTTGAAATCATAATGATCGGGACTATATGCTATCATTACCAAATTATTTCCCAACAATCCATCCTAGAGAATGTCAAGGAGGCAAAAATTGATAATCTATATGTACAAAATAAGGTAAATATAGTAGAGGAAGGGAAGATATATGAGTTCAATATCAGAGGTGAAGGTGTGATTTGTTTTGGTACAAGGCTTTGTGTGTATGAATAGCTTGAGATAAGGTATGATATATTTGATAATGAATATAGATAATATTTCTCCATCCATCTTAGAAGCACCAAGATGTATTACAATATTCGAGAAAACATCTACATGGACAATAAGAAGAATGATATTTCAATGTACATCTCAATGTGTTTTGTATGCCTGCAAGTAAAATCAGAGTCAAAATTTTCAAAATGGGTGAGGTATCTATTTCCTATATCCATGTGGAAAAATGAGAATGTCGTAATGCAATTTTTCACCGGTCATATTAAAATATATAATCGAATCATTGTGATATGGGTTTCGGTGGATCGACTGGGCAAGAATTTACACATTATCTCTATTTGATATGATTTATCACATTAATAACTATCCATGATATATGTGAATGATGTGGTGAGGCTACATGGGATATAAATTTCGATCGTCTCTGATGATGATCCAAGTTTCTCCTCCAAATTCTTTATAATTATTCAACATTCATTGAACAATGAATTGAATTGCATCATAATTTATCACCAAAAACTGATGTCCAATATGATTGGACTATTCCGATTATTGAGTACATATGAAGAGCCTACTCAATATAATTTAATTAATGTTTGGATCAACATCTCATATTGGTGGAGTTATCATACAACAAAAACTTCCACTTGAGTATTCAAATGGATACATATGAAACTCTTTATGGGAATTTATGTAGAACTCCAAATTTCTGGGATGAAGTTGGTGAATGAAAACTACTTGGATCTGACCTTATACAAAAAATGACTGAGAATGTTCAAGTTCCCCATAAGCATATAAAATCTTATTAGAGTTGGAAGAAGGAAATTCTAACAACCATTGAACAAACATGGAGTTCGATGATTTAGATATTGTCTTCCTTTGAAAATAACTATAGAATAGTGTCATGTTTATTGGAAATATGGGGAAGCATAGACAAAGGTACATTTTCCCTTTTAAGATCCTTAATCACTTATGAGCAGTGGCTTATCGGCTATCACTTCCACACTGTATGCCTCATATTCATGAAATATTCCACATATCACTCTAGAAGAAGTCCAAACCTGATCCCTCACATTAATTGAATCCAGAAATTGTACAACTGGAGAATGACCCATCAAATAGATAACAACCAGTGAATAACATGGAATATAGTGAAAAAATATCACACAAAAAGAAAACTCACATTCTAAAAGTGTTGTGGAGTGAACATATGTATGAATTATAATGTTAGGAACCAGAGAAAACAAGGAAATATAAGTACCCTGGCCTATTCACAACTGAGAATATGAGTTGAAATTTATGAGATGAAATTTCTAAATGGGGGAAGGATGTATCGATATATTTTTTAAGTAAAATTTGATTCATGAATTAATGTGTAGTATATTATATTATACAAATAAAAAATATATAGAAACCAAAAAATTTGTTTCTTTATTTCTAATTACTATTAAATTAGTCATAAATTTAACTAATTGAAATTCCAAATAATACTACTGGGAATACATTATAAAATAAAAAATCCAAAATGGGAAAATTTGTACCCCCTAATCTACTTGAATCATTTCACCCACTATATACACAATAGATAAGAAGAAAACGATTAGTAAAATAATTAAATTATGGTTATATATAACCAAGGTAGGAATTGATTTAAATATAGAGTGAAAGAATATATTTTAATTTATATGTCGTAATGGGACCATTCTAATTGTAACCTTACCATTAGGAATATTATCCCAGCTGTTGGAAATAATAACCTGACGGTAGGAATAGTAATTTCACCTAAAAAATTTTAATTTATGACATAAATAATATTTTTTATTCTTAAATTAAGTGAATACAAATTTAATAATTTCACATAATATATATCATAATTAAAAACTAAAATAAAATATAAACACATTTTAAATAAACGGTATTTTAATGTATTTCGTAAAAATCCTTATCTTTATATTAAAAAAATAAAATTAACCCTTTGGTAAATATATTTTTATAAAATGAAAATCATTTTGAAAATATCCACGTCTAAAGTATACAAGTGTTATTTTTTTGTTAATTTTTTGAAATACATCAATTTTCAGGTGAATAGTAAAAATATAGTTTTTTACAAAAATAATGTCACTCAAATTACATCATTAATGATGTAATAATGTCATAATACATTATAAGACGCCATTTTGGACCATTTTATATTAAATTTCATAATTTTTTCATTAAAATAAAATAATCTTATTTTCCAAACTGAAATATAACCCTCCAAAACCTAAAGTTAAAAGCAATTCCTTAAAAAAATTGTTTCTTTCTAACTTCCTTTTTAATAAACGAATGAATTAGAATTATAATGGTTATTTTAAGTCTTAAAAAAGTATATTAAAGTAATATATTATTTATAATTTCACAATTTTTTTATTATATTTTTTTTACCATGGATATATTATTTTATTCAATATTTTAATCTCAAAATAACAATATCCTCATGTATAGATAACCCCTCAACCTCCCCTTGGATACCCACTACTTCCACCCAATCAAAAGCCCAAGATCTAAAATAATCATCCATATAATTACCCATATAATCCTCAGTTAGGTTATAGAGCAATTAAACTCCAAACAATAAGCATTTGTAGTATCTTACAAGAGAAGATACCGTGAGGATTAAGTATGTTCTCATCCAGATCTCTCCCTCTTTAATTATTCTACTTATTGTCTTTATTTTTCAACCAAACCTTTCATAAAAAACCATAACATATTGATTTATAATGTACTATAACATTATACTAGTGTGGATAACCAACTATAATTATCACGCTACTATATATATATTTTTAAAAAATTATTCATGTCTCCTGATATTACCCCATGAAAGGTCAGATAACCACCTACAAAGATTTCCATTTTTACACATGTAACCATCATCATGGATAGAAATTATAAACTTTATATAATTAATAAAAGTTGTTATTATATTAATTATAATATTTTTTAATTAAATAAACTAATTTATAAATTACATTTAGGAAAATATAGAAATCAAAGGGAAATGGGAAATTTTTCAAGAGAGATATAATATCAGAAGACTTGAATTTCAATTAATAAATTAATAAATATAATCCAATTTTTATAATTTAAAAATATATTTAAAAATTACTATAATTATCTTATGGATCTATTTTTAAATAAATATTATTCATGGTTTAGGTGGTGAAAAGTTGATGAAATTAATTGGGAATTAAGGCCAGGAGATTCCCAAGAATAGTTTTTTTTTCGTTATTCTCTATTCCACAATATAAATGTTCATAACATGTTATTAAATAGTACATTACATTTTCCTTTGTATATATGTATGTTCGTAAATTTTCAAAATTTATTCAATGAAAAATATGTTTTTTGAATGTGAGTTTTATTTCCAAAACACCATATTATACTTCTCTTGATATACTTCTTGTCCACTCAACAATAATAATTTATTATTTAAAAGTATGATTTCATTTATACATTTTGGATCCAAAAATTTATCCTTGAATATATGATTTATGAAATCCTTATAAAACTGATTCTTTACCATGGTTTTATTTCATTATTATGATTCACATACATTCTATATAGAATCCATGATTATGTAAATGTTTTGATATGACAATCACACATAGAATTATATTTCCCTTCATTGAATAAGGTAATGTGATGTATCACATGAGATAATGTGAAATATTATTGTACTAGATGATATATTTTTTCAAAATTAGTATTTTATGATTATGAAAAAATACTATGCATGGACATAATGCTAGCTTTTTTCACAACTACGTGTGGTATTTGATCATTATGACATGATATTTCATTTTTATGAATTTCCAAATTCTATTCATTTATCACATAGTTCCCCCATATTTTTGAAGATGATCATATTCTTATGACATTGTTATTATAATTATTCTCACCCATGTTTTATCTAGTAATCTTCTTATTTATCCTCTTATACTTCTTTTTTCTCACCCCCTTCATTGATTTATATCCTAAGCAGATTTCTTGTACATAAGAGAATGTGAACTCCACTAAGACCTGAGAGAATAAGAAATTAAATAATTTTTAGTTTAATTATTTAATGTCTATGTATAAATAATGTTTTCTAATGACACTAAACCTGTGGATCCTAGATTTATAATGATATTTTGTTTTTTTTATCTTTAAAATGATTTAATAGTCATGTAAGAAAAGTAGGGTCGCTATACAAATTCATGAAAGTTGTTCAGAGGAAGACTTGACAATAATATTCATTCAGGAAATTATAATGATACATGAAATTATAGTATCTATTTTATTGAAATTAGATCCTAGGATTATTTCTTGTTTTTAAAATCCTTAATAAACCCTTTGAATCATTGTTAAGAATGACTACAACTTATCATCTTCAAGTGGATGGACAACCCGAATGGAAAATCCAAAAATAGGAGGATATACTTTAGGCTTTTGTAATGGATTTTAGTGGATCTTTGGGGTTTATATACCATTATTTGAGTTCGTATACAATTGTTATATCTCTTCCTGAATAAATATGTCTCTTTTTGAAGAATTATACGAGCATCCTTATCATTCTCCACTTTTTTGGTGAAAGTATGTGAGATATTAGTAATTAGACTTGTCCATATAAAAGATAAAAAATAGAATATTTAGTTGTTTATAAAGAGGATTTAGAATGATTAGATTCATGTATTATTGAGAATCTCTCGGACGCATGACAATCATCATTTTTCTAAATAAGGAATATTTTTCTCCTAGATTCATTGTTCCTTATGTGAAAATTGAAATTGTTTTTAGGAAGAAAATCTATTTAATATTTCTTCTAAGTTTTAGATAAGTGAATAATGTGTTTCAAGTATCTCAGTTGAAGAAGTACCAAAATTACCACGACCATGTGCTTTTATGGGATCATCTTTAACCAGTTCCTGATAATACATTGACTCATGTGCTAGTACAAACAATAGGTAAATAAGAGGAGATATTTCATGGAAAAACATTGATCTAGTTTGGGTTTTAGGGAAACATGGACTGATTCTGGAAGAAATCATTGAGTTTGAGAACAAAATGTTAGATCAGTGGTTGAAACACATTCTAGAAAATAATAGTTTATATATTCTAGGGAATGAAATAATAATTTTGGGAAGAATTTAAAACCCCCTTTTTTAGTTACACGACTCTATATTCATGTATTTTTAGAAATTATAATTCAAATGATATATTTCAGGACATTTCATAGGGTTTTTTTTAAGGTATTTCTATAAGGAATGGTTTGTTCCCAATTAGTAGAAACCATGTGTAACCTCCCAAAAACTATATAAGGGATAAAACTGGGCACTGGGTACATGTAAGGTGGGTCCATGGTTTGTAAAAATTATTCATGTGCCAAGGGTAAACCATTCTTCATCAAGTAGACTGAGAACATAGTTGGCGCATGGTTTATCTAATAGTGCGATCTAACTTTGTGAGGTGTGTCCTTAAAAAATATTCATCACATAGTTTTACTAACTAAACCATTCACATATAGTAGTCATCTGTAAAATGTGGATCTAATATTAATTTACACCATTACCCCTCTTTACCCACAAAAACACATAAGATCATAAATCCCTTTTCTCCCTAGGCTTTAGAGATGTCACCCTTCGATCTAAGGTGATGTTATGGAAAATAAAAGTGAGAATGAGGTGAAAATTCACTATAAAGTACCCATTATTCCTAATTATTCAAAGATCCAAGATTTTTATCTCTATTGGAACTATATATCTAGTCTTTTATAAACATATATATGTGTTATGAATGGTTTTATAATCAAATCCTATTGTATCTAGTGAAGGGAATGTGTTTTGTGACGAGATCTTGATTTTTGTAGTGCCATACTTCATTTTCACTAATGTTTGAGAGGTAGGTGGCTTCTCACATGTCGCAAAATTATTAAAAAAAATCAAATTCATAGATTTAGTTTAATGTTTTGATTGATATTTTCATGAAACCCTTTTGTGATTCTCGGTGGAAATCCGGATTTCTTCTTGGATTTGGATAACTCTGAAAAAAATTGTAGGATTTTTTAAACCAATATGGTTTATAATTTTAAATTATTCAGTTTAAAATTAAGGTTTTCTATGGATATAAATTCATTGTTGCAGTGATTTAATGAAATAAGGATTTTTGGAATTGTTTTACAAGGATTTTTCATACATGGTTTCTGTGAGTTCAATTTTATTAGTCAATCCCATATGAAAGGGGAATGTGCCATTTGGGAACCTAAAATTGGTCACCATATAATTATGTGTTGGATCTATGATAGACCACTCATGAGTATGAAACTATCACTATGGCATTCATGGTGTGTTTGGATACATGATTATGGGTATAAAAATTGATTATAAAAAAATATCCTTCATTTATCACATTCCATGGAAACATGTTTATGGATTTCGAATAAAACAAAATTTACTACAAAAAACTATTTTATACAAATTTTCCTAATAGTTCATGTATTAGTGGCTTGAGATGGTGATTAATTGGTGAAATCCTACTGAGTTTAGTCTCATTAATAATTGGGAACTATTGGGCATTTTTAGACTTCATCTGCTTAGAAAAAAGTAAAAATATATGTACCTAAATTCTTTATTGATGTTTATTGATATAGTGTTCATGGAATGTGGAATTTAATCTTAGAGAGGGTTAGGTGTTACTGGTTGATGTCAAATGGAAGTTCAAGTTTTTTGGCCTTTTAGTTCTCTTTTAGTATGAATTTTTAGATTCTATTATACTATGATATGGTTTCTTGGTCGGGGTTTATCGTGAGTTGTATTTTTTATCATTGCATTATATAGAGGATTGGATGATTATTGTTTATGTAGTTTGGATTTTTTATCATTCCGTGAAAAAATCATACCCCAAATGTTCTTATAGACCTTGGATATTATTATCATCCATTGGTATCTTAGTTACTCTTCCTATTTCATATTAGTACACCTTCTTATGATCACTCCATTATGGAGGGATGAGATGTTATGATTTATAATAATTTATTATGCATGAAATGTACAAAAAAATAAAAGGGTTTTGAAATATTCAATGATTTCCCTTCAATATTAAAAATCTAAGGTAAATTTTTAAACTATATTACCTTGGAACTTTTTTTATTAATGAGTTACTAATATTAATTATTATTTTATATTTATTTTAATAGATTTAAAGAAAATTATTTAGTTTTTTATTTTTTGTATTAAATGTTTGGTTTCATATAGGGATCTTTTTAATATTAATGGGTGTTTTGTAGATGATTATTGAGTGATATGAGAAGAAAAAGATATAATAAAATACTTTTCTAGAGAAATTATTTTATTTGTAGTTTTGACAATTTCTCAACAGAATTAAGAAATTCTCTATGCTTCACAACACAAATGAGTGATTTCTTTAGAGTGTTTTTGTATTTTCATTTGGTTGTTCAAAATTATTATATTTTAATGTTGAATATTTATGTTTATATATATATTTCAGGGAATCATAGGATTCAGTTTCCTTGTGTATTTTTAATCATGGTGTCCGTCAACAATAAATGATAGTTATTAGGAACATGTTTTGTTATGTTAAAAAATATTAAAAAATAAAAATTTTAATTTATAAAATTATATTAATTAAAAATCTACATTAAGAGTTTTAAATGGAATAAATTTTTCACCCTTTTTTTATTTTTTAAATGTGATTAATTTGATTACCAATATTTTCAAAAAAAAAAAAATTGGAATATAGTGATAATAAATTAACTCTCTACTAATTATTGTTTTTATTTTTTGAAAAACTCTCATTTTAATACGTTTGATAGGGAACTATAACTTTTTTAAAATTTCTATAATTAGAAATATTATTTAGTAAGTTCCAATTGGTTTCCATTTTTAAAAGTTCAATAATTTGTGATTTTTTTACCATAGTATTCATTAGAATTAATTTTGAAATGAATCAAATAGTCTATATTTAAAATCATCAATGATTTTCAACCAGAAAATTTTCTCATGTTTTTTTATATGATGTTAATGATATTTTTCATGTTTTTAATAATAATTAATATAAAAAAGATTGTTTACATGTTTTTCATATAATAATATTTATAATAATGAGAAACATACACATTTATGGTATTTTCTCATCATTTTTGTTATATGTCCCATTTTCCTGTATTTTTAGATTTTTCATTGTTTACCTTAGAAACATGTTGTTAATTGTGTTCTAGTTGATTAAAAAACTGTGAATATGGATTTAAATTTTGGAAATTTAAGAGATTATAGTACAAGATAGTTTTCATTTTTATAAAATAATAATTATATTGTTCATTTATGGAAATTTTAGAAGGGTAGAATATATTTTTGGATACAGTAGAATAAGTATTGATATTTTTGGGGTTTATTTTGAATATTTTAAGAGTTATTATTTTAGGTTGGTAGTAGATGGGGGCCACAACATTCCTATTAATATGTCCTTGGTCACTTAGTAAGAAAAGTAATTGGGATTTCCCATGTAGTCTACTATCATGTATTCAATGGGATCAATTATTTTTCTGGCATAATCTAAGATTCTTTTTAAATTGGGTTGTCATTTGATTATTTTCCCTCTTTTTTAAACCCAAAAATGGGGGTCCTTTTGACCTATATGTCTAGGATTTTTGAGATCCCTCCCAAGGGTTTCATATAGTCCATTTATTACAATGTTTAACCAAGGTTCTTACATGGATAATTTCACTCACCAAAACTAAGGTCATAACCTCCATACCCTCCTTTATTCACATTCCCAGAACACTCCCCTAATTTGTTTCACTGTGGTTAGGGATTTTGACTTGTGTGTTCATTATGTCTTGGTAAAATCACGTTAGAGCATAGGGAATCATTGTCTCTTAATTAAATTTAGTCTGTATAGGTTATTTTATTATCAATCCTCACATTTTGGGTTCTTCATGATTATTTATTGTTCATAGTATGCATATATTTATTTTGGTATTAAATTAATAGATTTTTAGGTTATACTAATTAGTTATTTTAGTATTTATAATATAGTTTGTTTTTTATGATTTGTTTCACATGGGTTTCCTTTGGGTATAATTATTCATAACTTTTATATATTGAATAATTTGGATCCATTATTTATTAATATTAATTTAATGGATATCAGGTTTTCATTAGTTATTTTTGGAGCACACAAAGATCACTAATGATGTTTTTGGGTATGTGGTTGAAATCCTTTATGTGTGATATATGAAATACATGATATATGCACTCCACTTCTTTTCTAAAATAATGATAATGCTTAAAAATTATTTTTATAGATATAAATGGTATTTTTTTCAGAAATATAATTACATATTGAGTTTAATATTTTCAATGAAATATGATATGAAACTATGTGATGATTTTAATTTATTTTTTTTTCTCAAAATCACAAAGCCCTATTTATATTTAGAAAAGTATTTGTATGTTAGGTTATTATTTAGTTTCAATAGGTAATATTCATAAAATCAGGTGGTTTGTTTTTTTCCCTTATACATCCTTGTATGACTTATATAGAGTATAATTTTTTGTAATGTCTTTATTTATTCTATTTAACTTGTTCTATTAAAATTATTGTTCTTGGATTATTTTATAATGTTTATAAATAATGTTTCACTAGTATATCAATGTGTATTTCATAAGATATAATGGTCAACATGTTTTATTTATTCATGTCTAGAAATGTTATTAGTTATTAATTGTTATAATATGCATAAATTATCCTCATTTTTAATATGATTGGCTTATTTCATTGAACATTATTTTGAAAAAGTAAAACAAATGTTTACTTGTTTTATGTGTTGGGTTAAGAATAATGATAATATTTGGTTAATACATATGGTATATTTTCTTGAGGCTTTATATTACAAATAAATTCTGTTTTTTAAAACTTAATATGGTATGGTAATACAATGTCTTAGCGAATCATGCATTCTTGAACATTTTTTTCACATTCCACTAAGTAAATAATTTCATTCCACTATATCCAGAATGAATTATAATCCAATAAACTATACCAAATATTGATTTAGAATTGAGTTAATGATGATATGATGAATAATATTAACAAGTATGATGAATTTATATTGTTTTTATATACATTCTAAATATATTAATGTTCATAAAACCCTAACCTGTTTTTATTTTATAATACTTATGTGAGTGAATTGAAAATTTTCATTTAAATTCATACACTTATGCAACACTTATTATTTTTTTATTGGTATCTTGTGTTTTTAGAAGGTTGTTTAAAGCTTGAGAAAAGTATTCAGAGTTGTATAAGGTTAACTCTCAAATCCTAATGGATGGGTAAAGGTAACCATTGGATGCCAACGAGTAATATATGCACTCTATAAGGGTATAACTATGATTCTAAAAATTATTTAAGGGATACTTATCATCTACATATGCATAAGATGAAATACCTATTAATTTTTTAAGAGTAAAATAGAAGTTTTTTCAGGTTACCTCATCACTACATATAGGTAAACATGTATTGTGTATGGGGAGTTTCCTCAGAGGGTAACAATTAATTAGAATTTTTAATTGATGTGTAAGGGTAATCAAGAGCTACGTAAGGGTAGTTCTTATATCATGTAACGGTAAAATCTAAATTATAATTGTTACATAAGGGTAACCAATAAATTAAATATGGTGTGTATGGGTAAATCCTTACCCTTATGAGGCATTTATGTGCTACGTAAATCTAGGCCATGTTACCCTTATGCAATTCCCTTTTTTGAAAAAATGATTTTAAAAACCTTTATTTTGTGTTTTCATCATCTCAACTTAGGAAAGTAATAATTTAATGAGTTTGAAAGAAAACAATAATTCAAATCAATTCCATGGACTCATATAATGTTGTACCCCATTTTTTAAAATATTTAAACCATCACATTCAAGAATAATTTCAAAGTACAAATTAAATGATTAATTTAATTGTGAAATATCATAGTTGTGGGACACCCTCATATTATTTTTGAAAATATATGAACCTTATTGTATTCATTTTTAATACCTTCTTATTCTTTACTTGAACAAAAAACCCTTTAAAAATGATTGTTAATGTTCTTTTTGATTAAATTATGTTGTCTTTCTGATTGGGGTGGAGAGGCGGTTCTCGAAGGCGGCGACGAACCCTAACAGTGATGCCCTAATTGGATGTCACGGAGCATTGCTCCCCCCTCTCAGTCGGAGGGGGGAGTCCGGCTTTCGCAATCTCATGGCAGACATCAATTATTGCCATTATCCAATCCCGAGTATCTCCCTTATTTCTCAAAGATCCAGATTTCGCCGAAAGTTCAAGAACTTTTTCAGGGTGCACCACAACTCCATTTTTCCCCATCGGAGCTCAATCGTGCCATAGATTTATGTAGTCTCATGCTGGTGGCTAGATTTCGTCTCAGGCGAACTTCGGTCGACGAATTTGATCGGTTTATGTTCAATTCTTGGGACCTTCAGGAGTGTGCGGTAGTCGGATTAGTTGACATACGTCATTTGATGATTCGGTTTGTGATGGAAGTTGATCCGATAACTACCTGGTCCAAAGACCCTAGACGATGCAATGGGGACCCGTTTTTCCTATTTCGTAGAGCCTCGAAATCCACATGAGGCGTGAACCCTCGACGATGGAAACGTGGGTGAGACTCCCTGGACTCCCTCTGTCATTCCAAAATCCTGCCATTCTTTGTGCTATTGGGAACATGATAGGAAGATATATGTTCTCTGATTGTCGAATGGGGGCGGTCTACCATCCTATCTGTCCGCGGATGTGTGTTGAGATTGATGTCGCACGTCCACCTATGAAGTGGGTGTGGATCACTGATGGGAAGGAATTTCGTTGGAAGCAGGAGGTAAGATTTGAATTATGGATTCTCTACTGTGTTAATTATGGTCAGTTTGGACATTTAGAAATGATCTGTCGTAGGAATGGTGTGTCTGGGGCTTCGCAACGGGCGAGGGGGATGGGAAACAGTGGTAGTGTTGCATCTAAATGTTTTGTACCATTGTTTAAGGTTCCATTGAGTAGATTGCCTTTACGACCGGGCGTTGTGGATGGATTTCTGGAGCATGGAACTTGTGTGGAAGGGATGTCTCTCGAGCAGACAATGGATGATGTGCAGCACGTGGTTAAGGAAGTGGAGCCAATGGGGCAACATGGTCCCTCAGAGAACACTGGTGGTGCTATTTATAAGGATAAGCAGTGAAGGTCAGATAATCCGTTGGTGAGTCAGGTCTTCAGTACTCTAAGGCGTGATCTTGGAATTTTGAAGGGTCTTATAGTTGAATAATATGGCTGTTCTCCCCGGCCAGACCACACTTTGGACCTTGCTACTTTAGGGGATGGCACAATCCTGGGAGGATTGGATGATAGTGTGGAAGAGTTGAATGGGAAGGAGGATGGTGTTGGAGGTGTGGTCTGTAATGTTCATACAGCTAATTCCTTCCATGAATTGGAGATTGAGAAGACTGATAATGCTGAGGGAGGTACTTCACAGAATGAAAGTGGCAGTAATAATGCATTCTCTAGTGAAATTGAAAGGACGAAGGGGACTTGTGATGTTTATAAACTTACGGAACAACCACATTGTCAGGATATGATTGATGTTAACAATATTTCTCAGCAGGAACGGGGAGGAAATGAGGGGCATCAAGAGGTTCACATCAATGGAGAATGGGGGGAACTCTCTGATAGTGGAAAGGAGAATGTTATCATCTTTGTCTGACCCTCCTATAGCAAAATTGTTAAGGATGGGAAAAAGAAGTTGTCTGGGAGTAAGGGGTCTATGTCAGTTCTATCAAGAACAAGGGTGATGAAAGATTATTCCTATCTTCCAAAGCTGGTGTCTACCAGGTCAACTGTTGGTAAGGGAGCGGCAGACTCTAGATTGAAAAGGGGTATGCAGTCTGCTAAGGAGTTCATTTCATTGGAGAAGTTAAACCTTAGAAGGAAATATTCCAAGATCTTGAAACATTATGAGAGCTCAGAGTGGGAGTCGGCTACTGCCAAGGAGGAAACCTATCTTGGATGTGGTGAAGGGTATGACTTTAATGATTTTTAGTTGTCTTTATGCCTTATAATGCTTTATGGAAGAGTTTTATTTTATTTTAATAAATAGTCAGTGGCTTAGCCTCTGACTGGACTTTTCTGGTAAACTATGTTGTCTTTCTGATTTCCTATATGTGGAGAAACTCTCTCTCTCTCTCTCTTATATTCTTGATAGAATCCTTTTCAATATCATATTTTCCATTTATCATTTTTTTAAAATAGTAAATATAGTTCATCTATATCATCTAGAATTGAGGATAAAGAATTAATAACTTATAATAATCTTGAAATTTTCATATAATGAAAATAAATATTATCTCAATTTTATTTAGGATAGGTAATAAATTATTGAATGTAGTGTTTTTATTTATATTTTAATTAAATATTTATGAATTAGTTATAGGAATACATGGAATGTGTTTTCATCTAGAAAATACATGAAAATGATTTAGGAAATTATTGCATGAAGTACTTCGATGTGGATGTTAGTAACCATGAGTTTGGAAGTTCCTTAGCATTTGGGGATCTCTTATACATTTATTGCCTTGATCTGATTTATTTATTAGAATGTATTTTTTCCCTCCATTGGTGGTGATTTCTTGTGGTTGTGTTCATTTCCATGACTCCAATATATCACCCTTTTTTCCATGAGAACTATTCGAATATATTTATTCTATATATTTTTTTGATTTATATGTGAATTTACCGAGCTATTGTATATCTCATGATGACATGTTATGTTTCTTTATCACAATTTTACTTTTTATGTATTATCTTATATATAGGGATTTGGATCTTGTTATATTTTATAGGCTTCCATTATGTTATGATTATCCATTAGAGGGGGAATGTGTGTAATGATCGATTATGATGATAGTGGAATATTATAGTCGTGTTCACTAAAAATTACTTGATGAAACTTGTGGATAATATCTGTCATGATATCCTTGTGGTTGTTCATTACTTGATGCACCTTGTAGATACTTTGTAACATGTTGTTACTCAAAGTTCCTTATATATACTAGGTTGCATGATCATCTTGATAAACCTTGTGGACACCAAGTGACATTTTTTCAACCTTGGGGATAGTTCTAATCATTTCCATCATCTTTTTTCATTATTCTAGCATAAAGTTGATTTAGTTACAACCACGAGATTGTGGTTGAAAATTTAGCACACAACCACATGATACATGATAGTGTATTTGTTATTCTTTCCTTCACATTTATTATTATCATTTCATATAGCTATTATACATATGAACACTTGTAAGGGATATGTCGGTGATGTCATATTGAGATTTATTTCCCACTCCCTTTGAGGACATCTCAGTGCCCATGAAGAGTGAATATATCAAGATCATTGCATGAGAAAGAGGTGAATAAAAGATGGTTGAGAAGTAGAGCATGTTGCTGATGGTGGGACTGGGAAAGAATCCAGGAGACAAACTAGTTTATTTAGTAATATATTTTTTACATTTATACAATTATTATTGAAAATTTGGTTGCATATTTATATGTTTTATGACTTTAATTACATCTTGATATTTCTGTACGTTTATATTGATTATTTAGTTATTTATATTATATTATATTATTATATGTCCTATGAAATGATACTGAGGGTATAGTCTCCTCACATGTGGACATAAACCTACACTGATAGTCGGATTCCTCTTGTGATGGGGAGGTACACATGTGGTAATTTGTAACATTGGTTTAGATAGAGGTATTTTGGTTTTGTTGTTACAAAACTGTATAATAGAATAGTTTTCTACTTTTATTTTTAGACAATCCTAGGTCATGGTAGAAATGAAAGAGTTGTGTGAAACATGAGTATAGGATTTTACCAGTACATGGATAGACAATTGGAAATGGACATTATTGTTTCCATTGATGAGATTAATATTACCATTTTATGTGATTTTTCATTGACTTCATGCTATATATCTAGGAACATATGATTACATTCCTTATATATACCTATTATTTTTTTATGTTAGTTCCATAATTTTATCAACTGAAATGATCTCTACTTCTTTGTGATATTATTTGAGGTACATGGGAACGCATCAAAAGTATATGTGATTAATATTTAAAATTTTCTTCACCAGAATGAGGAAACTGAACTATCTATAGTTATTTATAGCTTCATAAAAAAACATCTGTATCTCATTTGAATAATTTAAAAATTAAAAATAAAACAAAAAACTTCCTTGATCAATTTGAAGGCTCGTTAAATAACTTACCATCACAAATGAAAAGTTTCTGAAATGAAATAGGATCAAATCCCATTATATCATCTGAACAATCTTTTAATATCTGTGACAATGCGGATCATTAACATCAGAGTACTATCATGGAGATTCATTTAATAATTCTATGTCTTGACGATCACCACTATGTCGTTTCTTTGATCCATGAAAGGGATCTTGGATAAATTGTGTGGAATGAGAACTTATATCTCTATGATATATGAATTAGGATATAGGATCACTAAAATTAGAGTAGATTAATATTAAATTAGAAAATAGATTCCTCTTGTGTATATAGTGATGATTCAACACCTAGAAAGGGCTCCCTGGACACCGTATAAGTAATGGCCACTAAATAAGCCATAAATTACACATTATGACCAACAAACTATGTCATAAATGTAAATTATATTTATATCACCTACTTATAGTATAATAAATTTTTTTGTTATAAAAGTGATCCATTAACATGACTTGATATTATTCTGAATATTAAACGAGGCTCGAATAATAAATTAAAATACATTTGTTAAATATTTTCTCATATATTCATCTAATATATAATTATTTTTTTATTAAAAAAATTCAATGCCAATTATTATGAAGACTAATAATAATGAATATATTTATTTCATGTCAATATTTAACACTTATATATCTCTCAAACACCCTAGTGGAGACCACCATGACCAATACTCCTATTCATTGTAATAGGATAGACTTTCGAATATACATAATGTGTGACCCTAAAAGAGATTATATAGAATGTAAGGAATAATTTTCATCAGCCAAGAGCAATGTATAGAAACCCATCCAAGACCCTAAGGTGATACGAATTAATCATAATAGCTAAATCCATTCTAATAAACACACATTGAGTAATATAATCTATTTTTCATTCAATATACCATAAAGAAGGAAACATACTAGATACCTTCATCCTTTATCGTTGTATTATTCATTAACCTTATTGGATAGAATTTCATTCTCCCACTATGTCCATATATTTAGTAAAGGTACTGCCATCATAATCAACTTGGCCTTAGATATAACTTCATTTAATATGTGAATAATTCTACCTTGATTATTCAATTAATGTCATTACAGTAACAGAACACCAAATTCATGCTACCTCACTGTGATACAAATGTAATATTTTTCATCATGCCTAAAAGTATGTAATCAAGTAGTATATGCTGATAATATTCTCCTATCATGATACTATTGCATGTGCTCATATGTAGGACTTACCAATGAATTTTTAAACATATGGTTCTCCTATTGGATAGTTATTACTCATGATTTCATTTACTTGATATAAACAAGTTGAAAATTTATAAGGTGAAACCTCAATGATTATGATCTCCTAGCACCAGATGATTTAAATTATCTATGTCATATCAACAAAATGTATCTAGACCAGAGGATATAAAGTAATTATTACTTTCATGGTATCTCTTTGCTGTCATTTTATCCCATGAACTAATATAATCTTCTGATATGAAAATTAATCTAAAGAAATTATCATATAAATACTGGATCATGAAATATCGAAACTATTAAGATAAGAATCTGTCATGCATAACTCAATGTATACATTATATGGTAATGGAAAAGTATTGTTCATGTTGTGTCTAAGGTACCGAGTTTTTTAACACATACTATTTCACTACAGGTAACATTTCAACTAACATTTTTTCTATTACATTATAAGATCATGCTTCTACTGAGTTATGTATTTAGTCATTGGGATTTTCATATCTCTAATACATGTTTAATTTTATGTATAAAACTTTTTCTCCTTGAGTAATATTTCTCATGATTTGATATTCTTATGTATACTAATTTTTTCCTCTTTTTATGTTTGAAATTTAGATAGTTCTATTATAATCATATTATCATAGTTAAAATTTTTATAACACCATACTTACTAGATGAGATTCCATTAATTTGAAAAAAATAACTCAATATTTTACAATAATTTTTCATCTACATTAGAAATTAAAATGCACTCAGTATTTATAGTTATGGATAAATCTAGACGGAATGATCTTCTCATTATCATTACCTAAACCTGAATGTGATATTAGATTGTATTGATCCAAAGGTAAACCATTTTATAAATCCTTTTAACTACTGTGTCGTACTCTCCTTGAACAAGTAATACATCTCTTTTACTCTCCCAAGTAAAGTAGTATATTTACGACTCGTTCCCATGAATTTATAATGGATTTCTCTCATATTCAATGACCCTAACGTATATTGGAAATATAATTTATTGTAATTTTCATAGAAAAGGTAATAGATCCATTAAATAAGAATATTTAATTTTACTCATCACTTTAATCTCCTCCTATATCTCATACAGTTATTCATGGAGTGATTTATTCCATGTGTCATTAGTAAAAAACCCCATTCAGATTGTTCCAATATATATAGTTAAATAACTTTTCATTATATGTACTTTGAAAGAGTCTTTGAATGTTATCATATCCACTATAGTATATCTCATCCCCATGAATTTATGTTATGAAATGAATTTAATATTGAGATAGTAACTTTAATTATGGTTTTAACTGACTATAACACCAATGTATTCTTCTCATATGTTATCTATTCACTTTATATGGAATGTAATAGAGCTCTGACTAACCACATGTTGATACATGATGAAAATTGATTCCAAATGAATATTATTTAATCTTTTTCTTAAATGTATCAAAAACTAGATTTTTTCAACTTTTAGCCCTTATTCTAATTCAATTATTTAACCAAATATTTTTGGATGTACTATATATATAATTTCCAAAATTGTAGACTTGAAATCCAATTCAAAAAAATGATCATATAAAGTATCTAAGAGAAGTAAAATTCTAATAAATTCATGAAATATGAATTTTTATAACAAATCATGCCATTAGATACTATTCCTACATCACCCCTGTCTAGTCTATCTTGAATACCAACAAATGTATTTACATCAATTGAAGAAACTACCAAAATACAAACATGATATTGGTAGATGGAACATATTTCCTAAATTCATATAAAATTATCAATCAAAGATGATTTCCATTTATTGGTTCTAAGTAAGATATATTATTCTTAGTGAATAATGTATCCCCTTCCATAGTGAATATAAAATAAACGTTATGGTTTCATTCTTACTACACTGTATGTGTCCAAAGAACATTCATTGTACAAAAGCTATTATGAACTAGTTTCACTCCAAATACTTATTAATATTTATGATTAACATAACCCAAGGCAATAATTTTTAAACAATCTCAAATAGAGATATAAACCCTTTTAAATGAAATTTTTTGTATCACTTGACTAAAAGCTATTCAATGATAGGGATTTACAAAATATTATATATCAACATAAGATACTAATAGACATACACATCGTGTTTTTCATAATTCATGTTTGATTAAAATCCTAAAAAACTCTAAACATCAAAACAAGTGGTCTTCTAACGAAATGCATTTAAATCATATTTAAACCCATATGAAATCTAATTTTTATTATAGTAGGAATATGGTTCTGGGATTGAATTGTTATTTTGAATGTATGTCTCAAAAAATAATTTATTTTTCTATAATGAAATTGAGTCCCAAAATTGATGCTCTATTTACATACATCATGAAACTGATGTCTATAATAAAACATTCATTTAGGAATCAGTCCATGATATATTTAAATAAGTAAATTTCTATTTTAGACTCATCATCAATATCCTTTAGTAACATCATTAATTTTATGTGTATAAGGATATGTTCATTTAGGAGGTACTCCATTCTATATTTAAATGACCAGTGATTTATTTCAAGATTCTACCGCTTTGTGAATTCACCCTACTTCTTGTAACATTTATATACTTTCAGGGTTTCCATATATGGGTAAAAATGCATGAATCAAATTTATCATCTAATACCAAAAATTTAAAATAGAAACACACCTTATAATTTATGAATATACCAAAATATTAAGCGACTAATTTCCATTAAAATTAAATTCATATTGTTTTACCATCCATAGACTTAACTCTCAACATGTGAATCTAATGGTCTCCAGAATAATGATCAATATATTTTAATTAAAATATGTTGTGATGGTGCCTTTGGTGTAACATATTACATTTTACTTTTTACATTATCCTTCAACTGGATCAACCTATGAAATAAATATTTTGTTTATATTGGTTCTTATTTTCTTGGTGAACCATACCCAAATGTAAATAATATGTTTTCTCTATATAATATTTTTTTAATCATAAACAAAAAAGGAGTATGTGGAAGATTATGATATAATAATGGGATGTGTTCAAATATTTTGATCCATGTATCAATGTATATTTATTCAGTATAATCATCAACTCATTCATTTCTCACTCCTCTTTCTCCTCATATGCATCTAAGAGATGATACATCATGTGGAACCATCCTTATCCTGATCTTGTTTCTAAAAATAATTGCACATTGATGATAAAATTATTGTGTAAAAATAAAAAATTTCATATATAAGTATATTATAATCATATTTCTCACCCTATCTTCTTGAGCTGGACCAATAGGTTTTGGGTAAACTAACACATAGAATTTATGATATCATAGTCCTTTGTGGAAGTTAATATGTTACACCAAGAACTTTATGCTGTATATGTCATGTTATTTATCTTGAATTTTCTATAGTGGATTTGTGGTATTACTATATACTATTCATGAAAATAAAATATCATTATATTTTTACATTATCTTCATTACTAACATTAAATTACTAATTAATTAAATCATTATATTTCTTCCACTATCTTATCAAACAATAGTATACCTCGCTACTAGATTCATAATTCCCAATTTATTTGGTAATCTAGTGTTATTGATCCCTAAAATCATTATTAATATTCCAGTCTACAGATAGAACAATACATAGAGATTTTCAAGGTAGGTGTTTGACTAACCAAATTTATTAACTCATAACTCCATAAACGATTTAGTGAAGAACCATATTCTAAAATTGCAAACATAATTTCATAAACCATTTTCTATAAAAGTTAAACAATATTTCTGTGTAATGTATTGAATTTTATATATGGTTATTATTACCCTAAACCCTCATAATAACTCTATATTAGTAGGATAAAATCTCAACTAGGTATGAGAAGCACCTCATATGCCCAGTTTTGTTCATATTCAAATGACTAAAGTTGTTATGACTTAATATTTCTCTAAGAGTTTTTTATTTTTTCTAGAATAATGAAACCATATTCTATTTTAAATGAAATAAATAATGATAAAACTCACATACTGAAAATAAAATAATGAGAAAACATTCATTATGTCTGAATTTCTATTAATCTATGCATCATTTTTAACATATTTTATACGATTGTGTAAATATGAAATTTTACAATACTCTAATGAATTATGTTTAAATTAAATAAAACTCATGAAGGATCTAGAGAATATGGTATTGATTGATCAATTTATAGCAAATTTATGAACCTTTAACCATAGAGTAAATACCCAAGTCATGTATGAATTATATTATATCTCAATCCCCACTCCCATGTATCCACATATCATCTAGAATATAACCCCATTTTGACATGGTATGAATCTTATAAGATATGTAAAATTATATATGTATATATATATATGATCAAGAAATCAAAAAATTCCTGAAAAAAAATATTCACGGACACAGATACCCTTATAAATATAAAGTGGGGAACAAATTTGAAAACAAAAAAAAATTAATTAATTATTACCTACATCTCCTAAGATTCAAATAAATAAATGATTACATTTAATTGAAAAAATCATTGTTCAATAGATGCTCATGATCTATCAGTAGCTAATAGATTCATGATATAAAAATAATCATTCAATAAATTATACATGAGGGAAATTTAAATGAATTAAGATAAATTTATCTAATTTTATTGCATAAAATAAAAATTGAATGGTCCATAGAAAATTTTTAATGGAATTTAAAAAAATCACAATATTTGAATTCTTTAAAAAAAATATGATCCCTTAGTTGTCTAAAAAATACAAAACATATGGTGTTTGACCATTTCTAGGTTTATAAGGGGTCAGCAAGGGACCAACTGAGGTCAAGGGGTGGAGTTGTTCTTGTGCTGGAACCTTATCTATGTAAAATGGGATGTGGGATGGTGGTGAATACTACTAATCCCATGCTAATTATAAAATATTCTTTTTATATAATTAGTTCCACTATCCTACTATGGGATGATTTTTTTTCGACATTCTCTCTATTTGAGGTGGGGAGGGGGGGGACTCTATAGGTTTTTCTAAGATTCCCCTTTGATATATATAATATTTTTCATTTAATAACATTAACAGGAGGCCCTATCATTTTTAAAATTTGTTTGGGTATACTAGATCCCTGTTCCAAACCCCCATTTATTTTTTCCCTTTTAGTAAAATTTTAAATCCTATCTTATTAGGAATTTAAATAAATAATTTAAAAAATCTAGAATTTTTTTGAATTTAATTTTCTGTAAAATATTCCATCAAGTATAATTCCAACCAATGTTCTAAAACAATAATAAAATTACACTACATATAGAACATTTGTAAAAAATAACACACCCCCTAGACATAGATATATGTGCACCTCTTTTTAGAACAAAGAAATCAGTTTTAATTTTATTTAAAACTCTAGATAGAAACAACAAAAACTTCTGAGATTTGATTGAAACATGATTTGGTGTGATGAGACCATTATGAAACCCTATACATGAATTTAATAAAAATTTAAAATTTCCCCTTGGTTTAAACTATAATGTTTACAATTTGATAAAAATAGAAGATACCAAGAAATTTAGTGGAAGAATATAGACCAGGAAGTTAAAATATGTATCACCCAATTGATATAACTACAATATATCTGGTGATATGAATCATGGTAAAAAATACAAGGATAATGCATGAAAAATTCATTCATGAAATGTAACAGAGAAAATTTTCTTTATTCAATTTGAAGTTATGTTTGAAAACAGATAACTGACAATAACTATTTATCAAAGGAACAAAGATCATACCCCTTTAGGTAACCCAAAACAACTTCAAAAGTATATTATAATGTTTTTCATTGACATTTGGGTACTGACTCAGTGATTTGAGAAAACTATCGACATCATGATGATCACATCTCCATCATTATTTTGATCCATGAATGAGATCTTGGAATGATTTCTCAAAAATAAATTCTCTCTCAAGGATGGTGGACAGATCAGAGAGAATCTCAAAAATTCACGTGGACGAATATTCTCTCAAAAAATATCTCTATCTTTTGTATATAAGGGAGTTTAAACACCCAAATAGGGCTCCTTGACCCCTGTACAAGTAATTCCTAGTAAATAAGTCATAAATGACACATTATGACGAAAAAACAATGTCATAAATGTCATTTATATTGATATATTATAATTTTAATATAATAACTATATTACGTGATAAAATCAATCCATTAATTTGAATATATATCCCCCCAAATATTAAATGATCCAAGAATATTGAAATAATATTTGTTTTTTAAACATTTTCCCATGTATTCACTTCATATATTATAAATGGTTTTAGTAAAATAAATTCAATATTAATTATTTTATACTTGAATAATAATGACTTTATTGATTCCATCTAATACATTAATAATCAGACTTCTATCAGATCCTATGGTGGGGATGACTATTTTATATAGTCATATTCAATACAATCATCCAAAATTTTGAATATACTTTGTTTGTGACCCTTTAATCACTTATATCAATGGGATTGAATTATATATATAGACTTGGAGTATATCCTTGTAACCCCTCAAGGCCCATCATGAGATAAGAAATATGCATATAAACTAAAAACTATCCTACAACCATTCATCATGTAATATAATCTCTTTATCTCAGGATATCTCAAGAAGCATGATTCAATCAAAATTTCATTATCCTTTATTACTTTATTATTTGTTAAAAATACTCAATGGACATACATTCTTATACCATGGACATGGATTTAGTGCTATAACTACCATAATGATCAATTTGGACTAATATATCACCACATTTTGGGAGTAACAAATTCAATCATTATTATTCAAGAAATGTCATATCAGTAAGGGTGAATCCAATATAGTAAACCTCATAATGACACAAATTTTAATATTTCCACATGCCATAAAGGTATGTAATATAATATTATACACTGATAATAATATAAATCCTGAATAACTTCACACATGTTTGTAGATACGAACTACCAATGAAACATAATTAATGTGGTGTTCCTACTGGTGGGTCAGTCCTCACAATTTCATCTACTTATGATCACCACATGCGAATCTCATTAGAAGAATTACCAATTATTATGATCCCATGGGACCTAATGGTCCATCATCATATTTTTTCCCTATTGACATGATTTATCTTGACCATAGGAAATATGTTTAAGATTACTCTCATGGAATCTCTAGGATATCATTATATCATAGGAATTACTATAAAATTTGGATATGAAAATTAATATTTGGAAATTACCACATAAATAGTGGATATAGAAATATCAACACTATTATGATAACAATACATCATTAATACCTCTATGTATACATGAAATATTAAAAGAAAAATAAAATTCACATTAGGTCTAGGGAACCCACTTTTACAATAAGTTTCTCTATTGTGTGATATTCCATGTTGTTGTGATATATCATTTTTAGAAAATGTTAGTTGAACTGGGAAGGTTGTTTTGTTTATTTTTATATATATATGAATGTGATTAATGTGAACATATGGATAACCTTGGTTAGTGTTAGGATGTTTATGCCTTATGTTATTGGTACATTTCCAGCAAAACGATTTTCTTGTTTCATAGATAGATTTAAATAGGTTTCTTTTCTCTTCATGTTTATGAATATTTCGCCATGAAGATCATGGGTGGGACTACAATAGTGTAAGTGGGATTATCACAGAATTCATCCATTCCCACTCCAATATTTTAGGATAAAGAACCAGTTCATCTATGATTATGCTACCAAGATATCATCAATGGTGAGTGATTCACCTAAACAAATTTTGAATATCTCATAGACTTTTAGCTCTATAATATTCTATCTTTATAAGGCTCTATATTCCCTTTTGATTTTGGGAAATGAATTCTTTTTTTATATTATTTTAAGCATGGTGGATTCCCTAGAGGATTGGAAGGTGAAGATAATGGTGTTCATGCCATTGGGTCCCACAAAATAGTTGTGGGATGTATTAAACCTTGTAAAACGTTATGATGGTTTTAATTGTAAAATATTCAATGATCATATTTAAAAATTTGTTATGGGTACACTAGAGGAGGATAGTGACTAATAACTCAAAGAGTTTTAGATCAGTTGTATGGGGTGTCTTCTGAAACCACACGACTCATTAATGTTCATTGAAAATCATGAATGAACATAAAAGTTATAGAGAAGAATAGAGTTTCAGGTCATCTTAAACTGACTAATGGGATTTATGATGGCAATTTAGGAAGAAGTAAGAAGAAGGTTTTTGTTTTTACCAATGTGTTGGTAGAAAACTAAGGTGGAGAAATATCTCATCGACACCTTTTTTGAATGATAAGGGTTAAATAGGAATAAATTAGGTGGAGGATAGATATCATAAAATGTTCTACACAGTACTAAAATATATGTGTTGATGGTGTGAAAAAATAGGTCATCTTGAATCATTCTACACAAGATATTTAATTTTATTCATGGGTGACAGATAGTCTTTTCAAATGACTCTGGAATACGATCAGAATCCTCAATGGAAAGCACATGTGATGACTCATATTTTTTATGGGTCTCAATGATAGGAAATAGGGAAGATGGAAACCATATATATATAGTGGACACGATCTAGATGATGGTGGGGAGGGACTATATACTCTATGATTTATGGGTTTTATCATGTCTCCTTATTTACAATATTGTTTTATATTGTTTCCTCTCATTTCTCCATATCATCACCATTAATTACATGACATTACATACAATTCAAGTTATCCTTTGGGTTACTTAGAATTTATACATTATTAGTTTTTAATGTTTTATTTCTTTAGAAATCCCTAGGTTTTTCTTATATTCTCTATTAGTTCTAGAACTCTATGTGACTTCATTATTATAGGGATGATGAGATTCAATGTAATTCTTGGTATGGTCTAGATGACTAACTTTTGATCTCACATTGATTTATATTATAGAGGGGCTTCCATTACATCACCGAATAGATACATGTTCTTAATGAATTGAGAAATATAATTGGGAGAAGGTGGAGTTGGTCCTATATTGATTTGTCTATGGAGTATCAGAACACCGATGGTTGAATTTGGCTCATTTGGCCTATCAATGGTACCCCCTAAACATTTTATCTTGTCATAGATCCTTATTTTTATATCCTTTTATATGACCCTACAATAAATACCCCATGATAAAAGATTTTACATTGAGACATAGATTGTATTTGGTGAACAAAAATTCTGAAACAACCTTATCATATGGAAATGGGTAAATTGAAAGATATCAAGGTTAATCTTGATGACCTTGAGAAAAAGGGGTTAATCAAGATTTGTACCTCCCTATGCGGTGAACTTATATTGTTCTCTAAGATGGTATAAAGTAGTATTTTACGATGCATTGATTACAAAAAAATGAACCTTGTGAATGTGAAGAACATATACACTTTTCCAAGGATTGATGAACTTTTTGATTAGTTATGAGTAGATTGTTGGTTCTTCAAGATATATCTTTGATCTAACAATCACCAGTTACAGGTTATAGGGGAGGAACTCTAGAAGATGTAATTTTTTAAAAGGTATGGGATATTCATGTACATTGTGATTTTTCATAGATTGATGAATGAGACAATAGTGTTCATGGATCCAATGAATAAGATATTCCACCCTAAATAGATTCATTCATTTTGTTGTTCATTAAAGAATCCTCATCCACTCACCTTTTCTTGATCGAAATTCTAGACACCTTAAGACAGTTATGATTTCACATCAAGAACATTATATTTATTCACATATTTTTATGTGTAATTTTTTGTTGCATGGGGTTTTGTTCTTGGGCCACATGGTCTCTAATATTGATATATTTATAGAACTAGAGAATGTGGATCTAATGATGTCCCAATGATTTCCCTAGAATGTGTTGGAGATTAAGATCTTCTTGTGTTTATCTACATACTACTAAAATATCATCCAAGTCTTCTCCCATATATTTGAACTTTTGAATGAATTGTTGAATAATGGAGGATTGTTATAGTGGTTGGACTAGTGTCAAGAAGGGTTTCTTGAGTTAATGAATATTTTGACTAAAACTCTCATTATGATACTTCCAAATACTAGGATCAGATATGTAGTATATTGTGATGTATTAGAAATAGTATTGTGAGTGTTACTTATATTGACAGATTACATAGTATCTTATGGTTCAGGAAAAAATATGATCACATGAGTGGACCTACCCTACTATTGACATTAAGATGGTAGTTATTTCCCATGCTTTGAAGTGTTTGCAACACCAGCTATTCGGTGATAGGTTTTTTTTCTACACTAATGATAATAAACTCTGCAACATCTTCAAACAATAGTACCTAAAAATGATTTAAATATCTTTTTTTGAGTATATTAAGAATATTGAATTATATATTAGTCTTTTACAAGGAAAATGTACCATCATTATCGATGCATTTAGTCGTATGATTCAAGTTGAGAAGTAGCATGGTGAGCCTCCATTGTTGGAGTAGTGATGCTTGATGAGACTGTTGGATAATTACTGGATGGATACATATGTGGATTACGGTTAAATGAATTCCTTCCCATTGGTGGTCACATAATCAAAATTATAATATGCACAGGCTATAAAAAACTAACATAGAGTGTGTTGTGATGTGAAAACAGACCACTAGACGTGTCCTACAATTCAGGTGGTCATTAAGATATAATGATGTGATTCTTTTACATGGGAGACTGGTATTAACTACTTCCATCATATAGGATATTATGAGGGAATTATATAACTCACCATGGGTGGGGAATCCTTTTGTATGAAATATGTACCATGACATCATATGATTGTTCTGGAACCCTTGGATGGAGAGGTACATCGCTGGTCGTATTTCCCAAAGCCTTACCAGTTAGAGGGTAAGTGTTGAGAATCATCATCCATGTGGATTTTTCCAGGCACAACCAATGTCCATGTTGATTTTGTATTCCTTTTTTATGTAATTTTTATGATTTTACCCAGGACCCTAACATAACAGGATGTTGTCTTGGTGATTATTGATCATATGAAAATGAATTTTAACTTCATATCATTTTGAGACAGTCACTCATTAGACAAGATGAGAAAGAATTTTTTTTGTGAGATATTATTCTTACATGTATTTACCTAGATTGTTGCTTCTATTAGTGGTTAACATTTAACATCACAATTTTGGTAAGGCTTGCAGGAGGCCCCATGGAATTAACTGATATTGATTACTATGTACCAACTTCAGATAGATGGATAGTCGGATCACATAATATACATAATATTGTATATTACCTATGCTTCTATTCAAGGATTTAGTGGATTATTGAATTACGACCTTACCATGGTCGACTTTTCATACAAAAATAGTTAGTAGAATTCGATTTAGATGGATATTTATAGAGATATTTGTTGGAGGTCATGTCATTCACTGCTTTATTGGCATGCGGAAGTTGAGTAAACAATTTTGAGGTTTGTTTGGTTTAGCAGACCCACAATAGAGTGAATGTCATTTTGAAGAGTTTTATGATCACTAATAATAGGTACTGATCATATTGAAGCAGTAAGAGGAGACTATTGGAGTATAATATAGGAAATCGGGTTTTCTTGAGAGTTAATCCATGGTTTGAAAATAGATGTCTGCAGAAAAATGGAAATATTTACCCACATTTTTCTTGAACCTTTTCGGATCACCAAATGGGTTGGGAAAATGGTTTTCCATCTATGAATTAATCTATGTTATCAATGAATGCATTATTTTTTTAAAATTTCATATAATTAGAGGTATATTCTTGATCCTACACATTTATAGTATGTGAAGTCACTGATTCAGTGAAACATACATCTTATGAAGAGTTTTTTAGAGATATTATATATCAGAGAATGAAATTACTTCATGTAAATGTGGAAAAAGATTTGTAATTCTTATATAATTATACAATGATCCTGGTGGACACACCTAAGATATAGTATAAAATTTATCCTCAATTGAATGAGTTGACCAAGAAGTATTTCTAGAGGCACATCTCAATGAATGTAAGTCATTATAGCTTGGAAATTTTAATGTTTTCAATATCTTAATTTTCATAATAAATTAATTTTTTAATATTTATGAATCATATTTTGTGAAAAATTTAAAACATATCTTTTCAATAATTACCCATACGTTGGACCTATGATTTTCATAAGAGTAACATGTGTTCTTAAAAGTTGATGTATGGGGGAAGGGGAGTTTATTTTATAGAATAAAGGAAATTCCAAACAAATAAAGGACATATAAGGGTACCCTTAAATACATTAAGTTTCTTCATGCTCTCTATAAGGGTTACCTATGCATTATGTAAGGGTATCCCTTTGTCTCTAATGGATATATAAGAAAACTTATTCACTATGTAATTATAATACATAATTTCTATATTCTTAATAAGAGTAACATTAGATCTGATTATTGGTTCCTAGGTACTACATATTGGTAAATGAGATTTTTTAAAGGTAGTTTCCCCACTAGATAAGGGTAAAATAAATTTGTTAAAGGAATCGTAAGGTTAAATTGGAGTTACATAATGATAGTTATTATGCCATGAATGGGTAACACCTAAAAATATATAAGTTACATAGGGGTAATACAAGGTTTACACATGGATATTAAGGTTAAATCAATATCCTTAGGTGAGAGCTATGAGATTTATAAGTGTAAACCATGTTACCCTTACAAAACACCATATTTGGGAAAATGATTTAAAAATTTAATTTTTGGGCTTTATTTTTCCCGACTCAAGAATGTAATCCTTTTGATGAATCTAAAATGAAAAAATCAAGGAAATTTATTTATTTGACTCATTTAAATTTGTAACTCTTATTTTAAATGATATAGATTATTTATTTAATAATATTTTTGAAGACCAAATTAAATAATGAATTTAATCTCATAATATCAATGTAGTGCTCCAACATCAACCTTTTAATAAAAATTCATGAACCATACATTCTAATTTTTTAAATCCCTTACTGTTTTTAATCAGTCTAGAAACCCATTAAACAGATATCTGAGGTGTTCCCTTTGATAGAAAAGGGTTTTTTTGATTTTCCAAGCATACATAAACTTTCACTCTCCTTTATTCTCAAGAGTATCTTTTCATAGGCCAATATTATCTATGGTCTTGTGGAGAAATGTTTTAAAATATATTTTTATTATATTATGAAATTAAAAATGAATAATTCCTAAATGATAATAATATAGAATTTATCAATGGATGGTAATGAATTATTCTCTCATTTTTATCCAAGATTATCCCAAAGATTGAAATTTATTGTCGTATTTAAAATATGATTATCTCAATAGAAGAATTTTTAGATCATATGGGTCTCTCGTATTCACTTATTTACTTGATATGATCCATATATTTGAATTACATTTTACCCATTGATGGTGATTTTTTGTGGATGAATCCTAATATCCTTATATTCTGCTTATTTCTATGAGAACTATTAGTATTGATTGATTCCATGTAATTTTCTTGATACCAATATACACCACATGTTTTCATGATAACTATTATAATTAATTCATTCCATGATTCATGCTAATTCACATGTTGATTTATAGAGCTGTTATATATCTAATGATGCCATCCTATGTTTGTTTATCTTGATTTATCTGGTTGCATATTATATTTCCTTTAATGTTTTGGATCTTGGTACATGTGATAGGTGAATTTCATGGTATTGTTACACTTTAGTGGGAAAGTGCATGTGAGGAGTGATAATGAAAATGGTTGATCATAATTTTCTTGTGCCCTGGCCATTAATTGATAAACCTTTTGAAAATTGAGTATCATGACATCCTTGGAGATGGTCGTCACATAATGTACCTTATTGATACAAAGTAACGTTTTTTACTCAATATGCCTTTTGGAAACCTATTTTCAAGATAATTTCATCACAAATTGTGGAAAATGAGTGAAATTTCATTATACTTGTGGCTAGTACTTATCATTTTTTAAATCATTGATCATCATTCTGATATAGAGATGAGGAAGGTATGATAGATGGATTATGGTGTATCAGTCCACATATAACCCCTCAGTACATGATTATGTGTTTTTTATGATTTTCTCTGAAAATATCAATATAATAGAAGACACATATTATAAATATGAACAATTTTTAATGTTTAATCGGTGGTTCAAGAATTTTTATTATTACCCACACCCTTACCAGGCTTCCTAATGAACATGTGGACCTCCTGTATAGGGATCTATGTAATAGAAAAGAGACCTTGGCTAAGGGAAGTTTAATGAAGCATAGATATGATTTTGGGACTAAAAAAGACTCAAAAGACAGCATTGTTTTCTTATTTATTGATTTGATATTGTTATACTCTAATTTTTTCATTACACTTTGGTATCATATGTTATTTTTATATGATTCTTATTCTACATTGACATTTCCACATGTTTACCCTCAATATTTAATTTTTTATATTCTGTTACATTTTTATTTATCCTATTACATGATACTCAGAGTATATTAACACCAATAATGGAATTATAACATTACTGCCAGTTGATTACCTATTATATATGGGGAGGAACTTATTAGGTCATCTGGTACTTAGTTTTTGACCAATTGGATTGGTTCAGGGTGTTGCATCTTATATGTTTTTCACTTCAAAGTCAAACAGAATGTTTTATATAGCTAAACTATATTTGGTTTTCAAAATTTTTAATCAGTAAAACTACTTCTTAGTAAATACGTTAAATGGATATAATATAAATTTAAAATAAAAATTGTTGTAGCGTTTTATTATTATTTAATATATTTTATGAAATTTTGATTTCATTAAACACACTTTTCCATTTCAAAAATCATTTATATAAGTGTTGATTTTTTTATATTTATTTATATATGTGGAAATGGGTCTTTAACTCTTCTTTAGTTTCCAAAAATCTTGTTTTATTCTTGTTGAAAAAAAATTAGGAAATAAAATAAAATAAAATTAATCTTAATATAAATAAATGATTAGAGATACATAATCAAATACTATTTTTGATGTAAAGATGTTCTTTAACCCATCCTAAATTGAACAATATTCTCATTGCATAAACATACTCTCGTGATCATTGGTTATACCATAGATTATATTTTTCATAAATTTTTTGTATTATTCAACATATTGTGTATTTGTTTCATAAAATTAATATAATAGTATTATTACGTGTGTCATGTACAGTTCTTTGTTTTTCATAATAGTAGATTTTTTAAACAATGGGGTTTTTTTCTCTTGAGGGTCATTTAAATTGATGCTCTGATACTTATTCTAATTCCATGATATATTTATCCATTAAATATATCATTGGATATGTTGGGTATTCATGTAATAGGAAATAGAATCATGTTGATACCATGGACTGTGTTGTATATGTGTGTGGTTTTAATCTTTTGATACAAATAATGTTGAAAATGTTTTAGTGATGTTGTTGACTACTTGAATAAATATTATTGGTAGTGATGGATTTGTTAAATAAATGAGATAGGATACATGATATCATTTAATTATTATACACTTCCCCCTAATCCAATGTAATAGGCTATCTGATTTTGTTGACAGGATAACAAATATGGTATATACATGTATGTATCCTCTTAGTATAGGATATTATATGTTATTGTACTATTCACATTAATGTTACTACAATTCTCATTAATATAATTATTTGACTGTTTTCTAGTAAAATATTTTTTATATATGTAAATGTGTAGAAATATGCATGAAAATACATGCTTTTTATGTCAGTCGAGACATCATTAGTGGTTACAAACTGAGTATTTATACTCACACCCTGCATGAGAAATCTAATGGATATGCTATCTCCCTAGAAATATTTTAGGAATGAAAAGGTAATATATAGATATTTTGATTCATTTTTGACTCACTGGGTTTTATTATTATTTTATTATATTCAATATTTATGGGCAAATACAATAAAATGACATGTACAAAAGGAGTAATGTCCAGACATTGTCTCTTTTATTAAAATTATTTTTCATAAATGGATTTTCACTATTTCTATATAGTAGTTTTTTACTATAACTAACTGAGTAGTATTTATATATCGATATAATTTATGTATATAATGTTATTTTTTATTAACTTTTCCAGGCTTTCCCATATCAATATTACCCTATATAGTGAACATGTTATATTTTTATTTTATAAATGTCAAATATGGGGAAGGGCCTTGTCAGATATTTTTAAGAAGAAGGCTATGAATGATTTTATTAATTGAAGAATATAAATGATTCCCCTATGATAAATCAAGTATCATAGAACTTGTCATTATCCTATGGGGATTGAGGGACACTCTTGGGGTTATTGGTGTTCTGATTAAAATATTTTTTAGGTATTCATGTGTGGGTTGTTACAAAAAATTTCTTGACTCTTTGTAATAGGTCTTTTTTTAACCTATATAGACACAGAATCTATATATAATCAATGTTAATGGAATGAAATTCATTTTCTTTCATTATATTGTAGAAGAGTTAAAATTTTTGGAATACTCATTTTACAGTCTCCTCAATTATTATTATTTCCTTTCCTTATAGTTTTTCTATAAAAACAATAATTATGTGAGAATTAAATTATTTACCTTCATATCCAAGTAAAATAATTCAAATAAATAAGGGAATCTCCTTTTTATATCATTTATCATGTTTTATGAATGCTTTTTTTGGTTTTATTTTATAATAAAATATTAAAATTTGTAATTTTAATATTCATCTCTAATTTTAAATACTGTAATTTAATTTCAATATTAATATTCACAGAGAATAATTATTATTTAAGAAATTAATTTCACCAAATTATTTCACACAATCATTAAGGTCATAAATTAACAATGTTTTTTTTTCTTTCTAACTTAAATATTCAATTTCTCATTTATTTTATTATGAAATAGTTTTATCTTCCAAAAAATTATCTAATTAAATATTTCTAGCTTATAGTTCTCACCAAATTGGATTGATTACATTAAAAAACATGTTATCATCAAACTAAGAATTGATGAAGTCATATTGGCCTTTTTATTGATCAATGAAACATCTGTTGGATTTTCTATTAACAAAGAAATTTATGTCAATAACATTGGCAAGGTAGAATGACGATGAGGTTGATATGATGATGTTATCAACGGATAAAAAATGAGTTTTGAATTTATTTTAAATTTATGAAGTTATTTTTAGAAAATTAATTTTCAAAGGATCATTATATCAATGATGTAATTTCAAATATATCATTATATGTATTGGAGGGAGATTTAAGTTAGTTGGTTAAAACTAAGGAATGACTTTTTTAAGTGATAGAGGTTATTCCACAATTATGGGAATAACACGATAATATGTAGATCCCTAGATTTCATTATTATGGAATTATTTTAATAGACTCATCATGAGTTAATAGGCTACATTACATTGGGGAAAGAGAATAGTAAACTACAGATTCGACCAAATATATAAGAATATCAATTTGTTTTTCCTAAAGTATTTGATAGAGGGAATATGCATATATAAATTGGGGAATTATTAATACTTATTTTGGTGATACATGTGATTGAAACTTTAATGTCCTGGACACTCCTTTTCCACTACTTTGCCAAAAAGCTGGTCCCATCAAAAGGTTCAACTGAAATAGTGGCACCGTGACGGTGGCACCGTGACGGTGGCACCATAACGGTCGCACCGTAATGTTCACACACCGAAACGGTTGCACCTTGAGGGTGGCACTGTGACGGTGGCACCGTAACAGTCGCACCGTCACTATTTCACACTAAAACGATGGCAACATGAGGGTGGCACCACGATGGTGGCACCGCGATGGTGGCACCGTGACAGTGGAACCGCTTACGATGTATCACCAAATGGTGTCCGACACTTGTTTCCTTTTCCCATTTCTGAGTTATCCTGCTCCCACAATGTATATTTTGACATAAAAATGATTTAATACCCATTTTCTAATATATTTAATTCCCATAAATGATATCTAAAAATTTCCACATGATCCGAGCAACCCTAGACTTCCCAAAACGCTTGTGTTTTTCTCGGTGTCACACTCTTTCTGAATACCTTCCAATTTCGCCCCTGTTACACTTGTTATCCTCTATTTAAATGAAATCATTTATCTCTTTTCTGTTATGGGAACCACTATAATAATAATTAATATATATCAATAAATTATATCATGTGTAACCAACCCACCAAATGGGGAAACCACAATCCTCTTTTAAAGTCATTAAAGATTCTTATCCTGTAACTCTAGGATCTTTCCTCTTTATCACATGAGAATTATTTCTTTCCTTATTTTCTCTTCTTGGTTGGTTTCTTTTCCTTTACATGGTTCGTTAAGAGTCTCCCCATCCCAAGGCAAGTGGTGCAACTATGCTTGATCTTTTCCTGCCCACCCTTGGAGTCCCTGAAGTACCTCCCATACAAGTTGTGCATCCCGAGTTCATGGCATGTGGAGAAGAACTTCAATCGTTGATCGTACAAGAAGGGTTATTCCTTCATCACTCTTTACTATGTATCATGCGGGGTGGGTATGAAAATGTTTCTATGGGGATGGATGAAACCAAACCTTAAGGAAGATTAAAAATGGACTTTTAAAGAATGAAGGGGTGTGTTTGATGAATCCAATGTACTCTTTTATTTTTGACTATATGTTGTGTATTTTTGGGCTTATGTCCACTAAAAATCATGGTCGTTGGTGGTTTTCCCTTGTTCACTATCGATCCACTGTTTTTATGGTAAATTCTATGATTGAGCTAATGTAACATGGGAATTGGATAATCACCTAAACTCGATTGATTAAATGAACGTCCAGTGAACATTAATCCTTATGTGGTCACCCCGGTTAACCAAATGAAAACAAGAAACTCATTGAATGGTGTGATAGAATTTGGAAACTCCCTTGCTCTATCTTGGAAATATGTGTGGTTGTTCTTATTGTTTCATGTGGGGTGACATGGACAGGTATGGGATCCCCGCTGTGGTGAAATCGTTGATTTGTGGATCTAAGACCGTGTGGGTCTGTGTGGTGGAGGCTTGGTTTGGTTCAAGTACTTTGATGGATATCACAGATCCCTTTTTTCATTGTAACTTTACAATAGAACCGTGTGTGAATGCATAAATTCATCATTCATGGTTTTCTCCTTTCCTAATAGTGAAAAATTACATAAATTGAATCTCTTGAATATGAACACAAGAATGGGTTGAATGGGAATTGCTTTTCGGGAACGAGTTGTGAATTGGCTATGGGTGTTGTGTGGTTTATGAATAGTAATGAGGGTGTTCATGTATAGGTTGGTTATGGAACCCCAAAGATGGGATGAGTGCTTGTTACCTATATGTATAATTATGTTTTTATGTTTCTTATTTCCCCCCCATCCATGTTGAGAACATCGTTCCTAACACCCCCATTTAATGGGGGAGGGTATTTTTCTCGACACTCCTATGAGTGGCTAGTTGTTAGTTCCTTTTCTGCTCCCTTTCTCGAGAAGCTCATGACTCTTAAGGAAGGCTATAAAATCATGAGGTCCATTATATCCCAATATTCTTCAGGCATAGAACGTGGTGGTGGTTGGCCAAGGTGTGTGAGGGTAGGTGGTTTCCCAAGTGTCCTCGGGATTAGGGATAGATGTCTTCGGGCATGACAGTAGTTGTTTGGACATAGGTGTGTGTGGTCGTGGTTACATTTGGTTATTGTGGCCCAGTTGATCACATGCGAGATGTGTGGTAGTGATATCATAGGTGTTTGCGGGTGGGATTTGCGGTTGTGATGGCCTAGGTGTGTGTGGGCGGGGTGTGGTAGTGGGATTCCAGTGAGAATGGCGGGAGAGGTCGGACGCATATGATGTCTTCAATAACCTCTCGAAAAGTGGTGCAAGGTACCCAAACATCTATGTGTTACTACTATTAACATAAATGACTTGCATTATTTGGGGAGTGTGCCTTGGTGACGATTGGGTGGATAGTTTCCTTGCTAGGTAATCTAATTATCATCTTTTGTCATGGGAATTTTAATTCCTCCCCACTTGTGCACAAGAGATTTTGGTTTTCCCTATTGAGTATATCTATATACTCACCCTACGTAGGTAAAATTTTATTTAGGTTTCTAGGAGGATGTAAAGGATCGTGCATGACAATACTATTTCGGACTTTGGGATAGTTGTTGGAACTGTTTTTCTATTATTTGGTACATTCCTTTGGGGTTTTATTATACTTTTGTAGAATTTACTTTTGTACATGCATATGGGAATGGTTTTCTTTTGGCTTTACTTTTTACCTCCAGTTTTGGCTTTATTGGGATTTTCCATCTTAACTCATGATCCTACTAAATAAAATGGAAAATTCCTTCCATCTTGTGTGTGATCCTACACCCATGGTTCTAGTCACCACTCTGGGACCTATTGAAGGCGGGTATTGGGGTCATTATCTCTTCTTCAACTTTAAGAAAGAATGGTCTGAAAATCTTATGTCCCTTCCCTCATCTTGGTAAAGTCGGGTCGTGACAGAATGGTATCAAAGCCAGGTAGAGAGATAGGATGGAGTACGGTGTTAGGCAAACTGATGATTGCATGGGATGGTTGGGAAACAATGTTAGGCAATATTGGTGCATGAAATAGGCTAGGTAAGACTGGCTAGGACACGAGATTTTAGTGCCCCCGTGATCTGATGCAAGGACTCTGGCCCTACCGAGCGACTAAGTGATGCTACAATGATTGCAGGGTAGAGACCCTTGGAATGGTACAAGAACCCTAATGACTTTTGTTCTTGGGTTTCTTGGATATTTTGTGGATTTAAACTGAATAAGAAGTCTAAGAAAATTTAAAATCAATCTTCTACACAACTCAGTCTTAGGCATTCCTTGTTTACCTTGAAGCTATGGCATGTGTACGTCAACCACGAGTAGTGCAGGCGATCGAGGACCAGAAGGTTGGCTTGGCTGATCAGCAGAGGACTGACTGAGAGGAGGAGGATAATCAGTGGTAGAGGATTCTTCGTGACTATCAGCGGAAAACCCTCAGGAAGTACGAGGGAAGAACCTCAAACATGGAGATGGAGAGATGGATCGAGGTGCTGGTGATAGATTTTGTCTTGATCGAAGGTTTTACATAGTATTGGGTTCCTCTGGATGTATGCCTGATGGGGGAGTGGTGAGTTAGTGGTGGACATTCTACCTTACGAAGAAGAGGGATTCTGAGTCTATGTGGACTAACATTGAGAGGGAAAACTGGGAGGAATTCCTCTCTACCATGATGAAGGCTTAGAAGAGGAAGGAGCTACTCTCCCTCTAGCAGGGGAGTATGTCAGTGAGGGATTTGAGGATCGTGTTCAAGGATCTTCTTATATTTTCTCTGGACCTCTTTTCGGATGAGGAGTTTTGGGAGAGATGTTTAGAGGATGCACTCCGACCTTCTCTTCAATATGACATTACCCACTTCACCCTACTTAAGTACTTGGAGGTCTAGAAGAAGGATGAAGTGGTGGAGATAATGCACACGGTGGGAGGTGTGCCACAAGAGGGGATCCCATTAGGGTCACCAAAGGGAAATCCCATCAGCAGCATGCCTTCAGCATCAGGGCCTTCTAGGTTTCGGCCAGCGGGGAGCAGGCCCCAATAGTTCCAGTTTTGATCTCCTGGCTATCTCCCTTTCTTTTTGGGCCTAGGATCGAAATAATTCATCTGTGGCAGCCATGGGAGCCTTCGTATTTAGTGCCCATACTGAGAGTAGTACAATGGGGGTAGGTTAGTTTAGCACCCGCCTCAACAGTAGCGGTTTCCAGCCAGACCCTTTCCGCAGCAGCAGTAGGGACAGTGAGCTCCCGATCCTATGATAGCAAACATTGTGGGAGGAGGTTGAACTCAAGGCACTCCTCAGGGACCTTGACCAAGGTTTGTTCATGGTGGCGGTCATTAGCTAAGGGGAAGTGGAGTTATGCGTGGGCAGTTACACGCCGTAGAGGCAGCAGTTCCAGCAGGTCCGAAAGCCGTTAGAGGTACGATCATCTTGTTTAGTACTCTTGACTATGCCTTGTTTGATATATGTGATTTGAACTCCTTTTTTCCACTTGATCAGGCTCATGCTTTGGTTTTAGATGATGATAGACTTCCAGTTCCCCTAGTGTTGATTATGCCAATCAGAGGTTAGAACGACTTGTTTTATGTTTTCTGAGGGTGTGGACTGATGATCGGGCCTCACCAGTCTAGCAGAGATCTTCTACTGTTGAAGATACATCTATATGATGTCATCCTAGAAATCAACTTTCGGTTTTCTATACACATTGCTATCATGTTTTTCCAAAGAATAGTCATGTTCGCCAATAAGGATGTCCAACATGTGACTTTCACCGGTGAGAGATGTTTCCATGAAGGCATACGAAGGGTAGAGCCCCTCCTTTCCTTGTTAGTCGAGCTGTCGGTGGAGTCAGCTGATACAGAGATAGTGTATGTATCAGGGGTCATCATTGAGTTCATGGATGTCTTCCCTAAAGAAGTCGTGACTTTAACCCCTCGGCGTGATTTTAGTTTGGGATAGACTTGCAACCTAGTGCCCATCTGATTATGATGGCTCCCTATCAGATGGTGCCTTCTGAGTTATGGGCGTTACGAATTCAGATTGATGATCTCGTGAAGAATGGTTTTGTTTGACCAAGCGCGTCAACGTGGGGTTCCCCAATCTTGTTCATGAAAAAGGCAGACGTTGTTCTTAGGCTGTTCATAGACTATCAAAGACCGAATCATATAACCGTCAAGAACCATTACCCCATTCTGAGGATATACGACCTTTTTGACCAGTTAAAGGGGGAAGGATGGTTCTCCAAGATTGACATGCGCTCAGGATATCACCATTTGAGGACGAAATAGGGTGACATCCCGAAGACTACCTTAAGGTGAAAATATGGGCACTTTATGTTTTTAGTCATTGTGTTCGAATTTACGAATGCACCTGCTATGTTCATGGGGCTCATGAACTCCATCTTTCAAGAATATCTAGACCAGTTCGTAGTCATGTTTTATGAAGACATCCTGATCTAATCAATATCAAAGGAGGATCACAATGAGCATCTCGGAACAGTTTTAGAGGTCCTTTGACACCACCTTCTCTAGGGGGAATTTTCCAAGTTCAAGTTCTGGATGCAAGAAGTGCACTTCCTTGAACACGTGGTGTCCGAGCAGGGAATAGCGGTCGACCCATCAATGATCTAAGTTTTTGTTTCTTGTGCATCACCCATGAATGTGGGAGATGTTCGTAGTTTCTTAGGTCTGTCAGGTTACTACCGAAGGTTCGTGGCCAACTTCTCTCGAATTGTAGCACCATTGTCTGCCCTGACCAAGAAATACCTGGCTTTTGTGTAGAGTGGAAAGTGTAAGGATTCCATTAGTTATGTGAAAGAGAAGTTCGTTAGTGCCCTAGTGCTGAGGTTTCTAGAAGAAGGGGTGACGTTTGAGGTATTCTGTGATGCTTCAGGCGAAGGCATGTGGTGTGTACTGATGCAACAGTAGGGGTGATCTCTTATGTGTCTATTCATTTATGTACCAATGAGCGTATCTACTCCTCCCACGACATGGATCATGAAGCGGTAGTGTTTTCACTAATGTTTTGGTGGCACTACCTCATCGGAGAGTGCTTAGTGGTATTCGCTGATCACAAGATATTGAGGCATATCTTCTCCCAGTGGGACCTTAACTTTCTACAACATAGGTGGACGGAGTATCTTCCGGACTACGGAATAGAAATTTCCTACACCTTGGTAAAGGGGAACGTGGTTGCTGATGCCTTAGGTAGGAAGTAGCAGAAGGATGCAGTTCGAGATTCAATAGATGCTTTGAAGGAGATGGAGGAATTTGCTTCCCTACAGCTGGATGAAAGGGTGCATAATGGTAGAGGTTTTCTATTTCATATGGCAGTGCAGTTATCTCTCTTGTTGTAGGTGGAGAAGTCACAGTGGGGGGACTCGTAGGCGGAAGTGATGGGCGATCATGTTAGCCAGGGAAATACCCTGGAAGGATGGTAGGAAGATGAGAGAAATCAGATGATGATTCATGGGAATTTGTTCATCTCGGTGGAAATGCGCAAGAGAGTTTTTGGTGAGTTCCACAGGTCACCCATGGTGGTGCACCCAAGAGTTTCTAAGTTATACCGGTGCTTGAGGGGTCAGTTCTGGTGGCCCGGGGTGAAACGAGTAGTGGAAGAGTTTGTGGAAAAGTGCCTGGTGTGTCAGCAGGTGAAGGCTAGACACCACCTTCCAGAAGGTCTCTTACAGCCATTAGATGTCCCCGAGTGGAAGTGGGATGAAATCTTAATGGATTTAACCATCAGAATACACATAGTTCAAGGGGATTGCGAGGCCATCTGGGTAATGGTGGGCCATCTGACAAAATAAGCTCACTTCCTGGAAATCAAGAAGTCAAGTGCGGTGGATGCCCCAGAACAGTGGTACGTGGATGAGGTGGTGCGGTTTCCTGGATTTATGAGGTCCATAGTCTCTGGTTGGGTGACCCAGTTTATCTCACAGGTTTGGAAAGGATTGCCACATGCTTTTGGGTCTCGACTATGCCTCAACACTACTTTCCACCCCCAGACGGATAAGCTGAAAGAGTGGACCATCCATATGATTGAGTATATGCTATTGGCATGTGTTCTGGACTTTGGGGGATCGTGGGTATGACACTTTCCTCTGGTAGAGTTTTCCTACAACAATAGCTATCACTCTACCATTGGCATGTCTTCATTCGAAGATTTGTTCGGGAGGTCGTGTTGCGCACCCATATGCTGGATAGAGTTAGGGGGGAATTTTTTCTTGGCCTGGAAGACGTGAAGAGAACGACACAGAATATTAATCTTATATGGGAGAGGATGAATGTGGCTCAGGATCAGCAGAAGTCATATGCCAATAACAGTAGGAGACCTTTGGAATTTAATTTCTGGGGCCACGTGTTCTTGAATATCTCCCCACAGCGTGGAGAATGGAGGATTGACAGGGGATGTAAGCTTTATACCTGGTTCATCAGACCCTTCAATGTGTTGCAGCGGGTTGACGAAGTGTCTTATCAGATAGCGCTACTACTGCCTCTACTGAGGGTGAACGACATCATCCATGTGTCTCTACTCTGTCGGTATCTACATGAAGATTCACACGTCCTCAACTGGGGAAAGCTAGATATCGAGGATGATGTGACGTTCTTAGAGTGGCTAGTGATGATCAAAGATTTAGAGGAGAAAGTGCTTTGTGGATGAACCATTCCCTTGGTTCTTGTGATATGGAGGCCTAGTGGCCTCAAGGAGAGTACCTGGGAATGGGATGCACAGATGCACGCCCAGTACCCAGAGTTGTTTTGAGTTTTTTTATTTTGTTCTATACTTGTTTGTGATATAGTACTTAACCTTATTAGCTATGAGAAGGGTTATTCTCCTTATTCATTGAATGTTTGTGAAGAGTCCTAACTATGGGGTGGGGAAGGCTTAATCCCCAATCAAGATGAATTAAAGTGTATGTGGTTAAACCCATGCAGGCAAGTCAGTGCCACCCAAAGTGGGTAGTATCTTGACATGGAGGGAGGAACTCTCTAATCTATATGACTAGATGGTATAAACCTTGATTGTCTATGTGGTTACTTGTGGGAGATGAGTGGTAGTGAATCCGTAGTCTATAGAAAGATTCATGAGCTAGAGGCATTCCCAGATGTCAGGGAGGTTTACCCCTGAGAGGTGTCTTCTGAGGTGGTAGTTCGGACCCCCTCTTTTACGTTTAGGTCTATTTTGATTCTATAGGGAGAGAATAGTTTGAGAGGTATCTGATGTAATGGAATGGACCCTCCTGGTCCATCACTTTTCCAAAAACTCAGTCCTATCAAACGGTTCCACCGAAATAGTGGCACAGTGAAGGTGGCATCAGGACGGTGGCACTGTAATAGTCGCACTTTCATGGTTGCACACTTAAAAGGTCGCATCGTGATGGTGGAATCGTGAGGGTGGCTTTGTGACTGTGGCACCACTTATAGTGTCTCACCAAATGGTGTTTGACCCTTGTTTTTTTTTCTAGTTTTAGACTTTTTCATATCCTGTAATGTATATTTTAACGTAAAATTGATTTCATACCCCTTTTAAAATATTTTAAGGACCATAAATGATATCTAAAAATTTCCCCAAGAGCCGAACTACCCTTGACTTACCAAAACACATAGCTTTTTCTCAATGTCACACCCTTTCCCCATACCTTCCAATTCTACCCCTGCTACATGCGTTTTCATCTTTTTAATGGAAATCCTTTAACTCATTGCCATTATGAACATCACTATAATAAGAATTACTTAATAGCAATCAATTCTATCATGGGTAACAACCCAACCGCATGGTGAAACCATGATCCACTATTAAATCCATTCAAAAATTTTATCTCGTAACTCCAGGATCTCGCCTCTTTATCAAAAGAGGATTCATTCTTTCGCTCATTCCTATTTTTGGTTTGTTTATTTTGATTTATTTGGTGTGTTTGGATTCCCCCTTCATAAGGCAAGTGGTGCGCATATTATGGAGATTTTCCTACCCCCCCCCCATGGAGTCCCTGAAGTTCCTCCCATACAAGTCGCACATCCCTAGTTCTTGGAATGTTGAGAGAAACATCAATAATTGATCATCCAGGAAGGGTTCTTCCTTCATCTCTCTTTACAGTGTATCATGAGGGGTCGGTATGATAAGGTTTCTATGGGTATGGAAGAAACCAAACATTAATGAAGATAATAAAAGGGAATTTAATGACTGAGGGGGTTTGTTTGATGATTATGTGGTACTCTTTTATCTTTGATAATATTTTGTTGATTTTAGGGGATTATATCCACTAAAAATCATGGTCTTTGGTGGTTCTTCCTTGTGAACTAATGATCCTATGTTTTTCTGGTTACTTCTATGATTGAGCAGCTGTAACATGAGACTTTCTTAATCATGTAAACTTGGTTGATTAAATGAATATGTAGTGAACAAGCATCCTTGTGGGATCTCCCCGGTTAACCAAGAGAAAAGAAGAAACTCAATTAATGGTGTGAAATAATCCGGAAACTCCCTTTCCCTATCTTGGAAATATGTGTGGCTGTTCTACTTGATTCTTGTGGGTAAAATGGATAGGGATGGGGACCCCTACTGTGGTGAAATTGTTGATTTGTGGAACTAAGGACATGTGGGACTATATAGTGGGGCTATTTTTAGATCCAGTACATCGATGGATCTCATGGATATCTTTTGTGGTTTTAACTTTACAAAAGAACTGGGCATGAATGCTTAAATTGGTGTTTGGTTGTTTTCTCCTTCCTTTGGTTTATGGCTATGCCAGTGAGTTTCCCATCAATGAAGAATTACATAAATGGAATCTATTGAATATGAACACATGAATGGGTTCAATGGGAATTTCATTCTGGGAACGTGTTGTGATTTGTCCATGGGTGTTACGTGGTTTATAAATAGTAATGAGTGTGTCTATGTATAGGTTGGTTATGGAACCCCTATGATGGGATGAGTGCTTGTTACCTATATGTTTAATTAGGTTTTTATGTTTCTTATTCACACCCAACCATGTTGAGAACTTCGTGCCAAACACCCCCATTTCATGGGGGATGGTGATCTTCCCAACACTCCAATGAGTGGATGGTTATTTTATCTTTTTTTGCTCCCTTTCCAAAGTATCCCAAGACTCTTCGTGCTGGTTGTGAAGGCCTGAGGTCCATTATAGCCCTAGATTTTTTGGGCAGGGTACATGGTGGTGGTTGGCCCAGGTGTGTGCAGGTATATGATTTCCCAAGTGTCCTCGAGATGAGGTCCAGGTGTCTTCGGACGTGGAAGTAGTTCATCAAACCCATGTTTGTGAGAGCATGGTTATGTTTCGTTGTTGTGGCTTGGGTGTTTGTAGGAGGGATGTGTGGTAGTGATAGATCAGGTGTTTGTGGGAGAGATGTGAGGTTGTGATAGCCCAAGTGTGTGCGGGTGGGGTGTGGCAGTGGGACTATAGTGACAATGGAGGGAGGGGTCTGACACATTGGATGTCTTCAATAACCAAGGGGAAAGTTGTGTGGGGTACCCAAACATTGATGTGTTACAACTATTACCTTACTTGACTTGCGTTATTTGGTGAGTGTGACTTGCTGAGGTTTGGGTGGATAGTTTCCTTACTAGGTGCTCTGGTTATCTCATTTTCTCACGGGCATTAGAATTCCTCCCCACCAGTGCATGAGATCTTTTGGTTTTCCCTACTTATTATACTTGTATACTCACCCTACGTATGCAAAACTTTTTTAAAGTTTCTATGAGGACTTCGAGGATCGTGAAGGACCACACTAATTCTGACCTTGGGACAGTTGATGTTGTTTTTTTTCTTTTCTTCGGTAATCTCCTTTGGGGTTTTCTTGTACTTTTGTAGAATTTTCATTTGGACATGAATATGGGAATGGTTTTATTTTGGATTTATTTTTTACCTCCAGTTTTGGTGTTATTGGGATTTAAAATCTTATCTCCCAGTCCTACTAAATAAAAAGGGTAATTCATTCCATCTTGTGTGAGATCCTATACCCTTGGTGCTAGTGTCCACTTCGGGACCTATTAAAGGTGGGTCTTAGGGGTCATTATCTTTTCCTCAACTTGAAGATGGAATGGTATACCAATTTGCTATCCCTTCCCTCATATTGGAGAAGGTAGGTCATGACAAAATAAGATGGTAAAATGAGTACATGATATCGATACATAATATTAAATCAAGAGCTTCAATACCTATTTAGAAAAGTATAGATATATTTTATATTTTTCCACAGTTTTCCTATGATGTCTTTGAGTATTTATTAGTTTTTTTATCTTACATAATAGTTATCAGTTTCAAAATAATGACAGCAAGATCTAAAGGTGGTGAGTTTTACATGGGAAAAATATCATATGATTTATCTAAAATGTTTTACGGTAACGTATATGGATATTTAAATGATAAAGATCATGAAAATTTTTACGGAGGTTGATTTAATAATTTAGGGTTTTTAAATACCACTTAATGAGATACGCTTGGGGGTTTTTACAATAGAAAATCATGAAGAAAATCATGGAGATCCCTTGAAGTAGTTCAAAGTATATTTTTTGGGAAGAAAATAAATATATAATAGTATATATTTAAATATTATTTCATTTTTATATGGGTGAAACTTTACTATTATGAATCATTAAATATGGAGGAACATTGGAAATCATGTAAAGGTGAATTCATGTAGAGAGGGAATAGAAATTATAGATTTGTATTTTATGGATATATCCTTCATAATTAGTTATTTTGTTAAAAATGTAAAATTGATGATATTAATAGGAAAACCGAGGGATTTTATGATATATATTTAATAAAATAAATTTAAATTTCATTGATGGTTTGTGTTTCACATAATAAAATGTTTAAATGAACTACAATATAATATTAAAATATAATTATTTTTTATATTTATAACCTAACCATTAAATTAATGCATATTAATTGGATTAATAAGTTTATGAAATATATATACCTTTTTTAATTAAAAAAATATATTTATAAGTACATAATAAATAATCAAATAATATTTAGTAATGTGATTATATTCTTCAAAAAATACATTTCCATCAAAATATGTTTCTTTATTTTTGTGAGAAACTATTGCGATAAAATTATATAAATTTTTTTAAATTTTATTTAAAAATATTAAAGTCATTTATTAATTCGGAAAATAAAAAATTATATTCTAGTGAATTTTTTATAATGATTCTAAATGAATATTTTTTAATGAATATTGAGAATTAATAATTTTATTTAAAATTCTATGTAATGAATTCCATTTTATTTTAAAATATATTGAAGGTACAATTAGTTTTATTACATTTTAAATATTCCAAAGAAGTTCATTAGAATCAATTTTATGTGTCAACTTAGTATAAAAAACTTTCAAAGGTAAAAAGGCATTTTCCTGAAAAACAATTTTTATGTGCATAATGTTTTATATAAAAATAAATTAAATTTATCTATACTGGGGATTTATTTTAATTAAATATATATATTATATAATATCTAAATTTTGTGAAACTTCGTCCAAAAAATTTCAATGATTTGGATAAGAATAAATTTGTTTTTTAATAAAAAATATTTTTTCAAGAGAGTTGTTTTCATCACATTTATATACTAACATTAATATTAATTTCTTATATTTATAGGTATTTAATTAGATAAGATTAATTAAATATTTATATTGTTTATGTACAAATTTAGTTAATATTCACCTTTTATTTTTAGTTAATATAAATAATAATTGTGGTAAAATATTTTACCTACATTATTGGAAAATTGGGTTAATATGTCTAAATAATAACTGAGAGGAACATAATTTTTCTTCATAATTATTAATAGATAGTGGAAATTATAATCATAAAACCTTATTTTTAAATTTTATTTGATTAATTGATAATTCTCAATGAAAATTTCTAATATAATATATAAATGAAATTTGTAAAAAAATGTAACTATCTTTGTTTTTGATATCTATTATGTATCCACATAGGAAAAAATTTTAGATAATAATGAATATAAGTTCTTATTTTTATCTTAATAGAATTATTTTTATGATAGAGATTTATTTTCAATTTTTTAAATTTATAATGACCTTAATTTTTTATGAACCACTAATGATGTATTTCCCCATTTAATAATGAAATATATAATAAGTGATTTTAAATTTTTAAAAGTTATATAATTTTAATTATTTAATGTGATGAATTAATTTTATATATCAATAGTACACTATTTTATAGTGTCAAATAATTCGATATGAATTTCTCATTTTTCTGAGGTATGTAATGTTAAATTAAATTAATTATTATAAAATTGAAAATAATTATATTATATCAAAGTAATATTTTACTAAATTATATAAATTCATAAAAAATATTTAAATAAATGATGTTATATATTAAATGGTATACAATTTCATAAATTGGACATTTATTGTCCAATTTTCACCTTATATGTAAAACAAATAAATTAGACATTTAATGATCCTTATATCTCTTTAAGACTCTTTTAATTTTTCTTGAAAACATCCCGATATTCTTATAGGTTATCTAATCTCCAAAATCCCAACCCTATATCCATTTACAGTAGATCTAAATGAGTCAATTCAATGAATTGGTAATCTCCAAAACCATTCAGTATACTTTATACTGTTATTTAACTCTTCTAAATCAATTATATTTATAAAAAAATATTAACTTAATAATACATAATATGATATAATTTTTTCATGACTATTAATACGCCATTATAAACCTTATTTACCATAAATTGAGAAGTGAATGTATTCTCCGTGTGTACGTATGACATAACGTCTCCACATAACAATTCAACTCATATGTCATCACCATATTTAATGGATGAGTATTATGTTGTGTTTTATGTTTATATATGATATTATTTAACTAATTATTATTATAGAATTATAATGTCACAAATTACTACTTACCATCCAATCATTTGGAAAATGATAATGTCGTTCATGGGTATGTGTGGACAACCACCACCATAAAGTGATGTGATTTGGTTTTTTCATTCATATTTTAAAAGGATAAAAATATGGAAGAATTATTTTAATATATATGATATATTTAATATAATAAATATCCTATAAATGTTAATAAATATTTATCTTTCTTTTTTCTATCCTTCCAAATTGACAATGGAGTAAATTTTTGCATACGACCTACCGTATCCACGAATGGTGTAATTACTTTTTCAATATCATTATTTAATATATTAACCCAAATATGTATATAACTAATCTAAATGATATTTATATCATTATTTATAATATTTTTATTATGTATCCAATATAAATATAGAATTATTAGAACTATTGAACTGAAATACTCATGAAAATTGAAATAGTTAAATCCCAGAAATGACAATTTTAATAAGAACATAATGATAAAGTGGTTGTCCAAATGTTATAATGAGATATTATATTAAATTAAATTTTTAAAAATTAATGTTATATAGAATCATAATAAATTTTTATTTATTTTAAAGGAGTTTATAGTGAATTAAAAGAAAGCTGAACTTGGGGTAAGGGTTTTACTTCTATATCTCATAAATAATCATGGTTATTTAGGTTTAATTATCTGTGGGAGTATATATTTAGTCCTTATCCATATTTTTTTAAAAAATATTTAAATTATGTTTTTACTATTCCTTTATGACTATTTAACATCATTTTTTCCCATGTTTATATTTTTACTAAACAGTTTGAAGCGAATATTCTTGTCATTTTCCAAATGAAGCACCTTGTAACTATTCCAAGAAAATCATAGAAGGAATGTTTTTTAAATTATCCAGAGTGACCATATTTACATGGAGTTATAAAAATAATTTCTTTAAATATTAAATTGCATTTTTACATGTTTTTTTCAATGATTTTTTTCTTTTATAATTACATTGTTTTTTTAGAGACGTGATTAAAAAATAGAAAATATATTTACCTCAAGAAATGTTCCATGTGATATTTAAAAATACATGCCCATATAATATAACATGATTTTTATTATATAAGATTTTATGAATATATGATTCAATTATACCATTATTATTCATTCTCTGAAAGGATTATGTTTATAAGGAACATATGTTTATGAAATTCATTATTTATCCATTAGATAAGCAATATGAAATGTATATAATACCTGTTTCATTTACATAGCTTTGGAAATGATGAAATATTTATCAATCCCATTTATTTTTATAGGATATAATATGATAAATGATTTATGATATTTTGGAACACATATGTATGATTTTTATTACTTGAACTGTGATACCAATATCTCCCTATAATTAATTTGGTAATTATTGGCATCTCAATGGATAAATATGAATGGAATTGAGAGTTGACCAAGATTTGTAAGGGTATATATCCCTTATGAATGTTTTGGGAGTGAACCTTGACTAATTTTAATGTTTTGGTATTAAACCCATTCTACTATGACAGCCTTTGAAATTATCATTGACTATTAAGGAAATGATTTTTTTTCCTTATATATATAGAGAAAAAAATTAATGTATTTAGCATATTTTATGATTTGATTTTTCATTTTATTTTATTACCCCATGATTCTGGTCTTAAGAAATACCATGATTTTTTACATGACCTATGATTATGATCTTTGAGTTGTAGTTCATGGTTTTCAAGCACTAATATCAGGTTCATATACCATAATGCCCATGTTATGAAATTGTGATCATTGATATCTCTCCTGTTTACCCATACATAGACTTTGAGCACATACTTTTCTTATGTTTCCATCCCTTATTTTATTAAAAATGTTATTAATTATGTTATTAATAAATGTAATTCTAGTTATGATAAAATAAGTGGGAGATGGTGTATAAATTTTATGAACGGGTTGTCTATGTTTCCAAGATTCCAAATGTAATAGTACTATATTATTATGGAATGGATTGAAATTTTATAAAAAGAATATTTATATATTTAGATGTAATATATATGTAGGGAAATTATGGGTCACTATAGTGGGTATTAGATAAAGGTTTAGTTAACATTTGAAACCTCAGATACATCTAATATAGTGAGAACCCTGTGGATTTGTATAATTTTATGATAACATACAATGGTTTTGTTAATGATCTTGAATGAAATATAATTAATCTAAGGTGTCATAAATTTAAAATAAGTGGTCAAAATTTTTAAATTTTATAAATCATTGATTCTTTACAATTACTATTATTTCCGAAGATATGTTTTTTAGTTTTAGTAAATGGATAGAAATAAGAAGATTCAAGTCAACACTGATGAAAAATAAATTAACTTTTCCTCATGAGAAACCAAATGAAACTAGAGTTGGAATAAAAAACCTTGAGATTATTTTTAATTATCTACCCTGCTATATAATTAACAACCTCTAAATAAGTGAGTTCCCTGATACACCTAGTAAGATGAAGATTGATTATTATGATGACTATAAAGGAAAGAATATTCAACTTCCCACATGTTGAGAATGTGATAAGAATCACAAAAAGGAATATATCAATGGAATATGAAAATTATTTGAGTGTGGAAAAAAATAAACAAATAATGTAATTTCCCAAAAAATGATGTGTTTTATGGAGGAAAATGAGTTCCTTCCTAAGGTACCATTTATAGTTCAATGTCTCATGTGTGGGGAATATATGAATTATCTGATACAATACAAAAATCCATGGGTTAACAACTAGGATAAGGAATGAACTATGATATGGTAAAATATATTTTGAATATATTAAAGGGTTTATGTATTCAGATTCAATAATTATATAAAAGATTAATTCATTGTAATAATAATGAAAAATTTAAATATTTTGTTAATTTTTAGACGGATGTATATATTTATGTAAGATAAATTTAAGATTTATAAACACAATCATGGGTTTATGAGATTATGTTTGACTATATGATTAAATTCCTCAGACACATTTTCTTAAGTGATATTAATTTAATTTCAATAAAGATAGTATATGAGGGTTTTTATTAGGTTATGGTATATGTAACTCTTGTGTATAATAAGAAGTATTATTTGAAGATGGATTCTCATTTTCGAAGTTTAAAGGTATTGATAAAATTTATATATTGGATGATATATTTTTTATTATGCTTGTTTTTATGGATTTTAAACATATTTTTAAGGTTTTAAAATAGTTCTAATATTATAGTTTTAGTAAAAAATACATCTTATCACATTTCTTAAGTCCATGCAACTTAACCCCGCAACTAATGGCTGGAAAGGGTGGAACGCCTACCACTGGACAACATGATGTCATGTTTAGTATAAAAGTTCAATTATTGATAATATTATAAATAATTAATAATTTTATTTTTGTGACATATGTTTGATCATATAATAACTGTGGGATGAAAAACATAATCTGGTGTAATATTATTTTGAATTAATGTCTCTATTTTTTGAAGAATATATGATAAAATTAAAATAGAAAATTATTGAATTTTTGTTAGGAATTAATGGTTTAATTATATAATGTAATAATAAATTTTTTAATGACCTTATATAGTGATTTAGGATATTATATGATTATGGAATATATATTTTTTGTGAGAGTCATAAAGTGTTATTGATTTTATTTTGAGATAAATGTTAGTCATATAGTGGAAGAATATGTGATCGAATAATTCTAATCCATGTGATTCAATGTAAATGTGGGATATTTTTAACAATTTTATGGTTATCCATTTTTCAAAAGTTCTAAATCAAACTTTGTGAGTTATTGTTGACTAATGATGGTTAATAGTGTATATCTTCATATGATGGTTTAGTCAATTATCTTGTGATGTCTATTTTGGTTTTTGTTAACGTCTAAATATAGTAGTAAGATATTTCCAAACTTTTTTTTATTATGTGATCCCCAATATTTATATATAATTTCTTTTCGGATAAAAGCATATACATATTGAATAAACAGAATTTTGAGAAAATTTGAGTTTGTGGTTGAATTCTATGAAAGTATGAAATTATATATATCATGTAAGTATATTTCCATTATATTTATATTATATATGTTAAATAAATTCATCAAGTATAGGAATACTATCTTAAGAAAATAATTTTCATATAACCCGAAATTATAAATATTTTGTGGCCTTCTAACCCCTCATGGATTCATGGCCGGGTGGTTGTTAACATTTTCCTGACAATGTTTTTATCACACTCTATTAGAAATTGGGTCATAGATTTTTCTTCCATGTATAAATTCTAACATAAAAATAATATTAACCTATCATGGAAACTAGATATTTTTTATTCTAGATAACCTTCATATTTCTCTTTCCCTATTTTCAATATGGTGTTTTGTTAACCTATTTTACAATGTGGGTTTTCCACAATATAATTTCCAAATGTAAAACCCTTGATTAATGACCAAAAGGTAAAATTTTGAAGAATAAATTTATTAATGGGTGGGGAATGTAACACCCATAAATTTAATGAAATAAGTCATTTTCTAAATAAATTAAATTCTTTCGATAGCTTGAGTTACACACAATACCATGTTTAAAAAATAAGTATTTATAATTAAAAAATTATTATTTATGGTAGTTATAATTGTGCTCTTAAATAGGTGGGATTTAAACGTATTAACTATATTATGAAATATATATAAATTTCTTAATAAATATAAATGTTTTTATAAATTCATATTAATAATCAGACAATTTTTAGTAAAATCATTTTATTCTTCAAAAAATAGGTTTTAATCAAAAATAATAATTTTATTTCTTATTGTGATAAAATATTGTGATTAGTTTATGTAAATTTTTTTGTAATTTATATTAAATATAAATATAATTTAAATCACTTTATTAAAATTATATTACGATGAAATTATAGTAATTTTATGAAAAGATTGGGTTTCCCTTGAGTAGTAAAAAATATTTATTTTACTGAAATATTTATTTAAATAGTTACATTTTGTTTCAAAATATTTTCAAGATAAAATTAGTTTTATTATATTTTAAATAATCCAATTAATTTAATTTAATCCAATTTTTTGTTTTAATTCTGTATAAAATTATTTTTATTAGTAAAAAGGAATTTTCCTAAAAATGGTTTTTATGTGAGAAATGTTCTTCTATTGTAATACATTAAAATGATAAGTGTTGGTGAATGATATCATTTTAATTGATAAATTATATACTAAATGAAATATTTTAACATTAATTAAATATTTCTCTAGGCCTTAGATAAGAATAAATCAGGGTTTATTCCTAAAAGGGTATTTTTTATAAAAGTGATTATCATCCCATTTTGTTCACATAATTTAAAATTAAATTAATCCATTTATAGGTATTTAATTAGATAAAATGAGTTAAATATTTATAATTATGAGGTTAAAAATTATAATATAGGTCCCTTTTATTTTTGATCAATATGAATTGTAACCATGGAAAAATTGATTGCCTTAGTAAAGGGTAAATCATGTTAATTTGGATAAAAAAATAAGTGATAAGGATATAATTTTTTTATCAAAATTATTTTTTGTATGAGTTTAATTTTAAACTAAAAACATAGGTTATAATTTTTTTTTTAAATGGACACTTATCCACGAAAGTAACTTATATATTATTTAAATCAATGAAAGATACAAAATTTCACACTATTTTTAATACTTATTATGTGCCCACGTAGGGAAAAAGCTAAGTTAAAAAAGATTATAAGTTTTAATTTTTAGTTTTATAATAGAATTATCAGGATAAAAAATTCTTTATTTTTATTATTTATATAGTGAACTTAATTTCTTAGGCAACACATATGTAGTATTTCTCAATTTAATAAAAAATATACGATTAATTATATTAAAAATATTTAAAGAGATATAATATTAATTATTTATCTTTAAAAATGTAATATAAATATATATAGTTCTTATTAGGCTTGTTTAAATGAATTATATTCTAATTCCCCATTTGGATTGATTAATTTAATGTTAAATTAAATGAATAGTGTCAAAATTGACAATAATGATATTTTATCAAATCTATATTTTATTAAATTATTTATAGTCATGAAAGTATTTAAATTGATAAAGGTGGATATTAATTGATCTCAAATGTCATAAATTTCCCATTTTTATCCTAATTTACACCTTATTAGTCAATATTACAAACTTTTATTGTATACAATGGTTTTTCCATTGTTAAAATTTAAATTGTTTATCTAATGGTTATGGTATAAAATCACACCAATAATTGCCCAAGTTATATTGGTTGATGTGATTACAAAATTATAAAACCTTATATTATAATTCCTTCATATTTTGAGGAATGTTGATTGAGAATGAATTTATTATAATTAAATCATTTGATAAATTCAAAATGTACCCATCCCCTCAATTGTACAAGAGGTTAGATTTTTTTGGAAGTAATGTGAACATGAGGTAAGGGTTTTACTTCACAATGACGTCATTATTAGGGATGTTTTGGTTAAATCTCTATTGGGGATATTTTTATTCAATATCCACATTGTATAAATATTTCAAATTAGGTTTTTAACATTATTATTTGATTTTTTAAATTTATTTTTTCCAAGGTTTTAATTTTTAAAAAATGGATTAAAATGAATCTTATAATCATTTAACACAATGTGTTTAAATAAAAAAGACTAATTTATTCATCCACACAATATAAAATTCTTGTATAAATTAAAACATCAATGATTTGTTTTCAATAAATGTACTACTTCAACACCATCAAATTTTAAAATCTCACTATTTGAATGATTCCCCTATCACCTATCATGAAAAAAACTTTTCCACCATTTTCAACAAAACCAATGTTAATTACATTAAGTTATATTTTTTATTGAATTAAAAATATCATCATGTACAGAAAACACATCATACCTTAAGGAATGGGGGTTCCACATCCATACTGTTCAAGTGTGGGTGGTCAATTGGACTTAAAGATCTATCAAAAGATGTTCAAGCAATGTTTTTGTAAGGACTTTATTAGAATATCTACAACATGTAGTTATTTAGGAAGATAATAAAAATTAACTAATATATAATCAAACTTCTCCTTGATAAAATGATATTTTATTTCTATTTCATTGGCTTATTAGTGATCAACAATATTTTTTCTATGATTTATATCACTTTAATTATCCAAATTGATTCTAATCAAATACTTCACTTCAACTAGAATATGTAAAAGAAAATTTTTCTTCCAATGTAACTAAATGAATGTTTCAGTGGATGAAATATCTTTAGATTATTAGGGTCTTAGAGATGTAGAATAATTTTTTTTGGTAATTCCCTGACCCTAGTAACCTAGAGTCTGTGCATTATTACATAACATTAGCGTGATCACAAGTGATCAACTCTTGAAAGATCAATTATTTTAGTAGATTTTCAAGTACTGTATAAAAACATAAGTTTTAAATTAAATCATGAAATAAATAAATATTGTTTCTCATTTCAACACACTCATATTCAAAAACCTATCCCTACAGGTCAATCATAATATACTTTTTCACATCCTGGAAAAAATAAAACATAAGCGGTGAGCTTAGATTATCAGTAAGGATATTAATATAGTGGAAACATTCATAAATAAGCACAAACATTGAATGTAATGTATAATACTAAAACAAATGACTTCTAAAATTAATCTTCATAATAATATTGAAAATAGAAATCAAATAATTACATTTAGTTATTAACATTTATATTATACTAGTCGAATAATCACATGTAATATCGATAGGCAATTTCAAAATGATGGATTTCATAATTTCGGACATCAAAACTACATAGCCAAGGCCTCATGCCAGGGCTACAGATAATATTTTGTCAAGGCCTTTTTCCAAGACACTAGTTTATCTCATGTGACCAATCAATGCATCGAGGATCTATAGAGGGCTCCACCCATCACTTACTATGTCTAATGGATTCCTAATATGAAAAGATTAAAACACAACATAATCATTCGTATTAAAATTAGAATAAGAAAAGTTAATAATTTAATAATAAACCATGAATTCAATAAAAATAACAAATCCATTATCAAACATATCACAAAATCATAAATACAATATGGAAGACAGTATCATAATAAATCAACTTCAAACAAGTGTAAAATCTATCTAAGGTTATTGACTAATATTAAATCCAAACTATTTGAGAGAAATGTATATTTCTATATTGAAATAATATAAAAGTCACATAATTATAAAATAGAACATTTAATTTAAACATATTCTTATAAGATTGTAAGGGAATCATAGAAGGTGTTATAACGGTGGAAAATATCCAAACCAGCCAAATAATTTAAGAAAAATTCATGACTTAATTTGTTGAAAATGTCATAAAGTACCTTTTTTGGAAATGGAAATAAATATTCCTTTAAAAACATTTTATAAAAAGTTGATAAAGGTTATAAATGAATTTAACCCATATTCTTGAAAATATTAAATTTTTTTTGAAATACATTTTTAAGAAACACGGATGTGGATGATAAAGTGGTCCCAATAGATATTCACGTATAAACAGCCTCGCATAATAAAGAGATTGTAAAATTAACCCTTACCTCGAACTTTTCCTTAGATGAGGGTAATTTAACCTCTTATATAATATTTAAATCATTATATTAAATTATTAAAGAACAACATACATAAACATGATATCATATATGATCTTCTAATATTTGTTTGTTAATAATATTACAGTAGTATCATTTTTTCAGGTGTTAACTGATTCAATTTACTTTATATGTTTTGTTATGTAAGTCATATTTTTGATGGATAGATTGTATTTAATTAATATATATAATGATATTATGTTCATAAAAATTATTTTTAATAATATAATGAAAATTATTCATGATTGGTTATGATGGTAATGAATCTAATCGCGTTCATGGAGATGGAAATATGTACGTAAGCACGAGCAACAATATCATTCTATTGATGGTTAAATAGTTTGTAAATGGATGGTATATAATATAAACAGAAACATTAAAATTTTACATTTATTATTAACATCAATTATAATCATTAGTATAACCATCCAAATAATGAAGTGGTGAATAACAAATTACACCATGACGTGGAGACGGTAAGCCATACATACTCATGTATGTTGACTTTTTAATTCATTGGATGCATAGAATAATGAATATGGTTATACAATATTTATTATAACATCACATTATGTATAAGGAACTAGAGTTATTATTTTGGTATGGAACCAACAATGAAAAAGAAAGTGAAAGAAAAAAATAACTTTGAAAGAGGCGGTGTAATAATTACCTCTTCTTCAGTTGATTCATTTTTATTTGATCAAAAGGACCCCTTAGGTAGGATTGATGATAAAATTAAGTCCTTTAGGTTGAATTGAGGGTAGTTGGGAAGATATTTAATTTCGGTTTGGACGAGCCAAATGGCATTGGAGGTCTGATTTTGAGTGAAGGGGAAGTACCCTTTTATAAGAGAGGTTAGGGTCATTTAAGAAAAAGCTTGAAATATTAATTTATTATAGAATAATATTCGGCTAATAATGGCTCTAAAAGGATATATATGGTGTATAATGTTGGGATGGGTCGACATCCTCTCAAAAAATAGGTTTTATACATGTTTAGTCCACCATATTAATATTATCTTTTAGATTAAACTCATTGTAGCATGTATTCTTGTATTATTATAATAAATGGTTAATAAATTACTATAAAATCCAAGATAACCCCAATTGGTTAATTATTGACATATATAACCTTATATAACTTATTTTACCAAAATTATGTTTTTATGAATATTATATCATTTAACAATATAGTATTGGTTTTAAAAACTCATTTATGTCAATTTTGACACTATTTGGTATTTTCTTTTTTTGAAAGTCATAAAACCCTTATCACTTAGAAAATATTTATTTAATAAACTCTAACATGTCAAATTAACCTATAAAATTATTTTAATTTATCAAAAGTCTCAATTTACATTTATTTGGATATTCATATTATCAATTATTTTAATATTTCATTAATAAGGTAATAATTGCATAATTTTTGTCTAATAATTCAATTTAGTTATTTAATATCTAAAAATTATATATAAAATACCATTGTGTATGAAATATATGTATCCTTATAATTAATATTTATAGTCAAATTTATCTTATTTATAACCCTATATTAAAAATATTTTGTGTATTAAAATTTCAATTTAACAATTTTAGCTCTTCTTTGAATAAAATAATAATAAATGTCTTCATCTAATCCATGTGGATAAAAGAGGATAATATATTATTACTAAGGTTGATTTGGGTCTAAAAAAACTTATTCAATAGAACAAGGACATTTTTTAAGGTAATTATAATTTCATTTTTACCTTTTACTTCCCTATTTACTTTTAACCGTGGAAAATAAGATTCAAATGATACTATACACCAAAAAATATTTTCATCTTATTGAACCACATTTTACTTACTGATGTCGATATATTCTCTATGATATTTACAATTAAATTCACTGAAGCTTTAAAATTCTTTTTATGAAAATTTTCAAATGTACTTAGTAGGCGAATAAATGACATTAAAAAGTTCATTAAACTTTTATACATATAATATTATTATAAAATGAATCCAATGAATTACATTAAACTTATATAGGTATTATGTATCTATTTTGACATAAAATAAATTTAAAGGAAATAAATAATTATTTAAATATAATGTTGGTTTTCTATAATAACTTGGTGTTTTTCACTATTCATCTAAAATTAAATGTTTTCACAAAAATACCAAAAATTTACCCTTAACTAATTTTGATATTCCGAAACCAAAAATGAGGTCTATTTTGAAAAAAAATTATAAAATTTAAAAATGTGGGTATTAATATTCATAATGGATAGTTTCATTGGTCGTGGTGTTCTAGAACTTGAAGTTGCTTACAACGCAAGTTATTGCACAATACAAAGAGAAACATATAGTGGAAGATCAGTGTGTTACTATCTTCCCTCCTTCAAATAATGTGTTACAAAAAATTTCTAGAATACTACTGTATATAACTATTCGGGAGGTTCTTCATCATATGTTCTTCAGTTTCCCACATTGCCTCTTCCATCTTATGGTTTCTCCATAGAACATTAACAGACGAGTCATCCAGTTTCTCAACACTTGTTCTATGGTATCAAGAATCTTGTCATGATCTTCATAATAAGACAGACCGGATTCCAGTTATATTCTGTCATATGTGAGTATATACATTGGGTCAAGCTTGTATTTTCAACAAAATGATACGTGGAACACATCATGTACTTTGGAGATACTCGGAGGCATTTCCAAACCGTAAGCAACAACTCCAATTTGTTAAAAAAATTTGAATGGTCTAATGTACCAGGGACATAATTTAACCTTCTTACTGAATATTATAACACCCTTCCATGGAGATACCGTCAAGAATTCCTACTATCCTACTTGAAATTCCACATCCTTCCATTGGTAATCGGAATAGTTTTTTCCATCTTTGAGATTCTTTGATGTGGGTTTGTATAATCTTCATAATTTCTATTATTTCCTCAACATGTTCTGGGCCTGTAGGTTTTCTTTCACCAACATTATCCCCACATGTTGGTGTGCGACATCTCTTTCCATATAACGCTTCATATGGTGCCATATGAATACTTGAATGGAAGCAATTGTTATAGGAAAATTTTACTAGAGGTTAATATTGATCCCACATATCTTGAATGTCATGTGAGAAAGATCTAAACACTTCTTCTAAGGTTTTAATAATCTATTCTGATTTTCCATCAGTTTGTGGGTGGTAGGAAGCACTCAAACAATGTTCAGTATCCATGACATTCTTTAGAATTTTCCATAATCATGATGTAACATGACGATCATGATAAGAAACGATAGATATTGGTACTCTGTGAAGTTTTATAACTTCATTAATATATAGTATTTCTATAGATTCAAGTGGTTAATCTTCTCTTATAGCAAGAAAATGTTCAAAATTGGTAAGATGATCAACAATGACCCATATTGCATCATTCCTTCTAGGAGAATTTGGTCGCCCCATAACAAATTCCATTGTAATATCATCCCATTTCCACATAGGTATGTGAAGTGGTTGCATGACTCCTCTAGGATGTTGTCTTCAAACCTTCACCTATAGACAAACCATACATCTTGACACATACTCAACAATCTACCTCTTCATGTCTCCCCACTAAAAATGATCCTTCAAATCTCTATATATGTTAGTGTTATAAGGGTCTATAGAGAAATTGGAGCTATCAGCATCATCCAAAAATTGCCTTCTTAGATCAGGTATATCAGGATCACAAAGTCTCTTGGAAAATTTCATAATTCCATCTTCATATAAGAATTCAATCATTTTACCATCATTAAATGTATTAGTTTTATTTTGAAAATCCTCATCATTAGCCTAGGAAATTTTTATCATTTCTAGTAAAGATGGATTGGAAACCATTTGAAAAAGTATCAGTGTTTCACCTTCCATGATTATTCCCATATTAATATTTACTAGATAATGAACATAGTATCCCTTTCAACTCTCATTGTGTTTGAAACTCTCTGATCCTTTCTTCTCAAAGCAATAGCCAACTTACTTACCTTCCCCGGGTGGTAGTGTATAGTGCAATCATAATCCTCGAGTAGTTCAAGATATCAAATTTTCCTAATGTTGAGTTCTTTTTGTGAGAAAATATACTTCAAACTCTTGTGATTGCTATAAATCTCTCATCTTTCACCATAAAGATAGTGTATCTATATCTTTAGAGGGAATATTGTAGATTCTAACTCAAGATAATGAGTGGGATAGTTTTTTTCATGAATTTTTAAATGACGTGATGCATAGACAAGAACTCTATCATTCTGCATGAGGACACAAGAAAGTCCTTTCTTTGAAGAATCATTATAAATAAAAAACATGGTATTCTCTGATGGTAGAGTCACAATAGGAAATTTGACGAATATTTTATTCAATTATTCAATACATTCTTCACAATATATTTTCCAATCAAATTTAACCCCTTTAAGTGTGATATTGGTTAATGGTTTAGCCAACCAAGAAAAATTCATGACGAAATGCAGATAATAACCTGCTAAACCAATAAAACTACGCACTTAAGTTATATTCTTCAGTGCTATCCATTCTTGTATTTATCTTTCCTTAGAAAGATCAAAAAAGATTCCATACTTAGAGGCAATGTGGACAAAAAAAGAAATCTCATGAATCCATAATTCACACTTTCTAAACATCCCACATAATTCATTTCATCTAAGTGTCTTTAGAATAGTGTGAAAGTGATTTTCATGATCTTCATAGATTTTGGAGTAAAATAATATATCATTAATAAATAACACTAAAAATTAATCAAGATATTCATTGAAAACTCTATTCATTAGATCCATGAAGATATAGGGTGCATTATTCAGTCCAAAAGGCATTATTGTAAAATTATAATGCCCATACCATGTATGAAATGTTGTGTTTGGAATTTCATCCTTATTCACACAAAACTGATAATATCTAGATCAAAGGTCAATATTTGAAAAATATTGACCTCCATGAAGTTGATCAAATAAATTATGAATGCGAGGTAGGGGATACTTGTTCTTTATTGTCATAGCATTGATATATCGGTTGTCATTGTAGAACCTCATAGATTAAACTTTCTTCTTAACAAAAAGAACAAGGGCTCCCCATGGAGAAACACTAGGGAAAATAAATCATTTATTACTCAATTAATCTAGCGTTTTCTTTAGTTCCACTAATTCCACAGTGGATATTATCTAAGGGGTCTTCGATATGGGCCTTGAACAAGAAATTAAATCAATGGAAAACTCAATTTCTCATTCTGGAGGATGTCCAGGTATATCCTCTAGAAACACATCACAATATTCTTGCACAATAAGTACATCCTCTATTAGACCATTCCTTTCCTCACCCATAGTTATTTCACTCTCTTCCTCCCCAATAACTGAATTTATTTGATCTACTAGGGGTGGATCTAGATAAGAATCAGATGGTGACGTTTCTTCTCTAAAGATACGGTACTCTTTATCCTCATTGGAAATTCTAACCTCATTCTTCCAAAAATAAATTTTCACTTCATAGTCCAAAGTCCAATTCATACCGGCAATTATATTAAATTCAATCAGGCATATGACGATGCGATCATCAGATAAAGCACATTTATATGCCCTATTGGGAACTGATTAACAAAACAATGTTGTAATGATACTTCCCTTAGGATGTTTGACTTACAACTCCCTTGTTAAAATAAAATTGGAAATATCCATTTTTCATAGAAAACTAAGAAGATATGAGATAATGCGATGATCCTGAATCAAATAAATATTTGGATAAATTTGAGGAAACCATTAAATTACATGCCACCACGTCATTCAAAGCTTCAACCGCACAAGTAGTGATCAGATAAGCTTTTCCATTCTCCCTTGGCCTTTTCTGAGATAATTTTCCCTGATTCTTAGGATATTCATTTTCATAATGCCACATTTCTATAAAAATGTAGCATTCAAAATTGAAAACCTCTTTATTTTCCTTATAATAATGAGCATGGTGTCATTTTTATCCAAACATGTAACAGACTCCCATTCCCATCAGGAAAGTACCGGGGTATTTATTATCACATTTACTACAATATGGAAATTAAAATTTCCCGTTCATTCCCTTATTTCCATTTCCAAAGTGTTTAATATTTGTCTTCTTCTCTAACTTCGCTTTAAAGTAGTATGACATAGGGAATTCCTTTCCTATCCTGATAAGAAATGAGGAAACATGATCGTATGATGAGAAGGATTATGAGAATAATACTCTATGTGGAAATGGTTTTAACCCATACATGAATCAATCAATATTACTCCTTGGGTTATTTATATAATCTTATGCATGACTTTATAACTATGTAATGTTAGCCACATACATTGTGACATTCTCGTCCTCCTTTTGCCTCAGACTCCAAAATTATATTTCTCTATCAGATCGATGACCACTAGGAAAGTATTTTTATAATAAAATCCCTTTAAACTCCCTCTATTATATATTTGATACATATTCATCCTCTTTTATGTTTTCAATTAACAACCACCATTTATCTACATCTCCCATGAGGGGATAAACTTCCATGAAAACTTTTTCCCTTTCGCTACTCCTCAAAGCGTGAAATATTTTCTCTGATGAACTTATCCATTCCACAGATACAAATGGATTTTTAGTCCCATTAAATTTTTGAGGTTGTTTCCTCAGGAAGTGGTCTAACATTGATCCTCCCCATTGTGGATAATGGTACTCCATACGAGTATGGTTATTATTCATAACCTGAGTGAGTTGTCCCAGTGTGGTTATAATTTTTTCCGCACCGGTTTCATCACTAGCTCTACAATAATTAACATGAGTAGGAGGGAAATTCATTTAGGGATTAAGTTTGTTGATACAGTTTCCATTTTTTCCACTATCCTTTATTTATTAACAAAGGAATAAAATATATTAGTTTTTTAATCGTAATACATAATTCCAAACTAAACATAAATTGAACACTTTATGCATATTACCCATAATCATCAAAAATGTTTTATTTGATGAATTATTTACTCATAAATACTTCTTAATGGTTTGTAAAGAAAATTTGAATTGTCTTAATAATATCACTCAGGAATGTCGTAATGAAGAGAACATCAAATCTCATTGTCATGTACCAGGATAGCCCAAGTCAAGCACATAACTCCTTTTTGGAGTTTTCAATCCTTGGTACATCAGTGCCAGAGCTGCCTCTACCTTCTTGTATCTAGACAGGGATGTATTGCTTTGAAAATACTCATAATTTCTACATTACCAAAATTCTAGGAATTTATTCTATACTCATCCTCAAAGTTTATATTATAATAATGGTCTCCAATAAGGGTTTTTCTAAATCTATCTTCCAAGGTTTGTACTAAACGTTATATGATATGAACTGTAATGCCCCGATCATAGTTACATAGATTCGGTGCATTATAGCATAACATTTGCATGATCACACGTGATCAAGTCCTGAAAGTCTAATTAGTTTAGTATCCTTTGAAGAACTAGATACATACATACATTTTACATTACATCATGAAATAAAAAACAATATTTTTTTCTCCTTTGAACACACTCATATCCAAAAAACTATTTCTGAAGTTCAATCATAATATACTTCTTCACATCTTGGGAAAAATAAAACATAAGAATTAGGTGATCTTAGATGCTTAGTAAGGATAATAATATAGAGGAAACTTTAATAAATAAGGATAAACATTGAAGGCAATGTATAAAACTAAAACACATGATTTTTAAATTCAAAATTATACATAATATGGAAAATAAAAATTAAATAATTCCATTTACTTATTTACATGGATATTCTAAAAGTTTAATAATATCATGTAATATCAATAACTAATTTCACAATGATGGAATGCATAATGATGGACATCATAACAATATAGTCAAGGCCTTATTCTAGGCCTAAAAATAATATTTTTTCAAATCCTTGTGCCAATACACTAGTTTTTCTAATAAGACCTATGGATGCATCAAGGAGCTATAGTGCGCTCCACCCATCACTTACTAATCCCAATGCATTCATCACATGAAAAGGTTGAAACATAACATAAACATTCATATTAAAACAAGCATATGTAATGTTAGTATGTTAAGCATTAACCATGAATGGTATAAAAATAACACATCCATAGTCAAATATATCAAAAAACCTTAAATACAATATGGAAGATTGTATCATAATAAATCAACTTCAAACATGTGTAAAATCCATCCAATGATGTTGACATAGATTAAATAAAAACTATTTGAGAGAAATATATCTTTATATTTTGAAATAATTTAAAGGTGACATAATTATAAAAGAAACATACATATATTTATAATACTCTTATAATATTTTAAGTGAATCTTAGAAGGTGTAATAATGGTGGAAAATATCCACACCCACCATATAAGTGAAAGCATATTGTTACCTTATTTTATCGAAAAGGACATAAAGTACCCTGTTTGGAAAACAACGAAAAAATTTCATTCTAATCATTTTATCAAAATTAAATCAATTGGATAAATTTATTCAAACTATATTCTTTGAAATACTAAAAATGTTTTAAAATACATTCTTAGGAAACACATATGTGGATGAAAACGAGGTCCCAGTAGATACTCACGTATAAAAAACCTCAGATAATAAAGAAATTGTAAAATTAACCCTTACCATGTACTTTTCCTTGGTCAAGGGAATGTTAAACTCATGTATAATAGTTAAATAATTGTTATTAAATTATACATGAGACACATACATATATATGATGTCATATATAATCCTCTAATATTTCTTTTTTAACAATATTTTAGTAGTATCAATGTTTCATGTGTTAATTGATTCATTTTACTTTATATATTTTGTTACATAAGTCTAGTTTATTGTGGATATATTTTATTTTATTCATATATAGATTGATATTAAGTTCATGAACATTATTTTTGATTATAAAATGAATGTTATTCTTTAATGGTTATGATGGGGAATGAATCTTATCGCGTTTTTTGAGATGGTAATCTATACATATGCACGACTGACATTATTAGTCTATTTATGGTGAAATCATATGTTAATGGATGGTATATAATATATAAATAATAATTAAAATGTTATATTTATTATTGACAACAATAATATGCATTATTACACCCATCCGAATAATTAAGTGTTGAATAACAAACTACACAATGACGTGGAGACATTAAGCCTTACATACGCATGTATGGTGACTTTTTCATTCATATGGTGGATAGAATAATGAATATGGTTGTAAAATATTTATAATAACTTCTCATTATGAATAAGGTACTTGAGTAATTATTTTTTTATGGAACCAACAATGAAAGAAAAAGTTCGAGAATAAAATAAATTTGAAAGGGGTGATGATATAATTACCTCTTTTTCGGGTGATTCCTTTTGATTTGATCAAAAGGACTTCTTTGGTTGAATTTATAATAAAAGTAAGGACTCTAGGATTAAGTGGGGGTATTTGGGAAGATATTTGAGCATGGTTTGGCTGAGACAAATGGCTTTGGAGGTGTAATTTTGAGATAAGGGTAAGTACCCTTTTATAAGAGAGGTGAGGGTCACTTTAGGAAAATCCTCAAATATAAATTTATGGTACAATCATATTCTATTTATAATGCATCCAAACAGATTTATTTAGATTATATGGTTTGTCTGGGTAGAAAACATCTCAACCAATTGGGTTTATACTGGTATAGGTCACCATTTTAACCTTATCTTTTATATTTAACTCTTAGTTAAATAGATTAAATTTTACTATGTATTCTTGAATTATTATAATAAATTGATAATAAACTCACGATATAAATACAAGAGAATAAAATGGGGTTCATTATTTACATATATATCCTTATATAAGTCCTTTGGATGAACCATAGATATTTATAAATATTATATCATTTAATAATATAGGTTTTCATTTAAAAACTCATTTAGGTCAATTTTGACACTATTTGGTTTTTTTTTGAAAGTCATAACAACATTATCACATTGAAAAAAAATTATTTAATCAACCCTAACATTTAATATTAAACTAGAAAATTATTTTAATGGATCAATGTGTCAATTTACATTTATTTGGATATTTATAATATTAATTATTTTAATCATTCATTAATAAGGTAGTTACTGCATCATCATTATCTGATAAATAAATTTAATTATTTAATGTCTAAAAATAATATATATAATAAAATTATTTGGGAAATATCTTTTCTTTATAATTAATATTTATAGCCAAATTTATATTATGTATAATCCTATATTAAAAATGTTTTGGGTATTAAAATTTGAATTTATAACTTTTAACTCTTCATTAAATAAAATAATTATAAAACTCCTAATCTAATCCATGTGGATAAAGGAGGATCATATTATATTTCTAAGGTTTATTTGGGTCGAAAAACCCTTTTCAAATTGAATTAGGACATGTTTTAGGATAATTATAATATCATTTTACCTTTAATTACCCTATTTACTTTTCACAGTGGTAAATAAGATTCAAAAGTTATGATTCACAAAAAATTATTTTCATATTATTGATCCAAATTTTTCTTAATTATGTAAACCATGTCTCTTATATTTTTAAAATTTAATTCAGATTAGCGGTAAAAATACGTTTAATGAAATTTTTCAAATGTTCCTAGAAGGTGGGTAAAAGGTGTTAAAAATTCCAATAAAATTTTATACATCTAATCTTATTATAAAGTGACTCCAATGAATTACATTGAGATAATATTGTTATTATCTATCTATTTTTGACATTAAATAAATTTCAATAAAATAAATATTTATTTAAATAGAAATTCGGTTTTAAACAGTAGCATAATGTTTCTCACTGTTCATCAAAAATTGAATGTTTTTAGAAAATACCAAAAAAATCACCCTAAGATAATTTTTATATTCTGAATCCAAAATTGAAGTCAATTTTAAAAAATAAAATTGATAAAATTCCAAAAGTGGGTATTACTATTCATAAAATCTAGTTTGATTGGTCGTGGTGTGCTAGAACTCAAAGTTGCATACAATGTAATCTATTACATCAATCAAAGAGAAACATACCATGAAATCTAGGGGTGTTACATCTTTAAAATATAAGAAAAATAAAATCCTATAATATTGAATCCACCACTACACATTGGTTTCTTATAATTAGTTAAAGTAGCATAATTTTCATTAATGTAACCCAATAACTCATGATAAATTGTTTCATTGAATTTAAAATTTTAAATCCCCCAATACCTTAATGTGATGAATTATAATTTACATGTAAATTAAGTGCCTTTATTTGTGATTAATTTTATTCAATGCCACTTGAAATTTAAAATTTAATATATAAATCTGTGTTGCTATTAGGTCCATTATGATCACAATGATCTGTAAATATTCTATGAAAATAACCAGTTTTAGATAATCATCATATGATAGTTTAAACCAGGTAGCAAAAAAAATTTCATATCCAGGGAATTGCGTATTCCAAAACAAAATTTATTTTTCATGAAATATTTTGATTTTTAAATAAACGTTTCATTCATTAATTTTATCATCTACAAACTAAGAAAATTATCAACTTCTTGATCATTGTCATTTCAAACTCATTTTTCTTGAATTCTAAAATTTCTTTCATTTCACTTCATCTGATTCACTAAATGATTATGTTCTTCCAGTAAATCAGTATCATCATCCTTTTAATACACTCATTTTTTATATAGATATTATAATCTACTACACTATGATGAAAAATTAATTTCTTCAAATTAAAATCAATAAATGAATACCAGGTTTTTGGTACCTTCTATAACCCATAAAATGGCTCATTCAGAAGAAAAATATTCTTATCATCTTCATGTAGATGAAAAACATCCTACTATTTTATGTACACCTCTTTCACTAGAAATCTATTCAGAAATAAATATTTGACATCCATATGGTAAGAACTAAATTTTTATTCACTTTTACAGCAAAAAAAAATTGAATTTTATCCAACATCAAACAAGTGAAAATATTTCAAAAAAATAAAAATCCTCTATCTATGATTATTTCCAACACAAAAGTAATTCTTTTTTTAATTATAATTCCCTAGTTATTCAATTTTTTCTAGAATAACCATTCGGCCTCAATGACATATTTATCTACCATCCATAAAAAAATATACCATGTATGATTTTTCTTTATTTTTTTAATATTTTCATTCATAGCTTTAACACAATTTTAATCTCCCACTTCTTATTCAAAACATTTATTCTATAAATGATATAAAAGGGATGTCTATTATGAAGACGTCGATTTAATTATTTAAAATGGTGATTTCTAGTAGTTGATACTATTCTACCTAACAATTTTGATATTAAATAACTGGATTATAAATAGATATAGATATGAACTCATCCTACTCATCGTATGTATCTTCTTTAGAATTAGTTTTTGAGTATTATACTCCACTTGAGATGTTTATCTTCTTATCACTATCATCATAAAATTACTCACTGAGTTATTGCAGTTTTTTTTCTACTAATGTAAAATCATTGGTTTAAACCATTTTTCCACACACATGTTGAAAATTTATATAATTTTATTTTTTTCTGAGTATATATCAAAAGTCCCATTATCTAAAAAGCATTAAATCAATCTATGTTTCTATATATTTAATACAAGACACTAAATTTTAAATAGTCATCGGTATTCCAATGAAGGATTAATTTTTTAATATATCTTATAAAAATTATTTTGTTCTTTAGGAAAGTTAAATGATCTATTAGAAATGTATAATGATTTTAAGAATTGTTTCTTCCAAAATTTATATTGTTTTCTATTTTCCATATGGATTGTTCAAACCATATTTTTTATGCTCTAATTTATTTTCTAAAAACACTATTATTCCATATATTTTTAAATACTGAATCTTAGTGCCTATTCCTATGATTTTTAATGTGATCCTATACTTAACATATTGTAAAATCTATACCATTTTCAGAATGTAACTTCCGAAAAATTTGACCAAGCATTCTTATAGATTCCCTCTAAATTTGAATTGTGTATCTGAAGACCTATAACTTAAGGGAAATGAAAAAGATCTATTCTATAATAATTAAATGGTCAACTAAAATTATATATTATCTATTTTCATAAATGTTTCTTGGTGATATATGTCCAAATACATAATAATTATATTTTTGAAGAACTCTAGTTGATTTATGTTCCCTTACCTTTTATACATTTCAATTCATCTTATCATATTAGAAAGGAATTGCATGTTTGATCACAGTCATGTGATAACATTGAGAGATCAAGAGTTGTGTCACATTTCACCAGATCTTCCATGTATGGTTGAAAATTATGTCCTGTTAGTTTATAACACAACCATTTATCTCCCTACATCGATAGAAATCACATATCCTCTTCTCTATATAAATGTTATACATTCCCATTCTTAAATTTTCCTACAATACTTCTAGAATTAATTTTCCGTTTATGATACAAAACTTCTTCTTATTGATTTTAGGATTCCCCAACTCACACAATTTTATTGAAATATATAACGTTTTGACTAAGAAAATCATTTTCCAATACATCTTTCAATCTCATATCTTTTCCTCAAAACATTTTTTTCATGAACCAATAATTTTTAAGCCTTATTTTAATAAAAATTTTAAAATTAATTTATTATTTTACAAGATACCTAATATATGATCCTCATTTAATGTCATTTAATAATATTATCTACCATAAATGTTCCAAACATTATAATTAACTAATGTTCTTGGGGATGTCCCTACAACAGATCCATGCTATCCTCTTTTCTTCTTAATCAAGGTCTTGTAATTCATAACTAATGATCATTGGTATTATTGATCTTATATGGAGCATGATGGATAATTATTTATATTTAAAATTAATAAATTTATTTTTTATTTTCAACTCAATTAATGATTTATTGTGCTACCATGAAAACCCACTTTTTCTTTGCATCAACGCATTCCTATATATCATTGATGAGAAATATCTGATCATGTGTCAAAATCCTCTACAAAAAATGGATTGATTCCCAAAATTATTCATGGAGCACAGAAATATCATTATATTCATCAATTTCTATTATATTCTTCAACATCTCTTCTCCATGGAATATAAATTTTCAGAATGTCCTACCATTCCACAACAACAAAAAATGATATGTGGTGCATTATTGTGTTTCATAGCTACAACAATAGTTTTCTCATGGGTTTTATTAATATTATGATTTTTATTTGAGCCTATATGAATTTTTATCCATGAATTGGGTGGTTATGGTCTGGATAAAATCATTACTACTTTATTTTTTATCAATCCCTATTCCAGTTATGTCATTCTGATATATTGTTTGGTCTCCTGCAAATTCATTGAATGGATTTCCTAGAATAGACTACATAAATTTTAATTTTTCAATTCTCTACATAACCTTCTTTCCTAGACTAGGGTGTTAATATTTTCTATAAATATTCTACATTTTATCACAGACTCACCACTTCCTCCTCAATTCCTTTGAAATGATTCATTGATGTTTTTCTATGTTAGTCAAATTATCGATATCAATGGTCTGTTATCCAATTTTTATCTTATAATCAATGAATTTTTGGGATTTCTCTAGATTTTCATATTTATGATTTTTAAATTTAAACTTTAAATTAGACATCACTTATTCAGGTCATTCCATATATATTTTGGAATCTTGAACTACTATGTTGGAATTATTTATTTTTTAACTGTAAACATCTATCTCGTTAAGAGTTGCTTCTAATTAAACATAGATTTAAACTATGCCTTTTACTTATCCATCATAATCAACACATTATTACATTCATCAAGGATAACTACAACTACCATTATAGATTTTATCCCAAATATTTGTAGTATTATATTTCTTCTACCTCAGAATCTACTAAACTGAAAATTTCTTGTGAAGATAGATTCCTCTTTCTACAGAGACACCGAATATTATTTTTCATACCATTTACACTGGCTGAATTCTTCTTCACAATAATTTCACTTACATCCTCATCATTATATTTAATATTTTTTAGACACATTTCTATAATATTTCCACCCTTTCTACAATAAAATCATGTAATAGGAGGTTCACATTTAAACTATCATCTCCCCTTATTATATTTGAGGAATGGAATGAAATCATCATTTTTTATTCCCATTATTCATGGAAATATTTTATGGTGATCTTATTCGTTACCTTATAATCCCCTTCCTTGGACATCGCTTTTTTCAAAAAAACTAATTATCATTATTTCCCATTTCATATGAAACAAGATTATTGTATAAGATATCCAACATCAACTGCTTTAGATATTTATCATATAGTAAAAAGATGTTTGTTTTGAACCGAGGTGATGGTCTTCTTATGACAGACATTACTTTAAATCCTTTTTTATTATTTTCTAATAATAGATTTAAGGGGTAGCAGTAACCGTACTTTCAAAAACAGAAACAACATACCCATATTTCACAATGAAATTCAAAATTCTAAATTCATAATTAGATCTCTACCCCCACATTCACCTAATCAAATAATATATTAATAGATTCATTACAGTTCATCCTTAGATCCTTATAATTATTTAAAAAACGTTTCATTTTAGTATCTGTTAATTTTGAGTCACCTTTATAGGAGTTCAAAATCTTTTCCCACAAGGAATGAGTTGACTTTCAAGATATCACTTTTGTTTAGATTGTATTGGATATGTATCCACTAAATTATTTATTAGTCACACATCAACATACCATTATTTATGATATACATATAATAAAGATCCATTATACATAAAAGAGGTAATATCATCAATTTTAGTTATAAATAAATCTATATCTAATTATTTGATGAAACAATGAATAGAATTCTTAAATAGTTGTAAATTATTTCCAATGAATATCAGAATTCTTCTGTGATTAACAACATTCATTGATTATGTTGATAGATAAATTATGATTCTAAACTTTACTATTGATACAAATTATTATGAACTCAATGATAGTTACCCTAAGTAGTTGAGAGGGGGTGAATTATGGGATTGTATATTGAAACAAATTCACTTGAAGATCGTGTTCTTCATTAAACAATAATATATTCTTTCTCCTTCATACAAAAAATAATAAATGAATTTAAAACAATAATAGGACACAATAATTATAACTCAGTTAACCCTCACTATTCTACATCCAAGGAACTTTCAAAGGAAATGTTCCAATGTTCCAAATCATTGAAGTCATAGTACTATTACAAGGTATGTAGTGGACTCACTATCCCTCCTAATTTATAACCATTATCAATTTGAAATCTCACTATTCTCTTTCACTCTCTTTGTATAAGTGAAAAAAATTATCATCTAGTAGAAACGTTCATTTATTTGAATCACTAAATAAATTTCTGATGCATTTTTAAGTGTCTCATGATTCTATATTTTCATCAAAGATGAGAAATCAAATTTATGTCATTGAATTTTATTTTTTGAAATTCCATTTAAAAACTATTTTAACCCTTCATGGATTTTTTTCAACTCTTAATAAAATTACTTTCACCATTTAGAGAATGTTATTTCTAAACAACATTTCTAATTAAAATGAATTGAGGCTCGTAAAATACCTCCCATTTACACACTACAGTACACTTCAATCTAAACTCCTCTATAAACTTATCTTCTAACATGATCTCAACTCCTTAAAAACCCATCGCCTTCATGATCTAAACTCCTTCTTAAACCAAATTTGGAAAAAGATTAATTTTTGAAATAATCAAGAAATCTAGTGAAATTATCTCTTGTAGAAGAATATTTTAGGGATAATTCATATAAGAAAGGAATACATAAAAACCCACTAGAAATAATTATGTTTATCAACTTTATGAATTTTCCTTTACCACATACTATACTCACTATGTAGTCCACATTAAGAACAACACCCTTTTATGTTTTTCCTATTAGACACCATATAGAGACCCTATAATTTTAAACATATTATTTCCGGATTTTTAGAATAATTAGTCTTCAAATAAAACACATTGATCGTAAACTCTAGTGTCTTTTCATGAATATATACATACACAGAAAGAATGAAACCCAAATAAAAAAATATTTTATTTAATCTTTATAATGATCTCCTAACACCATTTGCTCCCATACATCTTTATAGGATAACATAGGGAATAAATGAACAAATGGATGAGCTAAGAAGCCTAGTAAGGGAATAAAAATAATAATAAAGTATAACACATTCGGTAGAAGGCATAACATGATGACATAAAAATGAAAGGAACATGAATAAACATTTGGAAGGAGAACATATAGAACATGAGATCATGGATTCATGGAATAAATTTAATTTGGAATGAATATAAAACATGACATAAGTATGAGTTGAGTCTCATTGCACATGGAGAATCACGGTTCAAGGATAACCACCACGATTGTTTATCATGGAAGATGAGTCAAGGAAAACCACCAAGACCATTGCAAAAGACATATCATGAGACTAAAAATTACCCAATGAATTTGATCAATATCTGGGAACACCCATCATATCTTGTTCATGAATATTAATCACACAATATAAATCATACATAAGGAATAAACATAAGGGGTACCTATGTTAAAAAATTGGTATCATTATCATGTCATAAGGCATAATAAATGGTAATATCATAAAAAGTGTCCCTGAAATAATTGATTTCAATCATAAAATATCATTAATAAGTTAAAATAGGTCTGAAAATGACATGTGAGGTCAAAATAATGTGAATATGGAAAACAATAATGCCTAAAAATCATTATGAATTATCCACTTTAGTGCGATTAAAGAGAAAACATTAAAGAATCATTAATATAGAAAATAAGAAATTGTTTTTATAAAACGAAAAATGAAACAATATTTCATTAATTGATTAAATAATTGGTTTTATAAAAATAATAGTGGATTCAAATAGATTATGCATTGTACATGAAAATGGGTAACAAATCATGAAGTTCTCATTGATTGGTCTTGTGTATGCAAAAACATTGAGAAGGGAACCTTTTAAATAAATGTATTTATCCATCAAAGAATGATGAAATGATCTAGATACATGAGTTGGTAACATAAAAAAATAAAGAAATGTTATTATAAAATAATTAATAATTACACTATGGTAAATTGAGATAAGGAGTAACTTGAAGGGAAAAATGGAGGTTCAGAAAGAATCTCTTACCATATGTTTGAAAGTGTTCTGAACTTGAACATAATTTCATAGATAATTAATTTAAATTATTTAATTAATTAATTTAGAAACATTTATACATGTATTTAATTTTATTTTATTTTATTAAGATCACATATTATATTTTTGATGAGTTATAAGATTCAATTTCATAGTTTGGGAGTGTTTATTTCCTTGGTTTTCATGATCAGGTCATCTATATATGTGTATAAAAGATCATGTTTAATGGAGAATGGGGTCCAAATTGGAAATTACAAGTTATTATGAAACATAAAATATCTTATCTCTTCATATATATCATTTCGATATATAATATGAGGATTATTCATTAGAAAAAATATTAATGAATTCATTTAGATTAATTTGGTGGTTTTTCGATCATCATGAACTAGTTTTGTTCTATTATTTATTATTAAGTATATATATATATTAGATTAATGACATTAAATAAAGTGTAATACATGTAATATAATCTATTTTAACCATAAAAAATGATTTTATTAAATCCTTGAAGGTGATAAAAGAAAATTGAAAACTCGTCATCCTTCAATGTGATAAAGTAATACACACAGATGATGTTTTCATTTTTATAAAAAAATAAGAGGTGAAAAAATATGCAATATTATTACATTAAAATATATAATTATATTTTATATGAGATAATCGAGTTTTCATGACACATTTATAAGTGTATGCATAGATATAATAATAAAATAAAATAAATTGCAAAGAAATTAAATGAAATGGAAAGTGGTTTTTACTTTTTGAATTAGTCTCATTGAGAAACTCCTTGAGGCACTGGTGTGTGGACTTTTACTAAGCCCAAAGGCTCATGGAAGTGGTGGAGATAGTTGGCAATATGTTTGGTCAAAATTTGAACAACTTTCAAGGATTTTGAGGTGTGAGGAAAAGAGGTGGTGAGGGGGGATTGTTAATTATTTTATTTATTATTTTATAATTGTGGATCAAAACTATGAATAGTGTGAATTATAATGAATTAAAACTATAATTGATGAATTTGAGTTCAAACCAATGGCCACTTACATCATCCATGATTCAAGCATGACTCAAAAAGTTAATCTTTTACCTTATATTGTAAATTACCATATTTCCCTATTCACTATAAAATTCAACTATTTTAGAAAAACCCATAAAATTTACCCTAACCATTTATACACATTTATAATTAAAAAAGAACTTTTTTTTTTGAAATTTATTTTTTAATATGAAAAATTTAATTTTTAATTAAAATCATCATTAACTCACAAAATATTGATTTTAAAATTTTAATTGATTTTATAATACTTTTAAAATTTATTTATGGTCTCATAAAAGAATTTTATAAACATAATTCCACATAATATCAATATCAGAATCTATATTGTGAAATAAATATTCTTATAAATCATTTTATTAATTTAAATATTGTAAATAAATATTTATGTTTTATAAAATATGAACTCTAAATTTCCAATTTTAAATACATTTGTTTACAAATACTATGATATAATTATAACTTATTTTCATTTATATGGAGACTAAATTTTATTTATACATCTATATGTGAGGTTACTATTTTATTGGTCACGTTACTATTCTTAAGGGTCATATTATTACTCCATAGATCAGGTTACAATTCTATGGGTTTAGGTTTCATATTTTATATAAATAAAACTTATTTAAATCATTATTAATTTATAATGTTTTTATTATGTTATTTATGTGATTCTATGCCATTTATTCTATATAATACTATTATAAGAAGGTAATTTTGTTTTATAAAATTTGGGTCATTACATTCTTCCCCCCTTATTAAATTTCACCCTTGAAATTTATTTTTACAAACTATGGGGAAATCATCTGAGGGTACTTCTCCTTCATTTCTTCGTTCGGTTCCCACTATGCATCTTCATGCTCATTGTTCTTCCATAGTACATTAACCAGGTGACTAGTCTTATTGCGTAGAACGTTATCTCTATGGTCCAAGATCTTCACTGGATGATCCTCGTAAGAGATACCATTATCCAATTGTACAACCTCTGAGTTTAGTACAAGTGAGGGATTTGACATGTAATTTGTCAAGAGGGATGTGTGAAATAAATCGTGTACTAGAAACATGGTTTGTGGAAGTTATAATTGATAGATCATAGCTCCAACATGATCAAAAATATCAAAGGGTCCAATATTCCAAGGACTTAGCTTTTACTTCTTCCCAAATCTCATTATCTACATCCATGGAGATATGCGGAGCAATACCATGTCACCAACCTCAAACTCAAGGTCTTATCAATGATTGTCTTCTTTAATCTTCTGTCAAATTTGAGATGATTATATATATTGATGATTTGTTTCACATTTTCTATCAATTTTTAATCATTTTTGGTCCAATAGTCATATGTCATCGAACTTCCACCAAGTGTATAGGGGTTCATCATTTTTTCCCATAATTGTATTCACATGGAACCATTTGAATTCTTGAGTAGAATCTATTTTTATAGGAAAACTCGAATAGATGAATATGTTGGTCCCATAATCCCTCAGATTCTGTTGGATACTTTTCCACAACATGGAGGTGAATATCGGATCTTTTTCATATACAAATGATAGTGGTACTCCATGATTCCTTAAAATTTCTCTAATGTATAACAGTGAAAGTTAATATTGAGAGAATTCATCACAAATAGTGATAAAGGGTGTTGTGTTTGTAATATAATCCACACAAACCCATATAGCGTTTTTTCCTCTACATGACTTTGTAAAACTAGTGACAAAGTCAATAGTGATTATTTACCATTTCCATGTGTCTATCAGTAATGGTTTCATAATCCATTTATACTTTTCCATTTAATCCTTCACATGCTAAAATAAAAGGAACATTGACGTATATTCATCCATCTCCTTCGTCGTAATGTCTCACCAATAGTTTTCTTGGAGATCTCGATACATATTTTTTCTCCCCATGTGAATAGACAATGTTAAGGTATCTGTTTCATCCAGAATGCCCAACATTACCTCTATATTGGATGTAATGCCTTGTCATGATCCATATCTTAGGACCCCTTACACATCCATTTGGATGTCTTAAGATTTCACATTTTTGATAGATTCCACCTTTTTATGAATTTTCATGTCATTTCATTGAGAATCCATTATTCTATACATGAGGGATGGTTGGAAAATCATTTGAGAAAGGATTGAATATATACCTTCCTTATCAATTATTATGTCAATCCTTCGAAGTTATAAGATTATTTTATCCTTAACAATTATCATTATTGATAAATATGGGGAATAATTTCTTCCTATAGAATCCTCCACCTTAATTTCATTACTAAGATGGTAGGGGATTGAGCAGTCGTAATCGTTGATTAGATATAACTATCTTTATTGGGGAATATTAATCTTATTTTGTGTAAATATATATTTGATTCTATTATTATTGGTATATATCTCAAACTTCTCCCCATAGAGATAATTCTGCCATATTTTCAATTCAATGATCACAACTACCAACTCCAGATAATGTTTTGGATAGTTTTTCTCAGGAATTTTCAACTAATAGGAGGCATACGATATCATGTTTTTATTTATCAATAACACACATCCTAATACCTTGTATTAGGCATCGTTGCACACCATAAAAAGTTCCTGCCTTTTTAGTAGTGTGGGAATTGTTTCAGTGCTGGGCCTAATTTTCAACTCTTTAAGGAAGTCCTCATATTCGTTGGTCCAAACAAACATTTCTCCCTTATGATCAAGCATGGTTATTGGTTTGGAAAATCATGATAATTTATTAAAAAATATTTATTAATACCCAGTAAAACCAAAGAAATGACAGATCTCTGTTATATATTTTAGCATGGTCCACTCCTAAATTTCCATTATCTCGGAAGGGTACAAAAATATTTATTTTCTAGTGATTACTTTAAGAACATGGATCTTCATTTTAGGTAGGGATATTTATTTCGGGTAGTTTTTGAGGAAAAAGGAAGAAAGGTGAAATTTTATAAGTACATAACGTGTACTCCATAGTACATTTCATGTACCTGGTTTCTGCAGGTAGCTGTGTACCGGCTGTGTAACAGCAGAGTACATGACCATGTGGTGACCTAGAAAACCGCCTAAACTTGGGGTTGTTTGAAACTAGTACATGACATTTACATTAAATGAATACAAATTCTTTTTATTTTATTAATCGTATCGGGGTCATGCCTAATCTTTAGGAGAGTATTCTTATTCCTGTGTTTCTTATAGGAGAGTGACGAGATAGACCATAACATTGAACCCCTACCGTTCTTTCGTCCGAGCTTCGATTGGGATGTTACTATGTGTGTTAGATTCCCACTGGGGAGTTCTCTCTTCCCCTAGAGCCTCTATTCCTAATTTCTCATCTCTATTTTGTTTATGAGTGTTGATCTTTTTACCATTTTCTGAGATCTACATAATTTTAGGCTGATTCGAGGTCTAACGTTCAAGAATGTTCTTCGTACAACATCGAGGTGGGTGGATTGTGCATTTCTTTGATAGTATTTGGATTATATATGAATAAAGTGATGAATACCCATTTCTAGGGTATTGTTTGTTTAGGAATTTAACCCTATTTAATCACTTCTATGATTTTTTTGTTTTAGAAAGGGTTATTGATTATGAATAAGGTTTATTACCTTGATTATGGATGTGTTTACCATGTTTGTTTTGTGTTGGTCTTTGGGACTAAAAAATACATTAGGATTCTTTCTTCTCAATGGATAGTGTTGTTAGGATGGAGTTTCTATTTATATGAGATGAATGTGTTTTTCATTATGAATGTTTGACCAAAGGTAATTGACTGTGAGAACATCGTGAGGTAGGGTCTTTTAATTATACCTTATTGTTATGAATGACTAGAGGTATTTACTATGAGAGTTGTCGTGGGGTCATTGACTAGAGGGTTTAGACTATAAGAGCTACCCAGAGGGTCATTTTTAAATGAATGTTGGACTATAGGGAATTGACTGTGAGATATTTCATGGGTCATTATATTTTATCATTACTATGTAGACCAAGGGGGTATTGACCATGAGATCTACCCAGGTGGTCATTTGTACAAGATTAGTGCTATATGGTACCAAAGTGGTTAGACTATAAGAGCTTTCCCAGAAGTTCATTATTTATTGGATCTTTGATAATGTGAACTAGAGGGGTCAAACTATTAGAACATTCCCAGAGGGTTGCTTTTGAATGATTGAATGTTTTTTATGAGTCTTCCAAGCCAAAGCACAGGCTTGGACTCAGTCTTTCTTGATTGTCTAGATGGTATTTTGAGATGTCTGTCTCTTATTAATATACAATGGGATAAAAATCATAGTCTAGATCCCAAGGATACATTATTTAGTGGATTGAATAATTTCTAAAAGTAAATTATTTCATTTTAAACTATAGGATTGTTTCCCTTTGTGTACTTCTTAATTTATTGCTTCATTTATGCACAATGTCTGGTATATATATTCATTTACTATCTGGAACCAATATATTGGAGGTTTTATAATGGGATTAATCTCACTCCATGTTTTGTCCAAAAATTTGGACCCAAATAGATTATATGGTGGCATATGTAGATAAGGGAAAGCACCCTTCTTCATCAAGTACAAGAGTGCTATTTAAGTTAGAGAGCATGAGACCAATTTGGGGCTTGCGATGCTATTGGAGTTATTGTTTTCTATACATTTGGTTCAATATTGTTTTTATCTTTGTGAATTTTTTAGATGATTTCCTAAATACATGTGACATGCATCATTATATATATATATATATATATATATCAATTGTTTATACTATTAGACTTCTGATGTTTACTCTGTTTTATGGTATTATTGCTTATGCTACTGTTTACAATTTGTTCTTGCTATGGTACTCTACTTTTGATGGAATATTTTCCCCACAATCACACCCAAGGTCCTCACTTCTATTGGGAAGCCTCTAGAATTTGGGGAATTGCACTTGAGGCCATGTGACCAACAAGGTACAAGGCACCTTTGGGAGGCACCCAGAACTGGGATGATACAAAGTGCTATCAAAGGAGTTTCTTTTATTATTTTTCTTACTATTTAGATCCTATAGATAGGTATAGGAATTAATAGGTAGTTGGTAACAAGTTGTGCTCGAGAGTAGATAACCCATGTACAGGGAAAATCCATGTTACCTCGAATATTGCAATTTTTTTTGGTTTTACAATTTTTACAGTTCACTACATTTCACCATTGGGTGACTTGGTTTTTTTTCTATAATTGTTGATATCATTGTGGTTCTATTTATGTTGCAACAATATGAGATGAGGGTATTCCATATCATGCATCATGTAGGCACTTTCTACGGATGCCATGTCATGCATTCTTGTTATTCCATTTAGGGTACATTATTGATTACTTATTTTTGTGACAGATGTTGTGCTAGATATGCATGTTTTTTTGATAGAATTCCTTCTATTTTGATTGGGTATTAGAAAGTTGTAAATTTTAATTTGTATGGACACCATACTTTGGTCTCTAGGGTTCTATTTTCCCTCTTGGATTGGAATTTGGTGGATCATGTTTGATATTCAATTGAATTTTTTCATGTTATGATATGAATAAGGATGACAAACATTGATTGGCCGGTGTATGGGATCTCAAAGGTCAGAATATTTCATGACCTTGAGAAAATTATATGTTTTTAGTGGTTTTGGGGAAGTTTTAGAGGCCTACTATCTAGAAACCTAGACAACATGGCATGTGATTTTATGAATACACACCATGTCTTATTTTGTTCTAGAAGAATCAGCTTTTCTTATGTACACAATGTGTACCGGATGTACACGATTGTAGTCTTTAAACATTTCACTGGCTTTGTGAGCAGAGATATGAGGTTCGGAAACATTGGTAGAACACACCATGTACTTGGAATACAAACCTTGTCGAAAGGACCGTGTATCCAGCCATGTTACTAACAACACAGGTCGTTGGAGATTCGATGGTACACACCATGTCTAGGTTCAACACCTCGTGTAATGTTGTGCTAGTAGAATCCATGTGGTTTATCTATGTACAAGAACTTGGGTAGGGAGAAAATTCTAGTACAATCCATGTTTCATGAGGAGAAAGCCGTGTGTATAGGGGTTACAGGAGTAGGATAGACAGAGGTACATACCATGTTAAAGGCTTAAGGGAACACATGGTGTAGGGTTTATATATGTTGTGTAACCCTGTTTTTTAAAGCATGGATGACTCTCCTCTTGTTCCTTTATTGCACTTCACTGTTTTGTCCTTAATAATATTGAATTGAGGTGTGCACTTGACCATGCAGAGTCATGCATCCATGATTTCATTCAGTTGTACGCCAAATACAGGTAAATGATCAGACACCTGAACTAGTAGATCAGGGACAACCAGTAGATCCACCCATCATGCACCTCCTGAAACAAACTCTTATACCGGATGTAGGTGATGATGCACAATTCTGTGAAGGCTTTTTGAGGATGTTACATACTTTCCAGGGAGCATCACATATTCCTCCATCTATGGAAGAGCTAACTAGGGTGTTCCAGAATCAGTATCCTCCCACTTTTTCTAGGGATGGGGGACCATAAGATATAGATTCATGGTTGGGGGGTCTTTCTTATTATCTTTGAGTATATGGAGATGCCTCTAGAGAGAAGGGTAAATCTTGATATGTACATGCAACATGAATCTTCAAAGATATTGAGGGATGTTATCTAATAGGAAGGACATCATCAAGATATGGCTTGGGAAGAGTTTAATAGGACCTTTTATGAAAACATATTCCCTGAGACGTTGAGGGCTGATTGATCCCGAGTGTTCATGAATTTGGAGCAGGGATCTCTATCAGTAATGGACTACTAGTCTTGTTTTATAGATCTTCAGTGCTTCGCAGCTGTTATGGTAGGCGATGAATTGTCTTTGGCTAGGCGATTTGACGATGGTCTCAGGTATGACATCCGATCATAGGAAAAGGTGTTCAGGATGACATATTTGATGGATATAGTGAAGCAAGTGCTAACTACCATGTATAATCTGATGGAGTTGGGATCTGTGATCCAGGTCAGTTCGGTATCCAGTGTTGGTACTCCTTTTATAGACAGCATGAAGCACCATTGGGATCCATAATGTGATGTTGCTTCAGGTAGCCAGGCGGTATGGTACCAGTGTTGGATGAGTGGGCATACAAGACCATATTTCTTGAGGGATCATGTTTAGTGATGGTATTGCATCAAGATATACCATATTCTTCATTTTTATGTGTTTTCACCATTAGCGAGTGATATAGATTCTTTTATGAATCCACATTCAAGAGAAGGAACACCAGTTTCTCACTAGCTAGGGAACTGGTGTTCTTCTAGCCGTTTAGGTGGAGGGGGAGGTCATGGTCAATGTAGCTAGATAGAAGGATTTTAGTGATAGTTGAGTGTATCATCTAAATGTTGTCAGGCATCGTCATAGGGATGTGGTACATGTCAGACTTTTTCAGTGGAGCAGACCCCGCAAGAGTAGGATCCCAGACCCTCTATGGTTAAAGGTATGATTCTAGTTGCCTTAGTTCTAGCTTCATCTCCTTTTGATACAGGGAATTCTGATAGTTTTATATATTTTAACATTGTGGATAGACTTGGGCTCTGTATCATTACGTATGAGGATGTTATGATGATAGACACTCCATTGGAGAATTAGAAGGCTAGTGTACATCAGTGCAAGGAGTACCCTCTTAAGGTTAGCAGGTATCACTTCTTATGAGACCTGTATGTCTTAGAGATGATGGGTTAATATTTCATGCTGAAAATGGACTAGTTAGTCTCTTTCAATGACTTTATTGATAGTTATCACCGCATGGTGAGTTTAACACCAGCAAAGGAATGGTCTTTTCTACACAAGGGAGAATGGGATGTCTAGGAGTGCAAAGTTAGACCCAAGCATTAGGGGGTGGGAGGAAATACAACCCATATAGGTAGTTTATATCTAGATGACAAGGGGACTTCACAGATGGACTTTCCTCCAGTGGTGGATCATTTTAGGGATGTCATTCCAGATGAGTTTTCTGGTTTACCTTTAGGGTGTGAGGTGTATTTCTATATTGAGCTTGTTCCAGGAGTGGCACGAGTGTCCATTCCTCTATATAGGATGGCTACACCAAAGATACAAGAGCACAAGAAGTAGTCAGAGGAGTTGTGGGAAAAGGGTTTCACTAGACCCATTACTTCTTCTTGGGTTTCTCCTATTCTTTTTTCAAAGAAGGTGGATGGTAACCTCATACTTTGTGTGGATTATCAGAAGCAGAACCAGTTTATGTTCAAGAACCAATATCTCATACCGAGGATTGATGATCTTTTTGACCAGCTTCAAGGATGTACGGTGTTCTCTAAGATTGACTTGAGATTTGGTTATCATCAGTTGCACATTAGACTCTCTTACATACCCTTAAAACCATTCTTAGTAGGTATGGTCTATAAGATTATGTAATTATGGAATTTGGTCTCATGAACACGCTAGTATTTTTCAGGGCACTGATAAACCAAGTGCTCGATCCTTATTTGGATTCTTTTGTGGTAGTCGTCGTGGACGATATCTTAGGGGTACTCCCACACTTGACATGACCATTCCACAAACCATGATACCCTTATGAGTATACCGAGAGTGCATTAGTTGTTTTCTATGATCTCAAAATACCAATTTTGGATGCATCAGATTTTCTTCATGGTTCATTTTATCTCAGAGACATGAGTATTAGTAGATCTAGATAAAGTGAGAGAATTAGTTTTCTGTGAATAGCGGAAGGAATTATTTGAGGTAAAAAGTTTTTTGGGGATGGTAGGTTACTGCATATAATTTATAAAATACTTTTCATGCTTAGCAGTGCCATTGACAGGCCTGACTAAGAAGGGTGGAATGTACTTGTGGAGAGATTTCTACAATTCTTCATTTCAGGAGCTTAAAGAGAGATTGACTTCAGCACCAATACTAATTTTGATAGAGTTGGGAAAGAGTTACAATATTTACTATGATGCATCAGGTATTAGTATGGGAGAGTTTCTTATGTTGGGGGAAGGATTCGTTGCATATGAGTCTCGGCAGTTTAATCCACATGAGAGGAATTACCAAACTCAAGATCTCAAGTTTACTGCAGTTGTGTATACTTTACGTTGTTGGGGACATTATATTTTGAGAGATCATTTTTTGACATTCACTATCCACAAAAGTTTCAGTTATTTTTACTCAGTGTGACCTGAATTTGAGAATGCAAAGGTGGGTAGAGTACCTTGTGTCTTTTGAAATTGAGAATTCCTACATGCCTGGGAAAGGCAACAGAGTGGTAGATTTTATGAGAATGTGGACTCAGATACATGCAACTTAGGAGGCCAGCAATGAGTGGCAACTTATGGATCTATTCTCTGAGATGTATTTGGAGGTGTATGGGAAGACATTTCATTCTTTTATTGTTGTTACTTGTACTCTTCTGGATCAAGTGAGAATAAGGAAATAATTAGATTCTAAATTCTTGGTCCTAACGGAGAATATCTCAGGAGAAGACCCTAAACCTAGCTGGACCATAGGTGATGATAAAATCTAGAATTCTCATTGGTGCGTATGGGATTAAGCAAACATACATAAGGAGATTTTGTGAGATTTTCATTCTTCTATTTGGTGTGTTCATCCTCGTGTCACCCAGAAGTATTGAGTTCTACACTGTCAGTATTTCTAACTAGGTATGAAGAGGGATTTGGTGGGTTTTGTTATGAGATGTTCCACATATCAGCAGGTGAAGGTGGATTATCAACAACTAGCAGAGCTATTACAGTAGTTACCCATTCTCGAGAGTAATTAAAATGATGTCAGGATGGATTTTGTGACACGTTTACCGAAGTCTTCTTGAGGTAATAATTCCATTTGGGTTGTTTTCGAAATACTCATGAAGGTTTTAAATTCCACACTAATCAAGGGAACATCTAGTTTTAATGATCTTGGAAGGTTTCACAACTGAGAGATTGTATGTATTCACGGGGTTCCACACTCTCTCTTTTCAAACAATGATGCTCGGTTTACTTATCGTGTCTAGAATGGACTAAAGAGGGATTTGGGTACACTGGTACATCTGAGTATATCTTACCATCCAGAAATATATGGTTGGTCCAAACGTTCAATTTATGTATTGGGGGACATGATTCAAGCATGCGTCCTATATTTTGGTGTTTCTTTGGAGAGACATGTACCCCTAGTGGAGTTTTCCAACAATAATAGTTTTCAAGCAACGATTTAGACGGAACCATGTGAGGTTTTGTATGGTTTGCCATTTTGATCACCCTTATGTTGTATTGAGGCAAGAGAGGTAGCTATATTGGGACCACATTTATTTTAGGAGACTACTGAGAAGGATGAGTTGATTCACAAGGAGATGGATAGTTCATAGTCTTGATAGAAATATTATGTTGATTGATGGTGATGGCTTCTAGAGTTCGAGGTCAGAGATCAGGTTTTCTTATGTGTCACACTAAGGTTAGGACACAATAGGTTATGATACATGGGAAGCCTTCACCGAGATATTTTTGGCCATTTGAGGTTTTGGAGAGAGTCAGGACGGTTGCTTATCGGGTTCATTTACCTCAAAGGTATCGGGCTATGCACGACGTTATCTACGTTTCTCATTTTCGATGCGACTTTTCAGACCCGTGTATCGTTTTTCAACCCGAGGAGGATGATTTGTAGGTGTATGCATCCTTCATGGAGAACCATATACAGATTTTGGATCGTAGCATGAAGGTTGTTTTTGGCTAGGTTGTTCTACTGGTACGAGTGCTATGGAATCACAGGTGAGTATATGATGAGACTTGGAAGAGAAATGCTGATATATGATCACAATGGATAAATATGTTTTATTTTTCTTCTTCACCTCCCTTCAATGGGAAATTATGGGAAAAAAATATTTTAAGGGGGGAGTTTGTAAGAACATTGATCGTTATTTCATGTATGGATCATTATTTTGGGTTGTTTTTTAGGAAAAAGGAATAAAGGAAAAAAATTCTATGTACACGCCATGTACTCTCACCATGTACCCAGTTACTACTTGTAGGGGTGTATTGGCCATGTAATTTCCGAGTTCATGGACGCGTGGTGACCTGGAAAACCACTTAAAGAGGGGCCAGTTAAAGCTATTACACAATGTGTATATTAAATGAACATGTTGTGCACTTTTCTTTTTTGTTTTATTAGTCAGACCAGGTTCGTGTATCATCTCCAGAAGCATCTTATTCTTCCTATGTTTCAAACAGATGAGCAATGATATGACCAAGAACTTCGAACCCCTACTGTTCCTCCATCAGATCTCATATTGAGATGTCGATGGGTGCATTGGATTCCCAACAGTGAGTTTTATCTTCCCCTATATCCACTCTTTCATATTTCTCCTCTCTCTTGAGTTAACAAGGGTTGACAATTTTTACACTTTTCGTAGATCTATGTCATTATATGCTGATTCAAGCGCCTATGTTCATGATTTTTCTCCGTGCAACATAGAGTTTGGTGGTTAGTTCAATTATTTGATAGTATTTGGATTATATATTCTTAAAGTGGTGAATACCCAAGTTTAGGGTATTTGTATTTTTGTAATTTAACCTTTTTTAATTCATTTTATAGTTTTTTGTTTGAGAAAGGGTTATTGATTATGAATAATGTTGATTAACTTGATTATGGATGTGTTTCCCAGGTTTGTTAGGTTATAGAAATTATGTCTAGAAAGAATGTTATGGTGCTCTGTTTTCTTTTCCTTGTTTTATTAGTATGGATTTTTTGTTTATATGAGATGAATGTGTTTTTCATTTATAATGAATGACCAAAGGGAATTGATCCTGAGTTTGGGTCTTTTAATTACAAATTGTTGTTATGAATAACCAGATGTATTAACTATGAGATCTGTGGTGGGGTCATTAACCAAAGGGGATAGACTATGAGAGATACACAGAGGGTCGTTATTAAATGAATATTATACCATTGGGAATTGAATATGAGATCATCAAGCGGTCATTATATTTTATTGTTTATGTGCATATCAAGGGTTTATTGACTGTGAGAGCTACCTAGGTGGTCATTTGTAAATGTATAGTGCTATGTGGGACCAAAGGGGATAGACTGTGTAATATTTCTCAAAGGATCATTATTTATTGAATTGATGATATTTTTAACCAGAGGTGTTAGACTGTGAGAACTTTCCCATAGGATTTCTTGTTAATAATTAAATGATTATAAAGAGTCTTCCAAGCCAAAGCACAATCTTGGACTCGACCCTACTTATTTGTCTAGATGGTCTTTCAAGACATATGTTTTTTATTAATATACAAGGGGATACAGAGCTTAGGACGGATCTTGAGGTTACATTAATCAATGGATTAAATATTTTATAAATGTGAATGAATGTAATTGAAACTATAGGATTGTTTACCTTTATGTACTTCCAAGTTTATTTCATCAATTCTACATATTGGATTCTATATATATTCACTAAATGTTAGGCACACATATTTTGTTCGATTCCTACTAGGATTTGTCTAAAATCCTATTCGGGTCATGCTTTTGGACCCAAAAAGATTATATAATTTTACGTATAGATAATGGAAAGCACCCTTATACATTAGGCACTTGATTGTTGTTGAAGTTGGAGAGTATGCGACCAACATGAGGATTGTGATGCGGTTGGAGTTATTATTTTATGTTCTTTGGTTTCAGTATTGTTTTTCTAGTATTTGGACTTGTTTGGATGATTTCCTAGACACTTGTGGCATGAATTATATATATATATATATATATATGTGTGTGTGTGTGTGTGTGTGTGTGATACTATTTTTTATACTATCAATATTCTGTCGTTTACTTTGTTGTATGGTATTATTTCTTCCTCTACTATTTATGATCTGTTTATCCTGTGGTAATCTTCCTAAGAGTTTATAGTTTCCCCACTATCACACCCAATGGCCTCACTTCTAGTTGGTAGCCTCTAAGGTTTAGGGAAATGCACATGAGACCATGTTCCCAACCAGGTATGTGGCACATTTGGGGGGCACCCAGAACTAAGACATTAAAATTACATTTCCTAGGAATGGTACTTCCTCCATATATAAATAAAATTTAATACACATTTCATATTTTTTTAACCTTATCAATGTATTTTTCACTGTATAAAAAAGAACCTCATGTTCTTCCCTGCTCTTGCAGTATGTTAGAATATTGTCATTAATGTTTACCTTAAATTTCTAATGGTAATATCTAGAGACTCAATTCATTACATCAATAAATATTGATAGAGAATTAATAAGTCTAAATGGAATCATTTTGAACTCATAGTGTCTATACCACATTTGAAAGGAATTCTTGGGAATATTTTATTATTCACATTTAGTTGGTGATATCCCAATTGATGGTCTGCCTTATATAAATACCTAGATCCAAGTAGTTAACCAAAACATCTATCTATCTATTTAAGGGGATACTTGTTCTTTATTGTGATTTTATTGAGGTCATGATAATAAATCCATAGGATCATTGATCAATCATTATTCCTCATAGAGAGCATTGTTTCTCCCTATGGTGAAGCACTCAGGTGTATAAAACCCTTACCCATATTCTCCTGTAGCTGCTTATTCAGTTATTCTAGCTCGATAGTGGACATTCTATAAGGTTCCTTTGGTAAAGGAAAAGTTCATGGAATATGTTAAATTTATAACTCAACCTATCTGTCTAGAGGAATACCAGGAAACGTTTCAGAGGACACATCAGTGTAGTCCCAATCAATGGTAATGTATCCAAAAAATTAAGTAAAACTTGATTTTATTTGAGGTTCTGTACACAAACATTATTTAGAGAGTTATATAATTTGTGTGTAATAGTTTCCCCATTTTATATTATAACAAATAATTCAACCTCTATATTTTATAGTGATGTATTAATAGTTATACTAAACTTCCATGATATGAAAGAATTCTTAGAATAATAATCAAATACTATGTTCGATATTCTTGAATGAATAACCATCATATCTGTCAGCACATCATTGTAAAGATCCACCTCAGTAGTTATGATATCATATGTATTTCCTTGATACATTGAAGCCTATTGTTATCAATTGACTCTAACAACCCCTGAATTAGTTAAATGGTTCTCATAAATCCCATGTTCCTTGTTTTTGAAAAATTATACAATAGGTTGAGTGTTTATTTGTAGATTGTTTTTCTTCCACATTAGTGGTATTATTTATATCTTGTTTAAAGTTATTTCAAAAATGACTAGTTATTCCACATTTGAATAATTTCTTAGTTCCCATTAGATCGTTCCTAGTATGCCTCTTCAGAAAATTTTGACATGTGGGATATTGGAATTTATCTCCATCATGGGATTAATCTATTAATCCACCCATATTATACTCTATTTTCCACTTTTTATCTCTGGGACAGTGAGACCACTGGAAGTCTCTAAACTCCATTCAACCTTGAGGGGATAAAAAACAATCTCTTCATAACTATTCCAGTCTCGAATCCCCAATTATTTTCATATACTCGGATTTAGTAATCTAAAGAAGAAATCCACTTTTATTTAGGTGCTCATGGAATATCTAGATATGGATCATTCAAGTCTTGGGAATTTTTCATCATATTCTCTAATAGGCATGTCTTCCTCTTTCTTCGAATTGAAAACCCCTCTCAATCTTTTGACAGAGAGTTTGGGGAAAATATTTATTGGAAAATATTTTCTTAGAATATTCTGATTTATTGGAATCAATTTAATCATTGGAATTATTTTTATTGATTATTATCCACCACAGATCAACTTCCTCATTAAAATTATAGACTACAATTACAACTTACTCAAGTTCTGCAAACTAGAGGATAGTGAATATCTTTTCAAAGGATTTAATCCACTATTTTGTGAGTAGGGAATTAGAAGATTCACTAAACATGGGATGCCTTTTCACATAAAGGATTTGATAGAGAATTTATCTTTCCTAGGAGGATGTCATTCTTATGGATACATGTTACTATTCCAAACATGAGACAATTGGGAAAGTACATTCATGAAGTTTTAAGTTCCCATTACCATTATATTTGTCTTTTAATTTGGGAAAAATTCACATATCTTTTCACATTTATTTTTGTTATGTGTTCTCCTGTGTCCATCCATTAACTACAAAAAATAAATTAAAATTACTGTGGATTTTGTAATTATATAATAATCATATAAAAGAGGAGTATATAAATATAGAAGGAAAATTTTATAATTGAAAATTGTATCAGAACTTTTGATTCATTATATTTCAATTTTATTTATTCATATGGATATAATTATACATAGGGTTCATATTAAAGTTCTCTAGTCCTAATTTCAAAAATTGACAAAACCGTGCTCTGATACTAACTACAGAGACCCTAACATCCTACACATATTATTACATGATTTTAATCCTAATTAGTCTTCAAATACAAGCCAAGGATCATAATTTATAGTGTATTTGGAAGACTATATGCATAATAAGGAATCATAAAACCAAAATAAAAAGAATATTTATTTATTCTTATTAATGAGATCATAACACCCATTGAGTCCTTACATATACCTATAATAACATGGGGAATAAATGAAAAAAGGGGTGATCTAAAAATCCTTGTGATGGAATAAACATGAGAATAAAGTGTTACACATTGATTAGAAGGAATAAAATTATCATATAAAATGTCAATGAATCTGGATAAAATGTGGTGTAATGTAATATCTAAATTATAGTAATGTGGGAGAAAAATAAAAAATGATAGAAGAAAGAGTCAAGTCTCATTTCACATGTAGGATCATGATTCAAGTTAACCACCAAGATCGTTTCATATGGAACACAATTCAAGGCTAACTGTAAGGACCCAACCTTAAAACAATACATAATATTGAATTAAATAAATAATTCACATTTAGGATCTTTTCAGGTTTACAGTTTTAGAGAATTAGGACATAACTATTACATCTCAAAAGATTACAAGGTAGTCATTTCTAAAAAGTTTCCATTTTTTTCATAAAATAAAAACTCTGGAAAAAAATTCATGTCTAGTTCCATGTTTTAGACAAAGTGACTTTTCCTTGATCCCATCCTTGACCCTATTCATCTTTATGTCCGGTGAAAACATTTCAAAACTTTGGATGAGCATAGAAATCTCATTAAGGGTTATAAAACAAATAATGAAAACATGTGTTCATAAATACATACAAAACATGAAATCCTTTACATACCTCATGAAATCATAAGATTAATGAAACACACGTAGAAATCATAAATCATAATTGAAACTTGTGTCATCCATATCATACTTACATTGTAGCTATCATAGCTACATAGAGAGTTACTTTGGAATACCCATCACAGTATATTCTGTAAATCTCTTAGGAGAAACATTCACATTTACCTCTATCACGTTACCCAATGCATTGGACAGATATCTCAGTCTCAACTGCCCTAGGTTTATCACGGAACTACCCATATACATAAATAATTCCCATGAACCATAACATTATTATAAAACATAACATAAGAATAAAGGAAAGATAACATTTCCACATTGCAATAATAAAATATCATTTCAAGATATTGAAATAATAAATTCATTCTCAAAATAAATTTCAATACCAAAAATACATAAAAAGAGTATATGGTATTTTTTCCTTTTAAAAACATTCTGGCTTGTTAAGGAAGCCAAAGATCAAATAATACTCGCAGTGGTGGAAAGGTTGTTGTCACCGCTTACGTAAAAAAAAGAAACAATCCTTTTTCTAATTTAGTATAACACATTGTATAAAAAGATTACCTTTGAATAAAATGAAAATTCAAAGGATTTTACACACCATAAAAAATAAATTCATGTATAAAACAAAAAATGCCTCAATGAAAGGAGATTGAGACGAAGTCCCTTACATCGTGTCTGACTTGACTCGATCATTCTTTAATATCCTTTAATTTAGGTTACTTTCTTTGGTTTGAACCAAAGGTCTTTTTGAAGTGCCTTCTGCCTATGGTAAGGCTTCTAGGGGGATGAGAGGGATGTAGGGAGATTAATTAGGTAGAGATTGGACTATCCAAATGGCTTGATAGGTCTGAGTAATTGGATATAAATGGTCTCCTTTTATAATGGAGACGAGGGGCTCTTTAGGAAAGGGTGAAAATATTATTTTTTTTATACAATTATATTCAGTTTTTAATGGTCCAAAAATCATTATAACCGAAAATAAGATGACTCATATTATAAATAAAATAATCCAACCAGAATTGGACAAGTTTTGGATAATCTTTTAATAATTATAATCTTATTTATTTAAATCATTTATTAATTTGGTAAATACTGGATCATTATTGTGTCATAAATAATTTAATTTATTTGATGTCTAAACATTATAAAACAAATACCATGATATAAAAAATATTCATATATTTCCAATGAATATTTATAGTCTAAAAAATAAATTATATAACCCCTTCTAAAAATTAATTTACTAAAAGATATTTGTTTCCGTCATTTTTGCATTTACTTTAGGTTAATTAATCTAAATTGACATTATCACTCCCAAGTGGCTCAATGGGGTCCCAAAATCTACCTAAATATTCCCATGGTTGTAAATGACTCAACCAATAAGTATTAGACAAGTGTTAAGGTAATTTTGAATTATTATAATATTCTTTTTACCTTGAATTACCTTATTTACCTTTAACCGTGGTAAATAAAAATCAAAAGTTACTATTCACCAAAAATTATTTTCATCATAATTAACCACATTTTACTTCTTTATAACAACCATGTATGTTGTATTTTTGAAATTCAATTCACAGAAGAGGTAAAATTTCATTTAAATGAAAAAGTCAGTTTTTTTAACTACCACTAAGTTGTTTCACTATTAAACAAAATTTACATTTTTCAGAAAAATACCAAAAATTCAGCCTAAGATATTTTTGATATTCTGAAATCAAAAATGATGTTTTTTTCCAAAGTGAAAATATAAAAGTGTCATTAATTAATTTTAAAATTTATTCCCATTGTTAAAACAAATAGCGTGTTTTTAAGAAACAATAACTATCAAAAGATCGACAGTTGTTTATGTCCAATTTCAAAGTAAACTTTATTCTAATGACCAACATTGGATTAAATAGTAAAAATATATTTTAATTTCACTTTAAAACCAACTAAAATAAGTGGGGGTATTTATCCCTAATAGAATTTTCAGATTCCCACGTTGCCTCTTCAAACATATCGGTTTTCCACAAAACCTTTACCTGGTGAATTATCTTATTTCGTAGCACTTTCTCTCTACGGTCAAGAATATGAACTGGTTGTTTCTCATAAGAGAGATTCTCTTCCAAATGAACTACCTCTCAGCTCTAAACATGAGATTGATCTGGTATATACTTTCTCAACATCGAAACAAGAAAAATATTGTGTACTTGGGATAAACATGGAGGTAAAGCCACTCTCTATGAAACTGATCCAACTTTCTCCAAAATATCATAAGGTCCAATGAACCTCAGACTCAAATTTCCCTTCATGACAAAACGCATCACACTTTTCCATGGAGAAGCTTTTTGAAAGATATGATCAGCTACCTCAAAAGAAAGATCCTTCCTCTAGTTATCTGCATAACTTTTCTGTTTACTCTGAGCTGTTCTCATGTGCTTCTAAATCAATTGCACTTTCTATACCATCTCATCTACCGATTTTGGTCCCATCAACTTCCATTCACCTACTTCATCCCAAAATGTTGGAGTTCGACAACGCTATCTATATAATGCCTCAAATGGAGCAATCTGTATACTAGAATGAAAACTATTATTATATGAAATTTCAACAAAAGAAAGATGCTGGTCCCAACTTCTATAATAATCAATAGAGCAAGCACATAACATATCCTCCAAGGTCTGAATTGTTCGTCCTGACTACCCATCTAATTGAGGATGAAAAGCTGTACTAAAATTTAATTCAGTACCCAATGACTTCTGAAGGCCTTTCCAAAAGATAGAAGTGAACCTGGGATCACGATCAGATACAATGGAGAGGGTAAATCCATGAAACTGGACCATCTATTTAACATACAACTGAGCAAGATGATCTAGAGACAATGTATCACTAATTGGAAGTAAATGAAAAGATTTATTAAATCGGTCAACTATAACCTTGTTTTCATTATTACGTTGATATGTCTTTGGTAATCCCACAACAAAGTCCATGAATATATTTTTCTATTTCCACACTGGAACTGGTAAGGGCTGAAGCATTCCTTTTGGTAACTATCACTCTGCTTTAACTTGCTGACAATTCAATCACATCATAGTAAAATCAGTAATATCTCTTTTCTTTCCATCCCACCAGTAATACTCCCGAAAATCTATGTCCATCATAGTACTGCTAGGATGAAATGAAAACGAATAAATATGAGCTTCACAAAACAACTCATTCTTCAACTGTGAATCACAAGTCACACATAATCTCTTTCCAAATCTCAAGACACAATCATTATCAATGTTAAAATTAGGCAACTTACCCTTCTGAACCAACAAAACCTTTTTCTGCAACACACTGTCTTCTTTCTGTGCTTTCTTAATTCTGTCTGATAGAGATGATTTCACTGACCCATAAAACAAAATAGAATAATTTCCCGCAACAACAACTTCTATGCCAAAGTTCATCAAATAAAAAACCAAAGGTTCTCATTCCAAGCATAACATGGTTAATGAATTTTTAGTTTCTCGACTCAAAGAATCACCCACTTTATTTGTTTTCTCCGGATGATAAAGGATCGTGCAATCATAATCCTTGATTAATTCCAACCATCACCTTTGTCTCATGTTCAATTATTCTTGAGTAAATATATAATTCATACTTTTGTGATCAGTATATATTCACACTTCACTCCATACAAATGATGCCTCCAAATTTTTAAAGCAAAAACAACAACATCTAATTCCAAATCATGTGTAGGGTAATTTAACTCACGTGGTTTCAACTGACGTGAAGCATAATAAATTACTTGATTATTTTGAATTATAACACAACCCACACCTTTCAACTAAGCATCATTGTAGATAAAAAACTCACCATTTTGGAAGTCTGTGACAAAAGTGTAGCATTCACCAATCTTCTTTTCAATTCTTGAAAACAATCATCACATTATTTTTTCCAGAAGAACTTAACACCTTTTCATGTTTGACTATATAACAATTCAAACTTTTCAGAAAGCCATCATTAATAACCTGCCAAACCAAGAAAGCTAAGAATCTTGGTTATATTTGTGGGTCTTTTCCATTCTTCAACAACTTTCATTTTAGCAGGATCAATAGTTATGCCATTATTTTGAAAAAATGTGACAAAGGAATGAAATTTGTTGTAACCAAAACTCAAACTTGCTGAATTTCCCAAATAATTTATTTTCTTTTATGGTTTACAAGACAACCTTTAAATGACTTTCATCTTCCTCCTTAATTTTCGAATAAACCAAAATATCATCAATGAACACAACCACAAAATTATCCAAGAACTCACGGATAATTCTATTCATATGATCCATGAATACAGCAGGTGCATTAGTTAACACAAAAGGCATAACTAAAAATTAATAATGGTCATATCTAGTATGAAACACAGTCTTTAGAAATTTCGTTTCCTTTACTTTGAACTGATGGTACCCAGGCCTCAAGTCAATCATTGAAAAATACTGAGCTCCCTGAAACTAATCAAACAAATCGTCAATATGAGGCAAAGGATACTTATTCTTAACAATAATGTTATACAATGCTCTATAATCAATGGAATGTCTCATTGAACCATCTTTCTTTTTAACAAACAAGACAGGAACACCCCATGGTGATGTGCTAGGTCGAATAAAACCTTTATCTAGTAACTCCTGTATTTTCTTCTATAACTCTAAAAGTTCAATTTGAGCCATTCGATAAGGGGGTTTTGAAATTGGATTAGCATCAGAAACTAAGTCTACGATAAATTCAACTTCTCGATTAGGTATAATACTAGGAAACTCATCAGGAAAAACATCAAGGTAATCATTTACCACTGGAACATCATTAATCTGAACCATTCCTTTGTTTTCAATAGTATTTTCAAGGTAACATTCATTTCCATCTTTTACTATTTTCTCAGCTTCTTGATATGTTATCAAAACATGGGACTCATACTTGTACAAAAACTAAAAATCATTCTGAAATGAAACCTCTTTAGCTCTACAGTCAATATTAGCATGATAAAAATAAATCCAATCCATGCCTATTATAACATCAAACTCTACTAGTGAAAAAACAATAAGGTTTGTAGGTAGATTCTTTCTTCACACAAGGACATGAATATTCTTATGTTTTCTTTTTGTCTCAACATTTCTTCCAGGTATTTTTACCATAACTTCAGTATTCATATCATGAGATGCAATTCTCAATTTACTAGAAAACTTCTCATAAATTAAAGAGTGTGTAGACCCTGAATCAAACAACACATTGGCATAATCTGAAATAACAAACAGTGTAACTGATACAACTTCATTTGATGGCCCAACATCTGCTGAAGTAGTTGAAAATGATTTCACCACCCCTTTCTTCTTTTAGTCTGGCTGCTTTCCTTTAGTTGAGTTCTTTGTTGGACACTCATTTGTATAATGAACCATTTCATTGCACTTAAAACATTTTACTGACTGTAAATCAGATTTTTTCTTACCATTACCCTGATATTTTTCAGTGCAATTACGAGCCTTATGTCCCATTTTAACACAATGGTATCACTTACCAGAATTCAAAAGTCATTCCCCAGCATTCTTCATACCAAAAATTTCACAAACTGAATATTACGTTTCTTACCATCATATTTTTTTAAAGAGTTCATCCCTTTCGCCTGACACCTCGACCTCTTATTTTGTTGTTTGTCAAAGAATAACTGATTATCATCGAATTCCATGTCCACCTTCTCCGCACAACGAACATGTTTTTCATAACCTTTGAAATTACGAGAATATAAATCCGTTAGATACTTTGGCTTTAATCCTGAGTAAAAATTGTTGATTTTACTATCAAGATCTATTATAAAATTTGGAGCATACCTTGCCAGTCGAGTGAATTTTTCTTCATAAGAAGCCACTAAGTCATCCTCCTACATCAATTCTAGGAATTTTTTTCTATCATAAGATGAACCATCTTAGGAAAATATTTCTCAAGAAAAAAACCATTGAATTTATCCCAATTGAGTGCATAAATCTTCTCACTATCCCTGATATTTATCACCATCGACCACCACTGATCAACTTCACCTTCAAAACGGTAAATAGAAAGACAAACGTTTTGATGTTCTGAATAACCCATGACATCAAAAATCTTCTCCAGTGCTTTAATCCACCCTTCAGCAAGCACAAGGTCAGATGATCCTCTAAATGATAAAGGGTGTTGCCACATGAAATTATCCACTACTTTCATGTTTTTCTATGGTTGATATGGCTCATCTCATTCATGGATACCACCACCATTTATATCCTAAGTCAATTGTGCCATCACTGCAACAAACTATTTAGTTCCGATTCTGACCATCTCAGGTTGCTAATTTTGAAGGGTGTCTTCCTCCTGATGTCATCCCAACATAGCTACCCTATTTCCTCTACGGAAAACCATTCTGAACACAGAAATATCATAGGAAAAGAAACATGGTAATATGTAAATGATATATGATTTCAATATTAACATAAATTACTTTATAGATATTAATTTAACAATACCCTAACTCCAAAAGTTGTCTAAACTGACCTCTGATACCAACTATGAGGACACGGCCTTAAAACAATACATAATATTGAATTAAATGAATAATTCATATTGATTATCTTTTCAGGTTTAGAGTTTTAGAGAATTAGGACATAACTATTACATCTCAAAAGATTACAAAGTAGAAATTTCTACAGAGTTTCCATTTTTTTAATAAAATAAAAACTCTTGAAAAAAAGAGTCATGTCTAGTTCCATGGTTTAGATAGCGTGACATTTTCTTGATCCCATCCTTGACCATATTCATATTTATGTCCTCTGAATACATTTTAAAACTTTTGATGAGCATAAAAAGATCAGTAAGGGTTATAAAACAAAGAATGATAAAAAAATTCATAAATACATACAAAACATGAAATCTTTTACTTAACTCATGAAATAAAAAGATTTATGAAAGACATGTAGAAATAATAAATCATAATGGTAACTTATGGATTCCATATCATAATTACATTGTAACTATCAGAGCTACATAGGGAGTTACTTTAGAAAACCCATCACAGTGTATTCCCTATATCTATTAGGAGAAACATTCATATTTACCTCCGTCACATTACCCAATGCATTGGAGAGCTATCTCGGGCTCACCCTCCCTAGGTTTATCAGGGAACCACCTGTATACATAAATAATTCCCTAGAACCATAACATGATCATAGCACAAAATATAATCATGAAGGAAAGATAACATTTCCACATTGCAAAAATTAAATATTATTTCAAGATATTGAAATAATAAATCCATTCTCAATATCATTTTTAATACAAAAAATTAATAAAAATGGTAGATGGTATTTATTTTTCATTTTAAAAACATTCCATCTTGTTAAGGAAGCCAAAGATCAAATAATACTCGCAGCGGAAGAAAGGTCATTATCACCGCTTATGTAAAAAACATTCCTTTTTGCCGTTTAGTAAAAAGCATCGTATAAAAAGGTTCCCTTTGAATAAAATAAAATGTAAAAGGGGGTTATGCACCGTATAAAATAAATTCGTGTATAACAATAAAAATTCCCCAAAGAAAGGAGATTGATACAAATTCTCTTACCTCGTGTCAGACTTGACTCGATCATTCATTAATCTCCTTTAATTTGGGTAACTCCCTTTGGTTTGAAACAAAGGACTTCTTGAAGTACCTTCTGCATAAGGAAAGGATTATATGAGATGAGAGGAATGTTGGAAGATTAATTGGGCAGAGGTTGGATGAGCCAAATGGCTTTATAGGTGTGAAGAATTTTATAGAAATGGTCTCCTTTTATAAGGGAGAGGAGGGGCTCTTTAGGAACGTGTGAAAATATTATATTATGTTATAATGATATTCAGTTTCTAAGGGTTCAAAAATCATTATTGCTGAAGATAAGATGACTCATATTCGAAATAAAATCATCCAATCAGAATTGGACATGTTTTGGATAATATTTTAATCATTATAATCTTATTTTTTTTAAATAATTTATTAATTAGGTAAATACTACATCATTGTTGTGTCACAAATAATTTAATTTTTTTGATGTCTAAAATTTATAAAAAAATACCATGATAGACGAAATATTCTTATCTTTCCAATTAATATTTATCATCGAAAGGATAATTTGTATAACCCATTGTATAAGTTAATTTACTAAAAGATATTTTTTTGTCATTTTTGCCTTTACTTTATGTTAATTAATCTAAATTATCATTATCACTCCCAAGTGGCTCAATGGGGTCCCAAAATCAACCCAAATATGCTCATGGTCGTTAATGACTCAAAAAATATAGTTTGGACTAATGTTAAGGTAATTTTGAATTATTATAATATTCATTTTACCTTGAATTACCTTATTTACCTTTAACCTTGGTAAATAAAAGTCAAAAGTTACTATTCACCAAAAATATTTTCATCTTAATGAACCACATTTTACTTTTTTATAACAGTCATGTATGTCATATTTTTGAAATTCAATTCATAGAAGTGGTAAAATATCATTTAAATGAAAAAGTCAGTTTTTTTATCTACCACTAAATGGTTTCACTATTCATAAAAAATTGAAGTTTTTCAGAAAAAAAAATTCAGCCTAAGCTATATTTGATATCATGAATTAAAAAATTATGTTTATTTTTCCATATTAAAAACATAAAAGTGTCATTAAGTAATTTTAAAATTAATTATCATTGTTAAAACAAATAGCGTGTTTTTAAGAAACAATAACTATCAAAAGATCGACACTTGTTTATGTCCAATTTCAAAGTGAAATTAATTCTAATGACCAACAATGGATTAAATGGTAAAAATATATTTTAATTTCACTTTAAAACCAACTAAAAAGTTAATCTAACTATATAAATAAATTATATTAAAAGACACCTTTGAATTAAAATACAATACTTTCACTATTCATTAAATAATGGTCTTTATCGGAAAAATCCCGAAAATTTACACAAAGCAAATTTGGATGTCCACATTCTAATGAAAGATTTTATTCGGTCAATTAGAATGTATTAAAGTGACCAAAACTATATTTAAAGAGGGTTCACCATTAAAAGGAGGTAATTCGGCCTTTTAATGTAAATTATGCTTAAAATTAGATTTATTCACATTTTAGGCCTCTAACATTTACTGGATTGAAATAAATACATTTAAAAAACATTTATAATCATATTTTTGTTAGTTTTGTTCCTTCCCGCCAATACAATAGCTAGGAGTTAACTACCATTTAAATTACTAATATTATATTATTAGTATGCAATGTAATATTTCAAAGAAACCTGTTGTTGCATATCGGGTATGCAATCGAACATAACAACCACTTTAAAGTAAATTTAATATTTAATTCACAAATATTAATAAATATGAAATATGTCTTATTCTTTGTTTACTTGGGATGTTACACTAACGACCAAGACTATTGAACATGACATCTCATGAGGCTAAACATTACCCAATGAATTGTAGTTCTTTATGGGAACACCCATAATAAGGTTTTCATGAATATTTGTTCCACATTAATAATCATATATAAGTAATAAACATAATGGTTTCCCATGGAATAATATGGGTATCGTAATCATGTCATAAGGAATAACAAATGGGGGTATCATAAAATATTTCCATGAATGAATGGAATTATATAATTAATGGAAATTAATAAATGAAAATAGGTAGAAAAAATTATACTTGAATAAATTTAAAAATAATGTTAATGATATGTTAGAAATGAGCCACATTAGTGTTGTTTAAGGAAATATGTTTATGATTCTTTATAACCGAAAATGAAAAATTGTTTGTATAAAACCTAAAATGAACAAAGATATATTTTATTCATATTATTATTGATATTGTATAAATAATGGTGGATTAAAATATATTATGAATTGCACTTGAAAATGGGTAAGAAAGTGTGAAGTTTCCATTAATCAGGGCTTCATATCAGGAATACTTGAGAAGGGAACCTTTTTAATACATGTATTTTAACATAAAAGAATGATAAATTGATATGGTTATATGAATTTGGAACATATAAACATAATTTGAAATAATTATTAAAAAATAAATAGTAATTAAATTTGGGTAAAGGAGATAAAGTGTAACCCGAAGGAAAAAATGGTGGTTCAGAAAGAATTCCTTTCCTTATGATTGAAATTGCTCCGAACTTGAACTTAATGTCTTGGATAATAAAATCTAATCCATTATTTAATAGTTTTTTAAAATTTCACACATGTATTTGATTTATTATCGTTTTTAATGTCCATTTATGGCCATTTGATGAGTAATAATAAACAATTTCACTATTTGGGAGTATTCATTTACATTGTTTTCAATGTTAGTTTATTTGTATACGTGTATGAAAGATCATGTTGAATGGAAATAATGGCCCATTACTAAGATTATATGTTATTAATGAAATTAAATTGTTTTATTTTCCCTTATATATAATTTATTTATATGTTACACTAATTAAACCTTAGATAAAATATTAATGATAATTTTTTAGATTGATTTTGCAGTTTCTTGATCATCACAAACTAGTTGTATTATATTATTTTATATTATATATATATTGGATCTATAAAATTAAATAATCTATAATGAATATATTATAATCTCTTTTAACCATAAAAATGGTTTTATGACCTCAATTTAAGGTGGTAAATTAAAATTGAATACTTATCGTCATTGAATGTGATAAATTAGCACATCACGTATAATGTTTTCATTCTTAGAAGAAAAATGTGAGGGGAAATAAATGATGTTGGATTATTCGATGAAAAATAAAATTATAGTATATTTGATATATTTTAGCTAACATTATACTTGGATATTTTGGGATGAGTAGATAATAGGAAAAGAAAAGAAACTGGAATGAAATTAAAATAAAACGAAAGAGGTTTTTATGTCTTGAATTATTCTCCTTGAGATCCTCCTTGGGGAACATGATTATGGAACTTTATTGAGAAAAAATTCTCTTATATGTGAGGTAGATACTTGGGAACAAGGTTGGGAAGAATTTTGAAATGTTTAATGACAGTATAGGTTTGAGGAAAAGTGTTGGTAAGGGGAGGTATTTATAGTGGAGGAGAGAGCATTTTTGACGATTTTATTCATTAGTTTATTATTTAAGATCATGAAAATGAATATTAAGGATTTTTATGACTAAATAAATTAACTAATTCATTTGTATTTGAACTAATTTCCACTTAAAAAATTCATGAATCCATAATGAATCAAAAATACATTTAATTAGCTTATATCGTAAATTATCAGATTTCACTATTTAACAAAAAAATAAAAAGATTTTAGAAAAATTTAAAAAATTAAAACTAATAATTTTTCGATGTTTATAATTCAAAAATGTTTTTCATTCTTGGAATTTATTTTTATAAATGTGATAATTTTTTTTAATTAAAATATTATTTAGTCAATAAAAACTAATTTAAAATTTGTAATAAATTTTTACCACATTGAAAAATTAATTAGGGTCTCATAAAATTATGTTATAATCATAAGAAAAATTAATTTTAAAATATATTTAGGAAATTAAATTTTCTTTTAATTATTTATATTTATTAAAAAATTGTAAATAAACATTTTTGTTTTATAAAAATACCAAGACGTAATTTTTCATTTTCAAAACCTTTATTTACTAATATTATTAAATAATAATTTCATATTCTCAGTTGTAAAATGGAAAAAAATTATTTAAAATTTCATCGGGGTAGTTACTATTCTATTGGTCGGGTTACTATTCTAACGTGTTATATTAGTATTCCATAGGTCATGTTATTATTCCATTGGTTTGGGTTCCTTAATTTCTATAAATAATTATTATTTCATTCATTGATCAATTATAAAGTTTTTGTTATGTTCTATATTTTATTTTAGGTGATTTATACTACATAACATTATTATAGTATGGAAATTTTCATTGATAGAAATTTGGCTCATTAAAAAACATCCTTTCACAAATGATGAACAACCAGTATGGTGAAATCTAAATGAACTAATCCAACCATGATTTTTTTCTCGTCATTTTATACTTCCTTTTCAATTAAAATTTATCTATTTGGTAGAAATTAATATGAAAATTTTTATTCCCAAATTTTCAAACTTTATATGTGGTTAGAAAAGAAACATGCATGTGCATTCAAGTTTACGTTTTTAAAAATTGTTGTGAACTCCCATAGCTGTTATGTAGTACACCAATTTTCCAAGGTGAAAATACATTATTTCATTTTAAAAAATACCATTTCTTTTTCTAAATAATATGGAGAATACTATGATATTGCGGCACATACAGAAGACCTTCTATTACATAAAATATTTAGGTTCTTTTTCAATATGTTTTTTTTCAATAAAAAACTGCCCAAAAACCATCAACCACCGCTGCAAGTGATTTTTTTCCCAACATTAAATTGTATTTGATATAACCATAGTAAACTCAAATATGGTGGAAGACATGTAAGGCTAGTATCACCATATATCTTGGTCTATGACTCATTACATGTGGGATATTGACTACTTTTTCAACACATGGTTTGACATGGATTACAATACATGTTGCTAGTATACAATCCTTGTAATCCCACATTGTTTTGGCCTCATAAAAACCATGGATATCTATATGATAAAATTATCGATGTCATTGTGAATAACATATAAACTTTGAGCTAATAGATGTAGACATATGTGAACTTCCTGTTCGGTAGTTGGTATACACACACCATGTAACACCTGAGAACCCATGAAAGGTACACTCCATGTTTTTACAAAGGTGGTGTTTGTCAATAATTTCTACAATTTAACTATGACAGAAATTACATAGATTGTCTCTAGATATACATGTTGTGTGAAATGTATTATTCCAAGATAAGTACATGCAATGTAATTTTTTTATCATGTTGAAATATATTCTTAGAGCTTAATATTGGGAAATTATATCACTAAAAAATGTGTAACAGTTTTCAAATAAACTCTATTCATTAAATATCATTCTACCACCACACATGAAATATATTATGGCGTGTTGTGTGTCCATTCATGTCGTACAAACTATGATATTTGATCTAGGAAATGACATGTTGTATATATTAAAACATTCAGTTCAATCAAACAATCGATGTAAGTATATAGTACCATATAATAACCATAAATAATTTGATTCACTAGATATATTGAGTGATAATAAGAATCACGTAAGTATTAAATTTTTTAAATGGATTTAACCCATTAGAAAATGTTCAAGTGGGTTGACCACCTTAGTATACATCATATATTAATTATTATAAAAATAAAATTTAAATAAATAAATTTATATAAATAATAAAGGATGGGAAGATTCTTGTATTTTAAGTACTATTTGGATAAAATTAACGATATAGAGTTGGTTATTTAATTATTTGGACCATTGATTAAATCTAGTTGGTATACATTAGTTATAGTGAATTAAAATTAATTATAAAATCTATATGACTAGTGGTTTCATGTTGTTACTTATTTTAAGCTAGAAAAACCTATGTATGTAGTGATATATTTATATAATTAAATTATTTATTTCATAGTTTTATATTAAAATTTCTTACTAAATTAAATATAAAAATCTATGAATCATCCCTCCATCCTTTATTATGCATCATACTTCATGAACAAGAATTATTTTATGCAATCATAAAACATTGGTACCCCTCACCTATGAGTGACTAAAAATTTATACATCATTGAGAAACCAATGAAAGGAGATAGTTCTAGAACTCAGACCATGTGAATTCAACCAAAGATATTTATAGAATATTAGATAAATTGTAGTAATTGAGACAAGGATGAGATTTAGGTGTAATTTTCATTTGTGATCAATGTTTACTTTTCTATAATTGATAAACCAATTGGTAGATAAAAAACCATTAACATATCACGCATTTTATTTATTTTGTTAATTAATTAATCAATTATTATTATTATTTTTTGTATTTTTTATTTGTATTGTTATAAACATTCACATAATGTAAATAAAATAACTTGTTTGTTAAATATAAAATGAAATTAATTGGTTATGAATAAATTATTTTATCATCCATAGATAATTAATTATGAAAATTATATATAATATTAACAATTATATGAAGAATAAAATAAATTTTATTTATTAAATATTAAAATGAAATATCTCAAAGAAAATATTAACTCTTAAAAATTCTTCCATCTAAATAATTTTTATACTACCATAGTTATAGTTTAAATTATTCCATATTAATGGAAATTTTCAATTATTAGGGAGTCATTATGAGGAAAACTATTCGAATCAAAAAAATTATCATGATGGGTAATGACCATAATCTATATAATATAATTTAGATGAAATAATTGATGAAGTCCAACTATATTTTTCCATGATTTACTACTTTGCTAAATAGATTACTAAACTGTGAGTTAATATAGTTAACTACTAATGAATACCTAAATACCTCTGAGTAATATTCATGTCCATATTTCATGTATTGAAGAAAAGGATATTCATCTTTTACACTATAATATTAAAGTGACTAGATATTCCAAATCTAGTAGTGTGAGCTATGGGATTTAATGGACTAGTGTGAAACTAATTAAAAAAATAATTAAATAAATCATAAAGTGTAATAATGGTAATAAAATAATAGTATTATTTTATTTTTATGGTAAAATTTGAAAATTTAAACACATAAAAACTATTATTATGTGTGTTTAAACAACATGTTAACAAGTTTTGTTATGGAGGAGTTCAGTATGAAGTATTTTTGGGTAGACTATTTTTATTGAAAAATAATTTGATAAGTTTATTTGTGGAGTTCAAGATTGAATATTGAATTTTAATGTGGTAAAATCTTTAAAAAAGAGGCATGGTTGCCCTCTAAGTGGTGTAATTTTTTCTTTGTACAAAGTTGCATCACTTCCATGTTTTTTCTAAATTTTTTGGTCCAAAAATTAAATGGAATTAAAAAAAGGTTTTTTAAAAATGGAGTTTCACGTAAATTGTAATGTTTTAAGAAAATGTGATGGTTTTTGAAAAAATTTCATATAAGGGATGATTTGCGGTTATCACATTAATATAAAAAAATTATAGTGTTTTATATAATAATGTAAACATAAAAAAATTAGAGTTTCATGACATGAGAAATATTGTGTGCCATATGATATAAAGATGTAGTTGTGTGAATGTGGTGAGTTAAGTGAAATATGAAACATTAAATCATTGATTTTTTTTACAAAATTACTTTATTGTACCATGTCAATAGTGCTGAAGGTAGTTGGTTGGAGGGTCATCCATTTCTACAAATAGGTGACTACACCGACATTTGAGAAAATCAACCATTAAAAAACGTTCCGGTTCTAAATCATGTAATAGTTGTGTGAACCTATTTCTTGTGTGAAGAAAAAACTCAAACATCAGTTTCATAATGAAAAAGGACTTTAGTCTATATGAACAAGTGAGTTCCATGAAAATCCAAATGTTGCATGAAAACTGATGGTTTCATGAAGAACTGAATATTTGAGTGAAAGTGAATGTTTCAAGAATAAATATAAAAATTTTATGATAGCTAAAATATTTACATGAAATTCATGTCACAGTTTACTTGAATGATAGTGTTTTAATAACTTGTAATAATTTTCTTGTAGTTTATTTGGTGATGTGTTAATCATTAATTGGATGAATGTTTAGCTTCATGATTCGCCAATTTAGGTGTAAACAATATTGGTCCAAGTGACCATATGAAGAAGAATTCGAAGAATCATTGAGCAAACAACATCTGAGAAATAAATGCGCTTTCAAATTTTGTATAGTTGTAAACGAGGAGGTCTAGTGAGTCTGCTAAGAAATTAGTTACAGTGGTAGAATTTAGTGGATTTGGTGTATTGGTACATTTCGTGTGTATTCCCCTTATACATATCCTAGTGAGGGTGAATCATGTAATATTTTGGTGACTCATTTATTCTTTCATTTTTTCTCATACAATTATTTTAGAAATTGGGAAAATATTGCTTTCATTAGTGATGAAACAAGATCAAAAGTGGAAGTTATTTTAATATTCCAAAACATTATTCACCACCTCACCCCCTATACGAGTATTTAATCTAGTTGGGATAACAATTAGTATTTGGGAAAAAGTTTAAAAATATAATTTCTCTCCCAATGGTTTTAATGGAGGTTGTAAACACAATGGTATTTTGATCATCGGTTGAAAGAGTTTTCAGTTATGGAAGATTAAAAAAACACTACTTCCGATCATTAATCATGAATTTATTAAAAACTATATTTTATTTTATTTCTGATAGTGTGGAAAATAGATTTCTATCTAAATAAGAATGAAGATAATTGGATGTTGATTCCAATTGAATCAATGCCTTGGCATGAGATTTATAAAACACAATCTATATGATGGATATTCCATGTAAGTTAGTGCATTCCATATTGAATTTTTTTTAAACATCTATGATAGTGATTCAAAATTTAGAGAAGTAAAATTAGTGGTTATATGGAGCATATTTGGGAACCATATAATTTACCACAATGAGTCTTTAGATGAATTCTGTGAATGGGTTAATGATTTTTTTTGGAATTCATTCCAGGTATGAGATAAATTATTGAGGATGTAAATAATGTTAAGTTCATCCTAAGATGACTTACAAATCAGATCAATTTGAAAATATTTCTACTATAAGATAAATATCCCAAGGATCTAACACAAGATCGTTTTCAAAATACTCTTGTCACATATGTGATGATAAATATTTATAATAAGTCTGTTAAAAAACGGGAAGTCCAACTCGGTGGAATTCAAGGACATAAAGAACATCACTATTGAAGATGGCTTGGATGAATAATAGAAAGATGGTGTCAAACAATTATATTCCTCAAATATTTAATGAAAAAATGGAATGTTCTAGAGAAAACATCCACCAGTATTCTTTTAATGTGTAAATGTTGGACATATTACACCAAGGATCCACCAAGGAATTCAAAAATATTAATGATAATGAATTCAAAATTACCATGATGTCGTCATCCTTTATAATTGGAAATAAAAACATAAAATTACATTTATTTAAGAACAATAACCTATTTTCACAAGATAATTATAGTTCTAAAGAATCTGATGTATAATAGATAGAGTAATTCAAATATCATGGATACAATTCAGTGGTGGAAGATTTGGGTTTGTCCCAGACATGATAGGATGAAAAAGTTGAAGGAGAATTCAAATAATGTTTTGATCTCCAAGATGAATTATAAGACTCTTTTGAGGATATAGATGTTTGGATAAACATAATGAAGAAATAAAATAGAGCGGATCATTATTATAATATATATATCTAAAGTAGTATGAATAATAAAAGTATAAGGTGAAAGAATAAATTGAAAATATTAAAGAATTACTATAAGAGAAACTAGAAAATGTAATTCAGTACAATTTCAAACATTATGAAAATAAAATATTAATTGATGGTTTTACTATCATTGTAAAAGATATAATAAACTATATCGAAGAACATAAATAAGAATTTGTTGAAATTTGGTGAAAATTGGAATATTAGAAGAGACTCTTGAATCCAAATATGTTCTTGATAATGTAGATTACATGGTCTATAGAAAATAAGTATATGGAGAATTGAGGTACATAAAAAGATAATTTAAATTATTATCCATATTAAAGTGCTGATATGGGGATTGATCACAAATATAATGATTTAATGATTGATGTAAAACTTAAGCTCCCACTACAAGGATGAAAATTGATTTGGAAAAAATAAGAACTTGAATGTTCATAGAATTTAATCAAAACTGATCATACAAAAAATACTCATTGGATTTCACATTGTAATAAGTGTTATTTTTCTGGTAAGATATGATCTTCCCAAATTGTATGTTCTGCTACTAATAGGTATTGAAGGGAAAAAAGGAAGTAAAGGCAGTGACATAGAGTTTCATATTCCAAAAATTATATTTATAGACACTATTTATAGTGTGAAGTACTAAAAAACATGGGAAAATATTTCTCAAAAACAATGTAGAGGAATATACCGAAGAAAACCAAAAGTGGTTGTAAATAGCTTCTAAAAGAATCATCAAATGTGACGAAAATAAAAAATCAACTTGTAACCCTAAATTTTGAAGTTCATACATCATACTAGAACAAAGATCAATAATATAAATCCACAAAAGTTATGAATTCAATTAAATGGATCAAAAATAAAATAACAAAGTGGGAAGGGGTTGCATATATCTTACATGAAATGTAATATCATGCTAGTGTATGGATCCATGATAGTTGATTCACATCCCATATTAAAGAAATCAAGTATGTTGGTACATTTATCGAATATGACAAGGATAGCGTTTATCAATTTTTTAAATGGTGAATACCTATAGATATTTGGCATTGGAAAATTTGAATTTGTGTGAAAAGATACGAGATGTTGTAATTTCATGGTTGTCGAATATCTCAATCAAAACATGCTATGTGTTATTAAATTATGCGACTCATGTCATGCAATATGCTTTAATAAGAACTAATGTGTCTTTAAGGGAAAACATGATAAGTATGTTTTATAGGGAAATCATGTGAAGGTGGATATATACCAAGTGAATAGAAAGGATAATATGTGGTTTCTATACATATAGTAAGAAATAATGTTGTGGAATAAATGGATTAGGAATGTATACCAATAATAAATGGGAGATTTGGTCGAATGTGATGCTTCTTGAGATCACCCCAAGTTATCACATGACCATACTCACACATGATATTCTTTTCAATAAGAGAAGATTATCAAAAAACTTAAAAAAAGAACCAAATTTAACCAGATTTCTTGAATTATTTCTTGCATAGGCATGTGGACCTATCTCACCAATATCCTTAAACAAGAAGAGGTCATATTTTGATTTCATTGACCTTTTAATCCAGATGGTATGAGTATTTTTCATTGGACACAAGGATGATGTGTTTGGTTTCATAACACAAAACCATAGGGAATCTAAAATGATTCTTATAGGGAAGATTTTAAATTTTTGAACAGATAGTTGAAAGAAATTCACAAACAACCAAATAGAAGATTATCTTGACAAAATTTTGATAAGAAAAAATTTGATATTGAGAAATCCTAAAAAAATATTATTTGAGAAAAGAAATTAGATCATAAAAAACATGTTGAGAATAAATATTATTGAAATGGGCATACAAAATAAATTCTATAAGTATTCTGTCTACAAATACAATAGGGATCTATTGTGACCTAAAGAAGAAAAATATTCATATGAGCTTTGATATGAAATGAAGATAACATTGAAATTATTTTGAATATTTAAAATTAAGTGTTCTATTCTCAATAAGGATAAAAATATAAAGTTTGTGCCACATGGAGATGAGGTGATATTAACTAACTACTTGGGATATATAAAACCATATCAAATATTCAAAAAGTGTCCGGAAAAATTAGGGGAAATAAATGATTTCACTATTGTAGAGGATAAATAGAATCTTCAACAACATAGTGAATAGTTTCTGGATGACAATGATGTGGAGGTAAAAAGTTCATGGGGATTATAAGTGGAAAATACTAATTCAAAAGATGATTCTGATAATGGGAATGATGAAATAAAATCTATATATATTCGGAAGTTAAAGAGTCGAGCTAAAATTAAAAGGAAAAATTCATTGGTAATCATGCAATGCTAGTAAAAACATGGAAAATAGTTTATTTACAAAAACATCTTTAAATCTGACCAAGATATAATGTGTTTTGATTTAGTGACAGGAGAAGAGAATTTGGGTCATCATATGAATCAATAACATTAACAAATACAAAATAATCAAATATGGGAGATTTATTTGAGGTCAAAATATAAGACTATCATCATGACCAAATGGGACTTCTAAAAAAATTAAATGTAGATAAATTTATAATTAAAAATATAATAAATATTATTAAAATGACACTTCAAAATTGAGGAAATCTATGTTGTTTATACATTTTATCCTATTTCAATTCATGAGACTACTTTCATATTTTTATACATATTAGTGCAATGAAAAATCATTATTTTTGAGTTGGACATCATGTTGGTGTTTATATATGGGGTTCTTGAAGTGAAGTGTATATCAAGTAGGTATATGGTGTTCTCTTTCAAGAAGATAAGAATAGAGTTTTTCGGCTTAGGAATGTGTTATATGGGTTGAATCATGAAGTGAGAGCATGGTATTCAAGACTTCATAAAATTTTCATGGTTACTATTTTTCATTATGGTGGAGTGGAATACAATATTTTTGTCAAAGAATGAATGTAATAAAATGATGATAGTGCTGGTGTATGTAAAAGACATAATTGGTCGATCAGATGAATCACCGTGAAAATAGTACACATAATTCCATAAAAATGAGTCTATATATCAATGATTGGAGAAATGAAAATTTTATTTGGTTTATAGGTGACACAAAAAACAAATAGAAAATTAATTTCTCAATTAAAATATTCGATGGATGTTCTGATAAGCTTTATAATTGACAGTTCCATGGAAATAAAGACTTTGGTGTGTACATCAATGAAAATTTAATGAGTTGATGAATTAAAAGTGGTTAATGTTACTGAATATAGGTAGATCATTATATTTATTCTATACATAATAGTTACAAGACCCGATATTGTTTTTTACACATTCCAAATTGTGTTGTATAAATGAAATCCCAATGAAACTCACCTAATTACAGTGAAAAGAATACTTCGGTATATGATATGACATTGGATTTTAGTTTTATGTGCAATGATACTTCTCAGAAAAATTTACTAGGTCATATAGATACAAATTAGGATGGTTCAGTAAATGAAAAAAAATCAATTTCAGGTGGTTTACTTTATCCCTTCCAATTGATTACATATTAAATAAGTATGAAATAATATTTTGATTCGTTGGACACAAAAAAGTATGAATATATTGTGGCTAATAAATATATAATTTAGTTATTATAAATGAGGATATATCATGATGAAATGTGAGTTGAATTGAAATTTTCGATCGAAATCTATAGGTAGAAATCATGTTATATAATAATTAAAAATATTATATTCTATATTTCAAGGACAAATGACATTGAAAGCAAGTATCATTTTCTCATGTAGAAGGTGAATCATGGGCCAATGATGTAACACCCTGAGATTTTATTAGATATATTCTTTTTTAAATTTCTTTCATATCTTCTGTTCTATGATACACAAAGATTATCTTGAACTATACACAACACCGTATTAGCTGGAATTATACGTAACCCTGACTTGGCTTGCATTACACGCAATCACGACCTTCCTTGATAGCGTGTGTTATACGCAATACTGGGTTTCACTAAACAACGATATATGGATATAATATTATTATGAACTAGATGTTATGAATAGTATTAAATAAATTTTTAATGTTATAACATTATTATTTCATCTTAATCTTTTTCTATAACATGGTATGTGAACAAAATATATTTTTCGGGTAAAATGAGTATTTTTTAAAAAAATACAGTTTTGCTGCCTTTGGTTGGCGCACCCACATTAAATCTAGTTTTTGAAAAGTTTATAATTTCAATTTGACAAAATTACATTCTTATTTGGAATCAGGATATAAAAATTTACTTTGGATAAAATTTTCATATTATTCTGATAAATTTCATATTTTAATGAATAGTAAAAACACGCTATATTTTAATTAAAAACAACTTTTTTCATCGTAATAATTTATATGGTTAATTTATAATATTGAATGATTTTAAAGTATAAATAGAATATATTTTCACCATTTAATATAATTTATGTCATTATCATTGATTTTACATTGAATTCATATGTAAAATCATTTCAATCTTTTGTAATGTTTTAACTTTTAAAACCCATTTTCATAACAACGGGATAAATTATAAATTAATTACTGAAAATTCTGTGTTTTGAATTTTGAAAAATGGATTATATATTTGAATTCAGTGGGTCTAAATTATGTTAATATGTTACTTTTATTTTTTTCATATTATGAATAGTAACTACGGTAATTTTTATTTACTATAGTTAAAGGTAAATCTGGTAATTATGGGTTAAAATAAGATTATAAAATTACCCTAAAACTTTCCAAAATTCTATTGGATGAATAAAAGTATACCCATATAACCAAAGGGTCGGAACAGATTAATTTTATGGACTTTGTTCCATGAAATAATATAATTATTATTAAAACCAATGAAAGTGACAACATGGAACTCTCTTAAATATTATAAGTGTAATAATTTTAATTTAGTGATAAAAATCATAAAACATCAGATATAAATAGTCCCTAAAAACATAATAAAATTATATACATCATATGAATTTATTTATAATTTTTAGGGATTATATAATTATCATTAATTATGACATAATATTGATGTTGAAAATATTTTATTGATTGAAATATCAAATAAATGATTTTAAAAGTATTAAAATTAATTTTATATGAACTATTTAATATTATACACTAATTTTCTAGGTAAATATGACATTTTATTAATCTATTAAATCTCTTAGTTTGAACATATCTTCTGTATATATTTTATTTAAATTCAATCAAATGAATAGTGTCAAATTGACACTATTGATATTTTATAAAAATTACATATTATAAAATTGTTTAAAAATCAAATAAATATTTAAAAATTATAAATTAGATTTTTTATAGTCGAAAATGTCATATATTATCCTATTATGGAAAATTAAAAACACATAAGTGATTATTTTTAACAATTTAATATTTTGAATTTTATTACCACAATTAAAATTAAACAGATTAAATAAGGATAATTCAAAATGATAATGATTAAAATTATATCAAAACATGTCTAACATTGATTTTTGGATGATATTACAACCCTATATCTTCTAATCTTTGAATTGAGTCATTTTTGGAGGTTTTTATGTAGGTTTTGAATTTATATTAAACTAATATTTTTTAGGATTCCAAAGGTGCCCCTCTCCTCCCTTATAAAAGGGCACCTCCTCCCTCTCCTCTTTACACAATTTAGAGCCTTCATGCTCGGCCAAAGCCTGACCATTTCCCTTATGAACCTACTTAGAAACATTCTAGAGGTTCTGGACTTCTTTAAATTCCAATTTTGGTGCCCTAATATAAGGTTTCAAAGAGACGTGTCGAAGAAGAGTTAATATCCGTTACCGATTCTTTCAAATTTATTCTTTCTTATACCTCCTATTCTTTAGTTGTTTCACTATATTGTAATAACATAAGTATCCCTAATATATTTATATGTTATTATAAATATGAAACAAACTCATTTCCCCTTCTATCCATCCTAAGGAAATTGAAATCACCGCGCGTGCGTACGTACGGAATACAGTCTCCACGCCGTGGTGTAATCTGTTTTTCCACCACCACCTTACTTGGATTGGTATAATGGTGTAAATAATAACTACATATGATTATTATAACAACATATAGAGTCTAATATATTATATCATTCACTCCAATTCCATTCAATAAATATTGGAATGATATCATCGCTCGTGCGTATGTACGGATTACCGTCTCCACGACGCGATGAGATTCATTTTCCATGTAAACAATTCAAGAATGATTATAAAGTATATATAATAAGTAATCATGAAATATATGATATAATAATGCAACTGGATATATGTATATATATGTGTATGTCATCTACTTAATTCCATTCAATTCAATAAGGAAACAAAAATAGCGTTCATGCGTACATACGACCTACCGTCTCCATGAATGGTGTATTTATTTCCATTTATTGATCTATTATATATATGTATATTCCGAATATATATTATATATAAATAATGTTTTATATTCTATAATTATGTACACATTATCTATGTAATCATATGAATAATTACAAGTCAAAACACAGACAAAAAATGAAAAGATTTTACCCAAAACGCTCTTTAACATGGAATTTACAAAAGATCAGGTAATTTGAAGTCATAAGTGAAACATATATGATATCATAATAATGAATATTATTCTGTAATAAGTCAATGGAATTATTTAAATCATTATACATGAGGTTAAGATACGTACGATGCATATCGGACCTAATGTAATGGATAATGTTGCAATCTCAATTGTTTTCCATCCAAGATTGCTTATACGTAAGTATTTACTGGGGTTATATTTATCATCCATGTCAATTTTTTATAAAAATGTATTCATGTATGTTTAATGTACTTTTTATCCATTTTTTACTTTTACTACATGGTATGTAAGGAATATTTTTTTGTTTACCATACGATGTACTTTTTGATGTTTCCGGTGAAAGTACGAGAAGCATGTTTTTTTAACTTATACAGAATGAACGGATTTTTATAGTTTCATAAAGCCAAATTTTCATGAATCATACTCTACAATATTTCATGATTATTTTACAAAAAAATCCTTTTCTTTTAAAATTTAATGGAATTTTGTGATTATAATTGATTTTAAAGAAGAAATGATATTGTACATAAGAATTCATTTCAAGTGTTTTGTCAAAACTATTTTCCATCTAAGATGACATTATTGAGTATGATTATGTTTCAAGTATAATTTCTCTATGATTTAAATGGTTTCACTTTTCATATGATGAAATGATATCCATTTGTTTTATGTGGATTATTTGATGATGGGATGATGTTTATGAAACCCATTTTATTTTTTGGGTTATGATGAATAATTTATGTAAATATTGTGGAACAAGTAAGAATGATTTCATTATGAGAATGGTGGGACCTATATCTCCCTCCAATTCATTGGGTAATTATTTATATCTCATGAGATAGACATGGATGAAATAAAAAGTAAACCTGGTTCAGTAAGGGACTTTGTCTACTAAGATGGTCTTGCCAGCAATGCCTTGGCCACTATGGAAATCATATCATGTACTTAATGTTTTTACACAATTAAAAGTTTTATTTCCAAGATATTTTATCATGATTGATGTTCCATTATGATATATGCCTTACGTACTGCCATGTTTTATGTCACTGGTCAAGATTTCAATGTTTAAACATTATGTTCTTGTTTTTATGATAAAATGTATATGTTTTGTTTTATTTTAACCATTTTTACCCTTACCGAGCATTTGAGATCATCCTTTATATGTTTTCCTCATCCCAGGATATAAAGAAAGGTATTAGGTAAGGAAACAAACTGGGAAGATCTTTATTGGAGATATTGAAGATCATTCACCACGATTAGAAGATTATATTCCGAGATTCCAAAGACACTAAACTATTACGATCCTTTGGTGTCTATTTTTGTTATGTATTATGTATTCTGAAAAAGTAATGTAATGTCCATGTACGTCAAGATTTGGGTCTCTACATTTGGTATCAGAGGAAAGGCTTATTTAACCTTTGGAAACTAGGATGTGAAAACTTTAGTGAGATCCCTAGAGATATTTCTAAGGTATGTCTAGGGATGTCCCTAAGGTTAAGTATACTTATAGGTTAGAGTCTTAGAATTATGTTGACGATCATGAATAACCTGGGGTGAACCTAAGGTGTCATGGATTAAATAATTTTTGATAAGTTAGACATCCCATAAGTGAATTTTTATGATTATGTGGTTCCTCGTTATTTTAACTGTTTCTTACACTATGGTTTCCGGTCTTAGTCAATAGAGGGAATGAGAAGGAATTCAATTAACATTGATTCCAATGGACAAATTGGTGACTATGATCAACGAAATTATGTAATGCTTGGGGTTAAAGATATCGTGATTATGCCGAATCAGTCATCTCGATATATGACTAACAAGGGGAACATTAGTTGTATTCCTAAGTCATCAAATAAGAGGAAGATGGAATTTTATGAATGTTCACATAGTGAGGAGAATAGACAAATGAATATTGAGATTTCTAAAGAAGTGAAGAAGAACCTTGAGGAATACCTCAAATGGAGGGGAAGATGTTATCTATGTGGAGAAAAGGGTCATAGAGTGACAGACTATTATGGAGTCCTATTTCTTATTTGCGGATAACATGGGCATTACCCAACTCAATTCCCTGACCTAAAAAGTTACATCTAAATCAAGGAAGGAATTATCCTATGACAATCATTTAATAGGATGGATTGAAGTTTTTTTGTATTGTTATTCAAGAATACTGTTTTTGAGGTACTGTTATGGTATATTAGAATATCTATGTATTGGTCCATAGTGGTTTTCCATAAGAATATGTCATCGGTAACCATGAAAAGTGATTGAAATATTTTTGGAAGGCAGATGATATTCATAATAAGGAGTAAATGAAATGTTTGATATTATCCATGAGCTCATGATTGATATAAGGACAAAGTGATATCATGGTTTGAGTATATAGAATTTTTGGGATTTTTGGTATGTGTAAATAGTTATCTTTTGACAACATTCATGTTTTCACTAAGGTTCAATGAGTATTCATTTTTCAAGAGAATACATTATTAAGGTATTCACATTTTTGGAATGTTACCAACAAGATATATCTTATTATATATAAGGGATAAATAATGATATTCACATGCTTTGTTGATGGCATTTCTAGTAATTGTTTTCTATAAAATATGAGTTTGGATAGAAGTATTTTGGATAAGCCAAAAAATTTGAATGGATTATGTTGGACATAAGTTAGTATTGTTTAAGGATATAACTTTTTTTCAATATTATTAATGGGATTGTATAATAGTATAGTTTTAGAAAAAGGAAAACCCTTCGCATTGGACAAGATTGTGGGAATTGAACCCAGAACCGAAGTGCGACATGCCTTTATCACCTACCACTATCCTATAAGAAGTCCCTTGTTAGTTGATTATAGTTTTATTTTATTATGCGGTATGATAGATGAATTATATGTCCATTTTTGGAATCATATACAATTAACCCCACCATAGATGGACTTATGTATATTTGATAACATTTTCTAACCCTTTTTTTGAGACATATAGAATGACCCATCATTCTATCACATGATCTTCTAACACATCACGAATAACAAATTCAACTTCTTTTCTTAAAAAGATGAAGTGGATATTGTTCAAGGCACGAACAGCAGTGGGATTGTACCAAAATCATGTGTGTATTTCTTTTAATTAATCAACATTCGGGTAATGATCTTGAAAACCAAAAATGTTGTCCTAGTGCTCTTGTATCTGATTAATCAGAAACTACCTTATATTGTCACAAATTTATGGATTTGTGATTTTTGTATTTTTTATAGACATGTTCTCTACCACTCTCCATCAGAACATGATGGTAATATTTCTCTTCCATATCCATATTTTCACCTATGTTCTCCTACGTGGAAACCCAATGAAGAGTTAATTTGGGTAACTGTTATGTTTCATGCATCACTTTTTAAAATTAATTTTTAGAATTCCTTTTACAATGCGGGTTTTTGCGAACAAAACATTCAAGTGGTAAACAATTTATAACCACGACGTATTTCGAGGGAGAAATTCATTTTAAGGGAGGTAGAATGTAACACACCGAGATTTTATGAGATATATTATTTTTTAAATTTTATTCATATCTTATGTTGTACGCTACACCAAGATTATCTTCCACTATATGCAACACCGTATTAGCTTGCACTATACGCAACCCTAACTTGGCTTGCATTACACGTAATGACGACCTTCCTCGATAGCGTGTGTTGTAAGAAATACCGGGTTTTACTAAACAATGATATATGATTATAATATTATTATTAACATGCCATTATTAATATTATTAACTACATTTTGAATGTTATAACATTATTATTTCATCTTACACATTTTCTAGAACATGGTATGTGAACAAAATAAATTTTTCGTGTAAAATGTGTATTTTTTTTAAAAAAATGCATTTTTTCACCTTTTGATGGAGCACCCACATTAAATATAGTTTTTGAAATTTTTATAAGTTTAATTTTACAAAATAAAATTCTTCTTTGGAATCAGGATATAAAAATATACTTTGGATAAATTTTTCATATTATTTTGATAACTTTCATGTTTTAATGAATAGTAAAAACACGCTATATTTTAATTAAAACCAACTTTTTTCATCATAAAATTTTATATGGTTAATTTATAATATTTAATGATTTTAAGTTATAAATAGAATATATTATTACCATTTAATATAATGTATGTCATTAGCATTGATTTTACATTGAATTCATAGGTAAAATCATTTCAATATTTTGCAATGTTTTAACTTTTCAAACTTGTTTTCCTAACAACGAGATTAAATTTAAATTAATTACAGAAACTTCTGTGTTTTGAATTTTAAAAAATGGATTCTATATTTGAATTAAGTGGATCAAAATTATGTTAATATGTTACTTTTATTTTTTTGATATTATGAATAGTAACTACAATAATTTTTATTTACTACAGTTAAAGGTAAATCTGGTAATTAAGAGTAAAAATATGATTATAAAATTACCCTAACACTTTCCAAAATCCTATTTGATGAATAAAAGTCGACCCATATATCCTAAGGGTCGGAATAGATTCATTTCATGGACTTTTTCCACGAAATATTATAATTATTATTAAAACCAAAGAAGGTGAAAACATGTCACTCTCTTAAATCTTATAAGTGTAATAATTTTAATTTAGTGATAAACATCATAAAACATCGGATGTAAAAATTCCCTTGAAATATAATAAAATTACCTACATCATATGAATTTATTTATTAATTTTAGGGATTGAATAATTATTATTAATTATGACACAATAGTGACGTTGAAATTATTTTATTGATTGAAATATCAAATAAATGATTTTAAGAGTATTAAAATAAAAATTATATGAACTAGTTAATTTTCTCCAGTAATTGTATAGAAAAATATGAGATTTTATTAATCTATTATATCTTTTATTTTGAACATATCTTCTGTATATATTTTATTTAAATTCAAAAAATGAATAGTGTCAAAATTGACACTATTGTTATTTTATAAAAATTACATATTATAAAATTGTTTTAAAATCAAAAACATATTTAAAAATTATAAATTAAAATTAATATAGTCGAAAATGTCATAAATTATACAATTATGGAAAATTAAAAATACATAATTTATTATTTTTTACCATTTGAAATTTATAATTTTATTACCGCAAATAAAATTATGCAGATTAAATAAGGATAAATCAAAATGATAATGTATAAAATAAGATCAAAACATGTCTAAATTTGATTGGTTGATGAGATTACAACCCTATATCGTCTAATATATGAATTTAGTAATTTTTAGAGGTTTTTATGTGGGGTCTGAATTTATTTTAAAGTAATATTTTTGAGGATTCCATAGGTGCCCCTCTCCTCCTTTATAAAAGGGAACCTCCTCCCTCTCCTCTGTACACAATTTATAGCCTTCAATATTGGCCAAACCCTGACCATTTACCTTATAATCCTTCTTTAAAAACATACTATAGGTCCTAGTATTCTTCAAAGACCAATTTTAGTGCCCTAAGAGGAGGTTTCAAAGAGGCGTGTCGAAGAAGAGGTAATATCTGTTACCGATTCTTTCAAATTTATTTCTTCTTATACCTCCTCTTCCTTAGTTTTTTAATTATATTGTAATAACATCAGTATCACATATATATTGATATGTTATTATAAATATTAAACAAACCCATTTCACCTTCTATCCATCCTAAGGAAAACGAAATCACCGCGCGTGCGTACGTACGGAATACCATCTCCACGTCGTTGTGCAATCTGTTTTTCCATGACCACCTTACATGGATGGGTATAATGGTGTAAATAATAACTACATATGATTATTATAACATCTTATAGATTCTATGATATTATATCATTCACTCCAATTCCATTCAATAAATATTGGAATGATATCATCGCTCGTGCGTACGTACGGATTTACGTCTCCACGACCCGATGAGATTCATTTTCCATGTTAACAATTGAAGAATGGTTATAAAATATATATAACATGTAATAATGAAATATATGACATAATAATGCTACTGTATTAATTTATATATATGTATGTCATTTACTTAATTCCATTCAATTCAATAAGGAAACGAAAATATTATTCATGTGTGCGTACGACCTACCGTCTCCATGAAGGGTGTATTTTTTTCCATTTATAGATCTATTATATATATGTATATTATGAATATATATTATATATAAATCATGTTTTATATTCTGTAATTAATTAATCATGATCTATGTAATCATATGAATAATTACAAGTCAAATAACAGACGACAAATGAAATGATTTTACCCAAAACACTTTTTAACATGGAATTTACAAAATAACGTGTAATATAAAGTCATAAGTGAACCATATATTATATCATAACAATGAATATGATTCTTTAATAAGTCAATGACATTATTTAAATCATTATACATGAGGTTATGAAACGTACGAAGCATATAGGACCTAAGGCAAGGGATAATGTTGCAATCTTAATTGTTTTCTATCCGAGATTGCTTATACGTAAGTATTTACTGGGGATATATTTATCATCCATGTCAATGTTTTATAAAAATGGTTTCATGTATGTTTAAATTTCTTTTTACCCATTTTTGACTTTTACTACATGGTATGTAAGGAATCTTGTTTTATATACCATATGAGGTACTTTTTGACCTTTTCGGAAGAAGTACGAGAAGAATGTTTTTTTTAACATATACCGCGTGAACATATTTTTACGGGTTCATAACGTAAAATTTTCATAAAGCATACTCTAAAAGATTTCATGATTATTTTAAACAGAATCCTTTTCTTTTAAAATTTAATGGCATTTTGGGATAAGAAATTGATTTTAAAGAAGAAATGATATTTTCCTTAAGAATTCATTTCATGTGTTTTGTCAAAACTATTTTCCATCAAAGATGACATTATTTAGGATGATTATGTTTTAAGTTTAATGTCTCTATTATTTACATGGTTTCCCTTTTCTTAGGATGAAATTATATCCCTTTGTTTTATATGGATTATGTGATGATGGGATGTTGTTTAGGAAACCCATTTTATACTTTGGGTTATGATGAATGATTTATGTTTATTTTGTGGCACAAGTAAGAATGATTTAATTATTAGATGGGTGGGACCTATATCTCCCTCTAATGAATTAGGTAAAGATTTATATCTCATGAGATAGACATGGATGAAATGAAAAGTAAACCCGGTTCAGTATGGGACTTTGTCCACTAAGATGGTCTTGCCAGCAATGCCTTGGATACTATGGAAATCGTATCATGTGCTTAATGTTTTTCCACAATTACAAGTTTTATTTGCAAGATATTTTATCATGATTGATATTCCATTATGATCTATTCCTTATGTACTTCCATTTTTTATGTCACTGCTCAGGATTTCTATGTTTAAACATTATGTTCATGTTTTTATGTTCAAATATATATGGGTTTTTTTATTTTATCCATGCTTACCCTTACTAAGAATTTAAGCTCACCATTTATATATTTTCTTTTACCCAAGATATAAATAAAGGTTTTTGGTAAGGAAACAAAAGGGGAAGATATTTATGGGAGATATTGAAGATCTTTCACCATGATTTGATGATTATATTCCGAGTTTCCAAAGACACTAAACTATTATGGTCCTTTGGTGTTTGTTTTTGTTATATATTAAGTATTTCCTCAAAAGTAATGTAATTTCCATGTACGTCATGCTTTGGGTCTCTACATTTGGTATCAGTGGAAAGGTTTAGTTAACCTCTGGAAACTAGGATGTGAAAACTTTAGTGAGATCCCTAGATATATTTCCAAGGTATGTCTAGGGATATACCTAAGATTAAGTATACGTATAGGTTAGAGTCCTAGAATTATGTTGACGACCATGAATAACCTAGGGTGAACCTATGGTGTCCTGGATTAAAGAATTTTTGATAAGTTATACATCCCATAAGTGACTTTTTATGATTATGTGGTTCCTTGTTATTTTAACTGTTTCTTACACTATGGTTTCTGGTCTTAGTGAATGAAGGGAATGAGAAGGAATTCAATTAACATTGATACCAATGGAAAAATTGGTGACTATGATCAATGAAATTATGTAAGTCCTGGAGAGAAAGATATCATGATTATGCGAAATTAGTCATCTCGTTATATGATTAACAAGGTGACCATTAGTTGTATTCCTAAGTTATCAAATAAGAGGAAGATGGAATTTTATGCATGTTCACATGGTGAGGAGAATAGGCAAAGGAATATTGAGATTTATAAATAAGTGAATAAGAACCTTGAGGAATACATCAAATGGAGGGGAAGATGTTATCTATGTGGAGAAAAGGGCCATAGAGTGACAGACTGTTATGGAGTCCAATGTCTTATCTGCGGAGAACATGGGCATTGCCCAACTCAATGCCCTAACCTAAAAAGTTACTTATAAATCAAGGAATGTATTATCCTATGCAAATCATTGAATAGGATGGATTGAAGTGTTTTTGTATTGGTATTCAAAATATTGGTGTTGAGGTACTTTTATGGATTACTGGAATATCTATGTATTGGTCCATTGTGGTTTTCCATAATAATATGGCATCGGTAACCATGAAAAGTGATTGAAATATTTTTGGAAAGTAGATGATATGCATAATAAAGAGAAAATGAAATGTTTGATTGTATTCATGAGCTCATGATTGATATAAGGACAAAGTGATATCATGGTTTGAGTATATAGAATTTTTTTGATTTCTAGTATGTGTAATGAGTTAAATTTTGACATCATTCATGTTATCAATATGGTTCAATGAGTATTAATTTTTCAAGAGAATACATGATTAAGGTATTCACATGTTTGTAATGTGACCAACAAGATATATCTTATGATATATAAGGGATAAATGATGGTATTCACATTCTTTGTTGATGACATTTCTAGTAATTATTTTCGTTAAAATATGAGTTTGGACAGAAGTATTTTGGATACGCCTAAAAATTGGAATGGGTTATGTTGGACATAAGTTAGTATTGTTTAAGGCTATAACTTGTTTTCAATATTATTAATGGGATGTTATAAAAGTATAGTTTTAGAAAAAGGAAAACCCGTCGCATCGGACAAGGTTGCGGGAAACAAAACCACAATCGAAGTGCGACATGCCTTTATCACCTACCACTGGCCTACAAGAAGTCCCTTGTTAGTAGAAAATAGTATTATTTTTTTATGCGGTATGATAGATGAAGTATAAGTCCATTTTTTGAATCATATACAATTAACCCCACCATAGATGGACTTATGTATATTTGATAACTTTTTCTAACCCTTTGTTTGAGACATATAGAATGACCCATCATTCAATCACATAATCTGCTAACACTTCACAAATAACAAATTCAACATCATTTCTTAAAGAGATGAAGTGGAAATTGTTCAATACATGAACATCAGTGAGATTGTACCAAAATAATGTGTGTATTTCTTTTAATTCATCAACTTTAGGGAAATGATCTTGAAAACCAAAAATATTTTCCTAGTGCTCTTCTATCTGATGAATCAGATGGTACCTTAGATCATCACAAATTTATGGCTTTGTGATTGTTGGATTTTTTATAGCCATGTTCTCTACCACTCTCCATCCGAACATGATGGTTAGATTTCTCTTCCATATCCATATTTTCACCTATGTTATCATATGTGGAAACCCAGTGATGAGTTAATTTGGGTAACTGTTATGTTTCATACATCACTTTTTAAAATTAATTTTTAGTATTCTTTTTACAATGTGGGTTTTTATGAACGAAACATTCAAGTGGTAAACAATTTATAACCCCGACGAAATTCGAGGGAGAATTTCATTTTAAGTGGGGTAGAATGTGACACCCCGAGATTTTATGAGATAAATTCACTTTTAAATTTCATTAATATATTCTGTTGTACACTACACCAAGATTATCATGCACTATACCCCACACCGTATTAGCTTGCAGTATACGTAACCCTGACTTGGCTTGCATTACACGTAATCACGACCTTCCTCGATAGCGTGGGTTGTATGCAATACTGGGTTTCACTAAACAATGATATATGGTTATAATATTATTATGAACTAGCCATTACTAATAGTATTAACTAAATTTTGAATGTTATATCATTATTATTTCATCTAACACATTTTCGGGTAAAATGAGTATTTTTCAAAAAAAATGCAATTTTGTCGCCTTTTGATGGCACACTCACTTTAAATATAGTTTTTGACATGTTTATAAGTTAAATTTTACAAAATAAAATTCTTATTTGGAATCCGGATATAAAAATATACTTTAGATAAGTTTTTCATATTATTCTGATAACTTTCATATTTTAATGAATAGTAAAAACACGCTATATTTTAATTAAAAACAAATTTTTTCATCGTAATAATTTATATGGATAAATTAATATATTGAATTATTTTAAATTATAAATAGAATATATTTTTACCATTTAATATAATTTATGTCATTAGAATTGATTTTACATTAAATTCATAGGTAAAATCATTTCAATATTTTGTAATGTTTTAACTTTTAAAACTCGTTTTCGTAACAACAGGATTAATTTTAAATTAGTTACTGCAACTTCTGTGATTTGAATTTTGAAAAATTGATTCCATATTTTAATTAATTGGATTTGAATTATTTTAATATGTTACTATTATTTTTTTCATATTATGAATAGTAACTGCGGTAATTTTTATTTACTACCGTTAAAGGTAAATCTAGTAATTAAGGGTAAAAATAAGATTATAAAATTACCCCAACACTTTCCAAAATCCTATTGGATGAATATAATTCTACCCATATCACATAAGGGTCGTAATAGATTCATTTCATGGACTTTTCACCATGAAATAGTATAATTATTATTAAAACCAAAGAAAGGGACAACATGTCAATATCTTAAATCATATAAGTGTAATAAATTTAATTTAGTGATAAACATCATGAAACTTCGGATATAAATAGTCCCCAGAAATATTATAATATTATATAAATAATATGAATTTGTTTATAATTTTTATGGATTGAATAATTATTATTAATTATGACACACTAGTGATGTTGAAATTATTTTATTGATTGAAATATCAAATAAATGATTATAAAAGTATTAAAATAAATATTATAATATCTATTTAATGTTCTCCACTAATTTTATAGACAAATATGACATTGCATTAATCTATTAAATCTTTTCGTTTGAACATACCTTCTGTATATATTTTATTTAAATTCAAACAAATGAATAGTGTCAAAATTGACACTTGTTATTTTATAAAAATAACATATTATAAAATTGTTTTAAATTAAAAAAAAATTATAAATTATAAATTAAAATATATATAGTATAAAATGTCATAAAGTATCCCATTATGGAAAATTAACAATATATAAGTGATTATTTTTAACCATTTAATATTTAGAATTTTATTACCACAAATAAAATTAAGTAGATTAAATAAGGATAAATCAAAATGATAAGGTTTAAAAAAAGATAAAAACTTGTCTAAATTTGATTGGTTGATGATATTACAACACTATGTAATCTAATATATGAATTTAGTCATTTTTTGCAGTTTTTATGTGGGGTTTAAATTTATTTTAAACTAATATTTTTGAGGATTCCAAAGGTGCCCCTCTTTTCCCTTATAAAAGGGCACCTCCTCCCTCTCCTATTTAAACAATTTAGAGCCTTCATGCTCAGAAAAACCCTGACATTTTCCCTTATAAACCTCCTTATAAATATAATAGGGGTCGTGGTATTCTTCAAAGACCAATTTTAGTGCCCTAATAGGAGGTTTCAAAGAGACGTGTCGAAGAAAAGGTAATATTCGTTACCGATTCTTTCAAATTTATTTCTTCTTCTACATCATCTTCCTTAGTTTTTTAATTTTATTGTAATAACATAAGTATCAATAATATAATGATATGTTATTATAAAAATTAAACAACCCCATTTCACCTTCTATAAATCATAAGGAATACGAAATCAACGCACGTGCGTACGTACGGAATACCGTCTCCACGTCGTGGTGTAATGTGTTTTTCCACGACCACCTTACTTGGATGGGTATAATGGTGTAAATAATAACTACATATGATTATTATAACATCATATAGATTCGAAGATATTATATCATTCACTCCAATTCCATTCAATAAATATTGGAATGATATCATCGCTCGTGTGTATGTACAGATTCTCGTCTCCACGACTTGATGAGATACATTTTCCATGTTAATAATTCAAGAATGATTATAAAGTATAAATAATAAGTAATAATGAAATATATGACATAATAATTCTACTGCATTTATTTATATATATATGTACTTCATCTAACTAATTCCATTCAATTCAATAAAGAAACGAAAACAACGTTCATGCGTACATACGGCTTACCGTCTCCATGAACGGTGTATTTCTTTCCATTTATCGATATATTATATATATATATATATATTCTGAATATATATTATATATAAATCATGTTTTATATTCTGGAATTAAGTAATCATGATCTAAGTAATCATATGAATAATTACAAGTCAAAACACAGACAACAAATGAAACGATTTTACCCAAAACACTCTTTAACATGGAATTTACAAAGAACGGGTAATATAAAGTCATAAGTGAACCATATATGATATCATAACAATGAATATGATTCATTAATAAGTCAATAACATTATTTGAATCATTATATAGGAGGTTCGGATACATACAAATCATATCGGAGTTAAGGTAAGGGATAATGTTGCATTCTCAATTGTTTTCTATCCGAGATTTCTTATACGTAAGTATTTACTAGGGTTATATTTATCATCCATGTCAAAGTTTTATAAAAATGTTTTCATGTATGTTTAATGTCCTTTTTACCCATTTTTGACTTTTAATCCTTGGTATGATTGGAATCTTTATTTGTTTACCAGACGAGGTACTTTTTGACTTTTCCGGCAAAAGTACGAAAATAATATTGTTTTTAACTTATACAGCATGAACGGATTGTTACGGTTTCATAACGCCAAATTTTCATGAATCTTACTCTACAAGATTTCATGATTATATTACACAAAATAATTTTACTTTAAAATTCAATGGCATTTTGTGATATGAAATTGATTTTAAAGAAGAAAGGATATTTTCCTTAAGAATCCATTTCAATTGTTTTGTCAAAACTATTTTCCATATATGATGAAATTATTTAGTAAGATTATGTTTAAAATATAATTTCTCTATGATTTACATGGTTTCACTTTTCTTATGATGAAATGATATCCATTTGTTTTATATGGATTATGTGATGATGTGATGATGTTTATGAAACACATTTTATTCTTTGGGTTATGATGAATGATTTATGTTTATTTCGTGGGAAAAATAAAAATGATTACATTATGAGATGGGTGGGACCTATATCTCCCTCCAATGAAATTGGTAAAGATTTATATCTCCTGAGATAGATATGGTTGAAACAGAATGTAAATCATGTTCAGTAATATAGGGCTGGAACGGCAAGTAAACCCGATTCAGTAAGGGACTTTGTCCACTAAGATGGTCTTGGAAGCAATTCCTTGGCTACTATGGAAATCATATCATGTGATTGACTTTTTTACACAATTACATGTTTTATTTCCAAGCTATTTTTTCATGATTGATTTTCCATTATGATCTATTCCTTATGTACTGCCATGTTTTATGTCATTTCTCAAGATTTTGATTTTTAAACATTATATTCATCTTTTTGTGTTCAAATGTATATGGTTTGTTTTATTTTCTCCATGCTTACCCTTACTGAGCATTTTAGATCACCCTTTATATGTTTTCTTTTCCTCAGGATATAAATAAAGGTTTTATGTAAGAAAACAAAATGGGAAGATTTTTAGGGGAGATATTGAATATCTTTCACCACGATTAGAAGATTATATTCCGAGTTTCCAAATACACTAAACTATTACGGTCATTTGTTGTCTGTTTTTTTGTTATGTATTGAGTATCCCGCAAAATTAATTTAATGTCCTTGTACGTCAAGATTTGGGTCTCTACACATGAAGTCGAATTACATTCCTACATAACTATTGGTTGTATAAATTCAAGAAAATTCCTTACCCAATGAAGTGTTTAAATGTCATTAGATGGAACATGGAGCTTAGTCAACTCCATGTACATGAAAATTAATGGATGTGGAACCCCCACCCCCCCTCCATGAGGTATACTATTTTTTTCTAGTGTGTGGACATATGTTCTTTACTATGTTTTATACCACAAAGGAGTGATCTTTGGTTTCATTGAAAAAAGGGGAGAAAATTAGTTCATCATGATTAAAATATAATAGATAATCTGATTGGAGAAGTGATTGGGGGTGTTTTAAATATGATTATGCTAAAATAGTTATTATAATAAATATAAATCATGGTAAAAGTCTGTGATGATAGAAAATTATAATATGAGGGTGAAGAACGATGTATTATTGATTTCCATATATTGTGTTACAATGGGTCTCAATAACAGATCTTTAATCAGTATTGAAAAATAACTGATTCATTGATGAACTTGACATTCAACATTTTTTCCACATTATTCATGATTCATGTTGGCCTATAGTGTGTGTTGGGTAAATCATTGATCACTATCTGGAACCAAAACAGGGGAATAAGATGGATGATTTCAACACTTTTCAGTACATTGGAAACAAAAGATTTAAAGTTGTATCAAATGGTTCATATATTAAAAAAACCCAAAGGGTGAGGTTGTTTGGAAAAAAATCCATCAAGGTAACGTTGTAGTATTTTGGAATGATTTTGTTTATTAAATAATAAGGTTTACAATTCCAGTTACGGAGTTCCAATATGATAATTTACTAGGTTTCTTATTATAGGTATCAATCATGAAAATGATTTTGTTTAAGAAATTTGAAATAATGAAGGCCTAAAGATTATTGGAATATAAATAGATAAATTATTGTAAATGGATATGAGACGTGTTGATGTCTTGTTTATCTATGGTCAAATTTACAAATTTCAAAGTCAAGATCAATTTTATGATTGAGGTTATCCTATAATATTTACCAATAAGTTAATTATCATCAATTGAAAAATGGTATGATAATTTTTTAGGGAATGTGAAAAAGTGGAATCTTTACCTTGTGAGTGGATATGAGGATATTTTCTTTCTATCCAAATTGGATGAAAATAATTTTTGTAATAAATAGATTGCTCGTCCATGATTTCCTTCCCTGGATGATCTGGTAAAATGTGATGTATCTAGATATCTCACAAAGCTATTACATGATCATACTCACACATGTGATTCTTCTCAACTAGGGAAGATAACCGTAAGGACACAATATTTAAAATAACAAAATAAAACTAGAGTAAACTAATTGATGAATATATTATTTGTTTGGAATTATATCCCTAATATCCATTGATGGGAAGAAGTATTATTTTCTTTGAACTGGTAATTTCAAGAGGATGGAATGGGTGTTTTTCATTTTACAGAAGGCAAATGTATTCAGTTGAATTACCCAATTTTAGGGAGTAATAAAAGGATTCATGAACATAAGATTCAAACATTTTAAACAAGTACTGATATGAAATTAGAAAACAGATATCTAGAGGATTATCATGAGAATAACATTATTAGGAACCTTGTTTTAGAAATGATAACTCCTTAAGAAAAAGTCGTATGTGAAAGGAGAAATTTTATTATAATCAACCAGTGAATAATAATACTTATTTAAAAGAAACTACCATAGAAATTATATAAGGAATAAGTCTTTACATAATCTTACATATAAAGTCGAGATCCTTTTTTTCGGAAAAAATAAAACACTCCATATGAGTTTTGTAATGAAATAATCTGACATTGAAATACAATTCAATATTTTAAAGTAATTTTATTATTCACAATAAGGGGAAACATATAAAGTTTCTGTCTCATGGAGTAGAGGGGATATTCAATGGATTCTTAGTAAAATGAAAATCTAAATAAATTCTTCAAAAAGTTGATGCAAAAAAGTTATCGATATAAATGATGTCACTATTGCAGATGATGAACATAGTCATCAAATTCATAGCAAGAACACTCCTTCTGATGGTGATGAGGAGGTAATAAACTCAAGGGGAGTAGAATCAAAAAATTCTAATTCAAAATTATATACTAATAATCCTCACAATGAAGTAAAATCTATATTAGTATGAAATTTGAACATTCGATCTGAAATTTATTGAAAAAATATCATCGATAATTGAGAATTTCTAGTTCATATAGTTATAATGAAGTGTATACTGTAAAAAAACATTCAATCTCAAGTAGATCCAAAGAGATTTGAAGTAGTTTCTAGATAAAAAATTTGTCTCATGGTTATGAATGAATAGATTTACCAAAGCATAAGGAACTAAACATGGCATATTTTTTTAAATACCAGAAGATAATAATGTCATTGGGACCAAATGTTTCTTTGAGAACAAACTAAATGTATATTGATTAATAATTTGAAACAAAAAATTTATTCTATGTAAGGTATACTCATATATTTTGCGAATAAATGTTGATAAGGAATTTTCAATTAATCTAAGGCTGGATACTATTATCTGTTCTTAGCTATGGAAATATAATGAATGTATAATGTTTTCTAGATGGAAATAAATTTAGATACTCTAAATGGTTTTCAAGCAGATGAAGTGAATATCGAGTAACCATAAGGTTTTATCAATTATAATTTTTTTAATATAATTTTTAAGCTAAATAAGGATCTATATGGGTCGATGAAATCACAAAGACCATGGTTTTTGAGACAATATCTATTTTGAAAAATATGGATTTTCATTACGGTGGGGTTGATTTTAATTTATATGTTAAATATGATAGTACTATAAGGATAATGGTTTTGGTGTTTCTTAGTGATATAATATTTAGCATATTAGATGAATCAAAATGAAAATAGTTCCTATAATTCATGAAAATTGAGTTCAAAATTTAATGAATGTAAAACTAACATTTCCCCTTGGTATTCATGTAATGAATGGATGAAATGACACATTAATTTATCAAAAAAACATTCAAATGATGTTTTGAGAAGATATGGAGTTGATAATTCCCAGAAAATGACAACTTCAGTAGTTACCTAGATAAAAATATCATGAGATGATGAAGGTAAAGTTTTGAATGTCACAAAATATAGATAGATCATTGGTATTCAGTTATACATAAAGAAACATGAACTAATATTTTTTTCCACTTGCCAAGACAAATTAAATAAAATTAATCCCAAGGAAGCCCATAAACTAATAGTGAAAATAATACATCAGTAGATCAAGGGAAAACTTGATTATAGTTTTATGTATAATGATAATTATCATCAATAATTATTGGGTTATAGAGATCTAGATTAATATGGTTTAGTGGAAGAAATAAAATCAATGTACGGTTTTTCATTTTCTCATAGAGGATTTTGTTTTTCATGGCTATGTGTGAAACATTATTTCATTTTGTTAAACATCGTATAATATGAACATATTTTGGGTACACAAGCATACATGTAGTTATTGCAGATAAAGTATTAGTTTGAATATATTTGAGTTAAGTTTGAGTCTTTTATCACAATCCATTTTTATAATTCAAGTTCTATAAATCATAGGATAAATCTATTACTTCACTCATGGAAAAAGAACATTGAAATAAACTATTATTTTATTAAGGAAAATGTTGAGAATGAGATACTGATGTTGAATTATGTGCCTACAGAAATATAGGTTGTATATATTCTTAATAAGGCCTTACCTAAAGAAGAATTTGAATTTCATCAACTTGATCATGGAGTTTAATAGACTCCAAAAACAAGAAAAAGAGTGGATATGAGACAACCCATCTCCCTCAGGTATTTTGTATTATTTTCTAGGTTCTGATATGTTTTCCCTACTATGTTACAAATCAAAAATGAGATACCTTTATGTTCATTGACAAAGGTTAAAAAAATAACATGATTCGGAATTAATAATCGAGGAGAAATTGATAAGGGGTATGTGAAGTATTAGGAGTTCTAAATCTTAAAATTAGGAATTAGTTATTTTAATGCGGACAAATCCTGATAGAATTTCATGATGATACAAGTTTAAAATATTAAGGTGAATATGGTTTATTGTTGTGTTCCACAAGCAATGTTATAATGGTTTCAAGAAAGGTTCATATGATTTTTTTGATAGTGATTTAAATATATGGTGAAATTTTCATGATGAAGTTGTTTTCCATATTGTTCATGACACACGTGGGATTAGGGTATTTGTTTAGAAAATATTTGATTACTATTTAGAATCAACATAAATAATGAATATAGAATAGTGAAACATGTTTTCAACATATTGGAAATAAATTCTTTAAAATAGTATCAAAAGGTACATAGTAGTCAAAAAACCAAATCATTTATAATTGTTAAAAATTCATCACTGTTACATTGTAGTGTTTTTGGGTTTATTTTTGTGTGTGAAAATGTAGTTCGGTCGGGTTAGTTGTGGAGTTGTAGTGTGATTATTGACTAGGTATGTTTAGAAATTCTTAGGATTGAGGTATCAAGGATTGGAAGTTGTATAAATTTTTGTTTGTATAAGTTTACATCATTTATGAATCTTTCCTCAATTTTTAAGTCAAAAAAATTGGAGGAAGGAAAATTTTGTTATTAAAAAAGTATTGCTTTTTACAAAATCGCAAAATCTATGGGAAAAGGTTTTATTTTGTTTTAAAGTTTCATGAAAGTGAATATTTGAGGTAATCACATAAAAATATAGAAAATGATAGTGTTACAATGAAGTACTAAAACTTTTTGAAAGTCATAATTACATGACACAAGTACAGTTGCATGAGCCAATGAAATTGGGATGTGGTTGTATGAATTTGGGGAGTTATCCACTAAAGGAAACATCGAATTGTTGAAATTTAGTGATCATGGAATGTTACATGCCCTATTTGAGGCATGAAAGGTTGTTTCAAAAAGGTTTTTATGTATCATTTAATTGATGGCTAACCCCCCCCAATTGAGAGACTCAGTCCTTATAGAATATGGAGGACCTGAATTGTGTAATAGTTATGTCAAGCTATTTCTCACTCCAATAAAACATAAAAACACCAGTAACGTTTATAAAAGATAGCTGTGTCTATAATACCAAGGGAGATATTTGAAAATCGTAATGTTTTGTGATAAATCATTATTTATAATTGTGTTGAATAATTATGAAAATTTTAATGTTTTATGAAAATACTAAATGTTTATTCAATGTCGGTTAAGTTGTTTAAAGTTATGAAAAGGATGTGAAAAACAATGAGTGAACCTACATGGATTTCCCCCAAGATTATGCTGTAATGTGGAAGTCATCATGTGGTTTAATGTTGATCATCATGATGAAACAAATGAGGTGTAACAAAAATTGATTCAATAGATCAAGATATGAATCATTAAAAGTATTAGTGACCCCACATTATTTGAAAAAATTGTGGGAAATCAAATTATTATTAAGTGTAAACAATGAGGGATAGTGATTCCTCTCCAGATTTTTTGGTAGTTGTTCCCTTTATTTTATTTGTTACATAGTCACATTTTCTATGTATACACTTTAGACATAGCCTAGTGTTGGTGAATCATGTAAATTTTTTTCTCAAGCATGCTTTCATTTTTTATCAATCATTTCGACTTGATGGGGAGAAAAATAATTTTTATTTAATGATGAAACAATATCTAATTGGAGATACAATATATGGAAATGGATATATACACCATTATAACTCATCTATTAACAACACAAAAAATGAAAAATTTTGGATAAAAATAAAAGAAATTATCACATCAATGTAGATGATTAAACATGAAGAAAAATATGTAGGTAGTGGTCATATAAATATGTTGTTAAAGTATACTAATCATTTAGTGAAGTTAATATTTCACATAGTGAAAAAATATATACACTAATATAATATTATCATACTTACCAAATATATTCTACATAAACCCTTAGAACGTTGAAATGAATTGTATATAGAAGATGAAAAAAATGTTTTGACTATGCTTCGCCTAGTTGAGAGGGATTGGTGGGAACATGTTACCTCACAACTTATGGTCAATAGAGTGAGGAACAATGTAGAAAATATTAGGAAATTATTAGATTCTGTGATGTTTTTGGAACATCCATAAAACATGACAACGATTTATTGGGAGGGATGTGAAAAAGAATCTATCTTTTACTTTTATGCAATGAAATATCACTATAAGTGGAATTAGAATGTAATAAACAAGAAGATTGCAGAAGAATCCATATTAGGTTTGATTATCATTGTATGCAGCTTCTATAATTTATTTTTTGGGTATTATATTCTACATTGATTCACATATTTGTATCCTAATACAGGATCAAAGTGAAATTAGAATAATTTCCATAACATAATGATTTAATAGTGAATTAATTATAATATAAATATTCTTTTATATTATTTTTTACCTAAAATTCATCTCAGTGTCTAGTTCTATACATAATGATACATTATATCATGTTTGAAATGAATTATGTTATGTTATATCAGAATTAATCAATGGTTCAGTTATACATGAATAATATTTGTGAAAATACCATCAGCTAATGATGAATATAGGGATTTTATAACACCTAGTTGTGGAAGGATAATTATTTTTATGTAGAACTAAATGTAAATTTCAAAGATATACATACAAGATTTTTTAGAGTTTTTGAAATAATGAATCTAGGAATTTTTGTCATTATTACTTGAAATATTTTAAGACAAACCAAACATTAGGGATTAATGACATTATTACCTAAAATATTATAGAATCAATTTAGCTACATATTTTGAACTATTCTAAGATGAAGCTCGAGTTGAATTCATGTACATCATGGTATTCCATAAATTTGTTTTTGGAATGTAAAGTGTATTAAGAAATATAATTGATAAAATATATAAGATCATTGTGATGGGTTAGCCATAAAATGTCATCACCATGAATTAATCAATCATTTAGTTGTATAATATAGCCAGTCTTAATTTCAAATTACCATTTGCACATTATAGTGATGGTGGTAGTAAAAGGAGGATCGATGATAACCATATTAGTATTGAGAGGTTCTTTTATAATTTTTAAGACATGTTTCAAAAATTTATGAGTTAAACCGTAACCATATTCCAACCATATTGAATAATTGATATCATATATGTGATAATGTTAATGAAAACCAAACTATTGTTGTTTTATTCATGTAATCAATTTTTACATATTTATTAGTTATCCAAAAATATAATTTTGATATAACTATCCCCATGGAAAAAATGTTTTAGTTAAGTAATTTCATGTATTTTAATAGTAGTAAGGCACTTCTCTCTTGTAACACCTCATGCTTGATACACTTCTCTTTCAATAATATAATAACTTTTGTTGTACGCAACTTCAAGTTCTAGCACACCACGACCAATCAAACTAGCTATTATGAATAGTAATACACACTTTTTGAAATTTTATAAATTTTATTTTTTAAAATGGATTATATTTTTGGATTTGAAGTATCAAAAATAGCTTAGGGTTAATTCTTGGTATTTTTTATGAAAACATTCAATTTTTGATGAATAGTGAAAAACATTGTGTTATCGTTTAAAATCGACTTTTTTATTTCAATAATTAGTTATTTATTCAAATTTATTTTATGTCAATATATATATATATATATAATACCTATATTAGTTAAATTTAATTCATTAGGTTCATTTTATAATAAGAATAGATATATAAAATTTTATTAAATTTTTGAACGTCTTTAACCACCTTCTAGGCACATTAGGAAATTTGCATAAAACCTAATTTTACCACGTTTGTGAATCTAATTTCAATATTATGAGAGACACGATTGGCGTTAGTAACTAAAATGTTGTTCAATAAGATGAAATTAATTTTTGGTGAATAGTAACTTTTGGATTTTATTTTTCGCGGTTAAAAGTAAATAGAGTAATTAAAGGAAAAAAATGATATTATAATGATCCTAACACATGTACTAATTCTACCATATAAGTGTATTTTGACCAAAATAAAACATATTAATAATATATGATCTGATTTTATCTAGTTGGATTAGATTCGGATATTTATTATTATTTTATTTAAAGATTAGTTAAAAGTGTTAAATTAAAATTTAATAAATAAAAACCATTAATATAGGTTTATACATATGATTAATTAGAGTATAAATATTCATTATGAATCTAATAAAATTTCCTACATAATGGAATTTTATTTATAATTTTTAGACATTAAATAAATAAATTTATTTATCACATAATGATGATGCAATAATTACCTTATTAACAAAAGATTAAAATAATTGGCATTATAAATATATCAATAACTATAAAGTGAGACTTATGATGAATTACAAAAATTTTATAGGTTAATATGACATTTTAGGATTTATTTAATGTATTTTTTCATAGTAATAGTGTTTTTTTTACTTTCACCAAAACAAAATACTAAATAGTGTCAAAATTGACATAAAGGAGTTTTTAAAATAGATAATATATTATTAAAGGTTATAAAATTCCTAAAAATATAGGTTTTCTCCAAAGGACATATATTATGATATATATGTCATTAATGAACCACTTTAGGTTCTCTTGGCATTTTATAGTATGTTTATTAACCATGTAATATAAAAATACTTGAAAACATGTTAAAAGTTAAACTATATAACTAAGAATTAAATCTTAAAGAGAAGATTAATATGGTAGCCTAGACTTGTTTAAAACCTATTGGTTGAGAATATTTTGACCCATTCCCACCTTATCCTAGAAATAAATCCATTTAGAACCATTAGAAATGGAAATTGATTTTATTATAAAATAATATTTCAATCTTTTCCAAAATTGACCCTCACCTATCTTATAAAAGATTAATTCAAATTCTCTCAATATCACACCACCAAAGCCATTTGGCTTAGACATACCCAGATCAAATGTCCTCCCAACTACCCTCACTTAATCCTAGTGGAATTACTTTGATCATAAATTCATCTTAATGATTTTTTTTGATCAAATCAAAGAAAGCACCTGAAGAAGAGAATTATTTCATCACCTCTTTCAATGTTCTTTTCGTATTCTTCTTCCTATTTCATTGTTGTTTCCATACCAAAATAAAACCTCTGGTAACTTCTAAATATTGTGATGTTATTATAAATATTGTACCATCATATTCATTATTCTATCCATCCTATGAATGACAAAGTCCCCATACATGCATACGTACGGTTTACCGTCTCCACATCGTGGTGTAGTTTGTTATTCAACACATCATTATTTGGATGGGTATAATAATTAGTATAATTGATTTAAATACTATATATGAAATTTTAATTATTCTGAATATATGATATACCATCCAATTATATATTATTTCACCATTAATATAATTGTATTTTTGATCATACATACGTACAGATTACTGTCTCCACGAACACGATGAGATTCATTCTCCATTGGAACCATTAAAGAATAATTTTCATTTTATGATCAAAAATAATTTTTATGAAATTAATATAATGATAGATACGAATAAAATACATAATATCCATAACAAACAATATTTACTTAACAAAATATATAAAGGAAAAATAATCAGTTAACACCCGAAACAATGATACTACTAAAATATTATTAACTAAGAAATTTTAAAAGATCATATATGATATTATATTTATGTATATGGTTCTTGAATAATTTAATAACAATGATTTATCTATTATACAGGATGGTAATGTACTCTCGACCAAGGAAAACTACAAGGTATGGGTTAATTTTACAATCTCTTTATTAACTGAGGTTGTTTTTATGAAAGTATATTCTGGGAATTTTTTATCATCCACATCTATATTTCTTAATAATGTATTTCAAAACATTTTTACGATTTTTTATAATATCGGTTAATGTCATTTATACCATTTTTTTACTTTTTATAAAATTTTATGAAATTAATCTTTCTATCATTTTCCAAACAAAGTACTTTATGACTTTTTTAAAAAATTAAGGTAAAAATATTTTTTTAACATATATGGAAAGTAATTGTATTTTCTGCTTTTATAACACATTCGAATATTCCCTTAAAATATTATAATAATATTTTCAAAATAACTCTTTTCTATTATAATTATTCGACTTTTAAATTATTTCAAAATAAAAATAGATATTTCTCTCAAATAGTTTTGATTTCATCTATGTCAAAATCCTTTGATTGATTTTACACTTATTTGACGTTGATTTATTATGATACAATATTCCATATTGTATTGAAGGTTTTGTTATATGTTTTAATGTGGATGTGTTATTTTTATACCACTCACAGTTTATGGTTAAGGTAATCATATTTCATATTCTAGTTTTAATATGAATGTTTATGTTATGTTTCAATATTTGTTTATGATGAATGTATTGGACTTAGTAAGTGACGAGTGGAGCCTGATATAACTCTTCAATGAATTGGTAGGTCTCATTAGACATACCAGTGTCTTGGAATAAGTCTATAAAAATCATATTTGTAGTCTTGGAACAAATCCTTGACTATGTGGTTATGATGTTCGGTATTATGCATTCCATCATAATGAAGATGGATATTGATATTTCATGTGATTATTCTACTAGTAGAATATCAATGTGAATAAGTAAATAGAATTATTTGATTTATCCTTTCATTATTATGATGATGTTTATGATTAAAATTCTTCTGTTTTAGTCTTATACATTTCCTTAAAAGTGTGTTCTTTTTTATAATAGTTTCTGCTATATTATTATTCCTACTGAGCATCTGAGCTCACCCATTTCTATGTTTTATTTTGCCCAAGATTCGATGAAATATATTATGATTAACCTATAGGGATATGATAAAGGATATGAGTGTTTTAAAAGGGGACACAATGCTGTTTTTTTATTTCATGATGTAATGTAAAACTTATGTATGTATCTTGAACTTCAAAGGCTATTAAACTAATCTGTAATTAGAGACATGATGTCTTTTGATCACTCCAATGTTGTGTAATAATGCATTTACTCTGGGTAATGAGGGATAGGGTGTTACAGTTGGTGTCTGAGGATGTTTAGTAAAAACCCTTGAAACTATATTTTGGAAAACTCTGATTAGATATCATTACCCTAAGATAGATTTTGAGGTTTAATATAGAAGAACATCCTACAATTTTGGTAATGTAAAGATTTTGTGAATTTTCCAAGAAATGCATCCCTATCTGGATATGTGTATGTAGAGGCTGCTCCAACACAAAAGTATTTAAAAGAGAAAATTCTGAGAAGGAGTTTTGGTCTTAACTCGGGGTATCCTGGTACATGACAATGGGCCATGCATCACTCTTGGTTATGACACTCTCGAGGGATATACTTAGAATAATTCACATTTTATTTACAAATGATTACGAAATATTTATGAGTAAATACATCCTCAAAGAAAACATTCTTTATGATTATGGATTATATGAAAAAACTGTTCAATTTATGTTAGGTATTTTACTAGTTCGGATTTATCCATTATGATTCAAAAACTAATCTACTGTATGCCATTGTTTAGAAATGGCGCCTAGTGGAAGGAATGAAAACTATATCAATTAACGTAATCCACGTAGGGATTTCATTCCTACTCAAGAAAATATAGTGTATATGGTGATGCAACTGGTATTGAATAGCTTATAACCATACATGATAAACTCACTCAGGTTATGAATAATAACCATACTCGTATGGAGCACCCTGATCCAAAACACACAGGCTCAATGTTAGACCTATTCATGAGAAAAAACCCACCAACATTCAATGGGACTGAACATCTATTTCTATCTGAGCAATGGATAAATTCCTTAGAGAAAATATTTCCTTCAATAGGGAGTAGCGAAAGGGACAAAGTTGTCATGACAGTTCACCGGCTCACGGGAGATGCAGATCAATGGTGGACAGTAATCAAAAAACATAACCGGATATAGAAGTATTAAATATGGAATGGAGGGATTTTAAATATATTTTCAAGGAAAAATTATTTCCTCCAGACCACCGAGCGGATATGGAAGGACAATTTCTATGTCTGATGAAAAAAGAGGATGATAATGTCGCAAAGTACGATGCTAACATTACAAGGTTAGTAAGGAATGTTGCAGATTAGATATGTAACCCAAGGAGAAATTTTGATCGATTCTTTTATTGTTTAAAACTATTTACCCATAAATCATTAGTATCATAGTCATTCTCAGTGTATGATGATATAGTCTCATGTGCTATCAAAATAGAAATGTAATTCACTATGTCTTACGAATTTAATAAGAATAAAGAGAAGGAGAGATCTTATGAACACTATGGAAATGGAAATAAGGGGAAGAAGGGAAAAGTTGAATTTCTATCCTGTAGTAAATTTGAAAGAAATTCCATGGTACTTGACTGAAGAGAATCAGAGTACGTTACATGTGTAGTGAAAAAGGGCACCCTGATCATGACTGCATGGGAAAAAAAGAATGTCAATTTTGAATCCTACAATTTTTGATAAATCTGAAATTATGAAAATGAATGTCCTAAGAACCAAGGAAACTTACCTCATAAAATTACAAGGGAGAAAGGCCTAGATTATATGATCACTACTACTGAGATTGAAGCATCGAATGATGCGGTGGCATGTAATTTAATGGTTTCCTCTTATTTATCCAATGGTTTATTTGATTCTATATCATTGCATTGTTTCAAAGCTTCCTAGTTTTCAATGAAAATTTAATATTTCCAATTTCATTTAACAAGGGAGTTTTCACTAAAAAATCATGAGGGAAGTATAATTTCAACAAAATTTTTTCAATTAGTTCCCATTTGGGCTTATAAACATGCTTTATCTAATGATCTAATCATCATACCCATGATTGAATTTGATATAATCTGCGGTATGCATTAGATATTAGACCACGATGTGAAATTTTATTATATGAAGATGGAGATTTCAATTTTCGATGATGATAAAGAGTACCTTATCTTTATTGGAGAAATGTCACCATCTGATTCTTATCTACATCCACCATCAGTAGCTATACTTAATTCAATTACTGGGGAGGAATAGAGTGAAATAACTATGGTTTAGGAAAGGAATGTTCAAATAGAGGATGTACCTATTGTACAAGAATATGTTGATAAGTTTCCAAATGATTTACCAGGACATCCTCCAGAACGAGAAATTGAGTTTTTTATTTATTTAATTCTTGGTTAAAGGCCCATATCTAAGAACCCTTATATAATTACCACTATGGAATAAGTGGAACTAAAGAAACAACTAGAGTAATTGTGTAATAAAGGACTTATTTTCCCTAGTATTTATCCATGGGGATCCCATGTTCTTTTTGTTAAGAAGAAAGATGAATCTTTGAGGTTGTGCATTGACTATAGGGAGATCAATACTGTAACAATAAAGAACTAGTATCCCCTACCTCGCATTTATGATTTATTCAATCAACATAATGGATCTCAATATTTTTAAAAAATTGACCATCGATCTGGATATCATCAGTTGTGTGGGAATAATGAAGACATTTCAAAAACACATTTCAAACTAGGTACCAGTATTATGAGTTCATAGTAATGCCTTTTGTACTGACTAATTCACCTTCTATTTTCATGGATCTAATGAATAAGGTTTTCAAGGAATATCTTTATGAATTTTTAGTGGTATTTATTGATGATATCTTGGTATACTAAAATTTTAATTAAGATTGCGAAAATTATTTCTGCACTAATCTAGAATCCAACAGATTAAATAAATTATACGGATGTTTTTCAAGTGTAAATTCTAACTTTAGGAAATTTCATTACTTGGCCATATTGTCTCTAAGGATATAATATCTGTTGACCTTTTAGAGACAAGAGATATAAAATAATTTCCAGCATCAACGAGTATAACTGAGGTACACAGTTTTATTGGTTTGGTAGGTTATTATCCGCGCTTCCTCAAAATTTTTTCCCGATTCGATATCCCATTAACCAATATCACACGTAAAGGAGATAAATTTATTTAGAGGAAAGAGTGTGAAGAATTTTTTGAAGAAAAGAAGAGAATATTAGTCAATTCATCTATAATGACTCTACCATCAGGGAATGGCGGGTTTGTTATTTATAGTGATGCATTCTAAAAATGACTACGTTGTGTCCTTATGTAGAATGATATACTTATTGCCTATACATCAAGAAATCTAAAAATTCATGAAAAAAATCTATCCTACTCATGATCTTGAGTTAGAAGATGTAATATTTTCTTTGATGATATGGGGACACTATCTCTATGGTGAAAACTTTGAGATATATACCAATCACAAGTGTTTGATGTATATTTTCTCACGAATAATACTCAACATGAGGTAAAGATGATGGATTTAACTACTCAAGGATTATGATACCACTATACACTAACCCTTTGGGATAGAAAATAAGGAGGAAGTTGATTTGAGGAGATAAGATCATGGAGTTTTGAACATGATGAGAGTTAAAAGGGATCCTATTTTAAGAACCCAGATCTTCTTTTCTGGTATGTTTTTACTTTTCTGGTTGTTTTTTAGGAAAAAGGAAATTCTAGAAATTTTCTAAGTACATGTCATGTACTTTATGAGTACATGTCGTGTGCTTCCTTGCCATAGGAGGTCGTGTGCTGGCCGTGTAGTAACCATAGACACTACTGTGTGGGAGTGACTTTGAGGACTCTTAATGCATAGTATGGACGTGTACATAAAAAGTATACGCCCTGTACTTTTTTTATTAAATTCATTAGGGTCGCGTCTAATCAACAGAAACACCACCTTATTCATTCATCTCATCTAGGAGGACCATTCGACCGTGGATATTCAACAAACCACCAAGCGTGCATCCGTCCTCCGAATCTAACACCGTTGGTTGTGTTGGAATTGCATTAGAGAGTTCTCTCTTCTCCTGGTGCATCATCTTCTGATTTCTCCTCTCTCATGATATATCAGGGGTTGAACGTTTTAGACATTTTCGTAGATATTTGATATTCTAATGATATTCATGCTTTGAGGTACACATATAGTGATCTCTTAACCCTGAGGTAGGTGGCTTGTGAATTTCCATCCAATGTCTTTTGACTATTATGTGAAAATTCCACCAATACCCTTGAACGTGGTATTGTGTGATTACCGTTTTACCCCTGTTTATTTCCTACCAGGATTGTATACTTGTGTAGATGTAATTTGGATATGAATAGGGTTGATTTCTATGCTTTGCATTCATTTTCCCTTACATGTTCTGTTTATGACCATTGGGTCTTGTATTTCATGTTTGGCTACCTTGCCTGTTTTCCATGCCTGTTGTTGTAGGATTAAGAGTTTCTATTCTAACATGCTTGTTATACTGTAGACTATTTAGACAAGTAGTTCTATTGGATTACTTGGACATATTACACTACTATTCGGATTGATCTACACAGGGTCGTGAGAACCTGGTGTAGTAGACTATAAGGGGAATTGACCGAGTGATCTTCCTCCGAGAGTCTTTGAGAACTTTAGGCTATAAGGGGGATTGACCGAGTGAGCCTCCTCAAGGAGCATGGGACCACATGGAGATATAAGGGTAATTGACAGGGCATGAATCCTCAGAGAGTCCTTGTCTACTTTAGACAATAAGGGTAATTGACCAAGTGATCTTCCTCAGAGAGTCTTTGATTTTATTCCTGAGCAGTTTAGACTATAAGGGGAATTTATAGTGAGTGTTTCCTCAATGATTGTATGAGTGAAATGGGATATAAGTGGCATTGACTGAGTGAGCATCTTTAGATATTTTTTGACCTTGGGGATATAAGTGGAATTGACCGTATAAGCTTTCTCAGAGAGTTCCTGACTACCATATACTATATGGGGAATTTACTATGAGTTCTTCCTCAGAGAGTATTCATATAATAAACCAAATGGTTAAGGATGAGTGTGTTGACCATAGGTTTTCTTGTACTTGTTAGGTAGGACCAGAGGGGATGGCCGTGAGTACTTTAAATAGGATTACTTTTTTTTGTTTAGCTTCTTGTTTAGTTGTTTCTTGATATTGAAACTATGGATTGCTTACGACTGATCACTTACCAGTTTACTGTTTTCTTTACTTTACCTGCCATATATTCACATACTGTTAGGAACCAATATTCGGGTGGTTTTCTAGTGGGATTTAGTTTAACACCCTGTTTGGTCCATGTTTTTGGGCCCAAATGAATTATATTATTGCAGGTATAAATAAGGGAAAGTGCCCTTCTACTTCAGGTACATGACTTGTTGTGGAGATGGAGAGCATGGGAACAAGACATGTCTTTCAATGTTGATGAGTTTATCTGTTTTCTTTTGCACTTTGGTTTAGCACTGGTTGTATTTCCAGCATTGTGACTTGTTTTGGCTGCTTTCCTAGACATATGTATCATGCATCATTATATATATATATATATATATGTTTTATATTTGTTTATTATTCCAGTCATCCATTATTTACTATTGTTGGATATTTACTACTTCCTCTATTGTATGTATTTGATTACATCCCATGTGTAATCTAATAATGAGGGCATAGTTTCCCCACTATCACACCCAAGGCCCTCGCTACTAGTCAGTAGCCTCTGGAATTTGGTGAAATGCACTTGAGGCCATGTGACCAACTAGGTATAGGGAACCTCTAGGTGGATTCTGGAACCAGGATGCTACAATGTGGTATCAGAGGAATTATTTTCTCTTGATTTATTGTTTGGAGCCTTTATCTTGGGATAAGAAGGAATATGTAATTGGAAATAAGATGTGCCTGGGAGTAGCTAACCCATGTACAGGGAAAAGCCAATCTACCTCATTAATTGAACTTTTTATAAGTTTTTAACTATTACTGTTGATTTGATTTCACCATAAGGGATTCACATAATTTTTTTGTTGTTGATATTATTGACGTTCTATTTCTGTTGAAACCTGATGAGATGAGTGTATTCCATCTCATACATCATATAGGTAGTTTCTAGAAATCACATGTCATGCATTTTTTCCATGCCATATTGGATGATTTGGTGATTTCATGCTGTTGTTATAGATGTTTTGTAAAATATTCATGTTGTTGTGATATTTGTCTTGATAAAATACCTGATGTTTGATAGGGTGTTGTTTTGTGTAATGTTATTCTTGAATGGATTACAAACATTGGTTCTTTAGGAGTTATGGACCCTCATGGAATGGAATTTGCTGGATCATTTCTCTGTTTTCCTTCTTATAACATGTACAATATTCCAGACTTTGATTCGTGGGGAGTATAGGCCCTCACTGATCAGAATTTGGCACATTCTGTGTTCCTTTCAGCGTTTTTATGTTCCAGAGTAGTTTTTGAGGCTTACTATCCGGAAAACCCCAGGAATACACGCCGTGTAGTGTTAAGTACATGCTATGTGTTCTTATGTTTGGGAAGAAACTGGTTTTTTTAAATACATGTCATGTACCTTATATACACGCCATGTAGTCTCTAACCGTGTCGTATGCCGTGTGGGAAGTTACATGGGATGATGAAAGTGTAGTAGGAACACATCATGTACCATACAAACACATCGTGTACCAGACGAACACGTCGTGTAATGTCGACCCTGTGTCCGCCCGTGTAACCAACAAAACGGATGAATAAGACCTTAAAATATACACACCAGGTCCACATTGAACACACCATGTAGTCTGACCCAGTTACCTGACCGCGTCACCAAGAACACGGGTTGGTGTTATCCCTTCATGAACAGGTTGTGTCTATTCAAAACACACTGTGTAGTGTGAGCCGTGTGTCAGGCCGTGTCTTTAACAACACGGGAAAGGTGAAGCCTGACATGTACATGTCATGTCTCTCTTGCACATGTCGTGTAGTATTTACTTAAGATATTCATGTTGCTTAATCGTGTTGAAGGACTCGGGCAGGGACAGTGGGATCAAGTACACATCGTGTTTCAAGAAAACATGTCATGTGTCTGGGGTGTTACAAGAATAGTTTAGGCAGGAATACATGCCCATGTAAATGACATTAGAGAACATGCTATGTTGGGAATGTACATGTCATGTAATCATGTTTTGTAAACCATGACTGATTTCTTTCACATGTTCATTTATTGCACTCCTTGTTTTACGTCCTTGATAATATTGATCTATGGAGTGTGCTTGACCTTGATCAATCATGCCACCGAGACATCCTCTGGTTGTGTGCTAGTTTCCAAACGGTGATCAGACACCATACATGGCTGATCAGGGACTACCTGCAGATCATCCAGTTGTGCCAGGCTTGGCACCAACCATTGTAGCTGACATAGGTGGGAATGCACAGTTCAGGGAGGGATTTCTTAGGATGATGTAGACCTCTCAGGGAGTGCTTCCACCTACCTCATCATTAGATGATTTGATGTGGGTCTTCTCGCAGCTGCATCCTTCTACTTTCTTAGTGGATGAAGGACCTCAGAGTGAAGAGACATGGATAGAAGCCATGTTGATGAATTTTGAGAATCTAGAGATACCTCCAAAGAAGAGGGAGAATCTTGCTATCTATGTGCTCTTAGACTCTACCAAGAGGTGGTGCGATGTGATCTTACAGGTAGGCCGCCAGCATAATATGTCTTCGGAAGTTCTTCAGTGCTTCTTCTACAATTAATTCAATCTGGAGACCTTGAGGGCCGATCGACCCTAAGAGTTCATGAGTTTGGAGTAGGGTACTCTTATTGTTAGGGAGTATTCCTCTCACTTCATAGAGCTACAACATTTCATGCCTACTCCAGGAGGTGATGAGTTGTTCAATGCATGGAATTTTGAGGATGTTCTTAGAAAAAACATCTGATCTATGGTGAACATATTAGGGTTGACTTTGATATCTTCTATTATCAAATAGACACTGATCACAGAGGATAATCTAAGGGATTCTAGAGCTATGAGCCTAGGCGGTTCAGGATCCAGAGTTAGTGCTCTGCCAGCTGATAGTACAAAGTGTCATAGGGAGGCTACATGAGGAGATCAGAGAAGGCATGATACATCATCCGGTAGCCAGGTGGTGTGCTACCAGTGTGGGAGAAGAGGGAATACAAGGCCGTGTTGCCCAAGAGACCCAATGGAGTGTCGATCTTGTTGAAATATGGGCCATCTTTAGTGATTTTGTCAGTTCTTCACACTAGCAGCTAGTGATAGGGGTTCTTCTATAACCCTGCATTTAGGAGCAGAGCCACTAGTTTATCATAAGTCTGGGAACTGGAATTCTTCCAGCCATTCGGGCTTTGGTGGAGGTCATGTCCATGGTAGTCAGTCACCTGTTCATCAACGAAAGAAGGGTGGATCATCTTAGAGCAGTCAGACATGGTCACAGGGCTATGGCATAGGCCATACTTTTGTTGTGGATCAGACCCAGAAAAAGAAGGATCCCGGACTCTCCACATTTCGTGGTATGTTCTTAGTAGTCTTAGTTTTATCTTCAGCTCTTTTTGACAAAGGGGTTTCCCCTAGATTTATATTTTTAGCTGTTGTGGAGAGCCTTGGCCTCTGTATCTTTTCATCTACCGATATCTTCAGTCTAGACACACCGCTGGGGACTAGAACGGCCAGTGTATGTTAGTGCATGGAGTTCCAAAAAAATGTTGGTGGATGTCACTTTCTATGGGACCTCTATATCCTTGAGATGACCAATTAATATGTGATTCTCAGAATGGACATTCTATTTCCATTCCAGGTAGTTGTTGATTGTTATCATCGTAGGGTGTGTTCCGTATCACCATAGGGTGGATCATTTCTTTATAAGGGTGAATAGGATGTCCAAGCGAGCAGAGAAGGTCTATAGCATCATGGGTTGGGAGAAGTGACAGCCCAGATTACTAGTCTATATCTGGATGACCAGGGGACTTCATAGTTAGACTTTCCCCTAGTGGTGGATCATTTTAGAGATGTCTTTCTAGATGAATTTTCAAGTTTTCCTCTGTAGCATGAGGTAGATGTTTCTATTGATCATGTTCCAGGAGTGTCACCAGTGTCTATTCCTCCTTATAGGATGGCTACACCAGAGTTTCTAGAGCTTAAGAAATAGTTGTAATAGTTTCAGGACAAGGGTTTCATCCAACCCAGTACATCTCCTTGTGGTTTGCATGTCCTGTTTTCGAAGAAGGCATAAGGTACCCTTAGACTTTGTGTGGATTATCGGAAGCTGAACCAATTGACGGTCAAGAACTGATATCCCTTACCAAAGATTGATGATCTCTTTGATCAACTTTGAGGAGTCTGGGTGTCCTCAAAGATTAAATTTAGGTCTAGTTATCATCAATTGTGCATTAGACCATTTAATATACCTCTTATAGCCTTCCAAAGTGAGTATGGTCTATACTATTATATGGTTATTTTGTTCGGTCTCACGAACGCACCTGCAGTTCTCATGGCACTGATGAACCGAGTGTTCCATACATACCTAGATTCCTTCATGGTTGTTTTTGTGGACAATATCATGGTGTACTCTCACACTCAACATGACCATGTTACCCATCTTGATATTGTTTTGAGTACACTAAGGGAGAATCAATTATATGCTAATCTCTAAAAGTGCTACTTTTGGATGGATCAGATTCACTTCCTAGGCCATATTATCATAGTGGCAGGAGTATCAGTAGACCTAGAGAAAGTGAGAATTGTAGTCTCCTGGGAGCATCCAAAGAATGTCTTTTAGGTGTAGAGCTTTCTAGGGCTGGATAGATACTACATACGTTTCATACACGAATTTTCACGCTTATCAGCACCGCTCATAGGTCTGACTAGGAAGGGTGAGAAGTTCATATGGTTAGATTCTTGCAAGTTAGCCTTTCAAGAGAAGAAATGAGGTTGACTTCAGAATATATACAAGTCTTTCCAGAGCCGGGAATGAGCTGAACTGTTTACTATGATGCGTTAGGTATCGGGCTGGGAGTTGTGCTTATGCAGGGAGATGGAGTCGTTGCGTACAGGTCTCTTCAGTTTATGACAAATGGGAGGAGTTACCTGATGTGTGATCCTGAGTTGGAAACTGTTGTTCATGCCCTACACTATTGGAATCATTATCTTCTGGGAGAGGATTTTGTGATTTTAAATGACAAAAAAGCCTCAAGTACATATTCTCTTAGAATTATCTGAATTTGAGACAGTGAAGGCTGGTTTAGTACCTTTAGTCCTTTGACTTTGATATTGCCTATATGTCTAGGAAAGGCAACATTGTGGATGATGTGTTGATCAAGAGGACTCGGATAGAGGCAGTTTAGGAGGCTAGCAGTGAGTAGCTGCTTATGACTCTGTTCTCTGAGTTGCATTTGGAGGTTCATGACAGTTAGGGGTAGACTCTTCGATCGTCTGTAGCTGTTACCTCTACTCTTCTAGATCAAGTTCAAATGAGGAAGCTATCTGATTCGGAAGACCTATTATTAAGGCAGAGTGTATCATGAGATGACCCTGTTCCTATATATACCATAGTCAAGGATGAAATCTTGATTTCCAGGGGCACATATGGGTGCGAGCCGACATACGCGAGGAGCTGACGTGGGAAATTCATTCCTCAGATGGGGCAGTTCATCCTGGTGTCACCAAGATGTATCATGATTTACACTGTTAGTATTGGTGGCCAGGTATGAAGAGGTACGTTTCTGGTTTCTTCATGAGATGTTCCACTTGTCCATAGGTGAAGGTGGGGCATTAACAACCAGCATGACTTGTACAAAAGTATCTCATTCCCAAGTGGAAGTTGAATGATGTCGCGATGGAATTTGTGACTGGTTTGCTGAGGTTGCCTCATGGGAATGATGTTGTTTTGGTTGTCATTGATAGACTCATGAAGCTTTTCACTTCTTGTTGATCAAGGACGCATTCAGTGTTGATGAGATAAGATGGTTTTACATCTGATAGATCATACTTTATCATGGAGTTCCACAATCAATTGTTTCCTACAGGGATTCATGATTTACTTCTCAGGTCTTGCAGGGGGTTTAGAAGGTTTTGGGTGCACAGGTACTTTTGAGTACATCATACTACTCCCAGACAAATGGCCATTCTGAGCGTACGATTCAGGTACTTGAGGATATGTTCTGAGCATGAATTCTAGATTTTGGAGGTTCTTGTGTGAAGCATATACCTCTTGGGGATTTTTCCTACAATAATAGTTTCCAATCAACTAATCATATAGAACTTTATGAGTCTTTGTATGGTAGGACATGCTAATAAACCTTATGTTGGATGGAGGCAAGAGAGGCAGATTTTCTGGGACCTCATCTTGTTCAGGAGACCACATAGCAGATAAAATTGATTAGTAAGAGGATGGCTAATGCGCTATCTTGACTTAAGTTTTATGCTGATCAGAGGAGACGACCTCTAAAATTCGAGGTCGGGGATCAAGTTTTCATATGTGTCACACCGAGGATGGTACACAAGAGGATTAAGAGTAGGGTTAGCTTTTGCCGAGATATTCCAGACCATTTGAGTTTTTGAAGAGAGTTGGGATGGTTGATTATCAGTTTCAGTCACCTTAGAGGTACCGAGGTATTCATGTCGTCTTCCACATTTCTTAGCGTTGACGTTACTTCTCAGACCGATCTCATGTCTTCCAACCCGAGGAGTTTGAGTTGGAAGTGGATGTATCCTTTGAAGAGCATCCTATTTGGATCGTCGATCGTAGAATGAAGATTCTCTGTAGCTAGTATATTCTTCTAGTATGGGTGCATTGGTAGCACGAGCGAGTACAGGACGACACATGGGAGAGTGAGGCAGACGTGCGATCATAGTGGCCGGAGCTATTGGGGGTTTCTTCTTCTACGCTGCGCTAGGGAAATTCAGGGACAAATTTCTATAAAGGGGGATGTTTGTAAGAACCTAGATCATCTTCTCAGATTTGTTATTCCTTATCCGGTCATTTTTTTGGAAAGTGATAATTCTGGAAATTTTCTAAGTACACACTGTGTACTTCCATGCCACAGAAGGGTCTGTGCTGGTTGTGTATTAGCCACACACACGACCATGTGGGAGTGACTTGGAGACCACTTAAAGCGGAGTACGGAAAAGGCGATTACACACCATGCACTTCAAAATAACACGCCAAATACTTTCTTTTTTTCATTAAATGCACCAGGATCATGTCTAATCGACAGAAACACCCCCTTGTTCGTTCGTCTCGTCCAGGAGCACCGTATGACTGTGGATCTTCAACAAACCATCGAGCGTGCATCTGTCCTTTGAATCGAACAACGTTGGTTGCATTGGAATCACATCTGTGAGTTCACTCTTCTCCTAGAGCATCATCTTCTGATTTCTCCTCTGTCGTGAGATATCGTGGGCTGAACTTTTTATACGTTTTTGTAGATCTTCAATGTTCTAAGGGGATTCAAGCTTTGAGGTTCACATATAGTGGTTTCCTAACCCCGAGGTAGGTGGTTTGTGCCTTTCTGTTCAAAGTCTTTGGGTATTATGTGAAAATTCCACAAATAACCTTGAACGAGGAATACCGAGTTTACCATTTTACCCCTGTTCATTTCCTGGCATGCTTTTATGCTTGTGTAGAGTTAATTTGGATATGAATAGGGTTGATTGATATGAATTTTATTTATTTTCCCTTGAATGTTCTGTTTACTGCTGTTGGGTCCTATTTAGCCAGTATGGATGCCTTGGCTTTTTTCCATGCCTGTTCCTGTAGGATTCAGATTTTTTATTCGAACATGTTTGTTATGTTGTAGACTGTTTAGCCAAGATGTTCTGTAGGTTTACATGGCCATATTACACTTCTATTCTCATTGACCTATACAGGGATGTGAGAACCTAGTGTAGTAGACTATAAGGGGAATTGACTGAGTGAGATTCCTCTGAGGGTCTTTAGGAACTTTAGGCTATAAGGGTCATTGACCGAGTGAGCTTCCTTAGAGAGCCTAGGACCACTTGGGGCTATAAGGGGAATTGACCGATCGAGCTTCCTTAGAGAGTCCTTGTCCGCTTTAGACTATAAGGGTAATTGACTGAGTGAGCGTCCTTAGAGAATCGTTGATTTTATTCCTGAACTCTTTAGACTTTAAGGGGAATTTACAGTGAGTGCTTATTCAATGATTGTATGAATGACCCGGGCTATAAGGGTAATTTACTGAGTGAGCTTCCTCAGAAATTCCTTGACCTTGGGTCTATAAGAGGAATTGACCGCATGAGATTCCTAAGAGAGTTCCTCACTACCTTACACTATAAGGGGAATTGACTGTGAGTGCGTCCTCAGAGAGTCTTCATATATAGAACTAGAGGGTTGAGAATGAGTGTGTTTACCAGAGGGTTTCTTGTACTTATTAGGTAGTACCAGAGGGGATGATTTTGATTACTTCCCAGAGGGTTTCTTGTTGGTGTTTAGCTGCTTGTTCAGTTGTTTCGTGATATTGAAACTGTGGATTTATTACTGCTGAGCACTTACCTGTTTTCTATTTTCATTACTTTACCTGCCATATATTCACTGACTGTTAGGAATAGATCTCTTGGTGGTTGAATACTAGTATTTAGTCTCACACACTGTTTGGGCCATGTTTTTCGGCCAAAACAGATTATAATGATGCAGGTATAGATAACGTCAAGTGCCCTTCTACTTAGTTACATGAATTGTTGTGGAGCTGGAGAGCATGGGAACAAGTCATGGCTTGCGATGCAGAAGATTTTATTAGTTTTATTTTGCACTTTGGATTAGCATTGGTTGTGTTTCTCACATTGCGACTTGTTTGGATGCTTTCCTAGAAAAATGTATCATGCATCATTTTATATATATGTGTGCTCCAGTTGTTTATTATTCCAGTCTTCTGATATTTATTGTTGTTGGATATTTAATACTTCATCTATTGTATATATTTGTTTACATCTGATGTGTACTCTTCCAATGATGGCATAGTTCCCCCACTATCACACCTAAGGACTTTGCTGCTAGTCTATGGCCTCTAGAATTCAAGGAAATGCACATGAATCCATGTGACCAACCAGGTACGAGGCACCTCTGGGTGGATTTTGGAACTGAGATGTTACAGCAATGTTCATGGATCTAGTAATGATTGATATGGTAATAATCATGGATGTTGAAACGTCAATAATTTTTCAAATGGTATCCAAACTATCTTTACTAGAATGGATAAAAATTTCATAGACACATAACCAGAAGTTTTAGAAGAAATTTAATGGTGGGAATGATTGGAAATTGATTGACTTCGTATATGAAGATGGAATTTTGAAATTTGGGAGGTGGTTTTGTGTTCCCATTATACCTGATCTAAACAGGGAATTTTTGGATGATTCTCATATGTCAAATTTCTCTATACAACCTGGTAGCACAAAGATATATAGATATTTCAAATAAAATTTTTCATGGGACAACATGAAAATCATGATTGCTGATTATGTGTCAAGATATATGGTTTGTCAAAAGGGTAAGGCTAGAAGACAAAATCCTAGATGAGTCATAAAACCTTCTCCCATACATGAGTGGAAATGGGATGATATTGCGATGGAATTTATGATGGGTCTACCAAAGACACCTAGTAAGAATGATACAATATGAATAATTTTTTATGATATTACCAATACAACACATTTTATTTCTATAAGAGAAGATTTACCACTCGAATGTTTAGAAAGAATATATATTAATGAAGTTGTAAGACTTCATGGTGTACCCCTATCAATTGTTTCTGATCATGAACCATGTTTTGCATAAAGATTATAGAAAAGTATCTAGGAATTCTAGGATACTGATCTTTGTTTGAGCAATGCCTACCCCCTCAAACTGATGGATAATAAGAAGGGACTATTCAAACCATATAAAACATGTTGAGAAATTTCTCGCTTGACTCTCAAGGTATGTGGGATTGGTATTTACCTCTAGAAGAATTTTCTTATAGAAATAGATTCCATTCAAGTATTCAAAATCCATCATATAAAGCATTATATGGAAAGAGATGCTGCGCCCCAACTTGTTGGGATGATGTTGGTTAAATAAAACTCATAGGCTCATAACTTGTTGAGGAAATGATGGAAAAAGTTAATGTCGTGCCCCCTCCCACAAAAGATGCCCCTTATAATCTGGAAATGGTCAAAGGGATATAATAAACCCCGCCTCCAGTAGGCCCCGGAGTGGAAACTAGCACAAAGGGTATGATTTTTCAAAAATATAGGAGGCATTACCCTTTTTATTATTTAAGATCGGAAGATAGGATGATTCAAACACCAAAAGAAAAAGGAACAATTAAATGAAAATAAACCCAAAACCAAAGCCATATGTATGTTTTATACCACACTAAATCAATAGTACAAGTACAAGAAAATCTCCAAAGTATGATAACAAAAAATGAAAACAAAAACTGCAACCAGTTAACTCCAACACCCAACTAGCAAGGTCTCGCACAGTCCCTAAATTCCTCCAGAAAACCTGAAAGTTAATGTATGGTGAGCATACAATTATAATCAGTAGGAAAACCTAAAGATCTTGTGCATAGGTGGGGAGACATCCTAATGCTCCGTGATATAATAGAAGGAACCGAAGCCTAGAAAGGAATCTATCCACCAAACCATACAAGCCACCCTCACCAAATATTGCATGTCAATAGAGTAATATAGTAATATTATCAAAGTATGGGTACCCCGCACCACCTTCCCACTTAATACTACTCAAGACCTCCCACCTAACACTCTGATGCTTCCCCCTCTTCTTGAGCTAGTGCCGCAACCTGGCCATACGAAGCTCGAGCTAGTGCCACAACCAGGCCATACGAGGCTCATAGTATCCCACCGGCACTCAATCCTTAGTTATAACCACGTCACATCTCGAAATCACCTAGGAGACACATCGTATCACATCCCGAAGACTCCTGGGAACATATCACATCCTCATCTTGAAGACTCTTGGGAAACATCTATCGTAACCTGCCCGAAGGATCTTGGGATATAAAACATGGATGAGGGAGCATAGTGAAGAACAATAACAAGCCATCCTTTAGATGTTTTAGAATCTCACCCCCCCCGTCCCATGAGTATTCGGCACGTAGTTCTCAACATGGGTGGGGTTCATAAAGAAACATAAAACTTACAGATTTATTTAATTATATCAACCACTCTTCCCATCCTACGGCTTCTACACAAAAGATCTGATCACATGCCTCGACACTACTACTTCAACATTATGCACCCAATAAATAGCCCAAAACCCCATTAAGATTTTCATGATTCAATAGTTTTAGATTATCAGTTCCTTAACAACTGAGCAACTAACAACAACCAAACCAGATCAATCGTTCATAAAACATATCCCTTCCAACCACAAATAAATTTAGGGAAACACAAGAAACACAATACCATTTTATTTTATCAACCATTCAATTCCATTTATATTCTATATTTAATAAAATACCATGCCCTACAATTCATTAGTTAACTCTTCCAATTTAATTCATATGAACGACCCATCCCTTCTGGCCTGCTGCCAACCACCATAACCACAAACACATTGAAAAAAAAACCCGTACCACATCATCATCCGTTTGATACCATTTACCATAGCTCCGCAACCCATCACAGCCATATCATACATGCCAAACCATAACCCATCCAACCATAGCCCCGCTACTCACCTGTTCCACAACATCCCATGATGCACCCCTTCACATAATTAAACCCCAACCAGCACCCACAAATTCATTCATTCATTTACTTTAACCAGGGTGATCATTATAGGCTTCCAGTTACTCATTTAATCATCCAACTTTACATGATTATCCAATTTCCACATTATATGAAATTCCATCCACAAAACAATCAAGAAAAACAAGACAACATTTAATTGGGAAATCAAAGGCCCCCAACGACTGTGATTTTCAGCAGTCATAAGCCTATTCAATTCACAACATAATCAAAGGATAAGCATTGATGGAAATAAAACAAAAATATCAAAAAAAATTCCCCAAACCAATTATTTGACCATTTATTATCTTTATTTACTGGGTCAACCATATCTCACGAAAATAATAGGATACACACCCCGCATGATGCACAAAAAAAGAGAGCCAAATGTAAGATCCCTAATTGAACATGTTTTGATGTCCTTTTGCGAGAAAAACCACCACGAGGATTTCGATCAATCCTCCCAAGGACTACGTCCTCCCGTGGAAACTGTGGCACAACTGCACTAACAACCAAGTGAGACTCCATTAAGTTTTATGGTGTCACTGTCATAGCATGGCATGGATGAATGGAAAGAGGAGATCAAGGGAGGAAGAAGAATGGGGTAGAACGTACCATTAAGATGACGTTCGTCGAAGAGTTTCATTCCCATAAAATATCAGCAATCTCCTTAGTAGAAAACTTTGAAGAGGATGTCAATGAAGAGGGAATGGAACGAGGTGCACGATGTTCACCACATCGACACGATCACACAGCCACCGACAGATCGACGATCATAGTCCGAATGAAGAAGATAGAAGGAAGGCTTTTGGGTCATCCAGGAGCATCATCTTGCGGGGATGAAGAGGGGTCCATAAATAATATGTGACCCTCTCTTATATAGGAAATGAAAAGGTAAAATGGTACGCAACATGTATTAATGAATACACGATGTGACAGTAAAACTGTTACGCTGTTTGAATAGTCAACACACGACACGTCACGCAGTTTCCATGTGTCTAATGATAATAATAACTTCAATTAATAATAGGTGTCTTACTGACCCAAGACATGAGTCACAAAAAGGTATTCATCATTGGTCTCAAAATAACTGTCATAATATCAGGATTATTCTACTGTTGAAAGTTCGTGAAACTAAGGTCGCATGAGGAATATACCGTAAACTTTCAATTCTCCCAATGAATATAATAATGACATTATTATATTACTATTATTTTAAATTTAATTTAGTTTAATTTTTTAAATTCGTACATTCAAAATCCACGCACAAAATCTCCCCAATTTGGTGTGAATCACCCCATTCCACCTTGATTGATTTTCTTATTTATTTTATTTATTTTAATTTTAAATCTTTATTTCCTTTAAACTCTTTCTCTCTATAATATCTTTTAATATTCACGATTTCTTCTCCCACTCCACCAAAAGTGGCACCTCTACTTTCCGTTACTCCGTTATCACTTCAATTTTTTTATTAATAAAATTAATAATAATAACCCCCATCATTAATTATCTAATTCTATCCTATTAAATTAGTTTACCATGGTTATTCTCATATTAAATTAAACCCATTCCATTTAATTAATCACTCACTAAAATCAACCATTACCATTTATTATTTAATATAATCGTAATAAATCCTCTTTCAATGCCATCAACGGGTCTCCATTATTATCATTAATTATAATTATTTTTATTGATCCCCAATTATTATCTTATAATTACTCTCTATCTCCCATCAAATGATATTCACGCACGGGTTGGGAACCCCTTCCATTCTTCATTATCATTTTATTTGTTTTATAATCTATTAAATGAATATTATTATAATTATTTTAATATTCCAAAATACACGTTGGATTCACCCATAAGGGGTTGCACCCCTTGAATTTCATTCCATTAAAATTTATTACATGTGCCTCATTTATTATAATTTATTCCTTTATAATTTATTTCAAGAACCTCCCATTATATGCCCATTACACACATAATTTATTATTTATTAAAATTTAAATAAATCAAAATTAAACCATGAACCACCACTCATTTAAATAAATATGTTCAATTTTATTTCATTTAATTCACAATGAATAAATTAAAACCATATAATCTAATTAACAACAAATATTTTCATGCCACAATTATCAATTATTTTTTAAAAAATTTATTATTATAACACTCGTCGTGTTTGACCACAAAAATTTTTTACAATGTAACGAACCAGAGAGGTCCATAGCATTGCATCAGATACCTTTCAAAACATTCTTGTCCTAGAGAATTATAAACCAACAAATAAAAAGGGAAAATGTCCAAACAACCACCGCATTAGATACCTCCCAGGGCTCTCGTCATTACAAGAATCCAACCACTATCCTAATTATATGAGTCAGGGAATTCTTTCCCCCATGTCAAGATATTATCCGCTTTAGGCGGCACTGACTCCCCTGCACGGGTTCAATCAAATCCACATTAAGGCATCTCGATTAAGGATTAGGTCCTCCCATCCTAATAATTTAGGATTTCTCATACAAACACTACCCCAACACCGCAAAAAACAAGCAACACGCTGCCCTAACACATGGATTGTGGAATTCCTTCTCTCATGTCAAGATACTATCCGCTTTGGGTAGCACTGAATAACATTCACTGGTTTAATCACATCCACATTAATGCATATTTATTAGGGATCAGGTCCACCTATCCCCATATGTTAGTACTCTTAACACACATTTAAAGGAAAGAGGGAAACAACTTAGCATTATAGACTCTTGAAAAACATGGTCTAGGACCAAGTAGAAAGTAAATTTTCTCAAGGTTTCATTTTATCATTTTATTTTGATTTCTTTCCCAGAACACCCAAATCAAGTAAAACACAAATCATAATGATGCATGTACGTTTCCTAAGGTCTCTAACCTGCAATCAATATAGTCTTAATTAGTCGTTGGTAAGCTCAGAGTCTTTGCATTGGATCACGGGGGGCCCGAAAATCCCATGTCATTGCCGGTCTTCCCTAGCCTATGTCACGTACCAAGATCATCCAACACTATTTCCCTACCATCCTATGCAATCCTAGTCGTGCCTAACTCCAGACTCTATCCTCTCTATCAACCATCACCTATGATACCATTCTGTCACGACCCCCTCCCACCAAAGATGCCCCTCCTGAGCTGGAAGTGGTGAAAGGGAGATAATGACCCCCGAGTCCTGCTTCCAGTAGGCCCCAGATTGTCAAATAGCATCAAGGGTATGAATTTTCACAAATATGGGAGGCATTACCCTTTTATTATTTAAGATCGTGAAATAGGATGAGTCAAACACCCAAAAAAAGGAACAAGTAAATGAAAATAAACCCAAAACCAAAACCATATTCATGTTTTATACAATACTAAAACAAAAGTAGAAGTACAAGAAATTCTCCAAAGTAAGATACCAAAAAAAGAAAAAACTACAACCAGCAAACTCCAATTCCCAACTAGCAAGGCCCTACACTGTCCCAGAAGTCCTCTTGAAAATATGAAAGTAAACATATGGTGAGTATATAAGTATACTCAGTAAGAAAACCTAAAGATCTCATGCACAGGTGGGGAGACATCCTAATCCCCATGAGAAAACAGAAGGAACCAAATCCTAGAAAGGAATATATCCACCCAACCTTACAAGGCACACTCACCAAATATCACATGTCAAAAGAGTAGTATAGTAATATTATCAAAGTATGGGTACCCCGCACCACCTTCTAACTGAATACTACTCAACCCTCATGCCTAATTCTCTAATGCTTCCCCCTCTTCCTGAGCTAGTGCCACAACCTGGCAATACGAAGATTGATCTAGTGCCGCAACTTGGCCATACAATGCTCATAGTATCCCGCCGATACTCAATCGTCAGCCATAACCACATCTCATCTCGAAGACACCTGGGATCCACATCACATATCATCCCTAAGGCACCTGAGAACATATCACATCCTCATCCCGAAGATTTTTAAGGAAAGAGATGTTGTCATACCACAATTTCATTCACTGGAGTATTCAGATGGCTCCATATGAAGATTTGTAAGGAAAGCGATGTAGAACTCTTACCTATTAGGATGATTTGGGCGATATAAAACTACATAAACCCAATCTTGTTCAAGATATGATAGAGAAAGTTCAAGTCATCGATAAACATATCAAAGATACTCAATGTTGGAAAAAGATCTATTCTAGAAACCATCGAAGGGACTTGGACTTCAATGTTGGGGATAAAGTCTTCCAACAAATATCACCATGGAAGAGAGTAATACAGCTTGGAATGAATGGGAAGCTAAGACCATGGTCCATTGGCCCATTGAGATCCTTGACCTCATATTAGCTATGGCCTATTAGATTGAACATCAAAAAAATATGGCCCATGTTCATAATGTGTTTCACGTATCCCTCCTGAGGAAGTACGTACAAGACCCCTCGCATGTACTGAAATTAGAGGTGGTACAAATAGAAGATGACATCTCTTATGAGGAGTAGCTATTGATGATTATAGATAGGAAAAATAATTTCCTACTCAATAAGAAAACCCACCTTGTCAAATTTTTATAGAGGAATCATAAGTTCGAAGATGAAACATGTGAACTGTAAGTGGTGATAAAAGAGAAGTACCCTCACCTTGTTGTGTAAAATAAAATTTCAAGGGTAAAATATCATTATGGGGATGAATGAAATGATCCAATGTTTTGAAAATGAAATTCCCTTCTTATAATTATTCCATATAGTATAATCACATTAGGATGAACAATGACATATAATGATACCATATTCTATATGACCATTGAACATAATTTCTCCACTTCAATGTTTTGAATTTTGACAACTTGACTTACAAGGTAGCGATCAATAAGATGTTTGGAGTCTAATAGGACCAACATAATTTTTGGTGAATAGTAACCTACCTTTATGAATAGTAATACCACCCTTATGATAATTAAAATTTCCAAAATAATATTTACCTTGACCATGAATCATTAAATAAAATTTAGGGATCTTAGAAGTGACAATTTAACTATAATAAAAGTATTAGTACTATTGTAAGTCATAAATAATTAATTATAAATAATCAATTATTTAAAAAATTATTTTCCTTGATTTTGTTCATAAATTAACAATTCTATTTCTTCTTGTTATAATATAGATTATAAAACCTTATTTAAATTTTGAAAGCTTTATAAAAACCATTTTAATTTTAAAAATTGTATTTTTTATGTAAATTATGATTTTAATTAGAAAATAAATAATAATATTTAAAAAATTATATTAAAAAATAGACATTACTTTAGGATTCCAAATGTTGAAAAATATGTAGGGTTATTTTTTTTATTTTTCTGAAATACATGAATTTTTGGTGAATAATAAAATACGTTAATTTACTGTATAAATACATTATATTTTAAATAAACTATTCCTGACATCACAAGTGATGTAAGAACCCAAATATCAAACTCACATGCCCTATTTACTATTATTGGTCATTGAATCATCAATATTTCTTATCATTGTGTAAATTAATAAACTAATGTTTAAAATAATAAGAGAAGCCCTCTCCCCTCCACCATAAATACCACCCTTCGCACCCTCATTTCCTCACCCCTCTCAAGCTTCAACCCATGTCTAAAATCTTCCCAAACTTCTTCCCTAGTCCCTTCCACACTTCCAATAGCATTTGGTCCCATCAAAAGGCCAAGCCTAGGTTCTTCATGGAGGACCTCAAGAGTAGGATTCAAGAGTTAATTCCTCTCTCTCTCTCTCTCTCTTCATTTAATTTCATTTCAATTTCAAGTTATTTTCTTAATATCTCCCCACCTATACTCATCCACATGGTATGGTAACTATATTAACTCACATATAATCGAATTTTATGATACTAATGAGATAATATATCATCTAACCCCTTTCTCCTCTTCTTTTTATTTGAGAAATTAAAATGTTTTTTATGTGGTGTTAATTTATCACCTTCAGAAATGATATATATTATTTCTCCTTTACCGCCTTCACAACTAGACATGAACTAATTTTAATGGTTTAACCTCATTATATTATATGTATTATATCATATTTAATGTTATATAACTAACTAATGTACGTATTAATAAATGATTAAACAAAACTAATTCGTTCTGGTCAAAAACAGCCCAAATTAACCCTAACGATCATCATTAAATACTTTTGTTACGATTCATATTCATGGTATATAAAAACTTATTTATAAGATAATTTCAAGTTCTATATCTTCATAAATTAGAAATAACTACAATTTTGGATTTGTATCCACTTTTTAAAGGAACTTCTATTCATGAATACAAGTGAAGCGTTCAAGAAAACAATAAAAATAAACATTCCCAAATAATGAATTTAAACTATATAACTCATCTTAAAGCCCATAAATGAACATAATGAAACCTTAATGAGTATTATTAAGGTATTAAAGGTTTTTTATTTGATAATTAATGAATATAATGTCATTATATAGGAAATTAAATTGAAGAATACGTTCGGATACAGTGTAAGGGGAAATTCTCGAACCCAACTTTCTTTCTTTAGGTTCCCCCTTTTTCACTCTATGTTTGGTATGGGTTCTCCATTAAAATTATTTAGTCAAAATTATATTACCTATTCTGTGATATTCATGATCTCTAATTTATTTTATGGAAAACCCAATTTTTTCCAAAAGTACTCTTCTTTCAAATAAAAAAACCCTTTTTACTTCATGAATATGTGTCACTATTTACTCATGTTTGTTGGTTCTATGTCAAGAATGTTATTATCTCTTTATTATAGGGACAAAATTTTTATGAATGTATTGTTTTTAATGTCACAACTATTTCATTCCATGGGTTATATTATGTTCTATTATTACATATTTTTAATGTGCCATGCATGATAATGAAAATATTATGATGTGACAGGTGCACCCAAAATTTTATAGTTCAATATGAATGTTTAAATGTGACAGGTACACCCGGAATTATATATAACTCTAATTTAGTGGGTAATGTGATTAATCTCATGAGTAAAATGAAAATTATGTGTGAACGTGATGCTATCAGTGTTCACAATTATGTGTGGTTGTTTACCACTAAGACATGATGTTTCATTTTTATGTGTTTCCAAATTTCAAAACTTTTATTAATGATTCCTCTCATGTTAATGATCCTTTTCTATGTTTTGATTGTAATGGACCAGACCTCTTTGGTCCCTTACTTTGTAAAATTTGATGTGGTCAACCATGACGCGTGTTATAATAAGAATTTTTTATAATAATAATTGATAATGGTGCCATGAAAATTTTTGGTGTTAATTAGATTAAATGTTTTTAATTTAAGAATTGTGAAGTAGAAGAAATAAAATTTAATGTATTTAATTAAATAAGTGGAGGTTCATGGTTTCTTTTTGATTTATTTAGATTTTAATAATATAAAAATTATTTTTGTAATGGGAATGTAATGGGAGGATACTCATCGTTGATGTAATGGGGGTTAGACAAGGTCATCGCGGAGAACGTCAATAATAATAATAATAAATAATAATAATAATTGGTGACAAGTTAAGAAATTTTAATTGGGAATTTGTTATTATTATTATACTAAATAATTATAATAATATTGCTGGCTTAAATTTTGAACGATCCGTTAATAAAGATTTAATGAGATTTAAATTTAGAATTCAATGTAATGAGATTTTAGATATGAGGATAGATGAGATATGTTATTATCTATGATAATTGTATTAAAAAAATAATGATAAAGGCCTCAAATGGAGGATTGGGAGTGCCATATGGAGTAAAGTATGGGGAGGCGCCACTTTTGGGGAGTGAGTGAAAATCGTGGAAGAATTAATGAGATTGGAGAGAGGGAGAAGTTATAAGATATTATTGGGGAAAAAATTAAATGTGAAATAAATGATAAATGAGGGAATTTAGGTGGGGTGCAAACTCCCTTGCAGCGTGAAAGGAGGCGGGTGTTGAGTAACATCCCACTCCTTCTTTGGGGTAATATTAATTATTATTTTGATAATAATTTTGGAAATAAGGTCAAATAATGTAAAGGTGAAATATTATGATGTACTGGGGGTGAGAGGGGAAACAAGGGGGCATAGAAAGAATTGTGATTGGAGAGAGAATAGGAAGATAAGAGGAATTAAAAAAATTAAATAAATAAAGGGTGAATAGAGGGCATTAATATTGGGGGTAGAAGATTGAAGATTGGAGAGAAAAAATTTAAAATATTATAATGATTAAATGATAATAATGATAACATAAAAGAGGATTCAATCATAGTGGATTATGTGCTTCACTCTTAAAGAGGTTGATTGGGGGTTTTTTATTTCTGGTGGAAAGAGAATAAATGATAAATTAAATTAGATAATATAATAATGTAATTATTAATTTTATTGGGAAAACCATGTTTAGTCCATAAATCCTTTCTGCGACCTCAATTTTACGAACAGTCAGCGGTAGTGCGACCTTGACTTATTGACCAAAATTATGAGTCCAATATTGGATGTCTTTTTTGAGTTTTCGGATCGAGTACCCGAAACACTTGTGAATTAATAGATTTAATATTATTATTAAATCTTCGACCCACCATAACTCCTGCATGAGATATCTGATTGACATCATGTCAGTGGCGATGTGATCCTGTCATTAATATGATCATATCATGTCAAATGATGGATATTAAATTATGGTTCGTGTCTCGGGTCAATAAAACACCTATAATTAACTGAAGTTATTATTATCATTCAACGCATGGAGACCGCGAGACATGTTGTGTGTTGACCAGTCAAACAACGTAATAATTGGACGGTCACGTCATGTATTCATTAATACACACTGCGTACCATTTTACCATCATGTTGCCTATATAATAGAGGGTAACGTTTTATTTATGGACCCCTAATCTTCTCCACACAGCGACGCTCCCGGATAACAAAAAATCATTCCTCTTGTCTTCTCCATCCGGACATTGATCGTCGATCTGTCGGTGGCTACGTGATCGTGTCGACGAGGTGAACATCGTGCACTTCATTTCTTTACCTCTCCATCGACTTGATCTTTGCAGTTTCCTACCGTGGAGATTGCTGGTATTCGACGAACATCATCTTAATTGTATGTTGAACCCCATTATTATTCCTTCCCCAATCTCCTCTTTCGGTTCCTCCTTTCCATGCTATGACAAGTGACTCTGTAAACCATAATAGAGTCTCTCTTGGTTTTTAGTGCGGTTGTGCCGCATAGTCCATGGGAGGACATAGTCATCGGGAGGAGTGATTGAAATCCTCGTGGTGGTTGTTCTCGTAGAAGGACATCAAAACCTGTTCAGGTAAGGATCTTACCTTCATCTCTCTCTTTTTTCGTGCATCATGTAGGGTGGGTATTCTCTTGATTTCGTGAGATACGGTTGAACCAGTAAATAAAGATAATAATCGGTTAAAGAATAGGTTGGAGAAATTCTATTGATATTGTTGTTTTATTTTCCATCAGTGATTATCCATTTATTATGTTATGAATTGAATAGGATTATGCGTATTGAAAATCACGGTCGTTGGGGGCCTTTTCTTGCACAATTAAATTTTGCCTTATTTTTTTGGATTTTTTTGTGGTTGGAATTTCATAGAATGTGGAAATTGGTTAATCATGTAAAGTTGGTTAAATAATGAATACCTATAACCCTTGTATGATTACCCCGGTTAAACTAAATGAAAGAATTATTTTTTGGGTGCTGGTTGTGGTTTAATTATATGAATGGGAGTTTTGTGGGTTGTTGTGGAACGGGTGAGAAGAGGGGCTGTGGTTGGATGGTTTGTGGGTTGGTGTGTATGATATGGTTGTGATGGGTAGTTGAGTTGCGGTAAATGGTATCAAAGGGATGATGATGTGGTAAGAGTTTTGTTTCTGATGTGTTTATGGTTATGGTGGTTGGCACCAGGGGTGCAGGGATGGGTTGTACATATGAATAAAAGTGGAAGATTTTACTAATGAATTGTGGGGCATGGTAGTTGATTAAATATGGAAAATGAATTTAATTGATTGGTTGATAAAAGAAAATGGTATTGTGATTCTTCTGTTTTCCCTAACATTATTTATGGTTGTCAGGGATATGTTTTATGAACTATTGATCTGGTGTGGTTGTGGTTAGTTTCTCAGTAGTTAAGGAACAGATAAACTAAAACTGTTGAAACATGAAAAGCTTAATGGGGGCATGGGGCTATTTATTGGGTGCATACTTTTGAGGTTGCAGTGCCGAGGCATGTGCTCAGATCTTTTATGTAGAATCCTTAGGATGGGCTGAGTGGTTGATATAATTATATAAATATATACATTTTATGTTTCTTTACACACCCTAACCATGTTGACAACTATGTGTCGAACACCCGTGGGACGGGGGTGAGATTCTAAAACATCTAAAGGATGGCTGGTTACTGCTCTTCCCTGTACTCCCTTTTCCAGGTTCTATAGCCCAAGATCCTTTGGGCAGGTTATGACAGATGTTTCCCATGAGTCTTCGGGATGAGGATGTGATATGTTCCTAGGTGTCATCAAGATGGGATGTTATGTGGTTCCCAGGTGTCTTTGCGATAAGATGTGATGTGGTTCCTAGGTGTCTTCAGGATGAGATGTGGTTATGGTCAAGGATTGAGTGTCGGCGGGATACAATGAGCTTCGTATTTATAGGTTGCGGCACTAGCTCGAGCTTCGTATGGCCATGTTGTGGCACTAGATCAAGAAGAGGGGGAAGCATTAGAGTGTTTGGCGTGAGGGATAGAGCAATATTCAGTGGGAAGGTGGAGCGGGGTACCCATACTTTGATGATAATATTACTATACCACTCTAGTGACATGTGATATTTGATGAGTTTGTCTTGTATGGTTGGGTGGATAGATTCTTTTCTAGGATTTGGTTCCTTCTGTTTTCTCACGGGGAATTAGGATGTCTCCCCACCTGTGCATGAGAGATTTAGGTTTTCCTACTGAGTATACTTGTATGCTCACACTAAGTTTTCTTTCTGGTTTTCAAGAGGACTTCAGGGACCGTGCGGGACCTTTCTAGTTGGGCGTTGTAGTTTGCTGTTTGTAGTTTTTTCTTTCTTTTTTTGGTATCGTACATTGGAGCATTTCTTGTACTTGTACTTTTGTTCCAGTATTGTATAAAACATGCATATGGTTGGGTTTTGGGTTTATTTTCATTTACTTGTTCCTTTTTCTTTTGGTGTTTGACTTATCCTATTTCCCGATCATAAATAATAAAAAAGGTGATGCCTCCCATATTTGTGAAAACTCATACCCTTGGAGCTAGTCGCCACTCCGGGGCCTACTGGAGGAGGGACTCGTGGGGTCATTATCTCACTTTAACCATTTACAGCTTAGGAGGGGCATATTTGGTGGGAGGTCATCGTGACAGAATGGTATGAGAGGTGATGGTTGAGAGATAGGATGGAGTATAGAGTTAGGCACAGTGAGGATTGAATGGGATTGTAGGGCAATAGTGTTGGCTGATCGTGGTGCGTGATATGGTCCAGGGAAGACTGGATTGGACATGAGATTTTAGGGCCCCCTGTGATCCAATGTAAGGACTCTGAGCTTACCAAACGACAAATTAAAACAACATTGATTGCAGAGTAGAGACCCTATGAAGGGTACATGCATCATCATGATTTGTTTTTTACTTGATTTGGGTGTTCTGGGAAAGAAATATAAATAAAATGATAAAATGAATCGTTTAAAAAATTTCCTTGCTACTTGGGCATAGGCATTCTTTGTTTACCATAAAACTATGGAACCTAGACATCGTTACCGGGTGACTCGGGCAATCGGGGCCCAACAGATTCAGACGGTCGATCAGGTGAGGATTGACTGAGAGGAGGAAGAAAACTTGTGACAGCGCACGTTTCGTGCTTTCCAGTAAAAGAGCATGAATAAGTATGAAGGCAACACTTCGGATATGGAATCAGAGAGTTGGTTGGAGGAACTCAAGATCACATTTGGGATGATTAGGGCTCTAACAGAGTACTGGGTTCCTCTAGCAGTAATCCAGCTATGAGGAGAGGTGCGTCAGTGGTGGATTCTATACCTTGGGGAGGGGAAGGAGACATAAGTTCTATGGGCCAACTTCGAGAAGGAGTTCCGTGAGGAATTTCTTTTCTCAACGAGGAAGGCCGAGAAGAGGCAAGAGTTGTTGTCTCTACAACAAGGAAGCATGTCAGTGCGGGTACTAGGGGTCAAGTTCAAGGATCTCCTCCGTTTTTTCCTGAACCTCTTTCCGAATGAGGATTCCCAAGCCAGACATTTAGTAGAGGCACTTTACCCCTCTATTCGGTGCGTGGTGACCCCTTTCACCTTACCAACGTACCTGGAAGTACAAAAGAAGGAGGAGATAATCAGGAGGATGTGATCACAAGTAGGTCCACCATGAGTGAGGAGTCAACCAAGTTTGTCCAAGAAGGAGGCAGTCATCAGTAGATCCCCAGCAATAGGAACTTCCTTGTTTCGACTGGCAGGGAGCAGACTTTAGCAAGTCCCATACCAATATCATGATTTCCACCGAATTTTATGGGCCAGGGACCAAGGAGCTTTGCATGTGGGAATCATGGGAATATTAGCATAAATTCCCCTTTTCAGACTCAGTATGGAGTGACTGGCTAGGTTCAGCCCCAACCCTAGCAACAGTTCAAATCCTGACCCTTCCAGCAGCAACAATCTCCAGTCCCTCCTAGGGGATCTAGAGCAGGTGGTGGCCAACCACAGGGAGTTCTCCAATGACCCCAACTGAGATGTGGTCAAGGAGGTCGATGTCAATGGAAAGGAAGAGGATTGGGATGCGGATAGTTGTATGCAATAGAAGTGGAAACCCTAGCAAGGCCAGATATTGAGAGAAATGTTTTCAATTTTTGTTAAATGCCCTCTTTTATATTTTTTTTTAAATTCATGAGCATCACACTCTTTTTATGAAACTCATTCTCACCCATTCTTGGGCCTGGACCTTGTTTTTCATGAGTCTATAATTCTAAGTTGTTTTCCTCTTTCCTTTAAATGTGTGTGAAGAGTCCTAACATGTGGGGAGAGGAGGGTATAATCCCTAATCGAGACGCATTAATGTGGATGCGATTAAACCCGTGCAGGCGAGTCAGTGCCACCTAAAGCGGATAATATCTTGACATGGGGGAATGAATTCCCTATCTCATATAATCAGGACAGTGGTAGGATTCCTGTTATGACGAGATCCCTGAGAGGTATCTTGCGGGGTGTTTGTTTGAACCTTTCCATTTTTTATGGGATGGTTTTTAATTCTTGAGGATGAGAATGTTTTGAGAGGTATCTGATTTAATGGCCTGGACCTCTTTGGTCCATTACATTGTAAAATTTGATGTGGTCAAACACGACGCGTGTTATAATAATAATTTTTGATAATAATAATTGATAATGGTGGAAATAATTTTTTGGTGTTAATTAGAATAAATGTTTTTAATTTAATCATTGTGAAATAGAAGAAATAAAATCGAATGTATTTAATTCAATAAGGGGAGGTGCATAGTTTCTTTTTGATTTATTTAAATTTTAATAAATAATTAATTATATGTTTAATAGGAATGTAATGGGAGGCTACTCGACGTTGACGTAATGGTGGTCGGACACGGTCAACACGGTGGATTTCAATAATAATATTTATTTTTAATAATAATTTGTCACGAGTTAAAAATTTTAATTGGGGATTTGTTATTATTATTCTACTAAATAATTATAATAATAATTTTGGATTAAATTTTGAATGATATGTCAATAAATATTTAATGAGATTTAAATTTTTAATTCAATGAAATGAGATTTGAGATATGAGGATAGATGAGAGATGTTATTATTTATTATAATTGTGTTAAAAAATAATGATAAAGGTTAAAAATGGAGGATGGGGCATGGCACATTGAGTAAACGAAGGGGAGGTGCCACTTTTGGGGAGTAAGTGAAAATCGTGGAAGAATTAATGAGATTGGAGAGGGGGATGAGTTATAAGATATTAGTGGGGATAAAATTAAATGTGAAATAAATGTTAAAAGAGGGAATTTAGATGGGGTTCACACTCCCTTGCAGCGTTAAAAGAGGTAGGTGTTGAGTAATGTCCCACTCCTTCATTGGGGTAATATTAATTATTATTATGATAATAATTTTGGAAATAAGGTAAAATAAAACAAAGTTGAAATATTATGATGTGATGGGTGTGAGAGGGGAAATAAGGGGGAATAAATAGAATTGTGATTGGAGAGATAATTGGAAGATAAAAGTAATTAAAAGAATTAATTATATAAAGGGAGAATAGAGGGCGTGAATAGTTGGGGTAGACGATTGAATATTGGAGGGAGAAAAATTAAAATATAATAATGAATAAATGATAATAATTATAATATAAAAGAGGATTCAATCATGGGGGCTTATGAGATTCACTCTTCAAGAGGTTGAGAGTGGGTTTTTATTTGAGGTGGAAAGAGAATAAATGTTAAATTAAATTCGATAATATAATAATGTAATTATTAATTTTTTTTGAGAAAACCACATTTAGCCCCTAACTCCTTCGTGTGACCTCAGTTTTATGAACCGTCAGTGGTAGTGTGACCCTAACTTCGAGACATAAATTATGAGTCCAATATTGGATGTCTTTTTGGGTTTTCAGATCGGGTACCCGAAACTCATTTTAATTAATTGAATTAATATTATTATTAAATCTTCGAACCGCCATAACTCCCGCGTGTGACATCCGATTGACTTCTCACCAGTGGCGATGTGATCCTATCATTAATATGATCAATTCAAGTCTAATGTTGGATATTAAATTATGGTTTGTGTCTCGTGTCAAGAAAACACCTTTTATTAATTGATGATATTATTATCATTAAACGCATGGGGATCGCTTGACGTGTCGTGTGTTGACCAGTCAAAAAGAGTAACAATTGTACGGTCACGTCGAGTATTAATTAATACAAGTCGTGTTCCATTTTACCTTTTATATTCTTATATAAGAGAGGGTCACGTGTTATTTACGGACCCCGATTCTTCTCCGCACGGCAACGCTCCTGGATGACCAAAAAGCCTTCCTCTTATCTTCTCCATCCAGACTCTGATCGTCGATCTGTCGGTGGCTACGGGAATATGTCGACGAGGCAAACATCATGAACCTCGTTCCTTTACCTCTTCTTTGACTTCCTCTTTGCAGTTTCCTACTAAGGAGATTGTTAATATTCGACGAACGTCATCTTATTGGTATGTTCTACCCCGTTCTTATTCTTTCCTCGATCTCCTCTTTCTGTTCCTTCTTTCCATGCTATGAAAAGTGATGCCTTAACCAATAATGGAGCCTCTCTTGGTTGTTAGTGATGTTGTGCCGCATCATCCACGAGAGGACGTAGTCATCGGGAGAAGTGATCAAAATCCTCATGGTGGGTTTTCTTGAAGAATAAAATCAAAACCTGTTCTGGTAGGGTTCTTACCTTCGTCTCTCTCTTTTTTCATGCATCATGCGGGGTGGGTATCCTCTTGATTTTGTGAGATACGGTTGAACCAGAAAATAATGATCATAACTGGTTAAAGAACAGGTTGGGGAAATTCTGTTGATATTTTTGTTTTATTTTCCATCAATTATTATCCTTTGATTATGTTATTAATTGAATGGGATTATGCATATTGAAAATAACGGTTTTTGGGGGAATTTTCTTGCACAATTAAATGATGCCCTATTTTTCTGGATTGTTTTGTGGATGGAATTTCATAAAATGTTGAAATTGGTTAATCCTGTAAATTTGGATGATTAAATGAATACATAAAACCCTTGTATGATCACCCTGGTTATGCTAAATGAAAGAATGAATTTGTGGGTGCTGGTAGGAGTTTAATTATCTGAAGGGGTGTTTCGTGGGTTGTTGTGGAATGTGTGATCTGTGGGGCTGTGGTTGGCTAGGTTGTTGGTTAGCGTGTATGATATAGCTGTGATGGGAAGCAGAGCTATGGTAAATGGTATCAAGGGGATGATTATGTGATACAGGTTTAGTTTCTGATGTGTTTGTGGTTATGGTGGTTGGCAGTAGGGCTACAAGGATGGGTTGTGCATATGAATAAAAGTGGAAGAGTTAACTAATTAATTGTGGGACATGGTAGTTGATTAAATACAGAAAATCAATGGAATTGATTGGCTGATAAAAGAAAACGTTATTTTGTTTCTTGTGTTTTCCCTAACATTATTTTTGGTTGGTAGGGATATGTTTTATGAATGATTGATCTGGTTTAGTTGTGATTAGTTTCTCGGTAGTTAAAGAACTGATAAACTAAAAGTGTTGAAACATGAAAATCATAATGGGTCTTGGAGCTGTTTATTGTGTGAATACTATTGAGGTAGCAGTGCCAAGGAATGTGCTCAGATCTTTTGTGTAGAAGCCTTAGTATGGGCTGAGTGGTTGATGTAATTATATAAATATATACATTTTATATTTCTTTATGCACCCCACCCATGTTGAGCACTACGCGTCGAACACCCGTGGGACGAGGGGTGAGATTCTCAAACATCTAAAGGATGGTTGGTTACTATTCTTCCGTGTGCTCCCTCTTCCATGTTCTATAGCCCAAGATCCTTCGTGCAGGTTACAAGAGATGTTTCCCAAGAGTCTTCGGTGTCTTCAAGATGAGATTGGATGTGGTTCCCAGGTGTCTTCGGTATGAGATGCAATGTGGTTCCCAGGTGTCTTTGGGATGTGATGTGGTTATGGCCGATGATTTAGTATCAGCTGGATACTATGAGCTTCGTATGGCCAGGTTGCGACACTAGCTCGAGCTTCATATGGCCAGGTTGTGGCACTAGCTCTAGAAGAGGGGGAATCATCAGAGGGTTAGGTGTGAGGGCTTGAGCAGTATTCGGTGGGATGGTGGTGCGGGGTACCCATACTTTGATAATATTACTATAGTACTCTATTGACTTGAGATATTTGGTTAGTGTTCCTTGTATGTTTGGGTGGATAGATTCTTTTCTAGGCATTGGTTCATTCTGTTTTCTCACGGGGCATTACGATGTCTCCCCACCTGTGCACAAGAGCTTCAGGTTTTCCTACTGAGTATACTTGTTTCCTCGCACTACCTTTCCTTTCAGGTTTTCAGGAGGACTTCAGGTACCATTCAGGACCGTTCTAGTTAGGCATTGGAGTTTGCTGGTTGCAGGTTTTTCTCTCTCTTTTTGGTATTGTACTTTGGAGCTCTTCTTGTACTTGTACTTTTGTTTTAGTATTGTATAAAACATGCATATGGGTTTGGTTTTGGGTTTATTTTCAATTACTTGTTCGTTTTTCTTTTGGTGTTTGACTCATCCTATTTTCCGATCTTAAATAATATAAATGGTTACGCCTCCAATATTTGTGAAAACTCATACCCTTGGTGCTAGTCGCCTCTCCGGGGCCTACTGGAGGCAGGAATCGGGGGTTATTATCTCCCTTTCACCATTTCCAGCTCAATAGGGGAATTTTTGGAGGCAGGGGGTCGTGACAGTGATTGTGCTCACCCATTTTTCTATTGTTCATAACTATCCTCTTACTGGGCTTTTATCTAACCTTGTTTTGGATGTATATCCTCAGGTGACTACTTCTACTAGGGATAGGTCAAAAGCTAATATAAATATAGAGAAAAAGGAATTATATAATTGTTTATTATTGATATTATAAATGTTATGTTTGGTCCTAGTTTTCCCATGACACTAAAACTTTGGATAAATGATGTTTAATACTATTATTTTTTAATATTTACAATGATGTAATAGTAATGTAAGAAAAGTTTGTCTCTCTATAATGGGTCTCTTATTTATGGGGCCTAAAATCCACTGACCAATTAATTTACCTTGTTAGGGCATGAATACCCCCTAGTGTCATTATCATTATTCGAGAACATATTATTTATGAAATTTTTTATTTATGATGTCTAAGAGTTTGATTTATGTCGGGGACCTATTTTAGTGTGTCTATCTTTACAATATTTTTAATTTGTGTAGTAATGTTTATGGTGAAATTTTGAATGAATTTCTATGATTATTTTTAATTATGATCGATGGATTATAAAAATAATTAATGATCATGACATAAGTTCAACATGAAAATTTGACAATGAGATTTATTTTTACCAAGTGTTTGACCCAAATTGAACATGGGTGGTTATGATACATGTGGGCATCACTATATGTCATGAATTTATAATCTATTTTTATTATTCATGCAGAACATCATCATTTATTTTTTATAATACTTGGGATATCGTAATACATCATCATAGTTATCTTTTCATAGGATGTTTGATGATTATGAAATTGTGTTTGTGAATTTGTTTTCCAGTTTTCAAGAATACACGGGGCTGTGGAGCTTTTGTTTTCAATATGTAGATGTGTAAAATTTGGTTATCATTTGAGGTGTCTTGACTAAGGTGTCAACGTCTTTTCCTTTTTTTGTTCCACCAGGATTGGAGTTATGGTCATGTTTCTACCATAGATGTTTTATTTCATTGTATATATTATTTTTCTATATTGTTATGTATTTTGTCATTATTTATTATTGGTATATCATATATATCCTTAATTATTTATTTTATTTATAGATATTAATTCCATTAGATATTATATAGTGGATATTTAATGATTTTTTATTTATTTCATTAGTGAATTCCTTCAACGTTATGGTTATTACCTCTTCGAACTACTAACTAACCCATAGTCTATTGTATGCTAGCATATGGAGGAATAATCTTCCTTTTCAATTACTTGTTTGTTATCTCCATGCATCACATCATGATAAATCCTATATTAAGGGATACAATTATATAAAATAATTAATATAGATAATGTATGGTATTTTTGGAGTGTCTATATTGGGAATACCAATGGTATTTAACCAAAAAGAAAATATAGAAGTTTAATCATAATGAAATTTGAACAGAGAAACCACTTATGGAGGGGAGTGGTGTTTATTTTAATCATAAAACATATTATTTATACAAATATTTTCATAGAAATATTATAATGACATCATGTTAGTGGGGTTAACAAAATCAAACTTAATATTTTAGGTGGTAGAAATAAACAATTTCAATCATGTTGAGTGTGTCTTTTTCCTTTTTTATGATTTACTATCAGTTTTATTTACCCATGTAAAAAAATATTATACATGGTTCATAGGGGTCATGTGTAACATAATGTAATATATGAATGTAAACATGAAAATGTATATGAAAAACTAAATTAATATCATCTAACTAATTCAAATAGAGTATATAATTTTACAAATATAACTATATACATATAATATTATAAATTCTTCGTATACAAAATGCCAAAAAATCCTAATACACACAACAAATATAGTAAATAAAATAAACATTTAGGTCTGATAAAAAATCTTGGAATGAAAAATGAGGACAAGAGAATGGATTATATAACCCCCCCACTATAAATGTTTTACACCTAAACCCCATGCATGACCAATACCGATATTACGATGATCGTCTATATAGAGGAAAATATTTCACTACAAAAATACCCTTGTAAAGGATACTATAAAATATATTAATTTTGATATTTTAAATAAAAACCTTCATTTAAAGTTACAGATGTTTGTTCAATGTTAAAACGGAATCAAATAATAGTAATACCTACACCAATATATGTCTACATGTTAAACTTTTCAAAGGATTATCATTCAACTATATAATTTTATATTTTACTAGCCTCATTAGAAATTCTATATTCAAAAATTAAATGGTTAAATATTAAATAAAACTATTCATTAAGACACCCATAGAAACATATTTACATTTATAAAAACTCACAAATAAATCAATGCACACACACATAAAATAGTATTGTATATGGGTTAGTTAGTTAAGTATCCTCCTTTATTGTCATGTGGTCATAGCTTAATTCCTGAACACAGCTATTTAATATTTTTTACTTATTTCAAAAAGGGATATTTGACATGTATGAGTAGGAAGGTAGGTTTGGTAAATTTCTGAATAATGATATAGTCCATTGGTAGGAAGGATGTCATGGGTATAGGTTTTTATTATTAGTGAATGAGAAATCTTGATTTTACATTGATTCTATTGGTGGTAAAGTGAATGGGTACAAATTTTTTTACTGTTGGTAGACATCAAGTATGGATGTTTTTAATTATAGACAATATTCTTCAATACTAATGGGGATTTAATCTTCTCCATTACTGGTCCATTATGATTCTTACTCCAATAAAATCCACTAATTTTGATTAATTTTTCCGTTGGAAATAATTCTTAATATAGTTTTTTATGATTCCCCCTCAAGTAAGAATTTTAGTCTTTCCCCACTAATAGGATTTTAGTAATATAGGGATTTGGTTGACCTTTAAGCCCCATTCACGTTATTAAGGCATAAAAATGAGTATAAATATTAAAAAAATAAAAAAACTAAATCATATAGGACCGTATTATGAATTGAGTGGAGGATGATATAATCGATTAATATTTTCTAATTGGATGTAAGAATATCCAACCCTCAAAATGATATTAATGGTTATCCTTATTATTGTTTAACATAAACCTAACATTAAAATTAACCTAAAAGATATCATCACAAAACATGAAATCATGGGGTTATGATTTGGTTCAAAAATATATCTATATTGGGGTTTTAATGATTATTTGTAATATAAATAATATAATCCTCAATAAATCTCTGGGGAACACACAACCCTGTAATAATTTTCATTATCCAATTATCATATACTCTTGTGTACCCATGAATAATTGTCTTTTACAGATTTTGATTCATTTTGAACTTCAGTTACAAAATTAATGATTTAGTAGGGATATGTATATGATAATGTTCATATGAATCATATTGATATGAAATAAATATATAATGTTTACCTTGGTTAAAGACTCAATACTAATGGGTAAAATACCACCCATAATAGATTCTCTATCTAGAAACCCAAATTACTTATATTTAAGGCCACACACCTCATTCAAACATATTATATTCCTCTATGTTATATTTAATTAAACAGGTTATTCCTTTCACCTAATTAGGTCTTCCAATAAAGTTGGTATGAATTGAAATGTGTAGTCATTAGAGGGGTAAAAAAATATACCTTTAGAGAAAACCTTGAAAACTTTCGTGGAATATTTTTTGGAATTTATGTTTTATTTTCTTCTAATTAAATAGTGCCGATTTATTTAATTATTTTTTAATTTTATCCAAGAAGTTTTTATTAACATGTTTATATTAGAAAAAAATGGAACCTATGTGGGATGAATGATATGACATGAGTTTTAAAATCATTATTTCATACAAATATTTATTTTGATAAAATTAATTAATTAGATAATATAATTAAAACATATTTCAATTATATTATTTAGATTAATAAAAATAATTATTTAAATAATTAATTAAAATTATGTTCTATTGTAGTTCCTATGTATAAAATGAAACATGTGATAAAGTGATATATATGTGTTACTAAATATTGAAATGATATAAAGTAATGTAATATCAAATAATTTGAAAAGTATGTGGGCATAAAAGATAATGTTATATAAAAATAAAAAAATGTATAAGTTCACATATTCACTTGATTGAATATTAAGAAAATAAAAAAAATTGTAAAAAAAATTAGGTGGTTGTTGAGTGTGGGTGTGTGGAAATGATTACGAAAATAATAATATATGTTTAAATATTAGGGGAAAATAGGTACAAATTAATTTAACACAAATAACTAGATAAAATAAATAGATGGGGCCAATTTAGTGGCTAATAAAGTTATTATAATATTGAGGCAGTGAATTAAAAACCTGATTAATATTTGAGTAGGGTTCATGTTTTATTTTTTTATCATCATAATCATGAACATGATCAAAAATAAATTCTCTTACCTTTTTATGAATAAATTTCAATATAGTATTGAGTCAATTTAATTTTTTCAATTATCTAAATTTAAATTCATATTAGATTTATATATTAATTATAAAACTGAACTAAAATATATTATTTATTAATATTTATTTAATTATATAATTTTATTTGATAAAATAAAAAAATATATATATTAAATCTAATATCCATTCATTTTTTATTTTTAATAACAAATGAATCTTTTCAAAATGTAAATAGGTAATTAAGTGGGTTACAGAAGTTAAATGAGTATTTAAATTTATTATAGTATATCATTTTGGTAATGACTATAAGAAATAAATGGTTGTAAATAATTTTAACTTGTACAAAAATAAAATTATTAATTTTTGGGAAGCTAAAATTTTATGGGTACTCTACTCATTTATATTCCTAATTAAGATATATGACCACAATTTATAGTGTATAAAACAATTAAAATTGGAAATAAATATGTATGTATGTGTAATGAAAAATTATAAAAATATTAGGGGCATATGTGTGTATATTTTAGTAAGATGTGTATGATTTGGAAAGCAAGGAAGTTTCTAGGTATGTGGCTAGGTGGAGTTAGGATAGAATATTTACTGGGTTTAAAATATAATGGGGAGTGTATATGTGATGGAAAATATATGGACTTAAATAATAAATAGTTATTAGAGTAATTAAATTTTAAGTAATGGATAAAACTATTGTGTAGGTATGGAGAGTGTTTCATGATTCGCATAAATTTATAGTGGGTAAAAATGTGATTTTATTAGTATAATTATGAAATTCTTTTCAAATTTGTATATAGAAATTAATATTTTGAAAAAGTGGCAAGATAGGTAAAAGGAGAAAATAATTAAAAATGAATAATTGTTCTATCCATTTAGGTACTATTTATGTGTATGTGTTCTCTATGACTTGTGTGTTCCCCAATTTTTAGTCTATAAAACAAACATATGCACCTATTAATCAAATAGTTATTATAAAAAATGTAATAGGTTAGTTTTTCAGGGACCATATTAGGATCAACACATTTGAATTATTGGTTATTAATATCATTCTAGTATGTGTGTTTTTATATTATTATTATTTTATATATATTATTATCATTACCATAGTTAGTCTGGGAGGGTTTTATTAGATTACATATGATTCTAGTATTATTATTTATATCTATTGAGGTTTTATTCTTTTCTTTATGAGACATCTATTCCTAACACTCTAACATGCCTGGAAAATTGATAGACATCACTCAAATATATCAACATTTTTTTAAAATTTAGGGGAAATATATAAACACTAAAACATATATCAATTTTTATAATGTGACAAGAGTATATTTCTCCAATATATAATGGGTATATTGATCCATAACTCTCAAAAGTAATTTTATACGATAAATAATAATAAATCAAATATTATTATAATTCCAATAATAAAAATGTTTGATATCATTGAAATTATATACATATATATATTACATCATCTTCATATTCAACTTCATAAAAAACATAATAAACCATTAAAATTAGAACTACTATAAAATGAATATACACTTTTTAATACATGATATCTTTTGGGGTGTACATTAAAAGAATTATATAAGGTAGAAACCATTGTTAAGGAATACATAATGGAAATAATTAAGAGAATGATAAATATGAAGAATAAAAATAAATATGATCATTATTATACATAAAAATATTGGATAAAAATTTATCATATAAAAATAATAAGACACATGAATAATAATGATAAAATATAAGTATAAGTAAATGATCACTACTAATAAAACTTCACATATTTATGATATACTCGTTTCCCATTCTCTAAGAATATTATATTATGAAATATAAAAATTTCCTAACTCATTGGGGGATTGTATATTTACAAGTACACCCATCACATAGTAATATTTCCAAAATATTGTATACTAGATATAATTAAAATGATGTAATAATATTAAAAACTAATTTACATTAACCAACCCATAAAGCCTCCATTTTGGATAGTAGTTAGGTTGAGTGTTCTAGCCAAATTCCACCCCATATAGGGAATATATGGTGACTATAACAAAAATTTAATAACATACTTATAATTCCATATCTTAATAAAAATAAATAAATTCACCCCAAACCAAGAAAGAAATACAAAATAAATTTTATCATGTTTCAAGATAAAAAAAACATAAAATTGAATAAATCATTTATATATATAATAAAATCATCCAAGGATAATATAATTTCAAAATAATGAAATAAAATGTTAACATTAACTAGGTTTGAAAAAGTTATCATTAAAATAATAAAACACCACATTGTTACTAATAATATTTATACAAACAATATAAATAGACACAAATATCGAGAATTAAAAAGACCATCTCTCCTAGCCTTGAAATATTAAAAAAACCCTATATATTAGAATTACGCACATAGACATAATACATTTGGGAAAAAACTATATTTAGTGGTGAGAAAACAAATATCTTTTAAGATTGCATAAAAAATAAATAAAATGAAAAATGGGTACATAAAATCACAATTATGGTTCCAACAGATTAACCACTAGGGTTAAGATAATAACTGGTTCAATGATAAAATAAGGATAAATCTGATCAATCTAAATATCATTATCCTGAAAGAACCAAAAAATAAACTATCAAATTAAAGGAATATGAATAAATAATATATTCATCCCATTATAATTATAAACCTAGAACAAATCCTATAAATTCATGAAAAAAGTATCCCCTACTAATGCATTATAGTTAAATAATTTATATAAATTTATTATGGTATGATGGAAATATATAAATATCACCCCTATGGAAATAGATTATGGGATTTACAAATATAAGCTTTCCAATCTAAGAGGAACATCATAACCACCATGAAAATAACTTCCCAATCAATAATAAAAAATATCCAATAACACCACTATATCGTTTTCCTATAATAATGCCTCATACCAATAGAGCCCAATAATAAAATGTTTTTCAAGGAATATTGAATAAAAATTATACTCATAGTGATGGTGAAGTGACCTTTGGATTATGGTTAATTTTCATTATAAATGTAGTTATGGGATGAAATCCAATATGTGTTGAAATTGAATGAGAGATGAATTTTCAACCAATTATTTTAAATAAATTGGTTTCTTGTATAGTCTATGTGTACAGATATTGAAGGTGTTGTCATCATATGAAATTTCAATGGATTTTTTTGTACTTCTTCTGGGATAATGATGTTAGATATATTCAACTATCATACGCCAAATAAGTTGATTGTATAGATATATTTTAATATTATATGACTTGTTTTTATAGAATTTCTAATGATAAATATTCATGATTTCAGATAATATATATACAAATACTAGAATAGAAAGAATGTAATATAGTAACTAAGAAGATTTAAAGACTGTTTAAAGGTTTGAGAAGAGCTAGATAAATGTGTATAAACAATCAAAGGATTAATTATCATCAACCATATTGAAATAAATGAACAAATTATTATTCGATTAAGGCTCTTTGTGATCTTAAAATAATTTTTAATTTAGATAGAAAAGGATTTCTCCCAATACCCTATCTTCATAATTTAATATGAAAATATGTTAATTAAAAGAATAAAAAGGGTTTGGAATTATTCCAAAAATTCATGGAATTATTTTAAGTTATTATACGGTATTTTCAGTGATTTTGAATAGTAAATCTGATTACAATAATCCATAATTAAATTTTTTTTAATGTTATTGAGTTATATAAAAAAAGGGAAAAATTTACAAAATACATGATATAAAAATATGATTAATTTCTTTATCTAGGAAGAAAATTTAAAAGGCACAAAATATGTGTATGAGTCAATTGGTTTTATGTATGTATCATTATTAACAATATGTATGTGTCATTATTAAAAAAACTTTTAATTTCAATAACCTCATGAAGACTCAACATTTATATATAAGTAATTTCAAGAGGAATTAGAAGATTATATGAGTGATTTGGAATTTATGTATGATTTAATCCCTCATATAATGATATTAAAATTTAAATATAGATAATTATGGAAATTTAATGAGGCATTGGGAGTAATTCATGTGCCCTCTATTTCAATATATTTGCCAATTAAGAATCATGTATGTAGTTTGGGAATTTAATTTCAGTCCTTAAGACCAATGTATAAATCCTATAAATATGTGTATATGGGATTTCAAGTAATGTATGTTTCATTTATACATATGTATGAGTCACAAGGAACTTTTTATGGGTCATTCTTTGTGTAAAAATTTGAGTTTTATAAATAATGAAAACTTTAGTTTCAAGAATTAATTTTATGAAGAAGAAATGAAATTGAATAATAGTCAAGGTGTTGTTTTGTGTTGAAATGACCATAATTCTATATAGATCCATGACTCAAGATTCATTTGACGAGAATTGAAGGTAAAATAAATAGGTATGATCATTGGTTATTATTTTATGGTTTTTATATGAGAATATTGAAAAATAAATTTGGTGATTAAAATTGATTAATTTTTTGTACGCTAAATTTGATATTGGATTCATTGTTCATCAATGATTAAAAAATGAAAAAACTATTAAATATCCACAAAATGTCTTTGAATTTTATCTTGAATGATGATAATAAGTATATTATATATGTATGATATTTTTCTAAATAAAATGAAGATTAAATGATGTAATTTCATGATAATGAGCTTGAAAATTGAAAAAAGGTTGATGATTGTGATATTATCCATATTCTTAAAAAAATTGATTTCGGATTTTTGATTGTGTAAAGGAGTGAGGACGAGATGATGGATGGAGTGTACATATTCATCTTAAATCAATATACGTTTTTAAGTTATTATTCCACCAATGTGATGTTCCCTATCACATGACACAACTGTTGTATTTTAAATAAGATTTTGAATATTGTTTATTATGATTTATTTTTGGATTATTATTTTGGACTAAGAAAATAATTGATCCTACTAGGGTAAACTAGAATAATTTATCAATCTAGATAAAATGAGATGAAAAATAGTTGTATTGTATTTCAATTTAACAGTTTGAGATTAGAATAATCAGAAAAAATGAAAAGGAACAAGGGGAAACCCCACATGATTCCCTTGAGAAAATGATATGGAATAATGTATGGAGATGTTTTTTGAATTATGTTCAAATTTCATAGATTTAAACTATTGAGATATTTCCATTTATAAAAATTGTAAAACAACCAAAAAAATAATATTTGAAATATTTCATATTAATGTTGACTATAGGGGAAAATATAAGGTGAGAAGAGATAATAATAGAGAGTGTGAGAGAAATATTAATGCTATAGTGTCATAGAAACCAGATTTTCTTAAAGGATGAAGATGTAGCAGATCTTATACTAAAGCATAAAAGCTTTGGGGTATAAAAAATTAAAGAAAAATAATCTGGATCACATGCTTGTTCAAACAATATAAAATGTCATATAATTTTGTGAAGTATGGGAAGAAGTAGGGTGAAAATAAAGACTAAAAAATAAAGGTTTAAATATAATATTCATTTTACATTAGGTTACTTAAATTTTTAGGTGTAAATCACTAGAATACAAATTTTGTATATTATTCAGAATAAATAGAGGAAAAATAGAGATTGTGTTGGAAGAGGCTTAGGTTATTATGAAATTTAATTCAAAGACTCTATGTTGGGGAACAATGACGGAATATGGTGATATAGTGACATCCTTTTCCTAGTGAATATCTACTATAAAAGGTTTGAATTTGTTTCAAACTATTAAAATTGTTATATAAAGAACCCATGAAGGATCTATTGGTTTATTAGTGTAATGTATTAAACACTAACCTATGTAATATGGTTATGGAGAGTAGGATGACAGCTATGTTGAACCATAGTAATTGATGAAAAATTATTATAGGATAATTTGTGCCTAAGTGAAAGCTATATCACAATTTCGAGTGTGTTTCCCTTATTAGGGGAGAACCTTATAAAAACACAATGGGATGATATCTCTTCTATTTACAACATTTCATGTGTTGTATTATACTAGGTAATGATAGGATGATATAATTAAATCTCAAATAATGTAAGTAGATCCAATACAAAAGGGGATGAAAATTGTTTTAAGATTAATCAGTAATATGATATAATTTTAGAAATACATTATTCACCCACCCCCTCTTAGGTGTTTGCCCAAATTATATATGGAATTTTAGAAAGAACTATATCTTACCAATATAAATACATACTAATAGAGGGAGTATCATACCAATATATGGTGAACCCATTGTCACACCCTATGATTTTAGTATATATTTCCCTTTAAAAAATCATGTTTTTTTATAGCATATGATAATTTCTCCATTGAACTCATTAAACTCATGAGATATTTTTTTAAAAAAATAATTATAATGAATAATAAAAATTAACATCTTTTGATAATTAAATATGAAAAATCATTAAGGAAAATAAAATATGAATAAAACCAAAAGTAGTTAAAAATTCCATGAACATAAAATCCTTATCAGTGTAGTTTTCATTAATGATAATACCTTCGATTGTAACTATATAGGGAAGAATAAAATTTAAAATAAATTATAAATTTGATAATGAAGTGAATGAATAGGTTGAATAAATTTAATTAAATAATTAACCACATTATATAATAATGTAATATGGTTGTTATACATATGGAAAATTAGAAATATATTTATTGGAAATTTAGAAATTAGATATATATATATATATATTAATAATGTATACATTCATTGGATATAGTTTTATCCAATAGTTTTATATATGTTATTTTTACTTCTTAGTGACAAACATAAAAATGATATAATTATCATATAACAAATAATTATAGTAGGAAATAAAAAGATAATAATATGTTATTATAAATATAGATTTTTATAGTTCATAAAATTTATATATAAAGAGTGATTTTATGTTTTAAAAAAATATTATAAAACATGTAGATTTATATAATTTATTGGATATAAGGTAAAAAAATGGGACGTGATTATATTCAAATAATGCATAATGAGATAGTTATTAAGGAAATGTTATTGATTATTTTTGGAATTTTTGAGTTAATACTTAAATTCATCACTATTGTAGAATTATTGTAATAAAATATATTATTTTTAATATATAGTCTAAAAAATGACCATTTATATAATGATTTTTAATTATTAAAGAAGAAGAATAAATCTATTTGTGGATTAGAAATATATTTTCTTTAATAAATTAATGGTTAATGATTTTATTATATAAAAATGGTTTTTATAAATTAAATTAATTTATTCCAATAAAATTTATTTCAAATTTTGAGTCATCATATACAAAAGTTTTATTTATGTTAATTTCATTTATATATATACAAATAAGTTATCTTGGTAAAAGTTAATCACTATGGTAAATACAAAAATAAGGTAAAATTTTATAAATAACTAGAAAAGATCTAGAATAAAAAAAACATCTTTTTAATTGGATATTTTAGGCCATGATTGATCTACCATCACCCATGCCCTAATATTTTTATAATTTTTTCCATATTTCTTTCTTAAAATGATGACTTTATTCATAATGTAATGTGTATTTCTAAAAAAACCACTCAATATCACTTATAAATTGTATGATCCGCAACCCACATCAACACTCCCCTTTAATTTTAATTTATATTTAATTCTTACCAAAATTATCTATCAAACATGCATCACTCAGGTTTGAAAACCTCAAATAAGAAGAAGAAGGAGTAGAAGTCCCAAACACCTCCTTTATTGGAGGGTCTCTAAGAGGATATTTGATTCTTCAAAATAAGTTTTATATTCTCCATAATAATTATAATTTATCATCTTCATCTACCTCATATAAAATATGATTTATCACTTTAATTAAAAAATATAAATCATTAATCTTATGTCATTGTGATATTGTTACAATACAATAACATGTCCTGATATGAATGATGTTAGAGTTTTTACATCATTAATGGCCATAAAAACTCATATAATGGTAATTAGAAGTATTAATGATAAATTTATGAGGTCATAATAATTTTGGTATTTTGATTATATAATAATATTATTTAATAAAATCAATTTCTTTATGAAATAAATATTCATTAAAAAGATATTCCTAAGTGTTCCAGGTGAATAGTCACTATATATTCCACGTAATGTCCATGGTTCTCCCTAAATTTAGAAAAAAAATATGACACATCTAACTGGAAATTACTATTTTGAAGAACCCATGATCAAGTGGAATAGACCTTGATAACAAAACCAAAACATGTGTGGAAATACATAACAACTCACAGAAGAATATAAATGTTAACAAGACAGAAATAATATATTGGAAATAAAGAATTGTAAATGAATGGTTTTAAATATTATATAAATAAATACATTCATTATTAAAATTAATAATAAGAGTAATATTATTTATTGGTTTTCAAATCATGTTTAACGAAGATAATGTCTAAGGTTAGGGTTTATCTTCCAACATCATTTTTAAGTCATTGTTTTTTATGTTAAAACAATTGGTATAAATTGAATTTTATTTATATCTTAAACCCCATATAGTTGTTTATAATTTGGTTATTTTCTAGTTTTTACATTTGTTATTACTATTTCACATCTGACTAGTTTATAGACTAACATAAACGATTCTTGAAGGTGGAACCAAACTAATTTATTCTTTTTCAATCAAGAATAGTTTCCCTCCTTGTTAAAAATATTTACTGTCTTTTTTAAAAATAATAAAATATAAATTTAAAATTTAAATATGTGATTTTATATTATACATATTTTTTATTAAATAAAAAGGAATGAAAACTCTTTTTCACATTTTTCCACATGATCCATTTTCTATTTCCTTTGAGATTCCTTTCAAAAGTGTGTGAAAAAATTTATTCTAATGTTTTCGTCATAAAAAAATTTTCTCATAATATTATCTTTTTTATTTATGAATCTTAATCTCAAGGTTTTCTTATATTTCAAAAATAAATTTATTTCCATTTATATTTTTTGTTATTTTATTTTAAAACAAATTTTATACAAAATATTAAGGATATTTACTTTTACATTTATAATTCATTTTTTAATTGTTATGTATAATTTTTTCTATATATTTCTAAATATTTTATTATTTATTCATATTTAAAAGAATTATTCAATGATTAAAACTTCTACCTTCATTATATGGATGGTTTATGATCCTGTATATTTTAGGTGTTGATGAGAATCATTTATTTCCTATGGTTAATTATGTTATGATAGAATTTTGATTGGTTTAATGTCCCTATGGCCCAGATATTTATGGTTTTCATTATGTGGTATATAAGATAAGTATTATATTTCCATTAAATTAAATGGGAATGTATTTAATCGGATGAGATTACATTTAAATTTTTTTGTGAGTAAACACAATCTACTTTGGGAATCTTTACACTTTGATTATTAGAAAGGGGAGTAAATTGAATCCGTTATGGGCCTCTGTAAACAGTGTGAAGGTAATCACGAAAATGATCCATGAAAAAAATAAATGATTTTATAATATTATATATATTCTAAAATAAATATTCATATGTTATGTATTTAGGGTTCATGATTATTGACTCATGTTTTAACACTCCAATGGTTTTTTCTTAAGTTATTCCAAAATCATTATGCCATGAATCTAACTTAATGATCTATGTATTATTGGGTATTATCCTATGTTATATTTATGTACATTGATTGATTTTTCAAACACAAATATTATAAAAACTTATGATATTTTTTATGTATATTTTCATTACCATTACTAAGAATTTGATATCCCCCTTATTATGTTTTCATTCCCATTGTTATTAATAATATTATTATTTATAATATTTATAAGACTGTATCATTTATAAATAATATATATTTATGATTCTAAATAATTTTTGAAAAATATGTTGGTTATGAACCTAATCTCTAATAATAGTAATCCTATAGTTTTGTTAGTGTACTTTATTGCTATATTAATTAATATTAGTCTAAAATAATATTTTATATTTATTTTTCATGATTATGTCATCTTAGTTGGTATTGGATAGTGGTATAGTATATTTTAGGAATAAATTATAAATAATAATATTATAGACCCTAAAACAACATATATTTAACCAAAATTGTTATTTGATAATCCAATAATTTACCTGGTTAAAATAATGGTGTCATAATTTACTACATATTATTTTTAATTGTCTTTATCATAAGATTTATTACTCTAATTATATCTTTATACTCAAACCATCATTTCTAGATTTAGTGTCATTAAGAACTAAGATGAATAAAATTATCAATGAGCAAGACGAACACTGTAATTATCATCCTAATGAGAAACCAAATGGAATGTGAGATACAATACAACATCTCATGGATATAGTCAACAAAATATTAATGATATAAATAATATAATAAATAATTATGAACTCAAAAACACCCAATGAAAGTAATGGATCGCCATTTATTCATTCATCTGGTAATATACACCATCCATTAAAGGTTATTTTAATACAATAATTATCAAAAAATGGATCAATAAAATAAATAGAAAAATTTCATTCTTTAATACCCTGATCATGAAAGATTTTTTATCCATTTTTTCAATTTTCAGGCGATGCTTATAAATGGTGGACTATACTTCATAATACGAGGAAGGTTGAAGAAGTAGACATCATGGAATAAAATCATTTTAAGAAGGTATATTTAGAAAATATTTCCCACAAACCCTTGAAATTAAAATAAAGAATTCATTGACCTGAAGTAAAAAAAATAAGATAAATACATGTGTTCCTAAGAATTAAACATCACAATAATTAAAAGGTAAACATTTATTATTATCATTGATCCGGAAAAAAATTATTATTCCTATAGTGGGTATAAAAAATGTCTCTAAAAAGAATGGGAAATAAAGGATTTGGAGGCTATGATTAAATTTATTAATATGTTGTCATGGTTCTAATCAAAATTGGATACACCCATTATTCCCATAGTTATTTTTAAAAAAATATATAAATGATTTTATAAGGAATATTTACAAAGAAAAAATAGAGAAATGATAATAAATATTTATACATACAAAAAATATGGGAAGAATCATGAAGAAAATTCATTAAAGGTAAAAGTAAATGAACTATGTGTAGAATATATTCCCATCAGGAACATTAATGTTTAAGAAATATAATGTGTCCAAAAAATGAGATAGAAGAAAGGAAAGCTCCACCTAATACACTACCCACACTCTAATTCATCAATTGTTTGAATTCAGGTTAGTACGCAAACAATTTCACTAATACAAATGTTAATGATGAAAATCAATGTCATTAATCCTCTTTGATAAGTTAGAAAGGTAAATAATATTAAATATCATCCTCATAAGTTGGACATAAAAAAGGTGTTGTTAAATGTACACTAATATTTTACTCATAAACTAAAAATTTATTTCAATTCTAGTTATACCCTCTAATTTATATATAAAATATTTCATAATATCATCAAATCACCACTCCAATATGTAGGTATTGAATTGTTGTTGAAAAATTCCAATAGTGAAATGATTTTATCCATTTCCTACATATCTTCTCTAATTCAATCTTGTAGGAATATGCATCCTATAAATATTTTCATCCGATCATTAATTTAATTGGATGTAATATTGAGCATGGATTTTATTTTCGAACCAAATCCGATATAGTGATCTAGGATAGAGAAATCTTTTTTCAAAATCCAAATCAATATATTACCATCTATTGGTTCGAGAGTGACTATGAACTCCCTTTGAATGTTTCATTACTTTTATGGGTCATGTTATCTAAAAATTAAGGGACATATAGCCCAAATTGTAATGGAAAATCCATATATTAAAGATATGTATATTGTTTAAGATTTTATAAATATATTTCTTGTAGAGTTTTTGATTCATCAAAAAAACATTTAAGTTATGTATTAAATAGAACACATTACTAGTGTTATGCATATATAAAATACTCCTAATATTATGTCACTAAAATAATTACATGTATCAAATAATAACATACAAGAGAATATGGGTAAGAGTTTAATATACACAAGTGCATCATCATGGGGTTCACCAGTCCTCTTTGTTAATAAAAAAATATTGATCAATGCATCTCTATATCGGTTATTGGCACATATTAAAATCATGATCAAGAACAAGTATCCTCAGGCCTTTGTTGATAAATGGTACAATCTACTTTTAGGGGTTAAATAATAAGAAAATATTGATCATCCATTGGTATATCATTTTCATATGGAGAAAATAGAGAATGATTCCTATAGAGATGTTCATATAAGATATGGATTTTATGAATTCATTTTTTCTATTCATACATAAAAATTTTACCTTTATCTTCATCGATCTAATGGATAGTGCCATTCAGTACTATGTCAATCAATTAATGGAATTACATACTTAATATATTATAAATGTTCAATAAAAATATAATTTCTTGAGAATGATAAAGTATTGTACCTAAGATATTTAAAAAGGATAAAGTATATTCCATATTTAGAAACTGTGATTTTTGGATATAGAATGTATCATTCATGGTTTATGTAATCAAAATTAATGATATATATATATATATCAATTCATAAAATAAATACGTTATTGAAGAATGGACTAAGATAAATTATATAATCAAAATCCATATTTTTCTTGGATTTTCTGGATACTATCAATGGTTTTTTTGAATTTTCTTATAATTTTCAAGTCTATAATAAATGCTAAATCAAAATAGAGTCATGTTATTTTTAAAAATATGAATGGGATGAAATATTTAAGGAGATAAAATTATTGTTGATCAATTAATATTTTCTCACACTACCCTATAGTAGAGAAGTGTTTTGGATTTACATTGTTTCATAATATAAGGGATTGTGATGTTTCCTTCTAAAAATGACACTGTAGTAGCACATGTACCACATCCACTAATTGTTCAAGGGAAAAAAGCACACGATGGATGATTTAGAGCAAAAAATGGTGATATATTCATTAAATATTTGTAATAAATTTCCCTATGTTTAAAATTTCATCATATATATTGATCACTAGAGCTTAAAATATATATTTACCTAGAAGAAGTTAAACATGCACCAAAGAAGATGATTTTTATTGATCAAGGACAATGACTACTGAAAATATTTCCACTGTAAGAAGGAGAACATTGTGGATGATTACCTATGTAGGAAGTATCATGTAACCTTATTTGTGATTTGGATTAATATATCCCCAATGATCCATGATTTTTAATGGATGACCCTTTAAACCATAAGGTAAGATGATAAATCCCATCATTCCCAAGTGATTGGTCAACCATCCATCCATATAAATGTAAATGTGGTGGATAAGGATGACTTTATTCTATTTGATAAGGTAAATATGATCATATATGATTAATAAGGAAACAATGGGGTTGGAAATACTGATTTGAACTATTTTACTTTTTCTCAGTGATGTAACCCTTACTACCAATTAAAGTGAATCGTGATAAATATTTAACAAAAAACACATGAATGTAAAAAATATTTAGAATTTTAACTGATAGAGCTAATATTATCCAAATTTTTATATGAATTTAAATTTTTTAATCCTCTAAATTTTATCAATTTAGGCTTATAAGGATCATTTTGGGATTTGTGATGTGTTTTGAGCAGAAATGTAAAAATTTGTTAACTCGGGAATTTTGAAAAAATATAATCACAAGGGTATTTTGGATATAACATTTAAATAATTAATCCAGTTGGAGTGATTTTTTTATATGATTTATTTTCTTCAAAAAAAAATTCAGGACCAAAAGTTTTTTTGACCATCATGAACCCTAAAAAAATAAGTCAAGTTGGAATTTTTCTTGGGCCGACAGTATGGAGACCACCTCTGTAATAGAATAGAAATAGGGTCTACACACTTAAAATTGAGGTTATTATAATATTAATATAACAATGAATCATAGGCGCTTTCATCCAAAAAATTTCAAGGAGTTTTTTGATAATCAAAATAGCATTTGAACAAAATATTGTGATGGAATCTTCTTAGAACCATCATCTAAAAAAAGTAACAATCAATAAAAAATTCATAAATACTTCATCCAGATGAAATTTAAGATGAAAAATTTATGGTGCATGTATGATACAATTTTGATAAACATTAATGAAGGATTAAATGTGTGAATCGCCTCTTTTATGTGTCCCATAAGAAACAACATTTGGAGGTCATATTATGACCATTAAAAGGAGGCGATCTCATCCTTCCCAAATCATTCCATCTTATTCCATCCCATTCCTTTCGGGATACTATGGAAGGGAAATTTTCATATTTCCATATATTAATTATTTTCATTTCCAAGTATTTATAATGACTTCTTCTTCCCCTATTCAACTCAATTACCCTTCTCATGGAGGGGTAATGACTTTGACTGGTCAAGGAAGGGGGAGTTTCCCTTTTGTAATGTCGGACACTTGTACATTAATGTAAAACCCAATATCTATTGAATTATATCTATTTTCTGTATTGTATAAATCTATTAATTAATTTTTGTTTTTGGTTTGTTTTCATTTATTAATTATAGCTTTTGTAGAATAACATTAAATGACCTCAATATAGTGTGGTTTGTCTTGATCGAGAAAAGTGTGTTAGGTGGTGAGCTTCTAGAGATCGCTAGCATGTGTGTGAAATAATTTAATTGAATCTAGATTTATAAGGATAAAAAATTATCGATCGACAATGTAATTAAATTATTATGATTTTTTTATGATATTTCATGAACAAATGAGTGGTTTTCATTGATTCCTTCAACCAAGGGTGTCTGACTAATCGATCGGAGAGTCATTCATTTATCATTCAATAAGAAGAGATTGGAACTAATTTTTATGACCATGATGACATTGGAAAAGGAAATACTAACCTAAACCCATCACTTTCCCCATAACTTATGTTCAAAATTTATTGAATTATTTCTGTTTAAACTCAGTCAATTTATAATTCAACATCCACTACTTTCCCGAATTTATGTGAAAAAATGTTTTGTGTGCACACCTATTCTGAATACTACCTATAATATCTACTAGACTATACTAGTAATATTAAATATTTATTTCCAAACCCCACAGTAGGAATGTGTAAAACTTGGTTTTGTTTCTAGGGATGAATTTCCATAACATAATTATAAATATTTAATTCTTTTCAAATTTAAAAAATTTAAAAAAAAAATCATTCTCCATGATGATTCAAATGATTATATCCCTAATTCATGGAATAATTACTCACTGATGAAAGAACTAATTATTGAATTTCCTTTTTCAATAGAGGATGGTATAGAATATATTTTTAGATAGTTGAGGATATTTTGGAAGCCAAATAATGTGGTTAATTATTCAAAGAATTCAATGATCACCTGAGGGAGGACATGAACATTTTTTTGAAGTGATGGCTTAGTAACTAATTGAGTTCTCCCATTATTTCTATAATTTTGTAAAGTTTCCAATGTCCAAGAAGATCCTCCCTTAGTCTTCCCTAATTTTTAAATGGAGATCTATGAAATGGATGAAACTTAATAACTTCCTCTATCTTTTACCACTCAACTCCAAAACATGATTTCCAGGAAATAAGAGACCAAAGTTGAAAAAAAATTAGGAGATGAAATTTTCATGAACTCATTATCTTATAATTTTGATTAAACTGAATTGTGTATCACCTATAATTGTTTTAAATTTTTATATTTTTTAACAAAACTATTTCTTTTATGGATTAGGAATAAAAATAATATACACTCGATAATGAACATCTGGAGATCCCTAAATAAGTTGAAAAATAATTGGGCAGAGATCATGAGGAGAACTAATTGTATTTTCATGATGAAAAAATATAATAAATTATTACATTGAATAATTCCTTGAGAAATCAATAAAAAATGAAGAATTGGTTATCCAAGTTGAAATGAAGAAATAGGAGGAGTCATTCTATATCCTACCCCCACCATGCAGGTTTTGTCTCATTCTCATGAGAGTGGATTTGGTGTACTATATCCATGGTTTACTCAATAAAAAGGATGAAGTTCATCCTAGAAAGAATAATTTTTGTTTGTTAATGAGAAAGAAACTTCACCCACGATTAGATTAGTGATAACCAATTATAATTACCCATCCAGAGGTAGTAAAAACCCAGGAACAACATGGGAGATTAAACCAAGATCTATACGTATATTCTCTATATATTTCTATTTAATTTTCTCCTATTAAATTTTTCATGTTTTCTTTTCTACCATTAATTTTAGGTCTGCAGTGTTCATCTCTTAGGAGACTAACTCCTTTATCCACTACTAATAATTAAGGTTATACCTCACCATAACACCTACTTGATTTTTGGGATTCAATTTAAAATATGGTTAAATGTTAAATTCTACATAAATTTGTTGAGGAACCTTCATGATTTATGTAGAGGGGAGGGAACCTTTGTAGTTTAGGTTATCATTGGTTTATTGTTTTTATATTTTTTTAAATGATTTTTTAAAATTTTTTCCTTTATTATTTAAATAGATCGTGTGTTTTATAAACATTTGAGATGAAATGAATATCATTTCCATTTTTGAAAATCATGTCAATGAGTGAACCAATATAGTACATGAAACTCATCTTAAATGAATGTTGAAAATAACTTTGTTTCAAGTTAAAATAATTTAGAATTTTAGTAAAATTATTCAGATTTTTGAATCCCATACCACATCTCACTATATTTATTTTTGAAATAACTTTCCAATGAGGCTTGTAGACACTTTTTTTGTATTTTTCACATTTATCTCACTAATTTAGAGAACCATACCATACTTTTTTTAACTAGAATTTGATTTATTCCAATCAAAACATGAGGTTTTGAGGTACTTATGTTTCAAATTATGGAGGCATTTATTTGTTTTTAAAGATCTGTTTTCATAAAAATTCTTTTTATTTTGTCCTAACATGTAAATTTAATCCTTATAGGCCACTGAAACTATGAATAGACTACTTCGTTAGCCAAATTACAGGCCTATTTTCCCTATCCAACCTGATATTTCAGTATATTTTTATTATCTAGTTGACCTTAATTAATGTGGAAGATGTCTCAGGGTGTGTTACCTGATTTGGTGATACTTTGGGTGGAAATTTATTTTTTCAACATCTTAATTTTATACTAAAGAACACATTATATTAAAATATATTCCTTTTTTGAGCAGTCATGGAAAATGAATTTGTGCCTTTCTAGAGAATCCAATGGATAAAGAAGGTTTTTCCTGTCAGGAGCATTCAAGAAAAACTATGTTTGATAAGATTGAAATTTTTTTTGGTGAAATACTAAACTATAGGATCATTCCTTGAGTCTTCATGGTGATGGATTTTATTTACTACAAAAAGGAATATATGGAGACCATACTTGAGTGAAAATTATAATATTGAAATTTTTCTTCAAAAGGAGGCAATACATCCTTTTTCAGACTCATAATTTTTAACATCTAAATCCTAACAAACAAAATCAACAGAACAACCCTGAAAAGTTCACAAGATAAAAACATGACATTGAATCAAATCAGATGTATAATTATTAAATTATCAAGACTATGGTGACTCATTTATGGGTTTAGATGAGAAAATATTTTTGAAAACTAACTTTAGTTAGATTAGAGGAACTTATTGTGTGGTAGGTGCCTTGTGTGTATGGTAAGAGAAATTAAGTGAAAATATTTTAAATGATCTGAATGGATATCAGCAAATAATGGTTTTTCATTAGGCATGATATATTTTTGTTTCATTGTGTGGATGTATTCGATGTCAAGGTTTTGTGCTTTTAATTTTCTTTGACTTGATTTTCATACATACTGGTCTAGGACTCCAAGTGCTAAGTGTGGGGGAATTGATAAAACTAATATTTTCCTCATTTTTTTGAATTTAAATTAAACTAAAATTTTATAAATTTGAGATTATATGGATCAATATAGAATATGTGGTGTGTTTTGAGAACAAATGTAAGAATTAGTTAAATCTAGAATTCTGACAGACTTTAATCGCAATGATTTTGGGCATACATTGTATATTATTAATCAAGTTTGAATAATTAATTTTTTAGATTCTCTGATATATTTTCATCAACATTATCTATATAACAAAAAATGGTTTCTTATATCGTGAACTGTAAAAAAATAGTCATGTAGAAATGTTTTTCAAGAAAACGGTGTGGATCCCACCTCCATAACAGAGGAAAAAACATGGTCTAAATACCTTAAATTGAGGTGATTCCACCTAGAATGAAACTAGGAATCATATATGCATAAAAAATCAAAGAGGTTTAATATCATCAAGATGGGCTTTGAATGAAATATATTTAAGGAATCTTCTTGGATCCTTCATCCAAAAAAGTAACAGTAAATAAAAAATTCATTACTCTTATATCCAGTGGAAAATAAAGCTGAAATATGAAGGGTCAATGGAGGAGACAATTACTAACCACTTTTATGAAGGTGGAAACATGTTAATCTTCCATATAATGGTTCTAAAACGTGATAAACTTTGGATAACTGATTCAATCCATCAAAAGGAGTAGAGATCCTACTTCCCAAATCATTTTATCTCATTCCTTCTGGGGCTCCAAGGAAGATAAATTTTCAGATATATCTTTTTTATTTATTTTATTTTCATATATTTGTAATGCCTTATTCTTCCCCATTCATCTCTATTACCCTTGTCATGGATGCGTAAATATTTTGACTGATTGGGGAAGGGGATGTTTCCCTTTTGTAATGCCATATTCTTATTCCTTAATGTAAAACTCACTTTTCTATAGAATAATCTCTATTTTTAATGGTTTACAATTCAATTAATGTGATAGTATTTTGGGTTTTGTTTTCATTTCATGATTATTGATTTATAGGAAGAAAATTTAGCTCCCTCCCCTAGTGTATATTTTCTCGATTGAGAAAATTATGTTAGGTGGTGAGTGTCTAGAGATCACTGGCACATGTGTGAAATAAGTTAATTGGTTATAGATTTCTAAGTATAAAAAATTACCAATTGGAAATATTATTAAATGTTATATACTGGTTTACAATAATTCATGTATACATGAGTGGTTTTCATTACTTCCTTCATCAAAGGGTTTTTAATAACTCATTCTAAGATTTATTCATTTATCATTTGATAGGATGATACGTTAAATGATTTTTATGACTATGATGACATTGAGAAATGTTATCCTAACCAAAACCCATAACTCCCTACATTACTTGTGTTGAAAATTTATTAAATTATTTGTTTTTTAACTCAATCCATTTCAACATCAACATCTATTTCATTCCAAAATTTATGTGAAAAACTGTTTTCTATGCACTCTTCTTTGGGAGACTACCAAAGTTATCCACCAGAATAATTTGGGGTAGTAATAAATATTATTTTTCCATTCCCCAAGACTGGTGGGCATCAAACATGGCATCATATTCGAGAGTCAGTTCCACAACTTAATTTGGAATATTTTACTCTTTTAAAATTTTAAAAAAATATTAAAAAATCATTTTCCCTAAGGTTTTAAAATGATTATTTCTTAAATTTGTTGAACCATTACCCAATTATTAAGGAAAGAATTATTAAATCACCCTTTTCAATGGAGGATGGTGTTTCATATACTTTTAGATTGGTGAGGTTATTTTTGAAATCAAATAATATGGGAAAAGTATTCAATAAATTCATTGATGGTCTAAGAGATGGCATGAACTAACAAATTTTCGAATAGATGGTCCAATATCTAACTGATTTATCTCATTACTTTACATATTTTTATGATGTTTTCATGGTCCAATAAGATACACCGTTATTCATCCATAATTTATCAAAGGAGATCCATGAAATAGAGGAGACTGACTACCTTCCTCTATCTTCTACTACTCAACTCAAAGAGGTGATTTCCACATAAGAAGATAATGAAGATAAACAAACTCACGGAGGTGATATTTTCATGAACTCACTACCCATTAATTTTTTTGAAATTGAATTGATTATCACGTATAAATTTTTTAAATTTTATATTCATTCAACACATATCTTGACTTGGTAGAGGATGAGGAAAAATAATATTCACCTAATGAAGAGCATATGGAGATCCCTGAACATGATGAAATTTTTTTGGAGTGATATATTGAGAATATCCATGTAGATTTTCCTAATGGAAACAAGTCAATAATTTCTTACATTTAATCATTCCTTTATAATCCTCTAAAAATATAGAAGATGTTGTGTAAGTGGAAATGAAGAAATAGGTTAATCTATTATATACCCTACCCCCACCTTGAATGTTTTATATCATTACCATGAGGGTGGATTTTGTGTACTATATGCATCATGTTGTTATAAAAAAGGATGAAGTTCATCCTTGAAAGACGAACTTTTGTTTGTTCATGTGAAATAAATGTCACCCACCATCAGATTTGGGATAACTGATTGAACATCCCATCCAGAGGCAGTCATAAATGAAGGTCCCACTTGAGGGATTAAACTAAGATCTTTACATCTTTTCTCAATATATTTCTATTTCAATCTCTCCTGATAAATTTTTTATGTTTTCTTTTATACCTTTTCTTGTAGGTTTACAGTGTTCATCTCTTAGGACATTTACTCATTGATGCATTACTAATAAGTTAGGTGTACATCTTCATAACCACTACATGATTTTTGTGATCCAATTAAAAATATTATTACATGTTAAAATCTACCTGAATTCATTGAGAATACTACATGATTTAAGTATGGGGGAGGGAACCTTTTTAATTTCAGTTTTCATTGGTTTTTTGTCTTTCTATTTTTCAAAAAAATGTGTTTTTGAAATTTTTTATAGTTCCTTTTTAAAATATAGTGTGTTTTTCAATCCTTTGAGCTGAAATGATTATCATTTCCATTTTTAAAAAAATTTTAATGACTGAACAAATATATTAGATTAAACTGAGCTTAAATGAGTGATGAAAATGTCTTTGTTTGAAGATAAAATATTTGGGAATTTCATGAAAACTACTTTAACTTTTTAATCCTATACCACATCTCATTGTCTTTATTATTGAAATCACACTCCTACGAGGATTCTAAATCATTTTTTTTCATATTCTTTACATTTACCTCACTTCTTGAGAGAACGAGGCCATTATTTATTGAATTATTTTTATTTATTCCTATCAAAACATGAGGGTTTTAGGTATTCTTCTTTAAATGATTGAGAAATTTATTTATTCTTAATTCCCAGTTTTCTTGAAAATCCTTTTCATTCTAGCCTACAATGTACATTCAATCCTTATATCTCTTAGAATTCATGAAAATTATTTTAGTTTATCCATATTACAAGCTAATTTTCCCTATCCAACCTTCTCTTAAAGAATCATTGCTTGATCTACTTGAACTTAAATGTGGGGGAAGCTATATTTTTGTGTGATACCACATTTGGTGATACTTTGGGTGGAAAATTAAATTTAAAAGAGATTATTTTTCAACGTAAGAATTCATTCTATTGAAATCTATTCCATTCAAGATCATTCATGATAAATGAATTTGTGCCTTTATAAAACATTTAATGGATAAAGAAATTTGTGCCTATCTTGAGCTTTCAATAAAAAGTATGTGGGAATGGATTGAAGTTTTTTATGGTGAAATAATAAATTTGGTGAACTTTCCACGATTTTTCATGATACTGGATCTAATTTTCTACAAAGGGTAATATAAGAAGACCATAATTGAGTGAAAATTATAATTTTTCAATTTTTCATCAAAAAGAGCCAATCCATCCTTTTCATACCTTGGGATTTTTAATTTCTAAATCCAATAAAAAAATCCATAGAGAAACATTGACAAGTCCTCCTGATAAACACATTTCATTGAATCACATCGGGTGGAGATGTATGAATTTATCAAAACTGTGGTGGCTTTTCCATGGGTTTGGATGATAAAATCTTTTTAAAAATTAATTGTTGTCAAAATTGAGAAAATTATTATAATGTTGGTGTCTAGTGTGCATGGTAAGAGAAGTTATGTGTAAATATATTAAATTATCTAAATGTATATCTTGAAATAATTTTTTTATGAGCCGTGAAATCTTTTTTTCTTGGTGTGGATTTAGTATATCTCATGGGTATGTGTTTTTAACTATCTTTGATTTCATTTTGATACTTACTTATCTATGTCTCTAAGTTCTATGTGTGGGAGAATTTATAAAGCTAATATTTTCATCATTTTAATATTAATTTAAATTATTTTAAATCTCACAATTTTACAAAGTTGATCAATTATGGATCAATATTGGATTTATTGTGTCTTTTGAGAAAAAATGTAAAACATTTTTAAATCTGGAATTTTGCGAGATTTTAATCACAAGAATATTTTGAGCATAAGTTTTAAATTAATAATCCAATTTAAGTGATTAATTGTTTTTAAACTATTTGATTTATTTTCTTCAACTTTTTGTTCATGATTAAAAGTTGTTTCGACCATCATTAACCCTGAAAGAAACAATCAATGTGAATTGATTTTCGAGTGGATAGTGTGGATCCCACCTCTATAATGGAAGAACAACATGGTATACACAACTGAAATCGAGGAGATTCCATGTGGAATGGAAAGGATAAAAATATACTCATTATTACAATAAATTTCATTCATTTTTGAGATCATCAATATGGCCATTGAATGAAATATTTTTAAAGATACTTCTTGAAACCTCCATCCAGAAAAATTAACCATAAATAAATAGTTTATAACTTCTACATCGAGTGGAAAAATAAGCTACATTTTTTAGGGTTAATGGGAGATAAAATTATGAAAAACATTTATGAATGAGGAAATATGTGAGTAGTCCATTTAATGGGTCCAAAAATAGACACGATTTGAGCAATAGATTCTGGCCATTAAAAATAAGAGAGTCCCTCCTTCCCAAATCATTCCATCTCATTCCATTCCATTCCTTCTAGTGAACCAATGAATAGAAATATTCATATTTATCTCTGTTATTTCTTTTTTTTTTTCATAAAATTTTATTTCCTTCTTCTTTCCCATTAATCTTTATTAACCCTCTCATGGAGGGGAAAATATTTTTAGTTATCAGAGAATGGGGAGTTTCCATTTTTTAATGTCAGAATTTTGTTCTTTAATGTTAATCTCTCTTTTATATTGAATTATATCTATTTTATTGGTGTAAAATTATATTAATGTGATTTTATTTTCTGTTTTTTTCATTCATTGATTATATATTTGGTGGAAGAACATTAAACTCACTCTGGCTAGTGCAGCTTGTCTCAATCGATAAAATTTTTATAGGCTGTGAGTGTCTAGAGATCACTGGCATGTGTGTGAAATAATTAAACTTTTCTATAATTATGATAATAAAAATTTATGACTTTAAATTTCCTTAATTGTTTTGTAATGTTTTATGAACTTTTATTCCTAGAGGAATACTTTTCATTTCTTCATTCAACTATGGGTGTCTGACAACTTGATCAAAGATTCATTCACTTATCATTCAATAGAAAAAGATGAAAATTTATTTTGATGACCATGAAAAATATTATAATAACCAAAAACCGTAACACTCTACATTGCTTTAGTTCAAAATTTATTTCGTTATTTCATTTATAACTCAATAAATTTCAAAATCAACATCTACTTATTTCACAAATTTTAGTGATAAAACAATTTTGTGTGGACTCCTCTTCAAGAGACTACAGAGGTTATCCACTATCCAATACATAGGTATTATTAAATATTGTTTTTCCATTCCCCATGATAGTCAGTCATCATTAACCTCTCAAAATGAAAAGTCTAATATTTGGAATTTTGCAGATTCTTATGAGATCACACTTCCCACTATTTTCAAATATACACCACTCTTGTTCTTCTATTTCTACTCATAATATTCCCTTGTGTTCTATCTCATTTTTTGAAAAAAATTCTTTTCACAACCATTATTCAGAGTAGTATACTATTTCATTCTATTGTTTGAATTTGACTTTCAAAGTCAAACAATTAAATTATTTTTATGTTCATCCTTTGGATCTTTTTTCCCAAAAGATCTTGGTCATCCATTTTTTAATTTGTCTGTTAAAATAGAATATAATAACCACCAAAGTAATCCAATTTCCCCAAAAAATAATTTTTCTAAAAAATAATTAGAATAATTTTTTTCTATGGCCTTTAGAATTATGGTACAACCATTCAGTTTTTAGTAATATTAAAATACTTGTTATAAATGGTTGTAGCATGGTTCTTGGTCTATGACTTGGTGGACTCAGAAAATCAAGAAATGATGAAACATGGATGATGTATCACAATATATTGGTTTTCAATGATGTTAAATAGTCTTTAGAATGTCACTTTAATATTCCATAGTCTAAAATCTAGGGCATTGATGGTTTATAATTTCTGGAACCACTAAAATTCCTCAATAGTTCTCTAAGACATGGCCTGGAAATAACATTGTGGAGGTACCAATATTTGTAGTGGAACCAAAAACTATCCCATTATCCTCTGTATAATTTTCAATTAAACTAGGATGTGGTTATTATGTGTTCCGGGCACAGAGGAAGCATGTTAGTGGGTGTACCCAATGATAATTTTAGCATTAACAGAGATCAATCCGCAATCTGTCATGAAAATAAAACACAGGATCATCATAATAGAATGAAGAACGAAAAAGAAAGAGGGAGTCCTGCAAATATAGAGAGGATCATCACATGTTGGTTATTATTAATTTCCTTAATTTACAAGAATTACCTTGATGAAACTCTTTCTTCGTTGATATTTTTAGTTTTGATCCAATGTGATCCAATGTTGCATCATAGAATCCATGTGTAATATTCTTATAGAGGTGATCTATACGTGCTCCACGTATCTCTAGATATCGCCGAAGGGGTCTCCGGGTGCTAGCGTGGAAGAGCCTTCGCTTGCGATGTTTGCCTTCGATCACCTTGATCCAGTGGAGGTGGATCTCTCTCTCTCTCTCTCTCGTAGCTTGAGAGCGGTCTTGGTGGAAAATGAATTCTCTATTGGCTTGAGATATTTTAAAAATCCATTGTGCACAACCACAAAAATAATGTCTAGGCTAATGAGAAATACATAATTGGGATTTTAATTACATAGAATAGTAAAATGAATTAATTAATCGAAAGAATTTATTCCTTTTATTCAATTCTTATTAATACCCGATGTCAAATAATAACAGTTGACTTATTATTATTACTTGACATGCACCCAAATAATTAATAATCTCTCATTAATTCCCAGAAAAAATACATGGCGTGTACTTTTATTTTTTGTTTTTCTTTATTTCCTCCACCACATTTATTAGAACTTGAATAATGGATATTTATTTCTCAAATAAATATTACTTTATTACATACTAATAAAATGTATTATTTCTCTCATAATGTATTCTCTCAAATAACTAGTGTCAAAATAAATGTGATTAGGAATACTTAAATAATTATTGAACCACAGTCGGGAATAATCTTTATTCCACTTGTTAAATTAATATTTAACTGAGATACTTGGACACACTTAGTGTGTGACCCTCTATGCCTATTTCTCATTGTCATTAGGTCGAACCTACCTAAATTCCAAGGTAAGCATCTTGCAACACACCAGGGAACACATAGATAAAGAAGTTAACATCGTGATGACGTGACATCTCCAATGAACACTTACCATGCAACGTAATCTATTTTTCACAATATCTCATATTAAGAGGGTTTCATGCTAGTTCCATAAACCCAAGTGCTCGATTATTCATTCTTTGACTTCCTGGAATTGAACTTGCCCATTCCTTGCCATGGCCATATATTTATTTAGGATATATCAATTCCATCAAAGGTCCTAAGATATCTACTTACATTATGGAATAGAAGGTACAAATCCTTTCTCACGTTATCTATTAATGTAGTATTACTTGCGACTCACCCAAGGTATCCTACCTCACTGTGAATAGTATGTCGTCATAGTTTTTGTCAATAAATATATGTGAGTGAGTTGTAATACCCATTAATAATAATCTTATACTCTAAGGACCAATACACACGTCTGCAGATCGGAACATCAAATGACACTATGAAATGTGGATTTTCTACTAGCGGGTCTCATTCCCATAATATCCTCCTGGATATTACCAAGGGTGTACACCTTGAGAAGGTGCCTCAGTGTTTTTTGAGTCCTCATCCATAATGGCCTGTATTAATTGTGTCCCTCAAATAACATCCTCCATCCATATAACATATATTCAAGAATAGTGTTATGGCATTTCTGGGTTCTCATAATAGTAGGGATCCACTATGACCCTTTTATGAAATAACTATCCTTATGAAATAATCACATGAATTGTCACGCAGAAGAACAATCAAGATGAGATAAGTTATTTATTAATGAATAAAGTAAAAATTAGTTGGTTCTAATCCACCAACTCCAACAGAATCCCACTTGGACTAGAGCCAACTGCTAACAACTTATAACCCACTATCTCTCACATGATATTCCTGCTTCTTCTGAGATAGGCCTTTAGTAATGGGGTTTTCCATGTTATCTTACATGAACACTCTTCTCACTTCAACATCACCCCTTAGTATAAATCCATCAAGAGGTGATACTTCATGAGTATCTTATTTGTCCGTTGATGTAACCTTTGTTCTTTTTTACGAGCCACCGCTGTAGTATTATCACAATAAAACGTGATAGGATCTTTAATTCTAGGAACCACATCTTGATCCTAGAAAAAGATCTGAATTGAGACAACTTCCGTAGATACATCTGAAGCTTCTATATATTCATACTCCGCTGTAGAATCGGTGACAATTGGCTGCTTTGAACTCTTTCATCTCATAGCTCCTCTATTGAGAAGGAAAACATATCTAGATTGCGACTTCAGATCATTCTGATCTGTCTAAAAACCAGAATCAGCGTACCCTCTGATGACAAGCTCCTCATCTCCTCCACACACCAGGAACATATCCTTAGTTCTTCTCAGATACCAAAGGATAGTATTAAAAATTGTCCAATGTTGTTCTCCATGATCTTCTTGATATCTACCTACCATGCTAAATTCATAGGCAACATCAATCGTGGTACATAACATGGAATACATGATGGATCCTCTAGCCGAAGCATATGGTATATTACTATTTCTATCTTTCTCTGGTTGTGTATGAGGACATATTTTCTTAGAATGATGTAGCCCATGTGACACTGGAACCAATCCCATCTTATATTGTTCCATACTAAATCTCTTTAGTATATGGTCAGTGTATATACCATAACATAGTCCAAGAAGCCTCTTGGATCTATCACGAATGATCTTGATCCCTAAAATGTAGGATGCTTCACCCAAGTCCTTCATGGAGAAACACTTCTTCAAACAATCCTTAACTGACTGTAAGACTCATACATAATTTCCAGTAAGCAATATGCTGTCAACATATACTAATAGGATAATGATCACATTCTCATTAAACCATTTATAAACACATGTCCCTCATTTGTTCTTAATGAAACCAAATTCTTTTATGGCTTCATCAAATCAAATGTTCCATGACCTGCATTCTTGATTTATCCTAAAAATAGATTTATGCAACTTGAAAACCCATTTGGCTTCACCTACTATCCCAAACCCTTCTGGTTGTGTCACATAGACATCTTCATGAAGGTTCCCATTAAGGAATTCCATTTTGACATCCATCTTCCAAATCTCGTAGCCATGGTATGCTACTATGACAAGTATGATTCTTATGGATTTAAACATGGAAACTAGCAAGAAGGTCTCATCATAGTCAATTCCTTGATGTTGTCTGAATCTTTTAGCCACTATCCTTGCTTTATAGGTGCTAACTTGACCTTCCATGTCTAGTTTTCTCTTGAATACCCATTTGCATCCAAAAGGCATTACATAAACTGGCACATTGACCAGAACCCAATATTTGTACTGATACATGGAATCCATCTAATAATTCATTTATTTTATCCATCTTGTAGGTTCTGACCATGCTACTACATCCCTGTAGGATAAGGTTAATCATTGTCCAATAATAATGATTAACCATCCTTAGTTACTAGGAAACCAAATATCTATGGTTCCCTTACCTCTCTTGAGCACTTACACAGTACTTGTGTTTCTAGAATCTCTTCCACGAGGACTTGTGGAACTTGTTCCTGTACAAACTCTTGAGTATCATGAGAATGAAATTCATCGAAGTCAATATTTCTCCTACTATCCTTTTTTAGGATGTCATCCCTCTCAAGAAAGATATCTTGTATGGCGACAGTCACATTCTTGTTGGAAGGGTTATATTGGTAATATCATTTAGTTTCCTTGGGATATCCTATAAAGATACACATTTTTCCCTAAGGTGCTTGTTTTTTTCCAGAGAAGGCTTTAAAAAATGCCTCTCATCCTCATAGACATGTGTGCGACACAATGGGTTTCTTTCCATTCCATAACTTAGAGGGAATTCTATTTTCCCCCTTAGTTGGTACTAGATTTAATGTGTAAGTTGCAGTTTGTAATGCATAACTGCAAAAGGATAATGGAAGATCTTCATGACTCATCATCAAACTCACCTTGTCCAACAAGGTGTGGTTTTTCCTTTCACTACCACTATTCTACTATGGAGTATACGGAGGAGTTATTTGAGATAGAATCCCAAACTCCCATAGAAGATCGATGAACTCTTGGTTTAGATATTATCCACCTCGATCTAGTCAAATTTTCTTTATCTTATTACCAAGACGATTCTCTAATTAATTCTTCAATTCCTTAAATTTCTCTATGAATTCTGACTTATACATCATTATGTAGACATATCCATATCAACTCAAATCATCAGTAACAGTTAGGAAGTAAGAATATCCACCTCTAGCTTTTACTTGAAATGATCCACACCCATCCGTGTGGACCAATCCTAGAAGCTCTGGGGTCCTTTCACCTTGTCCACCAAAAGGAAGCTTGGTCATTATTCCTTGTAAAGAAGCACGACTTCAATCAAGTGGTTTTAACTTAATAGGGTCTAATTAGACATCTTGGCAGAGCATTCTCAAACTCTTATAATTTACATGACCGAAATAGTGATTCCACAACTCTGTGGTGTATGAGTCATGTCATTCTGTTTCGTTATCATTTGACAATACATGGTTTTTGTAATTTAACACTTACAAAACATTATTTAAAATCACCATAACATAACATAAATTGTTTTTATAAAAGATACCACCAAAACTTCCAAACTGGAAAATAAATCCATCCATATGCAAACAAGATACAGAAATTATGTTCTTGGTAACACTAGGCATATAATAACGGTTTTGTAAAACCAAAATCATCTCAGTCGGTAATGAGAGGTGGTAATCTCCAATTGATAACGTAGCTAGACTCGCGCTATTGGAAGCTTGAAGATCCTCCACTCCTATGGAAATATTTTTAAATATACTTGATTCCTGCATTGGAATGCATATGTGAGCCCCAAAAGCTGTATCAAATACTCAATGTGTAGAAATGGAAAGACTGTACTTGATATCGAATGCACCTTTAGTGTCCTCACGCTTCTGGGTGCAGTTCCTCTTCCAGTGGAGTTTCCTTCCATATAGAAAACATTCCACCTCCCATTCCTTACCCCACCTCTAGATATTCCTCTTCTTGGAGGAATGGTGCTCATGGGATTCAGAACATTTGTAGTTCTTTGGTCCCTTTACCTTGTCCTTCATTTTCTTATTCACTATAAGGATTATGGCTTTGTCGCACTCCATGTCCTTCTCTATCTGGCGAATTAAGGTCAATAGTTCTGATAGACTCTTCTCATTGTTTCTCATGTTATAATTTACAATGAATCTAGAGAAGGCCTTGGGCAGTGATGATAGGATGAGATCTGCATGCAACTCATCCGGGAGCTTAATCCCTAAGATTTCGAGGCATTCAATACAGCCAATAATCTTGAATACATGTGTCCCAGCTGGCATAGAATCTCCAAGAATAGTTGTAAAAAAAGAATTGGAGTTCTAATATCTCTCTTGTCTCTCCTTCTCTTGGGTAGATACTTAATTTGAGACAGCATGCTATATGTATCCATGTTTTCATGTTGATTCAAGAGCTCATTAAACATGGATGATATCATGGAACATTGGACATATATTAATCATCCATATGTTTTATATAGAGATATATTTCCTCATCACTAGGATCTTTTCCAATAGCAACTGGAATAGGCTCTTCTATTACATACAATTTCCTATCGTAGCGAAAGATGACATGTAAACACATCTACCACACTTCGAAATTGGTGTCGGTGTGAAGGGTTTACTTTTTGAGTATGGGTTTTAATGATATGTTTGATGTCACTTTCTCCTTGTTTCTAAAAATTATGATGAGAAAAGGTTTATTAATTTATCATGATATAACTGAGACAAATAAATAATTGAATATTTATTAGTCTCCCACAATTTTATTGAAATCCAATATCCCTCACCATTGACTTTGGAATATATTGTAGCCTAAACATTATAGTGGAAATGATCCATATTTTCCTCCGCATTTCTCAAACTATGGTTGTTCAAGAAACTTCAAGGGTTTTAGGTAGGAATTCCAAATTCCAACTGCATTAACTCACAACTCATTGATCTGATGAGTGGACTCCCCAATCCTAAAATCCTTTTATTTTGGATTTCCTAAACCTTTGCCTCTTGGTCACACCAAGTCATGCTGTGGCAGTCAACCCTTGATGCAAACCAAGTCATGTCCACCCAAAATATTGAATTAGAATTCTCTGATAAATGAAAGTACCCCAACTAGGGTTTGTCAAACACTTTTAACTATGCTTCGATTCTAAAAGATTATAGAAGGCTATACAGAATTAATATTTCATTGAGGGATTTTATCCTTATACGTAAATTTCCAATTTATTATCTTTTATTAAATACTTTTTAATATTATGTGGGAAATACTTGAGTTAATAACCATGTCTAAGATTATATTTTACTCATAATCCATTTTTATTTTAGTTCCATCTTGCATGCTTGCATAATTCATTAATTGTTTGATCGTGACAACATGCCCACAATAGAGAAACCATGAAACTAACAGAAATGAAATAAATTTTATTATCACGAGATTATTCTATTTCTTAGTTTATATAGTGGCTAATAAACTAACCCTATACCTAGGGGAAAAAACCTTGAACCTTTCGGGTTCATGTTTACTGCTTTCCACCTGTCCACATTTGTATCCCCTTGGATTGGTTTCACCTTGGCTCTTGACATGGGCCGCCTCCACTAGCATGGGAGATCCATCCATTACATATGCATTGATATCACATACAGGTGAGGGGTAAAAGGGGTTTTTACATAAACAAATCCATGGGTGTGTATGCCCTACATATCAATGGTGAGTAGGATCGCAGGCCAATAAATTTAATTTAAATAAATAAATTAAAATAAACCATTCTCATACAAAGGCCTTGGTCCAGCTCATGGCCATCCATTCATGCAATGATATTTATTCATAAATAAAACTAGCATTTCATTTTTTAATAGTTCTTTTTTAAGATAAATCACACTCGAATCTATTAATTATATTTAATTAATCCATCCTTTTTTATCTTAAACCATTTTCTAAATTTCTTTGAGATTCTCAAACATCATTATTTTAAACAAATAAATTTATTTAAAATTATCCTCATATGTAACTTGTACATTGGAATCAACATAGTGAATTCCCATTCATTAGACAAATGTTAATTAAACATTTGTATATATATACAACACCTATTACATGTTGTGCCTCAGCTTTACGCCTACACTATGGTACATGTATCAAGGGATTGTATAATATAATAATAAATTTTAATAAATCTGTGTAATTTTAATGAGTACATGGTGAGTAGTTCCAACTACACGGCATGCAATTTTCTTCACCATCCATCCGAAGTACACGCACTAGGAGATGGGGTGTAGATGTACCTCAGAAATTTTCAGATTACACAACATGTTCAGTTAGACACACACCATGTAGTATCTTCATTACATAGTTTCCATCTAGGAAAGTCGTGTACAGGGTACACGGTCCAACCCAAGCCCGAAGGGACTAACGCCATGTTCATGGACCACGCAGTGTGTAATAAGGAAACTATGTGCCACTTGTTCCTTATAACGACCCGTACTTTGCATACATTGTAATTACTTCAAAATTAAATCACACTTATTAAAACACATAACAAAACCATGAAAGGACCTTATAGGTATAGTGTCTTTAGAAACTGGTAAACATAAACAACTGGTTCATAAATCATGTACGTTTTCTCCCATTTATTTCATCATATATAGACTCCATTTTTGGCATATCCTACTTAATACTCTTCTTCCTGACCTGGGGAAAAGAAAACATACAAAAGGGTGAGCTCAAATGCTCAGTAAGGGTAAAAAAAGAAATATCAATCATATCATATTCATAAGTACATAACATTTTGAATATCTTAACCTGCAAATGAGATCATAATATCAAAACATGTGATAAATCATAGTGGTGAAATGTAATCCTAATAATCATAACATAAAATATGAAACTTTGTGTCATACACACATAATCATAGAAAATTATTTCATTTTATTCAAGACTCATTTCCAAGACTATCATAGCAGACAAAGTCTATTACTAAACAGAGTTCACTCCTCGTTCCAGTCCTGTATCACTGAACCAGATTAACTTTCCATTCCATCCATGTCAATATCATGAGATATAAATCTTTACCCAATGCATTGGAGGGAGATATAGGTTCTACCCATCTCATAATGAAACCATTATTATGTGTGCCACAATATCATAAATCATACATCATATAAAAACCAATGTAATAAAAAATGGGATTCTTAAATATCATTCCATCATAACATAATCCATATAAGATAAATGGAAATCATAAAATTAATTCCATCATAACATAATAAAATCAATGTAAAAATGGGGATATAAATAGAACCCTATATTATCATATATGGAAAATAATTTTTATAAAACACTTTGACTCCATTCTTAAGGAAAATAAACTTTCTACTTCAAAATCATTTTCCATTTCTTAACATGTCTTACAATTTTAATCTAAAATAAGATGCTTAAAAAGAATCCTGAAACATGAAAAATAAGATTCATGGAAATAATTGTCTATAAAATCATAAAAATACATTCATTTCGTATAATTTAAAAAAACATTCTTCTCATACTTTGGCCGGATAAGTCAAAAAGTACCTCTTACAAAAAACATGGAATGATTCCTTTCATATATTTTACTAAAAAAATTCAAATGGGACAAATTGGATTTAAACAATTGTAGGAGGATAGAAATAATATTAAATATTGAGGAAACATGGTTGTGGATGATAAATATTCCCCAGTAAATTCTCAAGTATAAACAATATCGGATAAAAATTGAGATTGTGAGATTTTCCCATACCTTAGGTATGATATGCTTTGTACGTGTCCGAACCTCCTATATAATGATTTATATAATTTCATTGACTTATTCCATAATCATACTCATTTTTTATGATATCATATATGGTCATGTTCTTATCTTCTTATTTGTAAAATTTCATTGCTACTTGTTATTGGAGTGTTTATTTCTTTATGTTCTTATGCATGTTTTGTCGAATAAATTCGTATTATTCTTTTTAGGTTATAGATGCCTCATTTCAAGAATGGTATTATTGTAATATATATCATATTTAATCATTAAATCCATTTATATAATCATTATTCAATGAAGATCATGTAGAACGAGTTGCATCACATCGTGGAGACGGTAGGCCGTATGTACGCACGAGCGATGATATTGTTCCCATGATAGTGGAATTGTATTGAAGTGTATGTATACTATTTCAGAATCAATATAAATTTACAATAATCATATATAGTTATTAGTTACAGATTTATATCCATCCAAGAATGGTGGTGGTGGAAAACAGGTTACATCACAGCGTGGAGACGGTATTTTGTACATACGCACGCGCAGTGATTTTATTTTCCATGGGATGGATAGAAGATGAAATAGGGTTGTTTCATATTTATAATAAAATGTAAATATATGATTGATACTAAATTTATTACTTCATAATGAAACAACTAAATAATAAGAAGTATAAGAATAAATAAATTTGAAATAACTGTTAACAGATATTACCTCTTCTTTGACACACCTCTAGGAAATCTCCTCTAAGGGAACTAATATCGATCATTGAAGAAGATCAGGACCTCTATGATGTTTCTAGGGAAGTGGACAAGTGAAATTGGCAGGGTTTGGATGAGCATGAAGGCCCAAAGTGGTTTGAGGAGGAGATGGAGGAGGATCCCTTTCATAAGGGGGGAGAGGGGAACCTTTGGAATTATAAGAAATATTAATTTATTATAAATTCCAACCCCACTTAAAAACCTCCAAAAATGACTCAAATCTAAATCTCAGATGATATAGGGTTGTAATCGCATAAGACAATAAAATTTATACAAGTTGGGAATTTATTTTAAACATTATCAACATGATTTATCCTTATATAATCTATTTAATTTTATTTGTGGTAATAATATTCTAAATTTTAAATCATTATAAATAATTACTTATATGTTTTGAATTGTCCATAATTGTATAAATTATTACATTTTAGACCACATATATTTTAATTTATAATTTTTAAATATTTTTGTGATTTTTAAACAATTTTATAATATTTAATTTCTATAAATTAACAATAGTGTCAATTTTGACACTATTCATTTATTTGATTTTAAATAAAATATATACATAATATATGTTCGAACTAAAATATTTAATAGATTAATAACATTTCATTCGTATCTAGAAAATTAGTGGAGCACATTAAATAGTTCATATAATATTTATTTTAATACTTTTAAAATAATTTATTTGATATTTCAATCAATAAAATAATTTCAGCATCACTATTGTGTCAGAATTAATGATAATTATTTAATCTCTAAAAATTATAAATAAATTTATATGATGTATATAATTTTGTAATATTTTTATACTATTCATTTTTGATATTTCATGAAGTTTATCACTAGATTAAAATTATTATACTTATAAGATATAAGAGAGTGACATGTTGGCACTTTCTTTGGTTTTAATAATAATTATATTATTTCATTGTTAAAAGTCCATGAAATGAATCTAGTCCAACCCTTAGGTGATATGGGTCGCCTTTTATTCATCTAATAGGATTTTGGAAAGTGTTAGGGTAATTTTATAATCTTATATTTACCCTTAATTACTCGATTTACCTTTAACTGCAGTAAATAAAAATTACCGTAGTTACTATTCATAATCTCAAAAAAATAAAAGTAACCTATTAAAATATTTTGGGCCCATTTAATCCAAATATGGGATCCATTTTTAAAAATTCAAAACACAGAAGTTTCAGTAATTAATTTAAAATTAATCATGTTGTTAAGAAAACAGGTTTTTAAAAGTTAAAACATTGACAAAGATTGAAATGTTTTTACCTATAAATTCAATATAAAATTAATGATAATGACATAAATTATATTAAATGGTAAAAATATATTATATGTAAACTTTTAAACCATTAAATATTATAATTTAACCATATAAATTATTGTGATGAAAAAAGTTGTTTTTAATTAAAATATAGCGTGTTTTTACTATTCATTAAAATATGAAAGTTATCAGAATAATATGAAAAATTTATCCAAAGTAAAATTTTATATCCTGATTCCATAAACAAATTTATTTTGTCAAATTGAACTTATAACCATGTCAAAAACTAGATTTAATGTGGGTGTGCCATCAAAAGGAGAGAAAAATGCATTTTTTTTAAAATACTTATTTTACCTGAAAAATTTATTTTGTTCTCTTAACATGTTCTAGAAAATATGTAAGATGAATAATAATTTTACAAATTTTAAAATTCATTTAATACTATTCATAATGGCTAGTTTATAATATTATAATAATATATCATTGTTTAGTGGAACTCGGTATTGCGTACTACACACGCTATCGAGAAGGTCGTGATTGCGTTTAACGCAAGCCATGATATTGTTGTGTGCCATGAAAGATTCCTTTGATGTTGCGTATAACATAAGACCTAAAAAAATATACTTCTCATAAAATATCAGGGTGTTAAATTCTATTCCCCTTAAAATGAATTTTGCCCTGGAAATTCATCACTTCGTAAAAAACAGATGAGGATACCTCTCCCTCATCATATCCTCAAGCTCCCATGTAGCTTCTTTTAATTGGTGGTTCCTCCATAAAACAATAACTAAGAGATTGGTCTTGTTCTGTAGAACTTTTTCACTATGATCCAGAATCTATATCTGTTGTTCTTCATAATAAAGATCTTTCTCTAGCGGTACAAATTCTGAGCTGAGTACATGTGAAGGATCTTGTATGTACTTTATCAGGAGAGATACATGGAACACATCGTGAACATGAGAGAGATTTGGTGGAAGCGCCAATTGGTAAGCTACCTTCCCAACAGAATCTAGTATTTTGAAAGGACCGATATACCTAGGGATCAACTTTCCCTTCTTTCCAAATCTCATTACTCTCTTCCAAGGAGATATTCGTAAGAACACTTAATCACAGACTTCAAACTCTAGGTCTTTTCTTCGGTTGTTGGCATAACTTTTTTGTCAACTCTGATATGCTCTTATGTGTTGTTGAATAGATCTGACATTTTCTGCTATCTCATCAACAAGATCAGGTCCTAATAGATTTCCTTCCCCAACTTCATCCCAGAAAGTTTGAGTTTATCATTTATTTTCATAGAGAGCTTCATAAGGAGCCATCAGAATGCAGGAGTGAAAGATATTATTATAAGAAAATTCCACCAAAGGTAGGTTTTGATCCCATCTACCTTTGAAATCTATAGAGCAAGCTATCAACATGTCTTCTAGAATTTGAATTATTGTCTCAGACTGACCATCTCTCTGACGATGATAAAAAGTGATGAAACTCAACTCTTTAGCTAGATTATGCTGAAGACTTCACCAGAACTTCGAGGTAAACCTCCGATCCCGATCAGATATAATGGAAAGTGGTACTCCATGAAATCTTACCTCTTATTTTACATATATCCTGGCAAGCTGATCCGGAGAAAAATCTTCTCTAATAGCAATGAAGTGTGTCGACTTCGTAAGACGATCAACTATAACCCAAATAGCATTATTGCCTTTGGATGTTTTAGGAAGTCCAGTGACAAGGTCCATAGTGATGTTTTCCCATTTCCATTCGGGTAAAGGTAATGGTTGTAACATCCCCTTAGGCTTTTATCTCTCAGGTTTTACTTGCTAACAAACCAAGCATTAAGAGACATATTCAGCAACATCTCTTTTCATGCCATCGCACCAGAAGTACTCTTCCAGGTCCCTATAAATCTTCGTTCTTCCTGGATGATTAGAGAATGAAGAACTATGAGCCTCATCCAGCAGCTCCTTCTTTAATTATAGGATGGGAGGAACACAAACCTGATTCCTGGACCTTATTATCCCATCATAATCAAGGTTTAATTCAGGAACATCTCTCACCTTCTTGTGTAACTCTACATATTCATCTTTTACCTTTTTAATATTCACATGCATAGATGGTTGAACATTAATTTGAGAAATATAATATTTTCCCCTTCCATTATAATTCCAAGATCCATCCTTTGAAAATTCATAAATATTGGATCTTTTTTTATCCTCATCATGGATAAGCTGGCATGGTATTGTCGACTTAATGTGTCTTCCACCTTGTTTTTTTCCCAGGGTGATAATGAATTGAATAGTCGTAATTCTTAATCAGATCCAACCATCTTCTATGGAACATATTGATCTCCTATTGTGTGAAAATATACTTTAAAATTTTATGATCAGTATAAATATCAATCCTTTCACTATAAAGATAATGCCTCCAATTCTTTAATGCAAAGATTACCGCAGCTAACTCTAAATCATGTGTTTAGTAATTTTTCTCATGGATTTTCAACTGTCATGAGGCATAAGCTATCACCATATCATTTTTATTGAGAACGCACTCCAATACCTTCTTGGATGCATCACTATAGATCACAAACCTTTCTCCACTATAAGGCAGTGTTAGCACAGGTGCACTAGATAACCTTCTTTTCAACTCCTTGAAATTATCTTCACACTCCACCATCCACACGAAAATAACTCTTTTTCGAGTCAACCTATTGAGTGGATTAGATAATTGTGAAAAATTATTCACAAAACTTCGATAATATCTAGCCAAACAAAGAAAAATTTGGATCTCAGTTATTCTTGTTGGTCTCGACCATCTTTCGATAACCTCTGTTTTTTCTGGATCCACAGAGATCCCCTCTTTTGAGATTATGTGACCCAAAAATGAAACTTTTTGAAGCCAAAATTCACACTTCATAAATTTGGCATAAAGCTTCTCCTTTTTCAGGGTCTTCCATACAATTCTCAAGTGATTTTTATGTTCTTACTTTCTCTTTGAATAGACAAGAATATCATCTATAAAGACTACCACAAACTGATCAAGATAGTCTCTGAAGACTCTATTCATTAGATCCATGATGATAGAAGGGGAATTAATAAGACCAAATGGCATCACTATAAATTCATAGTGTCCATACCTTGTACGGAAAGCTGTCTTTGGTATATCCTCTTTTTTGACCCTTAATTTATGATACCCTGAATGAAGATCAATCTTGGAAAAGTATTGAGCTCCACATAGTTGGTCAAATAAGTCATCAATGCATGTGAGAGGATATTTGTTCATGATAGTGATCTTGTTAAGTTCTCGATAATCAATGCAGAGTCTCATTGATCCATCTTTCTTCTTAAAAAATAGAATAGGTTCTCCCTAAGGTGATTCACTAGGGCATATGAATCCTTTATCGAGATTCTCTTGGAGTTTCTTCTTCATTTCCTATAACTCAATTCGAGCCATTCTATAAGGTGTCTATGAACTGGGCATAGCACCCGGTATGAGTTGTATTGAAAAATCAACTTCACGATTTGGTGGAAGACCTAGAAGTTCCTCCGAAAAGACATCATCAAACTCCCATAAAATGGGTGTATTCTTAATCATGAGTTTCTCTCAAACCATTTGAGATAAATAACCTTCATTTATTAGAATCAAGACCCATAAGATGGGAGAAATTTACACTAGAAGGTTATATTCATCCTTGCATCGATAGATGACAGTATATTGATCAGTAATATTAAATGTGATTTCCCTTCTTTGGAAATTGATATGAGCTCCATATAAAGATAGCCAATCCATGCCAAGAAACACATCAAATTTCACAATAGGAAGGATCACAAGATTTTCCAGAAGCACATTCCTACAAAATTCAATCGGAGAAGAATTATAAACTTTTAATGCGACCATTGTGCCATTAAGAGTTTTCACAGCTAACTCAACATCTAATTGTTGAGGTAATACGGAGATACCCTTAGAAAATTCTTCAGAAATAAAAGAGTGGGTGGATCTAGAATCAAATAAAACATTTTCTACTTTAGAGTGGATGGTAAGTGTACCTTTCACCCCTTTGTTATCATACTCCACATCTCCAATAGTAATTGCATGTGACTTTACTTTGTCTTTATCCTGAAGAGTTTGTTGACGTCAATCATCATCAACAACCCTTGGATTTCAGCATTGATTGGCATAATTCCCCATATCCTTGCACTTGAAACATTGAAATGTAGGAGGTTCATTCTATGTATCCCTTTTTTTGTTCGCATAATTAGACATCTTCTTCCAATTATTTCGACATTCAACTGCCTGATGACCTTCTTTTCCACACTTAAAACATTTTCTTGTACCTTTAAGACAATTCCCTCCATGTTTCGTTCTTCAATTTGTTCATAAATGAAAAACTCAACTTCTTTTCAGTGTTCTCTTTAGATTTTCCTTTGAATTCAATTTTCCTCTTCTTATCAAACCCATATGACTGATGGGTTACTCCAATCTCTATATCAACCTTGATAGCACATCGAAAAAATTTCCTCATTTCTATTGAAGTACCTTATGGATAACACCCTTCGAAGACTTGGTTTTAAGACACTAAAGAATTGATTGATTTTACTCTCAGGTTGGATAATAATTTCGGAAGCGTACCATGAATGTCTTGAAAAATTTGCTTCGTAGGTACCAACAGATTCATCATCCTTTTGCTTTAGTTCAAGAAACTCCTTCTCCATCATTGTACGAAGAATATGAGGGAAGTAATTATTGAAAAATAAGTTCTTGAACTTGTCCAATTCCAATCTTTAGGCTTATCCAAAATACTTCGGTCCAAGCTCATAGTATAATGAAAATGATTACTGGAAAGGTCACATAATAAGCAGGTGAATACCATCATTTATCCCCCATTTATCATAATATATATCTTGTTGATCGCATTCCCAACATATGAATAACTTAATCATGTATTCTATTGAAACATAAATTACTATAGAACCTTAGTGAAAACATGCATGCAGTCAAAATGTTAACACTTTCCACATACCAAAATCCCAAAAATTCTATATACTCAAACCATGATACCACTTAGTTCTTATATCAATCATGAGCTCATGAATACTATCAAACATATTATTTTCTCCTTATCCATTCATTATGCACATATCATCTACTTTACAAAATATTTCAATCACTTTTCATGGTTACCAGTACCATAAAATTATTGAAAACCACAATAGACTAATACAAAAATATTCCAATATACCATAAAAGTACCTCAAGAACATTATTCTTGAATACCAATACATAAACACTTCAATCCATCCACTTCAATGATTGTCATGGAGTAATTCCTTCCTTGATTTATAAGTAACCTCTTAGGTCAGGGCATTGAGTTGGTTAATTCCCATGTTCCCCACAAATAAGACATTGAACTTGATAACAGTATGTCACTCTATGACCCTTTTCTCCACACAGATAACATCTTCCCCTCCATTTGAGGTATTCCTCAATGTTCTTCTTCCCTTCTTTAAAAATCTCAATCTTCCTTTATCTATCCTCCTCACCATGTGAACATGCATAAAATTCCATCTTCCACTTATTTGATGACATAGGAATAAAAGTAAAATTCACCTTGTTAATCATATATCGAGATGGAAGATTCGGTATAACAATAATATCCCTCTCTCTAGTCATTACACAATTTCGTTGCTCATGGTCACCAATTTTTCCATTGGAATCAATGTTAACTGAATTCCTTCTCGTTCCCTCCATTGACTAAGACAAGAAATCATAGTGTAAGAAACAGTTAAAATAACGCGAAACCACATAATCATAAAAAGTCACTTATGGGATGTCTAACATATCACACATTCTTCAATCCATGATACCCTAGGTTCACCATAGGTTATTCATGATTTTCAACATAATTCTAGGACTATAACCTATAGTTACACTAAACCTTAGGGACATCCCTAGATATACCTTAGAAATATCTATAGGGATCTCACTAAAGTTTTCACATCCTAGTTACCAATGTTTAACAAAACCTTTCCTCTGATACCAACTGTAGAGACTCATTGCTTGACATACATGGACATTACATTAATTTTTCAGAATACTTAATACATAACTAAAACAGACACACAAGGACCGAAAAAGTTTAGTGTCTTTGGAAACTCGAAAAATAATCTTCTAATCATGGTGGAAGATCTTTAATATCTCCCATAAAGATCTTCCCCTTTTTGTTTTCTTACCTAAATTTTTTCTTTATATCCTGGGGAAAAGATAACATAAAAGGGGTGAGCTCAAATTCTGATTAAGGGTAAGTATAGAGAACATAAAACAATCCATAAACATTAGAATGAAAAAGCTTGAACATAAAATCTAAACATCAAAATCTTGAGAAAAGACATAAATTATGGAAGTACGTAAGGCATATATCATAAAGGAACATCAATCTTGATAAAATAGCATGGGAATAAATCATGTAATTGTTTCAACCATTCAACACTTGTTATGATTTCCATAGTAGCCAAGGCATTGCTTCCAAGACCATCTTAGTGGACAAAGTCCCTTTCTGAATCGAGTTCACTCCTTGTTCTAGTCCTGTATCACTGAAACAGATTAACTTACCGCTTCGGCCATGTCTATCTCATGAGATATTAATCTTTACCCAATTCATTGGAGGGAGATATAGTTCCCACCCATCTCATAATGAAATCATTCTTACCTGTGCCACAAAATAAACTTGAAACATTCATCATAACCCAAAGAATAAACTGGGTTTCATAAACAACATCCCATCATCACATAATCCATATAAAACAAATGGACATTTCATCATAAGAAAAGTGAAACCATGTAAATCATAGAGACATTATACATGAAACATACACATATGAAATAATGTCATCTTATATGGAAAATTATTTTTTATAAAACATTTGAAATGAATTCTTGAGGAAAATATCCTCTCCTCTTCATAATCAATTTCTTTTTACAAAACATCATGCAATTTTTCAAAAAAAAAGGATTTTTTTGAAAATAGTCATGAAATATTTTGGAGGAAGCTTCATGAAAATAAGTATTTATAATACCGTATAAATCATTTCATGTCGTATAAGTTAAAAATATCATTTTCCTTGTACTTTTGTCAGAACAGTCAAAAAGTACCTCGTATGGTAAACAAAAGAAAGATTCCATACATACCTTGCGGTAAAAGTCAAAAAGGTTAAAAATGACTTTAAACATACATGTAAGAATATTAAACAATTTATGAAGTCATTTTGTGAAAACAGGGTCATGGATGATAAACATAACCCCAATAAATAATTATAAATAAACAATCTCGGATAAGAACGAGATTGGAATAATTATCCCTTACCTTATGTCTGATAAGCCTCGTATGAATCCAAACCTCCTGTTTAATGATTTAAATAATGTTATTGACTTATCACAGAATCATATTCATTGTTATGATATCATATATAGTTTACTTATGACATTACGTTACCTGTTCTTTTGTAAATTCGATGTAAAAGCAACGATTTGGGTAAAGTTGTTTCATTTGTTGTTCGTGTTTCAACTTGTTGTTCTTGATATTATTACTTATATCCTGATTTACATAATTAGAAAATGTAAAAAATTATTTATATATAATATATATTCAGCACATACATATATATATGATAGATTGATAAATGGAATGAAAAACACCGTTCATGGAGATGGTAGGTCGTACGTATGCATGAACGCTGTTTTCTTTTCCTTATTGAATTGAATGGAATTAAGTAGTTGAAATAAATATATATATATAAAAATATACAGTATCATTATTATGTAATATATTTCATTATTATTCATTATATAGACTTTATAATCATTCATGAATGGTTAACATAGAGAATGAATCTCATCGCGTCGTGGAGACAGTAGTCCATACGTACGCACGGGCGACGATATCATTTCCTTGATCGTGGAATTGTATTGAAGAGTATGTATAATATTTCATAATCAAGATCACTTTACAATAATCATATATAGTTATTTATTTACCCCATTATACCCATCTAAGTAAGGTGGTGGTCAAAAACAGATTACACCACGGCGTGGAGATGGTATTCTGTACATACGCACGCGGGGTGATTTCGTTTTCTATAGGATGCATAGAAGGTGAAATAGGGTTGTTTAAAATTTATAATAACATATCAGTATATAAGTAAAACTGATTTTATTGCTTTATAATGATACAACTAAATAAGAAGAAGTAGAAGAAGAAAGAAACATGAGAGAATCGGAAGAAGAGATTACCTCTTCTTCGATGCACCTCCTTTAAGCTTCCTCTTATGGAAGTAGAGTTGGTATTTTTTGAAGAAAAAAAACCTCCATAATGATTCTAGATAAGTGGTGAAGAGAAATGGGTAGGGGTTGGCCGATCTTCAAGGCACAAAAGGGTGTAAGGAAAGGAGGTAAGCGGTGCCCTTTTTATAAGGGAGGAGAGGGGCACCTTTGGAAAAACATAAAATATTATTTTATAATAAAGTCATATTCGGTTTACAATAGCTCCAAATTGATTTATTTCGAATGTAAAGTGGGTATGGGTCGAAATCCTCTCATCCAATATAATTCAGACATGTTTTGGTTTCTATTTTAACCTTATCATTTAGATTTAACATTAAGTTAAATAATTTTACTTTTACCGTGTCTTCTTGTTATCTTACACTATAAGGTTAATAAACTTACTATAACAAGACAAACGAACCCCAAGTGGTTAATTATTAATATATATATCCTTATCTAAGTCATTTTTCCAAACCTTAAATTTTTAGGAATAAGGAAATAGTTAATAATATAATATTTGTTTTAAAAACTATTTTATGTCAATTTTGAAACAATTTGGTAATTGATTATTATGAAACTCATAACAGCGTGATTAGTTTGAAAATAATTAATTAAATCAATAATATCATAACATATTAACCTATAAAATTAGTGGAATTCATAAAAAGTCTCAAATTACATTTATTTGGGTATGATAATATCAATTATTTGAATATTTTATTATTTAAGTAATTACTACATCACCATTGTGTCAATAATAACATGAATTATTTAATGTCTGAAAATTATAAATAAACTACCATTATGTAGGAAATCGTTTTATCTTTATAATGAATATCTATAGTCTAATTTATCTTATCTATAACCCTATATTAAAAATGTTTTAGTTATTAAACATTGAAATTAACTATTTTAACCCTTCTTAATAATAAATATCCTAATATAGTCCAAGTGGACCTAAAAGGTCATATTTTATTCCTAAGGTTGTTTATGGTCAAATTAATCTTATCCAATAGAATATGGACATGTTTTAGGGTAAGAATAGTATCATTTTTACCCTTAATTACCCTATTTACTTTTAACCGTGGTAAATAAAAGTAAAAAGTTACTACTCACCAAAAAATTATTTTCATCTCATTGAACCACATTTCAGTCCTTGATATTAACCATGTCTCTAGGATTTTAGAAACTCCACTCACAGAAGCGGTAAAATTATGTTTTTTGTGAATTTCCAAATTCTCCTAGGAGGTGGGTAAAAGACGGTGAACAGTTCAATAAAATTTTTATATATCTAAAATTATTATAAAATGACTCCAATGAATTACATTGAACTTATATAGGTATTATGTATCAATTTTGACCTAAAATAAATTAAAATAAAATAAATAATTATTTAAAAAAATCATTTTTTAAATAGTAACCCAGTGTTTTCATTGTTCATCAAAAATTGAAAGTTTTTAGATAAATACCAAAAATTCACCGTAGGCTAATTTCGATATTCCGAATGAAAAAATGAATCCATTTTGAAAGATAAAATTTATAAAATTTCAGAAAGTGGGTATTACTATTCATAACGCCTAGTTCATAATAATATTATAATGATATCTCATTTAGTGAAACTTGGTATTGCGTATAACACATGCTATCATGGAAGGTCGTGGATGCGTGTTATGAAAGCCATGTCAGGGTTGCATGTAGTGCACGATTCATTTTTTGTTGCGTATAATATAATCCCTCCATATTTCATTTATACATTCAATAAAATAACTTCTATCAAACTAACTTTAAATTTTGTGTAACATGATCCAAGAATAGGGTTGCGTATACTGCAAGCTAATACGGTGTTGCGTATAGCGCAATATAATCTTGGTGTAGCGTACAACAAAAGACATCAATGAAATTAAAAAGAATAATTCTCAAAAAATCCTGTGTTGTTACAAAAAATATCATATATATTCATTATAAATAAATTATTCTTATCTATATAATATATAAATAGAAAATAAAATACAAAATTTGTGGAGATGGTAGGTTGTACATACAAATGAATGTAGATTTCATTTTATCTTCATATTAAATGATAAGAAATATATGATATATTATAATTACAGAATAATTTTCATATTATATAATTCATATTTATTTATATAATTCATCTTTATTTCCACTCATGTGAAATATAGATAAAAATTGATTTACATTGCATCGTAGAGATGGTAATCCACAAGTGCAATTGAGAAACATTATCATTTACCAAAATATTCTGTGATAAAAAGGTATTAATGATATTATCATTATGGAAGTATAATAATGTCAAATATATCATATATATCACAAAAAAATAGAGTTACCTTCCTAGTAACCACCATGATAAGTGGTGTAGGAAATAAAGTATTATCATCATTTTACGATGTGACAGTCTGTCATACACATGAATAGTAAGTTCATTACTCACTAGATAATAGTGTGTGAATGTATAGGTCAAACCCTTAGTGTTAAAACATATAAATATGTTTATGATACTTATGTTATTATAAATAAATTAAACAAAAAATCATGGGGTTCAAGTAAGAAATAAAATAGAAATATTTGTTAATGAACATTAGCTCTTTTTGGGTATCTCAAATTGATTTTCTAAAAACAACTTATTTTTTGGATTTATTCCCAAAGTAAGGTATATAGGGTGAATATATAAATTTTTTAGGGAGAATTTTATAGATATTTTTTTAGTAGAAGAGATTTATAGATGTTAATAAAAGACAAGGAGATGTTACCTTTTATAAGAGAGGAGAGGGGGACTTTTGGAAACTATCAAATAAAATTATTGTTATAATAAATTAAAACTGATTAAAAATGTAACACCCTGATATTTTTATGAGATTTATTTTTTATTTATCTTTTCATTAGTTATTTATATTTTTTAAAATTTCTTTGATTTCATGTGTTGTATGAAACACCATGATAATCTTGCACTACATGCAACTCCATCTTATCTTGCGATATATGCAACACTACTCTTGGCTTGTGTTAAACACAATTTCAAGTTCTTTTGAAATTATTAATTTTACTCAAGACTGAGTATAAGAGAATAACTAAATATTATTATGCTACCCTATATCCTATTCATTATAATGGAGGGTATGAAAAATATTAACTAAATTATAAAAATATTCTTTACACGTGAATATATAATTAATTCTTTGAGGATAAATTATTTATAAACAGAAAAAAAACTTTTTAAATAAAAGGATACGGTTTTCTAAAAAACTATTTAAATGAAAAGAAGTTAGTGCAATAAATAATAAAACCACTCTTGATTAATTTTATTAATGAAATATATATTTAATGAATTCAATATGATGTTTAAAATTCATATTATATGTTTTCTAGACATGATATATGTACAAATTAAATTTTTTAGAAAACAGAAGTATTTTTTTTAAATGTAGTTTTGACTAATTTTGATTGATCACCCATTTAAAATGTACATTTGGACACATTTATAAATAATTTTTAACAAAATTAACTTCTTCTTTGAAAAAGGGATATGAAAATATTCTTTGGATGAATTTTTTATATTTTTCTGCTAACTTTCATTTTTTGATGAATAGTAAAATATTTTAAATATAAATTGAAAACCAATTTTTTCATCAAAATAACTTATACAGATAAATTATAATATTTAATTATTTTAATGTATAAATATAATATATTTTTTTGTTTTACAAATTTTTTGTCATTTTTATTAATTTAACCATGAATGTTTATTTAAAAACATTTCAATCTTTTGCAATGTTTAAATCTCTTAAAACCCATTTTTCATTCACAAAATGAGATTAATTTTAAATTAATTATTAAAAAAAATGTCTTTTGAATTTTAAAAAATTAATTCTTTATTTTGAATAAATGGATCAAAGTTATGTAAATAGATTTCTTTTGTTTTTTTTGGCATTATGAATAGTAACTTTAGTAATTTTTATTAATATGGTGAGATGGTAAATTAAGGATTTAATGGTCAAAATAATATTATCATATTATGATAACAGTTGTACAAGTATCATTGTATGAGTTTGTTTCAACCTAAATCATCATTGGGTCGAAATGATACCCTTTTGAAGCCACATGGATGAGATTAGGACATTGAATATATTTTATTTAAAGAAAAGTTAAATATGTGTTATTTAAATTTTATTGACGGAATCATTTTTAATATAAGGTTATAATGAAGATAAATTAGATTCAAAATAATAATTTTATTGATATTTCTTTCATTATCATGGCAGTTTTCTTATAATTTTTTGGAAATAAATAAATACCTTGAAGATTTAAATATTGATGATGCACAAATTATTTAATTTATGAAAACCCCATAAACTAACATTTATTAAAATGATAAAAACCCTTAAAATACCAAAACACTTGAACAAATATCAATTTATGATTATATCCCAAACATAATCATCAAAGGGTCAGGTTATTCACCATTTTGAGCCTTATAGTAGAAATTATGACACTTATATTATTTTATTTAATCTGACATTAAACATTTCACATTCATGTTTTAATACGTATAACATTTTTTATGATGGATTTTAACAAAGATTTATTCAGCTAAAAGTTTTATTCATAATTCTAGTATAATTATATTTATCTAGTTTTTTATTTTTAATATTATTTAAGAAAATAATGAAATTAAATAATTTTACATATAGATATATTAATTATTTTATAAATTTAAATACCAAATTAATGTTATTTACAAGATTAAAATAATTATAATTTATGATAATTAATATACAAAAATTTTTATCTTTAAAACCTTGACCCCATAGGGATATAATAAAATTTTTTGTTTGAGGATAATATTTTATCTTGATATTTTCTAAAAAACAATAAATTTAATAGTGTCAAAATTGACCCTCTTGAATGTTTATCAAAATTATGTATTATAAATATAATAAAAAAAATCATAAATCATTTTAAAAAATATTTAATAATTATTATATGGTATATAATGTTTTTATATATTCATTTATGGTTTATTTAACATCAAATAAGTAAAAATCACACTATTTTAATACTGAAACATTTGTTAACTTAAATAAAATTAAAATAGAATAACTAGGGGTTAATTAAAATGAGAACGTTTAAATTGATAGAAAAAACAGGTCTAAATTTTATTGTATGATTATAAGAAAACCTTATCTGACTTTATATTCTAATATATGAAATTTTTTTGGTTTTTGGATGTGTTATTTGTTTTTTATAAATTAATATTTTTCGTGTTCCCAAAAGTAAACCTCATCGTAATTATAAAATGGCACACCCTCCATCACAGATTCACTTCACGTTAAGCATTCAAGAACATCTATCCCAAGACTATTTCCCTTATAAATTTTTTATTCACATTCTAAATATTTTGGACTTCTAAATATAGGTACTCTAGTTCCATTAATAAGAGTTATATAGGTAACTCGTCGTTGAAAAGAAAATCTCCTATTCTGATTTTTTCAAACTTCTTTCTTCTTCAACTTCATATTCATGAGTTGTTTTCATTATAAAGTAATAAACCCAGTATAAATTATATTCTATGATGTTATAATAATTCTTTAACAACCATATTCCACCTTCTATACATCCTATTAAAAACAAACTAACCATGCGTGCGTACGTACGACTTGACGTCTCCAAGTCATGGTGTAATCTATTTTTCACTACCTCATTACTTGGATGGTTATAATGATGGAAAAAATAACAATATATGATTATTATAACAATATATTTAATAAAAAAAATTTATACCATCTAATTCCTTTCCATTTAATAAATAAAAGAATGATATCATCGCTCGTGTTTACGTACAGCCTACCATCTCCACAATGCGATGCGGTTCATTCTACATAATCCTTATTGAATAATGACAAAAATAATGACTAAAATGAATAAATATGATATATAATATACTCATATAATTCTTTAAATGATATAACTATATCCTAAGAGGAGAAAAAAAACGTATTCAACAAAACTTGCATAAAAACGAATCTGTTAATACCCAAATAATGAGTAATAATGAAATGTCATTAACAAACAGATGATAATATGATCATATAATATATCATAAAAATGATTATGGTTCTATAATAAATCAATGAAATTATTTAAATATTTATAATTTGTGTTAGGAAACATACAAAGGATATCGGACCTAAGGTAAGTGATTATTTTGTCCCATTTTTATTTCTCTGGGACATTTGTAGTAAAAACCACTTATTTATTTTCTTTGGTGTTTATGTTTCCCATGAATTATTATTATTATTATTATTTTCAAAGTTATGATATTTAAATTACAATATAATTTTATGTATTCTATGATTCATATGATTCAACTGATTACAAATGGGTAAGGGATAATTTCAAAATCATATTGTTTATCTGTAAGTATTTACTGGGGTTTATTTATCATCCATATCCATGTTTTATAAAAATGTTTTTATAAAATGTTTTAATATTATCCTATGGATTTTTAAAGTCATTTTTACATATTTTTGGCTTTTACTACATGGTTTAAAAATAATATTTTTTTTTCAAAAGAGGTACTTCATTACTTTTTCAGAAAAAATTCGAGATGAATGACGTTTTTAACCTATAAAGCCTAAAAAAGTTTTTACTCATCGATAAAAAATTATTTCCAAAAACAATTCCTTAAAATATTTCAAGTTTATTTTGAAATTATTTATTTTATTTTTAAATTTACTCTTATTTTGTGAAAAAACCATTTTTATAGATTAATTAAATTTTCCTCAACAATTAATTGTTAGTGTTTTATCAAAATCATTTTCCATCAAAGATGAAATTATTTAATAGGGATATTTTTCAAGTATTTTATTATTATTATTCATATGGTTTTATTTTTTAATGATAGAATTATATTTATGAAATCCATTAATTTTATAAGGATTATGTTAGTATAAAATGGTGTTTAAGAATCCCATTTTATTCCCTGGGTTATAATATGATTAATGATTTATGTTTTTATGTAACACATAATAATTATTACATTATGAGATGAGTTTAACCTATATATTCCTCCAATTATTTTGGTAAATATTTAAATATCATGATATATACATGACTACAATGGAATGTAAATTCGGTTCAGTAATATAGAGCTTCAACGAAAAATAAATATGGCTGAAACAAAGAGTGAACTCGATTCAGTGAACTACATTTTTCACTATGATGGTTTTTTCAATGGGATTTGTCTAATATGGAAATTATTTTCTATTCTTATGTGTCTTTTCCAAAATCCATGTTTTATATGAATGCTATTTTCTTTTGGCTCATGTTCCTTTATGATTTATGGCTTATGAACTAGTAGGATTTTTTCCATGAATCAAGATTTAAATATATGTTATAAAAGGTATGATTTCAAAAGTTTATGATCATGTTTTTACATAATTATGTTCATATTCTGTTTGATATTTCATTTTCTTACACTTACTGACCATATGAGCCCATCGTTTTTATATGTTTTATTTTCCCCAAGATATAAATAATTATTGGATTATATAAGAGTACTAATGGGGAGATATTTATTGTAGATGTTAAAGGTATTTACCATGTTAGAAGAATTTATTCTAAGTTTCCAAATTCAGTAAACTATTATGGTCATTGGGAAAGTATTTGAAAAATGGAAACATATATTCATCTAAAAATAAGTAATTTCATTTCTTGTTATTCTTGGTTCGTTGTAGTTTGTATCAGAGGAACAGTTTACTCAACCTTTTGAAAATAGGTTGTGAAAACTTCATTTAGATTTATATAGTTATTTATATAGATATATGATGGGTTATCCTAAGGATAAGTCAATGTATAGGTTACAAACATATACATTTTGTGATAATCGTGAATATACTTGGATTAAACCAAGTGTATCATAGATTGAAATATTATATGTATTTTATCCTACTTATGGGTTTTTAATCTTTGATATATATTTCTCACACTTTGATTTCTGGTCATATCCAATTGCAAGAACTAAATATAATGTAGTTAGCCTTGAATTGTTGTGAACTGGAATGTATAAAAATTATGAAAATCAATTTCGTAAGTGGAAATATCATAAATAGAATCCTGAAGGTTGTGCAAGTATTAGTTATACTGATATGGATAAACATATTTTAAATGAAATTTTAAAGATAAGGGATGTTATATAATTATTTTTTACTTTAAACCTAGGAATATTGGTTATATTAATGTTGAGAAACCATAAGACATTATTCATATTTTATGATAGAATAATATGGTGAATCCTGATTAATGATATAAGAATAAATTTCTATTATTGAGGTGTGTATGTTTTTAAATTAAATGATTATGTTATATGAATGATGAAATATATAAGTGTATTTAATCTAACTTTTTTAATTATGTATTGGAAGTTATATGATTAATTGTTCTAAGGACCTAGAAAAGTGATTTAAGGGTAAGCTGGTATACTTGGAGAAGACATGATTAAGGGAAAGATAATCCTTATTATGTCCCTCATATTATGATAATGATGTTTGGATAATGATATATTGGATTTGATTAAGTAAATTGGATGATTCCAGTTTTTGCGGAACTAATAATGTATTTTTTATACAAGAGTGTTATGCTATCATGTATGAAGTATAAAACTTTTTGGGACTTCAGTAATTATCCAATAAATTATAGTATAAGGAAAGATTCTTGTTTTCAATTATGATATATGGTAATTCTATTTATTATGAGGACTCAATAGATTACATGATAACGGTGTTCACATTATTGGAATATTCCCAACAAGAGATACCTTATAATATATGGAAGATAAATTTTAAGTTGTGTTGTTGAACCTATTTCTAAAGTTTGGAATTTTTCATATTTTAGATGGACTATAAGGTTATAAATTTATGGAAAGAGTATGTTAAAAATAAGATGAAGTTTCTTAGAATAATGTAATATCTCCCAATGTGTGGATGAATGAATATTTGATTGTTTGTGTTAACCTTTTTGTGGTAATGATAGATAGAATGAACTATCATTATATTTATGGATATCACAATCTATTAATGATTTCAAAATGAAAAATTATACTTCATTTATTGGAATTATAGATGAAGTGTAAATTGATCATGTGATAAGGAAAGGATGATATTATACTTAATCAAGTAAGTATTTATTTTTATTATTCAACTCTTGGGAATGGATCTTAAAACCAAAAAAAAATTACCCTAATGCCTTCATTTTCAATGAATCAGATTACCCCTTAAATCATTGAAAGTTTATGGATTTATAATTTTTAACTTTCTCCTAACCTTGTTTTCTATCAATATACTCCAAAACATTATGGTTATATTTCTCTTCCATATCTATGTTTTCACTCTCCACCTATGTTCTCCTATGTGAAACCCAATCATGAGTGACTTTGGATAACCATTATGTTTCTCACATTCATTTTCTTAAAGGAAATTTTAGTTGTTTTTTGTTTCTGATGTGGTTTTCTATAAAATAAATATTAATGTATTAATCCTTTTATACCTGAGACAAATTTCATAGGATAAATTAATTTTAATGTGGGAATAATGTAACACCTCGGTATTTTTATCAGATAGTTTTTTTATTTATTTGTTAATTATTTGTTTATAATATTTTAATATAATTGATGTCTTGTGTTATACACAACACTAAGATAATATTTCTATAAACGCAACCTTTTATTAGGTTTTGAGATATATAACACTATGTTTTTCTTATGTTACACACAATTACGGGTTCTTTTGATTGAATTAATTTCACACAAGACAGAGTATAAGGGAACAACTAAATTTTATTATGTTACCCCATAACATAGTCATTATAATAGAGGGTTAGAATAGTATTAATAGGATTAAAAAATAAGAATTACACATATATATAATTAATTATTTGGTGAAAAATTAAATATAAATTAAAATAAAACCCTTTTTAAAATAGAAGGAAATGTTTTAAAAAAAAGATATTTAAATGGAAATAAGTGAGTGTATTAAATAATAATATCATTATTTATGAATATTATTAATTAAATATATATGTAATATATATAATATAATTTTTAAAATTCATATCTTATGTTTTCAAAACAGGATATAAGAACAAATTAATTTTTTTGAACAATATAAATTTTTTTAAAAAAAATGTTTATTTGAGGCCTTTCTATTGCACACCAATTATAAATCTATATTTAGAAACATTTATATATTATTTTTAATAAAATAATACAATTCTTTGAAATTGGGATATAAAAATTTACTTTGGATGAATTTTTGATATTTGTCTAATGACTTTCATGTTTTGATGAATAGTAAATATATACTAAATTGAAATTGAGAATAATTTTTTTCATAGAAATAATTTATATAGTTAAATTATATTATTGAATTTTTTAAAAGTATAATAATAACAAATTTTTCTTATTTAATATAATATTGTTCATTATCACCAATTTTACCATGAATTTGGATGTAAAAACATTTAAATATTTTGCAATTTTTTAACTTTTAAAACTCATTTTCATTTTAAAAATCGGATTAATTTAAAATTAATTAATTTAACTTATAAATTTTTAATTTTTAAAAATGTAATCCATATTTGGAATTAGTGGTTCCAAATAATATAAATATATATATTATACTTTTGGGAATTATGTATAGTTTGTTTGATAATTTTTATTAATATAGTAAAAGGTTAAATTGTGTAATTATGGGTAAAAATATTATTATAAAAATTACATAAAACAAGTAATAATAACATTGGATGGGTTTTTTTTTCTCCCTAAATCATCTTTAGTTCGAAATGATACCCTTTTTAGGCCACATTTATAAGAATAAGACATTTAATATATTTTATTTTATGAAAAGTTAAATATGTCTTATTCGAATTTTATTTACTAAATCATTTTTAATAAATGGTTTTATAGAAGTTAAATTCAATTATAAATACTAATTGTAATTAAAAAATGGTTTTATTTATCATTTTAATTTATTTTTAGTTTTATTGAAAATAAATAATTACCTTAATGTTTTGTATATTGAAGATGAGGAAATTATTTAATTGATGAAAAATAAAAAATCTATTTTTTATTATAATGATAATAAACATTAAAAGAGAAAAAAATTGAAAAAAAATTAATTTCATTAGTATTTCATAATGATAATCATCTGAGGTTTGATTTTTTGACCATTTGGAGCCTTATATAATAGATTATGACACTAATATTGTTTTATTTAAAGTGATGTTAAACTTGTCACATTCATGTTTTAATAAGTATAATATTTTTTATAATGGATTTTCAAGAATATATATTCAATTAAAGTATTATTATAAAATATAGTATATTTATATTCGTTATGGTATTTAATTTGTAATTTTAATTCAACAAATAATTATATTTATTAACTATACAATACAGATGTAGTAAATATTTTATTAATGGAAATAAAAAATTAATGTTATTAAAATATAAAAATTTAAATAATTTTGGATATTTAATATATCTAAATAAATATCTAGAGAATATTGACCACTTAGGGATATAATAAAATACAAGGTTTGATTATATATTTTTATCTTGATATTTTTAAAAATCAATAAATTGAATAGTTTTAAACATGACATAATTGATTATTTATCAAAATTATGTTTTATTAAATTATTTAAATAAATAAAAATTAATAATATATAAAAATTAATATATGTTCTAAAAAGTTATAACATATTCACTAATGGTATAATTAACATCAAATAAGAAAACATTACACTAATTTAATATTGAAACATTTGTTACCTTAGTTAAAATGAAAATAGAATAACAAGTGATTAATTAAAATGATAAGGTTTAAATTAATATAAAAATAACTCTAAAATTTATAGGTTAATGATATTAAAACCTTATATCATTAAATATGTTTAAAAACTAAACTTTGGGGGGTTTTTTATGTGGTTTGATTTTATTATTAAATAATATTTTTGGAGTTTCCAAAAGTACCCCACCTCAATTATTAAAGGGTACTCCCTCCCCCAAAAATTGATTTTATATTGAGCCTTCATCTTGTTTATACTTCCCAAATTTCCCTTATAAATATTATCAGTCTCGTTATAGAGGTTTTTTTATTCTCAAAAGATCAACTCTAGTGACTTTAAGAATAGATCTAGAGGGATCTCATAGAAGAAGAGGTAATCTATTCTACTGATTCATTCTAACTTACTTATTCTTATACTTAATTTTCATGAGTTTTTTCCATTATAAGTTAATAACTCTATAATAAATTATTTACTTATATTTTATTATAATTATTTAAAACCGTTATTCTACCTTCTATCCATCATACAAAAAAATTAAATCACCACGCATGAATACGTATGGCTTACCATCTCCACACTGTGGTGTAATATTTTTTTCACTACCAATTTACATGGATGGTTATAATGATTTAAATAATAAAAATACATTATTATTATAAAAATATATTTATTATTTAAAAATATATATACCATCAACTTCAACACCATTTCATAAATAATGGAATGATATTGTCACTCATGTGTACATACGGCATACCATCCCACAATGCGATGTGATTCATTATTCAAGATATTCATTATAGAATGATTATATAAATAATATATTGAATAAATATGATATATATTATTATAATATAATTCTATAAATTGTATATATATAACCTATGGAAAGTGATAATAACATATTCAAAAGAACATGCATAAAAAATGAATCAGTTAAAAACTGAAAAATGAGTAATAATGAAATGTTATTACCAAACAGATGATAATATGATCATATAAGACATCATGAAAATGACTATCATTATGGAATAAATAAATGAAATTATTTAAACCATTATAAAGGGGGTTCAGATACATAAAATGTATATCAGACCATAGTTAATGGATTATTGTATCTTACTTTTATTTATGTTGGTCATATTATGTACACACCACCTATTTCTTTTGTGTGGTGTTTATGTTTCCAATGAATGTTCATTAATATTATTATTTTTGAATGTTATGATATTTAAATATTTATAGAATTTTATTTATTTCATTAGGAATATGATTCAACTGATCATAAATAAGTAAGGGATACGTTCTAATCTTATTGTTTATAAGTATGTATTCACTAGGGTTTACTTATCATCCATGTCCATGTTTTTTATAAATGTTTTTATAAAATGTTTTAATATTATTATATGAATGTTAAATATAATTTTTACCAATTTTTTTCTTGTTACTACATAATTTGAATGGAATATTTCTTTCATTTTCCAAACGGGGTAATTATTGACTTTTCCTGAAGAAGTACGAGAAGAATGTTTTTTGTAACCTATACTACATGAATGGATTTTTAAGCTTTCAAAACTCCATATTTTAAAAATATTTTAAAATAATTAAAGTATATTTAAAAATATATTTTTTTTGTTTTAATATTTCTGAGAATTTTTATAAATAAAACATTTTTTATTAAGAAATGATATTTTCATAAAGTATTAATTTCATGTATTTTATCAAATTTATTTTCCATCTAAGATAAAATTATTTAATAAGTATATGTTTCAATTATAATTACCTTATTATTCTTATGGTTTTATTATGTTTATAGTGGAATTAAATTTTTTATATCCATTTTTTATATGGATTATGTTATAATGGAATGATATTTAAGAAACAGATTTTATTTCATGAGTTATGCTACGATGAATGGATTCAATTTTTGTAGAACATGTAAGAATGATTTCATTATTATATTTATGGGACCTAAATATCCTTCTAATTAATTAGTTAATGATTTATATCTCCTGAGATAGACCTAACTATAATGGAAATTAAATCCATTTCAGTAATATGGTGATATAATGATATTTAAAACTAGTTCAACAATGCAAGGCTGGAATGAAGAGTGAAATCGGTTTAGTAAATGAATTTTTCACAATTATGGTCTTTGAAATGAGCCTTGTCTAATAAGGAAATTATTTAATTTTCTTATGTGTGTTTTATACAAATAAATGTTATATTCTAATGCAATTTTCTAGTGGCTCATATTTTTTATGATTTATACCATATGAACTACCACGATTTATTCCATGACTCCAGATTTTGATATCTATTATATATAATATTATTTCAAAATTCCATGTTCATGTTTTACATTCTTATGTTCATGTTATATTTTATATTTTATTTTCTAACCTTTACTTTGCATATGAGCTCACATTTTTCATATGTTTTTTCCCCATGATATAAAAATGTTTGTTTTAAGTAGTAGAAATAAAGGTTATATAATTTACGGGAGATGTTGAAGATATTTCACAAGTTGGAGGAATTTATTTAATGTTTCTAAAGGAACAAAACTATTATGGTCTTTAGGCATGTGGTTTTATATTATAATCAATATTCATATAAAAATATGTAATATTCTTGTACGTAAATATATTTTTGTTATAAAAAATACATCTAAAAGGACATATATTAAATTTTAATATGATAAATGGTTTTAATACCATAAAAAATAAATTTATGATATGATTTTTATAATTAAAAACCTTATCAATTTTATTACCCTGTAGTGAACCTATTTTTATTTTTACTGTGGTTACAATGTTTTCAAAAATAATCAGATGCAATTTTTACATATAAAGAATAAATTGGACCATAAATAAAATATTTAAGATATATAACACCATATAACATTCCATTTACCTTATTTAATTTTTTATTATTTTTGAATAATTTAATAACATAATATTTTCATAAAATATCTTTAGTGTCAATTTTGAAACAATTCATAACTTTGACATTAATAAAAAAATAAAGTGAGATAAATTCAAAAAATAATCACTCATAACCCCAAAACATATCATATCCACTTAGAAAAATCTTGGATCACATTTAGTAAGTAAAATTATATTTATTTTAATATTTATAATCTCATTTAATTGATTGTTCAATTAATAATTAAATTATCACATCATCATTTTGTAATTAATTATGATAATTCTTTTTTCACTAAAATTTAAAATTAAAATTAGTTGAGGTATGTAAATATTTATTATTTATGAACAATATATATTTTTTATAATATATTTAATTTATCACCATATTAACAATATTATACATATTAAAAGTAATAATTTGACATGTTATCATTCCCTTTACATGTAATGATATTTATGTTGTTTTTAGGGAAAATTGTCCATTAAATCATTATGTGTTAAGGGTAGAATTATATTCATCCAATATATTTTTTTAATTTTTTAGGTTAGTTTTTTAATTTTTATTATATTATTTTTTCCATTAATTACAAGATTTACCCTTAACCAGGGTATTAAAAATTAATAAAGTTACATTTCATATTGTATGAAAAATAAATGGAGTATATTTAATAAATTTGTAAATTATGATTAAAAATATGGAATCAAATTTTCATAATTCGTAACACATAATTTTATAAAATTAATTTAAAAATATTCTCATTGATAGAATGAGAAAACATGTTTGTTTAAGTAAAAATATCCATAAGAGTGACATGTTTTTATATACAAATTTAATTCTAAATTGATTCCAATGAAATAAATAATCTTAAAAAATATAAATTTTGTCTAAATATAATTTAATATCAGTAAAATATATAATTAATCAATTTAAACTAATTATATGATGAATATTTTCAATTAAAATTCATTATTTCCATCATTCATCAAAACCGAAATCTTATCATAAAAACACCAAAAATTAAACAAAATTAAATTTTGATAACAATATTTCAAATAAAAAGTTTATTTGGTCATATAAAAAATATTAAAGTTTCAAAAATTATTTTTAAAATAGGTTCTCTATTAAAAGGTAGCAGAATCACCCTTTTAAAAATATAGGGTCTTATGCATAGAATTGTGTTTTCTCTTATCTAATGCCTATAAAATCTATTGTATGAATATAAAAATATTTTATTGAATATATAACTTTAATATTTCGTTAATATAATTAAATATTTTTAATTAATTTAATATATTTATACAAAATGACTTTACAAGCGTAAAAATAAAACTATTTCTTTTATAATAAGCTGGTGTATATTTTCATTTATAATTAATTGGTGAGAATTGAATTAATATTATAGAACTTTTATTTTCATAAGTTAGTTATTAATATTAAAAAACACTAATTTAAGGTCCAGTTTATATCTTATTTTAATATTTTAATATTATACTATTGTTCAGTAAAACTTGGTCTTGTTTGTAATGTAAGCTGTCAAAAAAAGAAAGTGCAATGTGTAACACAAGACAAGAATAGTGTTTTATATACTACAAGATAATCAAAGTGTTGTGTGTAGTGTAATATCTACTTGATGTGGCATATAATACAAGACAAAGATTCCATTTTTTATATAAACAAATCTAAATTAATTATTTTGTATAATGAAAAATATTGATAAGATTAAATTAATTCAAAAAATATTATTTCACAAAATCATGGGTGATTCACATACCGTGAATATACATGAATGACTAATAACTATAGAGATCAAATTATAAATCTCTCAATCCTCCTATTACATAAATTTTCCTCAAACATAGTTAATATAGGAACAAATGAATAGTGTTGAACTCAATTATGATTCATAAGCCTTATTCGTCTTCCCTAAAGATATTTGGGCACCATAGTACACTTTATCTCAATTTTCAATGTTATGGATTCTTAAAATAATAACTAATTAATCAAATTATTCCAAAAAACAATCATGGAGTACCAAAGTATGTAATGAATTCATATAACCACACCTTTTTATCCATACGTTACCATTAGTGTACCAAAAACCATCCCTACTATTGACATCACACCTATATATTACCATTGAAATCATAGATCTAGGATTACCTATTTTCCCAAACACCTCGCATGTTTCCTACAATAACAATGGGGTTAACACTATTGAAATTTAAATTACAAAATAGTTATAATTTTTTCTCTTGATTTAGAAAGCTTAGTTATAAGATGAGAAATTACTTAAAAATTGGAGGTACATAACTTGAACTTCTTTTGACAAGAAATGTGTTCCCCAAGGATCTCATGTGCTTATACCCTAATGCATTCATCATGCCTAATCAACATATATAGTGTGTCATTATTATTTAATAATGTGTAGTGACTTAAGGTGTAGTTGAAAATGCAACAAATTGTACCCAAATATGCATGTTTGTGAAGGGATGACACATGTCTTGGAACTACACAACCTGGGTCACAAAAGTAGATCATCCAATGGGTTGTCCCAGAACACCTTTGGGTTATGTCATTTCATATTTATCAACACTTCTTTTAGGCCTATATAGAGAAGTCACTTCATCAGTCATAGCATATATGTTTTCTAAAAATGGCGCAAATAGGGAATCATGAAAGTACTTTATGCTACCTAATCATGTATGTTTTAAAATGTTACAACATAATATAGAATGATAATAGATATGTGATATTTAATTACTCTTTCAAAATCCATACATATTTTCTCACTGGATGTAGTGTTCTCAGATCCATCAAGCTATGTAATAGTATTTTTTAATATAGAAACAATTACTATTTATCCACCACATAAGCCAAATCCTACCATTACTACTCATCATGACCATTATGTCTAGAACTACCATTCCAACAACCACCATGACATGGGTAATCATCTCCTTAATGTACTACTATCACTATCAATATTTCATTATATGAAGACTTACATCATCAATATTTATCTCTTGGTTTGGTCACAATTATCAATCATGCTTCCACCATCCTAATGGTGCTAATCCTGATGTATTTGAGGTCCATCAATTCAATCATCACCCACCAATGGTAACTATGAGTGCCAGTGAAGAATGTTTTTTAATATGATTTATTTTATTAAAAATTGATAGTGTTTTATATATTTGGAAAAGAGGTTGAGGGATGAATGAACCCTATTAATGATTCCCTAATTCGATAAAAAACATGAATGGGTTTAAAACATCCTTCTTAATGAATTGATATTGGGAATAAATTGGGTTCACACCTCTCGACATTTGAAATTATAAATGGAAGTCGCCCCCCCCCCCCCCACATTTTCTTTATTCCATCATGATATTTTACAGCGAAGATATACCAAATCTCTTTCTAAACGTATTAATTTCACGCTTTTTAAAAGGTAAATTATTTTAAAAAAATTATTATTTGTCTAATTTCTTTATTTATTTTTTATATTATTTATTTATTTAAATTCTATAGTCGTATGAATGTACGAATTAATATTTTTATAATTTTATTTATTTATGATTTTTTTCATTAAATTATTTAATTTATAATTAATTATTTAACTAATGTAAATATGATCATTGAATAATTCATATTTTATATATATAATAATATAATTTATATTTAGAAAAATATTTTATTTTAAAAAATTAAATATATATTTAATTTATGTCTTCAATAATTATATTTTAATATATTTATAATTATATGTTATATTAAATATTATATTTAAATTAATATTACTCTAAAATATAGTATTGAATACATAAAGAAATAAAGTTATTCTACCTAAATATTTTATTTTCATAATTATATTATTAAAAAAATTAGAAATAAATGTTATTAACATTATTGGAATATAAATATAAATATGTTATATTATTTTTTATATTGATTTATATGTAAATATACAACATATTATTCAATATAAATATAAAATTATTTTGTTAATGAATCTAAAATAATGTACTATTAATAATAATTGTTAAATTATATTAATTATAAATTATTATTATTCAGAGTAATTATGTATAAAATATAATTGTTGAAATTTTGGACAAATTCTTATTATTACTATGATAATATATTTTATATTGTTTGATTATAATATATTAGAATAACATGTCAAATCTAATATTTGGAATATTTAAAATATGTCACTATATACAAAAATGAATATATATATATATATATATATTAGTATATAAAAACATGTAAAATAAATATATGTATACATATTTAAAAACATGTAATATAATTTAGATGTACATAAAAAATTAAATTCAAAAATCAATATCATTACCAAAATAATAAATGTTATATTATACGAATAAAATATTGGGAAAATATTATTTTTCATATTTAAAAGACATCATTAAATACAAAAATGAATGTATATATAAATTGATATTTAAAATGAGTTAATATAAATACATGTCTATATATGTATTTTAATTATTTGATATGGATATATTTAAAGTTACTATATGTAGATCATAATAAATATCTGAAAACAAATTTTTATATGCATTAAGTGTTGAAAAATCATGAGTTGACTGAAAAATTTAGGATTGAAATTACATGTCAGTTTTTTGTATGTAGTGATATAATTTATAGTAATTTCATTATTCATTCCTTAATGATGTCTTCTGTGTCATATTTCTCTAATTATGTATGGAAATATATATTCACATAAAAATTATATATAAATCCCAAACCCCTTGATCCCATCACTTTCATGTCAGTGACATTGTAATAAAAGTGATTTGGAAAAAGGCATTGTAGTATGATGTTTTTTTACACCTTGACTGAAAGGAGACTGGTTGTTTCTGAAATATAATAAAATAGAGGCTCCAAGAGTTTCCCTTAGGTTTTTGTTGTTTTATCAAATAATGATAATCCAATCCCTAGAAAAAGTCTCAAGGTGAGATCAATGTTATTTAATGTCATAAAACTATAACATGTTAATTTTTTTATGATTTTCTATAAATATTGATAATTATTTATTAAATATTATTCTAATTAATCACCTTTGTCTCAATATACTCATATGGTCAGTAATTTATACCGATCTAGGTTTCAGCTATCATTTTACACAAGTAAGATAGTAAAATATTCATGAATGTTTGAAATTGGACTAATTTCATATGAACAATCATTATCACTTAAAACTAAGGTTTTATCAAGTAATTAATGAAATTACATATTACCATATTCAATATACTGATCATCTATGAAACATTTATTATCCTATTTTCAGTGATGATGATTGGGTGGAGGCATCATCAATGTTCAAGAAAAAGTATAGAAATTTCACAATAGAATTCTTTGTGGCTATTTTTTTATTAATGATGTCTAAAATAAAACTATAGAACCATGTTATGGGAGATCTATTGATGTTATTATTTTACAACATTTTCATTCATTTTCTTCTCACATGACTCTAGTAACATTAATGAATTAAGAATATGATGATTAAAATATAAGAAGATCTATATGGTAAATCACTATCATTAATCAAAATTTAATGAATAGGAATTTATCTCATGAGGATATACTAGATGATTAAACCATAGATGATGGTTTCGAGGATGATGTGGGCTATGAAACTTAAGAGTTTACTTTGATAGATAGGAAAAAACTAGTTATTGGTAAACATAAAATATAAATTACTTCCTTAGTCGAGCAAATTTCATGAACACAACATTTCAATTACGGTTTCATTTTACTAACTACTAAAATACTTAGAATTATAAGTAACACAACTTCATAAAATGACAATTCCATATATATTGGATAGGATATTGAAACTAAAAGTATACGTTTTTCATTATTAGATGATGATCCTAAGAATGAAAAGTATATCATTTGGTTTTGAAAATATGGTTCAGAATATAAATTTCAAATTCAGAAAATATTTTATAAATTTTTAACATATTGGAAGTTAAATATGTTATAAATCCCACAAAATTGTGTGAATTAAATATTTTTTTGTGTCACTCTTTACCTTTTGTATATTTTAAACTAAATATTATTATAAGTTTTATATGAACATGTTAAGATGTTCATGTATCCCTTATCTAGGAATAAATAGAATATATTTCCAAATAAAATATATCCTATCAAAAATATTGTGATGAAAAAAAATGAAAATTTCATTATCTACAGTGATTGGGATGAATCATATTTAGTGTTTTAAAGACTAATGGGGTTGTTGTGTCTCAAAAGCTGGGTAATATATTATCTATAAACCATTGAGTATATCTACCTAGATCATCAGGATGATCGAACAATGGGGAAGATCCATTGGTTTTTTTGGCATTCAGGACACGTATCACTACTTTTTTTTGTTACAAATTGTTCACTCATGTTTATGAAACATTTATATATGGGAATTATATAGGTGATATACTTATTTCTTTCACAAAGGACGAAAATATTTTTTGACTATCACTTTCATTTTTTATTATTGGAAATGAGAAATTCGAATCATGGATTTCTTTTTTAGTATACACATTCATGTTATAAAATTTCATGGAGTATAGATGATATCTAATTATCATCAAGAAATAATTGAGGATGTTAATCATGATGCAGTTTCATTAAAAGACTCAAATTTTTATCATTTATATTACATCTAACATATTTCAACTAGTCTTTATTATCATATATAGATGAGGCAATAATGTTGGTGATTGTCATGTTATGTATGTTTTGATAAATATTTATTTTTCCGAAAGAAAAATAATATCCTTTTAATGCCATTTTTGGCTTCTAGTTTCATTATATGATCCCAAATAAGTGACACATAACCGATGAATTGAAGAAATTATAAGGGATAGTTAAGATGTATATGATTATATTATGGTAATTTTAAAGGATAAATATTCATTAACATATGTTGGAGAAAGGAGATATTGTCGTATGACCACTAAAATTATGGAGTGAATAAATGGGGTCTTCAATGGTGTTCATAAATTACTGATCATAGGGTTAGTGTGGGATATATTTTAGAGATTTTTAAAGAACATTGTTCGGTGGTCCTAGGAATCTTATTAGAGGAAGAAAAATGTAATGTGTTTTGGTATCTATTTCCAAATATACATTGATAAGATACTATTGGATGCATAATTATTTATTGATAAAAACATTGAACACATAGGGAGACACATTGAGGTATCAAATTGGAATTACCATCTAATAAGAAATCATGGCCAAGTTCTAATGGTCTTAATAGGAAATGGTTATTGTGGTTTCAGTTTTTTGAAAGCATTGGCATATCCCTATGCACATTTTATTTCAACTTGTTCATTAGTGAGCTTATGATGGAAACTATATGTTGACCTACTGTGTCATGTGAAAATTTGTTATGATTTTTATTTTTCACTTTAGTTATGCATTAGTGATTTTATTAATTTTAAATTTCCTTCTGATCATCTTACTGTGGTCCCTGATATATCTTTATTTCAGCTTTAGGGATACCAAAAGACTACAATTATCAAAAATGGGATGGATATTCCCTGAAAAAATGCCATGGGATAACCCTATAAAATTTGTAACACAGAAGTTCATACATAAAGAAAATTAAGAAGTATTGATGGATGGGCCTCTACTTCACAATATTATTGATTAATTTTATGTATTTTGTCATTACTGTGTAAATTTTATTTTCAAATTTATGATTTTCTATTTATTTATTCTTCAATTTATATCTTCTATAATATCTAGACTGTTTAATATATGGATTGTTTATTTTTTAATATCGATAAAAAAATATTGTGAGATATTTTCACTATTAAGAAATTAAACACATAATAAAAATAAATAACATGAGGTTCTACCTCTAAATAAATTTTTAGTAAATTTGTTCATGAAATCACTTGAATCATCGACATGAAAATTTTATTGAACATAATGATTTTTGTGATGAAAAACTGTATAATTGATTCATAGAAACAGTTTGTTAGTACAAAGAATAACCACTTCCCTTCTTACATGTTTGGTTGAATATATCTTGTAATAACTTATACACTACGATATTTTTATCATGGTTGATATATGAATCAAATGGAAACTTCTAGACTTATATAATTTTTCATAATACTGTATAAAATAACTATCTTAGAAATATGAATAGAATTATTTATTAATAAATTAAACATAATTGAAGATAATTAAAATATTAAATTTATAGAGTGATCCAATAATATAGGTTGCATCTATTTTTTCGACCTCATTTTTCATCATAATTCGCTATAATGAATGCTAATTTTCAACATAATTTTTTATATTATAGTTGATTAAATAATATTTTATAAATTTCAATAAAAGGACTATAATAGTTAATGATAGTATAAATATAGATATAAATTTCCTTTTGTTACTCACATTCTCGGATACATATGTTTCACGTGAAATTATAGAGGGAGTTTATGTTCCTTCTCTTAGCATACAAAGGTCACATCATTTCCATTATGTTCGAGGTGATATTGAGGGTGATGATCTTAATATATATGGTCCATGTGGTTATGATCCTATTATAGATGAACAATATGATGATATAGGAAAGGAGGAGGATGTTCCTTAAGATCAGTTAGATTATCTACCACTTCATATTACATTTGAGTTACAACTACAGCCACAAGCAGAGGAACATGCACCTCAATATGCACAAGAACTGGTATAGCCTCATTTAGAAACATAGGTTATTCATCCAGAGGCACCCAACACATATTTTATTGGTTCTGATACTTAGTTTGTTTGTGTGATATATTATAGTGATAGAGGATGACTATCCTATGTTTCATTCTTTATTTCAATATGATCAATAGACACCTATAACATTGCATCCATCTTTTTCACTTATTAGAGAGAGTTCTAGTTTGCAGTCACATTCCTTAAAGATAAGAAAGGGTATTTTTGGGGAGGCTATAGATCCACTTCCTATCACAAAGGATGATGTGGAGGTAAAAAAGAAAATAATATATACATTGTTTGTATATTCAATATCATAGATGTCTATATGAGTGGTGTCGACACATTATCTATACACATGGTTGTAGAATGGTGGAGGACAAAGGATAGAAACAAAGATTGGCCAGATATATGATATTTTTTATTTAAATCATCACTTGTAAATTATTTCAAAACCTACTTATATATTATTATTCTTTACATAAAATGAAAAAATTAATATAATTAGAAATTAATAAAAATGTTTTTGAATGATCTGGAAAAATTAATATTAATAACTACATTGGTAATTATAATAATTTATATTTTTCAATTATATTAATTCATATTTTTATTATTATACATTTTTTTGTAATAAATAATCATATTAATTTCATTATTAAATATTATTAATTATTATTATTAATTCTCTAGTACTTATGAATATAAATAAAAATTAATATATTATTTATTATAAAATTAATTATATAAATAATAATACATAAAATAATATCTTATAAATAATATAATTATTATCTAGTAAATATATCATTCAATGAAAATTATTTTATTTATATAATTAAATAATAAATATAAGTTATTAAACTATTAATTATATAAATTATAATAATGTATTACTAATTATTAATAAATAATATAATTGATAATTAATAAATATAATATAAATAAATAAATCGAAAATAATTTTATCAACCAAAATTTCACATAAAATTATAAATATTTGAAATTGTACTATTAATTATATTAGTAACATAGTCATATACATTTAATTTAAAATCAACAAAAAAAAATTATTTAACAAATATACTACCTATTAATAAATCACTAATATTTATATCAATAAAATTTTCAAAAAAATATAATTACATTAATCACTCAAATTAGTTCATAAGTTAGATTATATTATATTTTCTATAAAATAATATATTTTAATACAGTAATTATACAATTAGTAATTGTTAAATATTAATTTTATAATTTATATATTTTTTATTATTTTTTATAATTAACTATTATTTAATATTTATCTCTTAATATCATATAGTATAAAATAACCAAAAATCAAAAAAAATTAAAATTACTTGGTTACTTGAACTGTGTTGGCGCCTATTGTAAAAAAATTTCTACAGGGGGAGGGAATTCATTTTTTTCTCCTTCTAGGAAAAATTAAGTGTGAAGATCATCCACTATTCTGGTGCAAAGATAGAAGCCAGAATAACATTCGTGCTTCTCCAATCCCCTTTAAAAAATATATATCTCAATCCCATTTTTTAATATTTTATATTTTCAAAACCCAAAAATTAAATTAATCTAGTGAGAAATCACTATTGTCTCATTCATATTGTTAATGTGGGAGAGATGGGAAAAAAATAAGTATAGAGGTAATCAAATTGTCCATGAGGTATTTGGGGTAAATACTCAAACTTCTGATACATAAATATTAAATCTTAATGGACAAATATTGATTACATAACCAAAAAATCCATACCCGAATCATTCTAGGTCTAGTAAATTTGGAATCATGGGATCATAAATCACTATTTCATAGGATTTATATATCATCTCCAACTTATTTCTCCATAAATATCACCTTACATAGACATATCAACCATAATATTTTTTATCATTACCATGGGAAATGAAATATATGAAAGAGTGAGATCGAATACCCAGTAAGGGTAAACATGGGATATATAAATATATCTTGATCTTAGTGGTAAATTAACATCATAATATCATTTAAAAACCATACCCTACATATCATTGTTCATAAACATGATTTATGACTTAAATCTTGGAATTTTATAAGTCATGAATCATATATGAATCAAAGAACACAACCCATGAAGGAAAAACATTTGAATAAGTTTATGTCATACACATAGGCATAGAAATTAAATTCTTTATTAATAAGGATCATTTCTGAGGCTATCATACTGAAGTGGGTTCAGTCCTTAAACCAACATAATATTCTGGGTTCACTCCCAATACTATCTATATCGACAAAGTCCCTTATTTAAGAGGGTTCATTGCATATTCCATCCATGTTTATCTTATGGATTATCAATATTTCCCAAATTAATTAGAGGGAGATATAGGTCTCACCTGTATAAATTTATAAAATTGAGAATATACTTGGAAATCATATAACTACCATAGATGGTTATAACATATTCAATATCACATAATGAATATCATATATATGTGTTCCACAATATCATGAATCAATTATCATATCAAAACCCATTAAAAGAAATGAGTTTCATAACAATTTCATCATAGAATAACCCATATAAAAGAAATAGTTTTCATAACAATTTCATCATGTCTTAGTATAATAACTCATTGAAAATGTATTGGGTTTCATAAATATTTTATCAGGGTATAAATAGTGGAACATAAATGGGTTTTATAAATATATTGTCATCATAAGTATAAACTATTCATAGAAATAATAATAATGGTATTCTTCAATCATATCCCCAGTAAAGAATAAGTAACATCAAAGGATGTAATATATTATTTAAAAAAAAATTAAAAATAAAATCACTTGGAGTATTTTTTTTATGAATATAACCTTTAAACTTTGAAAAATACTTTTCAAAAAATAAAACATTTTCAAAATAATTTTCTCTACAAATAAAATTAGAATATTTAAAAAACATTTAAAACCTTCCTTATATAAAATATACTTTCCACATTGAAAACACTTTTCGAAACATAAAACATTTTGAAAATCATTTTCTATGAAAATAAGAATCCAAAAATTACAATGTAATATTTAATAGATTGTGTTGGAATGATGGTGGTAAATTTAATTAATTATATACCCATGAAAATAGTGATTTATTTAAAATTATTGGTAAAATCCATATAGGACTTGTTTTCAAAATTAATATGAATATTCATTTAAGAAAAATTAAATTTTCAAAAATTGGTAAAAATAATTTTAAGAAACCATAATAGGATAGAAAAATATTCCTTCAAAATATTTTTATAAAACATGCACATTGATGAAAAAAAATTTACGGTCAAAAAGATAAATAAAGTTGGCATTATTTAAAAATATTCTTTTGGAATATTTGATTGCATAATGGGTGAAAAATAAAGATAAAACGTGTATTATCAATAAATAACTATATAATAATAAATTTCATGAGTTTTTTTATAGATTTATCACATTATTTAATCAATGAAAGCATAATCCTACACAATTCTGAAAAACAATGATATTGTAACTTCAAATATTTACCATTTTGGTAAGTTTTTGAATAATAAGCCCTATTAAATAATAACATAAAAATAAAAAATAAATATCATTAAACAAAAGAGATTTTATATATAAATTATCAATGGGTAAATATATATACATCATTATATAATATAGGTAACTAACATAATATATGTCTCAAAGAAAGAAAATTGTGATAAAAATACCATACCTCTATGGTAACCTTTGAAAAGTAAACTCCCTAAATAAGAGAAAATGAAATGGATATATAAATCCCAAAACAAATTAGGATAATTATCAAAATATATATTCCTGGTAGTATATACCTTACATAAAAGTAACATGTTGTGAATATGAAATTTGTCACACATAAATAAATGTGATATAGAAATTCCTTACCTAAGTATTGAATTCCATTGTACTGGTTTGAACATATTTTATTTAAGTATAATAATATTATATCTATTTTTTTATAAATATATATAGATATATAATACCATATATGTTTTACTTATGAACTTTTATTACCCATTTATTTATAGTTCATTGTTAAAATCATGTTTCAGGCAAAAATTGCTTTGTTATTCATGAATGTTTTGATTTTATATTGTTTGTTCCTATTACTTAGATCATGGATAAATTATATCCATAATTTTTGACCTAAAATAATTAAAAAAATATTTAAAAATATTTATATAGATTAGTCCATAAAATTTACAAAAAGATAATAAATTAGACATTTTATTGAGATGGTAGGTCGTACATACACACGAACATTGTTTCCATTTTCCCAATGGATGAAAAAGTTTAAGGTAAATAATATGTTACCCCTATAGAATAATTTTTATATCATATATATATATATATCACATAATATCATTAAAACTATCCTTATTACATTCTATGTAATGCGTATGGGTTGTATGAATCACATGGCTTCACGAGGCAGCAGTCCACCATACACAAGATCTATGTTATCATATTCCCAAAATATGGAATGTTAGAAGAAATATTCAATATTATAATTTCAAAATTATAATTGTTTCATAAATATAATATAAATATTTTTAATTCATCATTATATCCACATGATATATGTGGTTATTGTAAATGAACTAATCGGTATGCGATGTGATAATCTGTCATACACACGATCAACGATTTTTTTCTGAATTTTATACAACATGAGATAGATGTAGGTAATAAAATTTACACTATAAAGTTTTAGTATATTCTATAAAATATTTATGTTATATTGTGATATATTCAGAATATTTGTGGTAGTTTTAAGAATAAATTAAATAAAAACCCATGTTTATGAATTTTAACTCATCTTAACCTCTTTGGGTTTACACCTAATTCCCTCATATGAGGGATTATTAATAAAAATATTTCTACCAAGATTAGTCTATGGAAATAATTAACAAGGTTGGGTATGTATTTTTTAAACCAAATGGTTTTTATGTGTTAAGAATAGATAATAGGGTGTGGCCTTTATAAATGTGGGAGAGGACACACTTCAAATTTTTTAAATGATTAACGTGTACCCACTTGTTTAAAATTTAAAAAGGAACAAAATGTGTCATTATCAAATATTAGAGGTTATAAGTCTATATATTTTTATTTAATGGGTTTTTAATATGTTTCTAGGTTATTTTACACATTATCATTTTAGGTTAACCCCCAACAAACCCATTTTAACCATAACCGTAATAATTAAAAATTTTATTTTTCATTATTCATTATGGTAAAATTTTAAGTCCAAAATATTAGATAATATTAAATATTAATATTATCAATATTGAATTAAATTTTTCAAATTTTATTCCCATTAGTGAGAAATTGTATTTTTAAATTAAACACATAGAAGTGATAAAAAATCATTTTTCCAAATAGAAAATATTGAAAAAGTATAAAAAGTTTGAATATCAAAAATCAATCTGAAATATAATAAAATGATCTAAATTGGATTAAATATATATATAATATATCTATTTTTTTATAACCATATTGAAATAAAATTTATCTTTTAAACTACTTGAGTGAAAAGGTGGGTTTTTTATTAAAAAAATACCACTTTTAACTATTCGTTAAAAAACATATTTCCAAAAAAATCAAATAGATTCCATCAAAAAAAATTTATATTATTATTTAAAAAATTATTATCATTTTTTAAAATATAATTCCTATATTTAGAAATTATAAATTTTAAAATATGTGTGCAAACAGTGATAAACATTGTTTTTAGAAAAAACAATTAGTTTTAAGTGTAAAATTGTATTTATTCATAGAATTCTTTAAGAAAACACATATGATTAATGTTAAACTTTTATTGTGTATATAATATATTTAAATCATTAAAATAATTCAAAATAATATTTATTCAATTTATTTATATAAGACATGTTTTTTACAGAAAAATACTTTTTTATAAAAATATTTATCTTATTTTCAAAAAGTTTTTAATTTTCATTTATAAATAATTTTACATGAATGAATTAGTTTTATAGGAATGTGTAAACTATATATTTTCATAATTTAGTTAATATAATTCAAACATGTTATTCAAATGGATAGGCAATAACGATCATATTAAATAATAATATTTAAAATATTTTTCTTTTTTTGTTAAAACTAAATATTGCATATAACAAAGGGCATCGAAAAAATTAGATTTATATGAATTATTTTATTTCAAAAAATATATGAGTGATACATTTTACACCCCATTAAATTAGTTCCTACCTCAATATTAGTCACTTGGATAAAACAAATGTAGAAACTTCTTCATAATTACATGTTTATGTTCCCACATAACTTCCTCGAGCTGGTGGTTTCACAACAAAATTTGACTAGGTGAATGGTCTTGTTTCATAGCACATTATCTATTTTATCTCGAATCACAAAAAAATAGTTTCTTATAATATTAATCATTCTCTAGAGGTATGGAATCTAGGATCATTACATGTGAAGGATTAGGTATATAATTTCATATGATAGATACATGGAACACATACTGAACTTAAGAGTGGGTCAGTGAAAGTGAAAATTAATAGACTACTATCAAGATACGATCAAAAATTTCAAAAAAACCACTATACATGGGACTTTCCTTTATTTAATAAGGAAAATCTAATCCTCTGGTTGGGTTTTTATCAATTTCTACCTTATCTCTGACACTAAGAAATGAAGATGAATATTTTAGGACTAAAGAACTAATATATTACAATATCTATAAAATAATTATAAAATATTTCTTTATATATCTAGATATCATCATAAAAAATGGTAAGAATAGTTTATCGAATATGAATAAATATTAATACAGTAATGTAATGAAATAATATCTAAAACCTCATAAAAAGTTCAACTAACCCATTCCATAAATAATTAACCTTATAACCCTTCCAAAATTCCAAATTTACAAAGTATTCCATCAAATTTACCCAAATAAAATTTACATTAATACCATTAATATCATTAAATATCACTTAATGTTCACATACCAAATATGTGAATACATTTTTCATATATTCTAATGAATCACAGTGATGAGAAGAATTACCAAAAACCCTTATTGAAAACATAAATTCTTTCTCATTCCTTAAATAAAACCAAATATTATTTAATATAATTTATAAATCTAATTATAATTTAAACTCCATAAATGATAAAATATACTTATTTGAAAAAAAAAATTAATCAGTTTTGGCTTCATCAATACTATCCTCTTTACATTATCCTTATCAATTATTTCTTTATCCAAACTAATCACCATTTTCTAAACGTTGTGAAAATATTAAAGGGTATCTCCCCTTAAACATTTATTCTACATAAAATATCACCTTGATATTAAAGAAAATTATACGATATTAATTCCATTTATCATATTGTTGAAAATATTTAATGAAAAACATTTATCAAACAATCCTAATATATTTCTTGATTCATATAATGTAATTATTAGATTCCCCTACACAAAAACATAAATAATATCAATTCATTCATAAACTATTTGATTGTATTCATCATAAAATTCCTTCATACCTATTTCCTAAAAAAATATTAATAATTTATTAACATTCATCAGTCTCAATTTAATTGTCCTTCTAATGTATAACATAAACAATACTATTAGAAAAACCAATACCATTCATATGATGTTCTCACCCTCTTCATTATCAGCAGTATAATTATTACATGTAACACCTTGCTAATTATATTCCAATGATTTTCCCTAAGGAAATTTTTTTTTATAATACCCATAATTTCCAAATTTATAACATTTAACCATTTATTAAGCCTTTGGGAAACAATTATTTTCCAAAATTATGCTAACCAAAAATTTTATTTTTTACTCAGTAATTACTTAGATTTTATTATTTTTCCCACACTCAAAAAATATTTGTGTCCCTATAATAAATTCCTTTGAGTTATTTTTATCACATTATTAACATATATGAAACTATGTTTTTTTCTCCATGGTATACACCACCAATATCTTGACATACTCTATCCTTCTCTTCTTTTGTGTGTTTGAGAATTGGTTGACATGTAATTTTTTAATAATATATTGTTATAACTGGTTAGTCATAATCACAATATCCATCACACCACTCATCACCCAATTATTTTTTTCATCATCACAATGTTTATAGAATTAAATGTTTAGTACGTTCCTTATGGTTCCATCCATTGTATAATACCTGAAATCATATTATGTGCAATAATAATCATTGTGGGAACCAAATAATCATGATAAGATCATTTTATATGATTTATAAATCATGACACCATATCTTCAAAGAATGAAAATTTAGGGCTTAACCTAGTTCATTATTCAAATCCTTAATGATGGTCCATAAATAGTTTCTTAATTCCTAAAGTATATAATGATGGAGTGTAAAATGAGTTTCAATGTAATGCTCATTTTCATGTACCATGTAAGACTCGGGTCAAGCCTGACTTCCGTTTATGATGTTTCCACCATTATGTACTTCTTTTCTAGAACCACATTCCCATGTTTATCCAGGCATGGATTTAATTTCATTTAAACCATTCTCTCTATCCTACCCCAAGATTCTATGATATTTTTATAAAAATATAGTTTTACTCAGACATATTCTTAGACATATCCCATGGAATCTAATTACTGTTTTATGATCCTAGTTTTCAAAGGATAATTAATCCTTTCTGTGGTAAAAATATAATGTCCCAAATATATCATATATATATATATAATATATCTTAATATATTAATATTCATTACATAAAATGACAATCCATATGAGAATTGGTATAGGTTTACTTCATTTGGAAACATGGAAACCAAAACAAATAGTTTATTAGTGTTTCAAATTGTCTCCCACGTAGATACTAATAACTAGAGCCCTTATTATACATATCATAAATAATAAATCTCCTCAAAAGCTATTAAAATAAAACATATGAATGGGTGGTATCATATCCTTAGTAAGGGTAAAAAGGAGAGATAACCACATTTCACCCACAAAAGGGTATGATAACATGATAATAACATTTTAAAGTCATAAACTACATATCATAGAATAGAAACATGATCCAATGAATAAATATTGGTCATTAATTACATATGAATCATGGAGAAATAAAATAACACAATCCATGAGTTCATAACATTGGAATAAATTTGTGGCATACACATTGTCCAAGAAAATCATATCCCTAGTAGTGAAGGATAATTTCCAGGGCTATAATAGTGAAATGGGTTCGGTCCCCAAACCATCATAGTAGTCAATGGTCACTCCCAAGACTAACATAATTGAAAATATACCTTATTGATCTAGTTCCACTCCTCATTCCAAACCTTTTTATCTCACGAGAAAATAATATTTACCTAATTCATTGGATGGAGATAAATATACCACTCATACTTGGTTATAATGTTACCATTATTCTTGGTTATAATGTTACCACAATCCATTTGTATAATTTTACCACCATCACATTATGAAAATCATAGATAAATGTTACATGATATCAAAAAAACGTTCACTATATCAGAACCCAGGAAAGGAAATGGGATTCATAAAAATTTCATATGAATAACCTATTGAAAATGAATAGGGTTCATAATTATTTCATCATTTTACCTTATCATATCCCATGGAAAATATAAGTAGGTTCCATAAATATTTTGTCCTGGAATGACCCATGAATAGGAAATGTGATTAGTAAATATCTTGTCATTATAAACGTAAACCATTCAGATAAATATTAAGAATGGTGTCCTTCGATCATATTCCTAGTGAAGCATAAGTAACATCATATGATGTCATATATTGAGGAAAATGATCTGTAAAGTAAAATTACATGGAATTTTTCATAAAGAAAATAACATTTAAAATTGGAAGAAAAATTAATCATAAAATCTTTTCAAAAATCTTTTCTCTAAAAAACCCAATAATGATTTAATAGAAATTAAACATTTCTTGAGGAAGGTAACCTTTAAAATTTGTAAAACAATTTTTAAAACATAAAAAATTTCAAAATCATTTTCATTAAAAATAAAATTAAAAACCTATAATGGAATATTTTCAATATTTTTTGGCCTTTATGATGATAAATTCAATTAATTTTGAACAAATTAAAATATCAATCTATTTCACATTTTTAGTAAAATCAATTCTGCCTAATTCGTGAAAAAGATATGATGATTCCATTTACAAAAATTTTAAAAGTATAACATTGTTGAAAATGACTTTAAAACATCTGTAAATAATAGTGATGTATTTAATTTAAAAACAATTATAAAACAAAGGCATGGAATAAAAATGTTTCCAGAATGAAGAGTGAAATAAAGTCAATTTATAATAAAAACATTAAATTTAAATAATGAGTACATAAAGAGAGGGAAATGAATGGGAAAATTTATTCTTTTGAAATAACTATTATAAAATAAAATACAACAGTTTATTTTTATATGTTTAATATGATATTATCATTGAAATCAATATCCTAAATAATCCCAATAAACAATGAGATTGTAACATCAAACCCTTAACAATTTGGTATATTTCAAATCGTAAGAGGTATTAAAGAATAAAATATTAATACAAATTAAATATAATTAATATAATGATATTAAATATTAAAAGTTTCAAAAGTTTATTGTATAAACGTCATAAAATATTATAAGATCATAACTTAACATCTATCTCAAAGAAAGAATATTGAGAAAAAATCTCAAATGGATTTGGAAACATTTGAACCATAAAACCCATGAAAGAGATATCCTAAAATAGATATATAAACCCCCATAATTATAAGTCAGATAATAAAATTTGATATTCAGAGTATTATATACACCATATAAGAGAAAAACAAGGTGAATATGGAATGGGGCTCACAGAAAATAAAATTGTGATGAAAATCCTTTATTTAAGAATCAACTTCAATAATTAATGTTCAAAAAGATTATATATTAAATATATGTTTATTAAAAATATATTAAATAAACATAATTATATATATATATTATAACGACCCATACTTTACATAAATTGTTATTACTTTAGAATTGAAGCAAACTTATTACAATTTATAACAAAACCAGTAAATGACCGTATAGGTATAGAGTCTTTAGAAACTGGGAAACATAAACAACTGGTTCATAAAGCATCTACTTTGCCTCCCATTTATGTTATCATATCTAGAGTCCCTTTTTGGAATATCCTAATTAATAACCTTATTCCTGACCTGGGGAAATAAAACATAAAAAAGGGTGAGCTCAAATTCTTAGTAAGGGTAAACAAAAGAAATATCAATCACATAATATACATAAGAACATAAATATTGGAAATCTTAACCTGCAAAAGAGATCATAATTTCATAACATGGGATAAATCATAGTACTGAAATGTAATCCCAATAATCATAACTTAAAACATGAAACTTTTTGGCATACACACATAATCATAGAGAATCATTTCTTAGTAGTCAAGACTCATTCCCAAGACTATCTTAGTAGAAAAATTCCATTTCTGAATTGAGTTCACTCCTTGTTTCAGTCCTGTTTCACTGAACCAATTTTACATGACATTCCAGCCATGTCTATCTCATGAGATATAAAATCTTTACCCAATGCATCGGAGGGAGATATAGGTCCCACCCATCTTATAATGATACCATTCTTATGTGTGCCACAAAATCGTAAACCATACATCATAGCATAACCCATGTAATAAAAATGGGAATCTTAAACATCATGACATCATAAAACAATTCATATAAGATAAAAGAAACTCATAAAACTATTTCCATCACAATATAATCAAATCCATGTAATAATAGGGATAGAAACTGAACCCTATATTATCTTAGATGGAAAATAATTTTGATAAAACTCTTGAACTCCATTCTTGAAGAAAATATCCATTCTACTTCGAAAACATTTTCCATTCTTAACAATTCATACAATTTTAAACTAAAAGAAGTTGATTAAAAATAAACTTGACAAATTTTAAAGTAAGCATCTTGGAAATAATGTTTTAAAAATCCATTCATGCTGTATAAGTTAAAAACACATTCTTCTCGTACTTTTGTCGGAAAAGTCAAAAAGTACCTCGTACGAAAAATGACAAAAGTTTCCTCTCATATCTTTTACTAAAAACTCACCGAAGGGTAAAATTGGATATAAACTATTGTAGAAGGATATAAATATTACATATTGAGGAAACATGGATGTGGATGATAAAATACACCCCATTAAATACCAAAGTATAAACAATCTCGGATAAAAATGAGATTGTGATATTTTCCCTTACCTTAGGTCCGATTTGCTTCGTAAGTGTCCGAACCTCCTGTATAATGATTTAAATAATGTTATTGACTTATTACCAAATCATACGTATTTTTATGATTTCATAAATGGTCATATTCTTATCTTCTTATTAGTAATATTTCATTACTACTTGTTATTCGGGTGTTTATTAGTTTTTGTTCTTATGCGTGTTTTGTCGAATAAATTTTTATTTTTTATTTTAGGTTATAGATACCTCATTTACAGAATTTTATTAGTGTAATATATATCATATTCATTCATTCAATTCATTTATATAATTATTATGCAATGAATATCATGTAGAACGAGTCGCATCACATCATGGAGACGGTATTCCGTACGTACGCACGAGCGATGATACAGTTCCCATGATCGTGGAATTGTATTGGAGTGTATGTATACTATTTCAGAATCAATATCACCTTACAATAATAATATATATTAATTATTTACACCGTTATACCCATCCAAGTAAGGTGGTGGTGGAAAATAGTTTACACCACGGCGTGGAGACGGTATTCCGTACGTACGCACGCGCGGTGATTTCGTTTTCCGTAGGATGGATAGATGGTGAAATAGGGTTGTTTCATACTTATAATAGCATATCATTATATGAGTGATACTGATGTTATTACTTTATAATGAAACAACTAAATAAGAAGAAGTGGAAGAAGAATTAAAGTTGAAAGAATCATTAAGGGACATTACCTCTTCTTTGAAGCGCTTCTTTGAGACCTCCTTTTAGGGAACTAAAATTGGTCTTTGAAGAAGACCAGGACCTCTAGGATGTCTCTAGGTAATTGGAGAGGAGAAATTGGCAGGGTTTGGCCGAGCTTGAAGGCTCAAAGTGGTGTGAGGAAGCGGGGGGGGGGGGGGGGTGGGGGAGGTTCCTTTTTATAAGGGAGGAGAGGGCTCCTTTGGAAAAACTAAAAATATTATTTTATTATAAAGACAAATTCGGTTTTAAATAGCTCCAAATTGATTTATTTGGAAGCTAAGGTGGGGATGGGTCGAAACCCTCTCATCCAATAGAATTTAGGAAAGTTTAGGTTCCTATTTTAACCTTATCATTTATATTTAACTTTAAGTTAGATAATTTTACTTTTACCGTGTCTTTTTCTGTTCTTACACTATAAGGTTAATAGGCATACTATAACAAGCCAAACGAACCCCAAGTTGTTTATTATTAATATATATAACCTTATCTAAGTAATTTTTCCGAACCATATATTTTTAGTAAAAAACTAACTATTAATAATATAATACTTGTTTTAAAAACTATTTTATGTCAATTTTGACACTATTTAGTAATTGATTTTTGTGAAAATCATAATAGAATGATTAGTTCGAAAAAAGTTAATTAAATCAATAATAACATGTAATATTAACCTATAAAATTAGTGGAATTCATAAAAAGTATCAAATTACATTTATTTGGGTATTTATATCATCAATTATTTCAATATTTCATTAATAAGATAATTACTGCATTATCTTTGTGTCATAAATAAATTAAATTATTCAATAACAAAAAATTACAAATAAAATACCATTATGTAAGAAATATTTTTAGATTTCTAATGAATATTTATCATCGAATTTATCTTATGTATAACCCTATATTAAAAATCATTTAGTTATTAAACATTGATTTTAACTATTTTAACCCTTCTTTAAATAAATTGATGATAAATATCATAATCTAATCCATGTAGGCCTAAATGGTCATATTTTATTCCTAAGGTTGTTTTTGGTTGAATTCCACTTATCAAATAGAATTAGGACATGTGTTAGGGTAATAATAATATCATTTTTACCCTTAATTACCCAATTTACTTTTAACTGAGGTAAAAAAAGTAAACATTTACTAGTCACCAAAAATTATTTTCATCTCATTGAACCACATTTTAGTCATCGATATTAACTGTGTCTCTCGTATTTTCGAAATTCCACTCACAGAAGCGGTAAAATTGAGTTTTATGAAAAATTCAGTTTTTTTAACTACCACTTAGTGTTTTCACTATTCATCAAAAATGAAAGTTTCCCGGAAAATACCAAAAATTAGGCCTAAGATATATTTGATATTATGAATTCAAAAATGAAATCTATTTTACCAAATTCAAAAGACATCAGTTGCATTAATTGATTTAAAAATTAATTCTCATCGTTAAAATAAATAGCGTGTTTTTAAGAGAAAATAACTATCAAAATATTGACAGTTGTTTATGTTTGGTGTAAATGTGAAATTACATTAAATGAACAAAATTGTATTAAATGGATCTCAAATTAATAATTTATCACTATTTATAAATTCGATTAAAAAAGGTTATTTTTAATTAAAATTTAGTAATTTTCACTATTCATTAGAATATGAATGTTATCCGAAAAGTACCAAAATGTAACCCTAAGCTAATTTCGATATTCTGAATCCAAAAATGAAGTACATTTTGAAAAATAAAATTTACAGAATTTTAAAATGTCATTATTACTATTCATAATACCTAGTTTTAATAATATTTTAATAGCATATCGTTGTTTAGTGAAACTCGGTATTGCGTACGACGCAAGCTATCGAGGAAGGCCGCGGTTCCATGTAAAGCAGGCCAAGCTAGTGTTGTGTGTAGTGAAATATTCCTTTGATGATTTATATAACATAAAAACAAAATATTTCTCATAAAAGTCTCGGGAGTTACATTCTACGCCCCTTAAAATAAATTTCGCCTTTGAAATTCATCACTTTGTAACAAACAGATGAGGATACCTCTGTCTCATCATATCCACAAGCTCCAATGTAGCTTCTTCTAATTGGTGGTTCCTCCATAAAACTTTCACCAAGAGAGTGGTCTTTTTTCATAGGACTTTTTCACTACGATCCAAAATCTCTATCGGTTGTTCTTCATAAGAAAGATCCTGCTCCAGCGGTACAACTTCTGAGCTGAGTACATGTGAAGGATCAGGTATGTACTTTCTAAGGAGAGATACATGGAACACATCGTGAACTTGAGAGAGATTCGGTGGATGTGCTAATCGATAAGCTACCTTTCTAACATGACCCTGTATTTTGAAAGGACCGATATATCTAGTTATCAAATTCTCCTTCTTTCCAAATCTCATTACCCTCTTCCATGGAGATATTCGTAAGAACACTTTATCACCGACTTCAAACTCTAGGTCTTTTCTTCGGTTGTCGGCATAACTTTTCTGTCGACTTTGAGCTGCTCTTATGTGTTGTTGAATAGATCGGACCTTTTCTGCCATCTCATCAACAATATCAGGTCCTAATAGCTTTTTTTCCCCAACTTCATCCCAGCAAGTTGGAGTCCTGCATTTCTTTGCATAGAGAGCTTCATAAGAAGCCATCTGAATACTGGATTGAAAGATATTATTATAAGAAAATTCTACCAAAGGTAGGTGTTGATCCCAACCACCTTTGAAATCCATAGAGCAAGCTCTAATCATATCTTCTAGAGTTTGAATTGTTCTCTCAGACTGACCATCTGTCTGAGGATGATAAGTAGTGTTGAAACTCAACTCTGTATCCAGAGTATGCTGAAGACTTCACCAGAACTTTGAGGTAAACCTCGGATCATGATCAGATATAATAGAAAGTGGTATGCCATGCAATATTACCACTTCCATTACATATATCCTGGCAAGCTGATCCAGAGAGAAATACTCTCTACTAGCAATGAAGTGTGCATACTTTGTAAGATGATCAACTATGACCTAGATAGCATTATTGCCTTTGGATGTTTTAGGAATTCCTGTGACAAAGTCCATAGTTATTTTTTCCCATTTCCATTCTGTTATGGGTAAGGGTTGTAACATCTCCTTAGACTTATGTCTCCCAACTTTAACTTGCTGACAAACCAAGCATCGGGAGACATATTCAGCAACATCTCTTTTCATGCCATCCCACCAGAAGTACTCTTTCGGATCCCTATACATCTTTGTGCTTTGAAGAACTATGAGCCGCATCGAGCATATCCTTCTTTAATTCTGAGATGGGAGGAACACAAACCCGATTCCAAAACTTTATTATCCCATCATAATCAAGGTTGAATTCAGGTACATTTCTCACCGACATTCGTAACTCTATATCTTCTTTCTCTGCCACTTTAATCTTCACATGTATAGATGGTTTAACATTCATTTGAGAAAGATAATATTTTTCCCCTTCCATTATAATTCCAAGATACATCCTTTGTAAATCCATAAATATTGGATCTTTTGTGATCCTCATCATGGATAAACTGGCATGGTCTTGTCGACTTAATGAATCTGCCACCTTGTTTGATTTCCCAGGGTGGTAATGGATTGAGTAGTCATAATCCTCAATCAGCTCCAACCATATTATTTGGTGCATATTCAGCTCCTTTTTTGTGAAAATATACTTTAAAATTTTATGATCAGTATAAATTTCACACCTTTCTCCATAAAGATAATGCCTCCAAATCGTTAATGAAAATATTACCACAGCTAACTCCAAATCATGGGTTGGGTAATTTTTCTCATGGATTTTCAACTGTCGTTAGGCATAAGCTATCACCATGTCATTGTGCATAAGAACACACCCCAATTCCTTCTTGGATTCATCACTGTAGATCACAAACCTTTCTCCACTACAAGGCAGTGTGAGCAGAGGTTCACTGGATAACCTTTTTTTCAACTCCGTGAAATTCTCTTCACATTCCTCCATTCAAACAAACTTAACTTCTTTCCGAGTCAACCTGGTGAGTGGATTAGATAATCGTGAAAAATCCTTCACAAAAAGTTGATAATATTTATCCGAACCAAGAAAACATCGGATCTCAGTTACTGTTGTTGGTCTCGGCCATCTTTCGATAACCTCTGTTTTTGCTGGATCCACAGATATCCCCTCTTTTGAGATTATGTTACCCAAAAACTGAAACTTTTTGATGCCAAAATTCACACATGGTAAATTTGGCATAAATCTTCTCCTTTCTCAGGGACATTAATATAATTCTCAAGTGATCTTCATGTTCTTCCTTTCCCTTTTAATAGACAAGAATATTGTCTATAAAGACTACCACAAACTGATCAAGATAGTCTCTAAAGACTCTATTCATCAGATCCATGAAGATAGCAGGGTAATTAGTAAGACCAAATGGAATCACTATAAATTCATAGTGTCCATACCTTGTACGGAAATCCTTCTATGGTATATCCTCCCTTTTGACCCTTAATTGATGATTACCTGAATGTAGATCAATCTTGGAAAAGTATTGAGCTCCGCATAGTTGGTCAAATAAGTCATCAATGCGTGGTAGAGGATATTTGTTCCTAATAGTGATCTTGTTAAGTTCTTGATAATCAATGCAATGTCTCATTTATCCATCTTTCTTCTTAATAAACAGAACATGTGCTCCCCAAGGTGATGCACTAGGGCGTATGAATCCCTTATCAAGATTATCTTGGAGTTGCTTCTTCAAATCCTGCAACTCAATTGGGGCCATTCTATAAGGTGTCTTTGAATTAGGCAAAGAACCCGGTACGAGTTCTATTGAAAACTCAACTTCACGATTTGGTGGAAGACCCGGAAATTCCTCTGGAATGACATCATAAAACTCCCATACAATGGGCATATTATTAATCATGAGTTTCTCTCCAGCCATTTGAGATAAATAACCATCATTTAGTGGAATAAAGACCCATAAGATGGAAGAAATTTCCACTGGAAGGTTATGTTCATCCATGCATCGATATACGATCATATATTGATCTGGAATATGAAATGTGACTTCCCTTCTTTGGAAATTTATATGATCACCATATATGGAAAGTCAATCCATGCCAAGAATCACATCAAATTCCACTATAGGAAGGATCACAAGATTTGTAGGAAGTACATTCCCACAAAATTCAATCGGGGAAGAATTAAAAACTTTTGATACGGCTGTTGTGCCATTAGGGGTTGTCACAGCTTACTCAACATATAATTATTGAGGTAATACGTTGATACTCTTAGAAAATTCTTCAGAAATAAAAAAGTGGGTGGATCCAGAATCAAGTAAAACATTTGGTACATTAGAGTGGATGGTAAGTGTACCTTTCACCACATCGTTATCGTACTCCACATCGCTGATAGAAATTGCATGTGACTTTCCATTGTCTTTAGCATTAATAGTTTGATGACATCGACCATCATCATCAACCCTTGGATTTGGGAATTGATTGGCATAATTCCCCCTCTCCTTGCACTTGAAACATTGAAGTGTAGTAGGTTCATTTTATGTATCCCTTCCTTTTTTTCATCATTAGACATCTTCTTCCCATAATTACGGCATTCAAATTCCTGATGACCTTCATTTCCACATTTGAATCATTTACTTGTCCCTTTAAGACAACTCCCTCCATGTTTATTTCCACACTTTGAGCATAAGGGAAAGCTCATCTTCTTTTCAGTGTGCTCTTTATATTTTGCTTTGAATTCCATTTTCCTCTTCTTATCAAACCCATATGACTGATGGGTTACTCCAATCTCCATCTCAACTTTGAGAGCACATCTAACGATTTCCTCATAGCTATTGAAGTCTTTTATGGCTAATTTCATTTGAAGACTTGGTTTTAAGACACTATAGAATCAATCGATCTTACTCTCAGGTTGGATAATAATACCAGAAGTGTACCTTGCAAGTCTTGTAAAATTTGCTTCATAGGTACCAACAGATTCATCCTCATTTTTCTTTAGTTCAAGAAACTCTTTCTCCATCTTTGTTCAGAGAATACGAGGGACGTACTTATTGAAAAATAAGTTCTTGAACTGATCCCATTCCATGGACTCAATTTCATCCATTTGCCTCATATTATTAATAAGATTCCACCATTGATCAACATCTCCTTCCAAACAATACACTGCTAGGATGACTTTATCATGATCAAAACATTGAAGAACTGAAAATATCTTTTCAGTAGTACTAATCCATTGTTCAGCAACTAATGGATCAGTAGACCCGCTAAATGAAGGTTGACGCTGCCTCGTGAAGGATTCAAAAGAACGTTACACCTTCCTTTTCTCGTTTGGAAGTCCTGCATGATTCATATCTTGAGAAAGTTGTGTAAGAATGGATACAAGATTTTTAATTCTAGCTCCCATAACGTTTGGTTTCTAAGGGGGACAATCATTTCATTTCCCGTCGCATGGTTCTATCCATTGACTAAAACCAAGAAGAATAGTGTGAGCAACACTACTTATAATAAGAAAACCACATAATCAAGAATAAAATTTCACACTTAAGGTATTATCCTAGGTTATTCATGGCCTTTTCTAAAACACTAAGATTGTGTTCTATGCTCAGACTTATCCTTAGGGTTCTTACTAAGGATTTCACATCCTAGTTTCCAAAGGTTGACTATACATTTCCTATAATACCAACTATAACAACCCATACTTTATATACATTGTTATTAATTCAGAATTGAAGCACACTTATTACAACATATAACAAAAACATGAAAGGACCGTATAAGTATAGAGTCTTTAGAAACTGGGAAACATAAACAACTGGTTCATAAAGCATCTACTTTGCCTCCCATTTATTTCATCATATCTAGAGTCCCTTTTTGGAATATCCTACTTAATAACCTTCTTCCTGAACTGGGGAAATAAAACATACAAAAGGGTGATCTAAAATGCTCAGTAAGGGTAAACAAAAGAAATATCAATCACATCATATACATAAGAACATAACTTTTGGAAATCTTAACCTGCAAAAGAGATCATAATTTCATAACATGGGATAAATCATTGTAGTGAAATGTAATCCCAATAATCATAGCGTAAAACATGAAAATTTGTGGCATACACACATAATCATAGAGAATCATTTCTTATTAGTCAAGGCTCTTTTCCAAGACTATCTTTGTGGGCAAGGTCCATTTCTTAACCGAGTTCACTCCTCGTTTCAGTCCTATTTCACTGAACCGGTTTAACCTGTCGTTCTAGACATGTCTATCTCATGAGGTATAAAATCTTTACCCAATGTATTGTAGGGAGATATAGGTCCCACCCATCTCATAATGATACTATTCTTATGTGTGCCACAAAATCATGAACCATACATCATAGCATAACCTATGTAATAAAAATGGGAGTCTTAAACATCGTGACATCATAAAACAATTCATATAAGATAAAGGAATTCATAAAAATATTTCCATCACAACATAATCAAATCCATGTAATAATAGGGATAGAAACAGAACCCTATATTATCATAGATGGAAAATAATTTTGATAAAACTCTTGAACTCCATTCTTGAGGAAAATATCATTTCTACTTCAAAAACATTTTCCTTTCTTAACATGTCATAAAATTTTAAACTAAAATAAGTTTATTAAAAATAAACTTGAAAACTTGTAATAGAAGCTTCTTGGAAATAATTTTTTAAAAATCCATTCATGCTGTATAAGTTAAAAAACATTCTTCTCGTTCTTTTGTCCGAAAAGTCAAAATGTACCTCGTCCGAAAAATGACAAAAGATTCCTTTCATATCTTTTACTAAAAACTCACCGAAGGGTAAAATTGGATATAAACTATTGTAGAAGAATATAAATATTACATATTGAGGAAACATGTATGTGGATGATAAAATACACCCTAGTAAATTCCAAAGTATAAACAATCTCGGATAAAAATGAGATTGTGATATTTTCCCTTACCTTAGGTCTGATTTGCTTCGTAAGTGTCCGAACCTCCAGTATAATGATTTAAATAATGTTATTGACTTATTCAAGAATCATACGTATTTTTATGAAATCATATATGGTCATATTCTTAGCTTCTTATTAGTAATATTTCATTACTACTTGTTATTCGGTTGTTTATTACTTTTTGATCTTATGCGTGTTTTGTCGAATAAATTCTTATTTTTATTTTTAGGTTATATATACCTCATTTAAAGAATGTTATTAGTGTAATATATATCATATTAATTCATTCAATTCATTTATATAATCATTATGCAATGATGTTCATGTAGAACGAGTTGCATCACATCATGGAGACGGTATTCCATACGTACGCACGAGCGATGATATCGTTCCCATGATCATGGAATTGTATTTGAGTGTATGTATACGATTTCAGAATCAATATAACTTTACAATAATAATATATAGTCATTATTTACACCATTAAACCCATCCAAGTAAGGTGGTGGTGGAAAATAGTTTACACCGCGGTGTGGAGATGGTATTCCGTACGTACGCACGGGCGGTGATTTCGTTTTATGTAGGATGGATAGATGGTGAAATAGGGTTGTTTAATACTTATAATAACATATCAGTATATGATTTATACTTATGTTAATACTTAATAATGAAAAAACTAAAGAAGAAGAAGTGGAAGACGAAATAAATTTGAAAGAATCGGTAACGGACATTACCTCTTCTTTGAAGCGCTTCTTTGAGACCTCCTTTTAGGGCACTAAAATTGGTCTTTGAAGAAGACCAGGACCTCTAGGATGTCTCTATGGAAGTTTAGAGGAGAAAGTGGCCGGGGTTGGCCGAGCCTGAAGGCTCAAAGTGGTGTGAGGAAGAGGGGGAGGAGGTTCCCTTTTATAATGGAGGAGAGGGGCTCCTTTGGAAAAACTAAACATATTATTTTATTATAAAACCAAATTCGGTTTTAAATAGATCCAAATTGATTTATTTCGAAGCTAAAGTGGGTAAGGGTAGAAACCCTCTCATCCAATATAATTTAGACAAGTTTAGGTTCCTATTGTAACCTTATCATTTATATTTATCTTTAAGTTAGATAATTTTACTTTTACCGTGTCTTTTTGTGTTCTTACACTATAAGGTTAATAAACTTACTATAACAAGCCAAACAAACCCCAAGTTGTTTATTATTAATATATATAACCTTATCTAAGTCATTTGGCAGATCATTAGATTTTTAGGAATAATATAACAATTAATAATATAATATTTTTTAAAAAACTATTTTATGTCAATTTTGACACTATTTAGTAATTGATTTTTTTGAAAATCATAACAGAATGATTAGTTCAAAAAAAGTTAATTAAATAAATACTAATATGTCATATTAACCTATAAAATTAGTGGAATTCATAAAAAGTCACAAATTACATTTATTTGGGTATTTATAAGATCAATTATATCAATATTTAATTAATAAGTTAATTAATGCATCATCTTTGTGTCATAAATAAATTACATTATTTAATGTCTAAAAATTACAAATAAAATACCATTATGTATGAAATCATTTAAGAATTCTAATGAATATTTATAGTAGAATTTATCTTATGTATAACCCTATATTACAAATTCTTTAGTTATTAAATATTGATTTTATCTATTTTAACCCTTCTTTAAATAAATTGATAATAAATGTCATATTATAATCCATGTGGGCCTAATGGTCATATTTTATTCATAAGGTTGTTTTGGTCTAATTACACTTATCCAATAGAATTAGGACCTGTGTTAGGGTAATAATAATATCATTTTTTACCCTTAATTACCCTATTTACTTTTAACCGCGGTAAAAAAAGTAAAAAGTTACTATTCACCAAAAAATTATTTTCATCCCATTGAACCAAAGTTTAGTACATTATATTAACCTTGTCTCTTGGATTTTCGAAATTCCATTCATAGAAGCGGTAAAATTATGTTTTATGAAAAATTCCATTTTTTTAACCACCACTTAGTGGTTTCACTATTCATCAAAAAATGAAAGTTTCCAGAAAAATATCAAAAATTAGGCCTAAGATATATTTGATATTATGAATTCAAAAATTATGTCTATTTTACCAAATTCCAAACACATTAGTTGCATTAATTTATTTGAAAATTAATTCTCGTCATCAAAACAAATAGCGTGTTTTTAAGAGATAATAACTATTAAAAGATTGACACTTGTTTATGTTTGGTTTAAATGTGAAATTAAATTCAATGACAAAAATTGTATAAAATGGTAAAAATATATTCTAAATATACATTAAAACCACTCAAATTAATAATTTATCACTATTAATTATTTTGATTAAAAATGTTGTTTTAAATAAAATTTCGTAATTTTCACTATTCATCAGAATATGAAAGTTATCTGAAAAGTACCAATATTTCACCCTAAGCTAATTTTGATATTCCAAATCCCAAAATTAAGTCCATTTTGAAAAATAAAATTTACAAAATTCTAAAAGGTGGTTATTACTATTTATAATGGATAGTTTTAATAATATTTTAATAGCATATCATTGTTTAGTGAAACTCGGTATTGCGTACGATGCAAGCTATCGAGGAAGGCCGCGGTTGCGTGTAAAGAAAGCCAACCTAGTGTTGTATGTAGTGAATGATTCCTTTGATGATTTATATAACATAAAAACAAAATATTTCTAATAAAAGTCTCGGGTGTTACATATATCATACCATATTTTATTTACTTATGACCTTTAATTAACCATTTAGTGACAATTCTTGGTAAAAATCATATTTTGGGTAATAGATACATCATTTATCATATATGTTTTGATTTTATATTTTCAGTCCTCATAATGTGATCGTGGTTAAATAATATCCATAATATTAATCATGATATAAATATAAAATATATTCATTATATATATATAATGTAATTCATAAAATTTAGAGATAGAAAATGAATTACACCGCTCATGGAGATGGTAGGATGTATGTATACATGAATGTTGTGACCATTTTATCAAAATACGAAACAAAAGAATGATAAATATATACCATTAACAACAATTTTATATATATATATATATCAAATATTTTCATTACAACAATCATTATTACTTTCAATCTAAATCATATATGAAGAATGAATCGCATCGCATCGTGAGGCTATAGTCTATCGTACACAAGATTGAAGTCATCGTATGACCATAGAATTAAATTTAAGGAGTTATATGTCATATTATAATTATATAAGTATAATTATATCAAAAATATCATATAAAAATATTAAATATGTCATTTTTTCTAGCTGAGAGTGGTGGTGATGAAAATGAAATACGTTGGTTCGTGAGGCAATGGTTTTTCATACACATGATCGATGGATCTATTTCCTATTTTATTAAAGAGGTGATAGATTTAGTTCATTAAATTAACATAATAAAATATCAGTAGAATATATATATATATATTTATTATATTTTTATATTTGGGGAATATTTGAAGGAGGTGGAAGAAGAAATAAAAAACACACAAATTTTAAAATATTACCTTTTTTTCAAAGAACCTCATTATGTTTAAAACTAAATATTCATTTCATTGTATTCATAAAAAATTAGGTCCCTAGGATTTGGGTAGGGTTTTAATAAAGATTTATCGGTAGTTATTAGCTGAACCAATTGGTTTTTTAAATGTAAAAAAATAGAGGAGAGCAGGTGGCCTTTTATAACTCGGGGAGATAAGACACATGGAATTTTTCAAAAGAACAAATTATAAACATGTTTTTAAAATTTAAAATGGATAGAAATAGGTAATTATAGAACCTTTTAGGTGATAATTTTTATTTAATGTAATAAAATGTTTGTTTGAAAAGTTTCTAGGTCATTTTACACCACTTCATTCTGTTTTAACCTATCATAGCCCATTTTATCATTAATGACATCAATAAATTATTTTAGTATTTTATTATGCATTGATGAAAACGATGAAGTTGAAAATATAATAAAATAATATTTCTTTTTATTAAAAAAATTAATTCATTTTTAGATATTCAATTTACATAACTAGAAAATTATAATTTAAATTAAAACCACATATGCAACAAAAAATGTAGTTTTCTAAATATAAATTTTTCTTAAATCATAGAAATTTTAAATTTCACAATTAAATAAAAAATGCATTCTAATATTGTAAATTGGATTAATAAATATATAGGTTAACAAAATTTTTTTTAAAATATATTAAAATAAAATTTACCTTTTAAATTCTTATAGTGAAAATAAAGTTTTAAATAAAAACATAATTTTATCCCCATTCATTAAAAATATTTTTTTTCTAAAGTTCACTCGCTGAAATGTTTTACCTAATAATTGAAAAAATGATGTATTTTTTTTGATTTTTTTTCTATAATTGGAAATGATTAATTTTAATAATTGTGTAAAAAATGTCGGCAAACATCTTTTAGAAGAATGAAATATTGTTTTTATGTGAAAGATTGAATTTTTTCTTATTTTATGCCTGAAAAACGCATAAGATGAATGTTGAAAATTTCATTAAATAAATAATATATAAACATTACATAAATCATTAAAAAAAATTATTTATATAATTTATTAAGATAAAATATGTTTTTTTTTGCATATAAAAATTCATTTTAAAATATGATTTATATTACATAAAAATGGTTTATTTATATTCATTTGTAATGAATTGTTCGACAAGAATTAATTTTATAAAAATTATGAACCAATATTCATTCAAAATTATGACAATCATATTCATACCCACCATCCCGAAAGCTATGTAAAAACTATCACACTAAATAATAATAATAATTTAATTGTAGGTCACATTTAGTTAAATCTTTTAATTTCATGTTACAAAAACATTCAAATAAAATAAATTTATTTGAAAAATATATATTTCATAAAATATTGGGGTGTTACAATCATGAATATTTTACTCTTCCACAATGATACTGAGTTATGAACCATACACTTTTCATTGTCGTGCGGTGCGGTGGTGGTGGTTTCTATATCCAATTGTGAACTAGTAACCGAACTTCAAATTCATGCAACAAAAAACCAAGGTGTTCCTACAAAATTCATAATTAAAATTAAAAAGGATTAAAAATAATATTTAAATATTCATCATAACTATAATCACATTAAAATGATATTTGATATATAATTATAGAAAATAATAGAGAAATAACTGAAAATTAACCCCAACTTCGATGGGGAACTTGTCAAAGCATCAAAATCCATATTTCATCATAAATTCACCATAATATCATCCTTTAATGATTAAAATATTTACTCTCAAACCTATTTATGAGTTTTATCATATTTTTTTGATAAATCTAATTATATTTTTCTAGATATGAAATTATATTATGTGTATTAGGTCAATATATGTATTTTTTTAGTGATTGAAAATGCATTTGGTTTGGGTCTCAAAAAACTAAAATATAAACTTTAAATCTTATAGGTAAAACCATTTATCCTGAAAAAAAATATTATGATATATTTTCTATTTGAGTTCTACGTGGGAGATATCAATGTTTACATGTTTAGGATAAAAATAATTTTAAAAATGCACATTAAATATTCCATTAAATATCATTCAACTTAGAAAATTTACAAAACAATTCTCATGGGTGAAAAACATACTTTGACATGATGTAACCAATATAATATATTTTTAATTTCATTCAGTAGGGAAAATTTTTCATTTTAACTTTTTTGTGGGTTTTCTTATTGAAACTCATGGAATAGTTATGTCATTATTGAGGAAAAACTCGGGGTCACTACTTTCTCCAACCTTTTAAAAAAAATCCTCAAAAATAAAAAATATTGTGTTTCTAAGACAAGAAGATAATAAACTAATTTTATGTGAATGGATGATGTACATTTGTAGGAATCCTTCTTACATTAGAGTCCCAAAATCTATATAGAATTCCAATAAAAATGTAATCATCACATGCTAGTTATATATATTTAATTTATAATTTCATTAATCTATAAAAACTTGTTAACTCATTATCTTTTGAAACTAAATTCCTCCATTCTTGAATAGTATATAATTTAGTAGTGTCTTGGAATCTATAAGACGAAATTTCTAATGGAATATCTTAGAGACCCCATTTCCATTGGAGGAATCTATATTCATCAATTCAATGTGATTTGAAAAATAATCATGGGTAGGGTAACTAATTATAAGATAATATTCCTCTCTTTTAGAGGGAATATCAATCTAGTGAATAGTCTATTATATCCGACACAAATATATATTTTATTAGTTTGTAAGGATCAAATTTTGGTAATCTATAATATTTATTAAATAATAAACTCTTTTATTTGGGAATCCAATCTAGAAGGTCATTAACACTGGTTTAATTTCTATAGACTAGCATAATAAGTGGAAGAATGGGGGATCAATCGTAAAAGTATGATTAAAACCATAATTTGTGTGCTTGAAAAAAATATTGGGAGGCTTTTTCAATCCATTCCCTTTATTCTTGATTCACCATGATGAAATATAGGAGTTACCAATTTAATGGATTATAGGTTATTTAGGATTCCATATTTGGTGTGGTATTCATGATAGTATCAGTTTTACTTTAGTAAATTACCACTAGATCTTTGGTAGGGGTGAAATTTCCTTTTGTAGTAAAAAATGGGATAGTATCCCAGTATTTTTTCATGATTTTATATATTATATTTTGTCATCTAATAATAAACTAGCTTTCCATGACTGATGTATTTAGTACTCATTGATGACCGAAAGGACATGGTTATCTCAATTTTGTTGGTGGATGATTCTTGATTCCCTTCCATCACTCCTACACCTCTAGTATTTTCTCTTTCTCAAACTTCTGGGACCACATCTCTATATTAGACAACATGCTATACATCCAATCCATAAAATATTAATGTTTGTTTATTCCCAAAAAACTCAATTTCATGTTTTGGAAATTCTGAAATGATTCTCTTCCAATGGATTTTAATATTAATAGGTTATTATTAAACCGTGCTAAAAGTGTCTATATCATAATAATTCATTCACTGAACCATCCTTGAACATATTTGTGAAAGGGGATTGGTCTTCTTTTGTCTACAAATGCATAGTAGTAATTATGTCCTCATCGACATTATGGACTAGTTTCATGGTTCTTTATTCAGTTATCCATATCATGATGGGGTTAAAATTAATGGAATTGAATTATTTTACCTACAGGCTATTTATTGTTTTGGGATAACCAAAACTTAGATAATCACCAAGGATTAACTACTACCATAATAAATTTTAAATTCTATTTATTTTTGAGTTTCACATCACTATTATACTGCGAAAAGTGTTTTCCTTTCCTCATTCAATTACGGATCAACTCCATCACCCTTATTCGCCTATGATTCAGATTTTTTATGAAGAAATGGTATAATTGAATGTTTTTAGCTCTTTTTTAGGGTTTTATCCATAATATTGATGGTATTTCCTTCATGAAGTTAAGAGATGTGGTGTTATGGTCCATGGCTATAGTGGTTAGTTAAATAATAAATCTCAGATTTCAATGGGGTACGAGATTCAATTCAACTCAATTGGAGGATTATGTAATGATTTTTGGAAACTTTTTATGATGATCAAATAATTTCAATTTTTATTACATTTAATCTAATTCAACTATTCTGGATTATTCTTTATTGGATTTATCCACTTATATTTTAAGTGTTTCCTACACCATAAGAATATTATGGAGTATTATGCATCAAGATACATATTTTTTCATAATTTTCATAAGGGTAATAAGGTTTGGGATCTTATTTCATTGAAAGTGGAACGAGAAGTGGTGTTTATTACCTATAAGAGCTTGGGATCATCACATATAGATTGTATTTTTATAATCCATGGTGATCCATATTGTGTACATAAAGTTTTCCATCCCATATTTTTTTCTTACCACTTATCCCTCATGTTAATTTTTCTAATATATAAAAAATAATTTTTAATTAGTCATTCATAGGCTTGTGTTTCTTGATTAAAACTAAGGGATTATATCTCAGTTTCTTTCACATTAACATGGTGATAATCTTCATGAATATAGACAATACAATAACAATAAAGATCAACATTGAATGGATTTTTAAAAAAGATATCCATTTTAGGGTATCATGCTCCCCAAAATTTTAATCATTTTTTCATAAGAGTATCATGAAGAGACTATCCCATAACATCATCCTCCACCATTTTTAATATCAATAATAACACTACATATTCCTTAGAAATGATTCAAAGAAATACAATGCTCAGGGTCCTATAATCCCATCTCAATTTCATAGGATGAATTATAGGTATCAATGTCACAAACTCAAAAAAAGGATAAAAAATACTCTTACCTATTTTCTTACTTAAATTTGATGGGAACCCCACATGAAAATGTAAACTGAATAATGTTTTCATCCATTATCTTAGATTTGTTAGTTGATTTTCAGTTTTTACTTTATAAAAGTTTGTGATGAGTGTGTTAAACACATGATTCATCCTCCTTTAATCCATATGTTGCAGATATTAGTTTTGTGTGACCCTTTTTTATTTAGTTTGAAGGTGATGTTTTTGATCCATTCAGAAGACCGTAGTAAATTTATTCCAAACCCAAAACGAAACCCAAAAAAACCCAATACACACAAAATGAAACCCACAAGATGATATAACACATTTAATACATTGAGATTCCTAAAATAATCTCCAACCAAAACACTCACTATGAATTTAAGGTATCCAAATAATATAGATTATTAAAACCCAATTATCTAGATATGAAAACATTCAATATCAAGAATACAATTTTAAAGACTCACATTTCTATACCTATTTTAAAAACATAATTTATTCAATGAATAAAAGGATATTCTGAACATGTATAATAAAAAACAATACATCAAGGAAGAAGATGGGAAAAAAGGTTATACAATGAATTCTTGAGCTATTTTACATATATTTACTGATTATTAATGGGGAAAACAACCATTATGAAACACCTAAACATCAAAATCACATCCAAAAGTATCACAGATTGTTTTGAGATTACCAATGATTTTAAAATTCTAAAGAATAAATCATCATATTATATGGTAATGATTTTGGAAATGATCATCATCCATCTCATACATACCTATCATTGAACAATTGTGTCATTGGAAAGACGTATACTATGTAACTAAATAAATGGATCATATTAGTCACATTTGATCAAGGATCTCGAACATGGTATAAGGTTTACCCCAACAATTTATCCCCAAATAATAGATTCCAAAGGGATATACTATAATTAATGGTTGACCTTCTATGATGAAAACAATGGCCTTGAGGTGTCATAATACTATAAAGTTATGGAAAAATACTCTCAAATAAAAATGATATGATGGTAGACCCATGACTGACTATGTATATATGTAATTTCCAAGGAATTAATTAACCTCATTGGTGGAAAGCATGTGATATTTTATGTTCTTAGCATCAATAATTTGAATGTTACCTCTCTAATATCATAGTGAAGACACAAACCCGGATGTGTATGGATATAATTCATATGATATTAACCAAAATAGAGGACCAAAACCATTTATTGGAAAATGTATATTGATTTATAATGTAATAAATATAAGGATAAAGTGTATATTCCTTAAAAAATAGGGTAGTACTTGAACTACATCAAACATTTTTGGGACATATTCCCTATTATGAGTGTTTCTTTAGAAGTGTTCCAAAACATATAACTAAAATAGATGACCCACATGCTAACACATGTGGGTACTGGCTTCATTAGGAATATGACGTCCCTTCACCTCATTGGCATAAGAAACATTAGACGAGGGATTATTGATTTTTTGAAGGACCAGTACCTCATTGAGGGAATGTTATATCGATATTGGTAGTACTGAATATACAAATTGATGACATATGACCCAAGAAATTATGGCGTACCTAAACTCTGTGTAATATAAAATGGATCCATGACTTATTTAATATTCATTGAATGAGGGAGTACCCAACACTTTTAAATATATGGGGGATCAATACCTTATCGATGGAATATCTATAATAGAGAACCAAAACCATTTTCTACAATAAGTATTAATGGACTCTAATATCCATATCATACTTCTAGGGTTATGATGGGAAAATTATCTGTGATATGATATACTAAGATATTGAGAAACTGTCAATTTAAAAATCTATACAACAATGAGTAGGTATTATGTTTATGTAATATATAGAATTATTATACTTATTTTCATGAAAAAACAATTATCCTGATAAATTTATTATCACATTCATATAGTGGCATTACACAAATAGGATTCCACACCATAAAAATAACGGTGTTCTTACACATATATTTTAATGGACTATGCCATTACAGGTCTTTAATGTTTGGGGAAATATGAATTTTTGGTCATGAAGTAAGGGATTTAATGACATTTGGGTCTCTAATAAATATTCTTAATGAAGTTATATGTATAGATGGTTTTTATGGATGTGTTTTAAAAAACGATAGGTTTTTAGGAGATATGAATAGTGTCAGTCAAGATTTGGGGTGGCCCTACTTTAGATTTGTTTTGTAGTCATCATGTTATGTTGCAACAAGGGGTGTTGTGGTGTTTCATCAACCACATTAGATTAAATATGTCAGAAATATAAATGGATTCATTATTAGCGATTTGGATAATTATAAATACCCTATATATAAAATTAATTTTCTAGATCCGAGGATGGTTTTTGAAACAATTTCTGGGTGTTGTACCATGATGAGGGTGAATAAATGATTAAAATCATTCATATTATAAAGATACCACTCCATAATGTAGGGAATTGAGGAAAGGATGGTATTTAGAGAGAATATTTTTTCATATATCCCATGTACCAGTTAGGTACCACATAGATGTGGAGGGTGGAGGTGAATCAGTGGTGTGTCCTTTTATGAAATCTCTTAAATAAACATCTTGAATATGTTAAGGTTTTATATCATCTCATTAAAATATAAAAACCCAACCTCATGTGTAATAGTAATTATATTTAAATAGTAGTAAAATATAATAAAATATCTTATCTGTAATATCATACATATTAACTTAAATGGTTATTCCCCCAATAATATATTCTTCCTCTATATTGAACAATCACCTACAAATAAGGATAGTCTAATCCATACTCAAAAATTCCATTGTGTTTTCATGGCTTTCAAATTCCATTATAATGGACTACAACTCATCAAAAAAAGTTCTACAAATTAATTCGTCTGACTTCCTATTAGAGAACTTTATACTTAATTATAATGGCCCTCCTCCATGAGTATATGTATATGTAAATATTTGGTTCATCATATTTTGTACAACAAAGAAATCCATTAATAATGGATATTTACCTTGATCAACACTCCAATTCATTACATGAACTGGTTACTCTCAAAAAATAATATTTTTTCGCATCGTTACCTTTTATTTTCTAAATGACCCTTTATATATAAATCTTTATTTCTCCTCAATAATAATGTGTATTATTATATCAAGAATATCTCACAATTTGTTTTTTGTGGTTTATATTTTCATCTTATTTTATTCATCGATACCTACAATGTATATATATATATATATTCCCATGATAAATATCAAAAGAATATTTTTATTCCATTTGAACAAGGAAACTCTCTCAATCACAAGAATACATGTTCTTTCAGATCAAAAATAATTTACAAGACTACATTGGAAAATCATAAATATTTATGAGATAATACTCTCGTTTAAAAAAATTAATCTTAGTTAATAATTCATTTTTTACCATCCAAAAGAGTTGGGCCATTCCCCTGGCTAGTAATTAAAATGTTACAATCTCAAAATCACGAAAAAATTCAAAAAATGTATGTCTATTTTGAAAATAACTCAATGTATACATGAATTCATGCTAAACCACAAATTTATATTGAATCACGTAATTGTACATTTCTCAATGGTGGAATGAAAACTCCCCTCATTATTTATAATACCCAAATCTATTTCTCTATGACAAGTATGTGGTATTATTTTTTCATTCTTTTAATTCATAATTACCAAAACATGAAACAAAACAAATTTTACCATGTCATGGGCATTCTCATTTCCCAATGACCACATACTATATAGAGACATGTTGTTCAGTGGATTATAATTTATTCTCCATGATCATAAAGATTATTTAAAGACTTCATAGGCACCATTTCATAGTTGTGGTTCTTATCTCCTTCAAGATATTATTTTTTATTTGATGTTGTTCACTCAACGTCAATTTTTCTTCCTAATTATTTCTTGAATAAAAATCACATTATAATTAATAATAAATAAATAATAAATCCAATGAATCAACTGATATAATTCATTATTTAGAATATATAATATTCTAGAAACACTTCATTACACTTACATTATTTTTACCACAGGAATTCCCATAATATAAAATTCCTGTACCTCCTTGTAGCTCATAAAATATACTTTATTATAGAATTTAGTTGACACTTACAAAGTCTCTATAATTATTAGGTTCCGTACATCATATTTGTAGGTAAAATTCCTTTTTTTTAAACAGTATAACTTCATATTTATGTAGTACCAACATGATTTTAATGATGCATTACATCATGTTTACGCAACACCTTTATGACATTTATGTAATAACACTTTAGGTTTATATATCACCTATGTGATATTTATACAATACTACTCCATCCCATCTTATCTTTATATAGTTTATCATCAATTATAGTCCTTCTCAACAAATTAAAGAACACTTCCAATATATATTATACAGTTTTCCTTCGTCGAACAACATTTTTTGTTTATTTAAGATCAATTAAAAATTCATTGTAATTAATCATTGGGAAATATTCATAATAACACTCAATGAATCACTACATTCCATTTCCACACACATATTTAAATATTTCCAAATTTCTTATTAGAGATAAATAAAAATCATAATATCGGTGAAATAATCACCACATTATTTTTTTTAAACAATCAACACATTATAATTTAGTATGTGTTTTTTGAGTTCATTTTCTTCTTCCCTTGTTTAAAATAAAAACACAGGGATAAAAAAGTGTCTTCTTACCTCTTGTAAACCCATTAACCATTTTAAAACTAATATAATCTTCTCCTTTTCAAATTTTTATGAAATAAAATATTTTTTAAAGAGAAGTACGATCCCAAATGATTCTTTTAATAAAGAATAAATAGTTAGTAAAATATAATTCTATGTGGGATAATATATTTTAAATAAAGATAGATAAAACTATGATCATTAATGATGTCCATAAAATACTATTTCTATGATAACATGAACAAAAAATAAATTTTAAGATATATTTTAAATAGATCTCTCATGAAAAATGAATAACCTGAATACATCTAAAAACCCATCAAAATTATTAATAAGAATGTAAAATAACTCCCCCTTTATCTCATTATTTTATCAAATAACACATACCATTAATAAGTGAATTTTATACAATCATAAAAAGTATTATATGTTTTATTTTCATACCTTTATACTATATTTTAAAGTTTTATCCCAAATTTATAGATTCCCTAGAATTCAATAAAAGGAAGGTCTCTACTCATGTTTTCTCCTCCTTAAGGGATGCACTCATATTCTTCCATTGCATGATGATAAGTGGATTCTATTAAGGATAATTTCATCATGATATCCAAAAGAGAAAAAATTAATAAAACTACTTTTATTGAATACATGTATCTTCAAAATTGATCAAGTATAAGGAAATTAGGAGCGACCTTTTTGTTCATTTAGAAGGAAAAATAGTCCAGATAAATTATTCTTTCCATAAACCATATGGTTATTCTATTATAATTAATTTTTTAATGTTTATATAATCAGTGGGTTGATTTATTTATTTCATTTCACTAATTATTATTTTTTTATTAGTCTTCTTCATCCCCTCACATGTCATGAACATCTTCATTTATGATTCTTTCATCTATATCCTCTAAAATTAATCATATGTCGATATGATTATCATGAAATGTTGTGTGTCATGCCTTAAATTCTAAAATATCTCACATATATTATTTTATATTTCCATTGATGAATCCCCATGTATTATTTATACTCCTTATGAAATTATTTTCTTTATTCTCACCTCAAAACTCATTTTTTTCCTCTTCTATTCTTTTTTCCTTGGATGGTTGTTCATGATAAAATTTCAAACATCCTTTCCTTCTGTACTTTTCCAATGTATTTTACATATATTATGGTATATTATATTATAATTTTATATCACATTTACATCGTAGGGAACTTTTATATTTTGATGATTCATTAATATCATATCATTTCGACCTTATCTTCAACATCTTCAACACTCCTCTCTTAAATACAGCACTCTATTTTTATAGAAATATTTCTTAAAGATTTAGTCGCAAATTTCATTATATGTGTTTTATCCTTATTTTCACACCATAATTTCTATTGGGTTATTTCATCTTACATGGATAGGAAATATTAAACAAGAATAAGAAAATCATATGTCCATACAATACATAACACTGCAAAAACCAATATAAATTTTATCTAATAGAATTATATTGATTTTCTCATTGGAATTTAATCATTCTATTTCTAACTTAAAGTTGTATTTTTTTAAAATTATTTGCTTCCTTTTATGTGAAATAAATATTTTCATTTTTTGGCCCAAAACATTCTTAGATTTTGTTTCAAAAAAACACTATTAGAAATAAATTATTTTTTTAATCTGATTATCTATAGATTTACCTTATTCCTTGGATGATTTATTTACACCATCATATTAATATTCACCATTAAACTCATTAAACACAATTAATTCATCTCTTCTCTTTTTCATAACTTTTGGTGCTGCTAGAAAGTTAATTTCTTCCTGTAACAATTCTTCATCCTTATAATTGAGTTTCTCCTCACAATATCTGATAATATTATATTGTACATGTTAACTTGTCTTGTGAATCCAAATCTAATACTAATATTATGTCTCCATTCTACGAAGATCCATTTTTTATTTGTACTTAATATTTTATCACTTTAACAACATTGTTTTTCTTTCATTTTTTGTGTTACCAAATCAAGAAAATATTACAACATTCCACTCATCTCTCACTAATGTTCAATAATTTCTTCTCCATAATCAATAATGAATGATGACTAAAATCCTTTCACAATATAAGAAAATAAGTTTCCTTATTTTTTTAACAACTAGATGTGTAACCATTTACATTATTACTCATAAAACATCTTTTCTTGATGTTTGGATTATTTTTTTATTCAGACACTTTTTCTATTTTTTTTCTCATCATCCTCATCTAATTTGAATTAATTAAACCACTTCATTGGGAAATACTTTTATATATAACCAATATTGTAAAAACTATCACATCTATGTAACTAGTTACCTTCTCCTTTAATTTTTACCATCTTTAATCTCTTTAGTAAATGTGAAATAATTTGGATGAAGTGATTATCTTATGTCAGTATGATTTTATATTTGTTTCATTAAAATAAATAAATGTGATTATTTTTTTACTTGTATTCTAGAAAAATATATGTTTTGTTGGATGTAGATACATCATATATAACAATTAATGGAAGATTAAAGTACTTGGAATTTATTTTTTTAGGCCTAATAAGAGTTTGAGTTAAATTCACAATCAACATAATGGTAAAATTTGATTTTATTTACTAATGTAAAGGTAAAATAGAAATCACATTATCTAAAAAAATAAAAATGGAAATTTCACTCATGTAATACTGATTTTAGAATTTCATTACCTATGTATTCCTAAACTGAATTTATAATATACAAAATAAATGTTCTAAAGTAGTTTATTAATGTACATGGAAATTTGTGTAATATAATCCTTTGGTTTCAATAGTTACTGAGAAAATTATGTTAATTCATAAAGTTATATTAATTCTACATTAACATACCATTACCATTGTGTAATGAAAATTCGTTACATTTTAATGGTAACCAATGTTTTTGCTGGTTTTTGTAAGGGTAGCTGATGTTGTGTAATGGTAGACCTTGAACAATGGAAGTGAAGATGTAATTTCATAATGTTAATTCCATTTCTTTGTAACAGTAATATTATGTTTGTATAAGCATTGTTTGATTAACCTAATGGAAAACCCAACATTTTGTAAGGGTTTCCAGCATAATATAAATGTAATTTCATCCTACTGTAAAGGTGTGTTGATGTTATTTATGGATATTCTTTCGTTATATATAAGGACCCAACCTTAAAAAATTATGTAATATTTAATTAAATGGATAATTCACATTGAGGATCTTTTCAGGTTTAGACTTTTAGAGATTTATCCCATAACATATACATTACATATCAAATATTACTTATAGACACTTCTACTCAGTATCCATTTTTTCATAAAATAGAAACTCTTTGAAAAAAGTGTCAGGTCTAGTTCAATCTTTTAGACGTCATGAATTTTCCATGATCCCATACTTGACCCTATTCCACTTTAAGTCTTGTGAAAAACAGTTCAAAATCATGGGATGTTCATAAAAAACTTAGCAAGGGATGCAAAAAGAAGGAAAGCTGTTAGTATTTCCAAAAAAAATAAACCATGAATACATTATCATAATTAATACTATTAACCTTTATGAAGTATTAAATACTCTTCACTGAATAGAAAATCATTACTTACACTTTTGTAACTAAAATATTACCATAAAACCCATTTAAAAAACACATAACATACATAGGTATCTTGGGACATAAAGAAACTTAAATGGAATAAGCATATGGTATACTTATACACATATCACTAAATGGAATAGCCATATGAACAAATTGCATACCCAATGAGTTAGAGGTTATAATGTAACCACCCGTCCTAGTTTATCATGGCACCACCAAACATTTTTTTTTCACATAACCACCCATCAAATGTCCAAGTACCATTATAAAATCACAACACGTAAAATATTACAAATATAAATATTTTACAAATAACGTTTAATTTCCAATCACAAGAAATCATTTAAATATATTGAAATAATCAATCCATTTTAAAAACCATTTTCAATATCAAAACACCCAAAAATATATTAAGAGATTTTTTTTCATTTTAGAAATCATTAAGGCTTATAGAGGAAGCCAAATATCGATTACGATGATGGAGAGTTCATTGTGTCCATAAACATTTAAAACATTCCTTTTTTCATTTATTAAAACACTTCCTAGAAAAAAATATTCTCTTTGAATGATAGTCAAAGTAAAAGGGTTGTATTATACACCGTATAAAATAATGAGGTGTATATTATCAAAATATTCCTCAATGAAAGAAGATTGATACAAAGTCCCTTACAAAGACCATTTTATAAATAAAATAGATTGATTATGTGTATTCACTATAGGTACACATAACTAATGTAAAAATACAATATTGGACATCAAAAGTTATTTCTTACATAATCATAGCACGATATAATTTAAAAGTAGAAGATTAACCTAATGAAAGGAAATTGCGTTAAAAAGTCCCCTTACCTCGTGTCTAACTTGACACGTTTGTTCTTTAATTTCATGAATAATAAAATAATGTTAATTTATACTTTCTTAAGAACCCTTTTCAAGTTTATTATTCCTTTCATATCCCTTATTATCATGCAATAAACATTATGTAATCAATTAAGTTAATAGTGGTCTTTTTTTTGATATATTATACTTGAGTAAAAAATGAACATCTTATAATTACAAGTTGTCCATGTGGTCGAGATTCCATTATCTCCAGAATTTTATTAATGATTTAGATACCATATATAGCTTATATATCTAGTATATATATGTATTTATAATAGTACATAACTTTTTAAGGTAAGAAATGAAATGGACCGTTCATTGAGATAGTACGTTGTCCGTACCCATGAACGCTACGTGCATTTATATTTTTTATTATAATTGAATGAAAAAATAATTATAAATAGGTATATTATAATTCCATTATAATATATTATATAATTTAATTAACTCCATCCTTTATAAGTCCCATGTATGGTATAAACGAGTCATATCACTTTGAGGGGGCGGTAGTTAGCACTTCCTCAAATGAAATGATCACCTTTTCGCATAATGGAAACCATAAAGATATGATATAAATGAAGAATACAGAATCATAATCAAAACATAAACATAATATATATCATATATAAATATATTTTTATCATAATGGCCACCATAAGAGGCGGTAAGAGATAATTGAACATTCATTGTTTCGTGAGGCGTTAGTTTTCCATCCATAGAAAGAGTATGTTCTTTACCCATTATATGGTGGTGTGTGTAAGTCTAGTTCTAATACTTCTCATAAAAACATCCTAGTATATTTAGGATAATGGTGTTTTTATAAAATAAATTTCTAAAAAGAGTTTAGTTTTTGGAGAATAAAATAAAAGAAATGAATTTAAGAGAAAACTTTTCCTTTAATTCGTGTAACTCCTACTGGTTTGAACCAATAAGACTTCTTGAAGTGCCTTCTGCCAAAGGTAAGGTTTATAAGAGGAGGATAGGGATTTAGGGAGATTAATTTGTTGAAGTTGGACAATAATAGTGGCTTGGGATGTGTGAGGAATGGGTTAGAATTTGGGGTTCTTTTATATTGGTGAGGAGGGGCACTTTAGGAAAGTTTGAAAGAATTATTTTATTATAAACTTATCTTCAGTTTCTAAAGGTCCAAAAATCATTAAAGTAGAAGATAATATGACTCATGGACAAAATAAAATCATCCAATAATCATTGGATAGGTTTTGAAAATTATTTTAATCATCGTTATCTTATTTATTAAAATCATTTCTTAATGAGGTAAACATCGCATCATTATTGTGTCATAAATAAATTTCTTATTTTATTTATAAAAATTATAAAATTAATTCCATAATGTAGGAAATATTTTTATCTTTCCAAATAATATTTATAGTTTAAAATATAAATATATAACCTCATGTAAAAGTTGATTTAATAAATGATATATGTTTATATCATTTTTTCTTTTATATTAAGTTAATTAAAATAAAGTGTCATTATCCCTCATAAGTGGATCCATAGTGTCCCAAAATATACCCATGGATTCCCATGGTCTACCATCACTCATCCAATAAGGTTAGGACATGTTTTTGGTAATTTTTTTATTATAATATTCTTTTTACATTGAATGACCTTATTTATCTTTAACTGCGGTAAATAAAAAATCAAAAGCTACTATTCACCAAATATTATTTTCATCTTATTGAACCACATATTACTTACTGATAACAACCATGCATGTTGTATTTTTGAATTTCAATTCACATAAGTGGTAAAATTTCATTTAAATGAAAAATCCAGTTTTTAACTACTACATAGTGGTATCACTATTCATCAAAAATTGATGTTTTTTTGAAAAAATAACCAACATTAATCCCAATCTATATCTGATAATCCTAATTCTAAAATTATGTCTATTTTAACAAATTTGAAACATAGAAGTTAGATTGATTAATTTAAAATTTATTCTCATTGTCAAAACTAATAGCGTGTTTTTTGAAATATTAACCATTAGAAGATGGGCATTGTCTATGTCTAATTTCAAAGTGAAATTAATTCCAATGACCAAAACTGGATTAAATGGTAAAATTATAATCTAATTAAATTTAAAACCCAATTAAAAATATATTTTAACCATATAAATAAATTATATTAAAAGGCATTTTGAATTAAAATACAGTATTTCTCAATATTCATTAAAAATTGAATTTTATCACAAAAATACCAACAAATTACCCAAAGTAAATTTTGATGTCCCAATTTTAAATAAGAATTTTAAATTGTCAAATAAAACATATAAAAGTGACATAAACTAGATTTAAAAACACTTTTCAATCAAAAGTCGATAAATCAACCTTTGAAAGTAAATTGTGATTAAAATTAGATTCATTCACATTTTAAGCCTATAACTTTTATTAGATAAATGTAAAAACATTTAACCAAAATGTATAATCATATTTTATTTAGTTCTATTAATTTACATCCAATAAAAAGGATAGGAGTTAACTATCAATTAAAATAATAATATTATTATATTATTTTTTAGAATGGCGCAACGTTGTGTGCAACGTAAGATTTCCCCGAAACTAGTTGTTGCTTATCGGGTATGCCATCGAACAAGGAATCCCCTTAAGAGTTAAATTAATATTTAATTCAAAAATATTAATAAAAATAAAAATGTATTATTTCTTTATTACCTGGGATTTTACATCCATCCCCCCTTTTGGGAATTGCATCCTCTCAATTTCATTCACTTATCAAATTAGTGGGGCTATTTATCCCTCATAGCATTTCCAGATCCCAACATTGTCTCTTCAACCAAATGGTTTTTTCACAAAACCTTTACCTTGTGAATTACCTTATTCTGGAACACTTTCTCTCTTTGGTCACGAATATGGACTCGTTGTTCCTCATAAGAGATATTCCATTCCAACTGAACTATCTATGGGCTCAAAACATGAGATGGATCTAACATATACTTTATCAACATTGAAACATGAAAAACAGTGTGTACCTAGGATAAATTTGAAGTAATTCAACTCTATTGGAAACTGATTCAACCTTATCTAGGCTTTTTTAATGTCCAATGAACCTCTGACTCAACATTACCTTCTTAACAAAACGTGTTACAGTTTTCCATGTAGAAAATTTGAGAAAGACATGATCACCTTCCTCAAAATAAAGATCCTTCTTCCAGTTATCTGCATAACTTTTCTACATTCACTAAGCAGTTCTCATGTGCTTCTGGATCAACAAAAAATTTTCTACCATGTCTTCTACTAATCATTGTCCCGTCATTTTCGTTTCACCTACATCATCCCAAAAAGTTGGTGTTCAACACCACTTCCCATATAATGCCTCAAATGAAGGCGTCTGTATACTATAATGAAAACTATTATTGTAAGAAATTTTAACCAAAGAAAAATGATGGTCCCAACTTCCTTGGTAATCCAGTGAACAAGCACATAGCATATCCTCAAAGCACTGAATTGTTCATTCTTTAATTCTCATCTGATTACGGATGAAAAGTTGTACTAAAACTTAAGTCAGTACCCAATGACTTCTGTAGGCCTTTCCAAATGTTAGATGTATATCTAGGATAATGATCAGATACAATGGAGGTGGGAACACCATGCAACCTGACTATCATTTTAACATACAACCGAGAAAGTTGATCAAGAGACAATGTATCTCGAATAGGAAGTAAATGTGTATATTTAGTCAATTGATCAACAATAACCCAGATTTCATTATTACCTCGAGATGTCTTAGGTAATCCCACAACTACATCCATGGATATATTTTCCCATTTCCACACTGGAACCATTAAATACTGAAGCATGCCTTTTGGTAACTGCCTCGGTTTATTAACCTTTTGACAAGTTAAACACTTCATAGAAAAGTCAACAATATTTTTTTTCATTCCATCCCACGAGTAATACTTCTGAAGATCTATGTAAATCTTAATACTTCCAGGATGAACTGAAAATGGGAAACTATGGGCTTCACATAATAATGAATTATTCAACTGTGAATACCAAGGAATGCATAATATTTTCCCAATCCTCCAAAAACATTCATTATAAGTGTTATGTTCAGGAAACATACCCTTCTTAACCAACTCTACCTTTCTCTATAACTAAACGTCTTCCTTTTGAACTTGCTTAATTAGATCTGTGAGAGATGATTTCACTGACACCTGAAACAAAATAGAATAATTTCCTACAAAAAAAACATCTATTCCATAGTTCATCAAATAAAAAACCAATGTATCTCATTCCGAACGTTTCATGGTTAATGTTGCATTAATTTTCCAACTCTAAGAATAAGCCACTTTATTTGATTTTCTCAAATGGTAATGGATCATGCAATCATAATCCTTTATTAATTCCAACAATCTCCTCTGTCTCATGTTTTATTTTTTATGAGTGAAAATATAATTACAACATTTTTTGTCAGTATATATTTCAACTTTTACTTTATACAGATGATGCCTCCAAATTTTAAAATCATAAACCCCGTCTGCTAATTCTGAATCATGTGTAGGGTAATTTAACTCAGGAGGTTTCAAATAACGTGAAGCATAAGAAATTACCTGATCATTATGAATAATTACACAACCAAATACTTTCAATGAAGAATCATTATGAATAAAAGACTCACCATTTCTAAAATGGAGTGCCAAAACTGGATCATTCACTACTATTCTTTTCAATTTCTGAAAAAAAATCGCAATATTTTTACAAATAAACTTAACACCATTTCGAGTTAACATTGTCATTGGACTAGATTATCATGATAAATTCTCTAAAAACCTCCAGTAATAACCTGCCAAACCAAGAAAACTATGGATCTCAATTATATTTGTGGGTCTTGTCTATTCTTCAATAACTTTTGTTTTAGTAGGATCCACATTTATGCCATTTTTTTAAACAATGTGACTCGGAAAGAAATTTTTTGTAATAAAAACTCACACTTGCTGAATTCCGCATACAGTTTCTTTTCATTTATAGTTTTCAAGATAACCCTTAAATTGAATTCATGCTCCTCTTTACTTTTAGAATAAACAAAAATATAATCTATAAACAGAACGACCATTTATCACTTGGATCAACTAAGCCATCAATGCATCAAACTGTTCAATTCTAATTCCAATCATCTCCAGATGATGATTTAGAAGGCCATTTCCTTATATATGCCTTCTCATCACAAATTCCTTGTTTCCTCTAGGAAAAATAATTCTGAAAACAGAAATATCATAGGCAAAGAAACATCGTAATCAGTAAATTCTATATCATTTTAATATTTCCATAAATTAATTTATGGATATTAATTTAACAATACTATAAATCCTAATGTTTTCTAAACCAACCTTTGATACCAACTATAAGGACACGGCCTTAAAACATTACATAATCCTGAATTAATTGAATAACTAAAATTGATATTATTTTCAGGTTTAGAGTTTTAGAGGGTTAGGCCATAACATATACATTACATCTCAAATATTACATGTAGACACTTCAAATCAGTATCCTTTTTTTCATAAAATAAAAACTCTTTGAAAAAATAGTCATGTTTAGTTCCATGTTTTAGACATCATGACTTTTCATTGATCCCATCCTTTACCATGTTCCACTTTATGTCCTATGAAAAACATTTTAAAAACATGGGATGAACATAAAAATCCCAATAAGGGATAAAAAAAAGAAAAACTGTTAGTTTTTCAAAACAACATGTAAACCATGAATACTTTATCATAAGTAATAATTTTCACCTTTATGAATTAGAAAATAATCTTCACTGAATAAAAAATCATTGCTTTCCCTTTTATAACCAAAAGATTACAATAAACCCATATAAAGAATACATAACATATAAGGGTAAATTGGCACATAAACATACATAAATGGAATAACCATACGGTCGACTTCCACACATATCACTAAATGGAATAGCCATACGGCTAATTTCCATAACCAATACATTAGAAGTTACAACGTAACCACTCGTCCAAGTTTATCATGACACCACCCATCATTTGGTTTATCACGTAACCACCTGTCAGATGTCCAATTACCATTATAAATCATTACACATAAAATATTTCAAATATAAACATTTAACTAATAACATATAATTTTCAATCACCCGAAATTATTTCATGATATTGAAATAATCAATCCATTTCAATAACCATTTTCAATTCCAATTTATCCAAAAACAAAATAAGGTATTTCTTTTTCATTTTATAAACCCTTAAATATTATAGAGGAAGTCAAATAATGATTATGGCGGTGAGGAGGTCATTGTCGCTACAAATGTTAAAAACATTCCTTTTTTCTTTTAGTAAAGCGCTTCATAGAAACAATATTTTCTTTGAATAAAACTAAAATTCAAAGGGTTTTATTATACATTATATAAAATAATTAGGTGTATATTTTCAAAATATACCTCAATGAATTGAGATTGAGACAAAGTCCCTTATAATGATCGTTTAGTAAATAAAATAGACCAATTATGTGTATTCACTATAGGTACACATAACTAATGTACAAATTAAATATTGGAAATAAAAAGTTATTTCTTAAATAATCACAGCATGAAAAAATTTAAAAGTAGAAGATTATCCCATAGACCCTTACCTCATGTCCGACTTTTCCCGTTCATTCTTTAATTTCCTAAATAATAAACTGAAGTTAATTTCTACTAGATTAAGAAAATTTTTCAAGTTTATTATTAATTTTATATCACTTATTACAATTTTATAAACATTATGTAATCATTTATGTTAATAATGGTCATTTTGGAGATATTTGGCACATGAGTCAAAAATTGAACACCTTATAATTACAAGTTGTCCATCTGTTCGAGATTCCATTATATCCAGAATGTTATTAATGATTTAGATACCATATATAGATTATATATCCATTATATATATGTATTTATCATAGTACATAACTTTTGGACGTAAGAAATTCAATGCACAGTTCATGGAGACGGTAAGTCATACGTATGCATGAATGCTACTTTTATTTCTATTTTGTCTTATAATAGAATGAAAATATAATGATACATAGGTATATTATAATTATAGTATAATATCATATATAATTTAATTAACTCCCTCCTATATACATCCCATGTATCATATGAACAAGTCATATCACTTTGAGGGGGCGGTAGTCTGCACTTTCTGAGATGAAATTATCGTGTTTTCCCATAATGGAAATAAAAATGATATCCTATAAATGAAACATACCAAATCATAAAAAAAACCTAATCATAATATATATCATATTTAAATATAGTTCCATCATAATGGCCACCATAATATGTGGTATAAGATAATTAAACAATCATTGTTTCATGAGGCGTTAGTTTTCCATCCACAAAAACAGTATGTTCTTTACCCATTAGGTGGAGGTGTGTGAAAGTGTTGTTCTATAACATATCATAAAAACAACTTGGTATATTGAGGATATTTGTTTTGTTATAAAATAATGTAATAAAAAGAGTTTAGGGGTTGGAGAAGTTAAATAAAATAAAACAATTTAAGAGAAATTGTTACCGTTAATTAGGGTAACTTTCTTTGGTTTGAACAAAAAGGACGTCTTGAAATTCCTTCTTCAAATGGTAAGGCTTCTAAGAGGAGGATTGTGATTTAGGGATCTTAATTGGGAAGATTTTGGATGAGACAAAGGTCTTGAGAGGTGTGAGTAAAGGGTTAGAATTGGTTTTTTTATAAGGGGTATGAGGGGCTCTTTAGGAATGTTTGAAACAATTATTTTATTATAAACTTATCATCAGTTTTAAAAGGTCAAAAAATCATTAAATTAGAATATAAGATGAGTCATGGTCTTAAAAAAATAATCCAATAAGAAATGGCCAGGTTTTGGATATTATTTTAATCATTATAGTCTTATATATTAAAATCATTTATTAATGAGGTAAACACTGAATCATTATATTGTCATAAATAATTTATTTATTTAATGTCTAAAAATTATAAAAAAATACCATAATGTAGGAAATAGTTTTTTATTACCATGGTATATTTATAGTAGGAATTATAACTTATATATCCCCATGTAAAAATTTATTTACTAAAAGATATTTGTTTATGTCATTTTTTTCTTTAATTTATGTTAATTAAAATTAAGTGGAATTTTCACTCATAATTTGTTCCATGGGGTCATAAAATAGACCCATGGATGACCATGGTTGACCATGACTCATACAATAAGGTTATGACAAGTTTTATGATCAGTTTTTATTATTATAGTATTCTTTTTACATTGAATTACCTTATTTATCTATAACCGCATTGAATAAAAAAATCAAATGTTATTATTCACCAAAAATTATTTTCCTCTTATTAAACCACATTTAACATAATTATAAAAACCTTGTATGTCGGATTTTCGAAATTCAATTCACAAAAGCGGTAAAATTTCATTTAAATTAAAAAGTGAGTTTTTAACTATTACTTAGTGGTTTCACAATTCATCCAAAATTGATGTTTTTTAGGAAAAATACCTAACATTCAGCCCAAGATATATTTGATAATCCAAATTAAAAAATTATTTCTATTTTACAAAATTCAAAAGATAGATATTGGATCAATTAATTTAAAATTAATTCATGTTGTCAAAAAAATAGTGTGTTTTTAAGAAATATTGACTATCAAAAGATTGACACATGTTTTTGTCTGATTTCAAGGTGAAATTAATTCCAATGACCAACATTGGATTAAATGGTTAAAATATAATATAATTACACTTTTAACTCAATTAAAATATAATCTAATCATATAAATAAATTATATTAGAAGGATTATTTTAATTAAAATACAGTACTTTTCCATATTCATTAAAAATTGAATTTTATCAGAAAAAAACAAAAAATTTATCCAAAGTATATTTTGATATCCCAATTCTAAATAAAAATTTTATTTTGTCAAATATAACATATAAAAGTGACCAAAACTATATTTAAATATGGTTCTCCATCAAATGTAGGTAAATCAACCTTATAATGTAAATTATGCTAAAAATTAGATTCATTCGCATTTTACGCCTCTAACTTTTATTGGATTAATGTAAAAACTTATAACAAACATGTATAATGATGTTGTATTTAGTTATATTCATTCCCACCAATACAACAACTAAGCGTTGACTATAATTTAAAATAATAATATTATATTATTATTTTTCATTATGACCCAACTTTGTGTGAAACGTAAGATTTCAAAGAAACATGCTATTACGTATCAGGTATGCTATCAAACCTGGAATTCCCTTTAAAGTAAAATTAATATTAAGTTCAAAAATATTAATAAAAATTTATTATTTCTTTATTTACCTCGGATGTTATATTATGATTCACTTTATAAAGGTCATTCTAGTTTCCCTCATCCCATGTAAAGGGATGAATATTAGGTTCTACCAACATTGTTATAATTATACACTTCAATCAAGTTCCACTATTTGTGCTACCATCGTGTTATACCACTAAGGCTACCACTAGTGCCACCACTGTGTACTACTACCATATACTACCCGAGGAATCGAGTGATACTACCCTTCATAGTATTTTACTTCCATAAGAACCCAAGCTACGAGGTCTCCTGTAATAAATAAAATAGTTTTAAAAAAATAGAAACCAGTTTAATGGATATGTATATTGTTATATATACATTCATAAAAGATAAAATGATATAAGGGTTTTGGAATCAACTAATAATGAAACCACATTATAAAATTCGAATCAACATTTAATTGAGAATTAATTATGAATAAATATATAAAGGGTTTCAAATATAACATATATTTTAGGTATATCATGAATAATGGGATAATGTTCCAACCTCTAGAATATTTAAATGATGATTTATGAAATTTTTTTATTTAATCTCAACACTGCATGTACAATGGATCACATGTGGAAAAAAAGGTTTTCCGCACAACATGTGTGAGAAAACAATATTATATACTACTTAGGGAATAAAAATAATTATAATGATTTCTATAACCCCTATACATAAGGGATGGTGAGTACATGGACAAAAATTATCCCATAAGGAAGAAGATAATGATCATGATCATGTTTACCTAGAAGTAATGAAGATACACTTGGAGATCTTGTGGAGTCTCATGTATTTAATGTTTATTAAAAATCATTTATGCTAAAATATAATTGTTTTAACCATACAGAGCATTGGTAAAAGGATATTGACATCCCTTGCTAATTTTTTATAATAAAAGAAGATCAATGTGTGTGAGATAAAAACCATGAATGACTAGGGACATAGTCATTCTTAAAGGATAAAAACCTATATATTAAATCTATTGTGTTTATTTAATTATCTTCATAAATCCTCATAGTGAAAGAAATAGTGTGGAATAATCCTGAGTGTTAATGGAATCTATGAAAAACATGTAACAATGATTCACCCACTTTCATTTTTTAAAACCCTTTTTCCGATCAATTTAATTTGTATAATATCCTAGGTCTACTATCTGGTGTTTCTATCAAATTGATCATATGGATCAGCATAATTTTGGTAATAATAATACCATAAAAGCATTCAATATAAGAGGATTTCATAACTATAAATAAAGAATTATACCTTACCTTCTATCTCTTTTTGTATTGAAGTAATTTATTATTGTAAATATTTATTTATAATTCTATGAGAGTCCTTATCTTTGACTTTTTATAATAGGACTAATATTAAAAGTGATAGAAAAAATTGAATTTCATTATTTATTGATTTTCTGGGAAGGGTATAAAAAACATTATGGCATGTAGAACCATGACTTCTATTTGGAAGAAACCTAAAATTATTTATGGTGGAAGAAAATAATTTGAAATCATCCAATCATTAGATTAATATAAAATAGTTTGAAGATACCATAATGGAAGAAGATGAATCAGTTTATGATTTCTTAAAAGGGATTTTCTAATTGTTAACACTACCATAGAATTTATAAAAACTCTTTATGACATGATTATTGGATATAATTTGATGAGAACTTCTCAATATAAATTTGATTCCAAAATTGTAACTCTTGAATAATGAGATCTTAATTATTTCAACAATTATGAACTTTACAACATGCTCAAAAACATTGATATGGGGATAGGAGTGTCACTGAAAAGAAAATGTAAAAAGAAAAATGGGATTACATTAAATGATATAAAATATTTAAAAACTTTGGTGGAAAAAATCTTTCTTAATAAATATATATATTATTAATACTTTAATAAAATATTTTCATTAATTAAAAGAAGCTTCAAATATATGAGATGTATGTATTATGGTATAAATTATTTAAAATTCTTTAATTGTGGAACAATTTTACACTTTTTCAAAAAGATTACAATGAAATTCAAGGAATAATAAAAATATTATTGAACTTATACAATGGTGACCAATGAGAATAATTATATAAAAAAATTTATTCAAAGGGAAAGAAAAATTTCTCACCCAGATAACAAAGATGAAATTTCGTGTCTTTGGAAAAGGGTGTTTATGAAAGTAAAGAATGTAGTGATGAAGTGATAAATTTCATAGGATCCTTAAAAAGAGATCTTGTGGAACATGATAAAGATAATAACTCATAAAATAATTATTCATATTAAAATAGAGAATATGATATAGAGGAAGGTGAGATAGCCAAAAATAAACTATTATAATGGGCATAAAATTATTCTTAAAGAAGACATGGGGGATAATAAGAGACAATACTCAGATAAAAGAAAACGAAAAATATAAACATTGAAACCAAGTTAAGAAGGGAAATTATTTAAATAAATTGAGAGCATGAATCATGGAATTAACAATAGAGTAATAATTATTGAAGGAATGACTTCTAAAATTATTCCTGGAAATGTGGAAATAAATAAGATAATGAAAAGGATATCTAAAACTGAGAAACAAAAAGAAACATTGAGGTGAGACATTAATGATAATATAAGTTAAGAATGATAATTTCCTAATTAATGGGTCAAAAAAAATATATTTTATAAATATATAAGTTACAATAAAAATATTATTTGTGATAAACCTCAGATGAAATCAATTGTTGAAAAAGAGTCTACAAAAATAGAAAATTATAAGTGAATCATAATGTATGATGGAAAGGTAAAAGGTATCCAGTTTGGAAGAATAAGGATTAAAAAATCCATCAAGTATATTATTTGATGTTAAAGAGTGGATTCATAAGAAATAGTAAGGCCAATAACAAAAATGAGAGCTAAAAATATAGAATAATAACAATAATTGATTGAAAAAAGAATGTTTTGGGGTTATTTTTTGTGTTATGGTATATGATTTCCTAAGTATTATAATTTCATGTAAAATAATACATTAATAGGATTGATAAAGTATCATGAATCTAGGGGTAAACAAAAATTCATATTATAACTTACTAAAATCTTAATCAAATAGGGAATACATTTGACAATATAAATAAATGTTAAATGTTGAAAGAGGTTTAGGAAAGATATAATTAGGAAATATATACCTTAGATATTTGTTTTTATTTTTTCTATATTAGTATAATTTATCTCAAAAGCATATAAATAATACAATCAAAATAAAATGAAATAGTAATAGAATGATATAAAAGTACAATATAAAGATCTTAACATTAAAGGACATTAAATCTTTTATAGTGGAATTTCATCACACGCGAAATGATATTTGAATAACGTATATAATATTAATAATTATAATGGATTATTTGTAACATTCTTGAATGAAATATTAATGAAATTCATATGATTTGGAAAATAAAATATTTGTGAGAATAAAATTTGTCCAAACAATAACTTGTTTCTTGATATGATAAATCAAAATATATTGTGTGTATCATAAATCTATGATTCTATTAATGATTTTATCTTTCATAAAAATAGTTATTTATTCATTATAATTAATGAAGGGTTTTTTATAACTAATATTTTGAGAATTCTAGGTAGTTTATTACATGTTAGATATTCTCTGAAAGATTTATATTTAGAACAACCAGTAAATAATAGTTTAGGGTATATGATACTTTGTAATCTTAAACAAAAGAACATATGGGAAATTATAATATATGAAGTTATAAAGAATATACATATCATAATAAATAATAATACCATAGTATGTAAAAAAATTTAAATGGATTAAATATGCTTCAAAACTTCTACATGAATTGAAATTGAAACATCAATACCACTTTAGATGATACACTCAGATAATTGCAAATCTATGTCAAAAAATTAACTAAGTAGAGATAATTATTTTAATATTCTACTATATGATTACAAAATTATGGAATGTATCTTGTTAATATCGTGGAAGTCATAGTACCTATAAATTTTTTTGAGTTTCATGTGAATTGTAGAGAAGAAAATGTGATTATTCATAGAGAGACAAAGATCGGATAATAGAGATGAATATGAAAACATACAGTTTACTAAATATCATGATAAAGAAGTTATGTTACCTGGTTTTGGTTATTTATAACTCCTTAGTAGAATTTATTAGTTTAATGGAAGGACATGAGTTCAGTTTATATAGAAACATCTATGTTTTTAGAGAATGAGGTTGAGAAATACTACATGTTATAGGCTATTATAATCGCTAAAATAATTATGAAGTGGTATCTCTTAAAGAAAAATTAATATATTAATCCAAATGAAATTTAGTTAGAGAAATATAAAAATTCAAACCACATGAGAGTGTTTAGTATTCCATTTTAGATAAAGAATCATAACAAAAGTGAATGAGAATTTTATGGAAATGTTGATGATGGATTATTACATGGTTATAAACCAAATGAGAATTCCAACAGATGGTAAAACAAGATATATGGGATAAGTTATGATAGTTGTGATGTCACAATTTATGAAATTAACGAATAAATCAACAATTGTATCATTATTTGTAATAAAGTTGATTTTATCTGCTGTGAATGAGTAGACGGAAATGGAGAAAGTTTGTAGATTAAAAAATATAATGTTGATTCAACCTACTCTAGTGAGAAGGATCAAAATATGATATTAAAAGGATCTAACACCAGATTAAATAATAAGGGTGATAATAAAAATATTATTGTGGATCAAAATCACGGTTTACAAACTAGAAGAGTAATTAATGAATCTATCCATTATAGTTTTTCATCAAATATTCAACCTCAATTCATTAAGCAATCTTTTATACATAAACAGTTGGTTCAATATATGAGTTTATAACTGGATCAATTTAAGAGGAATGAAACCAGGGAACTTATTCCAAGACCAAGAGAAAATAATGTAACTAGAACAAGTAATGTTTATTGAAATAATATTAATTAAAAGAGATAAGTATCCAAAAATAAAGAAAAATTGGTTTGAAATGGATACCCAAAAATGAAAGGAATGGAATTTTATGAAACATTAACATCTATAAGAATACTTGAATTAATTATTATTTTAATATCTATATCATCATAGTGATGTCACAATGTGTATCATATTGATGTTAAGTCAAAATCTATGAATGGTGATCTAAAAAAAGAATTATATATGGAACAACAAGAGGGATTGATGAAAATTTAAATGGTTTTAGGGTATTTAAGATAAATAAATATCTTTATGGTTTGATTAAAGTTTAAAGAGAATCATATTTTATTCTTTAATTATTAATTTGAAGTATTGGATTTTATAAGGTACATGTTGATATGAATTTTTATGTCAATAATTATGACACCACATAACATTTTATTATAGTTTATATTGTTGAAAATAGATTTTCTTGAAATGATTAAAAGTTATGGGAATATTTTTTAAAGCAGATTAGGGTGATATTTGAAAATTAAATTCTTGTCGAGATGAAATTATTCTTGTGATTACCAAATACCCAATAAAATTATTATATTGTTATCTGACAAAAAATTATGAAAAGAAGATGTTGAACTTTTTTTAAATGTTTGAATGTAGAGGTTTCTAAACACCAATTCCAGTTTTAATAAAATAATACAAGGATGATGAAGTATAAGATGTTAATGAAAAAAAATTAATGTTTTGATTAGATTTCTATAGTATATAACAAAAGCACGGACTGTTATTGTATATTTTATCACTCATTAATCAAATATCAATCTAATCCTAAATTATCGCATCTACTTATAGTAAATAGAATTATTAGATATATACCAAAAATATAAGATCATAGATTTATGTATGTGACGAAGGAAGACATATATTTGAATGTTTTTATAGTTGATGACTATGTTGGGTTTTTAAGCATATAAAATACCCATCTGGTGGGGAATTCTTTATTAATATAAATTTTGTATCTTGGAATTGAAATAGAAAATCCTCACTTACATTGATTTCAAATGAATCTGAATATGTGGTTGTGTTCTAATAAAATAATAAGTTCATATAGATAAATGTATTACTTTAATATTTGAAATATGAATTATAATAACCCCATATCATATAATTTGATAATCAAAGTGCCAAAAATCGATCAAATATTCATGTTCACTGTTATATTCCCCAAAAAATTGGTATCATATATCAATTCCTAGAAGAGAATATGGTTGATGGTATCTTGAAATAGTATTTTTTCCATCTATGGTAAATTTACTAACATTCTCCCCAAAACACTACCAATAGAGCCCTTTGAGAAGTTAATGTTTTAAATGGCAGAAAACCCAACTTCCCATCATTGAGGTATGTTTTTTCTTGAGTTTCCTACAAATTTATTTCATGATAAGTTTCTTGATGATAATTCATATGTATGGGGAATACATTTACCATTGACTTGTGAAGTATTATTGTGTGTTTATTAAGTGGGAAATAAAAGAAATATTTAAATCTATCACATGTTACTCTTCTAGTTCAGAACTAAGAATATTTGATATGGGTTATTTTTTATGGATAAAATTTATATCAATGTTTTTCACTCTTATTTTATACACTGATCTAGCTCACAAAGTCTTTGAGTGGATCAATTAATGACTCATTTCTCTTCAGTAATTATTTAGTTCATCCATTCACTTTTTTTGATTATCAATAAAGGGTCAAGTGATGCATGAAAAATTTCAAAAAAATAAAAATGAGTGTATTATTGATCCCTTATCTAGTTGAAGTTGTCTTTTAATTAAATAAAAGATAAAATGTTATTTTTGTTACACTGATCTTTAATAAAAAGACCTATTTTGTTATAATTAGTTTCATTATCTAAAATACTTCATAAAACATGGAAGGATTAACGATCTATTTTGAAATAATTGATAAGATTTTTTGTTAAATTCAATAACTTCATATAGGTAAAATGGGAATTGAATTACCTATTTAAAGGTAAAATGGGAATTTTATTTCTAACATAATGGTATAATTGGAATCAAACTAACTATAAAAAGGTAAGTTTTGAATATCATAACCTATTTAAGGTTAAACTAATTTTATATTGTCCTAGATAAAGCTACAAAATTTTTTGTCTAATGGATCATTGGAGATTTCACAAATGAAATTTAATGTTTTTTATAGTTAGTAATAAAATCATAGCATTGGTTGAAAGTACATTGATTCTATAGAAATTTAGCTTTCCCATTATCTAATGGTAGGTCATTACATATATTAGGGTAACCTAAGTTGGTATTGTAATGCATAAGGGTAAGTGATTCTATGTAATAGTAGACCAAGAACTACATTATAGCATTTTACACTATGGAAAAGTTATTTTGGAATTGTGTAAGGGTAAAACAAGGGTTGCATAAGTGTATCTGATGTTTTGTAAAGGTCGATGAATAATTGAGTATGGTTTTTACAATTGTATAAAGGTATAAAGGTAATTATGTAGTTTTGTAAGGGTAGTATAAGGATTTTTAAGGTCACCTATGTTTTTTTATGTGTTTTGTAAAGGTCATTATTGTTTTCCATAGCTCTTGTATGGGTAATAAGGTCATATCATGCACTACTGCATAAAATGACTTTAACAATACTAGAATATTCCATTATCAATAATAAAAAGTACTGATATATGGAGTGTGGTTAAAATCCTAAAACCTTTATCAGTGTTAAAAAATAAATATTAATGGCCCCCTTTAATAGTTATAAAAAAAGTGTTCATAAATGGGTCCTTTAACTGTGATGTTTTTTAACTATTAAAGGCCCCTTTAAACAATGCTTTTTTAGTGTTGTTAAAGGGGTCCGGTAACATATCTATTTTAGATCTCATAAAATCATCATTGTTAATGGGGGTAAAAAATTCTAACATCTATGAGAATGTTTGACCCTTAATAATCACATCTATAACCCATTTAGCAGCACTCCACCACCCCTTAATCAGTGCATTTCATCCCCCTACCTTTATCAGTGCTTTTTGAATTTTCATCCTCATAAATGCAGACCTGGATTCGAACCCTATGCCTCTCCTTCAAATATGGAACACCTTTACCGCTACACCATATTTTCTTATTTCTGTTTGATGAGGTATTTTTTCTTTATATACATATTTGCATATATTTATATAATTTTATTTAAATACATTTATAAAATATGATGGTGTGTGATATATATATATATACTTATGTTTATTTAAATTTATTATATATTATATTCATTTACATATACAAGAATATGATATAAATATATATATCTATTTATTAATAAACACATATATGTATATGTATCTAAAATTTAAAAGAGGTTGGATATTGTTTTAAATAATTTTTTAAAAGATTTATTTATATATATATTAGAATATACATTTTCTGTCAATATTCTTATATATATATTTATATATGTGATTTATTATTAGTAAATATAAAAAACATCATATATTTAATTATAAATAAAATTTTGATGTGAAAAATAATAAAATTACAAGTCCATAATACCAATATGTATATATGTCCCAAAAATAAAATTGAGTTCCCACTGAAAAAAGAAAAAATTCCCCCTTAAACGAGGCTTAAAATCAATCAAATGTTAAAACAATTGAGGTACCCAAAATAAAACTCGGATTTATAGGTTTTCTAGGACAATTTTTTCCTTGAAAACTATTATATAGGGTTCGTCATTAATCTACATGGAGTGGATCTCTTCGCAATATTCAATTTGGTATGTGGTAGAGCCTAAATGGACACTCGGATCAAAAGTCATGGTTGTTTGAAGTTCGAGTTACGTTTTCAACTTATTTTTGATCCTTTAAATGTTTTTTATCTTTAAATTTCTATTAAATAACTGTTACTCGGTAATAATAAAAAAATTATGAATTTAATATAATTTATTAATTATTTTATAAGCCTTTTTCACTAAATATCTTATATTTTAATTGTAAATTCCTATTTACCTTATCAAAAACATATTTTAAAAAATATATATTATCATTATATCAATATAAATGTATTTTTATATTAATATAATATTGTAAATTCAATATAATTGTTTATGTAATATTTTATTATCGCCTGTAAAAAATCATTGATAAAGGGGTATCTTAATGATTTCCTCTAAAAAAATTGATGATAACCCCCCCCCCCACTTTTGGTGCTTATAAAAAACCACTGATAAAGCTCCCCCTTTAACATCATTTATTTTTAGTGATGTTAAATACCCATTTAACAAGGCTAAAAAAGAGTTGTTAACAACACAACAAATTTTTTAGAGATGAAAAAGGGGTTCTTTAATAGTGTTTTTAGCTAGCACTGTTATGTACTTATCACTAAATAAACCTAGTTTTGTTGTAGTGTTGCCACCAGTGAAACCGTCATGTGCCACCATGAGTTATAAATTCATGTGATACCTCTAGTATCTCACTGTGTTCTACTATCATATGATACCAGTAGTTATCAAGTTTTATTTCTATTCATGATATTTCACAACTTGAATTACTCGAGTTGTGTCATTTGTTGTAATAAAGATTAATCTTTTAACAAAATTGAAACATGTTAATTTCTTATAGATGTAGTTACACTTATGAGCATGAAAGATAGAATGAGATAAGGGTCACAGAATCATCCAATTAAGATACACTTTTTGATATTTTGGAGTCTAATTAATGTAATGGATATTGAGAAAAAAAATTGGGATATAATTTTTTAAATAATACATTGTGTCAATTATATGGAAATTACATTACCCCCTTTATTCATGATAATGAAAGTAGATCATTTTGGGTATGATAAAAATGATGACACACAGGGGTCATAGTCATCCTTCAAAGAAATAAAACTCATTAATAAATTTTCTATGTTCATTTATTCATCATCATCAATCAATATCTTGAGAAAATTGGTGTTTAATAAGAATGATAGTTAAAGGGATTTTTGAAAAACACTAAATTCTATTTCACCACCTCTCAATGTTTATGACCCTTTATGTGATCCTTTTATGAATTCTTCATCATAATAGTTACTTTTTCATACCACGTCATCTTTTTTACTCTTCCTTTTATCATAGTTGAAAGGGTAGTATCATATTTTTCATTAAAATTAAATGTTGGTGTCTTTATTATCTCAAAATCATTGAGTATATTACATAGCACATCAAATTTCAGATCATCTCTATCTTCTAAATCTTATATATTTGGATCAAATATATTTAGAATGTTCCTAACAAACCTATTAATAATTGTGAATTCATCTATATTACTTATAAAACATAAAATATTAATGAATGTATCATATACATGGGTTAAATAGCCTTCAATAGTTTCATAAAAAGAAATTTTAATATCCTTAAAAATTCAACTCTAAATAAGATGTTTTACTTCCTTAAACATTAAAATACCTTCGTAGCTGCTTCATAACTTTCTAATATTTTCTTTTCTCTTTATATTCTCATTACCATTATATAAAACTTATCTAATAGAGGTACTGAGATGAAATTTTGATCCTTTCCATATATCCCAAAAAAAATTTCCCAAATGTTAATGTTAGAAATATTAGAGAATTGTTGATAGAGGTGATACCAATTTTTTTTGAAATCGAGTAATAAATCCATAATACTGTCATTAATTATGATTATGATGAAATTATCAATTATTAACAAGTTTAAGATATAGGACAAACCATAAAAATTCAACCAGATAATGAAAATTCAACCTACTCCATTGATAATAATAAAAATAAAAGACTAAAATGTGCTAACAAAATATTAAAGAATCTAGTTTTTGTGGAGATTATTATTGGTGATCAATATTAAGGACAAAAAACCATGAGAAAAGTTATATAAATCATCCATACTAGTTTTTTTATCAAGTTTTAGACTTCAAACTGGTGTGGTTCAGTTTAGTAATGAGAAATACATGGGACTACTTATGCACTCAGAGGAAGAAATGATGGATGGGCTTCTGACTATCAATGAAAAACAAGAAGAGGCTAACCAGATGATGGTAAGGGAGCTTTGTGTGGTAACTAATGGTGAGAAGGATACCTGGATCAACTAAAAGGACCTTATATTAATAAGGAGATTTTATGAATGGACGATAATTAAGGAGGAGTACATTCAATCTTATGAGAAGATAGTCGATCACATTGAGTATATTATCAAAAATAATAAAGATACACAGGTTCATCCTCTATACTATAAATTATTTAGGGAGTAACACTCTAAGAATATTATGTTCTATTTAAATGAATTTTTGATTTATTATGAGTAATTTTCATCCTTGTTTAACTTATATAATTTCTCACTTGTCCTTAAAAGTGTTTGTTAATAAAAAGCTAATTTATAGTCAATAACTGACATCCATGGAATTAAATAAGGGACGTGATTATAGGAATTTGTATGTCATGAAATACAACACCACTTTACTTTCTTTGATTGTTGATGTTGATGACATTATTTTTTTATGAAATTAAGAAATGTTATGTGAATACTTTTCATTTCATATGAAAGATATATTTGATATTTAAACACATGGCCATATGAAATTTCTCTTGTTATTTCAAATTACCCATGAAATAGATAATATTTTCATCTCATATTATAATTATGAAAATTATCTATTTAAGTAGGATAAAATCTAGGTTTGTAGAGGTGTGTCCAATACTATTCTATTAGGTGTAAAAATTTGAAATTATAGTGAATTCAAATCTAGTAATGAAAAAAATTTATAATTTTAATTGTATTTATAATGCAATTATATATAACATACCTTGATATTTTATATTAAATCACAATATATGATATATATTAATCTAATCCTAAATAATCACATATTTGGTAAGAAATTATAATTATGAGATATATCTCAAATAAATAAAATCATGGATATGTGTATTTGATGAAAGAATTTTTTTTGGAAGGAAATACATATGATGACAGTGTTGGAGATGTTGGTGATTGGAAATATACATCTGGTGGAGCATTAGTTATTAGAAGAAATTTTTTATTATGTAATCAATAGAAAAAAATATAGTTGCAATGAGTTTAACTAAATTTGAATATGTGGGTACATCTAAGAAAGCTACACATATGATATGGGGGAAGAAACAACATGAAGATTTTTAGTTTTATGTTAAATAACTTATAATCATTAAAAGTGAAAATTATAGTTCTATAAATCTATTAATGAATCTAATTCACCATTTCACATCCAAACACATTGATATAAGATATTATTTTGTAAAAGGGAAGGTGGTTGTATGTATATTAAAACTACATATTTTTCCTTCTAATGAATATATTACTAACACTCTCACCAGACTACTAAGAACATATTCCTTTGAGACATTAAGGATTATAATGGGTATGCATCCCACTTTCCACCACTGATTTTGGTTTTTCTTGGGTTTCATCCTCTATTAATTTATGTTAATATTATTTATTATTTATTATATGAATACTGATAAATGTATTTCACTTGACTTTGGAACTATTCATATGTTTTTATTATGTAATACATGAAAGATAATTACAAATCTATTACAAGTAACTCTTTTGGATGAGCAAAAAGAGGCCTTGAGTTAAGTTATTTTCTAAGGATAAAATTTATGTTTTTTTCACTATTGTTTTCTACATCAATATAGCTCACAGTTATGTGGATTTTGAACAATTTATGACTCGGTTCACTTGAGTATTTATTTAATTCATTCGCTAACATTGGTTTTCACTTATATGAGTGGGAGAAATAATTAATTTTGAGTTGAAAATATGCGAAAAAATGTATTTACTAAACTGTCATTCATTATTTATTACACAAATATACAAATAATACAATCCTAAAACATCACAAGACCTAGTTTATTTGGTAAATTATGTATATTGCACCATAATTTAAAACATGGGTATAATAATATTTTTCTGAAATGAAAAATCATACTCTAATATTATATTAATCTTCTAATACTGCACATGATAACCTTGGGATATAGATAAGAAAAATGTGAGCTATAAAGCCTAGTAAGAGAATAATGAAATCATAACATGATGAATGTATCACATGTTAGTCAATAGTCATATCAAGTTGATTTAAAATTGGTGATAATCATAAAAATGGTCTTAAATGGATGATTTAATATGATAACATCAACAAAACATGGGAATTTCAAAACAACATAAAACATAATATCATGAGGATAAGTCAAGGCTAACCAACAAGAAATCATAATATCATGTGATTAGGATAACCACCCATTCCCTTTACAAGGCATCTCGTTTGATAGAAACATTACCCAATGAATTAAAGGTATATATAATTATAGTCTCACCTATCATATACATATTATGTAAATATGTTTGAATGACACATAGATCATACAATATAAGAATTAATTTCATCACATTTAATCCCATGATTAAGGAATATGTATTAAATAAATGAAATTCTATAATAAATTATATATAGGTACATATAATTGAATAAAATTGAGTGGAAATGGTGATGTATATTCAATACACAAATTATTGGCATGCAAAATCCCAAGATAATTTTATTTTCATAATGTGTGTACATAAAGATTTATGGAAGGTTTTAATGAGAGTTAAAAGTGGTATCTCATTATATGGAAATAATAGGGATAATAAAATTTTTGTTTAAAATATTATAATATGATCATTTGGAAATCAAATGGAATAATACAAATAATGTTTTTGAAAAACAAAGAGTAGGGGAGAATCCCCTTTACTTGAGAACCCGCTTCTAGAAGCTTAATAAGAGCTTATTAAGATATTGAGAATATCTTGGAAGAGATTTAAATAGGGCGAGAGAGACTAAATTCATAACCAATAAATTTTTAGTGAATATGAGTTTGATGATGGGTGGGTATTTATAGAAAAATAAGGGGAATGATTATTTATTAATTCCTAAACATAGGTTTTGGAATCTGTACGAAAAAATAATCAAAATCATAATACTTCTAATGGTTTATGTCATATATTTCTAAAATATAACAGTTTTGTAATATTTCATATGCCCAAGGACTAAAATCCTTAATATAGCACCTATGGTGATGTTGAATTGAGTCGTGTTTGTAATTAATTGCTTTCAAAACCATAGAATATAATAATGGAATTATCGAATTAATTAAGTGATTATAAAATTTAAAAAAATAGTTTAAAGGGTGGAGATATTTTTGTTCATGGATTCCCTTTATACTATTTATTAAATAACATTTGGTATGTTATAATGTCACAATACATATTGTATATTTATACTATATTTAATTTTTAATCAAAAATATGATTTTCTCATTAATATATGAAAAATTAACTATTGGATAATTTCAACATCCTAATTTAAATAATAATATTTATTCAAAAACAGTAATTCTAAATATATCATAATGTACACATTTAAATCGAAATACTATTTCACTGCAAAAACGTTCTATTCAGAAAAAAATAGTTTTCTCACAATTATAAAGAGTATATTATACTTCAATAAATTATATTTTTATTTGAATATAGGTATTATTTAATAATATAATTATATAAAATTAAAATTTAGTACAAAATTCTATAATTTATCTAAAATAATTTTTTAATTACAATCATATATTTTCCAATAGTAAAATTTTTATTTCTTTTTATCAAAATATAATTTTCATCGAATCATATGAAATTATAATAATAATAATAATAAAGTTTAAATATAATCATTGTTTTATTGAAAAGGAAAATATAAAAAATTAGACTACTATAGTCTAGATACACAGCCCTTGTTACACATGCATACGCCCTAAGGGTAAGTTTTACGATTATGGGGCATTCATGTGGTGGTTCGACCATCATGCTTTTGGTTGTGATCTTAAAAATATTTAACATCTCTTTTTAATAGTTTCATTAAAGCATCAATTATTGAATTTATACTTGGTATTGGTGAAGTTGAAACCCCACTGATGTGATCTCCCTCAAAATCTCTATTAAATTGGCTTCATAGTGTATGGGGCTACAGATCGAGGAAATCTCTCCATCCATTGGTGAAAATTATAATTTATCATAAATATGAATAAATACTAATCCTATTAGAAACTATACAATGAATATATTAAATATTAATAAGATTTATGATTTTTTTAAATCAAATATGATATATTTTATAATTAGTTAAAAATAACTGAAGTATTTATTGTGTTTTCTATAACTAATATGTATTTACTCAATCAAAATGGAATTTCATTTAGAAAAGTTCATGTCATTAAATTCAATCCCCTTTTATAAATTTCACTATAAAAATTTCTTTTTTTATATAAGATAAAATGAAGGTACTTTTATTTCATCACTTTTTATAGTTCCCATGATTCATCATAATACATATTGTTCCACCATAGAGATTTAACCAAGTTAGTCATATTTTTTAATAGGAAAATTATCTAAATTATCCAATCATCAATGGGAAATCCTTGTATCACAGATCATTCTCCAAGGGTACCACTATATGATTCTATACATGTGAGGGGTCTAGTATGAAATTCGTCAAGAATGATACATGGAACACATCTTCTACTTGAGATACGTTAGGTGGGAGGTAATTTCAATATGAAACAAATCCAATTTGATCAAGTATCAAAAAGGGGATGATTTATCTTTAAATAATCATTCCATTTTTTCCCAGACTCATCACTTTCATCCATGATGACATCTAAAGGAACACCAGATATCATCCCACAAAATCTAGGTCTCATAAATGACATTCTATGTAGATTTTAATTCAATATTTCATATAAATAATATGATGTTAAATGGTATGAACATCCTTATCATCTCTTGGATAAGATCATGCTCCATCGACATCTTCACTCCAACTACATCCAAGCATGTTGGAGTCCCACACCGCTTCCAATAAAAGCTTCGTAAGGTGTCATTTGAAAACTAGAGTAGAGGTAATTTTTTGGGAAAACTCTTCTAGGGGAAGGTGTTAGTCCCAAAATCAATTGAAATCCATTAAAAGTTATCTCATAATATCATCTTCAGTTTAAATGGTTATATTAAATTGACTATCTATCTGAGGGTGATGAGTAGTACTAAAATGTATCACTATATCTAGTCCCTACAAAAGGCCTCTTCAAAACCTAAAATTAAACATCATATCTTTATAAAAATATATATTGGTACTCTAAGTAGTCTTATCAATTTTGTTTATATATATCCAAAAGGGTTATTCAAGAGAGAAGTCATTATTAAAAGTAAAGAAATACACTAAATTTGTAAAGACATTGACTACCACAAAGATGGGTTATTTACATTAAATGTTAATGGGAGTCCTATTTAAAAATGAATGGTCATGTTATCTCATTTCTATAATAGTATGGGAAATTTTTCATCATACCCTTAAACATTTATCATTCATCCAAGAATGTTTGGGATAAAAATAATCGAGATATATATTCTAAAATCTATCAAATCATGTTATTCCAATAGATGTTTTTTTTAAATATCTATACTTATTAGTTATTTTTTTAATAGAGAATAAATATATAATAAAATCATATATAAGATACTTATTTAGATATTGTTTTTAAGGGATAAATATTTAGATTCCAAACATTGAAACTCCACATTTAGAGAATTTTAACTTTGTAGTATTCTCTGCATTTTTTATAGCTCCATGTCATATTTTTTGGGCCTACTTGATCTTCTAAGGAATGAAATTTTGATACCTTTTTTGAGTAAGGTATGATAAATACCCTTTTGGTATTCCAATTTTCATCCTTAATATGACCAAGAATATTGGATCCCCTTAAATATGTATCATTGATATGGTTACATAATCATTTATACTCAAAGTTTCTACTACATAATGTCCTTCCCAGTAAGGTGATTTATTAAACAATCATAATCATTTATTAGTTATAACCTTGTTATTTGGAAAATATTTTTTTCATTTAATTTAATATATACATATAGTTTATGATCCATATATATGATGAAAATATCCCTATAGAGATAATTTTATAAAATCTATAATGAGAATATCACTCTAGTTAATTCCACAACATGCATTAGGTAGTTATTCTCATTGATCATTAATTATTGGGAGGGATACACTATCACTTTTTAATATTGAATGATACACAACCCACGAGCTTTCTAGTTTCGTAATTGTAGATAAAAAATCCTTCCTTATAAGTTGGTAATTTTTTAATTGATGTAGTGATTATCCTCTTTTTTAACTCTTAAAATAATTCCACATATTCCTGATTCATGAAAAACAGCACCCCTTTTTAGGTAGCTTAGTCAGTAGGATTGAAAAACATGAGGACGTTCATAGAAACTAATTATGGTTAATATTTAATCCTAGTAAAATATGGTTCTTTATCATAAATTTTATTCTAAAACATATTTTAATTTAATCTATTTTTAAAGGATCCACAAATATCTATTTTTTCTAGATAACATGCCACATGAAAGTTAATTTTTAAATCTATAACTTTCTTTTACTATAATTTATATAAAACTTTTCTTTTTTCAAGGTATTAAATACAATATTCAAATTCTCATCATGTTCCCCTTTTCATTGGGAGTAGATAAGAATATCATCTATAAATATTACAATAGATTTTTTGAGCTAATCCCTAACGACACTATACATTAATTACATGAATATTTTTAGTGCATTAGTGTTACACCCCAAACATCAACAATAAGTTGACCTTTGAATAATAAAGTAGTTTATGTTGTACGCAACTTCGACTTCAAACACACCACAACCAATAATATTTGTTGTTATGAATGGAAATACCCACTTTTTGAAATTTTATAAATTTAATCTTTCAAAATGGACTACATTTTGGATTCCGAATATCGAAATTAACTTAGAGTGAATTTTTGGTATTTTTCTGAAAACGTTCAATTTTTGATGAATAGTGAAAAACAGTAAGTTATTGTTTAAAACTAAATTTTTATTTAAATTTATTTTAGGTAAAAATGGATACATAATATCTATATAAGTTCAATTTAATTTATTGGAATCATTATATAATAATTTTAGATATATAAAAATTTTATTGAACTTTTTTCCGTCTTTTACCCCCCTCCTAAGAGAATTTGCAAATTTACTTAAAACATAATATTACAACTTATATGAGTTGAATTTCTAAAATCCAATAGACACTATTAATATTAAGAAGTAAAATTTGGTTCAATAAGATAAAATTATCTTTTGGTGAATTGTAACTTTTATTTTTTATTTACCACGGTTAAAAGTAAATAGGGATATTAAAGGAAAAAATGATATTATTGTTACCCTAACACATGTTCTAATTATATTGGATACATGTTATTAGACCAGAAAAAACCCTAGGAATAACATATGATCCTCTAGGTACACTTGGATTAGATTTTGACATTTGTTATTATTTTATCTAAAGAAGAGTTAAAAGAGTTAAAATCAATGTTTAATAACTAAACCATTTTTAATATAGGGTTATACATAATATAAATTCTACTATAAATATTAATTATAAATATAAAAATATTTCATGCATAATTTTATTTTATTTATAATTTTTATAGATTAAATAATTTAATTTATTTATGACACAATGATGATGCATTAATTACCATATTAATGAAATTTAAAAATAATTGATAATATAAATACCAAAATAAATGTAATTTGAGAATTTTAATGAATTAATCTAGTCTTCGTGGTTAATATAACATGCCAGAGTTGATTAAATAATTTTCTATTGAATTAATAATGATGTTATGAATTTAACAATAACCAAATACCAAATACTGTTAAAATTAACATAAAATTGTTTTTAAAACAAATATTATATTATTAATTGATATTATATTCCTTAAGATATAAGGTTAGGTCAAAGGTATTAAATAATATTACACCTGTCATTAATGAACCACTTGAGGTTCTCTTGGATGTTTATAGTGGGTTTATTGGCCATATAATATAAAAATACAAAGAGACATGGTAAATGTCAAACTAATTAACTAGGAGTTAAATCTAAAAGATAAGGTTAATATAGTGACCCAAACCTGTCTAAAACCTATTCGTTGAGTGTTCATTGAACCATCCCCACCATATCCTATAAATAAATCTTTTTGTATCCATTAGAAAACTAAAATGATATTATTATAAAATAATATTTTAATCTTTTCGTAAGGTGCCCCTCACCACTCTTATAAAAGGGCACTTCCCCTTCTCTCAAATTCAAACCTTCAAAGCCATTTTTCTTGGCCAAACCCTACCCATATATCCTCTCAATAGTAATCCCTTAATCCTAGAGGCCTTACTTTAGTCATAAATCCATCCTAAGGAGCCCTTTTGATAAAATCAAAAGGGGGAACCCGAAGAAAGGTAAATATTTCATCACATATTTCATGTTCTTTTCTTCTTCCACTTACTCCTTCTTTATTGTTTAAATTATAAAATAATAACTCTAGTATATTCTATAAACTGTAATTTTATTATAAAAATGGTACAAACCTATTCATTATTCTATCCATCCTATAAATGACAAATTCACCATACGTGCGTACGTACAGATTACAGTCTCCACATCGTGGTGTAGTTTTTTATTCAAACACTTCATAATTTGGATGGGTATAATAATGAGTATAAGTGATGAAAATAATAAATATAACATGATAATGATTCTGTATATATGATATTATATCCAATTATATATGAGTTGAATATCAAAATAATGATATTGTCGCTTGTGTGTACGTACGGATTACTGTCTCCACAAATGCGTTGAGATTCATTCCCCATTGTATCCATTAAATACAAATTTTAATTTTATGATTAAAAATAATGTTTAAATACATGATATAATTATGAATATTAAAAAGACACATACTATTCATAACAAACATTACTTATGTAACAATGAATATGAAGGAAAATAAATATGTTAACAGCCAAAACGATGATACTGCTGAAATATTATTAACAAAGCAATATTGGAAGATCATATATGATATCATATTAATGTATATGGTTTTCTTATAATTTAATAAAAATGACTTTTCCATTATACTGTAGGATAACCTACCCTCAACCAAGGAAAAGTACAAGGTAAGTGTTAATTTCACAATCTCTTCATTATCCGAGGTTGTCCATACGTAATTATCTAATAGGACCTCTTTATCATCCACATCCATGCTTCTAAAAAAAATATTTCGAATTTTTTTTACTATTTACTATAAAATGGGTTAAAGTCATTTATATCGTTATTTGACCTTATATGTATTGAAAAGAATCTTTCCGTTGTTTTCCTAAAAAGGTACTTTATAACCTTTTCGACAAAATTAAGGTAAGAATGTTTTTTTAACTTATACGGCGAGTATGGTTGTTTTCCGCCATTATAACATTGTTGAAGCTTCCCTTACAATCTTAAATTAATATTTACAAAAAAAATGTTTTCTCTTATAAATATATTAATTTTAAATGATTTCAAAATAGAAAGATATATTTCTCTAAAAATGGTTTTGATTTCATCTATGCCAACATCCTTTGATGGATTTTATGATTATTTGATGTTGATTTATTATGATACAAAACATACATATTGTATAGAAGGTTTTGTTATATGTTTGACTATGGATGTGTTATTTTTACATCATTAATGGTTTATGGATAAAGTATTGACATTTTGTATTCTAGTTTTAATACTAATGTTTATTTTATGTTCTAACATTTTCATATGAGGAATGAATTGGACTTAGTAAGTGACGGGTGGAGCCTGCTATATCTACTAGATGCATTGGTAGTTATCATGAGACAAAATAGTGTCTTGGAATAAGGCCTTGACAATAAATTATTTGTAGTCCTGGCATAATGCCTTGACTATGTGATTATGAAGTCTGGAATTATGAATTCCATTATTATGAAAGTGGATACTAGATATTGCATGTGATTATTCATCTAGTAGAATTTCCATTTGAGTTATTAAATGGCATTATATTTATTTATATTTATTATATGATGAATAATTTTAAGTTTAAAATGATTTTGTTTTAGTCTTATATATTGCCTTAAATGTTTGTGCTTATTTATAAAAGTTTCTGCTATATTGTAAACCTTACTAAGAATCAAAGCTCACCCCTTCCAATGTTTTATTTTTCCCAGGATGCGAAGAAGTATATTATGACTGACCTACAAGTATAGTCAGTGGTATATGAATGTGGTTAATAAAGAAAATGTTTCTTGTTCTTTTTCATTTCATGGTGTAATGTAAAACTGATGAATGTATCTAGTACATCCAAGGCTACTAAAGAAATCGGTCTTTCGAGAAATGAGATTTTGTGATCATGCCAATGTTATGTAATAATGCACTGAATCTAGGTAATTGGGGTCGGGTTGTTACAATTAGTGAGTCCAACTGGATTTAATGTTAACTATTTTATCCTATAACTTATAAAAACCCTATCTTGGGGATATCATCTACCTTCAGCTTTATTTGGTAATATCCAAACTATAGATCAACCATATAAAAGTACTAGTATCCATATAGCTGGTTGAATAAGTCATCAATATCTGGGAGAGGATACTTTTAATTTATCACATTCTTGTTATGATCACGATAATCAATTTAGAGGTGAAATGACCAATCCTTATTATTGACAATGGGGGCCAGTGCACCCTATAGTGATGAACTTGGGAGTATAAATCCTTTATCATGATTTTTCTATCATTTTTTCATCTATTCAAGATTGAAATTTTTTCATTATATATGGATTTTTGAATATTTCAAATCCTCTAGGTATAAGTTAAATTGATAACTCAACCTCATAGCATAGAGGAAGTCCATATAATTCTTTGGGAAACACATCAGTATATTCCATTACAATTGTTAGGTCATCAAGGATGGTAATTTATTTAGTCTAAAATATTTTATCTAGATAATATTTCTAGTATGGAAATAATATCAATTCTTGAAATGACAATACCAATGAATATTCATCCTCATCATTGAACATGTATGGAATCATAGGGAAATTAGTGATAGAGGGCCGTATTTCCTTCTACTATAAAGTTATAAAATCTCTATACAAGGGAAGACAATGTGTACCAATAATTGCATCAAATTATACTGAATAGACTATCCTAAGGTTCAATAGGAAGTATATCCTAAAATATATATATAAGGTAGAATCTGTATACTTGTTATGAAATACATTACCCGTTTTATTTTTTTCTAAAAAATTGCTATACTTACATGTTTGAGATGGTTTTTTAATAGTTTTACTAAACATTCATGATATAAAAGAATTTGTAGAACCATAATAAAAAAGTATATTCACTATTCATGACTGAATAACCGTCATACCTATCACCACATAATTGTTAGTATCCACCTCAGTAGTTGTAATAAAATAAGATCACCAATTATCTATAAGAATTGGATGTTGTTCAATGGTTATTATTGGTATCCCCTTTATTATTTTATAGATTCAAAAAGTGTCCATGGTTATTATAGTTTAAACATTGAATAGGTGGATAAGGAATTACAAGAGTATTCCCATCTTCCATTATGGTGGTGGGTTTATCCTATTTTCATTTGCAAGATATGTTACCTTCTTCCCACACATGATGAATTTCTTTAACCACTTCATATAATTTTTAGGATTCTTCTTCCCGCACTATTGACTAGGGGGTATGATAATTTATTTCCCTCTGAGATTCCTATATCATGACACTATAATTAAAACGCATTGTCAACTTCCTATCACCATACCCATGAGACCCTTATGTTTCATTGATCTATACTTTAACATTGAGAGAACATAAGACCATTTACACATAGCTATAAAAGTATAAAATATCTAAATCATTTTGTATACTTTTCTTTAACCCACCTAATAAAAGGAAAACATTAATTTTATGGGAAATGGAAAAGTGATAAGTATACCATACATGTCTTTTAAAGATCATATCATACACCTCGATGTATTCATAATCCTTTTTCTTGAGGTTAAAGAAATACCTCCCACTTTATGTTGGAGAGTTTGGGGAGTATATTTATTAAAATATCATTTTCATGTATTCATTAAAATACAACACTATAATTTCGTCCTCTAAGTTAATATTTTCAATCAAATTCCACTATTGATCATCTTCTCCTTCTATATGGTAAAATCCAAGAATTTCATATTCATCATAGGATCACTGAATAATGGAGAGGAACATTTGAATGGAGTTGATCAATTTCTCTACGATTAATGGATAAGATGATCCACTAGAATTAGGAGGACATTATCAGATAAATAACTCAATTGAAACATCCTCTTCCTTAGGGGGATGTCTGTTTTCCCCCTAATTCACATTTTTTATTCAAAACATTATTTAATTGAGAGAGTATTATATTAATGTTCTAGACTCATGATCCCATTGGGAAAGGCATCTCATTTGGTCAGCCATTACATTTCACAACACATTTGTTATTAACTTGGTTCCTCATATTCCGAGAAATTTAATAAAATAAAGTGAAAAATTAGGATGAGATTTTGAAAACTACTAAACACAGAAAATCAAAATGTTAAAAAACTAAGGGATAACTCAAAAATGACATACCATCTGTAACCTATGAATTTATAACTATCAATAAATGTGATCCTTGGAATATTTCATAACATAAAACAATATATTAATTTTTTAACATTTATAATGATTTGTATATAGATTATGATATTACCCACGTATATCCTAAAGAGTTTCAAACATGGTGTGCATATTAGACAATTTATCATGCACCATATGATGATTGATTCAAATCTCAATGCACTTTTCGTGGCATTATTAGCCATAAGAACAATAGTGCTAGACCCACATCTTAGTATTATATCTAGAAATGGATTTTATTTTTTGGAAACCACATAATCTATATTTTTTTCATAATATCTATATATATCTGTTTTCTATTTTTGGTCTTATAACAAAAAAATTTCTATGATTTTTTAATCCCATTCCCCAAAAATAAACTCTGATACCATCTTTGAAAAAACATATCTTCAGTACACCTTAATTAATGATTTATTACAAATAGATAGGCAAAATACAATCACATGATATCATGGGGCCTTTTATTTTTGGGAAATTAGGTACATAGAACCTTAATTTGAAAAATTATTATAATAAAATGTTTTAAAACCCCCAAAACATTCCTTGATATTTAATCATTCTTATAACCCTGCATGGGATAACCAATTGACATAAAAAATAAATGGGTCGGTTATAAATCCCATTAAGGAAATAATCAATGCATATAATGATGAAATTAATACTTGTAAAACAAGAGGAATATCAAGATGACATATATTGGGGGAGAATAATAAACACGATCATCAAAGCAAGATATGTGATGATAACGTTAGGGAAAACTATTAATGTGGTAAAAATATAGAACATGACACCTTAAGAATAATTCAAGGCTAAATAAAAATACTACATAACATAGTGTTCATAGGAAAACCTCTCATGCATGATAAATAACATATCTTGAGATAAAAACAACACCCAATGTATTTGAGGGTTGTATAATTCTAGTCTCACCCATCACATTAATATTATGTATATGCATTGTGTTCTATGTAAGTCATACTACATAAGAACATCTTTCAACACTTTAAATTAAATTATTTTTTAGTTTGGAATAAATAGAAGTCCCTAATAAATTAATTATTGGTATATGTAGGTGAATACCCTTGAGTGGAAATGGTGATGAGAATTCACTACACAAATTCATTCCGTGGAATATTGTACTAAAATTTTGGAAACATAACTGATGTACATGAATATTCAAAAGGTTTTAATAAGAGTGAAAGGTTGAATATCATTACATGTGTATAATAAGGATATTAAAATTGATGTTTAAAAATAAATTCCAATGTTATAAATAGGAAATAAAATGGAATAATAAAAATATAATTCTTGAATAAAAAGGAAGATGAGAGAATCCATTACCTTGAGTGATTCCTTCTAAAGGCATGGGAGGTATTTCTTAAAATCATCAGATCACATTTGTGAATTTGGAGAGGGAGAAGGATATGGAAGGAAGAGTGAGATTAAATTTATTATTGATGGATTCATATTGAAGGGTAGTGGGATTTTTTGTGGGTATTTATATAAAAAGTTGGGGATTCATTATTAATTTCTAAACATATCTTTTGGACTATATGTGATAAAATAATCAAACTCGCAAACATTACCAATGTTTTCTGCAATTTTTTCTTACAAAGAGGAGTTGTTTTTATTATTTCATTAGAGAAATATTCAAATAACTGAAAATTATACATTTGGAGATGTGGTTGAGAGTTATGGTTGTAAATATTTAATTCTAAAAACCTAAAAATATAGTATATGTTTGGGGGATTCCTTTAGAGTTTATACAAATAAAAAATTACATGAAACATATTATTTTAAATTGTAACTATATTTTTGGTCATTTATTCCTTTAATAATATTTATTACATGACTTTTGATCAATTATGATGTCATACTACATGACATTTATTTATTCCATATTTATAATTTAACAAAACATTTGACTATCATATAAAATTATTAAAAAATAACTATTGGATAATATCAACATATTAATTTCAAAAATAATATTTATTTTACCAAAATAATTATCTAGATATTAAAATTTTCACTTTGAAATCAAAATTCTCATTTATTGACAAATTCTGGTTTTTATGCCAATAACATTTTTCAGACCCTTACAAAAAATATATTTATCATAACAAAATTAAACTATTATTTTTATGTATATATTATTTAATTATACTATATGAAATTAAAATTTAATTAATAATTATTTAATTTAACAAAAAGAGTTATTTAATTAAATGATTAGGTTTTTTGAAAATAAAATTTGGGTTTTATTATTTCAAAATCTAATTTTCATCTACTCATATTAAATTGTAATGAAAAAATCAATTTTTTTTATTATTTTAATAACATATAAAATATTTAAATTCATTCTTCTATGGTATTCATACAAAATCCATTATTACACTAGAATATGGCCTTATGGTATGGTGTGTGATGGTGGTTCTTTGTTAGTGAGGTAAAAGAAACATAGTTTGAGTTTGGATCTTGATAAGATTGTACTTATTCCATAAAAAGTTTTTTCATGATTTAGTTTTCGAATTATAGCTCAATATTAGTTAAGGGAAATTCCCAGTGATTCCATTTCCCATGGTTTCCTCAAAAAAAATCATAGGGTATTACCCTACTTGTATAGGTCATCCTTCATTCTATTTGTGAAAGTTAGACATTATCCCAACCACAAATGTATATTAAAATTATGAATAATTTTGCAGTATTTATAATATCAATGATTATTATTATTATTGGTCTTTTAAATTCAATATTATATATTTTATAATTGGTCCAAAATAACCAAAGTAAAGCATGTTTTATCTATAACTATAAGAAAAATAGTCAATCAAATGGGAGTTTAATTTATAAATGTTTAAGTTGTTATAGAAAATAAATCCAAAGGGGTGTATTATTGATCATATTTGATAATGATGTTTTATTTTATATCAATAAAATAATATATGTTTTGATTTTCTCACTGTAATTCAAGAAAAAATACATGTGCTAGTGGATGTAGAGACCCTATATATTACATTTGAAGGAATATAGAAGTCCTAAATATTTATTTTTAAAGTCTTGAAGTGATATTGAGTTAAATTCACTACCTATGTAGAGGTAAAATGGGAAATTCATCACCTATGTGAATGCAATATGGTAATTTCATTATCCACATAACGGTAAAATAGGAATTACACATCCATTGTATTGGTAAATTAGAAATTTCATAACATATTTAAGGTAAAAAAAATTATATGGGGATGTATGAATGTACTAAATGATATGCACAAAATTTTTATGGGATATTACATAAATTTATCTAAATGATTCATATGGGTAATGAGAAAACCTTTGAGATTTGAAAATGTACATTAAGAAAACATAAATTTTGCATTCCCATTTCATAATAGTTCGTCATTATATATGTAGTGGTAAACCTAGGTGATACTACACTATATAAGGGTCGATAATGAAATGTAAAGTTGGAAAAATGCTACGGAAGGGTAGTTGGAACTGTGTAAAGACAGTGATGGTAGTGCGTCTGGGTAAATTGAGGGCTATATAAGGGTATATAATGCTACATAATGGTTGAATAATCATTGAATGTAGTTAGTTGGACCATTGTAAAGGCCATTACAGAACTACATAAATGATGGATGAGGATGTGCAAGAGAATCATTTTAGCGAACTAGTCTTAACACATGTTAAAATTACATATCTTTTGTGGAATACATACAACATTACACAAACAGACACATGAAGACTATACTAGTCTAGTGCGTTTGGAATCAGAGAATCATAAACAGTAGTACATAAGTGAGCTAAATTACATCCCACTAGGTACTTCATGAATATAACCCTTTTTAGACACATCATGTATTATACCTATATTCATAACATAGGGAGAAGTAAACATAAAAAGGGGTGAGCTGAGACCCTCAGTAAGGGTAAAAAATGGAGACATGTATGTACAATCAAAAGCATAAGGGTATGAGAACATGATCAAGAAAATATAAGATCAAACCCTCTATATCAATGATCATAAACATGAATAATGGTATAAAGATTGGCAGATCATAAGAAAATAATCATAAAGAAGTAAATAACAGAATCCAAGAAAGAAAAACATTATAATAAAACATGGAATTTTGGAAGACACATAAGAATATAATATGATTTTCATAGTATCCATGTAATATCATCCAAGACCATATTGATAGTATAGGTTAACTCCTAACACCATCTTGGTAGTCATGGTTCACTCCCATGGAAATCTTGGTCGCATGGGTTCACTCTTCAAATCAAATTTGTAGTTATGGTTCACTTTCATGACCATCTTGGTGGTCAAGGTTAATTCTCAAGACCATATTTTTCTATCTCATGATATATAAATCCATATCTAATGTATTGTATTGAGAAATAAGTCTCACCGGTCTCATAATGAAATCATTCATACATGTTACAAAAGATCATAAATAAAAATATCAAATACCATAAATGAAATTGGAATTATAAAAAATTTATTATGTAACAAAATATGTAAAAATTCATGTTTCATAATATTTTAATCATAATACTTGAAAATAATCAGGTTTCAAAAGCATATAACCCATGAAAGAGAAACGAGTTTCATCAACATCAAGCCATTAGAACAGAATCCATTCAGAGAAATAATATGATGGGAAACAATGAATTATTTCCATATAAAGTCATGAGTGATATCAATGTATATTATATTATATGTGAAATAAATTTTAATTAACTTTTAAAACATTTCATGAGGAAAATATTATTTATCCATTGAAAATTATTTTTAAATCATAAATCCTTTTTGAAAACATTTTTCAATGAAAATAGATGTGAAATGTTATAAACAAAGAATTTAAAATGTTTTTAAAATCATTTTTCCTTGAAAATGATCTTTGTTGATCTTTTCAAAACATTTTTAATTTTTTTGGAAAACATGGTTATGGAATACATTAGATTATTCACAGGAGAGAGACATGGCCAAATTTTACATGACATTTTTATCATCAATACCAAAGAGTGGAAATTTTTTACTAAAATATAGATATATGTTGAATAAACATAGGATACAGAAACTCATGAGTGTTCTTGAGATATTTATCATAATATTTCAACAATGGAATCATAAACACAAACAATCTCTAATGTAGATAAGATTGTATCAATAAACTCATATAACTTGATAACATGGGATCATACTCTCCATGTAAGAAAAGGGTAATTAAATAAAGCCTATGATATCATTAAAATAATTGTATTCATGATAAAACATGTAATATGGATGTATATAGTCCTCAAAAATAATTTACGTGCATAATAATACTTGAGTCTCAAAGAAAGTAAAATTGAGATAAAACTATTTTACGAATTTGTTAACTTTTGAAACATAAAACCCATGAAAGGAAGATCATAGAATGGATATGTACATACTGAAAAATTTAATTATAAGATACATATAACAAAATCATGGGCATTATATAAACCAAAAAAATAATATAGTGGTGAACATAGCATGTATCTCATGTAAATAAAAAGGGAGATGAAATCCCCTTACCTTATGTCTTGACTTTCATCGTACTCATTCAAACCACCTATATAATTTATATATATATATATGTATATTTATTTATATATTTATTTATTTTAAATAATTTTCAAAAAAATATTCTTATATCTAATCCAATATATGGTTATATTTGGAACTTATATTACCCACTTTTTACAATCCTATGTTACAGTTTCACTTCGAGTAATATTCGCTTTGTTCTTCGCATGTGTCTTAATTTGTTTTATATGTGGTCCTTATACATATATCATGATTAGTGAATGTAAAACATTATATAAATATAATTTATATTCATTATATATATATATACTATAATAATTTATAAAATATATAAATATTAAAATAGAATACACTGTTCATGTAGATAGTAGGTTGTACGTACGCATGAACGTTATTTCTGTTTTTTATTGCTGTATTGAATGAGAGAAGGTAAATGAAATTTGTATATATATATTTATTTATATATTTAATTATTATGGTTTAATTATTATATCATATATATCATATAATTTCACTTAACCCATCATTAATACATTCCATGTATTCTGTGAATGAGTCACATTGCTTTGAGGGGGTGGTAGTCAACACTTCCTCAAATGGAATTATCATATTAACACCAAATGGAAAGTAAAAAATTAATTTTTTGTTAAAATAATAAATAATTTTAAATAAATATTAAATATAACATATAAAATATATAAAAATATTGTCTATAATAATTTCCACCACGAGAGGCGTTAAGGAAAATTGAACAATCCTCTTTTAATGAGGTGGTAGTTTTCTATACACAAAAACATTTTGTTAGTTATCCATTAGATAGAGGTGTGTATAAGTATAGTTTTATCATTTATCATAAAAACATAATATTATATATATTATATTGGTTCTGTTATACAATAATGTAGTAAAGTGATTGGAGGTTGGAGGAGGAAAATAATAGAAAGGACTTGAGAGAAGACGTTACCTCTAAATCAGGGTAACTCATTTGGGTTTGTGAGAAAAGGATTACATGGAAGACATTATACAAAAATTTAGGCTTTAAGGAGGAAGGGAGGGAATTAGGGATATTATTTGTGTAGTTTCTGGACGATCCAAGGGGCTTTAGATGTGTGAGGAATTGGTAGGAAATGTTCCCTTTTTATAGTGGAGGAGTGACACTCTTGTAAATTTTTTAAGAGATAGTTTCACCCACGTTTTTCTTGTTTAAAATGGTTTAAATATTGGTCCATAGTCGATAAAATTGATTATAGTGTTTAAATATGGCCATAAAATGGTTGTTTTAGTAGTTTCTAGTTCGTTTTGGGTCTTAAATTTTAGGATTAGTCAATAGTTATGCTTAATTTTTCCTTAATTGATGTAATTAATTTCAATTACATTGACTAATATTTTTGGTCAAAAACTATGTTAAACTTATTAGATATTATAAATTATGATTATTAAAATTAGGGAATCCATTTTTTAAAATTACTACCACAAAAGTGTCAGAAATTAATTTAAAATTCATCGCATAGTTGGCTCCACAATATGGGTTTTTAAAGTTAAAATGAACAAACGTTTTCTATATTTTTTTCCAATTTCAATGTTAAATTTGTTTAATTACCACCATTGTATTAATTTATAAAAATATTATCTAACTAAATATTAATAAAAATTTAAAATATAATTTAACATCATAAATAAATTAGATGAAAAATCAATTTTGAATTAAATTCTGGTATTATTCACTATTCATCTAAAAATGTAGTTTCTCGGAAAAAAACCAAAAAATATCCCTATGATTATTTTGAAATTATTAATTTAAAAATAAATTTTATTTTATCAAATTAAATTTATAAGTGTGTCTAAAATTAATTATATTATTTTTCATAAAATGACATTAAAATCGGTCTATTCAATAAAGTAGTATTTTTAAACATATATGGACTTCACCAAAAATTAAATATTTCATTATGAATATTTTTTATTTACATAAAAATTTATAAAAAATATTGGAGAATTAGTTATTAATATTTATATTCACATTTTTCACGGCTAGGTTATGATTATCTCATTTAAATAATTAAAAAATAAAATGATGTTTCGTAGAAATGTCGGTGTTCCATGTAATGTACACCAAGTCATTGTTGTGTGTAACATAGTACAAGTTGATGTCTGATGGTTCTTATGCCAATTTAGTGTATTTTAACTTACCCCAAGTTTGATCCTTGTGAAATGAATTTTTGACATAGTGTATTTTAATATTGAAATAAAAATTTAATTTATTTGAAAAAAAGGTCCATAAAAACTCAAGGTGTTACATTATACCCCCCTTAAAATAAAATTTACCCTAAAAATTAGTTACTCGAGTAAATATATGAGGATATTTATGCTTCCTAATATCCTAAAGTTTCCTCGTAACTTCTTCTAACTGGTGATTTCTCTATAAAACATTAAACATGTGAGTTGTCTTCATTCATGTAACTCTCTGTGCGATCCATAATTTTAATCGGTTTTTCCTCGTACGAAATATCCTTCTCCATTGGTATGACCTCTAACTTCAGAACATATTATGGGTCAGGTTTGTACTTCCTCTAGAGATATTCATAGAGCACAACAAGGATTTGAGAGAGATTTGGAGTATGTGCCAAGCGATAGGCTACTATCCTAATACAATCAAGAATCTCAAAGGGATTTATATAACTTGGAATTAGTTTCCCTTTATTCTTAAATCTTACAACTTCATTATAGGGTGATATTCATAGAAAAACCATTCCACCAACATCAAATTCCAAATCGCATCAATGGATATCATTATAATGTTTAAACTGACTTTGATATTCACTGATATTCTAATAAATGGTTCTAACCTTCTCAACCATTTCATCTACAATCTCAGGTCCCAAAAGCATTCTTTCCCCAACCACATCCTATAACATTGGAGCTCTACATTTCTTAACATAGAGGTATTTATAGGTTACATCTATATGATTTAGTGAACTATATTATTTTATGAAATCTCAACTAGAGGAATGTGTTTATCACAACCATATTTGAAATCTAGAGAATAAGATCTCAACATATCTTCTAGGGTTTGAATTTTTATTTCAAAACAACCAACTTCATGAGGATGATAAGTAGTATGGAACTTAATTATGTATCATGTTCTTTCTGAATACTTCACTAGAACTTTGTGTCAAACCTCATATACTAGTTTGATATAATGGAGTGTGGTAATCCATGCGACCTTGCCACTTCCTTAATATATATCTTGGAAAACATATCCAATGAAATGTATTCCATGATAAAGATGAAGTTTTTTGACTTATTAAGGATATATACTACCACCCATATAGCATTAAATCCTTCTAAGTTTTTGGGTAGTCTGATGAAAAAAACCATAACGATGTTATCCCATTTCCATTCTATTATGTGTAATAATTTCAAAATCCCTTTCTAATTTCTATTTTAATATTAACTTTTTAGAATAACAAGCACCGAGATACTAAACATGTGATATCTCTCTCTTTTACATCCCATCAGAAGTATTCTTTCAATTCCCTGTACATCTTTGCACATCTAGCATGAATAGTTAATGAAGAACAATGAGATTCCTCTAATATATCCTTCTTCAAATTCGGTATAGAAGGATCAAGTATATGTTTCTAAAACCTTATCATTCCTTCCTAATCATTGTTAAAAAAGGAACATTCCTAACCTTACTTTTCATGTCTTCTTCTTCCTTTGGTTCTTCCTAAATCCTCACTTGGATAGAGGGTTTAAAATTCATTTGAGAAAGATAATATTTTTCCCATTCCTTTAAGATTTCTAGTTCAATCATTTGAAAATCAAGAAATATTATACCTTTTGTAATACTTATCATGGATAAACTTGTATGATCCTTTCAACTCAAATCATCGGCCACATTGTTCACTTTCCTCTGATGGTAATGTATTAAGATTTTATAAATCTTTATAATTTCTAACCATAGTATCTATTGTATGTTCAACTCCTTCTGTGTGAATATATATCTCCGGATTTTATGATCAATATATATATATATATATCACACATATCTCCATAAATATAATTAATCTATATCATTATTACAAAATTTATCAATGCTAACTCCAAATCATGATTAATGTATTTTTTTTCTCATGAATATTTTGTTGTCGTGAGTCATAAGCGATAACCATGTTATTTTGTAAAAGAACACATCCTAGTCCCTTCTTGGATGCATCACTAATGATTACAAACCCTTCTCCGCTATAGGGTAATTTAATAACATGTTTAATGACTAACATTCCCTTCAGTTACTTGAATATTTATTCATATTTATCTATCCATAGGAACATGACACCCTACTATGTTAGCTTGGTTAGAGTATTAGATGGTCATGAGAACATCAAGAAAAATCTTCGATAATATCCAACTACACCAAGAATTATATGGATATCAATCCCCATGGTTGGTCTAATCCATAATTCAATAGCCTCTTTCTTTTAAAGATCTACTAATATACCATCTCTTGAGATTATATTACCCAAAAATGAAACCATTTGTAGCCAAAATTCAAACTGTATAAATTTTTCATATAAATTCTCCTTCTTGGGTATTTAGTAAAATTTTCAAGTGATATTCATTCTCTTATTTAAAATTTTAAAATATAATAATATCATCTATAAATAATACAACAAACTAATTGAGTTAATCTCTAGAGACTCTATTCATTAAATCGTTGATGATAGAAGGGTCATTAGTAAGGCCAAAAGGAATCACAATATATTCACAGTTTCTTTACATTGTATGGAATGCCATCTCGGGTATACCCTCTTTCTATCCACTCAATTTATTATATCCAAAACAAATATCAATCACATAAAAGTATTGAACACCACAAAGTTGCTCGAAAAGTTCATAAATATGGGGAAAAAGGATACTTTTTTGTAATTATGGTCCTATTAAACACTCAATAATTAATGGAGCGTCACATTGATCCATCATTTTTTATATACTAATTTTTCCCATTAGTTAATGATATCCAAAAAAAATGTTCAATCCTCGGAATGTATTATAATCTATATAGTTGATCAGACAAGCCATCAGTATGGGGAAGAGGATAATTTTTCTCGATTATGAACTTTTTGAACTCCGGATAATCCACAAAGATTATCATTGATATATATTTCTTTTTCACAAAAATAATTGGTCACCCCAAGGTGACACAGTTGGCCAAACTAATCCCTTATAAAGGTTTTCTTGGATTTTTCTTTTCTATTCCTACAAATCAATTGGATCCATTATATAAGTAGACATTGATACTGGATTGGAACTAGTTATAAGTTCAATTGAGAACTGAACTTCACGTTATAGTGGAAGACTAGACATCTCTTCTGGAAAGACATCTAAAAAATCCCGAATGATAGGAATATCTTCTATATTGATTCTCTCCCAATCTATTTGATATAAACAAACCTTTCAAATGGTAATTATGTACCACACACTGGATATAATTTCCATAGGAATTTCATACATATCATCTCATTGATGGGTGATCATGGAAGGGTTTAAAATTTCAAATATAAATTCACTTCCTTGATAATTAATGTGGTATTTATACAGATAATGAAAATCCATTTCTAATATGACATAAAATTAAACCAAAGGGAGAATAACATGATTTGGAGGAATTATATTCCCAAAAAATTCAACAATAGAAGAATTGAATAATTGATATGAAATCGTTGTACCACTAGGGGACTCCATTGCTAATTCCACATAAAAATGTTTTCGGAAATCTTGACACCAATATACAGTTACTTAGAAATGAAAGAGTGGGTAGATACATAATAAAATAAGCATTTATAGTTATATAGTAGATGGTAAGTGTATCTTTCATCACATAGTTATCACACCCCTGATCATAAATAGAGATTTCATGAGATTTCCCCTTTTCCTAGGGCTTGAGATGATATTTACATTGATCATCAGCATCATTCCTTGGGTTTGGGCAGTGTTTATCATAATGATCATCTTCCTTACACTTATATCACTGAATTATGGGAGTTTATTTTTATTCTACTTTTTCCCCATTAATAATGATAGCTAACTTCATCCCATCACATCAGAAATAAAATTCATGATGGCCTTCCCTTGAAAACATAAACCATTTATCATAACACTTAAGGAAATTTCCTCCATGATTCTTTTCACACATATATCATAAAGTTAATATGATCTTCCTCTATTAATGGTTTTTAGATTTTCCCTTAAACTCCATCTTCATCTTCTATTAAAAAAATGATATTGATATGTGACTATAACATTCATTTCAACCATGATTTCAAAATTAACAATCTCTTCATATCTAATAAATTCCCTTATGTACAATTCCCTTTTGAGAATTGGATTTAAGCCCCTGAAGAACATATCAACTTTACTTTGGGTTTGGATGATAATTCATGAAGCGTACGTCTCAAGTCTTATGAAATTATCCTTGTAGGTACTAATAGTTTCCTTATACATTTGATTCAAATCAAGTAACCCTTTCACTATATTGGAATGAAGAATATTAGAAAAGTATGTATTGAAAATAAGTTCTTGAACTCATCCCAATCCATGGATTCAATCTCATCTTGCTACCTCATATTCCTGATTAGATTCCACCATTGGTCTACTTCTCCTAATAACTAATAGACATCCAAAATGATGTTATAATTCACTGAAAATTGCATAAAAAAGAATATATCTTCATTATTATTGATCCATTTTCAGGATCAAGTGGATTATATTACCCTCTGAAACAAGGTTTTAGTTTCCTCATGGAATACTGATGATATTTTTCCCTTCTTTTCATATTTGGAAGTCCACCATGATTCATAGCTTGAGAAAGATGTGTGAGCATAAGAATGGGGGTTTTCATTCTTAATCCCATCGAATTTAGTTTCTCAAGTGTTTAGTCATTTCATTTTCCATCACAATCACCATTCATATTATTCCTTTGGGTTTAATCCATTTACTAAAACCAAAAGCATAGAGAAACAAATTATCAAAATAAAGACCCACATAATCATGAAAAGTCACCTATATGATGTCAAAGTTTTGAAACCTTCATTAATATATGACACCTTAGGTTTGTCATATTTTATTCATAGCCATCATTTTTCTAAATTCATCATGATTGTTGATGAAGAGTTTTTTAATTTCCAAAGAATATCCTCATGCAGTGTCAAACCAGGTGTGCAGCAAGGCTCTTTGTTATGTACCCGATTACTGTTAGTCAAGACCAGAACATCTTGTAATATTCGTTACCCCTAGGTATATATATTATAGATACAAATCCATTTATAGTATCTAGATAGGGATTTATTACTCGGAAACCACTCAATCTATCTTTCATCAAAATTCCAGGATATTTTTCTATTCTTTTCCTTATCCTTATATGTATCCCTATTAATGTCTTTATGGTTCTCAATAAGGTTTTCTCATTCTATCTTCCAAAAGTTAAATAATTCATTTATCTAATACCCACTATTGAAACCCAGTATTGACATAAATTAACACTACATAACTTTTTCATAATACACAAATCATTACACAAAAAAATTTATGAAGATCGTACTAGTCAAGTACCTTTAGAAACATGGAATCATAAACAATGGTATATAAGTGATCTACATTATATTCCACTAGTTTCTTCAGGACTAGATATTTTCATAGACACATCAAACATAACACCTATCATCATAACCTTGGGGAAAGGAAACATAAAATGGGGTGATCTCAGATGCTCAGTAATGGTAAAAAAGAGATACATGTAAGCATAGTCATGAGAATAAGTGTATGAGAACTGGATCATGATAAAAGATTATCATACCGTACATATCAAATATCATAAACATGAATCATGGCATAAATATTTATATTTCATAAGACTTTAGTTGTAATGAAATAAATAACATGATCCATGAAATAATTACATATAAAGTAAACATTGAATTTTAAAAGACAAATAAGCATATAATTTGATTTCCATATTATCTAAGGTATCCCTTCCAAGAAAATATTTTTCATATAGTTTCACGTCCTATACCATCGTGGTAGTCCTAGTTCACTCACATGGACATCTTGGTAGCATGAGTTCACTACCCGTACCATCTTGGTAGTCATGGTTCACTCACATGACTATATTAGTAGTCATCGTTAATTCCCAAGACCATATTAGTCTATCTAATGAGATATAAATCTATACCCAATGAATTAGTGGAAGATATAGTCACCACATGTCTCATAATGAATCATACATACATGATCCATAAGATCATAAATAAGCATACCACGACACATGAAAAGAAATGGGTATTATAAAAATGTAATCATATCATAACCATTTGAAAAATTACGGTTTCAAACTAATTTCATCATTACCAAAGAAAATAAATGGGTTTCAAAAGCATATAAACCATGAAAGAGAAACAGGATTCACCAACATCATTCCATGAAAACCAAATTCATTTCGAGAAAACATGAAAGGAAACATTTAATTATTTCCCCATAAATGCATGTGTAATACCAATGGATTTTATCTTAAATGGGAAATAATTTTGAAAGAACATTTAAAAACATTTCATGAGGAAAATATCATTTATACATGGAAAATAATTTTTAAAACATAAAAGAAATTCAAAAAAAATTGTTTGAAACAGCATTGAAATATTATAAAGGAAGAATATAAAACATTTTTTAAATAATTTTTAATTGAAAATGGGATTCAATTTTATTTTTAAAAATTTAATTATTTTTTCGAAAGCATGTTTTTTTAATATAGTGGATTTCCAAACAGAGAGAGTGATGATTTTATTTTACATAAAAATGTTATCATAAGTACAAAAGAGTGGAAAATTGGTACTAATACATGGATATATCTTAAATAAATAAAGGATAAGAAATTTCATTACTGTTCTAGAGATATGGATCATAATAATTCATCAATGGAATTATAAACATAAAAAATCTCGAAAAGTGAGGAGATTATCTCAATAAATTACTATAACTTGATAACTTGGGATCACACTATCCATGTAAGAAAAGGGAAATTACATGGAACATTAAATACAACGAAAATAATTATATTCATGATAAATCATGTAAAATCTAATTATATACACCTCAAAATTAATTTTGGTACATAACAAAACATGTGCCTCAAAGAAGGAAAATTGAGACAAAACTATTTTACCGATATGTAAACTTTAGAAACAAAACCCCAATGAAGGGAAGATCACAGAATGTATATGTGAATAAATGAAAATTTAGTTATAAGATACACATAATATAATCATTATCATAACATAAACCACCAAAAACAAAAGAGTGGCAAACATAGCATGTATCTTATGGAAATAAAAAGTGAGATGAAATCCCCTTACCTCATGTCTTGAATTTCATTGTACTTGTTCAAACCAACTGTATAATAAATATAAATTTAGTATACTTATTTTATATAACTATATTGTAACACCCGATAATTTTATGAGAAATATTTTGTTTTTATGTTATATAAATCATCGAAGGGATCTTTCATTACATACAACACTAGCTTGGCTTGCATTACATGGAATCGCGACCTTCCTCGATAGCTTGCGTCGTACGAAATACCAAGTTTCACTAAACAATGATATGATGTTAAAATATTATTAAAACTAGCCGTTATTAATAGTAATAACTGCTTTTTGAAATTTTGTAAATTTTATCTTTTAGAATGGACTTCATTTTTTGATTCGGAATACCAAAATTAGACTAGGGTGAAATTTTGGTATTTTTCGGAAAACATTCAATTTTTGATGAATAGTGAAAACACTGGGTTACTATTTAAAAACCGACTTTTTATTTAAATAATTATTTATTTTATTTAAATTTATTTTAGGTCAAAATTGATACATAATACCTATATAAGTTCAATTCATTTCATTGGAGTCAGTTTATAATAATTTTAGATATATAAAATTTTTATTGAACTTTTCACCGTCTTTTACCTACCTCCTAGGAAATTTGCAAATTTACATAAAACTTAATTTTACCGCCTTTGTGAATGGAATTTCAAAAAACCGAGAGACACGGTTGATTTCAGTAAGTAAAATGTGGTTCACTGAGGTGAATTTTTTTAGTGAATAGTAACTTTTTACTTTTATTTACCATAGTTAAAAGTAAATAGGGTAATTAAGGGTAACAATGATATTATTATTACCCTAACACATGTCCTGATTTTATTGTATAAGTGTAATTCGACCAAAAACAACCTTAGGAATATAATATGACCATTTAGGCCCACTTGGATTAGATTATGACATTTAATATTATTTTATTTAAAGAGGGGTTAAAATAGTAAAAATCAGAGTTTAACAACTAAATCATTTTTTATATAGGTATATACATAAGATAAATTATAATATAAATATTAATTAAAAATCTAAAAATATATAATACATAATGATATTTTATTTTTAATTTTTAGACATTAAATAATTTAATTTATATATGACACAATGATGATGCAGTAATTATCTTATTAGTGAAATATTGACATAATTGATGTTATAAATACCCAAATAAATGTAATTTGAGACTTTTTATGAATTAAAATAATTTTATAGGTTAATATGAAATTTTAGTATTGATTTAATTAACTTGTGTCGAACTAATCTTTCTGTTATAATTTTCACAAAAATCAATTACCAAATAGTGTCAAAATTGACATAAAATAGTTTTTAAAACAAATATTATATTACTAATTGTTATTTTTTTCATAAAAATATAAGGATCAGCCAAATGACTTATATAAAGTTATATATATTAATAATAAACAACTTGTGTTTCGTTTGGCTTGTTATGGTATGTTTATTAACCTTATAGTGTAAGAAAACAAAAAGACACAGTAAAAGAAAAATTATGTAACTTAAAGTTAAATCTAAATTATAAGGTTAAAATAGAACCCTAAACTTGTCTAAATTCTATTGGATGAGAGTATTTCGACCGATCCCCATCTTAGCTTCTAAATAAATCAATTTTGAGTTATTAAAATCTGAATATGACTTTATAATAAAATAATATTTTTTGTTTTTCTAAAGGTGCCCCTCTCCTTCCTTATAAAAGGGCACCTCCTCCCTCTCTTCCTCATACCATATTGAGCTTTCATGCTCGGCCAAACCCGGCCAAATTCTATCCTCCACTTTCCTAGAAACATCCTAGAGGTCCTTGTATTTTTCAAAGACCAATTTTAGTTCCCTAAAAGGAGGACTCAAAAAGGCGCTTCAAAGAAGAGGTAATGTCCGTTACCGATTCTTTCAGCGTTATTTCTTCTTACACTTCTTCTTCTTTAGTTGTTTAATTATGAAGTAATAACATTAGTATCACTCATATACTGATATGTTATTATAAGTATGAAACAACACTATTTCACCATCTATCCATCCTACGGAAAACGAAATCAACGCGCGTGCGTACGTACGGAATACCGTCTCCACGTCGCAGTGTAATATATTTTCCACAACCACCTTACTTGGATGGGTATAATGGTGAAAATAAATAACTATATATGATTATTTTAATGTGGTATTGATTCTGAAATAGTATACATACACTTCAATACTATTCCACGATCATGGGAACGATATCATCGCTCGTGCGTAAGTACGGAATACTGTCTCCACGATTTGATGCGACTCATTCTACATGATCTTCATTGCATAATGATTATATAAATGAATTTAATGAATTAATATGATATATATTACACTAATACTATTCTGGAAAAGAGGTATCTATAACATAAAAAGAAAAATAATAATTTATTCGACAAAACACGCATAAGAACAAAAAGCATTAAACACCTGAATAACAAGTAACAATGAAATATTACTAATAAGAAGCTAAGAATATTGTTCTCCCCCATTCTTCCCCTTTCTTTATATTTTTCTCCCCCTTTGTGATAATCAAAAAGTGGGAAAGAAGACATAGAAAACTGATAAACAGAGATAGTGTAAAGAAAAGCATTTGTATTAGACCAGACAAAACTTACATAAATAGAATAGAAAAGAAAAAAAATCCTATCAAACAGCCTGGCCACTTTAGCAATCCTGATCTTCAACATGAGATTTTCCTTTTGGATCAGAAGAGGTGGCAGGTGTTGAGGATGTGGGTGAGGGCTTTGGAATCCCATAAATGATCACAGGAGGCTGATCCACTGATACAGTTCCTGGCCTGTATTGGGAAGTTTGTTGAGTGATCATAGGTGTGAGGCTTCGGATGGCCTGAGCAGGAGTCATCTGGACTGGAGACTCAGTAGAGGCAGAGGCAGGCAAGGCAGGAGGGACAATAACTGGTCTGGCATCAACATGAAAAAAGGGCAGCAACAGATTTCTAAAATCCATAATGATTCCTCCTCCTCTTTCCATAGCAGATATAAAATCATCTTTGTTCTCCAAGAATTTTTTTAAGGCAGGAGTCAACTGCCTTAGCTTACACACTTATTCTTGGAAGGCTTGAGTTACAGGGGGTAACTTCATGTTTTCCAACATCATCTTGAAATGATGGTCGAGTTGTTGCTTGGGAAAAATCCTTTGGAAATAATAATCCACATTGTTCTTGATTTCCTCATGAGAGGAAGAGGCCTCTTTCATATGGTCGTGGACAATTTTCACTATTTCCATGACTAAATCTCTTGTAGAGAGCACTAATCGGCTTAGATCTGATGAGTCCACAAAGCCACTGGTTGAAATAGAACCAAGCTCCTCCTTCGTCATAGCTCGTAATTGATTCAAATCAAATGCAGGTTTTGGAGCTAGAGGACCAACTGAGAAAGATACAGTTTCTTTGAAACTTTTGGTCAAACCTCTAATCAGAGTTTGCAGTTGAGAGTCCTGATTTTTAACATGATCCTTTATAGAAGATTTTAAATCATCAAATACTGAGACCATTTGGCTTATAACACTTTTCACATAGGCTAAATCCTTATCAGCTTGAGGCTTTGAGCTCATGTAAGAATCTAAGGCAGTAACAGACTTCTTTAAGGCTTCAAGATCTACTTCTATTCTAGAAGATTGGGTCTGGCACTCTTTGACTGCTTCCATCATCTCACCCATAAAAGTTGACAGATTGAAACCAAGAGAAAGCTCAAAAGATCGTTCTAAAAACTTCATTTCTTCACTAAAACAGTGCTTCATCTCAGCAACTGAGTCACTGATGGATTCTTTCAGCTCATGCTTTAGGGATTCGAGATCAGACTTTGTAACAAAATCAGTAGGAGCAACTGTAGTAGATACTCTTGCAGAAGCTAAACTGACTACAGAATCATTCATGACTCATTGAATCGAGGATACTAAAAAAATTTCCATTGTCTTTACATCTTTTACAAAACTGACTTTGTGATTTTCTTTCAGCACATCTAAATCATGTACTCGGACCACATCATCAGGTAATAGCTCAGAATTGATGTCATAGCTGATCTTTGGTCTATTCAACGATACTTAATTATCTGAATCAGGATAATCCAAACCACAGACTATAAAACCTGGGTCTTCTACCCAGTCTTCAACCTCAACAGTCACTGTAACATTTCCAATATTGGAATAATGCTCCCCCTCAATGGGTGCATTCTTATGTACAACAGCTACATTCTCTACTGGTCTTTCTTCATCAGAATCTTCCACAACAACTCCCATATCAACAGGAGTAAGGAGATTTTCTGAAAAAGGTACAGGTTCTTCTCTTTCTTTTTCTACATCATCAGTAGGCACAACTGAGTTTCCAATCAATGGACTCAGACTCAGCCTAGCAGAATCAGACGATTCAGATACATTCTCTTTTTCTCCTTGCTGAGGAACAGGCTGGTATTCCTCATGAATAGATAACACTTCCTCTACTTTTCCTTTTCTTGAGTATACAAACTCAGTAACAGGACTTGGGGGCAAGTCTGGATCTCCTCCAATATCCATAGGAGTTTCTTCCTCTTCTTCTTCTTCTTCTTCTTCTTCTTCTTCTGACTCATCACTGTACTTGGGTTCCTCTTCATCAAGTCCAAAACCTGGATCTCTTTTATCCTTTGGCCTTGAAGGATAATCCACAGGATTAAATTTATCATACACCTTCTGGTCATCACTGACCCATTCTCCTTTCCATGGGTTCCAATTGATTTTCATGTACTTACAAACTGTAGTAGTGATACAGAAGTTATTCTTAACTACAACTGTCTCATCTTGAGACTCAGCTATCCCTTTCACTATTATCATTATAGATATCATTTTGGCAAAGAATAAAGCATTAGCCTTTGATTTCGGCCTAATCATATCTTCCATTTGGCTCAACAGCAGTCTGCACATATTAACATTCACACCATGTCTTAACAGATGTAGAATATAAATATCTTGATATCTCAGATTAGAAAAATATCCTCTCCTCAGTATAAAAACATGTTGAACAAATTTGAAAAGCAATCTGTTCTCTCCATCCAATTCAGTAGCAACCACTTTCCTTTGACTTACATTACCCGTTAGTTCTTTTAATGCGGTCTCATAGTCAAAGATGTTACTGGTAGGTGGAATTTCCCTTGAGACATTCCCGGATACACCTTCATGTGGGACTTTTAATCATTCAGCCCACTCTACTGAAGAAAACAACATTTCTTTTCCATTTAAAAAAGAACTTACCTGATTCTCATTCTTAGACTTCTCTAAGCTTACGAATTCGTAGAACTATTTTACTAACATTGGGTAGTAGGGACCATTGTTATTTGAAAAACAATCTACCCATCTCTGATCTTCCAGAATTGCAAGCACCATTGACTTGCTTGGTAGCAGCCAATCTACGCATAGCTCCTTTTCAATCACAATATCTCTATTCTGCAAATGAGGGTTTACTGGTCGTGTTCCTGACCTAGTTCTGACATTACTTCCACTAGCTTCTTTCTGCACTTTCTTCTACTTTGTTTTAGGCTCTACACTGTCATCTTTGCTGGCAAGAATCTTGGTTTTTTCCATCGCAGATTTAGGTTTCTCAATCGAATAGGGAGCTAAGATTCGAAGGTGAAATGTTTTGGGTCCGGTGGAGTGAGAAGCGGTTTAGGCTTAGTTTTATCATGTAATAATCATAAATAAATGAATAAAGTAAAATAACATAAAAAACGGTTCATATTCTTGGCGGCAGACAGAAGTTTTAAAACATTGCATTGGTGAGAATTGATCATCAGTGATAATTTCAGCATCGGTGAGAATTTCAACATCGGTGAGAATTTCAGCATCGGTGAGAATTTCAACATCGGTGAGAATTTCAACATCGGTGAGAATTTCAACATCGGTGATAATTTCAACATCGGTGAGAATTTCAGCATCGGTGAGAATTTCAAAATCGGTGAGAATTTCAACATCGGTGAGAATTTCAACATCGGTGAGAATTTCAGCATCGGTGAGAATTTCAACATCGGTGAGAATTTCACCATCGGTGAGAATTTCAACATCGGTGAGAATTAAACATCCCCAGCTCGTGCCTAATGTAACTTAACCTATCAGAACTTAAAGGTTTAGTGAAAATATCGGCAAATTGATGTTCAGTTCCAATAAATTCAAGAGTAATATCAACTTTTTGATAATGATCTCTCAGAAAATGGTGTCTTACATCTATGTGTTTGGTTCTAGAGTGAGATGCATGGTTCTTAGATATGTTTATTGCACTAGTGTTGTCACAGTTGATTGAAACATGTTTAAACTCAAATCCATAGTCCAAAAAAGTGTGTTTCATCCACAGAATTTGTGCACAGCAACTACCAGCAGCTATATACTCTACTTCGGCAGTAGACAATGCAACTGAGTTCTGTTTCTTACTACACCATGACACTAGGGATCTTCCAAGTAAATGACATGTTCCTGATGTGCTCTTCCTTTCTAACTTACATCCCGCAAATTCAGCATCTGAATAGCTAGTGAGGTCAAATGATTTTCCTTTTGGATAAAACAAACCTAAATTTAAGTATGCTTAAGATATTTAAAAATCCTTTTAACAGCCAGTAAGTGGGATTCTTTAGGATTAGCCTGAAATCTATCACACATACATACACTGAACATAATGTCTGGTCGAGTAGTAGTAAGATAAAGTAAGCTCCCAATCATACCTCTGTAATTGGTTTGATCCACTGGTTTCCCAGCTTCATCTGTATCCAACATACAGGTAGTACTCATAGGTGTATCATTTTCCTTAATACTATCCAATCCAAAACGTTTTAAAAGATCTTTTGTATATTTACTTTGATTTAGAATAATTCCATCACTAGTTTGAAAAATTTGAAAACCAAGAAAATACTTAAGCTCTTCCATTAAGCTCATTTCAAATTCATTTTGCATATTTTTTTAAAAATCAGTACATAGAGAGTGTTTAGAAGATCCAAATATAATATCATCAACATATATTTGTACAACTAAAACATCTTTAGAAATTCTTTTAATAAAAAGAGTTGGATCAACAATCCCTTTAGTAAAACCTTTTGAAATAAGAAAATTGTTGAGTCTATCATACCAAGCTCTTGGAGCTTGTTTTAAACCATATAAAGCTTTAGAATGTTTAAAAACATGATTTGGAAAATGAAGGTTTGTAAATCCAGGTGGTTGTTCCACAAAAACATCTTCAATTATAAAACCATTTAGAAATTCACTTTTGACATCCATTTGATATAACTTGAAATTCAGATGTGATGTATATGCAAGTAAGATCCTAATAGATTCTAGTCGAGCTACAGGTGAAAAAGTTTCTCTATAGTCTATACCCTCTTCTTGACTATATCCCAGTGCAACTAGTCTAGCTTTGTTTCTAACTATGTTTCCTGATTCATCAACTTTATTTCTAAAAACCCATTTTGTGCCTATTGTCAGGGTGTCCTTGGGTTTGTAAACTAATTCCCAGACTTTGTTTCTTTCAAATTGATTCAACTCTTCATGCATGGATATTACCCCGAATTCATTATTGATAGCATCATTGATATTTTTGGGTTCTAGCTGTGACAGAAAAGATTGATGTTCAACCTGGTTCCTTAGAGAAGCTCTAGTTTGTGTTCCTCTATCAAGATTACCAACAACAGCATCTAAATGAGGATTCTTTATAATCTTAGTCGATTTGGTAAAGGTTAGACTAGAAACTTCAGGTTCATCTATAGGTTCGGGTTCAACAGCAGAAGATTCTGGAAAAAGTCCAGAACTGGATGTTTTTATAACTGGTTCTTTAGATTTATCATTAAGGTCCAGAATCGACAAATCTTCTTCAAGATTCTCAAGAGGGGTTTTAGGCTCATGTGGATCAGTTTCGTCGAATTTGATGTGAACAGATTCTTCCACACACTTGGTTTTCTTATTGAAAACTCTATAAGATTTACTTGAAATAGAGTAACCCAGAAAAATTGCTTCATCGCTTTTGGGAGAAAACTTATCCAGATTATCTTTAGTATTAAGTATAAAGACTTTGAAACTAAAAACTCTGAATTAATTAACCTTAGGCTTTCTATTGTTCCACAACTCATAAGGGGTTTTCTTAAGAACATGTCTGATCAAGACTCTATTGATAACATAACAAGCTGTATTAACAGCTTTAGCCCAAAATTAAATACGCAGTTCATATTCATTGAGAATGGTTCTAGCTATTTCTTGAAGGGTTCGGTTTCTCCTTTCTACTACACCATTTTGTTGGGGTGTCCTAGGGGCAGAGAAATTTTGACTATAGCCATTGTGTGAGCAGTAAGATTCAAACTCATGATTTTCAAACTCACGACCATGATCACTTCTTAGGGTTTTAATCTTAAGTCCACTAAGGTTCTCTACATACTTGGAATATTTAATAAAGTAAGGACAAGCTTCACTTTTGTGAGCTAGAAAGTATACCCAAGTATATCTAGAAAAGTCATCTACAAGGACATAGACGTAATGCTTCCCATTTAAACTAGAAACTCTTGATGGTCCAAACAAATCCATGTGAACCAACTCAAGTGGTTGAGATGTTGACACTTCTTTCGTTGATTTAAAAGAAAAGTTGTGTTGTTTTCCCTTTTGATAGGGATTACACACTTTGTCATTTGGGAATTCTAACTTAGGTAAATCTCTAACTAAGTTTTTCCTAGCCATTTTTCTAAGTTAGTGAATGTTGCAGTGTCCTAATCTTCTGTTCCATAGCCAATATTATTTATGAAAAGCATTCAAACAAGAAATATTTTGTTTGTCTAGAGAATTTAAATCAACAGCATAAACATTTTCATTCCTTAGAGAAGAAAATACTATGGAATTTTTGGAGTTAAAAACATCACACGAATCATTTTCAAACTTGACATTGAAACCATCGTCACATAATTGAGATATGCTAAGCAAGTTATATTTAAGTCCATCAACGAATAAAACTTTAGAAATTAATACTGGGTCAGTGTTACCAATCTGGCCTAGGCCGATGATTTTTCCCTTAGAGTTGTCGCCAAAGGTGACATGACCTCCATCAACCTTTATTATGCTCTTGAAACAAGAATAATCTCCAGACATGTTTCTTGAGCACCCACTGTCTAAATACCATATCTTCTTATGACAGCTCTTCATGTAGGTCTCTTATAAAACAGATTTAAACAGGAAATGACTTTGGTACCCAGATTTTCTTGGGTCCAGATAGGTTAGCAATCAGGGCTTTAGGTACCCAGATTTGTTTTATGGGTCCCATAAAATTAACAGAAACAACATATTTTGAAAGGTAAACTTTATTTGGTCCATAACCATGTGAATAACCAGTTGAAGCATAGAGATTTCTAAAACTGGAACTAGCAGAATTTTTTTCAGACTTAGGAATAAATCGGGTTCTAGTGAACTGTCTCTGTCCAGGTTGGTATCCCAAAATAGTAGCATATCTAGGTGCAACTTGCTTTCCTAGTATTTGAGTTAAATCATCCTTTCCATTTGTGAATTTTTATAAGTCATTTCTGAGCTGCTCATTTGACAGTTTCAGTTCTGTATTTTCCTTTAGTAGTTGAGCATTCTTTTCCTTTTCTATATCAAGATCAGATTTATGCTTAACACTTAAAGCATACTGTTTCTTTAAACATTTGTATTTGTCTTTAATCTCATTACAGGTTTCTTCCAACATATCACAGTACTCAAATAGTTCAGATTTTGACATGTTTTCCAAATCAGAATCATCTCCAGAATAATATGAATTTAAAACATGAGTGTGAGATGTTACCTCAGAAATATTTGTCCTGAAACACATGTTGGATCGATTTCATTCAGAGTCTGAAGATTCGGCTTCACTAGTGCTATCTTCTGAAGCACTCCAGTTAGCCTTCATGGCTTTCTTGTACTTCTTGTCTTTGTAATCATATTTCTTTTTGAATTTTAACTTTGGACAGTCTGCTTTGATATGTCCTTTTCGCTTGCATTCGTAGCAGACAACTTCATCAGTCCTGTCAGCCTTCTTCCAATCCATTTTCCATTTTCCTTGTTGATCATACATTCCTTTGTAATTTGTTTTCCTAAAGAATTTCTTTTTCCTATAAAACTTCTTGAATCTCCTGGCTATTTAAGCCATCTCGGCATCACTATCAGATTCTGAATTTTCACTCGTTGAACTCTCAGTCTCCATTTGTAGTTTGTCCTTGTCTTTACTCTTCAAGGTCATCGTTTTAAACGCTACAGATTTTCTTTTGGGTTCCTCATCTTCTTCTTTATTTACCTTAAGATCTACTTCATACATCATCATCTTACCAATTAACTCCTTGATAGGCAGTTCTCCAATGTCACAGGATTTTCTAATTGAAACGGATGTACCTCTCCATCTATCTGGAAAACATCTCAGTATTGTCATAATTTGTTCTTTTGCAGGAACAATCTTTCCGAGTGAGTTCATTGTGTTTACTATCTCATTGAACCTGAGATACATGTCATAAATAGGTTCATCAAGCTTCATTTTGAAATTATCATATTTAATAGTATATGTGTTTAATCTCATTTCATTAACATTAGTTGTTCCTTCGTGAGAAATAGCCAAGGTATCCCAAATTTCAAAAGAAGTTTTACATGCAGAAATTCTATTAAATTATTCATCTCCTAAAGCACAATACAGAGCATTCATAGCTTTACAATTATTATTGTAAGAATTCTTTGTAGGTTCAACCCAAGTAGATCTATCAGTAGTGGGAACTTTATATTCAGATTCTATGGCAGTCCAAATATCAAAACTCATGCTTTCCAAATTGATTTTCATTTTGAGCTTCCACGGAGCATAGTTATTTCCATTAAAGAAAGGTGGCCGGTTAGTAGCAGCACCCTCTTGTCTATTATCCATGATATCACAAAAATAATTTTAAAGAGATAAAAATTTAGAAATAACATAAATTTTATGAACTTTAAAATACAATTATAATCATAGTTGAAAAGAGAGTAATATAGAAAATATTTTACAACCTCTGATACCAAATGTTGGTTGGAGTGGACACTCAAGAGGGGGGTGAATTGAGTTCTAATTAAAATTTCTGCTAAAAACAATTTCTATTAAAATCCCCCAATTTCAAAAACAAATTAAACTGTAGTGAATTTATACAGATTATAAAGCTTAAATTAGTTTCTCAAAGATTGATTAATTCTCAGTTGACTTAATCTTATGATTAAATTAACTTTTGAAACTAACTTACTGGTTTATAATAAATATAAACACTTGCGATTTTAACTATCAAAGTAGCTTTGAAGATAAATTATATTTCAAAGTAATAGCAGTGGAATATGAAATAAATATGTACTATATGTATATAAATTTAACTAAAAACATAGAGGAGTTAACCAAGAGGTTCAGTCTCAAGCCGAGACTTAGTCCTCTCAAAAGTTTATATAAATATGATCCACACCCTGGATCAGGGTTCAATAGTTTACAACTGTCCAGGTCCAAGACCTCTACCACTGTTATTCGTGGGAAACAAAACAACAGCAACCAGCTGTCCAGGTCACACACGACCTCTACCACTATCCACATTGGGAAAATGAACGAAAAGATAGTGAGTGAGGGTTTACAAATCCTCCAGTTAAGGTTCAGGAGATACTGTGTGTGTAAAATACAACAGACAACACACACTGCTCGTAATGTAAAAATTAAATCACAGAGATAAAGATTTAGAGTTTAGAAATGGCTCTAGTGATCTTCGTGCAGCTCTTCACTCCTTTAGAATTCGTTCTGAGTCTTCTTCTAGTTTTTGTGTGGAAAATAGAGTATCATGTGTTTCCTTGACTTCCAGGTTCAGCTTGCTTATCGGCTCAAAGAATGAAGAGTTTTGTGTAGTTCTTCTTTTGCAGAAATTGCTCAATGTATGATCTATGTTCTGGAGGCTGGTAGTAGTAGTCTCGTGAGTGAAAGTTCTCCAGTTGTTCTTGGCACGTTTTGAGATTGATCGCAAGTGTGTTCTGTGTGCTCGATCTCTTCGAGTCTAGTGTCTCTCTCACTTCCTTTTGATACATACACAATGTCCTCTTTTATGCCCCTTTGTTTTTGTTTTTCTAAGAAGAAGGAATGATTATGCTTTTTGATCGTACTTGGTACGGTTTCCTGAAATGGCAACACAAATCATTTAATAACATTAAATGCATCAAAAGTAACAAATGTAACCGTTAGTATAATAAACAAATAGTGTCGAGGATATAGGATTTGACTCCGTAGTTCATTATAGGTAGCCGTTTGTTTGTAGACGTGTACTGTTGACTCGGTGTAGGATCTTCCATCGGTAGCTCTTCAAAATCTTATCGGTGGCTCTTATCGGTATCTCTCTATCCATCGGTAGCTCTGTGCATCGGTAGCTCTCTTATCAGTAGCTCTGGCTATCGGTAGCTCTGGCTATCGGTAGCTCTTCAAACTCTTATGCAAACCACATCTAATTGACATAGAATTGTTTCAAAGCTTATATAAACAATGATAATCGAGATTAACATAAATCAGAAATTATTTAAACATTTTTATTAACTGGATCACTGATTTGAAAGAATTAAAGTGTAGATCAAAGATTATCTCTGATACTATTGTATTTAATACTAACTATGATAATTTTTGATCTCTCTCATTCTATTACTATTTCCTCTATTTCCTCTGATACTGATTTCTTTGAGAAATTAGAATATAAATTTTATATTCTCTTATAGTATATTCTCACTATTTTACTTGGTCATATCATAAGTTGTGATTATCAAAAAGGGGGAGATTGTTGACCTCACCTGGTTCGATAATCCCAATCGTGTATTTATATGTTTTGATAATCCCAATTATGTGTTCATATTTTATGATATTCTCAATTACTGTTGATCAACACTTTAATTCTTTCAAATCAGTGATCCAGTTAATAACAATGTTTAAATAATTTCTGATTTATGTTAATCGCGATTATCCTTGTTTATATTAGCTTTGAAACAATTCTAAGTCAATTAGATGTGGTTTGCATAAGAGTTTGAAGAGCTACCGATATCCAGAGCTACCGATAGCCAGAGCTACCGATAGCCAGAGCTACCGATAAGAGAGAAACCGATGCACAGAACTTCCGATGGATAGAGAGCTACCGATAAGAGCTACCGATAAGAGCCACCGATAAGATTTTGAAGAGCTATCGATGGAAGATCCTACACCGAGTCAATAGTACACGTCTACAAACAAACGGCTACCTATAATGAACTGCGGAGTCAAATCCTATATCCTCGACACTATTTGTTTATTATACTAACGGTTACATTTGTTACTTTTGATGCATTTAATGTTATTAAATGATTTTTGTTGCCATTTCAAGAAACCGAACCAAGTACGATCAAAAAGCATAATCATTCCTTCTTCTTAGAAAAACAAAAAAAAGGGGCATAAAAGAGGACATCGTGTATGTATCAAAAGGAAGTGAGAGAGACACTAGACTCGAAGAGATCGAGCACACAAAACACACTTGAGATCAAGCTCAAAACGTTCCAAGAACAACTGGAGAACTTGCACTCACGAGACAACTACTACCAGCCTCCAGAACATAGATCATACATTGAGCAATTTCTGCAAAAGAAGAACTACACAAAACTCTTCATTCTTTGAGCCGATAAGCAAGCTGAACCTGGAAGTCAAGGAAACACATGATACTCTGTTTTCCATACAAAAACCAGAAGAAGACTCGGAACGAATTCTAAAGGAGTCAAGAGCTGCACGAAGATCACTAGAGCCATTTCTAAACTCTAAATCTTTATCTCTGTGATTTACTTTTTACATTACGAGCAGTGTGTGTTGTCTGTTGTATTTTACACACACACTGTCTTCTGAACCTTAACTGGATGATTTGTAAACCCTCACTCACTATCTTTTCGTTCATTTTCCCACTGTGGACAGTGGTAGAGGTCATGTGTGACCTGGAGAGCTGGTTGCTGTTGTTTTGTTTCCCACGAATAACAGTGGTAGAGGTCTTGGACCTGGACAGTTGTAAACTGTTGAACCCCGATCCAGGGTGTGGATCATCTTTATATAAACATTTGAGAGGACTATGTCTCGGATTGAAACTAAACCTCTTGGTTAACTCCTCTGTGTTTTTAGTTAAAGTTTATATCCATACAGTACATATTTATTTCATATTCCGCTGCTATTACTTTTAAATATAATTTATCTTCAAAGTTACTTTGATAGTTAAACTCACAAGTGTTTATATTTATTATAAAACAATAAGTTAGTTTCAAAATATAATTTAATCATAAGATTAAGTCAACTGAGAATTAATCAATCTTTGAGAAACAAATTGAATCTTTATAATCTGTATAAATTCACTACAGTTTAATTTGTTTTTGAAATTGGGGGATTTTAATAGAAATTGTTTTTAGCATAAATTTTAATTGGAACTCAATTCACCCCCTCTTGAGTGTACACTCCGACCAACAAATATGACCATATATGATATAATATAAATAAGTATGATTCAGTAATAAGTCAATAACATTATTGAAATAATTATACAGGAGTTTCGTACACTTACGAAACAAATCAGACCTAAGGTAAGGGACAATCTCACAATCTCAATGTTAATCTGAAATTGTTTATACATCATAATCTAATAGGGGATATTTATCATCCACATCCATGTTTCCTCAATATTTAATATTATTTAAATCCTCCTATAATTTTTTAAATCCAATTTTACCCTTCGGTGAGTTTTTAGGAAAATATATGAATGGAAGATTTTGTCATTTTTCGTACGAGGTACTTCCTCACTTTTCCGACATAAGTACGAGAATAATGTTTTTTAACTTATATGGAATGAATGGATTTTTAAAAACATTATTTCCAAGAAGCATCCTTTACAAGTTTTCATGTTAATTTTTAATCAATTTCTTTTAGTTTAAAATTGTATGACATGTTAAGAAAGGAAAAATGTTTTTGAACTAGAAATGATATTTTCCTAAAGAATGGAGGTCAAGTGTTTTATCAAAATTATTTTCCATCTAAGATAATATAGGGTTCTGTTTCTATCCCTATTATTTCATTGATTTTATTATTTTATTATGGAATTATTTTTATGATGTGCTTTTATCTTATATGGATTATGTTATGATGGCATGATGTTTAAGATTACCATTTTTATTACATGGGTTATACAATGATGTATGATTTTTTTTATTTTGTGGAACACATAAGAATGGTATAATTATGAGATGGGTGGGACCTATATCTCCCTCCAATGCATTGGATAAAGATTTATATCTAATGAGATAGACATGGATGGAACGACTAGTTAAACTGGTTCAGTGAAACAGGACTAAAACGAGGAGTGAACTCGGTTCAGAAATGGACTTTGTCTACTACGATAGTCTTGGCTATGAGTCATGACTACTAAGAAATGATTCTATATGATTATGTGTGTATTCCACAAAGATTCATGTTTTAAGTTATGATTATTGGGATTACATTTCATTACTATGATTTATCCCATGTTATGAAATTATGATCTCTTTTTCCGGTTATGATTTCCAAAATGTTATGTTCTTATGAATATGATGTGATTGATATTTCTTTTGTTTACCCTTACTGAGCATTTGAGCTCACCCTTTTGTATGTTTTCTTTCCCCAGGTCAGGAAGAAGGTTATTAAGTAGGATATGCCAAAAGGGACTCTAGATATGATGAAATAAATGGGAGACAATGTAGTTGCTTTATGAACTAGTTGTTTATTTTTATCAGTTTCCAAAGACATTATACCTATACGGTCCTTTCATGGTTTTGTTATATGTTGTAATAAGTGTACTTCAATTTTGAAGTAATAACCATGTATGTAAATTATGGGTCGTTATAGTTGGTATTAGAGGAAATTTATAGTCAACCTTTGGAAACTAGGATGTGAAAGCCATATTAAAAACCCTAAGGATTAGTCTAAGCATAGAACACGATCTTAGTGTTTTAGAAATGGCCATGAAAAACCTATGATAAGACCTTAAGTGTGAAATTGTATTCTTGATTATGTGGTTTTTCTATTATAATTAGTGTTGCTTGCACTATTGTTTTTGGTTTTAGTCAATGGATGGAACCCGAAGAAACCCTGTTAATGCGGAATGCGATGGGAAATGCAATGATTGTCCCCCTGAGAATCCAAATGTTATGGGAGATGGAATGAAAAATCTTATATCCATGCTCACAAAACTTTTTCAAGATATGAATCATGAAGGAATTCCAAATAAGAAAAGTAAGGAGCAACATTCTTTTTAATCTTTCATGAGGTAGTGTCCACCTTCATTCAGTGGGTCTTCTGATCCATTAGTGGATGAACAATGGATCAGTACCACAAAAAATATATTTTCAGTTCTTCAATGTTCTGAACATGATAAAGTCATCTTAGAAGTGTATCGTTTGGATGGAGATGCTGATCAATGGTGGAATCTTATCAAGAATACGAGGCAAAGGGATGAAATTGAATCCATGGAATGGGATGAGTTCAAGAACATATTTTTCAATAAGTACATCCCTCGTATTCTTCGAACAAAGATGGAGAAGGAGTTTCTTGAACTAAGGAAAAAGGATGATGAATCTGTTGGTACCTATGAAGAAAATTTTACAAGACATGCATGGTACGCTTCTGGTATTATTATCCAACCTGAGAGTAAGAATGGTCGATTCTTTAGTGGTTAAAACCAAGTCTTCTAAGGGTGTTATTCATAAGGGAATTCAATAGCTACGAGGAAATTGTTCGATGTTCTCTCAAGGTTGAGATGGATATTGGAGTAACCCATCAGTCATATGGGTTTGATAAGAAGAGGAAAATGGAATTCAAATGAAAATCAAAATAGCACACTGAAAAGAATATGAGTTTTTCCTTATGCTCAATGTGTGGAAAGAAACATCGAGGGAGTTATCTTAAAGGGACAAGTAAATGTTTCAATTGTGGAATGGAAGGTCATCGGGCATTTGAATGCCGCAATGATGGAAAGAATATTTCTAGTGATTCGAACAAAGAAAAGGCTACACAGAGTGCACCTCCTACACTTCAATGTTACAAGTGCAAGTAAATGGGGAATTATGCCAATCAATGCCCTAATCCAAGGGTTGTTGATGATGATCAACATCAACTTACTCTCAAGGATATAGACGATGGAAATTCCCATGCAATTTCTATCAGCGATGTGGAGTACGATAACGATGTGATGAAAGGTACACTTACCATCCACTCTAAAGTAGAAAATGTTTTATTTGATTCTGGATCCACCCACTCTTTTATTTCTGAATAATTTTCGAAGGGTATCGCCGTATTACCTCAATAATTAGATGTTGAGTTAGCTGTGACAACCCCAAATGGCACAACAGTCGCATCAAAAGATTATAATTCTTCTCCGATTGAAGTTTATGGGAAAGTGCTTCTTGGAAATCTTGTGATCCTTACTATAGTGGAATTTGATGTGATTCTTGGCATGGATTGGCTTTATCTATATGGAGCTCATATCAATTTCCAAATAAGGGAAGTCACATTTCATATTCCAGATCAATCTATGATCGTCTATCAATGCAAGGATGAACATAACCTTCATGTGGAAATTTCTTCCATCTTATGGGTCTTGATTCCACTAAATGAAGGATATTTATCTCAAATTGTTGGAGAGAAACTCACGAAGAAGAATATTCCCATTGTATGGGAGTTTGACAATGTCTTTCCAGAGGAATTGTCTGGTCTTCCACCAAATAGTAAAGTAGAGTTTCTAATAGAACTCGTACTGGGTGCTTTTCCTATTTCAAAGACACCATATAGAATAGCCCCAATTGAGTTGTAGGAATTGAAGAAGAAACTCCAAAAGAATCTTGATAAAGGATTCAGACACCCTAGTGCGTCACCTTAGGGAGCACCCATTCTGTTTGATAAGAAGAAAGATGGATCAATGAAACTCTGTATTGATTATCGAGAACATAACAAGATCAATATCAAGAACAAATATCCTCTCCCGCACATTGATGACTTATTTGACCAACTACACGGAGCTAAATACTTTTCCAAGATTGATCTTCATTCAGGGTATCATCAATTAAGGGTCAAAAGGGAGCATATACCAAAGACGACTTTCTGTACAAGGTATGGACACTATGAATTTATAGTGATGCCATTTGGTCTTACTAATGCCCTTTCTCTCTTCATGGATCTGATGAATAGAGTCTTTAGAGACTATATTGATCAGTTTGTTGTAGTCATTATAGACAATATTCTTGTATATTCAAAGGGAAAGGAAGAACATGAAGATCACTTGAGAATTTTATTGAAGACCCTGAGAAAGGATAAGCTTTATGCCAAATTTACCAAGTGTGAATTTTGGCTTCAAAAAGTTTCATTTTGGGTCACATAATCTCAAAGAAGGGGATACCTATGGATCCAGCAAAAACAGTGGTTTTTGAAAGATGGTCGATACCAACAACAGTAACTGAGATCCGAAGTTTTCTTGGTTTGGATGGATATTACCGAAGTTTTGTGAATGATTTTTCAAGGTTATCTAACCGACTCACCAAGTTGACTCGGACAGGAGTTAAGTTTTCTTGGAAAGAGGAATGTGAAGAGAATTTCAAAGAGCTAAAAAGAAGGTTAGCCAGTGCACCTGTTCTCACACTACCTTGCAGTGGAGAAAGGTTTGTGATCTTCAGTGATGCATCCAAGAAGGGACTGGGGTGTGTTCTCATGCAAAATGATATGGTGATAGCTTATGCCTCACACCAGTTGAAAATTCATGAGAAAAATTACCCAACTCATGATTTGGAGTTACTTGTAGTAATAATTGCATTAAAGATTTGGAGGCATTACCTTTATGGTGAAAGGTGTGATATTAATACTGATCATAAAAGTTTAATGTAAATTTTCACACAAAAGGAGCTGAATATGCATCAAAGAAGATAGTTGGAGCTGATTGAGGATTACGATAGCTCAATTCATTACCACCCTGGGAAATTAAACAAGGTAGCAGACGCATTAAGTCGACAAGACCATGCTAGCTTATCCATGATGAGGATCACAAAAGATCCAATATTTATGGATTTACAAAGGATGGATCATGGAATTATAATGAAAGGGGAAAAATCGTATCTTTCTCAAATGAATGTTCAACCATCTCTACATGTGAAGATTAAAGTGGAACACAAACAAGATGTAGAATTAAAAAAGAAGGTGAGAAATGTTCCTGAATTCAACCTCGGTTGTGATGGGATAATAAAGTTCAGTAATCGGGTTTGTGTTCCTCCCATCCCCGAATTAAAGAAGGAGTTGCTGGATGAGGCTCATATTTCTTCATTCCTTATTCATCCTGTAAGCACAAAGATGTATAGGGTCCTGAAAGAGTACTTCTGGTGGGATTTCATGAAAAGAGATGTTGCTCAATATGTCTCACGATGCGTGTTTGTCAACAAGTTAAAGCCGAGAGAAAGAAGTCTAAGGGGTTGTTACAACCATTACACATACCTGAATGGAAATGGGAAAACATCACTATGGACTTTTTCACTGGACATCCTAAAACATCCAAATTCAATAATGCTATCTGGGTCATAGTTGATCATCTTACAAAGTCTGCACACTTCATTGCTATTAGAGAGGATTTTTCTCTAGATCATCTTTCAATGATATATGTAAAGGAAGTGGTAAGATTTCTTGGAGTACCACTTTATATTATATCTGATCAGGAACTGAGGATTACCTCAAAGTTATGGCAAAGTCTTTTTCATACTCTGGATATAGTGTTGAGTTTCAGCACTGCTTATCATCCTTAGATGGACGGTCAGTCTGAGAGGACAATTCAAACTCTAGAAGATATGTTGAGAGCTTTCTCTATGGATTTCAAAGGTGGTTGGGATCGACACCTACCTTTGGTGGAATTTTCTTATAATAATAGCTTTCACTCTAGTATTCATATGGCTTTTTATGAAGCTCCCAATAGAAAGAAATGCAGGACTCCAACTTTCTGGGATGATGTTGGGGAAAGAAATCTATTAGGACCTGATCTTGTTGATGAGATGGCAGAAAAAGTCAGATCTATTCAACAACACATTAGATTTGCTCAGAGTCGACAAAAACTTTATGCCAACAACCGAATAAAATACCTAGAGTTTGAAGTGGGTGATAAAGTGTTCTTACGAATATCTCCTTGGAAGAGAGTAATGAGATTTGGAAATAAGTGAAAGATGAGCCATAGGTATATCAGTGCTTTTGAAATTCTATATCGTGTTTGGAAGGTAGCTTACTGATTAGTGCTTCCACATAATCTCTCTCAAGTTCACGATGTGTTCCATGTATCTCTCCTGAGAAATTACATACCTGATCCTTCACGTGTACTCAGCTCAGAAGTTGTACCACTGGAGCAAGATCTTTCTTATGAAGAAGAGCCGATAGAGATTATGAATCATAGCGAAAAATTCCAATGGAACTAGACCACTCGCTTGGTGAAAGTTTTATGGAGGAACCACCAATTAGAAGAAGCTACTTGGGAACTTGAGGAAATGATGAGGGAGAGGTATCATCATCTGTTTTTAATGAAGTGGCAAATTTCGAGGACGAAATTCATTTTAAGGTGGGTAGAATGTTACACCTGAGACTTTTATGAGAAATATTTTGTTTTTATGTTATATAAATCATCAAAGGGATCTTTAAATACACACAATACTAGCTTGTCTTGCTTTACACGCAATAACGACCTTCCTCAATAGCTTGCGTCGTACCCAATACCAAGTTTCACTAAACAACGATATGCTATTAAAATATTATTAAAACTAGCTGTTATGAATTGTAATAACCAGCTTTTGAAATTTTGTAAATTTAATCTTTCAAAATGGACTTCATTTTTGGATTCGGAATATCGAAATTAGCATAGGGTGAAATTTTGGTATTTTTCTGAAAACATTCAATTTTTAATGAATACTGAAAACACTGGGTTACTATTTAAAAACCGAATTTATATTTAAATAATTATTTATTTTATTTAAATTTATTTTAGGTCAAAATTGATGCATAATACCTATATAATTTCAATGCAATTCATTGAAGTCATTTTATAATAATTTTAGATATATAAAAATTTTATTGAACTTTTCACCGTCTTTTACCCACCTCCTAGGAGAATTTTCTAATTTACATAAAACATAATTTTACCACTTTTGTGAATGAGATTTCAAATTTATGAGAGACATGGTTGATTTCAGTTTGTAAAATGTTGTTCAATTAGGTGAAAATAATTTTTGGTGAATGGTAACATTTTACTTTTATTTAACACAGTTAAAAGTAAATATGGTAATTAAGGGTAAAAATGATATTATTATTACCCTAAAACATGTCCTAATTCTATTGGATATGTGTAATTCGACCAAAAACAACCTTAGGAATAAAATATGACCATTTAGGCCCACTTGGATTAGATTAGGACATTTAATATTAATTTATTTAAAGAAGGGTTAAAATAGTTAAAATCAAATTTCAATAACTAAATAATTTTTAATATAGATTAATACAAAAGATAAATTCGACTATAAATATTAATTATAAAGCTAAAAATCTTTCCAACATAATGATATTTTATTTTTAATTTTTAAACATTAAATATTTTAAATTATTTATGACACAATGATGATGCAGTAATTATCTTATTAATGAAATATTGACCTAATTGATGTTATAACTACTCAAATAAATGTAATTTTAGACTTTTTATGAATTAAAATAATTTTATAGGTTAATATAACATGTTATTATTTATTTAATTAATTTTTTTTGAACTAATATTTCTGTTATGATTTTCACAAAAACCAATTACCCAATAGTGTCAAAATTGAAATAAAATAGTTTTTTAAAAAAATATTATATTATTAATTGTTATTTTATTCCTAAAAATCTAATGTTCGGCCAAATTACTTAGATGAGGTTATATATATTAATAATAAACAACTTGGGGTTCGTTTGGCTTGTTATGGTAAGTTTTCTGACCTTATAGTGTAAGAAAAAAAATACATGGTAAAAGTAAAATTATTTAACTTAAAGATAAATCTAAATGACAAGGTTAAAATAGAACCCTAAAATTGTCTAACTTCTATTGTATGAGATTATTTCAACCCATACCCACCTTAGCTTTAAAATAAATCAATTTGGAGCTATCAATAACTGAATATGACTTTATAATAAAATGATATTTTTAGTTTTTTCAAAGGCGCCCCACTCCTTCCTTATAAAAGGCCACATCCTCCCTCTCTTCCTCACACCACATTGAGCCTTCAAGCTCGGCCAACCCCTGAAAAATTATCTTCTCCACTTCCCTAGAAACATTGTAGAGTTCTTTTTCTTCTTAAATGACCAATTTTAGTGCCCTAAAAGGAGGTCTCAAAGAGGCGCTTCAAAGAAGAGGTAATGTCTCTTACCGATTCTTTCAACTTTATTTCTTCTTCAACTTATTATCCTTTATTTGTTTCATTATGAATTAATAACATCAGTATCACTTATATACTGATATTTTATTATAAGGAAGAAACAACCCTATTTCATCAATTATTCATCCGACGGAAAATGAAATCACCACACGTGCGTACGTACGGAATACTGTCTCCACGCCGTGGTGTAATTTATTTTCCAACACCACCTTTCTTGGATGGGTATACTGATGCAAATAAATAACTTTATATGATTATTGTAAATTGGTTTTTATTCTGAAATAGTATACATACACTCCAATACAATTCCACGATCATGGGAACAATATAATCGCTCGTCCGTACGTACGGAATATCGTCTCCATGATGTGATGAAACTCATTCTACATTATCTTCATTGCATAATGATTATATTAATGAATTGAATGAATGAATATGATATATATTACACTAATACCATTCTGTAAATGAGGTATCTATGACCTAAAAATAAGAATAAGAATTTATTCGACGAAACACGCATAAGAACAAAAAGCAATAAATACCCGAATAACAAGTAACAATGAAATATTACTAATAAGAAGCTAAGAATATGACCATATATGATATCATAAAAATAATTATTATTCTGCAATACTTCAATAACATTATTTTAATCATTATACAGGATGTTCGGACACTTACAAAGCAAATCAGACCTAAGGTAAGGGACTATCTCTCAATCTCAATTTTTATTCGAGATTTTTTATACATAATAATTTACTGGGGAATATTTATCATCCACATCCTTGTTTCTTCAATATTTAATATTATTTATATCCTCTTATAATTGTTTAAATCCAATTTTACCCTTCGGTGAGTTTTTAGTAAAAGATATGAAAGAAATCTTTTTTCGTTTTTCGTACAAGGTACTTTTTGACTTTTCTGACATAAGTACGAGAAGAATGTTTTTTTAACTTATACGGCATGAATGGATTTTAAAAAAAATATTTACAAGAAGCTTACTTTACATGTTTTCAAGTCTATTTTTAATCAACATCATTTTGTTTAAAATTTGATGACATGTTAAGAAAGGAAAAATGTTTTTGAAGTGGAAAAGATAATTTCCTCAAGAATGGAGTTCAAGTGTCTTATCAAAATTATTTTCCATCTAAGATAATATAGGGTTATATTTATATTTATATTATTACATTGCTTTAATTAAGTGATGATGGAATTATTTTTAGGATGTCTTTTTATCTTATATGGATTATTTTATGATGGCATGGTGTTTAAGATTCCCATTTTTATTACATGGGTTATGCAATGATGTATAATTTTTTTATTTTGTGGCACACATAAGAATGGTATAATTATGAGATGGGTGGGACCTATATCTCCCTCCAATTAATTGGGTAAAGATTTATATCTCATGATATAGTCATGGCTGGAAATGCAGGTTAAACCGGTTCAGTGAAACAGGACTGAAACGAGGAGTGAACTCAGTTCAGAAATGGACTTTGTCTGCTAAGATAGTCTTGGCTATGAGTCTTGACTACTAAGAAATGATTCTCTATGATTATGTGTGTATTCCACAAAGTTTCATGTTTTATGTTATGATTATTGGGATTATATTTCATTACTATGATTTATCCCATGTTATGAAATTATGATCTCTTTTTTAGGTTAAGATTTCCAAAATGTTATATTCTTATGAATATGATGTGATTGATATTTCTTTTGTTTACCCTTACTGAGCATTTGTGCTCACCCTTTTGTACTTTTTCATTCCCCAGGTCAGGAATAAGGTTATTAAGTAGGATATTCCAAAAGGGACTCTAGATATGATGAAATAAATGGGAGACAGTGTAGATGCTATATGAACCAGTTGTTTATGTTTCCCAGTTTCTAAAGACACTATACCTATACAGTCCTTTCATGGTTTTGTTATATGTTGTAATAAGTGTACTTGAATTTTTAAGTAATAACCATGTATGTAATGTATGGGTAGTTATATATATTAATACATTTAATAACATATTTTTTTTATTATGACCATATATTACCTGATTTTCATCAATCCTATGATAAGGTTTCACTTCAGGTAATATCCGCTTTGTTCTTCGCATGTGTCTTAATTTATTATATCGTTTATCCAAATTATTATATCAAGATTATAGAATGTAAAACATGGTATAAATATCATTTATATTAATTATATATGTATAATAATAATATATAAAATATATAAGTATGAAAATATAATACATTGTTCATGGAGACGGTAATACGTATGTACACTTGAACGTTGTTTACATTTTTTACATATTAAAAGAAAGAATGTATATTAAATATGTATATATATGAGTATATATATATATAATTATTCCAGTATCATTTTTATATAATATATAACATATTTGTTCAATAAACTCATCCTTAATACATTCCTTGTAGTGTGTGACCAAGTCGCATCTCTTTTTGGCGGCGGTAGTCCACAATTCCTCAAATAAAATTTTCTTATTAACAACAAATGGAAAGTAAAAAAGATCTCAGATGTCAAAGGAATAAATTAGCTTAAAAATAATATATATATTATATAAAATATATAAATAGAGTTTCTATAATAATATCCACCATTAGAGATTGTAAGAAAAATTGAACAATCATCGTTTAGTGAGGTGGCAGTTCGTTATACACATAAACATTATGTTCGTTAACCATTAGATGGTGGTGTGTATAAATATAGTTTGTAAAGTATTCATAAAAAACCAAAACTTTTCAGTATACAAGTATTTTTATATAATAATGTAATAAATATATTTTAGGGTTGGATAAGTAAAATAAAATAATGGACTTGAGAGAAGACATTACCTCTTAATCGGGTAACTACTTTCTCGTTTGTGACAAAAGGCTTCCTTAAAAAAATTCTACCCAAAGGAAGTATTAAAGGTGAAAAGGAGGGATGTTGAGATCTTATTTTAGCATATTTATATTGAGACATGTAAATTTATATGTGTAAGGAATTTGGAGGAAAGGATACCTTTTTATTGTGGTGGAGGAGTGCCGCCCTTGTAAATTTTTTAAGAAAATTACATGCATATTTTTAATGTTACAAGTGGATCCAATAATGATACATAGTAATGTAAAGTTATTATAGGATCAAAATATGCCTCATTAATGGGTGTTGGTACTACCAATGCTAGAAATATTTGTTCCCACTATATTCTACCACCATGTAGCAAGTTTTATCATTATTCATGGTATGCTACCTTTGGAATAACCATATCTGTGACCTGTAATGAATCTGAACCTTAAATTTAAAGAAAAATATGTTATATAAACATACATGCAATTACACATGAATTGATGAAATTATGAATGAGATAGGGGTCATGAAATCATCCAATAATGAAACCATGTGAGGAAATGTGAAGCCATTGGTATTAGAGAATGAATGATGAAGTGATATATTAGGGATTGTAGGGATTGTGAATATTTTAAATATCAAATGAAATATGGGGTGAATCTTGAGTCTCTATGATGTATAAATGAATAATTTGGTTTGTTTTATAACGAGTCTCAATATATAATGAAAAGTGGATCAAACAAAAAAATAAAAAATTGGTTTTCTACATAACTCATATGAGAAGAAGATTACATATATTGCTCTGGGTACATGGGAAATAAGTAAGATCTGCATAACTTATATGTGAAATTTTTGGAGAGAATTCAGAAACACATTATTCTATGAAGAATATGACAGTGATGTGGATCTCATTGAGGAAGAATAATTGAATATACACATTGTGATATTTTGGAGAATAATGTATTCAATGGATGTTAGGAAACATTTATGCTATGTTTTAAATGATTGAACCCAAAATTTCATAAGTTCTAAATATATTACCATTCCAAATATCTTCTTGATAATAAAATTAGAACAATATATATGGAATAAAAACCATTACACACAAGAAATGTAGTCATCCATAAATTAGATGAAACTAAGTATCAAATTTATAGTGTTCATTTATTTGTCTTCATCAGAAAGTATCCTCAAAGTACGTGTGTTTAATAATAATTATAGTTAAATGGAATTGTGAAAAACATTATATTCTTGTTCACCCCTCTTAGTTATTATCACCCTTTGTGTGATCCTTTCATGAATTATTCTTTATCTATGTTACTTTATCATGAAACATCATCTTTTCTTATATTCTTTTTCTCATGGATTCAATGGTCATCATATATTTTGCTTTATTTTATAAATAATGCGTCTCTGTTATCTAAAAATAAAGTTGTAAATTATTAAATTCTTCTTTTTTATATCATCCCAAACTTTCAAATATTATTATTTTGGATAAAATATGACTATAGAGTTTCCTATATTCATTTTGAAAACATTGTATCCTTATATCATCTCTCAAAACCTCAAATATTACTTGCTATCTTATTTACATCAGTTAAATAGTTATTGATATCTTCATCATAAGAAATTTTAAGGTACTCATACCGGCACCTTTAAACATAAATTTTGAGGTCATTGGCTTTGAAACTATATTCATATCCACTACATATTTTTTGTAGTATTTCTTTTTATGTTTGAAGTATCATGATCCTTTTTTAGAAATTTTTATATAGACACACAAATAAATAATTATGAGGCATTCTATATATCTCAAAATTTTTCTTTTCTGCATTATTCATAGAAGCAACATTAGTAATGGATTAAAAAGACACTATAGTAGCATATATAACTTTTATTTTCTGTAAAATTGGTAGGATAATATGTTATTCCGATTAATGTTTTAGTTCATTACATCGAATATATTTACTCCCCGTCCATTCAAAAAAAATCATTCTCTATTTCATATAATTTTTTTTTGGATTTTTAGAGGGTACATGGGATTTGATAGAAACTGTAGAGCCTAAGTACTAGTTTTTATCCACATGAGGAGGGAGATGAATTATTGATACACAGATATTCGGAGTTCTCCAAATTCATCCTATTGACCTTATTAAGGTCCAAAATCCAATAAATTTAATCTTCTAGTTTCACATCATTTATAGAAAACGTAAAAGAAAAAGGTAAATGGACACCATATATTGTGTTTGGATAGAATAGACTAATCCTTTTTATTATTGGTTATTCAAAAAATATTAGATTCTTATATTATCTTCAAAAGATGTTTGTAAAAAAGAAAATTAATATCCCTCTAACCAAGACAACACTATGTACTTATAGATTTCAAATTCCACATTAAGATACTAGAAGACATCAATTAATGATCATGTAACGAATAAATTTTGGATTTCTTCTTGTAAACTATGAAACTCTTTTTGATTTTCCTAATTCACATGAAAATGGATTAAAATATCTAATCATGTATGGTTCTTAAGGTATTATGCACCTATAATTTCTTTAGTACGTGGATATAAACATACTCAACACTCATGTTCTTTACAAGAACTGATTCTTCCTTAGTATACTGAATACTCAAGCACATTCATTTTTTTCATCAAATAAATCTTAGATTGAAATTCATTCTTTCTCCTTGATACATATGTTTATCAGGATCTCAATACTCTCTCTCACATTGTGATTATAGTTTATGAATATTTTCCTATGAAGTTATTCATCAATAACTTCATAATATATAATTCCACAAAATAATATCATGTGGATATTTTATCTCTATTTGGAATTGAAATTTTCTTGAATCATCGACATTAATGATAATACCATTCATGTATTTTATCCAATTCAATTTTTGAAACTCCATGATAATCGTGTCATAATTTTATCATTCAATATTCATTTATTCCTGATCAATAATTCCTTTTTACTCTATAAGAATTATGTTTATTCACCTTCATAATATTCGAAATATTGAGATTTCAAAAACTCTTTGAATATTCCATCTTTTAAATCACAATTGAACATATTTAAATATATTTAAAAATTCATGTAGAGACATGAAATTACTTATTTCATTGTGAGAGTCACATTTCTCTCAAGTAGATTGGAAAATAACCATGGTCCTCAAAATAGCGAAATATATTTCACTATTTTGTGTAAGATTAATTATTCTACAGCCTCGCAACCCTTCCATGATGAGTAAAACTCCAAACAAAATGGGTTCAATAGTTTTAACACTGAGTGGTAAAACTGATTTCATAGCGACTAAATACTATTCAATTGTTTAGTGTTCATTGGATTCTTTTTTACCTCCAAATACTCACATCTCATTTGTAGACACGACTGCAACCATTTCATTATTATAGAGATCATATCCTTCACAGCGTCTTATTTTATTTAATTATACTCACTTGAAATCTATTTTTTTCAATATTATTTCATGAATCACAATCTAATTTTGATTTATAATCAATAATGAAAAACTAAAAATATTAATCTTCAATTCTTCATTCTTAAAAATTAAAAATATTTTTGAAACTCAACATTACTCTTATATTAGTATGTTCCAATGTAATGACGTTAACATAACTAGATTATACCTTTAGATAGATCCTATAAAATATCTTCACATCAAATTATGATAACCTTTACACATCCAAATTGGAACTTACAATTATTATTCCATGTTTATGTGAAACATTCATGATGTTTACTTGGCACCAATTCATGTTTTTGTAGCCCCGATAAGATGTTTATATAGTACCACATCGTATTTATAATGAACCTTAATGATGGTTATGTAGTACTTCTCCTTCCCATATTACCATTACACAACTTCTAATCAACTTTATCCCTTATCAACCATCTCAAAAACACAACCCATTTATAGTAGGCAGTGTTCCTTCATCCACCAATAATTTCATTTTTCTTAAACATAATTTTAACAATTATAAAAATTATTCTTGAGTATATATTCCTTTCAATCCTCTACTCATCACTACTTCCCATAACCAAACACATATTTACGTATTTATAACATCCTTACTGATAAAAAATAAAACTCAATATATGGTAACAACATTTTTTAAGGATGGAATAAGTTTGTGCTGTAATCAAAGGGAACCACAACATAAACTCCTATAGTAGTTAATATTTATAATGTTTTGTAACATCATGTTCTTGTATGAGGTGTTATTACACAATCCCCTTGCATAATAATATGTTTTTGATTTATGGAAGTATATTTCAATAACATGGTAGGTTATTTTAGGAATCCCTAGTCTTATAGAAAAGGGTAATTTTTTGTATATAAAGGGAACACATAGAAGTGTTATGGATTGTGTTGGGAATAATTTTTCATATCACCAACTATGTTACTATCACCATGAATCACCCAATTGGATTCCTGGTTTCTGTTCAATAGAGGGATATTTCACTATAGATCATTGGTTCATACCCTGATGTTTCCCCAAGAGTGGGCCATTACTCCATGTTTCATCATGTTCACACCAAAATAGACTTCATGTTGTATTTTTTAAGCGTTAGGATGAATTATTTGGCTACTTAATTAATAACCCACTAGGGGGTTTTATATTTTCTAGATTTTTTGATAGTTGAAGGATGATCCACTCTTTGTATCCTCTTCTCCCCATAAACTACTTTGATCTATAGTTATTGAGGGTAGATTTCTTCCACATTTTGGGTAATGATACTTCTTCATCTTCATCTTATCTTGGTTCTATTTACCCCATCTTAATTTTGGGGAACATTTTTTGGTATTTATAAAGGATTCCATAGAATCATGGTGGAATCACCTTGATAATATGGGTATTTTTTGTCTAATAGTTAAAAACGGTTGTTTGATGAATAATTCACTATGTTTTATTTGCCTTCAATGAGGTAAATCACGACAATAAATTATTTTGATGGTCTCATGAAATAGGTAATTAGATTATTGATGATTAAATTTTAGATGTTATTGAATATTGTTTTAGTTTTCCCAAGGATATACCAGGATTGAATCACACGTCATTGATTGATTTCTCATCAAGGCATTGTCTCTATTGATTTTTTGTTTGATTTTGAATTAGGTAATTATTATTTATTTAATAAAAATTTAATGTGCCAATTAGTTATAATTGATTAAAATTTAGTTTAATGAGTTAGTTCCTCATATTGGTACTTGATGACCATTTTTCCTTGGTTGACATTTGTTGTGGGGTATCACTTGAAGGGAAAAAAATAAATTTGATATAGGTAATCCCTCATTATTTTCCCCATGGTTTATACATTTTATCAGGTATCATGTGATATGTTATCAATACATCTATGGGTGATTTATCAAAATTTAATTTAATGTATTTTTTATTTATCAATTTATAATGGATATGTCCAAATTTGTCAATGAATGGCTTCTCAAGAGGTGGAGCATGATATCATGGATAATTATGGTCTTGAAGGATATAAAAAGTAATATAGTTCATGATAATTGGAAATTAGTGGATTTTATTTATAAACCAAGATAAAAAAGACCTTGGTATAGGTTCCCTTAGTCTTCACTAATTAAGGGAGCATCAATGATTAGGAAGGGTTGGAGTAAGCATGGTCGAAGTGAAACCTTCAATTCCCTTATATAATATTTTATTACTATCACACACTCCCTTGTTTTCCCACTCTTATATTTATTACAAGATGAAAAATGATATAGTTTTCAAGGACCTCCTACCTGATGTGTCCCTCCTTACCGCAACCCATGCCTGAACCTCTCTTATAGAAGGATCCACTAACACATCACCTCTATCTACTCCACCACTGACTACAAAATCATCCAAATCAGAAACAGGGGAACCATAGATGGAGATAAGGATCAATTACTATTTTAACATTTATGCCCAATAACCCATACCATGAAATTATAAAGGATCAGGGGTTACCCAATAAACTCATAGAAGAGAGTCCTGATTTATAAGTCATGTATAAATTATTCAGTGTTTTCTCTGCATTAGTACTTATTATTTTACCTATTTTTCTACCCTGAATCTATGTTGTCTCCCTTCCCCCAATATTACATCTTAAACATAGAATTATTTTTCTTAGGTTTCTTTCTTTTATTTCTGTTTTAAAATTTTGTTTTTTATTTATTTGTTTTTCATTGGAAAAGGGTTTATTGTCCCTTATAACATATTTTCTAGTTTATTTTTTGTGAGTATTCATTAAACTATTTTAGGTGTGTTTCTAGTTAGGTATTCTATGGAAATAATTTATATATATGTTTGTCTTGAGTGGACTATCATAGATTAAATTTTATTTGAGATAGTTTATATTCCATAAATATTTTTATTTTTTTTATATCTTGTTTCATGTTTGGATGATATATCCATAATAAATTAATTTTTATTTTTAGGTAAATTATGCCCCTATAGAGTTTTGAAATTAGATAAAATAACTCACATAAGATTCCATGTCATTAATGTTACCAAGGGAACCATAGTGGGTTCCCCATACATTTGTGGACTTCAAAGTAGATTAGAACAAAGGGATAAATTTTTATTATCCCATTTTGAAAAAGGGTATAAGAATGGGTTTTTTCATTTAACACCACTCTAGTGAGATTTCAATTTTTTGTTAGGCATGTGACGTACCACTAGGAAAAATTGATTCTATTTTTTGGATTTATATGTTTTATTTCAATAATTGAGAGAATAGTAAAATTAGGTTGAAATTATAGAAACATTAAATTGAATGAGTGTGGGAATAGGTTGTGTGTTTTAGAGTTTAGAATACGATATATATAAATGAAGTTAAAAAATGTTTCCATCAAAAGTTAATATGGTGATTTTTGATTTTTTTAATATATTCCATGGATTATGTATTTAATTAAAGAAATTATTAAATTATGAGAATAAATATTATGAATAAAATGGTTAAGACTAACTTTGAATCAAAGTACTGATGAATGATATTATAATAAAGGTGGGTTTCATTATGAATTTTTGTGTTAGTAAAGGAAAAATATAATGTATGATAATAAAAGGGATTGGATCCATTGCAAATATTGGGATAGATTAAACAAGATGATATTTTCAGAAATCTACTCTAAACACTTCATGTTAATTTGTGACTACAACATGGGTTGGTGACATTAAGACATAGTGTGTTGATAATATGTTATGGATGTAGTGTAAATAATACCACAACCTTGTGAATTTATAATATATTTGATAAAAATTGGGGATAGACCCCATCTGACCTGGTGCATTGATGGTGTGTGATTAATTTAAGGGACAAGATAATTTTATATTTTTGTATTGAAACTATATAATAGAAATGGGGATAGATAAAGATATAAACATTTTTATTGAGTATATTCAATGTAAACAGGGGTGGGTTCCAATCTGATTTGATATGTTAATGAAATGTGATCATAATAAAGGCAAGTTCTATTTTGAACCCTGGTGTTGATGGGATGATATGAGATTCTATTATAGGAAATGGATTATTTGACCCTTTATATTTATGTGAAGAGATTTTATTGTAGGTGGGTGATACTACAAACATTTTTAGTGGTTTATAAAATTTGTATAGATATTTTGACACTATTTGAAGCATGTATGTCCACTCATATATAACAAGGGTATGACTAGTTGTCATGATAGTTATTGTGTTTATAATTATTGATATAATAATTCTAAGCATATAGACTTGTTTATTCATAGTATATAAATGTTATATTGGAGACAAAAATTGTTCATGACTACTAAGTTATACTCACATCAAAATCAAGTGGCCCTAACACATTTGTAACTATGAAGATCTCATGTTAATATTGTAATATCCTTGAACCCTCACTCGCAAATCATGAGTTAAAATCAATAACATTACTTTTTCATGTATGATGCTGATAATTGTGACCCAAATTTTTCCATCAAAAACCTACAACATAAAAATGGAAAAAATTGATCACTTATATACTTGACGACCTTTTAGGTTTACAATGATTTAGAATTAATACTAACTATTAAATAAATAACTCCTATCAAATTGGACTAATATGTTTCCAAATGAAATTTATACAATTTAAGATATCTTTTCTAATTTCACAATAGGTCATCAAGATAATCATTATGAAATAATTTCTAGACATAAATCATTCAACATTATTCTTTAAAACCTAGAGAAAATGAAGCACAAGAGTGGTGATATTAAATTCTTAACAAGGGTAGGCATAATAATTAACATTTAAATTTCATCAACTAGAATAAGTTTTCATAATTGTATGATGACCTAATTAAACATGTATAAAAAATCATAAAATAACTCATACTCATCAATACTTGGACCATAAAATATGAAAACATGGAAAAGTCAAGAGTTATCAGAATCAATAATCTTGAGCCCTGTGATATCAATATCGATCATTAGAAACATTATAAACTAATAGAAATAATATGGAAACTCAAAAACATATCTTGGGACATAATTAAACGTTGCACTCTTATAAATAGAATAATCATGCAGTCGACTTCCATACATGTCACTCTTACAAATAGAATGGCCAAAAAAATAACTTTCATACCCAATGCGTTGGAGGTATATCAAGGACCCATCCATCCTTGGCCTATCATGGAACCACTCATCATTTTTTTTCATGTAACCTCACGTAAAATATAAAAATTCACTAAAAAATAAACAAACATAGCATATTTCATAAACTCATTAGATGAACAAATAACCCTTTAAAATAATTATTAAGTGATGGAAAATAAATTGGTTCTATTAAAATCTCTTTGAAATATGATTAACCCCTGGAAAACAAACAGGTTCAATAACAATATCTTTCAAAAAAGATTATCCAATGGAAAAAATGGGTTAAATTACAATATCTTTGAATTATGAGTAATCCATGGAAAAAATTAGTTCCACAATAATCAAATTGAAAAACGATTAACCAATGGAAATGAAATGGGTTAAATAATAATCTTTTTGAAACATAAGTAACCCATAGAAAAAAATGGGTAATGTAATAATATATTTGATACATGATTCACACATGGAAAATAAATGGGTTAAATAACAATCTAGTTGAAACATGAGTAACCCATGGAAAATAAATCATTCCCATATAAATATCTTTGAAACATTATTATCCCATGTAAATGAAAGGGGTTCCAAAATAATCTCTTTGAAACCTGAATAATCAGTTGAAGGAAAATGGGTTCCATAAAAACCTATTTGAAATATTCATAATCCTTCCAAACAATGTATGAATATGGTATATATATAAAATATCCCCATTAGATGATAAGTATCAAATAGGGTTTCTTATTTTGATGAATCAAAATACCATTAAAAGGTCATTATAACCATTCAGGAGGAAAATAATCTTTATAAATTCTAAAGTATCTCGTACCACATTGAATCATTTGAATCATAATCACCATGGAGTAATAACATTAAAATAAACTTATAATATTATTATAAAATAGATATTCATGATATATCATGTTAAAGTATCAGTATATACACCTTGTAAAAGAATATAGGTTTATAACATAACAAATGTCTCAAAGAAGGAAAATGGTGACCAAATTCTATTACAACTTTGGTAACATTGAAACCATAAACCATGTGAAATATAGATACCCAAATGGACATGAAAATAAAAATAAATTTAAGGATAAAAATCATTATATACACTAATGATAATTAGATACACCACTCAATAAAAATAAGTGGTGAATATGGAATTTTCTCACATAAATAAATGCGAGACTTGAAATCCACATACAATTGTGGTAAAATTTTGAATTGGAAACCCCAAAAGTAATTATAAAAAAAATTAAACATTTCAATACCATGATGATAAAAGTATTAATGATATAATATATCAAAATTTTCAATAGATACACAACACAAATTAAATATGTTTTGATTATGACATATTCCTCACGAAAGTAAAATATAGACAAGAATCCCTTACAACTATGGTAATATTTTAATCAGAAACTCCAAATATAATAATCATCAGATGAAATATTTCAATACCATGAAAATAAATACATTATGAAATAATATATCGAAATTAGATTTATATTCACTACACAAAGAAGTAAGTGGTGAATATGACATTTATCTCACATATATAAAAAGTGAGATGAAAACCCCTTAACATGAGTCTGATTTGTCATTATTTTCAACTATATTCATAAAAAATAATCCTTTGTAAATTATGTAAATGTTTAAAAAAAAATTAAAGTTTATTATTTATTTAAATTCACTTATAAACCATTTATATATGATTACTTAACCAATAATGCTTATGCTTGATGTTTTGACCATATTTGATTTATGTGTCCAACACAAAGTTGGTAAGTAAACTATGACCAAAGGGGTCATTATTAAAACATATAAGTAATAATAAAAATTAAATAATTATCATATTTATAGCCAAATATTACTTTTAAAACCAATGATGAATAGTGGTAATGAAAATTGAATCAACGTTATAATCATTAAGATGATATGTTGTATGTACGCATGAGTAACCTTCTCATTTTTCAATGATTTTTATAGAAAGAAAGAAAGTAACATTTATCCTAAAAAAATATAATTATATCATAAATAAAAAAGTTTTTAATCATATATTCACATATGTATAATTTTTTTACTTATAATTAATCACATTGTGTTGAGCATGTGGTATTCCACACATCCGCAGAAGGCATTATAATGTTTTCATTATGTGAAAGGGTAAAAATGAAACCGATATATTGAATTTATAGAAATTTAATTATGTTATTATTATAATTTACTTATTATTTGTGTTACATAATTTTCATTAATATCAACCTTAATACATTCTACGTAATGTGTGAACGTATCACATCGTATTAATGATGTGGTAGTCCACACGTCCACAAATGATGATGTGATATTTACACAATAAGAAAATCATGAAGGTATGTGTTGTATAAAAATTATAAAAGTATGAAGACAAACTAAATATAATTTATATAATATAAAAATAGGTTTCCATCATAATTCCAAACCATGAGTGGTGGTAATGGTAAAACTAATGACATTATTTTGTGAGGCGATAGTTTACCATAAACATGAATATTATGTTTTTTACCCATTTGAAAGAAGTTCGTGTAGCTACAGGTATAACCCTTAAAATAAAAAAATATTAGTATACTAAGGAAAATTATGTTAATATATAATAAAGTAATAGAAATAAATTAAATGGGAAGAGGAATAAATAAAACATAAATTCACATTGAATAATATTACCACTATTTGGGTAACTCTTTCAGGTTTGAACTAGAGGGATTCATTGGTAGGATTTATTCCCAAAGTGAGGAATCTGTGGTTATTTTATTGATTTTTGGAGATTATTTTTTAGTTTTTTTATGATAGAAAGTATTTTAAATGTGTGAAGACACAAGAAGTTTGAGTGCCTTTTTATAGTGGAGGGGGAGTGGGATTCATGTAAATATAATAAGGTATACACTACTGAAAGGTATTCATTAAATAATGTTACACCAATAATATTCCAAATTAAAAAAATTAGGTTATAAGGTATAATAATTCAATATAATGGGTTTTTGATAAATTTCTAGACCATATGGACTCTTAATATTAATGTTTAACCACTAAGTTAACACAATTGTACATTAATCATTATAATTAATTTTAATCACTCTCACAAATATTTTTAGTCAAAAATTATGTTTACCTTATTAGAAAATATATATTAATATTATTAAAAATACAGAATTAAACTTTCCAAGTTCCAATCAAAGAGGTGTTGGAAATAAATTTATAATTAATCCTAGAGACGGGACGACAAAGTAGGTTTTTAATGTAAATATGTTCAAAAGATTGCTAAGTTTTTATATCTAAATTCAACGTGAAATTGTTTTCAATGACATAAATTCTTTTAAATGAAATTAAATGTATATAATTATTCTTTAAAACCAATAAAAACATGTTTTAAATATATAAATAAATTTGATCGAAAATAGTTTTCAACTAAAATTCTGAATTAATTGATATTCATCAAAATGTGAAAGTACCCAGAAAAATACCAGAAATACACCTAGAGTAAAAATTTATATTTTAATTTAAAAAATGATTTTTATTTTTTATTATAAATTTTTTCATATTTTGAAAATTTATTTTCAAAATTGGTTCACTATAAAAAGACATGAAAACTGCCTTTTAAAAATATACATCTTTTTATGATATAAATTTTATTTATCCTAATATTAATCCTGTCAAAAATATTGTATGAATTTCAAGAAATTATATATTATATATGACATATAAATTAGATTAATATATTTCACCAACATTTATTAATTTAATTTATTAAGATAAAATTTCATTCTGGTCATAAAAATAGTTTTCATTAAAAACATACCCATTATATTTAATAAGAAATTATTTTCATCTCTATTTAATTGATAAATAGGTATATCATTATACAAAGAATTTTAAACAATATATACATAATTTAGTTTTTAATATTCAATCACTCCCATGAAATTGATAGGTGATACCTAACATATTAAATGTTAATATTATGTTGATGTCTTGTAAGACTCGGGCTTGTGTGCAACATAACCCATCAAATGAACAAGATGTTTCATAAAATGAAACATCAAATTGGTGTTGAATGAAATGAAAGATAAAATGTTTATTTTATTTATCATAGGAAATCAAATAATTAAAATTATTTGAAAATGAAATATTTCTAAAAAATATAAGTATTTTACATCATACCCCCCGTAAAAAAAATTCCCTCAACATTCGCCTTGTTTATCATATGATTACCATTTTTACAATTAATTTATTGAAACCCAAATCATAAAAATATCACATGAAAAAAATCATAAAAAGGGAAAGAAAAAAAATATAAAGGTCCCAAAAAGTTACACATTACTAGGATTCCACATATGGAAAACATAGGTGGGAGTATAGGAAAAGCACAAATAATTATAGAGAGTGATTGAGGTCTTTTAAAAAAACAAGTGAATGATCAATGAAATGTTAAGGGCCTCAAAAACATACATATGTGATGATGGAAAAATCCATTGGTTTATTAGAATTTATAGTACTAGAATAATAAATTTTCTTCCAACATCATTTTCCCAGTGTTGAATAGTTATCTTACCATAAACCCCGAGAGAAAATTAAAAAAAGGAAATATAATTACTTGATTACAATAATTTAATACATTGATAAATTACTAAAAATATCCCATATTGTTTCCCAAACTATGAGTTTTCAAGATGAATTTGTAGTTCTTGAAGCTCCAAAATCAACCTTTATAAAAAACATACCCATAAAACAGATAGTAAATCTATTCTACTTGTCTTTAGACATTAAACAAAAATAAAATTATTAGAATATGGTTTTATACTTCCCAAAATGAGTAAACCTAAAAATGATACACTTATATTAAAATTCAATAGTAATACCCAAGGTACAAAATAAATTACTCTATAAATAACTATCCTAAAAATCCATTATACATTTATTGAATAAGTTCAAATCCAAAATAATACAAGGATTTTATCATATATTCTTCTAAAATTAATAAAATTTTATTTCCCAAATAAAATACCATCTTTTATCCAAATAAAATTAATCTTTACCAAAAAAAATTCACACAAACCTGGACATCATATAGCCCAATCATAGTCCGTGAAACCCTTATCATCCTTCAATCAATAGTTCAAACCCTACTTCCTTTCTGAATGAAATGGGTTATCACCAGGCATAAGGGATGCCCATTTTTATACATTAAACCCGAAAACTGATTCCTCCCTAAAAACACTTCATTCTGATTCTAGGGGTTAAATATATCTCATCCCAAAAAACATCTCCAAAAATCATTTTAAGATATCATTTATTAAAACCACAATGGGTGTATAATACTTTGAACATATGCTGAAACATAAGTTTCTATTCTAATGATGGTATCAATAAATTTTATGATAGCCTCATATGAAAACATAATAATATCCCAAGTTATATAAACTAATCATTGATACTAACGGTAACAACTAAGAATCCACACTCTCAGATCTTTATGCTAAAAAACATTACTTTTCCAGTTATGATGTTGACAAGTGTGACTAAAACTTCTTCCATCAAAACCATATGTCATGAAAATTAAAACTTTGAACAAATACATACTGAAGGAACATCTTTGTTTACTATTTTTGAAAATTTATAAAAACTATTATATAATCAACTGACATGTACTTGAACTCATAATTTTTCAATGAAATTTTATCCCACTTAAATCAACTTTTATTCTTTCATGATAGTTCATCAACATCATCCTTCTCAAATCCTTAATATACATAAATATTCTAATTCCATTTTTCAAAACCTAGGGAAAATGAAACACAATAAGGGTGAGATCGTACGCTTGGTAAGGGTAAGCATAAGCAATAACAATTAAATGTCATCAATTAGAATAAGATTTCTTAAGATTAAGATAAAATAATTAAAATTCCATGAGTAAATCATAAGATAACTCACACCCATCAATACCTGGACCATAATATATGAGAAAAAGGAAAAGAAAATATTCATCATAATCCGTAGTCATGATCCATGAGATATAAATCTCGATCATTAGAGGTATTATAAACCTATAACAAGTGTAAGGAAACATGTAATGGTGTATTGGTACATCATTATAATTTTTACTCATATAAATGGAATAACCATGCAGTCAAATTCAATACATTTCAATCTTAAAATGGAATATCCATATGACTAACTACTATATCCAATTCATTGGAGGGTTACCATGGACCCACACATCCTAGGTTTATCATAGAACCACCTATTATTAGTTTATCACATAACCACAGATCAAATTTCCAAGTACCATTGAAAAATAGTCACACATAAAACCATTCATAAACTAATTGGAGAAACTAATTACCCCACCAAAACATGATATAATTATGGAAAAGAATTTGTTTCTATGGTAATATCTTTGAAATAATATTAACCCATAGAAATAAAATGAGATCAATAACAATCTCTTTTAAACATGATTGACCCATGGAAACGAAATGGGTTAAATAAAAATCTATTTGAAACATGAGTAACACATGGAAAATAAATGGGTTCCTCAAAAATATCTTTTAAAAATGATTATCCCATGGAAAATAATTGTGTTAAATAACAATCTCTTTTAAACAAGGGTAACCCATGGAAAATAACTTGGTCAAAAAAATATATTTTAAACATGAATATTCCATGGAATAGAAATTGCTTAAATAAAAAAACATAAAATGTTAGTAACCCATAGAAAATAAGTTCACTTTATAACTATCTATTTGATTCATGATTTATAATTGAAATAAAATGTGTTCAATAAAATCTACTTGAAACCTGAATAACCCGTGGAAAGGAAGGGGTTTCATAAAAATATATTTGAAACAATCAAAATCAATACAAATAAATAATGAGGATGGTATCAATAAAAAATATAACTTTTTTAGTATAAGTAACAACAATTTATTTTGATGTTGATGAATTGAAATGTCGATAAAAGGTCATTAAAAACATTCATAAGGAAAATAATATTTAAACAATTCCAAGCACCCCATACCACATTGAAACATTTGAATCATAATACCATGAATAAAGTATATTAAAATAAATTTATAATAAAATAATAAAAAGTTTATTCATGATATATCATGATAATGGATATGTATATACACCTTTTAAATGAATATAGGTGCATAACATACAAAATTTTTCAAAGAAGGGAAATTATGAGAAAATTCCATTAACGCTTTGGTAATGTTGAGACAATAAACCCCATGAATGATAGATAATAAAATGTATATTTAAATACAAATAATTTTCATTATAATAATCATAAAATACTTTCATGGGAAGAAAAAACACCACACAACAAAAATAATTGGTGAATATTGATGAATTCTTGTAGAAATAAAATTGAGGCTTCAAATCCACATAAAATAATTGAAATATTTTAATTGTAAACCACAAAAGTAATAATAATAAAATGAATCCATTAAATACCATGTAGTTAAAATAATTTATGATATAATATATAAAATGTTTCTTTAGATACATGATACAAAATAAATAATTGGTGATTATATCGTATTCCTCATGAATGTAAAAGTGATACATGAATCCCTTACAACTATAGTAACATATGAATCAGAAAACCCAAATATAATAATAATAATTATTAGTTTAATAAAATGAATTTAAAAAAAATATGATAAAATATATCAAAAGGTTCCTTATATACATCACCTAAACAAGTAAGTCATTAATATGACATTTAACTCGCATATGTAAAAATTAATATGTAAATTGTTTACCTTGAGTCTTCTTTGTCATTTTTCCCACTATATTATTAAATAATAAACTTATTTTAATTATAAAAATTCTTAACAAACATTTCCAAGTGTATTATAACTTTTATTTAACTTATAAATAAGTTATATAAAATTTTATAATCATTAATGATTATGTCGGATGTTTTGACCATATTTGGTTTATGTTTAAAAAATGACTTTGGTAGGTCAATTGTGGTCAGATTATTCATTATTAAAACATATCCAGAATAAAAATAATGAAATAATTATCATATTTATACATCAATTATACTTTTAAAACCTATCGTGAATGATAGTAATGAAAAATGAACCAATGATACAATCATGGAGATGGTAAGTCATACATACACATGAGTTACGTTCCCATTTTCAATGATCATTATGGAAATAAAGAAATTAACATTTATATATCAATAATTGTCATTATATAATTAATACCATATTATGTAATAATATATATGGATATATGGTGTAATTGGGATGTAATATGAATCACATCTCGTTGAGGAGGTGGTAGTCCATAGGTCCATGAACGACGCTTTAACTTTTTCGGTATTTGAATGGGTAATAACAAAAGTAATATATTATATTTCTATAAAGGAAATTATTTCATGAATATAATTTATATTTTATTTCTTTTATTTATTTTTAATTAAATAATTACTTAATACATTCAATTTAATGTGTGAATGTATCACATCACTTTAAGGAGGTGGTAGTCCACTTGTACATAAATGATGTTATCGTATTTACAAAAAAATAGAAAGAATGAAGGAATGGGTTTTATAAAAAATCCAGAATTATGAATAAACATAAATATCATATATATATATATATCATATAAAAAAAGTTTTTTCATCATAATTACCAACCATGATTAGTTGAAAACAAAAAATTAATGACATTGTTTTATAAGGAGGTTGTTCGTCGTACACATGAAGAGTAAGTTCACTACCCATTCGATGTAAGTGTGTATATGTATAGTTAGAAATCATAAAAAAAAATACTTATTAGTAAAATTAGAAAAATTATGTAATTATATAATCCTGTAATAAAAATAAATGGAATGGTTGAAAAAATAAATAAAACACAAATGTGCATTGAATAATGATACTTCTTTCTTTGGGTACCTTGTTTTGGTTTTCCCCAAAGGGATTTCTTGTATGGATTTATTTCCATAGTTAGTTCTATAAGGTTATTATAAGGATTTTTGGAGATTATTTGGGTAATTTTTTTAAGATAAAAATGGTATCGAGAGGTTTTAACAAATTGTTAGGGTGAGAGCCTTTTTATACGTCAGAAGGAGTGGTATTATTGTAAATTTAAAAAGCTGAACATTATTGAGAGAACTACCTTAAAATTTTTAACTCTAATAATAGTAATCATTATATATAATATGTGATATGTAGGAATAATTTCTATTAAATGGTTTTTTTACTATTTTTTAGGTCATATTGATTCTTATGATTAAAGTTTTACCACAATGTAAACACAATTTTACTTTAATGGTTGTGATTAATTTCAATAAAATTCACTAAAACATTTGGTAAAAAAATAATTATAACATATTATAAATTATAAATTATAAATTATTATTAAAAATATGTAATTAATTTTCCAAAATTAAATTACCCAAATAGAAGAAATTTATTTATAATTAATTCCACAGATGAGATGAAAAAGCAGGTTTTTAAATTAAAAATGTTCAAAAGTTTAGTGTGCTTTTTAATATAAAGTCAATGTGAACTTGTTTCCAATGACCTGAATTAGTTTAACTGATATAAATTTATCTAATTATAGTTTTTATCCAATTGTAAAATTATTTTACTATACAAATAAATTAGAAGAGAAAGTGGTTTTCCATTTAAATCCTGTAATATCTTCTACTCATCAAAATTTGACAGTACCCATAATATGGATTTAAATAATTTTTTGATGTAATTATTTTTGGGTGATATCTATAGGTTCCACATCAGCCTATTATATAATAGGTTGTATTTGTTTTTCTGATTCTCATGTTTTTTAGTGGATTTTTATTTCTTATGTATTATGTATGTGGTGGTTCGTGTTGAGGTTTGGTTGATTATGGGAGAACATGGGGAAACCTTAGGTGATGTTAGGGTTACTAGGACGTATAACACATGAGTTATGTTTAAAAACTAAATGGTATCTGGTAAAGGTTTTTTAGATTAAATATTTAATGATGTTTTTTATGAATTCATAGGATAACCATTTCTTTATCTTTTAACCTAAGGTATGAACCACTCTACTACTTATTGTGGCCGGTTTTGAAGGTTTTAAATTGTTTATTTTTTGTTAAATAATAACTTATGGATGTGTCAATCATTTTATTGGAATAGTTTTATAGATGATCTAGTTTCATATTAAGGGAAGTATCCATTATAAATTGTAATCAATTAGTTTAGGTTGATGTATCATTTTTGTTAGTGTATTTTTATTTCTATGGATGTTTGTGAAGAATATATTTATCTTTATTGTGAGGATCCCTTTTGGAGTGTTTTTTCTTATTTCACCTTTTTTAATTAATTGTAAAAAGAATAGTGACCTATATTGTTCTTTTATATTATAGGGATATGGTTTAGATTGTTTTTGTATTGCTATTGTATACTATTAGTGTTTTGTGGAGATCATTTTGGTCATTTATTAGGATTTTAAATTTGTATTTTTATAGCGAAAAATGTGAACTAGTTTTCACTTTATTAGAATTATCTAATTCCATCTCTATCCCTCCCAAATCATTCAATGTGGTGTGGAGGTTTTATTTTTCCATGGATATTTATTCTAAACAAATGAATTTTATGAAGTAGAAATTATCTTGATGGGGAGATTTATAACACCCACGTGTTAGTCTTTCATTTTTAATTATTTAATATTTTCCTATTTTTTAATTATTGGAGTCCTAAGTTGTAAATGTAATATTTTCAAAGTTTTTTTATATTTATTGGTTATTTTAAACATATAAATAATAATAAATATTTTAAAATAGACCATGTGGGGTGTTCTAGATCGTTGGAATAGGGGTTTTTCATAGTAGCCCCATGGTTCTCAAACCCATTTTGTGTCTCTAGGGAACCTTGGAAATTTTTTGGTCTGTAAGGATAGATCACACTATTTTCACATTATTAGGGGATACATTGTAACTAAATTATGTAGATGACTCTAAGATAGGGATAGGACACTACATTTACTCCCAGATGCTTGATATATGTATTGGAAAACCATTAAAGGAAATTGTACATCCTACCAATATTCACATGAAATGTGAAATGACCTATTTTTCACATTATTATTCTTATATTTTCTCTAAATTGGTCCATCACGTTCTCATATTTACACTCTTTAAATCTCATAGTAGGAATATTTCCCTATTATCCATTGGTTTTGGCTCCTACAATGTGGTTCTTAAGTGATTATGAAGGAAATCCCTCTCAATTACCCCTTCTTTTATCTACTCTTTATTTATCCATTTTTCATTGGGTTTAAATTATTAATAGAACTCTAATCACTATTCAATATGGATTTTGGATTCATGTTGTTTTAAACTTATGGATTTCATTTTCTAGGGCTTGAAGAGGATGTTTCCTTGAACAATTTGGTGTTCTCCATAGAATACAAGATGTTTTGACTGATTTCTAATCAGATTCTCATAGGATCATTATTCCATTCCATTATTTCAAAATTAATGAAGTTCTTGTGTTTTGGATATTTATTTATCTCTATACAATTGTTATATATGATATATATGATGTGTTTCTTAAATGATTCCTATTATATTAAACCTTGTAATAAATGGAATATCAAACAGAATTGGAGTACAATTTTGAAATAAATGGCCAAGAATTCCAAGAGTTTTATAAAACATCATATGAGGGTATTTAAATTAATTTTTTTATTAAAAATGATGGTAATTTATAATTTTTTGTTTTCATGGAGAAAAAAAATAATTAATGATTTGGGGGTGAAAGGGATGTTATCTTCTAAATGGTGTCCAATAGTTTTTTTATTTTCAATAGTCATTTCAAAAACTAGAAATGTGACTTGGAATTCTAATTTATAATTCATATAAATGGCCGTTTGGAACCATATAAGATAAATAGTTTGATTCACAAGATACCCTCACATTTTCCCTTGTATTTTCTTTCATGTATGATATTTTCTCTATTATGTGATGGATGTGTAATGATAAGTAGGTGTTTTTTCTAAGGGTGTTATAGGTGAGGAGATATATTTTTTAGGAATCTTTGACATATTCATTGATCAATTTTTTCTTGTTAATAGAACTAATATTTTTTTCATATTAAACTCAGGTAACCAATGGGATATCTTGATGCATGCTACATAATTTTAGTGCCGAAATTGTCTATTGTCCCCTCTAGCATGAGATAAGACTAACTAGAGTAACCTCCAATTATTTTAGTATGGGATAATATGATGGATTTTAATTTGGTTTAGACACAATATTTGATATTAGTTTTTCTATTTTTAATATTTTTTTTGGAATGTCTTATATTAGGACCGATGATAAACCATATGAAACTCTCTCCATGACTGGTGGAACTATGGTGGGGACTCATACTTAAGGATAATTTGTATATAAATGTGATTATTTTCTTTTTTTTTATTACTATATTATCATTATTTAATTTTGTGAAATTCACTTTATATAGTGGTGAATTGTCATGATCGGTTAAAATTATTCTATGGTTGTGTTGGTTTTGGAATTTTTTTCAAGGGATAATTAGAAAAGAAAACAAAGGAAATAAGGGAATGTTTTCTCAAGTGGTTTTGGAATTTAAAGAAGGGTTATAAATGAGGAACACTAGTTTTTATATATTATTTAATCCAAGGCAAAAATGTTTCTTAGGATTTCAAAAGAAGTTGCAAAAAATTGATTTATCTATTTATGATTAAAGTAATGCTATTCGGTTTTTCATCAAGTAATGGAAAATGAAAAAAAATTATATTGTGTTCAAAACTATATATAATGAAATATTAATTGTAAATAATCGCTTAAATTTCATGGTGAGATACTTCTAGGACTATTATGTCACACCATTCATAGACACTCATGTGTGTGTGTGTGTCTGAAAATGTATATTTTATATAGGATCCATGTTCTATTTTTAGATTCCATGTTATTCTCTTCATTCACTGATGATGAGTTGGGATGTGTTGAGTGGATATGATTTATAAAGAGATACTTTTTCAATATGTTGTTAGTTTTGTTTTATTTTTTTAGTGACGTATTACCCAACTTGGCCAGTTGTTGTATTCAATTTTATATGGATGGTTTATTTTATTTTTCATGTTGATAAAAATGAGTTGATTATTTTTTCACACATATTTATTATTTAGTTCTTTTATTACTTTTTTATTTTCTTATATATTCTTCAAGACACACAATGTATGTAAATACAAATATTTTTTTTTTGAAATTATTTATTTCTTATTAACTATGATTTAGGGGATATAATTCATGTATAGTCTCTCATTGATCCCATGACACTTTTCTCTAACCCATGGGGATCGAGATTGGATTTTGAGTGTTGTTTCATGAGGAACTGGGTAATGTGGTAGGTTGAATTTGTCAAATTCATGATATAATAATATGGGGAGATTATATATTTCTCCCTTTTTGTTATTACATTTTCCCCAATGGTGTTATCTCATTCATTTTTTAGGTATTATTTGTGAAAATTTTCAATGGATGTGTCTACGGATATGGATCATCATCATATACCATTTGTATCTTGTTTTATCATTATTAACATAGATTCTAACTATAATCACTATTTTAGGGATATTTTTACATTCTTAATTCCATCCTTGAGTAAAATTGATATTTGGAATGTAATTTTTATAATGATTATTATACAAGGTTTTTTTCTTATATATTTCAACTATTTATGTATGTTTTTTCATTATGTGATTTTAAAGTGTGGGTAAGGGAGATTGAGAAACTAGGAATGAAATCTCTTGAGATTTTTATGTAATGGGTAGATCTAAAGGGGTGGTTATATACTAGTGTTGACTTAGGATATGGTAACTATGGTTTTTTCGTAGTTTTAGCATTTAAAGTTTCATAGTATTTTTATTGGTGTTTTCTGTTTGTGATTTAATAAATTTAATGCTTGATAAGGTTTTTCGTGAATTTGATCAGAGTGACTTATGTTCCTATAGTGAGACATAATTTTATAGTATGATGGGGGTGGTGGTGGCCCCAAGCAATTATGGAAATTGCAGTTATTCGCGTATATATGGGTGTATTATAATGCTTAGGCCACTAATTGTTGGGTCTAAATACATTAATAGTTCTGTTAATAGAAAGAGTCTCAAAGAGTGCTTTCAGTCACTGGATGACAATAAGTATCCTCTATAGATGATTATCATAGGCCAATATTATTGATCATAAAATATAATAATGTATTTACTACAGATGTGTCTAAGATATTGAGGGGTTACTATGTTCAATGATTTATGAAATACACACACTGGGTATGTTTATTCCATAGGCCTAATGAGAAATAAATGATTAAGTTGAAATGGAATCTATGTTTTTTATATTAGTCTTGATAACTCAGATGATGGGTGGGACCAGTTTAGTGAAATTTTTTACATTTCTTTATGATCCTCTATATTTTCTCAAACCATTGGTGTAACTTCCCACTCAATAAATGTTTGAATCATGTAGTATGATCACCAATGGGTTGATGAGAATTGAATGGAGAGGGAGGTTTTTATTGAACTGGTTGTCATAAATTTCACTTTTAATCAACCTATATATGCTTGGATATTTATTAGAAAATATATTTTCTATAACCTCTTGATTTCATAATCCCACCTAGTATGACCCTCAAGGATGAATGCAGACATTATTAATCATGGAATATACAAGTTAAAGGGTTGTGTAACAAATTTATAACTTCCAATAATTGTGGTGGAGATATGGAGGGATGTTAATGGATTTTTGTGATTTACCCAATGGATCATTGGCAACGCATTAGATGTTTTCTTTTTTTATTCTGAACAATACAGTGAATAGTTTGTCTATAGGCATTTTGAATATATTCTTTTTTACTTGTATGAAATTACAGATACTATTTTTATATATAATGTGTTATATATTGTTTTTGGTAATTTCTTGGCCATTATTATCATTTCTATAATATTATATAATGGTTTTTATTATTTACATTGATTCCATTTTTTATGGTTTTTATATGTAGTGTATAGTATCCCCATGATCACTTACAAATGGTCATCCCTAGTTAGAAGACTCTGTAATATGATTATTCCTAATTGTGGACATGTGACACAACATATATATCAGATTCATTAGGTTATCCAGGTCAGTTATAATTAAAACTTTGATGTATATATGGTTATTCTACTTTAATTTACAGCATGGTAGACTTAGATCATTGGATGTGTTGGAAAATTGATCAGATGTATTATTATTTTTCTAGCCATTATAATGTTGGGCAGATAACCAAGTTTATAAAAAACCTAGAACTTTGTTTTTTTAGATTACATTTGAGTTAATTTATCTAGATTAATTTGATTTTTTTTATTTACATATAGCTTCCAACTCATGACCTCAATAGGCAAGATGTTGTATTCATGTGTTATTTTAGGCATGTAGGGATTACTAAACATATGGATCCATGCTAGTGATTTAAATTCGAACTCTAGAAACTGTCATAGTGTTATGAATTTTAAATAATAAGATAACAAGTGTTCACTTTCATAGTTAATTTTACGAATTATAGAATAAAAATTGTGTTTTAATTGTTGTTTTCATTTTGTATATAAATCTTGTGTGTTGGTGTGATTATTACAAAGTTGTTAAGTGGTTCGGTAGGGAGATTAAGAAAAAAGGTATGAGACCCAGGTACAAGTTGGGAAGTTTATAGGATAGTGGGATATAATACATGTTATATAATTCCTTATCTATGGTGTTTGGGATATTATATGTGTAATGATCAGGGTATTGGATTCCTATGATATTCCCCCTCAATGAATGGTTTTAGAGAATCAGGTTGCATGGACGTGTTTCCACCATTGCATGAGATAGTTGTTTCCCTAAGGGTAGAGATTATCATTAGTTGAATATGGATATTCTAAGTCATCCATATATTATAGATGAGTTAGGATGACTATTTTATGGTCAATTGTGGAAAAATGTGGTTTGGTTAATCTAAAATATTGACCAAGGGACACCAGGAGATAATTTATCTATGGTATATCTAACAAGATAGCTCTTTTCATAGGATTATCCATTATTCAATGTTTGTGATTACCCCATATAGACATGAATTTTTTATTGTTTTTTTCAAACTATCTTTAATAATATTTAGATTCCCTCACAATGGAGTTTGAAAATAGAAGTATATATGCTCAAGAAATGAGTGAAATGAATGTGTAAAGTACTGGTATAAATAGGTAAACATGAAGTGTTGTCTTATAATGATTTTGAGGTGATATTATTTGATAAATTTTTAGTGGAAACACTAAGGGTGTATTAAGTCCATGAGTGCATGAACTTGGTTTAAATAGATATATGAATCTTGAATTATACATCTAAATTCATGAGACTGAATGATTTTTTTCCCAAATCTATGGAAGATGGGATTTCCATGATTTGGGGATTTGAGGATGGATTTTGATATTCTATTAGGGTATATGTAAAACAATTTAGCTCCAATTCGTTTTCTAATGAGGAAAACAAAGAATTGATGATGGAGAATAATTTTATTGATGATTGGAGGGAGGGAACTAAGGTTGTGGATCATCTAGCATTGATGGAAGACCATGGATCCATCAGTACATGTCTTTTATCTATGCATTTCATAAAATTAGAGGGAGTGAGTCTAATCAGAGTGGATTACCTCGATCTACATCATTTCAGTCCCCCTTATTCATGGGCCTGTTGTTCTCTCGTTTGTTCTATTTTTTGTTCTCTCCTTAGTACTCTCTCTTGTTCACTCGTTGGTATCTCAATTGAATAAAAATTTTATTTGGATGGATGGTAAGGTGAGTAGTAGAGCTTCAGTTGGAGGGGGTGGCGGTTATAGAGATACTCTATAGAGAAGTTATAACATGGGATTATCTTTTCCACCTTGGAGTGGTTCATCTCTAAATTATTACCAATATATGTTATCAATGAAAAATCCATCCAAGTATGGTCAAATAGAAATTGTGTTTCAGGCTCATTAATTCATAAGGAATCAAGATATGTTTTTTATAATGATCTAAAATATAGTTTAATTTCATGGATCATGTAAAAAATAAATCATCTAAGACAAGATCTGCAGTGCTGATGAGTGTAAATAAATGGAGAACATCAAAACAATTAGAATTTATAGAGGATAGTTTGACCAGTAGTTCGTGTAGTAGCTGATGTAGGGTGTGACTTTGTAGTGAGGCTATATATATATATATGTTCATATTTTGGGTAGTATAATGTATTTGAGAAATTATTTATTCAGAATGAATTAGATCCATTGATGGTTTGTGGTGTGATTTTATTATATTAGTTTTAGTTTTATTAGATGATTAACAAGGAAATAAGAGAATTATATATGAAAGGAATTTACCATGTTATTGAGGAGGAATAAGTACTGGGTGTGATTGGTGGTGATTGTATAATTGATAGTTGATAATGGTGTCCTTGGGATAATGGTTTAGTATGATTCTATCTTCACATAAGGTATGTTTTTTGTGGAATTATTGTATAGGTGATTACTATGGTGTGACTTTCATGTTTTGTTTCAGTGGTTGGGTAGTGTTATTGTTAGAGACAGATCATGGTAATGTTATTCTATGGGGGGCAGGCTATAATGACCTAAATTTTTAGGTTGATGATTTTTTTGTCTTTGATTATCCTGATCAGGTTTAATTGTGTATGTTTAAGATACCATAAGTTTCAATAGAGTCCTAGAACAATATTTTTAGGTTTCAATTTGGTAGGTTACTAGTCAACCCATAACCCACTCGTTTAATTATTATGGGTAGTTAAGGTAAAATTTTACAACACAAAAAATGAATGTTATAATATGAATCCTTGAACATGGTGGAAATTACACTATGATAGGAATGGTCGCACAAAATTTTTTCCAAGGGTAGGGGAGTTGGTTTTCCTGGTTTCATTCAAGGGGGGTGCATTACACCATGACCTATAATATCACATCTTAATATGGTACATGCTGAGGTAATTTCACCCTGAATATAAGGGTAATGTTATAATAGACAATTTTTCATGTTTTATTAGTTTCAATTAATTCGATAAATTAATTATTAATATGAATAATTAGTCACATTTGAGTTTACATCAAGGTGATATTCTTCATTTATTTATTTTCATTATTATCTAATACCCGAAGGTGGGAACTATTTTGTTTTTAGGAAATAATTTAATCCATTAATAACTATGGGTCATCTTGGGTAATTCATGAAGTCCACCATCACCTATTTATAGTTTTTTCATTGTTGAATTGTTTGACCAAAATATCAATTTTTGGGGTTTTTTTTGGAATTCTCAATTTCTTCCTCATTGGATCAAATCATACTATGGAATTTGAAAAAAAATATAATTATTATAATAGGTAGGTGGTTTCTAGTTATATATACAATTAATATTAGATTAATATTTAATAACTTGTGGGCATGAGAAAGGTCAATTGAGTGACTTTGGACAAAGACACTTCCAATTTATATGGTTTTATGGAGACCTAAAGTGTAGTATTGAATGGTTGTTGACCAAGATATCATCTGTATGAGTTGTACTTGGTAGGAGGATTTAGGGCTCACTTGGAAAATTTCCATTTGTGGTAAAGTTATAGTTTATAGAATGTGTCGCTTGATAAAGTTCCTCTAGAACATGATCGGTATGCCTTGTGTGGATATGGGGTTATTTAGATCTCCAAAAAGATAGAGGGTTTAGTTATGTATAATCAATAATAGTGATTTACGTTCCCTAAGAATATGTGATCATAATATCTTAGTGATGCCACTCAAAATTAGGGTTGTGGTCATTGGATGCTATATAACAAACTATAGTTTTTCTTGGTATTTTCCTTAAAAAATATTATCTTAAGAGATTATTGTACATGAAACACCAAACTAAAATGAAACCATTGTATTTTCAAATAAAATTTCATCATTATATGAATTTTATTAAATTATTAGGTTTTAAAATAAGTAACTATATTATGAAATCTATGAATGAAAGAAATGGAATCGAGTTGGGGAATTATATATTAAAAAAATGTATTTATCCAAGATTGGGATAGAGTTATTTTTTTATTTTTTTCTCTAGAAAAATATAAATATGAAAATTAACTATTACTGTATGCAAAAAATCTTGTGTGATAGAAATTCATGTTCATGAAAATTTCCACGAGATCAATGCTAGTAGAATCACAAGCCTCGACGACGACCAAGGAATTCCATATTCTTATATTTAACATGAATATACCAAGGGGATATGTAGCTAGAAATTATAAATATATAAGAAATTAATTATTAATATAATAATTTATTCATTATATATATGTTTACATATTTCATATTATTTTACTTATAAAGAAAAATAAAATTTATTTTTCTATAAAATTAGTTTTATGTATTTTTTTATATATAAAGTCTAAATATAGAAATTTAGAAATTTTAATTTTATTTTATTAACATCATTTATAAATTTGCCTTGTAAATATAACCTTAGTGAAAATTTCTACGGTTTTCTTAAATAATATATTTTTTATGTGAATAGTAAAAAATATAGATTTTAGGAAAACAGAAAATTTTATAACTTAATAATAAAATACTATAAGTTTGTAAAATATATTAATTGGTTATATATTTATTTAAATTTTAAAATTATACATTTTAATAATACTATATTGATTGTAGGAAAAATATAATTAACATTTTAGGAATATTAGTAATATTTTTCAATAAAAACTATTTTTTATTTTCCATTTTATTAGAAAATTTTTTGTTAAAATTTTTTATTGGATTTATTTAAAATAAGCATGTATTTTATTTTATTTTTTATAATAAACCAATTTATATCATGTAAATCAAACACATAAATAATATTACTCTATATATTAATGTTAATCTCAAAAATAGTCTTTATCTAGAAATGGTATTTTACAAGTCACGTGAAGTAATACTAAAATTGATTATTGTTACTAGTATAAATTTTACTTGATAAAACTTATTTCATATATGTAATTAAAATGTCTAAATTATGTAGTAATTACCATTTTATTTTATTGTATAAAGGATTTTTGACAATGGTAAAAAACTAGTAATCGTAGTTGAAAACTAAAATGGTAAAAAGAGATAAACTAAGAAGTAAAATGCATCAAATGATCAAAAAACATATCTTCAATATATTATTCTATATTTTTTATGAAAATCTATATGTTTAGTATGTCATTAATTTATATTAAGTGGTTATAATTACAATAACTCCATTCACCCCAATTATAAAATGGGCCTCCCACCACCCCTTCTAGACTACTAAAACAATTCTGTTTCCTCCTAAATAATTAAATTTTCTTACATACCCTAGAACAATATTAATTTTCATAAACAAAATCATTATATTAAATTATAATTATACATCCATTTCTAATGAATTGGCCTGGGAAAACAAATAGATTTCAATATCAGTACTAATGGGTTTCCATATTTCGTTCTTTTTTGTCTTACTTTATCAATTCTAATGTATTATTCTGATATATTTTAATCATTAATTTTTTTATAATTAATGACATTATTCTAAGTTAATGATCATTATTCAACTTTCTCCATTTCCCTAAACGAAAAATAAAAATATCATTCATGTGTTTGTGCAGAATACCCCCTGCACGAAGCAATGTCATTCATTTTACATCACCACCAAACATAGATGCTTCAAAAGGGTAATTTAATAAATAAATATTATTACTATAACATGTTTTATGTTTCATAATAAAAATAATTATTATTCCTTTATCACATTATATTTAAACAAAATCATCATCTATGAATATATACGGACTACCTCCTCTATGGAGCGATGTGTTCCTCCTTTCATTACTTCATTAAAGGATAGTTATACAGATTTTTTTGTTTGATTAATAACATATCTATAAAATTAAAATGGTTTTGTTAAGATAACTTATAATACCTATTAATAATTTTAATAATAAAGAGTTTTATATTTTTAACTATAAAAAATAAGCATACAAAGAGGAAAATTATCTATTCATTATATCAGATAGTTATATATAAATTATATTCCACTTATAATATATTTAAATTATGATATATCACACAAATAAATACTGATTAATTTAATTTTGTTTATAGTATAGTAACATCACAACTAATCTGATGCATAATCATCCATGAAATTATGCCATGTTCCCATTTCGGTCGATTTGACTATCCAATTGTACCATGATATCAAATAATATCATGGATGACTTTGGAAAACTAACTACTGATAATATAGATATAAAATATGAAATAATTTTTTGATTTTACTTTGGTAAATTTTACCCTGAAATTAAACTCAGTCATTAATATTTCATTTCTCATTTTATAAAAAACACCAAAACATGATCGTCACTGAGTTCATCTTCAGGGATCAAAATCAGATATACCATAAAATGAAATTATAAATAATTATAATCAATAAATTTCTATAACAAGACTGATCTCATAATTATGAAATTTGGGGGAAATGGATATTTAAAATTATATCATGATGCTATTTCAAAATTACAAATATTACCCCCACCCAACATTGAAAATAGATAATAACTAATAAATAAACACATAATGAAGTATAATAAATAACGATTATAATTTGTAATAGTTATGAATAAGGTCATTTAAAAATTGATTATGATAGTTATTTTTTATAAATGTGGTTTGATAAGGATGAAGGATATCTAGATAAAAGGTTATGGTCTCGGTCTTTACCATCCTTCATTTAGGCATGATTTCATATTATGCACAATATTATTTTGTATGGAGTAACTATTAAACATTGAATTATAATATCCTATATTAATTATTGATCTTGGAAAATTTCACATCAATTTATGTTCTTCATTTATTGGTATACTGATTGATATCTTCCAAAAAAACATATGGATCCTTCAAACTCAATTAGATTTATTTAGTTATAATGTTTCTCCTTCAAAATATTCTTTCATATAAACCTATTTATGTAGAAACCCAAGATTTTATTACATAAACATCACACTTTTTTAGATTCATATTAAATAAATTTATTTAAAAAATTCTTGATGACCAAAATAGTTTATTGTATTTGGAGACTACAAAAAAAATCTTATTTTGTGAATGATATTAAAAATCACTGAAAATGATCTCACATAGTAATCCTCTCAGGAAAACCCTATATATAATTTTTTTAATAACCGGGGGAAGGAAAATATGAATGAGTTAGATCAGATACTTTCTAATGTTAAATATATTAGATATAAATATATAATAATATGATAGAGTAAGTTAAGAATAATTGTATATGATCATAAAAATAAAATGAAAAGTTCATACCCAACCTTTTATAGATCATAAACATGATTCATGGAATAAAACATTAACATTTAATAAAAAATCTTCTATAAGATTAAGAAATCATCATAAAACAATCCTGAACCATTATCCCATTTCATAAAATTGTTTCACCATCATAAATATAGAAAACCATTTCATATGTCAAGGTTAACTACCAAGACCATAAATATAGTGGATTATGAATTATAACTTTTTTCCCATTGTAGATAAGGAAATACTAATTTCCTATAGCGGATCTATATGCACCAATTTTCAAAAGTATATCAAGCCTATAAAATTGTTTCCCATTTTTATCTTAGGAGATATAAAGCTTTACCCATTTCATTGGAGGAATATATAGTTCGCACCTATCTCATATTGAATACCATATTTATACATGTCATAATATCATAAAACATTCATCATATCATCACACCATAACCCGTGTTAAATAAATGGGTTTCATTAAAATTTCCTTAAAAAATTTACCATTGAGTGAAAGAATAAGAATAGTATCACATGATATTATCCTCAATAAATAATAAATAACATAAAAGGATGTCATCTTAGATAGAAAATGATTTTGAAATATAACATAGAAAACTCCAAGGGAAAATACATTTTCCACATATAAAAACACTTTATATATCATCAATATTTATAAAAATAATCTTCATTGAAAATAAACTTCTATAATTATAAATAATGATTTAGAAAACAATTTAAAATATTTCTGGTTGAAACTATTCTTCTTATTTTGAGAAGAACACATTTTAAAACATAAAACATTATTAAAATCCTTTTTTTATATATCCAAAAAAATTATAATGTAATAATTAATTAAATTAATGATCATGGTGAATGAAATTACGTTCAAGTGGTACACATTAAAATAAAGATTCATTTTATATTTTTGGTGAAATATAAATGGTCATTATTTGGAAACCAACAAGAGGATTCCTTTTTAAAAAAAATTTAAAAATTCAAAATTGGGTCAAATTTTCCTTTATAAATAATTTTATAATCTTATAAAAATATTTGAAAACATTTTTGATGTTTTTTTAGAAAACATGGTTTATAGAGAAAATTGGTGTTGGGACGAACATATAAATAAAGAATGTTTTTCTTAAAACCATTATTTTGAAATATTGAGTACATAAAGGGAGGAAAATTAACGTAAAACATGTATTCTCATGAAATAAAAATATTTGAATATAATTCATGAGTATATGTATATATATATTAATATTTCTTCATTTGATCATAATTATAATCCATCCTAATAATTCATGAGATTCTATCATAAAACTATTAATACATTGGTAACTATAAATCATAATCCCCATGAATAAATAAGATAGAATGAAAATTATAATATCATTTGAAGAATTATATTCATTATATAAGATGTCAAGGTGGTATTATATACACCTCATAGAAGAATATTGGGGCATAACATGACTTATTACCCAAAGAAGCAAAGTTAAGATAGAAATACTTTACTAATTTGTAACTTTTGAATTGCAAGACCAATGAATGAGATATCCTAAAATGTCTATATAAATACCAAAATATTTAAGGATAAGAATAATAAAATTAATTCATGGGAATGAAATGCACCACAAAAAAATCGCATGGTTAATATGGTATGTGACCCATAAAAAAATAAGTGTGGCAGAAATCCCTTACCATTAGATTCAAATTACTCCTTACATGTCCGAACCTGTAATATAATAAATATAAGTTCATTATAAAATAATTAAAAACCCTAAATATAAATTATACCCTATATGATTTACTTTTAACCATTTACTACCCTTTTATTAATAATTACATGACAACATTAGGTTTTGAGAAATAACTACTTTGTTTTTCACGAATTTTTGGATTTGTTATTTTTGATCTTATAACATTTAAAAATGTTCCAGAATCTCATGAATTTTAACTATTATATAAATATAATATATATTCATTGAATATTTATATTATAGTGATCAATAAAATTTAGATATATAAAATGAAATTCAACTTTCATTGAGATTGCAGGTCGTTTGTAAGCATGATCATTGTTTCAATTTCTTGGACAAAAATAAGAAAAAAAGGTAAATAATATATTAAAAATAAAGAGTAATTTTTATTTCATATATGTCATATGTTCTCATTTAAACCACCATGGTTAACTTCCATGTAAATCGTGAATGAATCACGTCACTTTGTGACATTTCACTATATACTGATGAGCCTGTAAGCGGCCAAGCAGCCTAGATTTTCCATCACCGATGCCTTCTCCCTCTATCTAAGGTTGTGTCATTTCCTTACCTCTTCAATTTCTCTCAATTAATTCCCAGTGTGGTGGCTCCTTATTAGTTCAGCGAAGAGGGTTTCTGAGGCACTTTTGTCTGGTGTTGCGGTGAAGGTGTTGGTCGTGATCTGTCTCATGTTTCGTCTTCAGTCTTGGATATCTTGTGATAAGGTGGAAGACATGTTTCAAATCTGGTTCTCTATGGTATGACTATTGGGTTGTTGGCCTTCCTTGTTGCGCTCTGGAATGGAGGATGGGATTTAGGTCTTCTGTGGCAGGATTCAGGCCTTCCACGACTTGGTGGTCAGGATGCGATTCTTCAACAGTGGGATCCTGGACCTCTGGTTGATGGGGTCTGCAGAAGGGCGGAATGGACAATTTCTAGTGCGGAGGAGGGTTCATACATCTGTGACATTGGGTTATGTTTCCATATTCTGTAATGATCTAGTAGGTTGGTCGGGTTTCTAGTCTTCTATCGTGGGTTTCATGCCATCCACATTGCATGATGTTCAAGTTCCAATTTTCTGCGGTGTTGTCGAGATCCCGGTATTCTGTGTTGTGGTCTAGATGGGCGGGTTCTTTGGGTGGTTTTTTGCGGTTTTGTGCTATGGTTTTAATGGGGGTGAGGGTATTTGAGGTGATTTGTGTCATAAAATTTTTCGGGATGGCCCTATGTCTCAGTGGGTCTCTAGTTCAACAATGATTCTGGTGTCCAAATCCTATAAAACCAGACCTTCTTCAATGTGTGGCTTTAGATGCGGTTAGAGCATGGAGTTTTCACCATCCCATAGCTAGCTGGATTTGGATGCTTAAGAGGGAATGAATTTGTTCATCAGTACCAGGCCCATGCATCCATGCACGAGACAGCTAGCTAAGCAGCGATGAGTTGGTGGAATTTTGACATAACGATTTTGATGCTAGGGAAGAGTTGCTCTTATTGTATTGTTCTTATTTTTTATGGTTTTGGGCTATTAAGTCACCTTTTTATATCTTCAAGTCCTTGATGTCTGGTTTGTTTTCCCCCTTACCCATTAAAAGGGTATTATGCTTATAATAAATAATAATAATTTTTAGTTAGTCAATCACGTCACGTCATGAGGTGGTAATCTGTCGTATACATGAGCAATGTTATCGTATTCCCACGAAAGGAAAACTAAGAGGGAACATGAGATATCATGATTCTATAAAAATAATCATATACTGAATTTAATATATAAACAATAAATCAACCATTATATCTATCAATTAATGGTGGTTATGGAAAATGAATAATATCAGGTTAGGAGGAGGTAGTTTTCCATACACACGAATTATAATTTTATTATCCATTTTATGGAAGAGGTTAAAAATTATGTTATAAATTTAACATAATGACATATAATTATTTTTACAGTTCTTATATTATTATATAAATATGGTTAAATAAAAATATTTTGTGTTTCATGATGAAATAAACTAAAACACATGATTAACTATGTTACCTATTCATTATATACCTTATTTTGGATTTAACCATAAGGAATTTTAGGGTAGATTTATGAAAAAATATGGATTTTAGGATGATATTAGAAAATTAAGGAAGTCAATTAGGTGTTCATCATTATAAAAAGGGTTTAGAAGTGTTAAGTGGTGAGGATATAGGGTGGCCTTTTATAAGTGAGTTGAGTGGAGTGCTCGTAATTTTTGAAGAAAAAAAATGTGCCCACATTTATCAATGTATGAAAAGATCCAAAATTTTCCATTATCAAATGAAGAAGATATTATGTTTAAATATTTCCGAAAAATTGGTGTTGGAAATAAAATTATTTTTAACACTTATCCTTTTAGTTTAACCCCCCTGGTAAACTAATTTTTACATTAACCATAATTATAATGACCCGTACTTTACATACATTGTAATTACTTCAGAATTAAGGCATACTTATTACAACATATAACAAAACCATGAAAGGACCTTATAGGTATAGTGTCTTTAGAAACTGGGAAACATAAACAACTGGTTCATAAATCATTTACGTTATCTCCCATTAATTTCATCATATCAAGAGTCCATTTTTTCATATTCTACTTAATACCCTTATTGTAGATTTGGGGGAAAGAAAACATAAGAAATGGTGAGCTCAAATGCTGAGTAATGTTAAAAAAAAGAAATATCAATCATATAATATTCTAAAGAACATAAAATTTTGAAAATCTTATCCTCCAAAATATATCGTAATATCATGACATGGGATCAATCATAATATTGAAATGTAATCCAAATAATCATAACATAAAACATGAAACATTTTGGCATACACACATAGTCATAAAGAATCATTTATTATTAGTCAAGACTCATTGCCAAGACTATCTTAGCGGACAAAGTCCATTTCGGAACCGAGTTCACTCCTCATTTCAGTCCAATTTCCCTGAATCTGATTAACCTTCCGTTCTATCCATGTTTGTCTCATTAGATATAAATCTTTACCAAATTCATTGGAGGTAGATATAGGTCCCACCCATCTCATAATGATACCATTCTTATGTGTGCCACAAGATCATAAGTCATACATCATAGCATAACCCATGAAATAAAATGGGATTCTTAAACATCATGACATCATAACATAAATCATATAAGATAAAAGGACTTCATACAAATATTTCCATCATAACATAATCAAATCAATGTAAAAATAGGTATAGAAATAGGACCCTATATTATCTTAGATGGAAAATAATTTTGATAAAATGCTTGAACTCCATTCTTGAAGAAAATATCCTTTCTACATTAAAAACATTTACCTTTCTTAAAATTTCATATAATTTCAAACTAAAATAAGTTGATTAAAAATAAACATGAAAATATGTAAAGGAATCTTCATGGAATTAATGTTCTAAAAATTAATTCAGGCCATATAAGTTAAAAAACATTCTTCTCGTACTTTGGCCGAAAAAGTCAAAATTACCTCGTACTAAAAACGACAAAAGATTCCTTTAGTATCTTTTAATAAAGACTCAAAAAAGGGTAAAATTGGTTTCAAACAATTTTAGGAGGGTATAAATAATATTACATATTGAGGAAACATGGATGTGGATGATAGATACACCCCAGTAAATACCAAAGTATAAACAATCTCATATAAAAATGAGATTGTTAGATTTTCCCTTACCTTAGGTCTGATTTGTATCGTACGTGTCTGAAACTACTATATAATGATTTAAATAAAGTTATTGACTTATTCCATAATTTTACTCATTTTTATTATATCTTATATGGTCATATTCATAGCTTCATATTAGTGATATTTCATTGCTACTTGTTATTCGGGTGTTTATTGCTTTTTGTTCTTATGTATGTTTTGTCGAGTAAATTATTATTCTTATTTTTAGGTTATAGATAACTCATTTCCAGAATGGTATTGGTGTAATATATATCATATTTATTCATTCAATTCATTTTTATAATCATTATGTAATGAAGATCATGTAGAACGAGTCGCATCACATCAGTGAGACGGTAGGCCGTACATACGCACGAGCGATGATATCATTCCCATGGTCGTTGAATTTTATTGAAGTGTATGCATACTATTTCATAATCAATATCACTTTAAAATAATCATATATAGTTATTCTTTACACCATTATACCCATCAAAGGATGGTGGTGGTGGAAAACAGATTACACCACGGCATGGAGACGGTATTCCGTACGTACGCACGCCCGGTGATTTCGTTTTTCGTAGGATGGATAGAAGGTGAAATAGGGTTGTTTTATATTTATAATAACATATCATTATATTATTGATACTGATGTTATTACTTCATAATGAAACAACCAAAGAAGAAGAAATATAAGAAGAAATAATGTTGAATGAATCGGTAACAGACATTACCTCTTCTTTGAAGCGCCTCTTCTTAACCTCCTCTTAGGGCACTAAAGATGGTCATTGAAGTAGACCAGGACCTCTAATATGTTTCTAGGGAAGTGTATAAGAGAAGTAGGCAGGTTTTGGATGAGCTTTAAGGATCAATGTGGTGTGAGGAGGAGAGGGAGGAGGTGCCCTTTTTAAGGGAGGAGAGGGGAACCTTTGGAAAATCTAAAAATGTTATTTTATTATAAAGTCATATTCAGTTTTTAATAGCTAAAAATTAATTTATTTCTAATAGCAGGTGGTTATGGGTCGAAATAATCTCATCCAATACAATTTAGATCAGTTTATGTTTCTATTTTAACCTTATCATTTAGAATTAATTTTAAGTTAAATAATTTTACTTTAACCGTGTCTTCTTGTTTTCTTACACTATAAAGATAATAAACTTACTATAACAAGCCAAATGAACCCCAAGTTTCTCATTATTAAAATATATAACCTTATCTAAGTCATCTGGATGATCCGTATATTTTTAGGAATAAAATAACAATTAATAATATAATATATTTTTTTAAACGATTTTATGTCAATTTTGACACTATTTGGTAATTGATTTTTGTGAAAATCATAAATTCATTAATTGTTAAAAAAACGTTAATTAAATCAATAATAACATGTCATATTAACCTATAAAATTATTATAAATCACAAAAAGTTCCAAATTACATTTATTTTGGTATTTATAATATCACTTTTGTTAATATCTCATTAATAAGGTAATTATTGGATCATCATTGTGTCATATATAAATTAAATTATTTAATGTCTAAAAATTATAAATAAAATACAATTATGTAGGAAATATTTTTATTTTCTAATGAATATTTATAGTCTAAATTATCTTATGTATAACCCTATATTATAAATGTTTTAGTTATTAAACTTTGATTTTAACTATTTTAACTCTTCTTTCAATAAAATAATAGTATATGACCTAATCTAATCCAAGTGGACCTAAATGGTCATATTTTATTCCTAAGGGTTTTTTTATGAATTAAACTTATCCAATAGAATTAGGACATATGTTAGGATAATAATAATATCATTTTTACCCTTAATTACCCTATTTACTTTTAACAGTGGTAAAAAAAATAAAAAAGTTACTATTCACCAAAAAAATATTTTTATCTTATTAAACTACATTTTAATCCTTGATATTAACCGTGTCTCTTGGATTTTAGAAATTCCACTAACAGAAGCGGTAAAATTAAGTTTTATGTAAATTTTCAAATTCTCCTAGCAGATGCGTAAAAGACGGTGAAAAATTCAATAAAATTATTATATATCTAAAATTATTATAAAATGACTCCAATGAATTACATTGAACTTATATAGGTATTATGTTACAATTTTGACCTATGTAAATTTAAATAAAATAAATAATTATTTAAATAAAATGTCGATTTTTAAATAGTAACCCAGTGTTTTCACTATTCATAAAAAATTGAAATTTTTCAGAAAAATACCAAAATCTCACCCTAGGATAATTTCGATATTCCAAATCCAAAAATGAAGTCCATTTTGAAAAATAAAATTTATAAAATTTCAAAAAGTTGGTATTCCTATTCATAACGGCTAGTTTTAATAATATTTTAATAACATATCATTGTTTAGTGAAACTTGGTATTGCATTCAACGCAAGCTATCGAGGAAGGTCGCGATTGTGTGTAAATCCAACCAAGATAGTGTTATGTGTAGTGAAAGATTCATTTGATGATTTATATGACATAAAAAAATATTTCTCATAAAAATCTCTGGTGTTACATTCTACCCCCTTAAAATGAATTTCTCCCTTGAATTTCGTCACTTTGTAACCAACAGATGAGGATACCTCTCCCTTATCATATCTTCAAGATCCCATGTAGATTCTTTTAATTGGTGGTTCCTCCATAAATCTTTTACCAAGAGAGTGGTCTTGTTCCCTAGAACTTTTTCTCTATGATCTAGAATCTCTATCGGTTGTTCTCCATAAGAATGATCTTGCTCCAGCGGTACAACTTCTGAGTTGAGTACATGTGAAGGATCGGGTATGTACTTTCTCAGAAGAGATATATGGAACACATCATGAACTTGAGAGAGATTCGGTGGTAGCGCCAATTGGTAAGAAACCATCCCAACATGATCCAGTATTTCGAAAGGACCGATATACCTAGGGCTCAGCTTTCTCTTCTTTCCAAATATCATTACTCTCTTCCAAGGTGATATTCATAAGAACAGTTTATCACCAACTTCAAACTCTAGGTCTTTTCTTCGGTTATCGGCATAACTTTTTTATCGACTCTGATCTGCTCTTATGTGTTGTTGAATAGATCAGATCTTTTCTGCCATCTCATCAACGAGATCAGGTCATAATAACTTTCTTTCCCCAACTTCATCCCAGCAAGTTGGAGTCCTGCATTTCTTTCCATAGAGAGCTTTATAAGGAGCCATCTGAATACTGGACTGAAAGCTATTATTATAAGAAAATTCCACCAAAGTTAGGTGTTGATCCCAACCTCCTTTGAAATTCATAGAGCAAGCTCTCAACATATATTCTAGAGTTGGAATTTTCCTCTCAGACTAACATTTTATATGAGGATGATAAGCAGTGATGAAACTCAACTCTGTATCCATAGTATGCCGAAGACTTCGCCAAATCTTTGAGGTAAACCTCAAATCCTGATCATATATAATGGAAAGTGGTACTCCATGCAATCTTACCACTTCCTTTACATATATCCTAGAATGTTGATCTAGAGAGAAATCTTCTCTAATAGCAATGAAGTGTGCCGAATTTGTAAGACGATTAACTATAACCCAGATAGCATTATTGCCTTCGGCTATTTTAGGATGTCCGGTGAAAAGTCCATAGTGATGTTTTCCCATTTCTATTCTGGTATGGGTAATGGTTGTAACATCCCCTTAGGATTCTATCTCTCAGCTTTAACTTGCTGACAAACCAAGCATCGAGAGAGATATTCAGCAACATATCTTTTCATTTCATCCCACCAGAAGAACTCTTTCAGGTCCCTATACATCTTCGTGCTTCCAGGATGAATAGAGAATGAAGAACTATGATCCTCATCCAGCTGCTGCTTCTTTAATTCTGGGAGGGGAGGAACAAAAACCCTATTTTTTATCTTTATTATCCCATCACAATCAAGGTTGAATTCAGTAACATTTCTTACCTTATTTTGTAACTCTACATCTTCTTTTTGTGCCTATTTAATCTTCACATGTATAGATGGTTGAACATTCATTTGAGAAAGATAATATTTTTCCCCTTCAATTATAATTCCAAGATCCATCCTTTGTAAATCCATAAATATTGGATATTTTGTGATCCTCATCATGGATATGCTAGCATGGTCATGTCGACTTAATGCATCTTCCACCTTGTTTGCTTTCCTAGGGTGGTAATGAATTGAGCAGTCATAATCCTTAATCAGCTCCAACCATCTTCTTTGCGCATTTTCAGCTCGTTTTGTGTGAAAATATACTTAAAACTTTTATGATCAGTATAAATATCACACCTTTCTCCATAAATATAATTCCTCCAAACTTTAATGCAATGATTGCCGCTGCAAACTCCAAATCATTAGTTGGGTAATTTTTCTCATGTATTTTCAACTTTCGTGAGGCATAAGCTATCACCATATCATTTTTCATGAGAACACACCCCAATACCTTCTTGGATGCATCACTGTAGATCACAAACCTTTCTCCACTACAAGGTAGTGTGAGCACAGGTGCACCGGATAACCTTCTTTTAAACTCCTTGAAATTCTCTTCACATTCTTCTGTCCAAACAAACTTTACTCCTTTTCGATTCAATTTGGTGATTGGGTTAGATAATCATGAAAAATCTTTCACAAAAAGTCGATAATATCCATCCAAACCAAGAAAACTTTGGATCTCAGTTACTCTTATTGGTCTCGACCATCTTTCGATATCCTCTGTTTTTGCTGGATCCACAAATGTCTCCTCTTTTGAGATTATGTGACCCAAAAATGGAACTTTTTGGAAGCCAAAATTCACACTTGGTAAATTTGGCAGAAAGATTTTCCTTTATCAAGTACATCAATACAATTCTCAATTAATCTTCATGTTCTTCCTTACTCTTTGAAAAGAAAATAATATCGTCTATAAATACTACCACATACTAATCAAGATAGTCTCTAAAGACTCTATTCATTAGATCCATGAAGATAGCAGGCTCATTAGTAAGACCAAATTGCATCACTATAAATTCATAGTGTCCATACCTTGTACGGAAATCCATCTTGGGTATATCCTCCCTTTTTACACTTAATTGATTATACCCATAACGAAGATAAATCTTGGAAAAGTATTGAGCTCTACGTAGTTGGTCAAATAAGTCATCAATGTGTGGGAGAGGATATTTGTTCTTGATAGTTATCTTGTTAAGTTCTCGATAATCAATACATAGTCTCATTGATCCATATTTCTTCTTAACAAATAGAACAGGTGCTCCCCAAGGTGACACACTAGGGCGTATGAATCCCTTATCAAGATTCTTTGGGGTTTTCTTCTTCAATTCCTACAACTCAATTGGGGACATTCTATAAGGTGTCTTTGAAATGGGAATATCACCCGGTATGAGTTCTATTGAAAAATCAACATCACGATTTGGTGGAAGACTTGGAAAATCCTCTGGAAATTCATCATTAAACTCTCGTACAATAGTTTTATTCTTAATCGTGAGTTTATCTCCAACCATTTGAGATAAATATCCATCATTTAGTAGAATCAAGACCCATAAGATGGAAGAAATTTCCACTGGAAGGTTATGCTCATCATTGCATCGATATACGATCATATATTGATCTGGAATATGATATGTGAATTCCCTTCTATGTAAATTGATATGAGCTCCATATAAAGAAAGCCAATCCATGCCAAGAATCACATCAAATTTCACTATAGTAAGGATCAAAAGATTTGAAGGAAGCACTTTCCCACAAACATCAATCGGAGAAGAATTGTAAACTTATGATGCGACTATTGTGCCATTAGGGGTAGTCACAGCTAACTGAACATCTAATTGTTGAAGTAATACAGTGATACCCTTAAAATATTCTTGAGAAATAAAAGAGTGGGTGGATCCATAATCAAATAAAACATTTGCTACTATAAAGTTGGTGGTAAGTGTACCTTTCACCACTTCATTATCATACTCCACATCGCTGATAGAAATTGCATGTGACTCTCCTTTGTCTTTAGCCTTAAGTGTTTTTTTATGACGATCATCATCAACAACCCTTGTATTAGGTAATTGATTACTATAATTCCCCACTTACTTGCACTTGTAACATTGAAGTGTAGGAGGTGAACTCTATGTAGCCTTTTCATTGTTCGCATCACTAGACATCTTATTCCCATCATTGAGGCATTCAAATGCTCGATAATCTTATTTTCCACATTTGAAACATTTACTTTTCCCTTTAAGACAACTCCCTTCATGTTTCTTTCCACACTTTGAGCATAAGGGGAAACTCATCTTCTTTTTCCGTGTGCTCTTTAGATTTTCCTTTGAATTCCATTTTCCTCTTCTTATCAAATGCATATGACTAATGGGTTACTCCAATCACCATCTTAACCTTGGGAGTACATCGAACAATTTCCTCATATATTTTGATGTCCCTTATGGCTAATGACTTTTGGAGACATGGTTTTAAACCACTAAATAATCGATCGATCCTACTCTAAGGTTGGAAAACAATTTCGGAAGAATACCTTTAATGTCTCATAAATTTTTCTTCATAGGTACCAATAGATTCAACATCCTTTTGCATCAGTTCAATAAACTCCTTCTCCATCTTGGTTCGAAGAATAAGAGGGAAGTACTTATTGAAAAATAAGTTCTTGAACTCGTCCCACACCATGGACTCAATTTCATCTCTTTGCCTCATATTCTTGATAAGATTCCACCATTGATTAGTATCACCTTCAAAATGATACACTACTAAGAAGACATTGTCAGGTTCAGAACATTGATGAACTGAAAACATATTTTCAGTAGTACTGGTCCATTTTTCAGCAAACAATGGATCAGTAGACCCGCTGAATGAGGTTGGACGCTGCCTCATGATGGATTCAACAGAATGTTGCTCCCTCCTTTGCTCGTTTGGAAGTCCTACATGATTCATATCTTGAGAAAGTTGTGTGAGCATGGCTACACGATTTTTCATTCCATCTCCCATAACATTTGGTTTCTCAGGGGACAATCATTTCATTTCCCGTCACATTCCACATTAACACGGTTCCTTCGGGTTCCATCCATTGACTAAAACCAAGAAGAATAGTGTGAGCAACACCAATTATAATAGGAAACTGACATAATCAAGAATAAAATTTCACACTTACGTTATTATCATAGGTTATTCATGGACATTTCTAAAACATTGATATTGTGTTCTATGCTTAGATATATCCTTACGGTTCTTACTGGGGCTTTCACATCCTAGTTTCCAAAGGTTGACTATATCTTTCCTCTGATACCAACTATAAAGACCCATACTTTACATACATTGTTATTAATTCAGAATTGAAGCATACTTATTACAACATATAACAAAACCATGAAAGGACCATATAAGTATAGTGTCTTTAGAAACTAGGAAACATAAACTACTGGTTCATAAATAATCTATGTTGTCTCCCATTTATTTCATCATATCAAGACTCCCTTTTCACATATTCTACTTAATACCCTTCTTCCAGACCTGGGGAAAGAAAACATACAAAAGGGTGAGCTCAAATTCTCAGTAAGGGTAAACAAAAGAAATATCAATCATATCATATTTTTAAAAACATAACATTTTGAAAATCATATCCTACAAAAGAGATCATAATATCATGACATGGGATCATTCATAATAGTGAAATGTAATCCAAATAATCATAAAATAAAACATGAAACTTTGTGGCATACACACATAATCATAGAGAATCGTTTCTTATTATTCAAGACTCATTTCCAAGAATATCTTAGTGGACAAAGTCCATTTCTGAACCGAGTTCACTCCTCATTTCAGTCATGTTTCACTAAACTGGATTAACCTGCCATTCTAGCCATGTATATCTCATGAGATATAAATCTTTACCCAATGCATTTTAATGAGATATAGGTCCCACACATCTCATAATGATACCATTCTTATGTGTGCCACAAGATCATAAATCATACATCATAGCATAACCCATGTAAAAAAAATGGGATTCTTAAACATCATGCCATCATAACATAAATCATATAAGATAAAATTACATCATAAAAATAATTCCATCATAACATAATCAAATCAATGTAAAAATAGGGATAGAAACAGAACAGTATATTATCTTAGTTGGAAAATTATTTTGATAAATTGCCTGAACTCTATTCTTGAGGAAAATATCCTTTCTACTTTAAAATCATTTTCCTTTCATAAAATTTCATATAATTTTAAACCAAAAGAAGTTGATTAAAAATAAACCCGAAAAATTTTAAATTAAGATTCATGGAAATAATGTTCTAAAAATTCATTCAGGCTGTATAAGTTAAAAAAACATTCTTCTCGTACTTTGGCCAGAAAAGTCAAAAAGTACCTTGTACTAAAAATGAAAAAATATTCCTTTCATATCTTTTAATAAAGACTCACCGAAGGGTAAAATTGGTTTTAAACAATTTTAGTTGGATAGAGATAATATTACATATTGAGTAAACATGGATGTTGATGATAAATACAACCTAGTAAATAGAAAATAATAAACAATCTTAGATAAAAACGAGATTGTGATATTTTCCCTTACCTTAGGTCCGATTTTCTTCGTACGTGTCTGAACCTCCTGTATAATGATTTAAATAAAGTTATTGACTTATTCCAGAATCGTACTCATTGTAATTATATCATATATGGTCATATTATTAGCTTCTTATTAGTAATATTTCATTGCTACATTTTATTCGGATGTTTTTTGTTTTTTGTTCTTATGTGTGTTTTGTCGAATAAATTCTTATTATTCTTTTTAGGTTATATATACCTCATTCACAGAATGTTATAAGGGTAATATATATCATATTTATTCATTCTTTTCATTAAATTCGTTTATATAGTCATTATGCATTGATGATCATGTAGAACGAGTCGCATCACATCGTGGAGACGGTAGGCCGTACGTACGCACAAGCGATGATATCGTTCCCATGATCGTGGAATTTTTTTGAAGTGTATGCATACTATTTCAGAATCAATATCACTTTACAATAATCATCTATAGTTATTATTTATAGCATTATACCCATCCAACTAATGTGGTGGTTCAAAACAGATTACACCACGGCATGGAGATGGTATTCCGTACGTACACACGTGCGGTGATTTCATTTTCCATAGGATGGATAGAAGGTGAAATAGAGTTGTTTCACATTTATAATAACATATCAGTATATGAGTGATACTGATGTTATTACATCATAATGAAACAACCAAATAAGAAGAAGTATAAGAATAAATAAAGTTGAATGAATCGGTAACGGACATTACCTCTTCTTTGAAGCGCCTCTTCTTAACCTCCTATTAGGGAACTAAAGATGGTCTCTAAAGTAGAAAAGGACCTCTAGGATGTTTCTATAGAAGTGGAGAAGAGAAATTTTAATGGTTTAGCCAAGCTTGAAGGCTCAAAGTGGTGTGAGAAGGAGAGAGGGGAGGTTCCCTTTTATAAGGGAGGAGAGGGGCACCTCTGGAAAAACTAAAAATATTATTTTATTATAAAGTCATGTTCAGTTTTTAAAAGCTCTAAATTGATTTATTTCTATTATCAGGTGGGGATGGGTAATAATACTCTCATCTAATACAATTTATAATAGTTTATGTTTCAGTCTTAACCTTATCATTTAGATTTAACTTTAAGTTAAATAATTTTACCTTTACCATGTCTTCTTGATTTCTTACACTATAATGTTAATAAACTTACTATAACAAGACAAATGAACCCCAAGTTGTTCAGTATTAATATATATAACATTCTATAAGCCATTTGGATGAACCATAGATTTTTAGGAATAAAATAAAAATTAATAATATAATATTTTTAAAAATCTATTTTATATCAATTTTTACAGTATTTGGTAATTAATTTTTGTGAAAATCATAACAGCATTATTAGTTCGAAAAAAGATAATTAAATAAATACTATCATGTCATATTAAATTATAAAATTAATTTAATTCATATAACGTCTCAAATTACATTTTTTGGATATTTATAATATCAATTTTGTTAATATTTAATTAATAAGGTAATTATTGCATCATCATTGTGACAAAAATAAATTAAATTATTTAATATCTAAAAATTATAAATAAAATACCATTATATAGGAAATAAATTTATCTTTTGAATGAATATTAATAATCGAAATTATCTTATGCATAACCCTATATTAAAAATGTTTTAGTTATTAAACTTTGATTTCAACTATTTCAACTCTTCATTAAATAAAATTATAATAAATGTCATAATCTAATCCAAGTGGACCTAAATGGTCATATTTTATTCCTAAGGTTGTTTATGGTCGAATTAAACTTATCTAATATAATTAGGACATGTTTTAGGGTAATAATAATATCATTTTAACCCTTAATTACCATATTTACTTTTAACCGTGGTAAAAAAATTAAAAAGTTACTATTCAAAAAAAATTATTTTTATCTTATTGAACCACATTGTACTCCTTGATATTAACCATGACTCTCGGATTTTCAAAATTCCACTCACAGAAGTGGTAAAATTAAGTTTTATGTAAATTTTCAAATTCTCCTAGGAGGTGGGTAAAAGACGGTGAAAAGTTCAATAAAATTGTTATATATCTAAAATTATTATAAAATGACTCCAATTAATTACATTGAACATATATAGGTATTATGTTTCAATTTTTACCTAAAATAAACTTAAATAAAATAAATAATTATTTAAATAAAAAGTCGGGTTTTAAATAGTAACCTTGTGTTTTCACTATTCATCAAAAATTGAATGTTTTCAGAAAAATACCAAAATTTCACCTTAGGCTAATTTCGATATTCCAAATCCAAAAATGAAATCCATTTCGAAAGATAAAATTTATAAAATTTCAAAAAATTGGTATTACTATTCATAATGGCTAGTTTTAATAATATTTTAATAGCATATCATTGTTTTGTGAAACTCGGTATTTCATACAACGCAAGCTATCGAGGAAGGTCGTGATTGCGTGCAAAGAAATCCAAGCTAGTGTTGTGTGCAGTGAACAATTCATTTGATGATGTATATAACATAAAAACAAAATATTTCTCAAAAAATCTCGGGTGTTACAATAATAAATAATTTTTTCTGTTTTTAATATAAATGAAGGTAAAAAAAGTTCAAAAATATATATAATATGATCTATTATTATTAAAAATATTGAATAAAATTTTCCAAATTCCATTCACATAATTATAAAATTTTAATTTCAAATTATTCGCACAGGTGCAATTACAAAGTGGTTTTCAAAAGAGAAACTGCTCAAAAGTTTAACATGTTTTATATCAGAATTCATTATTAAATAGATTCATATGTCCTAAATTTATATAATAGATATATAATTTAACTAATTTTACCTTTAAAATCAAATTAAGAAAAGTTATGCTTTAAAAACCTATAATATAAATGAAGATTCTTAATAAAAATTGGTATTTTTCACTATTGATCAAAAAAATTACCTTCATAAAATTTCTAAAGAATTAACCCTAATATAATATTGGCATCATAATTTCAAAAAATAAAGTTATTTCTTCAAAACAAATGAAAGAAGTGTCAAAAATAACTTTTAAAATATGTGTAGAAAAAGTGACCAATTTGCTCTCTAGAAAAATAATGTTTTTAAGTGTAAAAATGAATTTATTCATATAACTTGTCTACAAAAAACATAAGATGAATGTTAAAATTTTGATTCAATGTATAATATTTAAATTTCATTAAAATAATTCACCCAAAATTTATTGAAAACAATTTATTGATATATAACATGTCCCTGAGGATAAAAAAAGTTTTTTAGAAAATGATTCTTATTATCTTGAAATGGTTATTATTTACTCTTATGTGAAATTCATCACCAAGGAATTAAATATGTATATTTACCATATATTTCAAATTTTAATTACTACTATTGAAACCTCTCATTCCATCATCTTGGTGAAAACTATTATATTAAATAATAATCTTTTAATAGTATTTATATTTTTTTAAACTTACTGTTACATGTATTATAGGATAAACTAAGTATTTTAGGTAACACAAGTAGAACATAGTGGTACACATAACACAAGATAATATCGAGGTTATGGGTAATGAAAGATAAACTCACTGTAAAGTATAACTCAAAATATTAAAAATATTGAATTTTTTGAATAAAATACTTCTCAAAATATTTGGGTGTTATAGTATGCCCTATTTATATAATTATATATCAATTTTTAGTTGAATAATAATTATTTATTATTTCTAATCTTTCTAGAACATGAAACTATAGTAAGAATAATTATCATCCTATAAAATGGGTTTTTATCAATAATGTCAGTGTTTTATTCTTCCCACCAATATTATCCTATCATATTTTGAAACCATATTTTGCGTATACTCTTTTGAGTTTCTTATTTCTCTTTATACCTTTCTGAAAGGAATGATTATTAACTATTTTCTTGATGTTTTTATTTCAAAGAATTTTTTTTATGAAATATCAAAATGTTTTTTATTATATGATGAAATATTTTTTCATCTATACCACATTTATGGTAAATAAAAATTTACCTTTTTTAATAAAATTTTATTTTATTTTCATTTCAAATTAAATATTTAGAATATCTTCACTTCAATATTATCTAACAGACATTTGAATTTGGCACATACTATTTTCTTTTATTGAAATAAAAAAATTATTCTAAAACACATTGATGATTTATCTTCTATTTTTATTTTCATTCTCTAAAAGATTTAGCTTATTGGGAATCATTTCTAATGATGAATCATATATATATAATCATATATTTGGGGATTAAAATCAAGTTATCAAAGAATCCAAATATTCATCTTTTCATATGTGGTGCCATTTGTAGCATTCTATTTCCATGGATGTTTATACATCTAGGTCAATGTCTTTCTATGTTTCATTCATTAACTAGGGATATGTTCTTTTATATCCATCCACATTATTTATATAGATGGTTTCTTGTCATGTTTTGTTGTAAAAACCATAAAAACCCATTTCTTTTATGAGATAATAATGGTTTAATGGAATTATATTTTTTCATATCGGCACACTAATTCATGTACATAATATGATGTGACAGGTGTAGCCAAACATATATAGACCTCCAATGGATTGGGTAAATATTTATATTACATGAGTGGATATTTTTGGGATTAATGATTGAACCTAATTCACCACGACATTTTATCCATTATGTGATCAAGGTCTTGGGAGTGTGGATTAACTTATGATAATGATGTCATGCATAATTATTTTCTCACAATATTATGATACTAAGATCCTTTGATATAAATTTTTTATGCTCAAGAGACATGCTATGATTAGTTGATTATTATCCTTGCTTTATTGGGTTTGAATTCTATATATTAGGTTCATATTAATTGATTAAATTCACTTACCTATATGTTCATCTTATTCTCACAAAACATCATTGATTCTTATCACATATACATATTGTTACTATGGGTTTGAGCTTACTACTTATTATGTTTCCCTTTCCCCAGGTACTGAGGGAAATTAATACATTTGGTATCTATTAAAGATTATCTTGTGTAGAAAATTTAGGAGAGATATTGATGGCTGATTACGGTTCACCTAGATCTTAATATATAGAAAATACTTCAAAAGGATGTGTAAGACATGGGTTTTTGTTGGTTTGAGGTTATATTTTCCTAATTTTTCAAAGGAATATTGATCTCTTTATTCCTAGGTAATATATGTCTAGGGGTTTTATGTCAAAAATAATAAAATACCATATGCATGATGTATGGGTTACAATTTTATGTATAAGAGGCAAGGAATTACAGGATGGCTTCCTTTTATTTTGGTAAGAGATATATTTCCTTTTTATCCTAGAAAAAGATCACTATTTGGATACTATAAGTGGTTGCAGGATCTGAAATTACTGCTCTTCGGGGTTGAAGTGCCTAGTGGGTCATGGAGTTATACTAAGAAGGGATAAATCAGTGTACTTAAGTTTTACCAAATTTTATTTATTCACTTTTACCCCTTTATTAATTTGAACCTAGTCACTTTTTAGAGTGAATAGATCTTCCCTATTTACTAACACAATTATACCACATTCAATATAGAATGTAAATTGTAACACAACACACAATATTTTTATAAGATTCACCCCCAGTGTGAGTAACTTAATCCTTACTATGTTCGGGATGATCTGAGACACAGATTCTCTTTAAGAAATCAATCTCCAATTACAAGTTGGTTGGACAGGTATCACCCTGAAAGTTGTATTCTTCATTGATTTTAAGAATAATATTATTTCATCTCAAATATATTAACAAACACCTAAACATATTTTGTTCTTCATGCATGTAGTTATCATAATCACATGAATATTCTAAATTAATGTAATTATCCACATTATTTTTATGTCTTTTTTTCAACAAAAAATGTATAACATTGTTTATTATTATTTTATTATTGGTGAAACAACATAATTATATAGATTCAGACAAAAAATATATATTCTATGGCCTTCTTCGTGGGAATATTTATTCATCGTTGAACAAACCTGAATGGTTGAAAGTGAAATCTATTTTTCTCTTTTTTTGAATGTCTCAAAAAGACAGCATAGTCTTTTATATAGGTGAAAGCTAGATATCTTCCTTGTACAAGATATGTAAGAATTATCCTCTTCATCCCATGTTTCCTTCATGAAATCAGTATATATGAAGATTTATCTATTATTTTTTTTTAGTTGAACCACTTTGAGAAACATAGGTATACACTATCATTCCTCAAATAATGAAAACAAAATTCCTCTCATGCATGGATATTATATCATTCATGTGTCTTTAAAAAAATTAAAACTCTATATGTGATAACTCTTCTATTTTTAATTTTCCCATAAATTTATATATAGAACAATAATTTTTACTCTTTTTTGAAACATGCAAAGGAATTCCCTGACTTTTTATTGTATTTAAACTGAATATCTTTCAAAAAAACTCATCTACTCACACTCCATCATCTATTTTTAGGCAAGAACAACTAACATTGGTTCTCTTCACATGAACAAACTTCATAAAAAAAATTAATCATATGAACTTCTACATTCTTATCATTGGTTTATGGGTTCCAATTTCCAATGAATTGGAAATTCTATTAGTATCTTAAATCCTTCACAAAACGTAGTGTATATGTAACACCATATAATTTAATCGAAACATCTTGTAAACCAAGAACATGTAGATCGTATGGAACCTTCCCCTTCTTAAATTCTGAAAGCTTCAAAGGCTCTATTTCTCTTTAGAAAATCTCTCTAAAAATTGAGATAAAATGAGACTGAAAATGATCTCTGACTAGGGTATTTATAAACACCACTCCACTATCATAGTTTTCTGAATAACATGATGAGCCACCCATTTCACTATCTCATGCACTCACTACCTTAGATTTTTCTTTGAGATAATCCACCATAACAGAGAATAATATTTTATATTCACATAATATTTATTAGGATTATTGTATTTTAAATCCTAAAAATGTTTCATGATGATTTAATCAAATTAAAATCATCCGAAGGACAAAATATTCCATGAAGGCTTCATCTCAATCAAAAAATAAATATCATACAAAGAGAGATAAACAGAATATCCTTCACCGGATTATGGTAGAAGATAATGTTTGGTGAAGAACAGATGGATGGGATCAACTTCAAAGAATAGAAAATGTTCTTTAAATATATTTAATAATGGGGATACAATAACACACATAATTTTATCCCACATTTCTTTCATCCTCCTTTTTTCACTAATTTTAACAACATCGTGTTCTAATAATAATCTATAATTGGTTACCAATTCTCTCCCATTACTTAATGGAAGTACCCCATGTAGAAACTTTTTTATTCCAAAGTGCCCTGTAAAGACCCGTAAATTTCAAGGAAATTTTTTTTTCTTAATTTTCTTTGGAACTTTACAAGAACGCAGTCTCTGACGGCACCTGATTCTGAGGCACAGTGTGCCCCGAATCATTTTTTGATGTTTGGCTCAGGTACGTTCAGTGAACAGACGAGCGGGTTTTTCTAACTTTTGAACCGGTTCCCAGAATCAAATTCTGAGGGCACTGATGAAACCGTAGTGCCGGTATTTGCTTAGAAACTCCTCTTCCGGAGTTGCATTTTCTCGAGTGTGGTTTTTAATTTTCGGGCATAAAGTTAATAAATAAAATAATTGTACGAAAAAATTTATTTTGTTTCACTTAAGCCACTTGGAAGCCACTTGAAGCCACTTAAAAGAGGCTTAAGCTGAGTTGAAACAGATAGGGTACTATCCAAAAAAAATATCCTACCCTCTTGGTAGGATATTTGTGAGCTGGGGCCCGCACGAGCCCCACCGTTTCTTTTCTGCTAAGTAACGCACCCGCGAAAACCCATCATTATGAAGTAAACTGACGCGTTTTCTTAAATTCTTAACAGACCATTTAATTGGGCGGTTTTATTCGTGAATTAAATGGGTAGTTTCTTTCGTTGAATTAATTTTGCGAATTAATGGGTCATTACTTACCTCTTTTCATTTGTTGGTGTAAAAAAAACCAACACGACTTTTGAAGGATTACACGTTGAGAGGCTTTGACAAAATCCTTGAGCCTTCATCCTCCTTCGTGAAGAACGTGAAGAACGCCGACCTCCGACGAAGAACGCCGAACCTGTGGAAATCGACGATGCGACGCCATGTTTCATGACGCCAACGTTCCCTTTCCAGTAACGTTCTTCTGCGATGTCTCTTCCTCCGCAACGAAATCTTCGATCAGCTATTTGAGGTAAGAGACTTCGGGTTTCTCTTAAATCTCCTTTGTGGTTTTTAAAAAAACACGGATTTAATTATATATAATTAAATCTGTTGTTTCTTGGTCCGTTGAGTTCGCCGACTCAACGCCGGATTCCGCGACGATGCGACGCCCCTTCCGCGACGACGCGACGATCCCCTCCTTCCGCGACAAAAAAATCCGTGAAGAACGTGCATATGATGACGACTTCGAGGTAGGGGTTATTGTGAATAATTCCTTTTTCCCGTGATCGTTTCTTTTAAAAGTGAAGAACTCGGAAAATAAGAAAAATTTTAATTCATTAAAATTGTTGATTCATGTGTTGAATATATTTCTCCTGTTGTTTTTATCTAACGCGGAGGGTGCGTGCCAAACGAACACGGCCCGACAACCCTCCGCCATTCTTCGTTATTGTGCAGATTTGACGGGCAATGACGAAACGTGCTGCAATAGAATTTTGATGGTTCCGCAGTGAAGAACGAGTCCCGGGAGGAGTATCGGCGCAGACGGGAACAGAATCGGACCACCGGAGCGACTCCGGTGGCCCGCGGAAGCCGCCGGCGACGAGGGTTGTCGGCGCGGCGGTGCTGGCAGCCGGGGGCGGTGGCACCCCGACGCGCCGCCGGACAGGGCCTTTGCGGCTTCATCCGCATCCGCGCAGGTCTGGCGCACTCGGACGCGGCAAATCCATGTCCTTTGATCCAGCGCGGCCCCACGCGGGGGGGTCACAGCACTTCCGATCCGCTGGGGCAGCGCCCCGCGGCGTCCAGCTGCTCGGCCGCTCGGCCGAGCCGAGCCAGGCCGGTCCGACCGGTCGGGCCGCGCCCTAGTCGGGCCGGACCGGGTCCGGCCGGGTCAGACCGGGTCGGGTTGACCCGGTTCGGCCGACCCAGGGGGGTCGGGCCGGGTCGGCCCGGGCCCGGACCCCCACTCTTCGGACCATTTTCGGTAAAAATGCCCGTAACATGAGCTATGGGTCTCCAAACGACTTGTCGTCAGCGGAAACGAGATCCTTGGATTGAGACGGTCGTTTTGGTATATCGCACTCAAGGTTTCGGAATACTTTGAGTTCGGCCGGGTTGGTTCGTACACGAAACCAACTGGGCCCTCGGAGCGAAAACACTCATATCTTGAGCTACGGACGTCCGATTGACGTGTTGTTGGCTTTGTTGTTTTCCTCTTTGTGAGACGGATATTTTTGGCTCACTCCGCCCGAGGTTTGGACACAAGTGGAGTACGGTCGGGTAGGTTTTGCCTTAAAAACCAACCGGGCCCCTGGGATGAAAAAGCCAATAACTCTCAGACCGGGCGTCCGATTGACGCGCCGTCTGCGACGTTGAGTTCCTATTGATGATACGGAAATTTTGGATAAATAAACTTCATACATTGTGTCAATTGATATATCAGCCTCTCGGCTCGTGGAGCGGACCCTCCCAAACGAGCTTGTTGTGTGCGGGAACCCAAGAGCTGGCTGCGACTGCTACTTCGACAGCGATGACTATGCAGAGATCCTCAGTGGACTGCGACGACGACTGTGCAGAGATCCTCAGTGGACTGCGACGATGACTGTGATGAGATCCTCAGTGGATTGCGACGACTATTGCACTCAGCGATCCTACGTGGATCAGTGCTACAGGTCCTGTGTGGCCCTGATCCTGTGTGGGTCCGATCCTATGTGGGTCAGTGCTCAGCGGTTCTGTGTGAGCTAGCGCCTACAGGTCCTGTGTGGGCCCGATCCTGTGTGGGTCATTGCGGGGGTTATTTAACTATCGATCCTTTGTAGGTCTGACGACTTAGATGGATCAGTGATCATCTTCATCGTCATCCGAAGAAGTATACCCGTGTGAGCTGAAATCCTCTTTACTCTCCTTTGTGGATTGTGTTGTGCTATCCTATGTGGGTATATGTTTTCTTTCCTGTGTGGACTGGGTTGTGCTTGGGCTCGGATGTTGGAGCCGAATGGGAAATGATGACTTAGGTATATGTATGGGCATATACCTAAGGCGTGTCAGATGTTACTTCGTGATTGTATCTTTCCTTTATGGATTATCCTTTGTGGATTTTGAGAGACCTTCGGGGTCTCGGGGTCCCTACTGAGTAGCTTATACTCACCCCTGCACGGGCTATGCTCGCACTACGTTGTGTTGGTTGCAGACGATGGACAGCGCTGATCGTGGTGGAGGCTTGCGGAGCAGGACGGTACCTGGAGGTGGACCACTGGGCGGGACGTACTCGGAGCGGTCAGGTGGACCCGAGGAGCAGTGGAGGCTATCTGTACCCACCCTTCAGGTGGGACATCCAGAGGACGGCTCGACGCTATGGCTTTTCTTTTCAGTTGCTGTTTTTCCCTTTCAGTTGTACTTTACTGTTGGGCTTGTATTTCCGGCCCCTTTATTTTCAGCACAGCTTGTTACAGTTTTTACTTAGTGTTTACTTTTCCGCTTTCTTACTTTGTGGTGCTTGTTTACTTTTCAAAAGCAATTTCTTCCCTTTTGTTGGGATATACACCTTGGTGCTAGTCCCCAGCCCCTGGCCTATGGAAGGCGGGCTTGGGGTAGTCACGACACAGGCCCCGAGGACGGGTCGTGACAAATTGGTATCAGAGGTGGTCGGTTCTACCGCAGACTCTGATCTTTTTTCTATGTGAAGAAATAGTGTTTAGCGTATTGGGTGTGGTTATCAGTCCAGGGAGTCCAGTGTTGGTGCGGCGGCCGACGTATCCGTACACCAGGACCCTGACTTCTGATTTCCCACTTAATGCACGAAAACATTTATTGCATGTGTGTTTCATGTTTTCATTGTGATTACTTGTGTCAGCTCACCAGGTATACTGTTCTGACCGTGGCGCGCTTGTTTCCTTTTCAGGATGGCCCGACGACAGCAGCCAGCTAGGGTTCTAAGAGTAGAGCGCGACGATAGCCCGCCGAGCAACGAGGCCTCGGTACCGGGCCTGTTGACAACAGAGGCACCGGCGGTACCCTTTCCCGTCGAGCCCCTGATGCTTCCAGCACCGACCGTTGACGATGCACGTCGCCTCGGAGCTCTGCACGAGTTCCAGCGCCAGTGACCAGCCAGGTTTCATGGGGAGACGGACCCCCAAGTAGCCGAGGACTGACTGGAGGCGGTCGTTCGAGTTTTCAGGCTAGTGAGGACACCAGCAGACCTCATGGTGATCCTCGCGTCGAGCCTACTGCACGCAACAGCAAGACGATGGTGGAGCTTGATGCTCTAGGTGCACGATGATTCCTCTCTCATCTGGAAGGACTTCGAGAGCCTTTTCTGCTCAGATTTCGTCCCGGCCACCCTCCGTGCGGTGCGCATTCAGGAGATTCTTCAGCTACGACAGGGCAGTTTGACGGTCGCCCAGTACGTGGCGATGTTCACCGATCTTTCTCGCTACTCGACTGACATGGTACGGGACCCCTTTTTCCTGGCCCGGACCTTCGAGCAGGGATTGAGACACGAGATCAGGTCCTCGCTGATCTCCCTCAGCATCCCGACCCAGGAAGGAGTGCTAGAGCGATCCCTTCTAATCGAGAGCTTTCTGGATGAGTCTACAGCGAGACCTACCGCAGGGCGGCAGGTGGCGGAGTCTTTGGAAGCAGGTAGCCGACGGATGACTCAGGGTTCCAGGCAGACCAGACCCTCTCGTGGACGACCTCAGGACACTGGATCAGCAGTGCGGGGCACACAGCGCGGAGCCAGTCTTCCGAGAGGCAGGCAGTGCTACGCCTACGACGGGCCGGGCCACATGGCTCGTGACTGCTCGACCCGCCGTACCGAGGAGCAGCAGACGGTGGAGGGGCCACCCAGGCAGAGGAAGAGGCACGACCATGGCGGTCCGTAGGGAGGATGCGGACGAGGTAGAGGAGCTGGCCGAGCAGCAGGTGGTGGGCAACGCTCTGAGGCTCTGCCACCACCACCACCAGGAGGTCCGCCCCGACCCCAGGGAGCTGGCGGGCAGAGACAGGCACAGCTCCAGGCAGCGGAGGCCTACGACCACGGTGCACCAGAGATGATTCGAGGTACGATTTGTGTCTATTCCAACCTTGCTACAGTTCTTATAGACCCAGGAGCGAGTCACTCTTTCATAGCTGTTGCCTTTGTTCGGATCTCGGAGATTCCGACAGAGCTGTTGGCTCGATCCTTACGGCTAGAGACCCCTATGGGACAGACCCGATGATTACGCACTGGTGCCGGCAGTGTGAGCTTACTCTAGGAGGCGAGAGCTTCGGCTGGGATATTCTTGTAGTGGCGTCGAGGCCTTACGATGTCATCTTGGGCATGGATTGGTTATCTACAGTCCATGCTCATATTGACTGTTTTAGGCACAAGGTGCGATGTGTGCGCACCGATGGGAGCAGATTCACCTTCACTGGCGAGAAGGGAGCCTTTGCAGCACAGGATGGACTCTCGTAGAGGAGGGGACAACCCATCAGTCATCAGTTGGCTAGTCTCATCCTAGGAGCAGTGGATGTGCGGAGTCCTAGTTTTTCTGCAGTGGTGGATCAGTAAGCGAACGTCTTTCCCGATGACATTCCAGGGCTACCTCCTCACAGAGAGGTGGACTTTTATATTGATCTGTACCCCGGGAAAGCCCCGATATCCACTCTAGCGTATCGGATGGCCCTCTCTGAGCTTCGAGAGCTGCAAGTACAGTTGGAGGACTTGCAGGGTAAGGGGTTCATCTGACCCAGTGTTTCACCCTGGGCTTCCCCGATTCTGTTCGCCAAGAAGGCGGACGGGAGCTTGCGACTGTGTGTTGACTATCATCTCCTGAACTAGGTGACAGTGAGGAATAATTATTTGCTAGCGAGGATTGATGAACTCTTCGATCAGCTCAAGGGAGCACGGTGGTTCTCGAAGATAGACCTCAGGTCAGGCTATCACCAGCTCAGAGTTCGAGACGAGGACGTGTAGAAGACGACATTCAGGTGTCGGTATGGACACTATGAGTTCAAGGTTATTCCATTCGGCGTAACCAATGCTCCAGCGGTGTTCATGAGTCTCACGAAACAGGATCTTCCAGCCATACCTCGATCGATTTGTCGTGGTCTTCATCGACGACATTTTGGTGTACTCGACCATGGAGGAGGAGCACGCCTACCACTTACGGGTTGTACTCGACACACTCCGAGAGCACCAGATTTATGGAAAGCTCTCAAAGTTCCAGTTCTGGTTACGTGAGGTACACTTCTTAGGGCACGTCATTTCTGAGGTGGGAGTTGCAGTGGATCCCACGAAGATCGAGGCAGTGCTAGCTTGGGAGCCACCCAGGAGCATGACGGAGGTGCGGAGTTTCTTGGGTCTAGCTGGATACTATCGGAGATTTTTGCCGGACTTCTCCAGAGTTGTGGCACCACTCTCAGCTTTGACGAAGAAGGGGAAACCCTTTGTGTGTTCAGACAGATGTCAGTAGAGATTCCAGGAGCTGAGGCAGAGATTGACCAGCGCACCTATCTCGAGGTTGCCTGAGGAGGGAGTTGGATACGTAGTCTACTGCGATGCATCAGGGACCGGACCTGGGTGTGTCCTGATGCAGGAGCGGGCCATGATTGCCTATGGATCACGTCATTTGAGGCCGCATGAGCAGAACTACGCTACCCATGACCTGGAGTTAGTAGCAGTGTTCTTCGCTCTGAAGACATGGCGACAATATCTGATTGACGAGCGCTTTACTGTCTTTTCTGACCACCAGAGTCTCAGGTACATCTTCTCGCAGAAGGATCTGAACCTGAGACAGCGGCGATGGCTCGAGTTCCTCCAGGACTATGACTTTGAGATAGTCTATACTCCTGGGAAGGGGAACGTAGTAGCGGATTCCCTCAGCAGGAGGACGGGCATTCATCCACTTGAGGAGGCGACAAAGCAGCTAGCCGCCTTGCAGATATCCTTCATGTATAGAGATGGGGCATCCTTCCTTCAGTCTCTCACAGTCTCTCCTCACCTTCTACAGCGGGTCAGAGAGGAATATTGTGGGGATGCTGACTGTGTGACACGGCGTGCACAGATATCCTCGGGACAAGCACCTGATGGTTTCTCCCTTGGAGCAGAGCCTGACGTCCTTTTCAGAGGACGTACCTTGGTACCAGTCACTTTATGAGAGGAGGTGCTGAGAGAGTTTCACACTTCTCCTTTGGAGGTACATCCTGGAGTGGCGAAGATGTACCAGGACCTCAGACGACAGCACCGGTGGCCAGGCATGAAGAAGGCTGTGGCAAAGTTCGTTGCACGGTGCCTCACCTGGCAGCAGGTGAAGGCAAGGTATCAGGTACCAGCAGGCTTGGTACAGCCCTTGGAGGTCCCGGAGTGGAAGTGGGACAGGATATCTATGGACTTCGTGACTGGACTTCCACGCACTTCCAGAGGTCACGACTCTATTTGGGTGATTGTTGACCGACTCACCAAGTCAGTACACTTCTTGCCCATCAGAGAGCAGGGCTTAGTGGAGAGCATGGGGCGTCTCTATGTTTAGGAGATTTTATGGCTTCACGGTGTTCCATCGACTATCGTCTCCGATCAGGACACTCGTTTTACTTCCCGGCTTTGGAAGGGGTTGCAGGAGGCGTTTGGGACGCGACTATGTCTGAGCACCGCCTTTCACCCACAGACGGATGGTCAGACGGAGAGGACCATTCAGAATCTCGAGGACATGCTCCGCGCATGTGTCCTTGACTTTGGTCGCAGCTGGGAGCACCACCAACCCTTGGTGGAGTTCGCGTACAACAACAGCTACCACTCCACCATTGGGATGGCACCATACGAGGCGTTGTACGGAAGGCCTTGCAGATCTCTTTTGTGCTGGAAAAACCCTGGGGATTCAGCACTTGTGGGACCAGAGATGGTTCGGGCCACGACAGAGAAGGTCTAGGTCATCTAGGAGCAGATGAGGATAGCTCAGAGCCAGCAGAAGTCATATGCTGACAGGAGGTGGAGGCCACTAGAGTTCGAGGATGGTGACCACGTATTTTTGCGGGTCTCACCTCGACGTGGTTTACGGAGATTTGGCCGAGGCGGCAAGTTGTCTCCATGCTTCATTGGACCATTCCAGGTCATCATCAGGATTGGCGAGGTGGCTTATTTCCTGGATCTACCACCTTAGTTGCACCGGGGTGCACGACGACTTCCACGTATCTCAGCTGAGGAGGTACGTGCACGACCCGACGCACATCATTGACCATGGGGAGCTGGACGTGGATGATGGAGCGACTTTTATGGAGGTCCCGGTGGAGATAGAGGATTGACAGGAGCGGGTCCTACGTGGGCGATCGATTCCTCTTGTGCGCATTAGATGGCAGCACGGGAACCTCTAGGAGAGCACTTTGGAGCGGGAGGCTCAGATGTGTGATCATTACCCACATTTGTTTCCCTAGTTTATGATGTATCTTTACGGGGACATAAATCCCTAAGGCGGGAGTAATGTAATGACCCGTAAATTTCAAGGAAATTGTTTTTCTTAATTTTCTTTGAATTTTACAAGAACACAGTCTCAGATGGCACCGGATTCCGAGGCCCGGTGTGCCCGAAATCATTTTTCGAAGTTTGGCTCAGGTACGTTCAGTGAACGGACGAGCAGGTTTTTCTAACTTTTGAACTAGTGCCCGGAATCAAATTCTGAGGGCACCGATGAAATCGCAGCGCCGATATTTGCTAAGAAACGCCTCTTCCGGAGTTGTGTCTGCTCAGGTGTGGTTTTTAATTTTCAGGCTTAAAGTTAAGAAATAAAATAATTGTACGACAAGCTTTATTTTATTTCACTTAAGCCACTTGGAAGCCACTTGAAGCCACTTAAAAGCGGCTTAAGCTGAGTTGAAACGGACTGGGTACTATCCAGAAAATATATCCTACCCTCTTGGTAGGATATTTGTGAGGTGGGGCCCCACGAGCCCCACCGTTTTTTTTTCCGCTAAGTAACGCACCCGCAAAAACCCTTCATTATGAAGTCAACTGACGTGTTTTCTTAAATTCTTAGCAGGCCATTTAATTGGGCGGTTTTATTCGTGAATTAAATGGGCAGTTTCTTTTGTTGAATTAATTCTGCGAATTAATGGGTCGTTACTTACCTCTATTCGTTTGTTGTCGTAATAATAAAATAAGACCAACACGACTTTTGAAGGATTACACGTTGAGAGGATTTGACAGAATCCTTGAGCCTTCATCCTCCTTCGTGAAGAACGCGAAGAACGTGAAGAATGCCAACCTCCGACGAAGAACGTTGAACCTACGGAAATCGACGACACGACGCCGTTTGCCGCGACGCCGACGTTCCCTTTCCTGCAATGTTCTTCTGCGACGTCTCTTCCTCCGAAAAGAAATCTTCGATCAGCTATTTGTGGTAAGAGACTTCGAGTTTCTCTTAAATCTCCTTTGTGGTTTTTAAAAAAACACGGATTTAATTATATATAATTAAATCTGTTGTTTCTTGGTCCGTTGAGTTCGCCGACTCAATGCCGGATTCCGCGAGGACGCGACGCCCGTTTCGCGACGACGAGACGATCCCCTCCTTCCGCTACGAACAAATCTTCGAAGAACGTGCGTACGACGACAACTACGAGGTAGGGGTTGTTGTGAATAATTCATGTTTCCCGTGATTGTTTCTTTTAAAAGTGAAGAACACGGACAATAAGAACAATTTTAATTCATTAAAATTGTTGATTCATGTGTTGAATATATTTCTCCCGTTGTTTTTATCTAACATGGAGGGTGCGGGCCAAACGAACACGGCCCGACAACCCTCCGCCGTTCTTCGTTATTGTGCGGATTTGACGGGCGATGAAGGAACGTGCCGCAATGGAAGTTTGACGGTTCCGTAGTGAAGAATGAGTCCCGGGAGGAGCAGTGGCGTAGACGGGAACAGAATCGGACCACCAGAGCGACTCCGGTGGCCCGCAGAATCCGCCGGCGATGCGGGTCGCCGGCGTGGCGGCGCCGGCACCCTGGGGCGACGGCGCCCCGGCGCGTCGCCGAACAGGGGCACCGCTGCTGAAGCCACGGCGGTGGCGCCTGCGGACCCACGGCCACGCGGGTCCGGTGCACTCGGACGCGGCAAAGCCATGTCCTTTGATCCAGCGTGGCCCCACGAGGGGGGCCGCGACACTTCTGATCCGCGGGGGCAGCGCCCCACGGCGTCCAGCTGCTCGGCCGCTCGGCCGAGCCGAGCCCGGCCCGTCCGACCGCCCAGGCCGGACCGGGTCCGGATGGGTCGGACCAGGTCGAGTCGAGCCGGTTCGGCCGACCCAGGGGGGGTCAGCCCGCGTCAGCCCTGGCCCGGACCCCCCGTCTTCAAACGGTTTTCGGTCAAATGCCCGTATGTTGAGCTACGGGCCTTCAAACGACACGACGTTAGCAGCAACGCGATCCTTGTATCGAGACGGTCATTTCGGTATATCGCACTCAAGGTTTAGGAAAACTTTGATTTCGGCCGGGTTGGTTCGTACACGAAACCAACCAGGCCCTCGGAGCGGAGACGCTCATATCTTGAGAAACGGACGTCTGATTGACGTGTCGTCGGCTTTGTTGTTTTCCTCTTTGTGAGAAGGATCTTTTGGCTCACTCCTCCTGAGGTTTGGATGCAGGTGGAGTACGGTCGGGTTGGTTTTGCATTAAAAACCAACCGGGCCCCTGGAACGAAAAAGCCAATAACTCTCAGACCGGACGTCCGATTGACACGTCGTCTGCGACGTTGAGTTCCTGTTGATGATACAGAACTTTTGGATACATCAACTTCGGACTTTGTGTCAGTTGATGTATCAGCCTCTCGGCTCGTGGAACGGACCCTCCCGAACGAGCTTGCTGTGTGCGGGAACCCTAGAGCTGGCTGCGACTGCTACTTCGACAGCGACGACTGTGTAGAGATCCTCAGTGGACTGCGACGACGACTGTGCAGAGATCCTCAGTGGACTGCGACGACGACTGTGCAGAGATCCTCAGTGGACTGCAAGGACTACTGCACTCAGCGATCCTACGCGGATCAGTACTACAGGTCCTGTGTGGGCCTGATCCTATGTGGGTCTGATCCTTTGTGGGTCAGCGCTCAGCGATTCTGTGTGAGCCAGCGCCTACAGGTCCTGTGTGGGACCGATCCTATGTGGGTCATTGTGGGGGTCAGTTACCTATCAATCCTTTGTGGGTCCGACGACTTAGATGGATCCGTGATCATCTATATCGTCATCCGAAGAAGAATACCTGTGTGAGCTGAAATCCTGTTTACTCTCCTTTTTGGATTGTGTTGTGCTATCCTGTGTGGGTATATGTTTGCTTTCATGTGTGGACTGGGTTGTTCTTGGGCTTGGACATTGGAGGTGAATGGGAATTGATGACTTAGGTATATGTATGGGCACATACCTAAGGCGTGTCAGATGTTACTTCGTGATTTTATCTTTCCTTTGTGGATTATCCTTTGTGGATTTCGAGAGACCTTCGGGGTCTCGGGGTCCCTAATTAGTAGCTTATACTCACCCCTGCACGGGCGATGCCCGCACTATGTTGTGTTGGTTGCAGATGACGGACAGCACTGATCGTGGTGGAGGCTTGCGGAGCCGGACGGTACCTGGAGGTAGACCACAGGGCAAGACGTACTCGGAGCGGTCAGGTGGACCCGAGGAGCTGTGGAGGCTATCTGTACCCGCCCTTCAGGTGGGACTTCCAGAGGACGGCTCGACGCTGTGGCTTTTCTTTTCAATTGCTGTTTTTCCCTTTCAGTTGTACTTTACAGTTGGGTTTGTATTTCCGGCCCCTTTACTTTCAGCACAGCTTGTTACAGTTTTTACTTAGTGTTTACTTTTCCGCTTGCTTACTCTGTGGTGCTTGTTTACTTTTCAAAGGCAATGCCTTCCCTTTTGTTGGGATTTATTCCTTGGTGCTAGTCGCTAGCCCCTGGACTATGGAAGGCGGGCTTGGGGTAGTCACGGCACGGGCCTCGAGGACGGGTCGTGACATGCCCCCCCCCCCCACATGGTGGATCTCCACTCCCATGTGCCTCTCTTGTGCTGTTTTATACATTACCTTGGACTCTCTATGTTGGTCAGTGGTTTTGGTAAATATTAGTGACCACCATATAAGTGGTTCAACATGATTCCATGTCTTGTTGGTTAGTGGGTCATATTTTTTAATTAATGTTCAACAAAAATGATACTCAAGTATTCCAATTCCAAAATTCTCAAATACATATTCAAAATAAACAAAAATTTTCATCACATGATTTAAACTATTGTAAACATTATGTCACTTCAGATAACCAAAGACACTATTTTTATGAAATACTTACCAGTTCAAAAATCATCATAATAAATGTTTCTTTAATTGAAGCAACACATAACATAAAATAATCCTTTCCAATATATGAATAATTCAATGGTAGAAATCCATAGTTCAGGAATAGAACAAAATGATATTTCATTAAAAAAATAATTTGAAAAAAGTTTTAAAGTGATAATTTCATTAATCTATTTGTGTTCATCAATATCCACCTTTGGATTTATTTTCAATTCCCATTTCACTTCAAAATTAAATACATTACTCTCCCTTTACAAGATAAGTATGGGAATGAATTCAACTCATCTCATTCACTAAAAAAATTCTTCTACTATCCTTCAATATTCTCATTTCATTAAGAATTAGACATAAGGTAAATTCATAATGATATACTTGAGAGAAGGAAAGAATCGCCTTTCCTAAAGCAATGGGTCATTAATTAATCAACTCCAAGTCTATGTTGGCTAATCTAGTGTATAAAATAAGAGTGATAAATTTAGAGATCATATATATATCAAAAAATATTTAATAATCTGATACCAATACTAAAACCGTCTTTTAGGGGTTTTTGAAATACCTTTATAAAAAAAATCTTGTATTCATCCTAATGAAAAGATTACAATTTTGAACTACAGTAATGTACTTCCCTATTATTAGTTCATTTAACTTATTCATCAAATAAATAGTTCCCCTCTTCAATGAGAGTTATTATGCATATAGAGATAGCAGAACATTCCTCTTTAATAACAAATATCGATTTCAAAATATGAAATCATAGGATAAATATCATACTAAAACCAAAAATATTCAAATAAAAATAATTGAGATATTAAAATAGCATAGTTTTTTATCTTTTCTGCCTCTAGGGGGTTGTTATTCATCCATAGTCTTTATAATTATTGGCATTCTTAAATAATGAACTCTAAGAAAAATTTTAACAACATAAATAGAAAACTTCATCGTGGATAGACACATGCATCCTGTATAATGTTTTCATAGAACTTGTATCTTTATCACTCCCCCTAAATAAATTCCTCGCCTTCAGTTCCATGAATTGAATAAATGAACACAAAATATACATGTGGATAAGGTGGATCTTCAATTTTTTTAGTTATAGCATGTTCGAATATATTTATTTATCAGTGAAAAACAATATTCAATTCTACTCTAGATTTAGGAAAACTCATCATGCAAGATCCTTCATTTAATTCCCAAATATTATCATTTACGGTTGTCATGGACTTCATAATTTCATTATTTTTCATTACATATTGAATAGGATTCTTAAAACTATAAATTATTTCACTTTCATTATAATGTTCCTCCTTTAACTACTTAACTAATTCCATATTCTCTAGTCACATAACTAAGAATTTTCTTGTTACATTCTCATACTTATTATTTTTTGTAGACTCCTCCATAATAGAATTTTTTATATATGAATCCAAGCTTTATTTTCCATTATTCTTCACTAGTTATATTTTTTCAGGAAACCATGTCACTCATTTGTTAGCTATATGACCTAACATTCTATACATTCCACTCAAATATAAAAAAACAAAGGGTTATCCCATTTAGAGAGTCTCTCAAGAAATTTTAATTTTTCATCATCATTTTTATGAGCCAAATCATCCATTCTATTTTATTTTGAGATTAATTTCCTTTTATTATTTATATTTATTGTACTAGTATTTTTGTTTATAACATGTTTGAAAAGAATTATTATATGAAATCTTCTTCTACAAATAGATGTAACTTTTTTTGACATTTATTTCGTCATTATTCTTATGTGTAGCTTAAATCATAGATTCCTTAACACTCATCTCATGTTTATACCCCAAGGAATATATTTTGGCTTTTTTTATTTTCATTTGAATTTTTTATGGTATTATCTTATTATAAACATATTCATATTTCATAATTGGTACATACCATAACTCACAATAATTGTGACCTCTTATTTAAAAATAATCAAAAAAGTCATAAAGACATTCAAATCCATTCATGATAGATGTGTATTATTCATTAATTATATAGAATTTCTCAACACATCAGATCTTCTCCCTCATAATAATAGCCTTCTATAATTATCATGCATTGAAAATTTATTCCAAAAGTCAATGGAATGATTCCCAAATTTCTTTTTGATAATATTATTCTTAATTTAATCTTCATGTAAGGATTAAGAATTTCTTCTCTTCATCATATCAACATTTGATGATATATTGGAATTTTTATCCCTCTTTTTCAACTATGTTTGACAAGAATTATTTGTGGAACCTATACATGGAGTTAGAACTGTATTAGTAAAAATATAAACAACGAGATCCAGGGATACCCATTTCAATGTTCTTGAAATATATTTATCTTTTGATAATATCAAACTCTTATTTCTACTTTAATGAGTCTTTAGAGATGCAAGACTCTTTTCAGAATTACTATTGGTAGTTTTTTTTATCTTAGTATTTTTTTAAATTCAACGTGGGTATTCTCTATATTTATAAACATTATCTCCACCTCAAGAATTTTTAGATTTATATAATACCTCTAGACATCAGTTTATTTCACCATATCTTCACATTCATTCTTATAAGACTTTAATTTCGTTTCTCAAATATTAATCAAATTAAATTCCATTTCAAGGAACTTCATGTTGAGTAAATTTATTTCGTACTGAATAACATTCTTTTTATCTTACCATTGACACTTTATTTTATAAACTTGATCATAATGCATTTTATTTTCCTCTAGTGGAGAATTATTCAACTCATAATTTCACTTTTTCTTAAACTCTAGTTGGTTTTATTTAAAATTCATAATTTTTTTATGAATATTCATTAATACATGAATCACTTTTATACAACCATTATCAAACACATTATTCTCAAAAATAGTGCTTTGTGATTAATCTACTACCAAATTGCCTCATTAATAGCAAAAAATAAATACTTTTCTTTTTATTCTTTAGATGGGATGAATGTCTCATCTATTTATTTTATTTTCAAATAAGAGTATTTTATATTCGTTGTAGATTTCTGATTTTCTTCAAGTGAATGAATAATATTATTAAGTACCTTCTCAGGTACTTATTTCTCTCACACATTTTTCCTAAATTATTCTCCAACATAAGAGGAATTTTTATTTCAAAGTGACACCGTTTCTTCTGTAGATTAAATATATTGTCATAAAAGTTTAAACTTTTAAATTTATTTTACAAGGATTTATACATATCCTCATATTCCTCTTAAAGATATGAATTTTCATTATATAGTCCCTTGAAAAAATAAAATATACATATGAAAACCTCAGTAAGAAATTTCTTCATATAATATTGGATATGTGAGTAAAAATCCCTGAGTGATTCAATAAACTCTTCTTCATAAATTCATGAACGAGAATCATCAAAAAGTATCAATATAAATTGATTCAATGGATAATTCTAATAAACTACCACTATTAATATATTCAGTATGCGGTGTTCCCTATTTCATCTTAAAATTCAATCTCATATTTCTTGCCTATTTCTTCTATCTTTTGTTCATGGTTTTTCCTGAAACCTCTTTGTAAAAACTGATAAAGATAGGAAATAAAATTTCCATCTTAGGATAAACTATTACTTATATGAATTAAAATATTTAATTTATATATAATTGATACAATAAAATATAACAATAAGGTTGATCCAATTATAGGTAGAATATTTAATCTAATTCAAATTGAAGTTCCTAGAAGATTAAGAATGTACATTAAGAGGGGGTTAAATCGGTGTACACTAGTTTTACAAATTTTCTTTTATTCACTTTTACCTATTCACTAATTTGAAATTATTCACCCGTTAGAGTTAATATATCCTCCTAGTTTACAAACTATATCATACCACATGCAAGATAGAAAATAAATTGAAGCAAAACACGCCATATTTTTAAATGGTTCTCCCTCAATGAGGGTGACTACATCCTTACTATGTTCAGGATGATCTAACATACATATTCTCCAGTAAAAATAAATGACCAATTAAATTTGGGTTGTCTAGGTATCCCCATAAAAACATGGTGGGTAGGTATGAACCATTTCCCAAAATATATCGATATCCCACCTATGTTCCTTACACTGGTGTCTCACTATTTTTATTTGTATTTTCATTCCAATAGTTTTTAAAAACACAAAACTAATATAAAGAAAAACATCACACAATATTCAAGATGTCACTACAAAAAAAAACTGATCATTATCTTTGACACACTATGATAAACAAATTCTGAACTTTCTCACTACAAAAAAATACATTTACTGATAATGAATTTATTTCAAAACATTGTAATAAATTCAGGTTAGTATACTCTTCTAAATGAGTGGAAGTTATCGCTTTCACTTTACCTCAATGTAATAGTATAATGAAAAACTGAAGATTCATCAATACACTCAAAGTTTACTTCTTCTTTTCATTAATGAAAAATATAACATCGGTAGAAATAAATTATTACACACATGAACATTGAATGTCTTTAATTCTTATAGTTCTAATAATAAAATAATAATACCTAATTAATTTAAATCTCCACACTATTTTTATGTCTTTTTTGTGAAATAAAAAATATAAAACACTGTCTATTATTTTGATATCCTTTTTGAAAGTATATAGTGATACACCTTCATGCGAACAGAATATATTGTGTGGCCTTCTTTGTGGGAATATTTGGACTTCCTTTAAAAAAACTTGAATGGGTGTGAGTGATGTATTATTTTTATTTTCATTAAAGTATCACAAATCCATCACTGTCATTTGTGAAAGTGAAATATACATATCTTTCTTGGGAAATGTATATATGCACCATCCAGTTATTCTGAATACTCCTTTGAACAACGAATATATATAAAGATGTATTTATTATTTTTTCACTTTACACTCTTCAAGAAACACATTTATACACTATTATTATTCAAATCACAAATGAAAAATCCCTTTCAAACATTGATATCATCTCATGCAAGAATCTCATTCAACCTCAAGTAACTATATATGTGATAACTCTTATATATTTATTCTTTTAATAACAATATATATAGGATTGTACTACTTTATATTGTTTGTAACACTATGGAGATCACTACCACTATATATTATTTCATGCACAACAATTTTTAAAAACTCAAATGCTCACACTCTTTCACGTATTTTTTGGCAATAATAACAAACACCGATCCACTTCACATAAACCATCATCTCGTAAATTTATCATCAAGACCAATTCCTTCAAATATTTGGTTCATGAGTTCTTCTTTTTCATGAACCTGACAATGTATGAGTGTCTTAATTACTTTTAAAAACTCATTGTAGATGTTACAATTTATCTCCAAATCAAAACATCATGCAAACAAATCAGATCTCTAGCACATGTAACTTTCTCCTTTTCATATTAACATTTCTTCTAATTCACTATTCTATCTCGGAAATCCATCTAAAATGTTTGATAAACTACAAAAAAATGAGCTTAGTAAAAGGTATTTATAGAAAAAACTCCATCATTGTAGTGCTCCAAAAAAACACAGTGACCCACCCATTTTATAAAATCATGAGCTCACTGTCTCCAATCAAACTCTCTAAGAATCCACCATTTCTGAATATAAATTTTTTTTCTGGACACTATATTTCTTTGCTTTATTTTTTATTAAATAATGAAAAAAAATTGCATTATGATTCAATCATATTAGAATCATCAGGATAATGAGATGCTACTTCAAGTATTCATATAGATAAATAAAAAGATCCATATACATAGAATGATGAGAATAATATGCTTCATCAGAATAATGTAGAAGATAATTATTAGGGAATATTGGGAAACTGAGATCAAAATCGTCGAACAACTGATGTTCTTTCTATATATTTAAGACGAATCTAAAATAACATTCTATACAGTATCCCTCATTGATTTCATCTATGGTCATGTTCTCCCTTTTATTAAAAATCACTCCAATAGTGGTCCAAAATTGTTTACCAGTTCTTTCCTATTATATACAGGAACCACCCCATGTGGGTGATTTTCTCTATTATCATGCCACCCCTCATAATGGATCTCTTCTCTCAGGCACCTCTCATGTGGAACGCTAAAAATACCCTTAACCACTCTATTCTGGACAGTATAGGTGGTTGATCCTAATTCCCACCTATGAATTGGTGCACCTAGAGCCTGTCGATTGTTTGTCTGCAAGCCATGTTTTTTAATTAAAGGGAAAAAATTACACTCAAATATTATATTTCTAATATTATCAAATCCACTTGAAAAATAAATACCATTTTTATGTCCTTTGTTATCTTTTGTAAACATTTCTTACTTCAAATAACCAAATATAGATGTTTTATTAACTAATAATTAGTTCTAAAATCACAAAATGGATTTTTGTTCATTTGAATAAAATATTCCAATCAAATCATATTTTCTATTTTTGAATAATTCAATGGTATAACTCCATCAATCAAACACTATAAAATTTAATTCTCATGATAAAAAAACATTGATAATAATTACCACATGATTATTACATAATTCAATTTGGGATCTTCATGGGAAATAACCCTGAATAGAGTATGTTGTGTATTAACTCGAACTTCGCCATGTGAATGAAAAGGAGTCTTAACTACACACCTAGTTTGATAATCCCATGGGACATGATTTGGTTAATCACATCAAATCTTCGATCCATTAAGAAGGATTAATTATTTTATTGTTTTTGGAATTAATTATTAGATAAAACAACTTAGAGAATTATATATGGAAAAAATAGGGATTTAGTTTTAACTTAATACTAATTTGATGGTTTAAAGGGGAAATACATTTCAATTATGAATTTTTTTTAGTTAATTAAAGATAATTCTATTACAATATTCATTATTACTTTCATTCATTAAACTATTTTTGTTTTAGTAATTTTGGAATCCTATAATGGCCCAAAGCTTGACATACATGGAAATTACATTACTTTTGAGGAATAAATAATACATAACAAAAACAGACACACAAAGATCGTAATAGTTTAGTGCCGCTAGAAACGTGGAATATAAACTTCTAATCATTTTGAAAGATCTTCAAAAACTCCCATAACGATCTTCCCCTTTTTGTTTCTTTATATAAAACATTTCATTATTTCATGGGGAAAATAAAACATAAAATGGGTGAGCTCAAATACTCAGTAAGGGAAAATGTAGAGAACATAAAACAATCCACAAACATTTGAAAGAAAAAAACGTGAACATGAAATTTAAATATCAAAATCTTGAGCAAAGACATAAATCGTGGATGTGCGTAAGGCATATATCATAATGGAACATAAAACATGATAAAATATAATGGGAATAAAACATGTAATTGTGGAAACCATTCATCACATGTTATTATTTCCATATTAGCCAAAGCATTGCTGCCAAGACCATCTTAGTGGACAAAGTCCCTTTCTGAATCGAGTTCACTCCTCGTTTCAGTCCTGTAACACTAAACCAGATTAACTTACCATTCCAGCCATGTCTATCTCATGAGATATAAATCATTACCCAATGCATTGGAGGGAGATATAGGTCCCACCAATCTCATAATGAAATCATTCTTACTTGTGCCACAAAATAAACATACATCATTCATAATAACCCAACGAATAAGATGGGTTTCATAAACATCATCCCATCATCACATAATCCATATAAAAGGAATGGATATCATTTCATAATAAGAAAAGTGAATCCATGTAAATCATAGAGATATTATACTTGAAATATACACATATGAAATAATGTCATCTTGGATGGAAAATTGGTTTTGATAAAACACTTGAAATGAATTCTTGAGGAAAATAATCTTTCTTCTTCAAAATCAATTTCTTTTCACAAAACGTCATGTAATTTTAAAAGTATGAGATTTTGTTAAAAATAGTAATGAAATCATTTGGAGGAAGCTTCATGAAAATTACTCTTTATAAAATCGTAAAAATCTGTTTGTGCCGTAATAGTTAAAAATAACATTTTTCTCGTACTTTTGTCAGAAAAGTAAAAAAGTAAATCGTTTGGTAAAAAAAGAATGATTCCTTACATACCATGTAGTAAAAAAGAAAATGGGTAAAAAGGACATTAAAAATACATAAAAACACTTTTAGAAAACATGGACTTGGATGATAACAATAACCCCAGTAAATACTTACGAATAAACAATCTCAGATAAGAACGAAATTGGAAAAGTTATCCCTTACCTTAGGTCCGATAAGCATCGTATGGATATGAACCTCCTGTATAATGATTTAAATAATTTCATTGACTTATTACATAATCATATTCATTATTATGATATCATATATGTTTCACTTATGACTTTATATTACCCGTTCTTTTTTAAATTCCATGTTAAAGCATGGTTTTGGGTAAAATCATTTCATTTATCGTATGTCTTCCGACTTTTCGTTCTTGATATTATTACTTATATCCTGATTTATATAATTCCAGCATATAAAACATTATATATATATATATATATTTAATATATATTCATTATATACATATATATTATAGATCAATAAAAGGAATGAAATACACTGTTCATGGAGACGGTGGGTCGTACGTACGCATGAACGTTGTTTTCATTTCCTTATTAAATTGAATGAAACTAAATAGATGACATAAATATATATATATACATAAATCCAGTAGCATTATTATTGAATATATTTCTTTATTATTCATTATATAAACTTTATTATCATTCTCATATGGTTAACATGGAGAATGAATCTCATCGCGTCGCGGGGACGGTAGTCCGTACGTACGCACGAGCGATGATATTGTTCCCATGATTATTGAATAGAATTGTGATGGATGGTATAATATATCAGAATCAGTATTATGTTATAAGAACCATATATAGTTATTCTTTACACCATTTTACCCATCCATGTAAGGTTTTGGTGAAAAAACAGATTACACCACGGCGTGGAGACGGTATTCTGTACGTACGGACGCGCAGTGATTTCATTTTCCGTAGGATGGATAGAAGGTGAAATGGGGTAGCTTCATATTTATAATAACATATCAGTATATGAGGGATACTAATGTTATTACCTCATAATGAAACAACTAAAGAATAGGGAGTAGAAGAAGAACGGAACCTGAAGAAAATGGTAGAAGGTATTACCTCTTTCTCGAAGTGCCTCCTTTAAACTTGATCTTAGGGCACTAGAGTTGGTCTTTTCAGAAGACCAGTACCTCTATAAGGTTTATAGGTAAGTGGGGAAGTGAAATGGGCAGATTTGGGACGAGTTTAAAGGCTCAAAATGGTGCGAGGAAGACAGGGAGGAGGTTCCTTTTTATAAAGGAGGAGAGGGGCACCTTTGGAAATATAAGAAATATGTGTTTATATTAAATCCCATCCCCACTTAAAACCCTCCAAAAATGACTCAATTAGAATATTAGATGCGATAGGGTTGTAATATAATCAACCAATAAAATTTATACATGTAGGGAATTTATTTTAAACATTATCAACTTTATTTATCATTATTTAATCTATTAAATTTTATTTGTGATAATTAGATTCTAAATTTTAAATTGTCATAAATAATTACTTATGTGCTATGAATTATCCACAATTAGATAATATATGACATTATAGACTATATAAATTTCAATTTATAATTTTTAAATATTTTTGTGATTTTTAAACAATTTAATAATTTGTTATTTTTATAAAATAACAATAGTGTGAATTTTGACACTATTCATTTATTTGAATTTAAATTAAAACCAAACAAATAATATATTCCAACTAAAATATTTAATAGGTTCCTAACATGTCATAATAATCTAGAAAATTATTTTAGTACATTAAATAGTTCATATAATATTTATTTTAATATTTTTAAAACCATTTATTTGGTATATCTCTTAAAAAATAACTAGTACAACATTTTTGTATAATTATTTAATATACTTATTTGTTGCATAAAAATTAAAAATAAAATCCTTTGATGAAAATAAATATCAAATATTTTATAATAATAATTTTACTTGAATTTTTCATCTTAAAATAACAACATGTAAATTGCTATCTTTGTTAAATTATGAAGGTGACAACTTTGGAATCATTTAAAATAAAATATTAAATGTGTTTTAATCGCTTTTATAAGGCTCCAAATGGTCAAATATTAGACCATTGGTCGATTATAGTTTACATTTACATGACCAATAATTTTTTCTCAGGGTTTTGGTTCCTTTTATGGTCACTATTAGTTTAATAAAAACTATATTCTTGATTTTCACTAGATAAACAATTTCTGCATCACTATTGTGTCACAATTAATATTAATTATATAATCCCTAAAAAATATTAATAAATTCATATGATGTAGATAATTTTATTATCTTTCTGGATACTATTCATGTTCGAAGTTTCATGAATTTTATCACTAAAGTAAAATTAATATACTTATACGATTTAAGAGAGTGACATGTTGTCACTTTCATTGGTTTTAATAATAAATATATTATTTTCAAGGAAAAAAGTCCATAAAATAAATATATTCCAACCATTAAGTGATATGAGTCGACTTTTAGTCATCCAATAGAATTTTGGCAGGTTTTAGGGTAATTTTATGATCTTATTTTTTCCCTTTAATTACCCGATTCACCTTTAACTATGGTAAATAAAATTTACCATAGTTACTATTCATAATACACAAAAATAAAAAGTATCTTATTAACATAATTTAGACACACTGATTCCAAAAATAGAATCCATTTTACCAAATTCAATACACAAAAGTTTCAGAAAATAAATTAAAATTAATCTTGTTGTTGAAAGAAAACGGGTTTTTGTTTAAAACATTGCAAAAGATTGAATTGATTTAACCTACAAATTCAATGTAAAATCAATGCTAATGACATAAATTATATTACCTGGTAAAAATATATTCTATTTATACTGTAAAACCATTCAATATTATAATTTAACCATATAAATTATCTCAATGAAAAAAGTTGTTTTTAATTAAAAATTAGCTTATTTTTACTATTCATCAAAACATGAAAGTTATCAGAAAAGTATTAAAACTTTATTCATAGTAAATTTCTATATCCTTATTCCAAAGAAGAATTTTATTTTTTCAAATTTAACTTATAAACATGTAAAAACTAGATTTAATGTGGGTGTGCCATCAAAAGGCGTCAAAACTGCATTTTTTAAAAAATACTTATTTTACCCGAAAAATTTATTTTCTTCTCTTAACATGTTCTAGAAAATGTGTAAGATGAATAATAATGTTATAAAATTAAAAATTTACTTAATACTATTCATAACAGCTAGTCCATTATAATATAATAACAATATATCATTGTTTAGTGAAACCTGGTATTGCGTACAACACACGCTATCGAGGAAGGTCGCGATTGCGTGTAATGCAAGGCAAGTCAGGGTTGCGTGTAGTGCAAGACTCATTTGTTGTTTTTGATAACATAATCCAACCATATTTAATTTATACATTGAATATATATATATATATATATATATATATATATACACTCAATGTTGCGAACTTGAAATTGTGCGTAACAAGATCCAAGAATAGTGTTGCGTATACTACAAGCTAATACGGTGTTGCGTATAGTACAAGATAATCTTGGTGTAGTGTACAATCAAAAGAATTAAAAAGAATATATCTATTAAAATCTCAGGGTGTTACATTTTACCCCCCTTAAAATGAATTTCGTCCTCGAAATTATTTGGTGTTATAAATCGTTTACTATTCATATAAATCCACATCATAAAAAGAAATAATAAAACTTAACTATAAAAAATAAAGTTAGAAATGTGACGTACACCCAAGGTAACTCAGCATTGGGTTTCCACATAGGAGAGTATAGGTGAAAATATGGATATGGAGGAAAAATCTAACGATCTTGTTCTGAGGGAGAGTGGTAGAGAACATGGCTATGAAAAAACCAACAATCACAAAGCCATCGATTTGTGATGATCTAAGGTACCGTCTAATTCATCAGATATAAGATCACTAGGACAACATTTTTGGTTTTCAATATCATTTCCCTAAAGTTGGAAATTTTGAATTAGAAGAAACACTTGCTTGATTTTGGTACAATCTCACTGTTGTTTGTGCTTTGAACAATTTCCACTTCATCTCTTAATGAAATGAAGTTGAATTTGTTATTCGTGAAGTGCTAACAGATCATGTGATAGAATGATGGTCATTCCATCTGTTTCAAACAAAAGGTTAGAAAAAGTTATCAAATATACATAAGTCCATCTATGGTCAGGTTAATCATATATGATTCCAAAAATGAACTTATACTTCATATATTATACCGCTTAATAAAATAAAACTAGTTTCTACTAACTAGGGACTTCCTGTAGGCCAGTGGTAGGTGATAAAGGCCAGTCTCACTTCGGTTGTGGGTTCGATTCCCATAGCCTTGTCCGACATGATGGGTTGTCGCCCATCCTGTAGGTTGTCCTTTTTCTAAAACTACATTACTATAAAGTCCCATGAATAATATATAAAAAATTTATAGCCATAAATAATATTAAATTATATTCATCATAATCAATTTCAAATCATTAGGGTTATCCAAAATACTTCTGTCCAAGCTTATAGTATAATGAAAACAATTATTAGAAATTTCATTTACCGAGCATGTGAATTCCTTCATTTTTCCCCGATATATCTTTTTGATCACATTCCAATGATGTGAATACCTTTATTATGTATTCTCTTGAAACATGAATTACCATAGAACATTAGCGAAAACATGAATTCTGTCAAAAGTTAACTCTTTCAACATACAAAAAACCGAAATAAAATCTACTTACTCAAATCATGACATCACTTTGTCCTTTTATCAGCCATGAGCTCATGAATACAATCAAACATCTCATTATCTTCTTATCTCTTCATTATGCGCATATCATCTACTTTCCAAAAATATCTGAATAACCTTTCATGGTTACTGGTACCATTCAACATATACTTTGAAATACATTAGGAAAAACAATACTGTAACAATCCTTAGATGATTCTTTATTCCATAGTACCATTAACTATACAACATAACTCTTGATAAACATACAATCATTCCACTACCTTCTTAAACAACTGACTGAGATTCAACACTTATTTCATCTCATATATCATTTGTAGTCTCTTCATCAACATCCACATAAATACTAACCATATGACCAAGCTGATTCTATTCATGACATTTTCCCTTAGGTCGTTTGTTTTCATAATGCCTGTATATTCCACATTTAAAACATCTAATCATTATTGATATCATAGAAATACCATTATCCTTGTACATGTTGTTAACTGAACCTTTTCCTTTTCACTTACTGGCTTTGTGTCCTTCTTTTCCAAACCCAAAGAATCTTCCAGTTCTTTTGAAACAATATCCACGATGCCTCTTCCCACATGATTTACATGAGGGAATTTGAACTTTCTTTCCTCTATGATCATCCTGAAACCCCATCTTTCTCTTATTATCTGAGTCGGGAAACTTACCAAAGTTGAGATTATTGATCATATTATGAGAATTCTTATTAGGCATAATAACTATGTTTAGACTTCCAAATCCCATTTCATTTGGTTTCTCATGAAGAATATCATTCAATTGTCCATCATATCCTCCATTATCGTGAATCTCCTTATTTCTAGCCATTTTCTAAAACCCAAAAAGAATAGTGTGAGAGGAAAAAATCGTGCCAGGTAAGACAAAATAGTAAAGGGGAAGTACCCTCAATATCTAACATCTTAGGTAAAATTCTAAGATTGTTACCATAGTTCTAGGACTATATCCTATACGTATACTTATCCTTAGGGATATCCCTAAACATACCTTAGAAATATCTTTAGAGATCTCACTAACATTTTCGCATCCTAGTTTCCAAAGGATGACTAAACCTTTCCACTAATACCAACTGTAAAGGCCTTAATCTTGATGTAAATAGACATTACATTACTTTTGCGGAATACTTATTACATAACAAAAACAGACACACAAGGATCATAATAGTTAAGTGTCTTTGGAAACTTGGAATATAAACTTCTAATCATGTTGAAATATCATCAACAACTCCCATAACGATCTTTCCCATTTTGTTTCCTTACCTAAAACCTTTCTTTATTTCCTATGGAAAATAAAACATAAAAAAGGAGAGCTCAAATGCTCAATAAGGGAAAACGTGGTGAACATAAAACAATCCATAAACATTTGAAATAAAAAATCTTGAACATGAAATTTAATCAACAAAATCTTGATCAAAGACATAAATCATGGAAGTACATAAGGAATATATCATAATGGAACATCAACCATGATAAAATATAATGGGAATAAAAAATGTAATTGTGGAAACCATTCAACACATGTTACGATTTCCATAGTAGCCACGACATTGCTGCCAAGACCATCTTAGTGGACAAAGTCCCTTTCCGAATCGAGTTCACTCCTCGTTTCAGTCCTGTAACACTGAACTTGATTAACTTACCATTCTAGACATGTCTATCTCATGAGATATAAATCTTTACCCAATGCATTAGAAGGAGATATAGGTCCCACCCATCTCATAATGAAATCTTTCTTACTTCTGCCACAAAATAAACATACATCATTCATAATAACCCTACGAATAAGATGGGTTTCATAAACATCATCCCATCATCACATAATCCATATAAAAGGAATGGATATCATTTCATAATAAAAAAAGTGAAAACATGTAAATCATAGAGACATTATACTTGAAATATACACATATGAAATAATGTCATCTTATATGAAAAAATGGTTTTAATAAAACACTTGAAATGAATTCTTGAGGAAAATATTCTTTCTTCTTCAAAATAAATTTCTTTTCACAAAACGTCATATAATTTTAAAAGTATGATATTTTGTTAAAAATATTCATGAAATATTTTGGGGGAAGCTTCATGAAAATTATGCATTATAAAACTGTAAAAATCTGTTCATGTCGTATAAGTTAAAAATAACATTCTTCTTGTACTTTTGTCGGAAAAGTCAAAAAGTGCATCGTTTGGTAAACAAAATAAAGATTACATCTATACCATTTAGTAAAAGACAAAATGGGTAAAAATGATATTAAAAATACATAAAAACACTTTTATAAAACATGGACTTGGATGATAATAATAACCCCAGTAAATACTTACGAATAAACAATCTCGGATAAGAACGAGATTGGAAAAGTTATCCTGTACCTTGGGTCTGGTATGCTTCGTATGGATCTGAACCTCTTGTACAATGATTTAAATAATTTCATTGACTTATTACATAATCATATTCATTATTATTATATCATATATTTTCACTTATGACTTTATATTACCCTTTATTTTGTAAATTCCATGTTCGAGCAGCGTTTTGGGTAAAATCATTTCATTTATCGTATGTGTTCCAAATTGTCCTTATTTATGTTATTACTTATATCCATATTTACATAATTCCATAATGTAAAACATTATTTATATATAATATATATTCATCATATACATCTATATTATAGATCGATAAAAGGAATGAAATACACCGTTCATGGAGACGGTAGGCCGTACGTACGCATGAACCTTGTTTTTGTTTCCTTATTGAATTGAATGAAACTAAATAGATGACATAAATATATATATACATAAATCCAGTAGCATTATTATTTCATATATTTAATTATTATTCATTATATAAACTTTATGATCATTCTTGTATGGTTAACATTGAGAATGAATCTCATCACGTCGTGGAGATAGTAGTCTGTACATACGCACAAGCGATGATATCGTTCCCATAATTATTGAATAGAATTGGGGTGGATGGTATAATATATCAGAATCAGTATGATGTTATAATAAACATATATATTTATTATTTACACCATTATACCCATCCATGTAATGTGTTGGTGGAAAAACAGATTACACCACGGCGTGGAGATGGTATTCCGTACGTACGCATGCGCGGTGATTTCGTTTTCCGTAGGATTGATAGAAGATGAAATGAGGTTGATTAATATTTATTATAAAATATCATTATATGAGGGATACTGATGTTATTACTTTATAATTAAACAACTAAAGAATATGGAGTAGAAGAAAAATGGAACTTGAAGAAAACGGTAGAAGGTATTACCTCTTTCTCGAAGTGCCTCTTTTAAACTTTATCATAGGGCACTAGAGTTGGTATTTTGAGAAGACCCATACCTCTATAAGGTTTCTAGGGAAGTGTATAAGTGAAATGGGCAGAGGTTGGATGAGCTTCACGGCTCAAAATGGTGTGAGGAAGAGAGGGAGGAGGTGCCCTTTTATAAGTGATGAGAGGGGAACCTTTGGAAATATAATAAATATTAGTTTATATTAAATGAAAACCCCACATAAAAACCTCCAAAAATGAATCAATTAAAATATTAGATGATATTGGGTTGTAATCTCATCAACCAATAAAATTTACACATGTAGGGAATTTATTTTAAACATTATCAACTTGATTTATCCTTATTTAATCTATTAAATTTTATTTGTGGTAATAAGATTCTAAATTCTAATTTGTTATAAATAATTAGTTATGTGTTGTGAATTATCCACAATTAGATAATATATGATATTATTGACTAAAAAAATTTGAATTTTAAATTTTAAATATTTTGGTGATTTTTAAACAATTTAATAATATGTTATTTTTATAAAATAACAATAGTGTCAATTTTGGCACTATTCATTTATTTGAATTTAAATTAAATACACAAATAGGATATATTCGAACTACAATATTTAATAGGTTTCTAACATGTCATATTATTCTAAAAAATTATTGGAGTACATAAAATAGTTCTTATAATATTTATTTTAATATTTTTAATACCATTCATTTGTAATATATCTTAATAAAATAATTAGTAAAACAATTTTGTATAATTATTTAATATACTTATTTTTTGCATAAAAATTAAAAAAAATCTTTTTATGAATATAAATATCTAATAATTTTTAATAATAATTTTACTCGAATTTATCATCTTAAAATAATGACATGTAAATTGTTATCTTTGTTAAATTATGAAGGTGATAACTTTGGAATCATTTAAAATAAAATATTATAAGTGTCATAATCTCTTTTATAAGGCTCCAAATGGTCAAACATTCGACCATTGGACAATTATTGTTTACATTTACTTGACCAAAAAGTTTTTTTCGGGGTTTTGGTTCCTTTTATGGTCACTATTAGTTTCATAATAAATATATTCTTCATTTTTCAGTAGATAAAAAAATTTTGTATCACTATTGTGTCACTGTTAATGATCATTCTTTAATCCCTAAAAATTATAAATAAATTAATATTATATAGATAATTTTATTATCTTTATGGAGACTATTCATTTTTGAAGTTTCATGAATTTTATCACTAAATTAAATTAATATACTTATGAGATTTAAGAGAGTGACATGTTGTCACTTTCTTTGGTTTTAATAATAAATAAATTATTTTCAGGAAACAAACTCTATAAAATGAATCTATTCCAACCCTTATGTGATATGGGTCTACTTTTAGTCATCCAATAGATTTTTTTGAGGTTTTAGGGTAATTTTATAATCTTATTGTTACCCTTAATTACAAAATTCACCTTTAACTATGGTAAACAAAATTTACCGTAGTTACTGTTCATAATGACCAAAAATAAAAAGTAGCTTATTAAAATAATTTTGACCCAATGATTCCAAATATGGAATACATTTTTCAAAAATTCAATACACAAAAGTTTCAGAAATTAAATTAAAATTAATCCTGTTGTTGAATGAAAACGGGTTTTTGTTTAAAACATTGAAAAAGATTGAATTGATTTAAACTACGAATTCAATGTAAAATAAATACTAATGAAATAAATTATATTAAATGGTAAAAATATATTCTATTTATACATTAAAACCGTTCAATATTATAATTTAACCATATAAATTATCTCAATGAAAAAAGTTGTATTTAATTAAAAATTAGCGTATTTTTACTATCCATCAAAACATGAAATTTATCAGAAAAGTATCAAAATTTTATCCAAAGTAAATTTCTATATCCTGATTCCAAAGAAGAATTTTATTTTGTCAGATTGAAATTATAAACGTGTCAAAACTAGATTTAATGTGGGTGTGCCATCAAAAGGCATCAAAACTTCATTTTTTGAAAAATACTTATTTTACCTGAAAATTTTATTTTCTTCTCTTAACATGTTTTAGAAAATGTGTAATATGAATAATAATGTTATAAAATTAAAAATTTAGTTAATAATATTCATAATGGATAGTTCATAATAATATAATAACAATATATCATTGTTTAGTGAAACCTGGTATTGCGTATAACACACGCTATCGAGGAAGGTCGTGATTGTGTGTAATGCAAGCCAAGTCAGGGTTGCGTGTGGTGCAAGACTCATTTGTTGTTTTGTATAACATAATCCAACCATATTTCATTTATACATTGAATATATATATATACATATATATAAACACTCAATGTTGCGAACTTGAAATTGTGTGTAATAAGATCGAAGAATATTGTTGCGTATACTGCAAGCTAATACGGTGTTGCGTATAATACAAGATAATCTTGGTGTAGTGTACAATCAAAGGAATTAAAAAGAATATATGTCATAAAATCTTGGGGTGTTACAAATCCTGAGTGAACCAAGATGAAAATGGATGCAACAGACAATACAGATATTATTCCAATAATATACCTAATAGTATAAGAACTTAGGTAATAAATATTATTACTATAAAAAAACTTTTATTAGAAATTATGAATAATAAAATGAACTTAGTTAAAATCCCAAACAAAATAATGAAGAGAAGGATGGAGTCTCATGCATTTTTGAGTGAGAATGATAATGAATGAAAGGATGTTTAACTTCATTTGTGTCAAAATTCTAGAAGAATAACCCATGGGAATTTATAAATGAATCAAGATGATATTTTATCTATTGTAAATTATGAAATAGAGAATAGAATTTCCACATTAAAATGAAGATATCAGTGTACATGGTGAATGTAAAAAGGGGTTCCCCGGAGGTACTACTAGTAGTTCAGTGTCATATATGATGGGAACATGGGAATTATCCAAGATAATTCTCTAATCAAAGGCCTAAAAGTAATTATATGAATATTTAATTTCCATGTCCGAAGAAATAATGGATATCCTGCAGAAAAACAACTAATAATGTATGTTTTAATTATGAACACCAATCATACACTAATGAACTACATGTATAGTATTTGTATCTTATTCAACTACCTTATTTATACCTATAATATTTTCAAAGGATACCAAATCATCACCTATATGATGAAATATTAATTTATTAATAAACAATTATATGGTTCTTATTATATCCCATGTAGATAACTCATCTCTGAAATATTTTTATAGGAATGTGCTTCATATAAAATACCTTTATCCTTTATTTAGTTAAACTTGATGTGATATTATTTAGGAATGGGCCCACTCTAGAAAGGGAACATGATAATTTCAAGGATTAGGAATAAAATTTAAAATCCTAAATTGACCATTCATAACCTATTTTTATATGATTTAATATATACTTCATAAGAGAAATTACACCATTATATTCATGAATTTATGTAAAATTGTCAAATAAAAACTCATTGTTTGTAATATTCATATTATAATATAAATAATGATTTCAGTAGTTGAACATAACATAGTAAGGATAAAACCTCAATAGCAAATAAATTTTTAGACATGTTTATTGTAATGGCCCCGATCTCTTTAGTCTATTCCTTTGCAAAAATGAGGTGTATGAGGTGTTTCGGGAGGTCAAGGTGACTTATCCCCAATAGTTTTTGAAATTTTTCATTTCTATGAACAGTTCCAACAGTGGACAGTTGTTAACAGTGACATTAGTGACCTTATGTGAATTGTGTCATCGGTCACCAACGGCGAACAGTTCCAATGTTAGACAGTTGTGAACAGTGACGTCGGTGACCTTATGTGAACATTGTAAAAGGTCACCTTTCTGTGAGCAGTTCCACCGGTGAATAGTTCCAATGGTAGACAATTATGAATAGTGACATCAGGGACCTTATGTGAATAGTGTCATTAGTCACCTTTTCTGAACAGTTCCGTTGGTGAATAGTTCCAACAGTAGATAGTTGTGAATAGAGACATCGGGGACCTTTTGTGAATACTATCATCGGTCATCTTCTGTGAACAGTTCCATCGGTGAACATTTCCAACAGTAGATAGTTGTGAACAATGACATCAGTCACCTTTTTCCTTTACCACTTTTTGGGATCCTGAACAGTGTTTCCAAAACGGTGAGGTTTTAATGATGAGGTTCGTAAACAGTGTTTCCAGAACGGTGAGGCTCTAATGGTGAGGTTCATAAACAGTGGTTCCAAAATGGTGAGGTTCCAATGGTGACCTCTTTCCTTTTCCAATTTTGGGTTCATGAATAGTGTTTTTTAATGGGGAGGTTTCAATGGTGAGGTTCATGAACATTGTTTTTTCATTTACAAATTTCGAGTTTGTGAGCAATGTTTCCAACTTCCTACAATTTTTCCCCTTTAATGTTTCCGTTGATGTAAAATGAATTTAAATCCTTGTTTTAAGGACTCTAAGGCCGATTCAATGGCCACAACTCCTCTATTAGTTTTACCTAAGTCTTGGGATGTTTTTACTTTGTCAAACCATGTGATTTAATGTGATCCGATTTTAATGTATAGTCCATCGTATCTTAAACCCTTTCTCTATTAAATCTTCTAAAGGGAAGAAATATCTTACTCCCTCGATCTACCTTCTCATTCCTTGGTGCGAGACTCTTGAACTTTTCCTTATTTCTATAGGAGCGTTGTGATCGAAACTAAATCCTTCGATCGTTTCCCTTGAAGTTTCTTACTGCTGCATGTGCACCCCCATTTTTGGTGCAACCACCAAATGTTGATCCTTCATCGATATAAGGTTTGTTTTATCATCGTTTTATTGGTTTGAACTCTTTCTATTTCGCCTTTCCCTGTTATTGTATGAGATCTCCATACTTCTAATGGAGTTTTCATGAGTTTCGGTTGGTGCAGTTCTACCGCAGCATCCTCAGGTGGATACAGTTGCCACAGGAGTAGGCGATCGTGATTCATTGTGGGGGATCATTCTTGAATAAAGAACGAAAAGAACTATTTGTGGTAGGGGATTCATTTCTTCTGTTTTCTTTTACGTGAAACTATATATTTAGCATGTTTTATCCTATAGGATTACAATGGAATTGACTTAATGAATTATTTAACCTGATAAATAAATTGATATCGATCATATGTTATTGCCTCTTGATGCACCAGATTTGTTTATATATTTTCACATAATTTATTGGCAATAAGAGCATGTTTTTAGAAATTACCTACTTAATTGGGGACAAATACTTTTATTTTTGTGATCTTGTTCATTTTCAAGAGATTACAGCCAAATACAAAAAAATGGGGTGAACTAAGAAAAATTTCCAACTACACGGTGTGTACTTATATACACGTCGTGTACATTCAAGCTCAGACACGGGTTGACCAGGACAAGTACATTCCCAAGTAACCAGAAGTCGGTACATGTCATGATCATGCTATACATGTCTTGTATACTATTCTAGAAGTAGTTGGAGGATGAGAAGAGTCGACATGCTCATGTGGCTGGCTGAAGGGGACATGCCATGTTCCACTAATACACGCTGTGTATAAATTTCTAGAAGTGGTTAGTGGTTAAAAAATGAGACTACACGCCGTGTATGGTGGTGCTGCATGCTGTGTATATTTATCTACCAGGAAGCACCATGTTCCAAGTCAAAGAAGGCATGTTAGGAAGCCTACCAGTGTAGGAAGCAAAGGCAAAAGCGCATTGACATAATTACATGTCGTGTACATTTTCCACACGTCGTGTTGTTATGTTTTCTATAAAATTAGGCCTTGTCCTCCTGGGTAGTGAGAGTGATGTGGGTGGTGTTTTCTGAAGAAAAGGGTTGAAGTTCCAAAGGAGAGAATATCTGTTGTTGTACTACCATCATTCTACCATCCACCAAAAAATTACTTCTACCTATATGTATCATGCATGATCACATCAGGTATCATGATTTTTGATCTTATCCTCACCACTATGGATTACTGAACACCCAGTGTGTTGGGGTTGTGGGAGATGATGAGTTATAATTTAGATCAGTTTCTATGAAAGTGTTTGTTCTATTAACCATTTCTTATTCTTCTTAAATCAGTTCATATTATCACTGAAAATTTTAAACCTGAACAAGGGAATAATTTTTAGGGATTCGAAAGAATAATAACAACAAATATTTTCATGATCGTTGTAAGTATTTGTCGACTCTTCAAAATGGAGTAAATCAAATAAAGAACTGTGAAACACTAGCTACTAGACCAAGGAGTTAGTTTCTTCAGATCTAAATATAAATTTTACCATACCAAGGAAACATTATTACAAATTGAACCCAAAGTTGTGGGTTATTATGAACAACACAACCTCATAAGAAAATTATATAATAAACAACTTCTTAAGAATCCACAACCCCAAAACATTTCTCTCTTTATTTGCATCAAAATAAATTTTCCTATATTTTCTTTTATTAATTAAGTAATTTATTAATGAAACATAAAACCATTTCTTCTTTATAATCTAAACAACAAAAATCAATTCTAAATTCCGCAAACATTTCTAAAACAAAAATAGAAACTAACGTAAGAAATATAAAATAACTTCATAATTCCCTGTGTATCGAACTCTTATTGGTGCTATACTTGTTAGGGTAAAAATAATTTGGGACACTGAAAACATACCTTTGGTGAAACAACTGGCCAAAATTTGGCATCGTTGCTGGGGATCTAGAGAAAATTTAATTGCGTTCTTTTTTTAATTATGTTTTTATCAAATTTTTCTGAAAATAAAAATCCTAAATTAACAAAAATTTCTTTTCTAATATTATTTCAGTTTATATTTCTTTTACCTCATTTATGCTTGATGTGTTTTGAATTGGGTAGCTCATAAGGTGTATGAGTGGCTTCCTCACACGTTCCAAGAACACTGAGTCATCAGGGTTTTCTTTCAACTAACCTAGAGATTGAATGATAAACTTTTGAGGCGTCAATGAGCACTCATGGTTGATCATAATCATAGAAACCCCATGGCACAGAACAAGGAAATCTAGTTGTTGTCTAAGGTGCTAGACAACTGCTAGGACCGAATGACAACCAGAACTAGCAAGCTCCACTTGATCTAGGATATCATCTACAGCAGCTTCAGGAATTCCAACTGTAGTGGATGCCATTTCTACATCTAGGTCAGGGGTTGTACTATGCCCCTGAGGACCAACAATTCATGTTGTTTCCCCTTCCACATCAGCCACCTCCGCACCGTACTATCATGGAGTACAGATGTCCATCATTCCATAGAACTGATACGGGCATCGTCTGTCCACCAGTGCGAGCCCAACACTTTGAGATCAAGACTTCTATCATGCAGCAGATCCAGAACATTGTTCATTTCTATAGCCTGCCTAGTTAGGATCCCAGTGCCCAACTCTCCAATTTTCTAGAGGTCTGCAACACGTTCCGCTACGAGAGAGTGTCCACGAACACCATCATTATTCGCCTCTACCCCTTCTCTCTAATGGATAAGGAAAAATATTGGATCAAAGGCTAGCCGCAATGATCCATCCTCACATGGGAAGAGCTAGCCCATGCGTTCTTGTCTAAAAACATCCCACCCACGATGACAGTGACGTTTCCGAATGAAAGTCACAACTTCTAGCATCATGAATCGGAATCATTATACGAATAATGGGAGCTCTTCAAGGAGATGTTGTGAAAATTCCAACACCATGGACTTCCACTTTGGATGTAGGTCCAAACCTTATACGGAGGGATGACAACGAATACAAAATCTGTGCTGGATGTTGATGTTGGTGGTACAGTAATAAGGAAGTCCACCAAATAACTCTTCGAAATACTAGAAGACAAGTCTTCCAATAGCTTCCAGTGGCATTTCGAGTGAGTAAAATAGAAACGAGGTATGCAAAACATTGATTCCACTACAATGCTAGTTGGTGAGTTGGACGTTGTGTCCAAGAAGGTCGATGTGCTCAATCTGAAGGTCACATCCCATGTACACGCGGAAAATCAGCCGCTGTGTAGCGAATGTGATGATAACCACATCATGGGAGAATGTACGGGTTTTGTTGGAGGCCCTTTAACAAGCGAGTTGAGTTATGTTGCCCAAAAATGAGGGCCAAACCAGTACCAGCTGTACCAAAACCTAGCATGGTGTGATCAAAAAAATACAGGTTGGGCCCAACAACAATAGAATCCTCCGCCCTAGAGACCGCTCGGCTACAACCAGCCTCTTTATCAGAACCAATAACAAAGGAAACAACAGCCCCAACAAGGCTTTTATCAATAACAAGGGTACCTGAACCCTCATTGATAGTTGTCGCGGAAGGTTCCACCTCCACCAGCTCAATAACCACCTCACCAGGAGACCACCTCAAGGTTAGAGGATCTCATGTACAAATTTATATCTACTACGGATACTAGGTTCCAAAATTCGGAGGCTTCAATTTGAGTGCTAGAGAACCAAATTGCCCAATTGAAAAAAAAACTCTTTTGAAGAAAACCTGATACACTACCAGGTATCACTGAAAAGAACTCGAGGGAGGAGGCCCATGTCATCATCCCCCCCCCCCAAATGGCCCAAATGCCTTTATTCATATAGATTTTTTATAACCCCCCATTCAAGGGATGAGGGAGACCCCTTACAAGGCCCGTAGGCTTAGATATTACATGGCCCGTAGGCTTAGACGTTTACATGACCCGAAGGTCTTAAGGAATTCAACTAGACTATCTACAAGGAACTACCCCTCTGTAGCATCTGCATCATGATAGTAGCTCTCCACCTTCGCCTGGTTGTCTAGCTCGGCTTTCCGTGCAAGCACAGGCTATTCCAGATGGAAAATCCATAATCTCTCATTCTGAAAAATTCATTTGGATCTTCTCTGGTGAGTGCGCTTGCTCTGAATCCTCTTCTGGGGATGCTGTTTTTTGGTAGTGTGTCTGGGGCAACTACATGTGGCCCAAAGGCCTTGTGGTGGAATGAGGGCCTTAAAGGTGGCCCAAAAGCCCTACTGACGCAAAGGCATGGGTGGCCTGAAAGTGTTAAGGACTCCAAGCCCAAAATAGTGGCCCAATTCACGGACGTATTCAAGAAGTTGCACAATAATATTCCATTTTCAGTGGTGCTGATGTAGATGCCCACTTATGCCATATTCATGAATGAAATACTCTCCAAATGGAGAATGATGGAGGATCTAGGCACCATTGCCTTAACAAAGGAGTGTTATCCAGTCATCCAACATTCAATTCCTCCCAAACTCTAGGATCAAGGTAGTTTCACTATTCTTTATACCATTGGAACATACGTGTTTGGGAATGACCTATGTGACATTGGAGCCAGTGTGAATCTCACTCCCCTTGGAGTTTTCAAGAATCTAGGGCTCAATGATTTGAACCCTACCCGAGTAGGCCTTCAACTTGCTGACTGATAAATTAAACATCTGAAGGGACTAATGGAGGGCGTGCTAGTCAAGATGGGTCTGTTGATCCTCCTCGCTGATTTAATCATCCTTGACATGGAGGATGACTAGGAGGCACCTCTTATACTTGGATAACCTTTCTTAGAAACTGGGAAGGTACTGATCTATGTGAACCAAGGGGAGTTAATTTTCCAGGTTGGAGATGAAAGAGTCTCCTACAATGTTCTCAAGGTTTTCAAACATGCATCATTTTCTGAGTATGAGGACTATTACACTATAACAACCATGGATGACCATTTGAGCGAAAAAGGGGATGATCTGGTATGTTCTTTTACTTCAGATAACATTATTATTCCAGAAATTCTAGATGAAGAATCACCAATGAAAATTATTTTTCTAGAAGGCCAGGGTAGCCAATATTGGCAACATGCAGTTGTTCCTAATATTCTGAAATAGAACAAGGTGCAACGAATTGTGCCTTCGGTTTTAAAGTTTCATAAACTAGAACTGAAGCCTCTTCCATCTTCTCTATAGTACAGGTATTTGGGACCCAAACAATCTTTTCCAATCATACTTAATGCAGAACTATCCAAGGAGCAGGAAGATGCACTTCTTCAGTCTATGAAAATAGTGGAATCAAGATATTGGGTGGACAATCGTTTATTTTAAGGGCATCATCCCTACCATTTTCTCCCAAAAGGTGCTACTTGAAGAAGGTTCCATGCAATATTAGAGAACACATCAGTGCCTTAATCCCCCCATGAATAAAGTTGTAAAAAAATAGGTGATTAAATTGTTGGATACATGCATCATCTATCTCATCTCAGATAGTCCATGTGTGATTCCCCTGCAAGTTGTACCCAAAAAGGGGGTATCACTGTGATTTCAAATGAAAAGAACAAGCTCATCCCTACACACACTATCATCGGTTGGAGAGTATGTGTCGATTACCAAGAGATAAACAATTCCACAAGTAAGGATCATTTCCCCCTAACATTAATGGATCTAATGCTAGAGAGTCTAGTAGGGAATAACTTCTTTTACTTCCTCGACAGTTATTCAATCTATAACCAGATTTCCATTGCTTCATGAGGATCAAGAGAAGAGCATATTCACATTCCCCTATGGTACATTCTCTTACCAAAGGATGTATTTTTGCATGTGCAATTCCCCCACCACCTTCTAGCACAGTATGATGTCTATCTTCCATTACCTGGTGGAATAGATACTGGAGGTATTTATGGATGATTTTTCCTTTTACGGAAAATCATTCGCCATTTTTTTACGGCACCTGGAGCTAGTTTTGGAATGATGTGAGAACACTAACCTAGTTTTTAACTGGGAAAAGTTTCATTTCAAGGTGGAAAGTGGCATCTTCCTTGGCCAAAGAATCTCAGCAAAGGGGATAGAGGATGACATAGCCAAGATAGAAGTCATTTCATGACTACCTATTCCGACTTCTTATCAGATCCATCCACACATTCTGGGGGCATGCCTGTTTCTAAAAGCGGTTTGTCTGTGACTTATCAAAAATAGCCCAGCCCCTCACCAATATTCTATCCAAGTATTCCATATTTGAGTTTGATGATACATACACCATATCTTTTGAGCATCTGAAGCAGCGCCTGGTGGAAGCTACAGTGATGATTTCTCCCAAACGGAAGGAATAATTTGAGGTGATGTGTGATTCCAGTGACTATGCAGTGAGAGCAGTCTTGGTCCAGTGGCTTGATCTAATTTTCAAACCTTTATATTATGATAGACGGATGCTCAAATAGGCATAGATCAACTGCACCATCACAGATAAGGAGAATCTATTAGTAGTTTTCATGTTTGATAGGTTATGTTCTTATATAGTGTTGTCTAAAGTTATTTTTTATACTGACCATGAATCACTAATGTACTTACTAAACAAGAAAGATGTGAATCCCCAATTGATCCACTAGGTACTCCTCTTACAATAATTTGATCTAGAGTTCCGAGATAATATGGGGAGTGAGGAAGTTGTTGTTGACCATATCTCCCACCTATAGATACCTCATTTGGAGAAGGAGGAATATCTAGAGATAAGGGAGGATTTACTTGATGAGAAACTCTTTTCAGTCAACGAAATGCCTATATTGTAGAATGCTGATATTTCTCAATTTCTGGTTACAAGTGTCGTTCACCCTGTCCTCTTCTTCCAACAATGGAATCAATTTTTCTCTAATTTGAAGAGGTACTTCTCAGAAGATCCTCTGTTATTCTGATCTTGTGGTGATGGGGTGATCCATTATTGCATCATGGAGAATGAATTTCATGGCAATCGAGAGTTCTATCATGCCTCAACAGTTGGAGGACAACATGGGCCTGACCGTACACTAGCAAAAATCACGCATTCTTGGTTTTTCTAGACCACTATGCATAATGATACCCTGGCCTTTTTTCCTATTGAGATCGGTGATATAGGACCGGTAATGTGCGACGTAGAGCTGAGATACCCTAGCACCCCATCCTGGAGGTCGATATTTTCAATGTCCGGAGAAAAGATTTCATGGGTCCCTTTCCCCCATCTTTTGGGAAAACTTATATCCTGGTCTTCATCGACTATGTCTCCAAATGATTTGAATCCACTACTACAGCACACGACACAACCATGGTAGTCATGAGATTTTTAAAGAAAAATATTTTTAGAAGGATCAGATTTCTATGAGTACTAATCAGCGATAGAGGGACCCACTTCGACAAAACCCTGAGGAGAAAAATACTGTCGATGTATGGAGTAAAGCATCGTATGGGGGAACCATATCATCTGAAGTCTATTGGAAAAGTGGAGCTCTCCAACCGTGAGCTAAAGTAGATCCTATAGAAAACAGTAATCACGTTGTGGTAAGACTGGTCCAAAAAGTAAGATGATGTTTTGTGGGCATATCGGGCTTCTTTCAAAAAACCACTAAAAATGTCCCCATTCCACCTCATCTTGGGAAAGTTATCCCATCTTCCAGTGGAGTTGGAACACAAACCCTACTGGGCCATCAAGCCCCTGAATTTTGACATAAAGGAAGTTGAAGAAAAGTGAAATTTCTAACTATCGGAACTTGATGAAATCATATTATAGGTGTATGAGAATGTTAAGATGTACAAGGAGAAGATGAGAGACATTCACGACTGGATGATTTCATGAAAATATTTCCAACCTGGTGATCAGGTACTTCTCTTTAACTCTCGTCTTCGATTATTCCCAGGAAAGTTAAAGTCACGATGGTCGGGTCCATTCCATGTTGTATGTGTATTCCATCATTGAGCAGTGGAAGTTTCTGGATAGTATGTTAAACCATTAAAGGTAAAATAATAGTGGTTGAAGGCTTACCATAACATAAAGAACACGGTTGGAATTTTGTCCACCATACAGCTCAGGTATGAAAAGGTAAGTAGGTCGATCGAATGACCTAAACCAAAGGTGATTTCTGGGAGGCAACCCCAAGGATAAACAATGTTTATCTCCTATATACATAGCGTGTACTTTTTACTTTTTTTTATTTTGTAACTATTATAAATATATAGACTTACAACATAATCTATAGGGATGATGTCAGAGTCGATGTTAAGGTCACTGGATTTTATCTGAGCCATCAAAGGTTCGAATCCTCTCGACCTACCTTCGGTACGGGGTTCCTCCTTTTCCCATATGTTCTCTCCTACATGGCATGTGTGGTATGATTTTTCACACACATATTTATATTCTTATAAGAAAACCCATGATGGGGATAGATCAGTTGGCCAGGGTTATAACCCGGTTCCAAAAGACTCAGGTTCGAATCACGAAAACCACCCCATTTCCATCATTTTTCCTTTTAATTAAACCACATGATGTATCTTTTGATATACGTCGTGTGTTATGATTTTTTACTTTATAATTAGAAAAGGTTTCAACATAAAGAACTTCATGCGGGTGAAGTTGGCAGATTGGTAGTGTCTTGGCCATGGATCCAAAATACCCGGGTTAGAACTCAGCTAATCTCCCTACTTCATCCCCTTCTGTACACTTAAAAACCACATGTTGTGCATTTCCTTCTTCCCGTGTAATATATGTCAAATTCATTAAATATATATAAATGATAAATTAGAGCAGTAGTGAAACCTTTTCTCCAGTGGTTGAGGGATTTTGTTCGGAATGGCCGATCACTGTTTCGAACCTCGCCCCAAGAACCAGAACAATTGTTGTACTTCTCTTTTTCCAATTTTAAAACACACAATGTGTATTTCATGATATATTATGTGTATAGTTTTAATTTTTAAATTATGTATATATATATATATTTACTATTTTTCATATTAATTATTATATAGTTTACTATAATTATTATATTTCAACATATTCATATATATATTATTAAAAAAATGGGTTACACAACATGTAGTAGGGATTTACATGCCATGTACCATAGCTATATAAGCTACAGACCACCCGACATTAGCCCGTGTCACCCGGAGCCCTCCTATTCTTCCTGTTTCTTCCCCTATTTGACACCTGAACCCTCTTTGCTTGAATCCGCTTTTTTTGGGCATCTTTTATTCTAATTTCTACTACATTTCAATCCTTATACCAGGTAATCCCTTCTACACCATTTATTTCAAGTTATTAGAAGCATTTATGGTGATTACTCGATCAGCCAACTGTTCAGCTTCCGCAGTACAGGGCCACGAATTGATGAACACACGTCGTGTAATTTGGTACAGGGATACATACTAAATGCCTCCCAATTTGAATACACACGGTGTGTATGTTCGATACACACTCTATACCATCCCCCATTGTGCCCGAGTATCCTTTGCACATGGCCTCACACACCATTTTCACAAACATGACGTGTGTGTTTGGTACACAACGTATATACCATTTCTTTTGGTCGGTCCATGTGTAGCACTTCACAGATCCATTTAACCTATATTCTTACACATGTCGTGTTTTCATCCAAAATGGCGTGTCTTGATCCATTTGAACTATTAAAATAGTGGCCATGTCATTACTAATACATGACCATGTCTACTTTTCATTAACACGATGTGTATGTTCTATGAATGTCGTGTACCCTTTCTAGGTCTATCCCCTGCTCCCTCGGCCTGTTTATCCATAGAACACTAGATGCTCACCAGCTTTCATTATAGGACTTGTACTCTGGAAATAAACGCCGTGTACATTTTATATATTCCTTTTCATCACATTTTCTTCTATTTATTTTTCTTTTAATTTTCTTTTTCTTTTTGTTTGGTTTTTCTATTCTCTTTTAGGATATGACAGACCGAGATCCTTCCCGTGGGAAGCGGCCTACCTCTGTCACTAGAGGCGAGAGGCCCATTTTTCGTAGAATCCGACTCCGGCCTACGACACAGCCAGACCCGGACACTCTGGTCTTTCAGATCCCTCTATTGGTGATCCTTCCACCGCCCACTACTTTTGCGGAGGCTGGCCCTAGCACCGCAACACCTTCACCACCTCGTATAGAGAATATAAGCACCATCATTTCTTCTCAACCAGTTAATGCGCTTCCCAATCCCCCTTCAGTAGCCATTGGCCCATCATCGATCGCCTTATCCAACGGGCCTCCGTAGACTGCAACCACTCCACCTCCAGAGCCTGCTCCCACTATTGCACCTCCACCTGGGTAGGGACCTACAGGTGTTCCCTACCCTTGCATGGTGTTCCGAGTCACCGACTTAGCGCATGGCAGAGTTCAACGTTTCTCTCACCGCCTGATTTTATTGAGCAGCCGCTATCTCGATTGCAGTGTCCCTAAGCAGCTGGGAATCTAGGGTGAGTTAGAGGATCTCTTTGGACACACTCTTTTGCTCGCGATTTTCCAGGTCAGAACTCTTATTTTTGGAGATTTGTTTTTGGATTTTGCAGCTTCATTCGAGTTCAACAGAGCTGAGTATCTGGAAACACCTAGTGATGCGGTACCCATGGTTTGGTTCCATCTAGGAGGCCGACACTTTTCCCTTACCAAGACTGAGTTTCTTGAGGGTGCGATTTCTACCCTCATCCTGTCACCCCACCCCTATCTCCTCCATGACCAGACACGAGCACTCTGAGCTCATTTCTATATGGTGGGAGATTGTTGGGCCTGACCGCCGCTATACCCCTAACTCCCATAAGAGTACCATTATCACTGACCATATCCAACATTTCACCCACCAATGCTTTAGCACCATCCTTTTCCCCTTCCATAAGTATATGGAGGTCATGACTGGTCATGACATGGATCTCCTTACCTATGTCATCTAGTAGAACTACCTAGACATCCCTTACCATTCCACCTCCTATTTTCATGCCATGTTTATCAGTCGTCAGGAAAACCAGAATGGTGGGTTTTACGGCACCTGCCTTTCCCACCACCTCGGGGTTTTTTATCCTTCTCTACCCCATGACCTGTTAGGTTTCCCCCAGTGGATGGAATATCTCATGATTATTCGCATGGGGTAGGTATGGAAGTAGGGGGTGCCTACATCCTTTCCCAGGCTCAACCCCTCCCACCTACTAACCCTCCTGCACCCACTGATGCACCTCCTCCTCCTTCCCCACCCCTTACAGCTTCTCCACCCCACCCCCTTCTTCTAACCCGTCTTTTTCTAGCCTTAATTCTTCTATTCCACCACCATCCCCACCTACCCCTGCACCCTCAGTCGATCAATATTTTTCTCTCTGCCTAGCCACGGTGGAGCAGCACTTTGTTCATTTTGACAACCGTCAGGACCACTTGGAGCAGATGTTGGGGATTCTTCTTCAGCATCATGGTATTTCACTTCCGCCACCACCTACCTTTGACTTAGTTCTTGGCCCTTCTTCCACAGCTCTTCCACCCTTTACAGTGCTATCCACGGATTCCATTATCATATCCACTATGGGCCCAGCTGCTACTACCACTACTTCCACTGCTGCTACCAGTCCAGGGATTGATATTAATCTTCCCCTTCTGAGTCCAGTTCCTTCGACTCCTACTTCTACGGCTTCACTTCTAGGTGCAGATTCCGAGCCTCTATTTTCCAAGTTTCCTGGTCTATCTTTTCTGGTTGGTTCTATAACAGATGATGCCTCTTCTAAGGTCACCCCCTGACTAGTTTTTGGACACATGGTTTTCATTTTATATATATTTTTGATATCTTGTGCCTGAGTATGTTGTGTATGATTTCATTGTTTCTTTTCTCCACACATCACAGGTACTTTGGCAAATTTTTGGATGCACTTTCCACCACCTCCTATTTTTCTTGGCCTAGATATGAGGGAAGTATTCTTTATCACATTTTTCTATTATTTTTCTTTTTCTTTCTTGCATTCCTTATTTCCTTAATTCCCCTTTCTCTGGTCCACTATTGTGTCCCCACCTTACCTTGTTCATCTTTCTAAGAACTTGGTTGACCAATTGCAATATTAAGTATGGGGGGTGTCTCTCGACCTCTTCAGTCTTTGCTACTTTCAAATTCTTAGAGATATCATTATTAGAAGATATATTTGAAAATTTGAAGACATTTTTGGTTAATCATATTTCTAAATAAAAAATCTAAAATGATAAATTTTAAAATCTTTCATGCTTATTTTTGTTCTTAAGGTATTTTAAAATGATTGCTGATATATTTTAAATTACAACTTGTAATCCTTGGACAATTATATCGATTAGAATAATCAATTATTTTCAAGTCATGACCTGATTGTATCTTTATTTTTTTCACTCCTGAGAGTTATTCTAAACCCTTTTCCATATTCTTTCTAATACCCTCTTTCATTATAAATTCTTAGGATATACATAACTACCATAATTTGTGAGTTTGATTTTCAAAACATGAAGAATTTTTTAATTACATTAAAATGATTGAGGAATTAGATTGTTTAAACCCCTTTATATTGAGACCTACCCTACATTTTATCTTCTTGAAGCCCCTAGAAACCAATAATAGCCTTTATAAGAAGCCATATTACAATCATGTTTCCCTTACTACCCTAATTCTGTTATGATTTTTCATGATTATTCGTTGGAGCTCAAAAGAAGGGATTACTGACACATGGCGTACTTTCGTGAATTGTCATGAAATTGAGTATGGGGGAGAGCCTCTTGATCATAGGGGGAAAAGTGTTTTAAACCTCTACTCAAGAAATTCTAAAAGGTTCCCTTAGTTAAAAAAATGGTGTATACAAGGGGAACTTATACTCACATTTTGATTTGAAACCCCTATCTACCCAACTAAAGGAGATGGTGGTGATGAGATTATTTGATAAATCTTATTGAGAATTTTTTTTACATTAAGCTTAACTTTGAATATCATGTACTATTATTTAATGAATTTAGCCTCATTTTTAAACCCTAAGAGTTATTTTTCACATCTTTACCTACCAACCTTTAGCCACAAAAGCATCTGATCCTTATTAAAAAGCCCTCATGATTTCTGAAAATCAATTTTTTGATGTAGAGAACTAGATTTCTTGCAAACCCATTGATAGATTGTATATATCATTGATTGAGAAAAACCTTTATTTAAATGGTATTGAGTGTTGATTATATTATTGGTGAGTTAAATCATCATGTGGATTGCTTTGTTTTTGAAAGGTTGAAACATTTGTTAAAAGAGGATGAAAGTAGTTAATTGAATTATATATGAGACATGATGAGAATATCTCTTGAATTGTAACTGTTTTGTATCTTTTTGGAATTTTCTCATATAACTTATTGTTTACATTTATGATTAACTAACATCCTTCCTTTTAAAAATATAGACTCACTTAATTAGATGTTGAGATTTTCTCGAGGGCAAGAAAATGACTAAGTATAGGGGAGTTTGATGCACCCAATTTGTGTATACATTTTCAAATACTTTATTGAAAATAAGAACATTTGTTTATCACTTACCTACTACTTAGGGGAGAAATACATTGATTTTGGTGATCTTGTTCATTTTCATGAGATTTATGGCCACATACACAAAACGGGGGAGAACTAAGAAAACTTTCCAACTACACGGTGTGAACTTATATACACGTCTTGTACATTCAAGCTCTGCCACAGGTTGACCAGGACATGTATATTCTCATGTAACCAAAAGCTGGTAGACGCTGTGTATACCATTCTAGAAGCAGTTGGTGGATGAGAAGAGTCGACACGCCCATGTGGCTGGATAAAGGGGACACATCGTGTTCCACTGTTACATGTCGTGTATACATTTCTAGAAGTTATTTGTGGCCGAAAAATGAGATTACATGTCATTTATAGCGGCGCTACATGTCGTGTATATTTACCTACCAGGCGGCGCCTTGTTCCAAGTCAAAAATGGTGTGTTAGGCCGCCTACGAATAGAGAAAACAAAGGCAAACACGCGTTGAAAAAAGTAAACTCCGTGTAATTTTTCCACACACCGTGTAGTTATGTTTTATATAAAAGGATTCCTTGGCCTTCGGGGTGGTGAGAGTGGTGTGGGGGTGTTTTTTGGAGAAAAGGGTTGATGTTCCAATGGAAAGAAGCTCTGCTGCCATACTACTATCATTCTATCTTCTACCGAAAAATTACTTCCTCCTTGAAGTTTCAAGAATTAACACATCAGGTATCAAGATTTTTGTTCTTATCCTTACCTCTACGTGTACTAAATACCCAATGTGTCGGGGTTTTGGGAGATGATAAGTTGTAATTGAGATTAGTTTCTATGAATGTGTTTGTTTTATTAACCTTTTCTTATTATTTTTTAAATCACTTCATATTATCACTAAAAATTATATACAAGACCAAGGGAAGAACATTCATGTATTCGAAAGAAGAATAACAACAAATGTTTTCATGATCACTCTAAGAATTTGTTGACTCAACAAAATGAACTAATCCAAAAAATGTATTTTGAAACACTAACTACCAGACCAAGGAGATAATTTCTTCAGCTCTAAATATAATTTTTACCATACCAAGGAAACTTTATTACCAATTGAACCCAGAGTGTTGGATTATTATTAATAACATAACCTCATAAGCAATTTATTTAATAAACAACTTCTAAATAATCCACGAAACCATCGCATTTATCTATTTATTTGCATCAAAATAAATTTTCATGTATTGTATTTTATTCATTAGGTAATTTATTAAAGAAAAGTAAAAACCATTATTCTTTATAATCCAAACAACAAAAATCAATTATAAATTCAAAAAACTTTGCTAAAACAAAAATACAAACTAATATAAGTAAGATAAAATAACTTCTTAATTACCTGTAGATCAACCCCTTTCTGGTGCTATACTTGTTAGGGTAAAAATAATTTGGGACACTAAAAACTTAAATTCAGTGAAATGACTCGCCACCACTTTTTTTACTAAATGGTGTACTATAAATTCTTTTTCTTGATGGAAATTGGTAAAGAATGGAAGTCCAGAATTAATTGATAATTTTTTGGCTAATGATAAGGAGGCATGTAATTGGGTTTTGTTCTACTTGTTTTAATTTGATGTTAATAAAATTGGTACAGTGACCATATTTATTTATTTGTGATAGCTTACTGGATAGGTTTTCTGAATTTGGATCCTACAAATAAATAATCGGTTAATCCAAGATGGAATAAATAATTGGATGTTTGATAAAAGATAATTCCTTGTAGGGTTCTGATTTACCCTCTTGCTTGTTTAAGGGCCAAGAGCCCAATTTGGTCTGACGTTTGTTTTCCTGCTGCTTATGTTGTGATGCAAGCCTGGAAGGCTTTTGTGGTATGTGGAGGCGGGGATGCCATTTGGTTATGGCAATAGTTGATGTATAGAGTGTCAAGATGCATCGGTTTATGCATGTGGGTGTCGGGGAGGACATTAGCGATGATGAAATGGGTTGGATGTGTATGTGTAGTTTTTTTATGATTCTTATTTGTTGGTTATCTTCTTTACTATCCCCACTGCTCAAGGAAGATGGTCTTGCTTACCCTTCTTCTAAAAGGGGTGAAGACATGCGGGGTATGCCACATGCTTTCTGTGTTTAGATTTTCAAGGGAGGATGGGTCTACGCTCTTGCTATAGGCAGAAATGACTTGACGGGTAGTTCATCTACTCACCTAGTTGATCCCCCTTTTGTTTAGTAGCATAGAACATTTTTCTAGAGTGCCTGGAAGTATTGAAAAATAATGATGTAATGAATAATTGAATAAATGATGTTGGCCCATGGGGTTGGAGCTTTCTAGGACATAATGATGAGGTTGTAATTTGAAGGAACAATAATCTTTGGGTGTAATGCAAATGATATATAATGTGGAAATTATTGATGGTTAATTAATGTTTAATTAATTAATTAACATAAAGTGAAACTAACAAAAATGGAATTAATTAATGTACTAAAGCTCTTAAAATGGTTTTCTTCTTATAGGATACCTAGTCTTAGAAGTGGCAGTCGGGAGTCCAAGAGACGTTAGCAGCAGTTTAGTCTATGACTAGGATATGAACATATGGTGGTTGTGAGCTATATTATATTCTATACATTTTTTTTTCTATACGCTACTCCACCCCGTCAGTAAGGGAAACTGACACCCCAGGGGTTCTGAGCCCTGGGGGTGTTTTCCATAACATTCTGGTGGGAGGATGGATGGTTGACTACCCCCTTTGGCCCCACTCTCTTCTATCTATAATTACTTGTGCTGGTAGGCACATCAGTTAGTTTTCCCCATATATGTGTGTACATGACTGTAATGGCTTGTGGTTATTCACACACATATATTCTGGATATAGTTTCTTATGGACTATTATAGGTGCGACGTGTATAGGATGTGATGGATTGGGGATCCTTACTTGGTGTATGGGCTGTAGTTGATTGAGGTATAATACCCAACATATGATACACGTTATGAGAGATAGAGTGGCTCCCAGAAACTACCTGGTTACTTCTTGTGTGGACGTGGTGGTTTGGTTGCATGAGGTTTATGTTGTGGTGCTTCGCCTAGGTGTCTGCTGGAAAGCATTTTTTGAGATATATTCTTCAGACGTGCGACGTTGGGGTAAAGCGGTAAACCAATGGGGAAGTAGTAGCGGGGTACCCTTGATATTAATTATTATATTATATATTCTTGTATGAGTTACCTGGTGGGAGTATCCACGATGAGGCTGGGAGAATAGTATACATGTCAAGATGATGAGTTAGTTTCACTTGTTGTTCACTATGATTTAGAAATCATTATTTAATTTTCCATGAGAGGAATTGGGGAGGATCCTACTGAATATACTGTTATACTCAACTTATGTCAATATAAATTTTTTTCAGGTCACTTGGAGAAGGTTAAAGATCAAGATGGTTTCTACTATCTTGGGGTTGCAGGAGCTGTTTGGGATTCGTGGTTGCTTTTTTGATTACATTATTTTGGGTACTTGTAGTTTTACCCTTTTAGTTAAAGTAGTTTAGCATGACATTACATATGTGTACTTGAGATTTCTTTTATATTGTAGTCTTACTTGTAGTTGGTTGGTTTCTATATTATCTCTATCTTCTGCATGTGTTCTCTTGGAGGGTAATTCCTCTCATATGTGTGTTTACTATACCCACGGTGCTAGTCGCCAACCCAGGTCCGACTAGAGGTGGAAATCGGGGGGTCATTATCTCTCCTTTCACATTTCTATCCCAGGAGGGGTACACATTCTAGGGAGGGGTTCGGGACAGAGTGGTATCATAGGGGAGGTTGAGGGATAGGATGGAGTTCGGAGTTAGGCAGAGGTGAGGTTTCATGGGTTGGTAGGGAAATGGTGTCATTCATGTTTATCAAGTGATGCAACCACTAGATAATTGCTAAGACATAGGCGTTTTGGGACCCTTATGATCTGATGTGTGGACCTTTATGTTTACAATGGATAATAAATGAGGTGATACTAGTTTTAGGGTAGTGACCTTGGAAACGATCATGCACCATTCTTCTTATTTCCTATGATTGAAGGGGTAGACTTTGGGATAGGTTAACCTAAAATGAATAAAAGAAAACTATTAATTAATTAATGATGAGTCTTCCATATTCCCAATTTAGGAGATCTAACTGATTGGTATCTTACAGGTAGGTCTCCAGGTTGACGTCCTCATTAGGATCGCATTGAATAAGTCTAGTAGGCTATGCCAGCAGATCGTCATAGGGTAGAGGTTGAAGACGACGACACTTAGAGGTGGACACTCTAAGAGTTTTAGTGCTAGAGTCTACATAAGTAATAGGGATTTGTTTTATATGTAGTCACAGAAGGCTGATTGGAGGAGGTCGAGATAGGCTTCAGTTCGATTTGTTCTCTGAAGGAGCACTGGGTATCCTTGCTTGTGACGATGCTGCGTGGAATAGTGAGGTGGTAGTGTTTCATGTTCCTCAGGGATCATGAAGAGTCTATGATCTCATGCGAGGAGTTTTGAGAGAAGTTTAGAGTTGATTTTATTTCATTGACTACAAAGGCGTCTAGTCGACATGATATTCTTACCCTTAAACAATGGAGCACCAATGTGATAGAGTTTGAAATCCATTTCAGGAACCTTTTAAAATATGCTTTGGAACAGTTTTCATATGAGGAGGCTAAGGCGAGGCATTTCGAGGAGGCCTTGCGTCCAGTGATCCAACGCTAGGTCACCCCATTTATGCTGAAGACATATCTTAAGGTGCTAGAAAGGGTAGAGTTTGACGAGAGGACTTTGGCCAGAATTGGATCATCATGAGAGGGGAGTTGTCCTGATTCACGAAGCTGAGTTGTGGTCCGGGGTTCCTGGTTTTCATGGAAGTAGAGTTTCCGTTCAACCAGGGGTAGGTCCCAGCCCTCAACATATCATTTCTCCAAGTATGGAAGCCCTCAGGACTATGCCAAGGTATCAGAAACCTATTTTTCTTATGGTGTTTGAGGTCATTAGCAGTGAGAGTGCCCGAACATTTAGAGCAATCATCGTGCACCAGGTGCTCCGCTCCAGGTTCCTCAGTTGAGGCAGTTCCAGCCAAGGTAGCAGTAGCAGGTTGCATCATCTTTAGATCAGCAGAGGGTAGATGGGGCAGGTAGAGGATAGCCCCGTGACACTCCCTATCCTCAAAGAGCAGTGTTTATCCATGGTAGTGGACATCATCTAGGTCAGAGAGGTCGCGGACGAGGTTTGGGTCAACTTCATGCTTTAGTGTTGCCAGTGCCAGGAGATCCAGACATCGTTCAATATAACCTTTTCTTTATTTCTACCTTGGTGTATGCATTGTTTCATTCAGGATTAACACAATCCATCATATCAGCTACCCTTGTCCATGCTTTGGGACTTGAGGTAGAGTGGCTTCCAGTGCCCTTGGCGTTGACTACCCCAATTGGAGGTCGAGCTGATTTGTTTGAAATATGTAGATACTGTGAGCTAGTGTTGGGGAATCCCCTCTCTTGGGGATATTTATTATGTTTACAAATAAAACCATATGATGTCATCCTTAGTATGGATTGCTTTTATTCGGTGCAGGATATTGTGGATTCCTTCGGGAAGCAGGTCGTTTTCTTCAACGCTGATGGATATTCGGTGGTGTTTGTTGGTGAGAGGGGCCCTCAGATGGGTCATAGGTGTGTTTCTTCTTTATCATCCATGATGGAGGAGCTGATTCTGAGTTCTTCAGAGGTTCAGTAGTTGGCAATTTTTACGTTCGTAGAAGAGTACACCGATTTTTTTCCAAAATAGGTTGTAGCATTAACCCCTTAATGAGAGATTGAGTTTGGGATTGAGCTATAACCAAAATCAACTCCTATCTCTATGTATCCATATAGGATGGCCCCATCTAAGTTACGAGAGATACATATATACCTTGATGGTCTGTTAAAGAGCAGTTTTGTTGGACCGAGTGTGTCACCGTGGGGTTCACCAGTTTTTTTGGGAAGAATGCTGACGACAGTTTGCGAATGTGTGTCGATTATCATTGCTTAAAAAAAGTGAAAGTGATGAATCACTATCCTCTTCCATGGATTGAGGATTTATTCGATCAAATGAAGGGTACAAGTTGGTTTTCAAAGATTTATTTGCGTTCAATATATCATCAGATGCATGTGGAGGATGATGATATCCCAAAGACTGCATTTCATTGTTGTCATGGTCATTATGAGTTCATTGTAATGTCATTAGGCGTGAAAAATTCTCCAGCTGTGTTCATTGGATTGATGAACGTTGGGTTTCGTGAGTTCCTGGACAAGTTTGTTGTAGTTTTCATAGAAGACATCCTTGTGTACTTCGCATCTGAAGAAGAGCATGCATAACATCTACAAGCCATTTTGGGAGTTCTTTGCCAACATCATCTATTTGGGAATTTGTCTAAGTGTGGGTTTTGGGCTTGAGAAGTCTATTTCTTGGTGCATGTTGTGTCCCAGAAGGGAGTAACTGTGGATCCATCAAAGATAGAAGCAGTTGTGTATTAGGTAGCCCCCAAGACAGTGTTAGAGATGCGAAGTTGCCTTTATCTCGCAGGATATTATAGATGGTTCATAGATGATTTATCACGAGTTGTGACTCCTCTGGCAACATTGACTATGAAGGATTAAGAGTTCATATGGACTAATCAGTGTTAGGAAGCTTTCGATTATCTAAAGGAGATGTTAGTAAGTGATACATTTCATTGTATTCCAACTAAGGGAGTTTAGTTTGATGTTTTCAGTGATTCCTCTGTGTTCTGATGGAGCAAAGATCAATTGTTTCTTAGGGGTCTCGGTAGTTATGTCCCCATGAATGTAACTATGCCACCAACGATCTTGAGTTGGAATCCATGGTGTTTTTAATGAATTTGGGGAGACATTACCTCATTGCTGAGCGCTTTGTGGTTTTTACTGATCATAAGAGTTTGCGGAATGTTTTCTCCCATCATGACATGAACTTACAACAGCGTCGGTGGATGGAGTTATTATAGGAATATGACTTTGAAATATTGTATACACCTATAAATGGGAACGTTATAGATAATGTGCTAAGTTTGAAGTCACGAAGTGATGCAGTGCATGAATCTGGTGACTCTTAGAGAGTAATGGTAGATTTGTTAGCATTAAATCTTGATATGGGAGTAGTTGGGGGCGTAGGTTGTGTTTTTCAGACGATGGTGTATTTGTAGTTGGTGGAAGAGTCCTAGTTGGGGGATCTAGAGGTAGAGGTTTGGAGAGACAAAGTTATTTATGGTGAAGCCCCTGATGGTTGGTCTAAGGATGAACAACACTGAGTGTTGTATCATGGAAGGATATTTGTTCCTTTAACAATGAATGAGATGGTTCTCAGAGAGTTCCATGGTTCTCCTTTAGCGGTGCATCCTGGCTTAAAAAATATGCACTGAGCATTGAGGAGCCAGTTTTGGTGGCATAGACTAAAGCATAATGTTGAGGAGTTTGTGTCTCGATGTTTGGTCAGCCATAAGGTGAAGGTCGAACACCGTGTTCCTAGTGGTATCCTTCAACCATTAGATGTTCCTCAGCGGAAGTGGGAGGACATCTCAATGGAAATTTTCACTGGTTTATCTTGAGCACCATGAGGAAATTGTAACACCCCGAGATTTTATGAAAACTATTCTTTTAATTTCATTGATGTCTTGTGTTGTAAGCTACAACAAGATTACCTTGCGCTATATGCAACACCGTATGACCTTTAAGTATACACAACACTATTATTGGATCATGTTACACACAATTTTGATAGTAGTTATTCTATGAAACATTGAGTGTATATATATATATATATTCAATTTATAAATGAAATATGGTTGGATTCTGTTATACAAAACAACAGAGGAGTCTTTCACAACACACATCCTTGACATTTCTTGCATTACACGTAGTCACGACCTTCCTCGATAGTGTGTGTTGTACGCAATACTAGGTTTCACTAAACAACGATATGCTACTAAAATATTATTAAAACTAGCCGTTATGAATAGTAATACCCAATTTTTGAAATTTGGTAAATTTTATTTTTCAATATGGACTTTATTTTTGGATTCGGAATATCGAAATTAGCCTGGGGTGAAATTTTGGTATTTTTTTAAAACTTTTAATTTTTGATGAATAGTGAAAACACTGGGATACTATTTAAAAACCGACTTTTTATTTAAATAATTATTTATTTTATTTAAATTTATTTTAGGTTAAATTTGATACATAATACCTACATAAGTTTATTGTAATTAATTGGAGTCATTTTATAATAATTTTAGATATATAAAAATTTTATTGAAATTTTCACCGACTTTTACCCACCTCCTAGGAAAATATAGAAATTCACATAAAACATAATTTTACCACTTCTGTGAGTGGAATTTTAAAAATAAGAGAGACACGGTTGATGTCAGTAAGTAAAATGTGGTTCAATGAGATGAAAATAATTTTTTGTGAATAGTAACTTTTTACTTTTTTTACCACGGTTAAAAGTAAATAGGGTTATTAAGGGTAAAAATGATATTATTATTACCCTAACACATGTCCTAATTCAATTGGATAAGTTTAATTCAACCAAAAACAACCTTAGGAATAAAATATGACCATTTAGGCCCATTTGGATTAGATTAGGACATTTATTATTAATTTATTTAAATAAGGGTTAAAATAGTTAAAATCAACATTTAATAACTAAATCATTTTTAATATAGAGTTATACATAAGATAAATTCAACTATAAATATTCATTAGAAATATAAAAATAGTTCCTACATGATGATATTTTATTTGTAATTTTTATACATTAAATAATTTAATTTATTTATGACACAATGATGATGTAGTAATTATCTTATTAATGAAATATTGACATAATTGATGTTATAAGTCCACAAATAAAAGTAATTTGAGACTTTTTATGAATTCCAATAATCTTATAGGTTAATATGACATGTTAGTATGGATTTACTTTACTTTTTTCGAACTAAAATTTCTGTTATGATTTTCACAAAAATCAATTACCAAATAGTGTCAAAATTGACATAAAATAGTTTTTAAAACAAATATTATATTATTAATTTATATTTTTTTCCTAAAAATATAATCTTCGGCCAAATGACTTAGATAAAGTTATATATATTAATAATAAAAAACTTGGGGTTTTTTTGGCTTTTTATAGTAAGTTTATCAACCTTATAGTGTAAGAAAACATGAAGACACGGTAAATGTTAAATTACCTAACTTGAAGTTAAATCTAAGTGATAAGATTAAAATAGATACCTAAACTTGTCTAAATTATATTGGATGAGAGGATTTCGATCCATTCCCACCTTATCTTAAAAATAAATCAATTTGAAGCTATTATAAACCGAATATGACTTTATAATAAAATAATATTTTTAGTTTTTTCAAAGGTGCCCCTCTCCTCCCTTATAAAAGGGCACCTCCTCCCTCTCTTCCTCAAACCACTTTGAGCCCTCAAGCTCAGCCAACCCCTGCCAAATTTTCTTCTCCACTTCCCTAGAAACATCCTAGAGGTCCTGGTCATCTTCAAAGAACAATTTTAGTGCCCTAAGAGGAGGTCTCAAAGAGGCGCTTCAAAGAAGAGGAGGTTCAGATACGTACGAAGCATATCAGACCTAAGGTAAGGGATAATGTTGCAATCTCAATTGTTTTCTATCCGAGATTGCTTATACATAAGTATTTACTGGGGTTATATTTATCATCCATTTCCAAGTTTTATAAAATTGTATACATGTATTTTTAATGCCCTTTTTACCCATTTTTTACTTTTACTACATGGTATGTATGGAATCTTTCTTTTGTGAGGTACTTTTTGACTTTTCTGGAAAAAGTACGTGAAGAATGTTTTTTTAACTTATACTACACGAACGAATTTTTATGGTTTTATAAAGACTTATTTTCATGAAGCTTCCTCTAAAATATTTCATGACTATTTTCAATAAAATCCTTTTCTTTTAAAATTTCATGACGTTTTGTGAAAAGAAATTGATTTTGAAGAAGAAATGATATTTTCTCAAGAATTCATTTCAAGTGTTTTATCAAAACCATTTTTCATCTAAGATGAAATTATTTCATATGTGTATGTTTCATGTATAATTTCTCTATGATTTACATGGTTTCACTTTTCTTATTATGAAATGATATCCATTTCATTTATATGGATTATCTGATGATGGGATGATGTTTTTGAAACCCATTTTATTTATTGGGTTTTTATGAATGATGTATGTTTATTTTGTGGCACAAGTAAGAATGATTTCATTATGAGATGGGTGGGACCTATATCTCCCTAAAATTCATTAGGTAAAGATTTATATCTCATGTTATAGACATGTCTAGAATGGTAATTTAATCTGGTTCAGTGTTACAGGACTGAAACGAGGAGTGAACTCGATTCAGAAAGGGACTTTGTCCACTAAGATGGTCTTGGCATCAATTCCTTGGCTACCATGGAAATCATATCATGTGCTTAATGTTTTTCCACAGTTAGAAGTTTTATTCACAAGCTATTTTTCCATGATTGATGTTCTATTATGATCTATGCCTTACATACTGCCATGTTATATGTCATTTCTCAAGATTTTGATGTTTAAACATTATGTTCATGTTTTTATGTTCAAATGTATATGGTTTGTTTTATTTTCTCCATGATTACCCTTATTAAGAATTTGAGCTCACCCTTTATATGTTTTCTTTTCCCCCAGAATTAAAAGAAAGAATTTAGGTAAAGAATCAAAAGGGGGAATATCTTTATGAGAGATGTTGAGGATCTTTCACCGTGATTAGAAGATTATTTTTCCGAGTTTCCAAAGACACTAAACTATTACGGTCCTTGTGTGTCTTTTTTTATTATGTATTATGTATTCCCCAAAAGTAATGTAATTTCCATGTACGTCAAGCTTTGGGTATCTACAGAAATGATGTGACTTGGGTGGTAGTGGATCCTTTAACAAAATCATCCCACTTTATATAAATCATGGAGTCGAGCATAGGGGATGTTTTGTTAAGTAATTGTCTGGGGGAGTTGGTGAGACTTCATTGAGTCCCAAGGGTGATAATTTCTGATATAGATCCTCGATTTACCTCTAGGGTGTGAAGAGGTCCCCATCATGCTTTTGCTTCTTAGTTATACCATAGAACATCTATTCATCCTCAAACAGATGGTCAGATAGAGTGAACCATCCAGACTCATGAAGACGTGTTACCCTCATGTGTTCTGAATATTGGAGGGTTGTGGATGAGGCACTTACCCTTGCTGGAGTTTTCCTATAACAATAGTTTTCACTCTACCATCGGTATGGAGACATTTGAAGCATAATATGTCCAAGCTTTCCATAATAAATTGTACTGGACTGGGGTCGGAGAGTCCGCAATTCTCTGACTAGAACTAGTGCAAAATATAAATGAGATGGTTTAGGTGATTTGTGAGAGGATTAATATATCATAGGATCATAAAAAATCATATGTCAGTCAATGGAGGAGACCCATAGAATATGATGTTGGGGATCACGTGTTTCTGAAGGAGACTCCCCATCATGGGTAGCGAAGGTTTGGTCAGGGGAGTAATCTTTCTTCCCATTTTGTTGGTCCTTTTGATGTGTTATCTCATGTTGGAGTTGTGGCGTATCGAGTATCACTTCCCCCACAGATGATTTGGATACATGATTTCTTCCATGTATCAAATCTTCGTCATTATCTTCATGACGACTTGTACATCATCGATTGGGGAGAGATCAATGTTGATGATGATGCAACCTTTGAGGAGAAACCTATGGAAATCCAAGATCGCAAATAGAAGGTGTTGTGTGGGAATTATATCCCCTTGGTTCGTGTCTTCTTGTGACACGGTGCCATGGAGGAGAGTACCTGGGAGTGTGAGTCACAGTTACGTGCTCAGTACCCATAGTTGTTTGATGTTTAACTCATCTCATGTAACGATGTCCCCTTTGTGGTTATAGACCATTCATGTTTATAATATAGATTTATGTTTTTGCTTCTTGTTTCTTCCTCTCTTTTGAGATGTATCTCGATGGGTGGTTTATCGGCCCCGTTTCATTTTTCCTTTAGGTTGGTTTTGAATTATCAAGGATGAGGATGTTTTTATAGGTATCTGATGTAATGGCCCATACATATTTGGTCCATTTCTTTGTGAAAATCATGTGTATGAGGTGTTTCGAGAGGTCTAGGTAACTTATCCTCAACACTCTTCAGATTTTCCATTTCTGTGAATAGTTCCAATGGTAGACAGTTGTGAACAGTGACATCTGTGACCTTATGTGAATAGTTTTATCGGTCACCTTCTGTGAATAGTTACATTGATGAACAGTTCCAATGGTAGACAGTTGTGAATAGTAACATTGGTAACCTTATGCGAATAGATTCATTGGTCACCATTCTGTGAACTATTCTATCGGTGAACAGATCCAATAGTAGACAACTGTGAAAAGTGACATTGGTGACCTTATGTGAATAATTACATCGATCACCTTCAGTGAATAGTTCCAATAGTAGACAGTTGTGAACAATGACATCGCTGACCTTTTTCCTTGGCCAAATTTTGGGTTCATGAACAGTGTTTCCAGAATGGTGTGGTTCCTGAATGGTGTTTCCAGAACAGTGAGGTTCCAACGATGACCTCTTTCCTTTTCCAATTTTTGGTTTTATGAATAGTGTTTATAGAATGGTGAGGTTCTAGCAGTGAGGTTCCAATGGTATGGTTCATGAATAGTGTTTCCAGAACAGTGGGGTTCCAATGGTGAGGTTCATGAACAGTGTTTTTTCTTTGCCAAATTTTGAGTTTGTGAACAGTGTTTCTGGCTTCCTAATGTTTCATCCCTTTGACGTTTCCTTTGATGTAAAATTCATTTAAATCCTTGTTTTAAGGATTATAAGTCTTATTCAAGGGCCATAAGTCCTATATTAATTTTTACTAAGGGTGGGTAATTTTTTATATGGTCAAAGCGTGTTGTTTATTGCAATATTCTTTTAATTGAAAATATATTGTATCTTAAACCATTGATCCATTAATATATCTTCCTCCCTTAATCTACCTTCTCGTTCCCTGGTGTGAGACACATGAACTTTTCCTTCTTCTCATAAGAGCAGTGTGATCGAACCTAAATCATTGGATTTTTTCCCTTGAAGTTTCTTACTACTGCATGAGCACACCCTATTTCGGTGCAACCACCAAGTATCGATCCTTCATATATATGAGGTATGTTTTATCATCATTCGCTTAGTTTCACCTCCTTCTATTTCCCCTTTCTCTATTATGGTATGTGATCTTCACACATCTAATGGAGTTTTCTTAGGTTTCAGTTGGTGCGGTCTTACCGCAGCATCCTCTGGTGGATATAGTTTTCACAGGAGGTGGTGATCATGATTCTTTGTGTGTATCATTCTTGTATAAAGAACAATAAGAACTATTTTATGTAGGGGATTCATTGCTTCTCTTTTCTTTTACGTGGAACTGTATTGTTAGCATGTTTTATCTCATTGGCTCAAAATTGATTTTACTTAATAAATAATTGAACCAGATAATTAAATTGATATCGATCATATGTTATTGCCTCTTGTTTTTCTAGATGTTTTAATATCTATTCTTATTCTTGATGGAAATTTGTAAAGAATTTAAATACAGAATTAATTGATAACTTTTTGGCTAAAGATAAAGAGGCATGTAATTGAATCTGGTTCTTCTTGTTGTAATTTAATGTTAATAAAATTATTTCAGTGAGCATGTTTAATTATTTGTGATAGCTTAGTGGTTAGGTTTTTTGAATTTGGAACCTATGAATAAATTTTAGGTTAATCTATGATAGATTAAAGAATTTGTTGTTTGATAAAAGATAATTCCTTGTAGAGTTCTGAGTTACCCTCTTTCTTATTTAAGGACCAAGCGCCCAAATTGGTATGATGTTTGTTTTCATGCTACTTGTGTTTTGATGTGAGCCTAGAAGGGTGTTGTGATTTCTGGGGAAAGGGATGATATTTGGTTGTGGTAGCAGTTGATGCCTAGAGTGGCGAGATGCATCAGTTTATGCATGTTGGTGTTTTGGAGGACACCAGGGATGATGAAATGCATTGGATGTGTATGTTTGGTTTCTTACTTATTCTTATTTTTTGTTTATCTACTTTATTATCCCACCGCTCAAGGCATCAGGTCTTTCTTACCCTTCTTCTAAAATGGGAGAAGATGTGTGGGTATCCCACATGATTTATGTGTTTAGCTTCTGAAGGGAGGATGGGTCTACACTCTTGCTATAGGAGACAAAGACTCGACGGGTAGTTCATCTACTCACTGTGCTTATCCCCTAGTGTTTAGTAGAATAAAAAAATTTATAGGATTCTTGGTAATTTGGGAAAGTAACGATGTAATGAATAATTGAATAAATGATGTTAACCTAAGGGTTTGGAGCTTGATAGAATGTAATGATGAGGTTGTAATTGGAAGGAACAATTAACATGGGTGTGATGATAATGAATTATAATGTGGAAACTATTTATGGTTAATTAATGTTTAAAGAATTAATTAACGTAATGTGAAACTGAAAAAAATGGAATGAAGTAATGTATTAAATCTTTTAAAATGGTTGTGTGCTTATAGGACACCTAGTCATAGAAGTTACATCCGGGAGTCCGAGAGACGTTAGATGCAGCTAAGTCTAAGAATAGGTTATGTCCATAGGGTGGTTGTCAGCTATATTATATTATGTACCTTTTGTGTTTCAATATACTTCTCTACCCTGTCATAAAGGGAAACTAACACCCTAGGGGTTCTGATCCCTGGGGGTGTTTTCCCCAACATTCTAGTGGGAGGATAGATGGCTGACTACCCACTTTGGCCCCTCTCTCTTCTCTTGTTAGTTACTTGTACTGGTATGCATAGTGGTTAGTTTTTCTCATATATGTGTGTAGAGGACTGTAATGTCTTGTGGTTATTCAAACACATGTATTCTGGATATATTTTCCTATGGTATACTATAGGTGTGATGTGCATAGGTTGTGATGGATTGAGGATCCTTACTCGGTGAATGGGTTGTAATGACTTGAGGTATAATACCCGACGTATGATATATGTTATGTGAGTTGTTGCAAATCCCAGAAACAACCTAGATACTTGTTGTGTGGACATGGTGGTGTGATTGCATGAGGTTCATGTTGTGGTGCTTCGCCTAGGTGTATGCGGGCAAGCCTTTTTGGAGAGGAATGTTTAGGATGTGCGACGTTGGGGTAAAGTGGCAAACCAGTGAGAAAATTTGTAGTAGGGTACCCTTGATATTCATTATTATATTATATACTATTGTATGAGTTACATGGTGAGAGTATCCATTGTGAGGCTGGGAACATAGTATACCTCTTTAGGTGGTGAGTTAGTTTCATTAATTGTTCACTATTCTTTAGTATGCTTTCAATACTTTTGCATCAGATGATTCAGGGAGGATCCAACTGAGTATAATGTTATACTCACCCTATGTCTATATAAACTATTTTTTTCCATGTCACATAGAGCAGGTTGGAGATCATTATGTTTTCTACTTTCTTGGGGTTACAGGAGCTATTTGGGATTTGTTATTTTTGTTGTTTTTACTTTCTTTTGGGTACTTGCAGTTTTCCCCTTTCAGTTTTATTATTTTTGCATGACCTTACATATGTGTACTTGGGATTTCTTTTATATTGTAGTCTAAATTGGAGTTGGTTGGTGTCTGTCTTACCTCTCTCTTCTGCATGTGTTCTCTTAAAGGGTAATGCCTACCATTTGTCTGTTTATTATACCCATGGTGGTAGTCTCCATCCCGGGTTATACTAGAGGTGGGACTCATGGGATATTATCTCCCTTTTTACATTTTTTCCTAGGAGGGGTACAATTTGTAGGGAGGGTGTCATGATATATATCTTTTATATACCCTTGGATATTTTCATTAGTTATTAGTAATTAAAATTTTGAGGACCTAATTTATTTAAAGGGGGAGAATGTAGAGACTGATTATTTACCTAATTAGTTTCCTTAAATAAATAATTTTTAGCATATTATTTTACAAGAAACAAATATCTCAAACTAATCCACGGTATTTTAAAATAACATTTCATCATTATAATATAGAAATTAAATTTTCATGTATAAAATGAGGTAACCATATTATCAAATCTATATAAGAAATAAATGGAATTAGGTAGGAGATGTTTCCATGATGAAGCTCATTTTTCTATGATTAGAAAATATTTATCATCACTGGGGTATTATCTAGAATAATATAAAGACAAACTTGTACAATAATGGAATGATATAATAGTATGAAAGTGAAATCCATGCTCAGGGTAATTTCTCTTTGATCTATTTTAGTGGAATCACCACCCTCGACAGCCACTAGATCATACAATATGCCTAGATATTACCTGTAGATATTGTAGGGATATGTGACTAGAAATTATGATGATATAAAAATTCTTTTATAATCTAATATGTAATATATTATATTTATTTTACATATTTCTCATTTAGACATTAAAATAAAAAATGGTTATTCTTCTATAAAAATAATATTTCATTATATTTAGTTTTTAAAAGATAAATTAATAAATTTTGGATTTCTAATTCAAATATATTAAAATAATTTTAAAATTAATAATTTTAATAAAACATTTGGGTGAATTTTTGGGATTTTCATAAATATTTGAATCTTAGGTGAATATTGAGAAATGATGTCTTTTACCAAAACTATAAAGATTATTGATTTAGAAAAAATACTTATAGGTTTACAAAAACTTTTAATTGGTCATATATGTTTTTTAATTTAAAATTATTATTTTAAAAAAATACTATATTGATTTTAGAAAACAAATTATTAACATTTTAGGAACATAAGTGATATTTTCCTACAAAATTTGTTTCTAGGTTTCTTTTAATTATATAATATTTTTAGAAAATTTGGTTTTGGATTACTTTAACAGAAAAATAAATTCTATTTATTTTATAATAAACCATTCTATATCCTTGAAATAAAAAACATGATAATTTTACCCTATATAGAAATTTTAACCTTTAAAATACACTTTTTAAAAAACATAGGTTTTTACCCCATATGTGAATTAATATTAAAATAAATTTATTACACATAATAAAATTATGTTATAAATTTTATTTTTCATATTAAATTAAAATTTTCATTTTATTTAATAATTACCAATACATTTTATGGTATAAAGGATTGTTTTCCTTGGTAAAAAACCAGTAACCATAGTAGAAAATAAAAAACCAAAATATTTATAACATTTGGAGTAAATGGAGTAACATGTAAAAAAAATTCAATTTTATTGGATTATGATTTTATTGAAAAACCCATACCTCCGTTAAATTATTTTCCATTTTTAATTTCACTTGAAATTTTTATCATGTGTTGCCCTTATATTAAGCGGTTATAATTAAAAAAATGTATTTCTCACCATATAGAAATATAGATTGACACAATCTCCTCATGACCACTCAATGAATTCATTTTAATATTTTAAATGATTCCTTATTTCTATAAAATATAATCATTTTCCTTTTATTTGTCCCTCTAGTCAGATGATATTGTCTTAAGAGCTCCACTTATAATGAATCTTTCATGGAAAACAAAAATATTTCAACATTATTATTTATTGTTTTCCAAATATCATTCCCTTATATTTTACATTTCAAATATAATTATAAATTAATATATACTGACATAAATAATGTTTTTTATTTTAAATTTTTTTATTCTAGGGTAATGATCATTAATCACCCTTCTACCTCTCTCATAAGGAAAAATGAAAATGGTGATTCCCTAAATGAGCAGACTACTGCATCCATAGAGAAACGTGTTTTATTTTTCAACAGTTCCTAACATGGATAGTCCAAAAAGAGGAATTTAATAAATAATTATTATATTTATAAAAAATTGAATTTTTGAATATTAATTATTAATTTTTCATTTTTGAATCCTATGGAAATGAAATCGTTATACATGCATAGATACAAACTACCACCTCCATGGAGTGATATGTTCCAGATTGCATTGCCATATCTTAGGGTGGTTCAAAGAATGGGTTTAATGGATACATATTATGTCAATGAAATTATTATTGTGCTAGTTAGATATTTTTTATGATCTATTAATAATTTAAAAAAATTATAATTTTAACCATTTAAAAGAAGCTTACTAAGAGGAAAATGATCTATTCATTAGAATAAATAGAATTTTATCAATAATATTCTCTTTATATGAAATTCCACAAAGTTTCACTTCTATATCTAGTCATAAATATACAAATTTTTTATTACATCATAATGGTATTAACAAACTTCAATGAACTAAGGTTTGGCCTCTTTCGTAATAAGGAACATGTCCATCGAAAATCATATTATAATACACATTTCATCCAAAAATATTGTCCACACATATAATTCAATGATACATATCCATTCTATTGAAATTATTTATTAAATGGTAAAATATAATAAATATTTATTTATAAATCCAATTAAGTGGAAAAAATGAAAATGGAACTTCAATGAGAATAATGGGTGAAACCTGAGGTATATCACAACAACATATACATAAGAACTCAATACATAACATAACTATATAAATATAAGAACATGAGGTGTAAAATTGAAATGTGTATACAACATAAACATGACATATTAATAATAATATCACAATGATTCATCACCAAGGGTCAAAACATAAAAACCAAGGTTTTTCACTAAGGTGTCATTAAATTTTACAATTGCCTAAAACCAAGGTTTGATAATCCTGAAATCTCTAGAGATTAATTATTTACCCAAAAAATTATAGAAATATCAAGGAACAAACTTAATATACCAAAATTTATGTTTGACATATAGATACAATAAGATAATTCTATAAATATTTGTGACATGATAAACCTAAATGAAATGAAACATGTATTCAATAAAATTATGTAACATACTATAAAAATACCCATCAATGTAGACATTTAATTATAAGATATTTATACTATATAGATAAATGATATATTTTTTGGTCAGTACTTTCCCCAGTTATTTGACATATGGGTTTCTTGGTGAACATATTTTAATTACAAGAATAATACAAGGGTATCCACATGTGAAACGAAATTGAACGAAATTTATGAATAGCTGATGATAGGGAAAGAGAAAGGTATTGGTAGATCCTTCAAAAATGATATATTACATCCACCATAACCTACATATATACAAACATGGGCATAGAAGATAAGATTAAAATAAATAATAAAGATATAGGGTGATAGAGAACATCACATTTTTTACAAATTGTGTTGGAAAGATATGGTTTTAATGGATTAATTTCTCTATTTAGTTGAATACTGAAAAATCAATGATAGAAACTATTGTATGACACAATTTAATGGGAAGTAAACCATTTTAATGAATGATAAAAAAAATTGGATGGTACATTCAAGGGATATGTGTATCAATTTAAAGAGAAGCATGATTTATAGTTTCCAATACTTTATTATATCTCGTAATTAGAATGTGATATATACAAAGCATTTCCCCTGGGATTGTAAAATAATGTGTGTAGTTAGGCCTCTTTATCATGCACTAGGTGATGATCAAGTTAAAATCCAATCCACTGCTTTCAAATTTTATTCCCCTAGGTACATCAATTCAAGATCCTATATTATGGTGTGCATTAATTTATATAAATACATATTAAATATTTCTAAATTAATATTTAATATATTTCACAAATACAAACCCAAGGATCATAAAGATTTAGTGTATTTGGATACAAGATACACAATATTATTATTTCATGAAAGATCATCAAAATCTTCCAAAAATATCATACAATATAGTACTCTTCTAGACATACCCCAATTTAAACCTTTCATTATAACATGGGAAAAAACATATGAACTGTTGGATGTTCATAAGTCTTGAATCATATAATAACCAAATAAGATGGTCCACGTGACTATAACATTATAATAAGACATATATTTTGGGAATAAAAATAAGCAAAGAGAATACTTTACATAGAAGTCTAGGATCACTATCGAGTCTATCACTGTTTATTGGGTTTACTCCCCAAACCATCATAGTAGTCGAGTGTCACACTAAAGGTTTTCATAGTGGAAAGAGTCCATTACAAAACTAGTTTCACTCCCCATTACATTATAATTTTCCTCAAGATATATAGATATTTACCTAAATCATTAGAGGGAAATATAATTTAGGTCCAACCCTTTACATAATTAGAATCATATATATGTGTTATATGACATCATAAAACATTCATCATTTCATAACCCATGAAATTGAAGTGAATTTCATTAACATTTCATCTTATCATAACCTATGGAAAAGAAACATGTCCCATAAACAAATTTTCATCATAATGATATTCCATACAAAGAATGAATAATTAAGGTATCAATGGATCATATCCATAATAATTATTAAGAAATATCAATGCATTTCATCTAATATATAAAATGGTTTCAAAAAATCCCATGAAACCTTTCAAGAGGGAAATACCCTTTTTTACTTTGAAATCACTTATTTGAAATCTAGAAATTTCCAAAATATAAAAAAAATATTTTCACAAAATATAACCTTTGAAACATGTAAATGAAGATTCAAATATCTGATATTTCATAATGGGGGGAAATTATATTGATTCCATTTACATTAAAACAAATATTACTTTCACATTTTCTGTAAAAAGTAAAAAGTACCTCATTAGGAAAATGAAAAGATGATTCCATTTAAAACATTTTTTAAAAATTATAATATGGGTAAAAATAAAAAAAAAATAATATTTTGTGAATAGTAAAAACATTTTTCAAACTATTTTTATAATTCATAGATAAGGAAGATAAATAAATTTTAAAAGAATAAAAAAAACATAGATTTTATTTAAAACCTACATTTTTTTCACATTAGTTCCCAATGATACTAAAAATGAAAGGAAAACATGAATTATCTGTAATTAATAATAGAAGAAGAAAATTTATGTTTTTATTAATATGTAGATCCTGAAATTTCATGATCGGAATCATAATCAACAAAAATGCTGATAAAGAGTGAGATTGTAAAATAAAACCCTTAAATCTTTTGTAACTTTTGAATTCTAATCCCCATGAAAGAATAAAAATAATATGATATTTAAATGTTGTGAAAATAAATAAATTATTTCAATAAAATTTAAAATTGTATTTATAAAAAACTCATAAAAAATACTTTTGTATAAGATGACTAATGTCCCAAGGAAGAATATTTAAGATGAAAATCCCTGACCTCTTTGGTAATATATGAATAAACACCTCATAAAACCTATATAGATTTATAAATACAACTAATATTCATGAAAATAATCTTAAAATAAATTCATGGGAAGTATATACACAAAAAAAATAGAAAAAAGTGGTGAAGATTTCATATGTCTCACAGAAATAAAAGTGAGACGAGAAACCCTTACCTTAGGCCCAACATCATTCATACATGTTTAAACATCCAATTTAATAAATATATAATAATTAAAAAATATTATAGAATAAAATTAATGTACAAAATACCATATATTATATAATTATAACCATTTATTACAAATTTATTAATAATTCCTTATTAAAATAACAATTCTAGGTGATACCTGCTTCATTTTTTATCTATGTTTTAGTTTGGTAGTTTGGATCCTTATACTGGGATTATGGTTAAATAATCTCAATAATTTTTATAATTATATAATTATTATATATATTCATTATATATTCATTTATAGTCATTCATAAAATTTATAATAAGATAAATAAATTACATCATTCATGGAGACGGTAGGTTGTACGTACACATGAATGTGGTTTTCATTTTTATAAAGAAGGGAAAAAATTAAAATAATAATTCACCTTAAAATAATAAATAAAATAATATAAATAATATATATTTATAATATACAACATTATCACAATCCATTTAAAAGGGAATTGAAAATAAATATCTTTGCTTCGTGGGGGTGGTAGTCTACATGTACACATGAGTGACATTATCTTTTTCTAATAGATTATATCGTAATAAGGTAGATATTATATTATAATTCAATATGTATAATTATATCAAAAAATATAATATATATATATATATATTAAATCCATCATTAAATCCATTTGAGGGAGGTGGTGATGGAAAATGAATTACACCAGTTCGTGAGACGGTTGACCGCCATACACATGATCGAAAGTTTCTTTCCTTATTTTATGGAAGTGGAGATGAATATAGGTTAATACGTTAACTTAATAATATATTATTATATATAATATAATTTATTTATTCTTTCATAATATTTTAATTTCATTTAATGGTGGTAAAAGAATAATTAAACAGAAAACACATGGTTAAGAACTATACCTCTTCTTCAAACAACCTATTTTGGTTTATACCAAAATCCTTCCTATGAGAATTCTCTAATAAACCAAATTCATATATCATGTGGAAAGGGAAATATGTAAGGGATTATGGTATGTATTGGATAAAAAAAGTTTCATGAAGTGTGATGAATATAGGATAAGAGGTGTCCTTCTATGGGTGTGGGGAGGGACACTTTTGAAATTCTTAAAGTATTTACATTAATATATATTAAATTTCATATTAAAATAGATTCAAAATTATATAATTCAATGAGAGGATATTAATGGGTTGAAATGATATAATAAAATAAAATTTATCTATTTTAATATTATTTTTTACCATTATATTTTGTTACACTAGTTTAAAAAATAGTCATTAACGTCAGTTTTTTATCGTTAATTATTAAGCGACTTTGAAGTCGCAGACATAAAAAATATGGCTTTTTTATTTTACTTTTTTTTAAACTGATGACAAAAAACGAATTACATTGGTTTTTTAGAATTTATTTTATAAAAATTGATACCAAAAAACTAATCTTTATCATTTTTGGTTTCTGTTTCCATAAAAATCGATGCCAAAAAAGATAAAAAAATATTGCTGGCTTCAGTTCTTAAAAATACCAAAGCCATAAATTAAAAAAAAAATTGCGTCTATTTTTACGAAAACCAACAGAAAAAAGTATTTTCTTTCTTTCTATGTTTTAGAACACTTCATAACCTTTGATTTGATAGGTCATGTAGCTAAAACAAAGTTACGGATCAAAAGTTATGGCTGTCAAAAGTTGAACCTGAAAAAAATTCGATTGATACGACTTGTTTCGAAGAAAACATGATAAACATGAATTAAAATAACATAAACCAAATTAAATAAAATAAAAATAATACATCAAACATATTTCAACAGTTTTAGGATCTTCTATAAAAATGATATGTTTTTTATCAACATATCTCTTATATTTAGGGTAGAACTCATTCGATAAAGAAAATGGTGGTCGATAAATAAATTTACACAATGGTTAGTAAATCTCATCCGAATGTTTTATATTTGTGACTCGATAATAAGAATAAATTATTTTTATAAGAAATAAAATCTAGTTTTTTATCTATGAAGGATAGGAACAATAAATAAAATAAATTAATAGAATAGGTACCTGGTTCAAATTAACGATTGGGGTCGTGTTGAGAACCTGATTGAATCGAAGAGGTCGAAAATATGAATGGAGGAGAAAATGGATTTATATATAGTAGAAAAACTATTTTTTATTATGTTGTATGAAAATTTCGGTTGTATTTTAAAAATTTAAACATGTTTGTCAAAAAATTGAAATTCTGATCTTGTGCATTAGCGTATACTCTTTGGCGTTGGTTTTGTTTGAAACCGACACAAAAGAGGATTTACATTGGTCATTTGGCATCGATTTTTTCAAAAAAAATATGCCAAAATGCCAATCAATATCATTTTTGGCCTTAGTTTTTAAATAAACCAACACTAAAAAGTTAAAAAAATTAATTTTCACATAAATTTTTTAAAAAAAACCGATTCTAAAACTTTTAAAAAAACATTTCACATCGGTGTTTTTAAAAAATCAACCTAAATACTTATCTTAGAGAAAATAAACTTCCAAAATCCATAAATTATAATCTGTAACTCCATTTTTTCATCACAACTAGTCAAATTAATGCTTAGGGAATTATATAAATCATTGTAAGTTTTTTATTTTTGTCATCAGTTTTTATAAAAACTAATGCCATAACTATTTTTTTAGTTTTTCACGTAGGTTTTTTAAAAAACCGATGCCAAAACAATTTTTTTGTTTATGTTGTTGGTTTTTAAAAAAATGATGCCAAAAAGTCTTTGAAAATAAATATTATGTCATTTTAAGAGAAATAGATGTCAAATTGATGACGTTAAAAACCGTTTTCTACTAGTGATAACCAGTTTTAACCATCTTCGACAACTACCTTGATAAAAATGTTTTTTTTACTATTTCTGGGAACTAAAGTTATTATAAAATGAAAATTTCAAAAATAAATGATCCATGGTTGATATTTATAACCATATAAAATTAAATATACTGATTATTGGTTTTTTATAAATTTTATATCATTATAGAATATTATTTTTTATAAAATATCAGTAATGTCTTTTTTTAAACTGTTCATTTTATTTGACTTTGAAAACAAAATGATTGAAAATTAATTAGAATATATTACATAAAAACATATGTAAAATGTTATATTTATCTATACAATTCATTTAACACAGTAATATATTCATATTACATTACTTTTAATACTTTTAAAATAATTTATTTTATTTTTCTACGAATTGATGAAATAATGTCTCGGCATTGCGCAAGCAATTAAGGTAATTTTATAATTACCTAAAATTAAAAATAAATTACCAGAATTAATTTAAATTCATTATTCATAAAATAACCCTAAATATTTATTCATAACATTCTTTTTTTTCCTTTGTGAACACATAATAGATATTTAAAAGAAAGAGTGTAACATTTTATCTTTTTCATTACCTGAAATTTTATATAGGATCATTTTATTAAAAAGAGTCTTGTAAAAAAATAAATATATATAATAAGGTACTAAGGTTCCAAATAAATGCATCCAATAATATTTAAGATGTAAAATGATGGATTTATCACTTAGTTTTAACCTAGGTTAACCCGATTTATCTTTTTTATCATATGGAAACTATTATATGGTATTTACAATTCATTTTGACATAAAATTATGTTCAACTTCAAAAATAAACTAAATTTTTATGATTCATAATATTAAATCCATTTTACTATATTAAATATCTCAAATTTGAGGTAATTAATTTTATAAGTATCATGTAAAGGATGTTGAAAAAAAAATTTACAAAAAAACTTTGTTTTAAGTGTAAAAGTATTTTTACATAATGAACATGTACAATATTGACTTATATATAATAAATTATATTATTTATAAGAAAATATTCCTATATTAGTTTATTATAAAATTAAAAATATTATTCTTATTTTTTAATGTGAAGAAATAAGAGTTTTATGAAAATTGGTATTTTTCACTTTTCAATAAAAAATCACTATTTCCAAAAAATACCAATATTTCACCCAAAATGATTTTGTGCAGAGTAATTCAAAAAATGAAATTTATATTCCAAAATAGGAAATCTAAAATAAGAATATATTAAACATAATTTCAACACACAAAATTAAATAAACCATCATGTTTGGTGAAAATGTATTTTGAAATAAAGAATGACTTCAACAAAAATAAAATACTCATTCCCTAATAATTACTCAAAACATTTTTCAGGGAGTAATATATTTATATATATATTATAATGTTTTTATTACTATTCATTCCTCTAAATTTAATTTCTATGTTATATTAGTAATGTTTAGATAATAATTTTTAACTAGTATAATACAATTCATTAAGACTCAATGTTGCATGTAATGCATCATATTAATGAAACAAATACTTGAAGTGTAATATATTCTAAAATATTAGCATGTCACGTTAAACCCTGTTTAATAAATTACATCCTCCTAATTTGATATTATACTCATTAATTGATTTTTTGACATTAGAAAATTACTTTTTGTAAAACTCACATAATAAAAATGGTCAATAAAACTTCTTTAAGAAAACAGGAACTTTGAAATACGTAGGTCATCTAAAATAAAACAAAACTATGTTTCTAAATTGGATAAAATTGATTGGAAGATAAAATAGTTACATGGAGGATAAAATTAATTCCCAATGAAAAATAAATATTGGTATAGAAAATGGCTCGGAGAATGTTAACAAACAAAAAACCATAAATTTATTATGTGTGAAAGGACCATCGATTCATCCGTAATAAATATAATATTATAACATTTTAATTCATTAGTCTTTTCCTAAATATAAGGGAGTGTTTAACTATCAAGATAAAAATCATGAAAAAATATACTTATTAACTTATTTTGATATCATGAGTACCATTTTATACTTTGGTTATGCTTTGATCAATATCTATATCATTTCTTACTCCAAGAAATGAATATTAAAGATTAAATTTTCATTATATAATCAATAAAACTAACATTTCATTAATCGTGAGGTCTGTAGAATATTCATAAGTAATTTTTTCTATCCATAGTCAATATAAAAACCAAAATTGATATTACAAGTTATCCAATATAGATAAATTCAAAATATAAATGTATAAAACATAAATAATAACACCCAAATATCAACATAAACTATTATATAAGTATCTAACCATAAAACCCTTCCAAAATATGTCTGACCAAACTAAAAATATAAAAATTTAGAAATTTTTTCTCTAAATTTCAAAAATCAACATAACATTAGTCCGCCAAATAATATAAAGTATCAATTAATGTCACATAACAAATAAGTGAATTCCATGATCATATATTTTTTAAAACTTTATAATAACCTATAATTACAATAAAAACTTATTAAAAAAGTTCCTGAGTTGACAAATTTACTCTTTCCTCCTCCCCTAAATAAAATCACATTTTGTTTAATGTATTCCAAAAATGTTGTAAATTTCATTAAAACATCATAAATTGTTTTTTCATCCAATCGCTAATCAGATCCAAGGTCATCAATACTCTCAAATTTTCATTATTAACATCATTAACCTCTTTATCGCATCCAAATATTATTATATCAACATCATTAACATGTTAGGGTTATCTTTACCTCAATAATGTTTTTTTCATAAAATATCACCAAACTATTTAATTAATGTTACTGGTCACCAATACCAATCAAAATATTCTATAAAATCATTTAATAAAAACATTTATATATAAATATTTATATGTTTCATGAATCTTATTACCAAAATTTCATTGAAATAATATATTGAAGATAAAATTATGGAATCTCAATACCAAAATCATAAATTATTTCACTTAAATGAAAAGAAAAAATAGGTCCTTCCTTGGCATAGAAGTTAACCATTGGATTAATAAATTTAATTGGATAATTATTATTTTACCCACACATAATAAATTGAACTATAAATGGTACCTTATGAAGAACATCATTTTCCTACATTGAAATATTAAATCTTATTTGACCATTACATTATATATTCCCTTCTTTTCCACAAATAAAACATATTATTGTTCCACCAATACATTCAATTCTCTGAATCTTCCATAATACTAAAGATATAGGATATTTAATCTTTCTTATTCTGCAGTCTCCACCGCTTAGTCTCTTCGTGAACATTATCCTTCTTTTCTTTGGTGAGTAAAATAGTTAGTTAAGGTGAATGTTGTTAATCATATATCATAAAAATAATTGTCAATAATCATAATATCTTTCAATCTAGTTAACATACAATTTATTTCCTCATCCTAACATTGTCTATTGTATTAAACATGAACATGATTCCTTAAAGTTCTAGTCATTGATAGAAACCAAAAAAACCTACCGAGAAAAATGATAATCATAGTGGGAAACCACATAATCATGAAAAAACATTTTGATAATGTCTAAATACATAATCCTTTTTTCAATATTTTAAACCATATGATTGACCTAGGTCATTCACGCTCATCGTCTATTCGAATCATTCATAATGGATCATAATGAAAATGTAAATTAAAGAGAGATTACCCCTAGGAGTGTCAAAATATTTTTGTAGAAATGGTACACTCACCATACAATATATTTATGTTTGAGATATACTAAAACTAATTATTTTAGGAGATATAACCCCTAAATGAATCTATTAAAAACCCAAGTATACTTGTAATATCTAGACAAGGATATATTTCTAGGGAAACCACATAATATCTTTCATACCATAATTTTAAGATTTTATTTTATACATGGACTTATCCCTAGGGTTTTCAACAAAGTTATTTAACACTCATCTCTAAAGGATTACTGAAATGGTAATATGATACCAAATATAGTGACCTTGGATTTTCATACATATATATTACATATTTCTGGATGAATATTCAAAAAAATTCATATATACATTCTTAAGGACTGTAAATGAGTAGTGTGTCTTGAGACTATATACAAAATCGTAAAATTTCAGGAATGATCTTCAACGTATCCAAAAAATATCTACCCACATATAAAACTTCAAACAAAAACTTTACATAATATCGTTCTTCATCACCTAAGGAATTAAAACATAATATAGTGTGATCTTAGATGCTTGGTACGGGGAGAAAAGGGATATATCAATGATCACATAATCATAACATGATAATAAGTATATAGAAATATGATTATAAAATTTTAAAACTATACCTTACATATTATATATCATAATCATGATTCATGGGAAAAATCATGGTAATTCATATGACATGAATCAGAATAGAGTAAAAAAAATATGAGCTATGAGGGAATAACATTGGTCTAAGACATAGATCAATGGAATAGATTTAAATATAGAAAATGATATCAGTAGTATTCACTAAGGCTATCATAGTGTATTTCATTCACTCCCTAAACCATTATAGTATTTTAGGTTTACTCCCAAGAATATTTCAGAGATTATATTTCCTTACTAAACATTGGTTACTACCAATTATATTCTTAATTATCTCCTAAAATATCTGTTTTATTTATTATATAGATGTCTATATAGTTCTAGGACCACTCATCACATAATTAAAATCATCTAGATGTGTCCCATAAGATCATAAAACATTCATCATATCATAACTAGTTAATAAAAAGAAATGGGTTTTATAAACATTTTATTAGGGCATAAACTGTGGAAAATGAAATGGGTTTCATAATCATATTTCCATCAAAATAATAAACCGCATATATAATGAATAAGGAAGGTATCATTGGATCATATCCCCTGTAAATATTATGAGATGTTAAAAGATTCTATATGATATTTAAAATGCTTTTAAAATATCACTTGGAATAATTTTTTGAGGAAAATACCATTTTTACATTCACAACACTTATTTAAAATTTAAAAATCTTCCAAATAATAAAAATTTATTTGAAAATAAAATTGTATACTTATAAAGATATATTCATATAGTTTTTTTGTCTAGGTGGTGGGTAACATGATTCATGGTGTATAAATTAAATCACTAATTACTTTTACTATTTTGGTAAAATGTAAAAAGTACCTCATTCGGTAAATGAATAGAAGATTCTCTTAAACAATATTTGTAGAAATTGAAGAATAGGTAAAAATTATTCAATAGTAGAAACGTTTTTTAAAACATTTTTAGAAAAAATGTACATGGAAGATACATGATTTTCTACTAAAGGGAATAATAAAGTCAATTTTCCTTCAAAACATTATTTTAGAATAATTATCTCATAAAGAGAGAAAAAATGAAATGGAAAAAATATAATCAATAATTAAATAGGGGATAAATAATTTCATGATTTTATTAATAGTTAGTTCATGAAATTTCATCATTAGAAGAATAATCATAAATAATTCCAATAAACATTTTGATTGAAACGTAAAACCCTTATCACTTTTTTTACAATTGGATCATAATACCCATGAAATAATAACATTAAATTAAACATTAAAAGTCATTAAAATGAATAAATTCGTGATATAACATGTTAAATGGGTTGTTCATGCACCTCATAATATAATATGGGTGCATAATATAACTTATGTCCCAAATAAGAACATTTCATATGAAAATCGCTTACCGCTTTGGTAATATCTAAATCCAACCCAAATTAAAGGTAGAGAACCATATTTATTATTAAATAAAAATAATTTTCATTAATATAAACTTAAAATAAAATCGTGTTAATTATATACATCACACAATAGAAGTGGTCAATAAGCCATATGACTCACAGAAATAAAGACTGAGGTGATAAATCCTTACCTCCTACCTAGCATCTTTCATATGTGTTTGAACCTAAATTATAATAAATAAATATTTAAAATATTTATATTATATAACCATATTAATATATATCATACCATATATGATTTAATTATAATACTTTATGACCCATTTATTCACAATATTTATTAAAATCATTGTTCCATATGATAACTATTTTTTTTTATGAATGTTTTGGTTCAATAGTTTTGGATCTTGTACATAAATTATAGTTCCATATTCTCTATAATTTTAATCATGATATAAATATTATATATATTCATTATATAAAAATTTATTTATATTCCATAAAATTTAATGATAGAAAAATGAATTACACTATTCAGGGAGATTGTAGGTCGTACGTACACATGAACGTTGTTTTCAATTTTCAAAAAATAGAATGATATAATGATAAATAATAATTATTCTTCCATGATTTATAATTTTATCATACAGATAATATATATTCATCAAATCCATCTTAATTTATGTTCATGTAAAATATAAATTAAAAAAATCACATCGCTTCATGGAGGCGGTAGTCCACACGTATGCATGGGCAATGTTATAGTCTTCCAATGTATTGGAAGGTAAGATGGATGATGTGATATTATAAATATATTAATATAATTATTTCCTAAATAATACATATATGTATATATATATACAATTAAGTCTTTTAATATATCCTTCCAAGATATGTGGTGATAGAAAATTAATTACATCGTTTCGTGAGGTGTTAGTCTACCGTACACATGATTGATGGTTTGGTTTCCCATTTTATGGAAGATGGTATAAATATACATTTTTAAATTAATATAAAAACATATCATTGTATAAAAGATAATATTTTTTATTGATCATATTTGAATAAAATTTTATTGAGGTATAAAAATAAATAAAACAAAAACACATGTTTAAGAATATACCTCTTATTTGGACAACCTATTTAGGTTTATAATTAAAGCCTTCTTATGAGGGTTTTATAATAAAACCAAGGCTTATAGAAAGTAATAAGGGAAGTAATGATGGTATTTGGTATGGATTTGATGAAAAAATTCTTTATGAAGTGTGATAAAATGAGGATAAGATGTGTTCTTTGGATAAGTTTATATTATTTGTTTACACTTATCTCATTGTTTCAACCCACATTAACCCTTTTTACAACTACGATGAGTAGAGTGTTTTTTTAATATTTTGGGGAAATTTTAATTAATATTAAATGGAAATTTCACAATAAGAGAAACATGGAATATATTTTCAACCATATCCCATTCACTTCTATATTGATAGTATTTTTTGGAATTTTATATCATTTAATAAAAAATAATTTTTTATAAAATTTCATTATTGTTCTTTTTGGACCTAATCATTTAATTTGACATTGAAAATAACATAAAGGAAATGGAATATGAATCTACTACATAAAAACAACTCTAAAATTATATAATTATCCACAAAATCATAGAACATAAAAACATTCATATTATTTTACTTTTATTTTTTTTAAATCAATTATTTTATTTTATTATTAATTAAATAAATATTATATCTATGTTTTATAGTCATTTAATGTAATAATAATGTTAATAAAAATTATAAATAAACTTTATCCATGAAAATTATTTCATTATACTCAAAATAACACATAATATTCATTAGAAACATTATTTTCTCCCTATGTGGACACAAAAGATATATTAAAAAGAAAGAGAGTGACATTTTGTCTTTTTTTCTCACATGAAATATTAAATATTTTACTTTCATGTAACATTTTCTCATAAAAATAAAATATCAAGAATAATATTATAATGGTCTATATAAATTCTTAAAAAAATATTTATGATGAAAAATGGTGGCATATCACTAAGTTTTAAACTAAGTTTACTAGATTTACTTTTGTTCAATGGTGAAATTTTTTATTATATATGTTATTCATTATGGAAAACATTTAAGGTTAAATTATTTATAATAGGAATTTTTTTATTTAAATATTTTAATACATTTTAAAAAATAAATTTTCAATATGTATAAGGATTCATTTTATAAATACCACACAAAGCACAATGAAAAAAAGCCTTTCTAAAAAAATTATCTTATACTATTAAATTTTTTTATTCTAAGATCACATATAATATAAATTCATTTATAATTAATTATATTATTTATGAATAAAAAATAATAATATTAATTTTGGGTCAAAGAAAATATATTATCATGATTTTTAAATTAGAAGAAATGATAGCTATACAAAAATTAGTATTTTCCCTATTCACCAAAAAAAATATTTTTAAGAAAACCTTAAAATTTCCCAATAATTTATATTTTACATCATGTTTTGAAAAATTATTTTCATATTTTAAAATAATATTCTAAAATTGGAATAAATTAATTATATGTTTGACCCACAAAATGTAACAAAAAATCATTTTTGAAGAAGATGCATTTTTTGAATCATAAAATGACTTCAATAAAAATTGATTTTTTTCCCTAAGAATTAACAAAATTGTTTTTAGATAGTAGTAACATTATATAAATTTCATATTTTCATTCTTCCAATTCATACTTCCAAATTTAACATATAGGTTAAAATGGTCATGTTTAAATGAAAATCGTTTAATTGTATATTATTGCTCACTAAAACATGGTTTTGTGTGTAAAGATATATATCAATGAAGTAAAATTTATTTAAAGAGAAATATAATCTAAAACACATGGTTTTATTTAAATTATCTTATGGTAACCATATAGGGAAATCCTTTCTAAGAATACCACACACACTTTTCTTGGAAAATCTTTAGATGGTATTATGTCCATAAGAATTATTGATAATTTTAATGACTTATGATGGAAGTATAGTGATAGACATGATATCTCAATGATAACATTGAAATTAAATTATAAAAATTATTTAAAAAATCCATTTAAATGATAAGAAATTACATATTGTTGACAAAGGTAAAAGGAACGGAGGGTAGAGGGAACTTTATTTGGTTAAAGTAACAGCTTAAGAAAATGTTATATTGAGAGGGAATAAATAAAATCTAATTAAAAAAATATTAGATATAATATAATAATATTGAATTAAAATCATGTAATTATATCAAAAAATATATATTTAAAGGATAATATAAAAAATGTAATTTACTTAAAAAGTAAATTGGAGGATTGAGTAAACCCTTGCTTATCTTTAGTCTCTTATCATAGTTTTGGCCCTTCAAATAGAAAAAATCACTAATATTTAAGAGGGAGAAATTAAATAGACTCTTTGAGAGAGATATAATGATATAAATTATAATTTTTGATTGGAGATTCATATTATTTGGTCTGTATTTATACATGACTAGTGGATTTTGAAAGTGTTTAAATGTGTATTATTTTTATTATTATGGCCAATGCTTTTGGGTGTCATTAATTTATAAAAACGTGTTGATAATTAATTATGAAATATTTTTATTAATTCCATTAAAACACTTAAATACATATTAAATTTTGATTTATTTTTTATGTTATGGCTTTAACCATTAATTTTAACCTTTTACCTTATTTTTATGATTTTCGTGCTAACTCAACTTTTACATCAATAACTTATTTTTGTGAAAATAATTCCTTTATTACATAATTTAGATCTTTCTCATCTAAATTTTGTCTCAATTTTACTTGGATAAAATTTTAAAAGAAATAAATATTAATTATAATACAATAAATGTTTAAATGATAATTTTTTTAGAATATATGTAACTTAGGTTCCAAAATATCAAACATATATTTTTAAATGTGACTTGATATTTTAAAATGAATTATAGTAAAATATAAATTAAATTTTATTATTAAATATTTCTCTCAAATCATATTTTATGATCATGTAATTATTACTTTGTAAATGTTATAGTTTGTAATAAAAACTATTTTTTCACTTTTCCCGAAAACACAATCTTTTTCGGAAAAATCCCAAAAATTTACACCAAGATAAATAAGATGTAAAGATTACAAAAATAACGTTCTTATTTAATTAAAAATCTAAAAAATTTATGAATATAACATCTAAATAAATTAAAATAATTTATAAAAAATAATGTAATTAAAATAATGACTATTTATTTTGATACAAGTAATTACACTTATTTTTGTTATAGAAACTTAATTTTTGTTTGATATATAATTATCATTAATAAAATTACAATATTTAAATTTTATGAAATTACTCTTAAAATTAAGTGGAATTTATCTTTTTAAATCATAATCTAGAAAACATTTTTAGTGAAATATATTATATATATCCTTATTACAAAGTTATGTTAATACCGATTTTAAATTTTTAAAAAAAATTAAATTAAGACTTTATTAACATTTTATTATGAAAATTATCTGTTGATTATATATAAATAATACATATTTCATGATTTAATTTTATTATGAAACATGTTACTTATTATTTTTTAATTGAATAATACTTTTATATAAAATTAAATTTTAAAATATGAATATAAATTAAATATTCATGAAAGAAAATTCTTATATGTATATTTTAATAAAACAATTCATAAAATATCCATTGAAAATTTATTGATTTACATTATACACCCATAAATAAATTGAATCATCCAAATTTTACATATTTATACCACTTACGGTACTCACATGTTCAATTAAAACTAATATTTTGAAAGAAAGCATAATAAATACGTTGAATATTTCATTTTTATGATGTTATACTAGTTATATATATTTTTGTTCTATGGAGAAATTTTTTATCTACATAAGTATATATACCAAAAGGTTTTGAATCATAATTCCAAAAAATAACTAAAATTTCTCTTAAACCAACTCAAATTCCCCCAACCCACACTATTAGATCTTTTGATCAACAGAAAAAAAATTTAATACATCAAATGAATTAAAAAGATCTGAAAATAAGCTGTTAAGTTTCTTTCATAACTAGGTACATTTTCAATCATAAATCTAAATAAATAACACCATTCATATTTAATAATTCTCCTCACATGTAACTATCATATATGTTACCCAATGATTTCAATTCCTAGGGAAATGGGGAAACATAATAAATGGTGTGATATAAATTCTAGTAAGGGATAAATAATTAAAATAGATCATTAATGAACATCATGGGTGAAACATGAGGAATAACATTAGAACATGAACATAATAACTTGAGGAATAACATAATTATATTAATATGACAACATAAGGAACAAAATGGAAATATAGATTAAAAAAAACATGACACGTTCATAATCATATCAATAATGAGAATCACAAATGTATCTTAAAACATATTACCATGTATTTTCACTAATTTATCATAAAATGTTACTAAGGCATGATGCTAAGGTATCAGAAGCATGTAATCTCTAGAAATTAATTATTTACCCAATGATATGGATTACCGTATTAGAACACCCTTTATATGAGTAAATTCATGTGTGATAGGTAAAGAAAAAAATTTAAATTAATTAATTTTCATGAAATGATAATCCTATTGTAAGTTAAATTAGTATCAAATAAAATTAGGTGACCATATAGGTAAATATCCATCAACATTGATAATAAAGTTTAAACTATTTACACCATATAGATAAAACCTGAATGATTTAGTCAATAATTTACATATTTAATAGAATATACGGTGTTTAGGAGAAAATACTTCATTGAAAATAACCATACAATAATATCCATAATGTAAAGGGATAGGATGAAAATTTATGCATGGTTGGTGATAAGGAATTTCAGAGGTAGTTATGGATCACTCTCCATAGATATATTTTTTTCACATGACCACTTACCCATAAGAACATTAACACGATGGATAAAGGTAAAGTCTATGTTAATGATGGAGAACTATAGAGAAACTTGTTATATAATATAAATTTGGTAGAAAAGATACCCTTTTAGTGCGTTAATATAGATATCTCAATGAATATCCCTCAATAAAATTTGGAAACTACAAGATATTAACATTGTAAAGGGTAGTACGCCAATTGATGTAATGATTACAATAAGTAATGGAGGGAAACTTCATGGAATAGGTATATAAATTTAATGTGTAAATTGATCCATATTTTTGATTCATTAATTAGGGATCATAAAGAGCATGTGAATTATATAAAGATTATCCCTCAAGAGTGTCAAAAATGGTGTGCAGTTAAGAATCTTTGTCAGACACCATGTAACGATCAATTTAATAAAAAATCGTCCCTCTTGGGGGTTATTTCTTCTAGTTAGATATATTCTAGATCATACAGTAAATTATATTATCTAAATTTTTTTATTTTCTATGAATACCCACACACTTTTTATTACCAAATTTATGATTATTTTATGGCTATGAGAAAGTTTGACAATTATAATGGATTATTAATGTAGTATAATGAGGGGTAATTATGGCATATCATTGATTAAATATGAAGGAAATTAAAACAATGATACGTAAAAAAATATCCTTTTAAATGAACATGATATTAGTAATGCTCACAAAGGTAACCTAAAAGGAGGGGTGATGGACCAATAATTCAGCATAGTAATAACTTAAGAAAATTCTATAAAGAGAGGGAATAAATAAAATCCCATTTATAAAATTTTAGATTCATAATAATAAAATCTTATAAAAATTACATATTTATATTAAAAAATATAATATAATGTAAAAAATATAATTTACTTGGAATGGAATGAGAAGGATTGAGGAAACCCTTACATCTCTAGAGGTATTTTGCTTAGAGATAACACATCAGACCAAAAAACCTCTTCAGGATTGAATATGAGTAAATAGAATATAATCCTTTAGATATATATTGTTATATAACATTAAATTTTTTTGTGGTAAAATGAGAAGAGTTGGTGGATACAAATACATGAGGAGGGGTGGATTTAAGGGTTTAAATAATGATTATTTTGGTATTAAGGCCAACCAATTTTCGTTGTCATTAATTTCACAGAATATGGCTGATAATTAATTATTAAAAATGTGGATAAAGAATTTAAAACCCTTATAATCCTATTTAATCGAGTTTTTTTATCTATTTTATGCCTTTACACATTAATTTTTACCATTTAGATTATTTTTCCATCAACTCTAGCTTCACCACTGTAAATTCTATTTTAAAAAAACATTACAAAAAAAACCATAATTATACCCTCATGTTATAAATATTAAATAAAATTTTCTTGATTAAATTTATAAAAGTGATAAAAATCTATTAAAAAATAATAAATATAATAAAATAAATAATTTTTTTAGAAAATCTGTAAATTAGGTTAGAAAATATCAAACATGAGTTGATAAATGTAAAGTAATATTTTTAATTGATTATATTATTATTTAAATGAGTTATTTATCAATAAAAATTCATTTTAAATCATATGTAATTATCATATAATTATTTTCTCATAAGTAGTATGGTTTGTAAGAAAAATAGGATTTTCACTTTTCAAGAAAAAGTCAACTTCTTAAAAAAAATCTAAAAAACTAACTTTAAGATAAATTATAGGTGATGATTACCAAAAATACCTATTATTGTTATGTTTAAATAATAAAAATTTTATATTTTTATTTTAAAAAAATCATATAATATATAGAAACGAATTTAATTTTATAATAATGACTATTTCTTTTATTACAAGTGACTTTCTTTACGTTTTTTTGTTACCTAATAATAATTACATGATTCCTAATTATTAATTATTTAAAATAAAATGTTTACATTTTATGAAATTAATCTTCAAATTTATTGGAATATATATTTTTATAACATAAAATTAAAAATTGGTTTACTGTAATAAATATTTTTCATCATTATTACAATGTTATGTTAATGACCATTTTACTTTCAGAAAACTATATTATCTAAATTTAAGAACCATTTTGTAATGTTAGTAAATTGTTCATAATATTAAAATAATTTATATATCATAATTTATCTTTATTATGAAACAATTTTAAAATAATATTTTTAGGAAAACTAATTAAAATTTTAAGGATATACATGCTTTAAAATATCAATATAAATTATATGTTCATGAAAGAAAACTCATCTATTTAATTTAAGAAAGAATTATTAAAATGATTCATTCTAAATCATGGATGTTACATTATAATTCTTTTAAATTATGATATATTGCACTAATAAAAATTAAATAGGATAATTATGCTTCTAGTATATTGATATTATAACTAAACAACATCATAATCAATCATTAAATTATTATATGTTCTTGTTTGTGTCAGTTTGACCAACACCTAGAAAAATGATATAAAATAATATATTTTTTTAATACGTATATTTAAATACTAATAATATAATATTTAAATAATTAAATAGTGTTTAAATTTTGGTTATGGAATGGTAATACTAAAATTAAACCCCATTTACCGAGATATCACTGCATGTTTGTTAAAAATAATTGAAACATGATTGTCATCAACTTCATCATTATAGATAATAAAAAAACTCTCATAGATTAAAATTTAAAATAATTATAAATAATAAATTCCTCTATCATTAATGATCTTATAATGAATGAATTTGGGATAAGAATTAATACTAAAAATTTTATCTCAAAACTAGTTGAAAATGATTAAGATTACTCACACCCGATATTTAAAATTGAAAATAAATAATTAATAAAATCATAAATAATTAGTATAAAAAATTAGTAGAAATGGTAATATTCATGAATATAATTATAAAATAATTTATTTATATACATATCTATTTTATAATCAAGTTTAGATCACAATCAAGGAAATCAAGATAAAATGTAATGGTCCTCATCTATGCCATCCTTCATTGAGAATGTTTTGATATTATACAGAAATATTATTACATATTTTGTAACTAAAAGACCTTTACATATAATATTTTAATTATTTTTCATCTTTTAATATTAAATTCCATTCTTTATCTTCTTTTCAATGTACTGTTATTTATATATTCCTTATAATATAAGGGTTTCATTTTAAACCACCTTCTTTCATTGGTTGTAATGTTTCCCCTTTAGATAAATATTTCATTACATATGATATACCTTATTTCAATATTTTGAGATCCCTTTTTATTAAGATCCTTATTTTTTATTAATTATCTTCCTCCTTGAAAATTCATTTAATTTAAGAATACTTTCTATCCTCTTAAATTACGGTTTATCACACATGTCCATGTTTTCTTCTTCCCACCAAAGTTCACCTACCATATTTTGAAACCCAAATTTTATTCTATTATTATAATAACCATATATTTGTTTAAATATCATCTAAATTAGTTTTTATTACCTATTATTATTATTTGGGTTTTTAAATATTGTATATTTAATAAATATTAAATGATTTTTCGTTCTATGATAAAATGATTGATCTTCATGGAAACATTTCCTTTGGATAAAATTATACCTTTATCAATGATCTATTATTGGAAATTATTTTTAAAATAAATTTATAATTTTTTTTATTTCAATAGTTTGTAAATTCATTTCTTCGTTTACTTGAAATATTGTCTTCTACGACAATGAGACATCTTTTAGAACATACTTATGATTTTTATTTTATTTTATTATTCAATTTAAAATGGATTACCTTCTTAGGAGTCATGATTAATGATTTACCCACTATTTATAATTATCCTTTGGGGTATTTATGTGTGCTATAAGTCAAATCTATTATTAATCCCCTATTATGTAGTGCCATTTGAATAATTCTTTTTATAAGTGGGTTTTTTCACCTTTCTCGTCATCCTTCTATGTTTCTTTTTCTAACTAAGGATATGGTCTTTCTCAACCATAATATTTTTTTAGATGGATGTTTTATGGTCATGTATAGTTGAAATTATCATGAAACCCTCTTCTTTCTATATTTAATAATGAATTGTTGTAATTTTGTATGTTTTTCAATGTGGTGTACTTATGCCTGTACATAATATGATGTGATAGGTTTTCTTATAATTATAGAGCCATCAAATGAGTTTTAAAAAGATTTAAATATTATGATTTGTTATGTATGGTATTATGTAGTTAAATTAATGAAATATATAAAATCCAAATATTTTATGATATATTATTTTTTAAATAAATTCAATTTTCTTTATAGCTCTCATTATACGAAAAAACGAGTTTAAATGAAAAATTATATAATATTAAAATATTATTAATTAACGTGACTATTATATCTCATCTATTGTATTTTCAGGTATAAATTCTCCAAACAAATGTATGCTTTAAATATTTATAAAATGGTTTTATCAGTTTTTAATAAATTAGAAATGAAAATTAAAAAATATTTCAAAATAAAAATATTTTTTTCCAAAAAACTATTTTTATGGGAGGAGTGTTTCCTATCTAATAAATTAAAATTAATCATTATTGTTTAATTATTTTATTTAAAATTTTAAAATATACATGTAGTAAACAAAAATATTATTCATATAATGTTTTCTCTAGGAATAGGAAATGAATAAATCCATTTTTCTACATAATATTTATTTTTATAGAGAATGGTTTTCATTATGATTTTAAACATATATTATATTAATGTGTTCCACTTATAGAAATTTAATTTTGAAAAATGGATTCCATATTTTGAATCGGTAGGTCCAAATTTTGTAAATATTCCCCTTTAATTTTTTAGGCTTATTAGTAATAACCATGAAAAAATTTATCACCTCTGTAAAAAGTAAATTATGCTAACATAGGTTTAAAATGAATGTTAAGGTAACTATTTTCATTTTAATTATTATTGGATGAAGGTAAATTTTCCATTATAACCTGAAGATCTAGACATAGTTGTTTAAGGGACACATGTCTATAAAAATTAACTATATAAATTTGAAGAAAACAGAATAAAAAAATGTCACTCTTTCACTTTTATATATATTTCATAGCATCACATATGGAAAGAAGTAAGTTATGAACATATATTATAGTCATTTTTAGAATAATGATATTAATTTGATGATGGAAATTTATTTTTAATTTTTATTAATTATATAATCACTTTAAATTATTATGTAATATTAATGCATTATGTGTTCATATAATAGAAAAATAAAATAAATGATTTTATAAATAATAAATGAAATGTAATTTTATTGAGTTATTTTGTTCTATAAATTTTATTGATGTATATAACATATTATTATTGTTTTAAATGATTTTATTTTAATTCCATATTAATTATGGTGATATTTATTTCAAATTTAATGAATAGTTTAAAAACTAACATTAATGATATTTTATAAAAGTATTATTTTATTAAATTATTTAGAAATAATAATTTTATTGAACTAGGAAAATGTGTATAATATATGGTTAATAAATTATTACCATGTTCATTTTTTAGATAATATCCACCTTATTAGTAATATCATAACTTTATAAGAGTTTGAATGTTCTTACCGCAGTTATAGTTAGCATAGGATAGTTAATGGGTTAAAATGAATGATAATGTTAAAAAATCACTTTAACCTATATAAATTTTATTTAATAATGGTATTCAAACCAAATCCTTCCTTATATTCAAATATATATCCATTTTTAAGAATATTTATAAAAAATTGACCTTTTATATTTTATTATTTTATGAAATTTGAAACTTACCCCTCCCTTCACTTATAGAAGGGCGCCCCTCCTTTCTCTTAACTACACAATGTAGAGCCTTCTCGCTCATCCAATTATCATCAAAACTTCCTTAAACAGATTATAGAGGTTTTTTATTCTAAAATGACAAACCGTAGGATCCTTAAGAGGATATATAATGGATTTTATTCAAATAATAGGAGGACATACCATTCTCAAAGCAAGTGGAACTCGAGGTAAGAGTTTTTTGTTTCATACTTGTTTTTTATCAGGATTGTTTATGATTAAGTTAATATGATGAAATCCTATAGTATAACTAATAATAAACTCATACCTCTAGTTAATTCTAGAGATGATAGGTTTTCCTTTGAATTTACTCTCTTCAAGAACTCAAGATACTGCACAAATATTTTTAAGGAAACCCAACTTTATTTCTATCTTTGGTTAAAAATCCTTTTCCCCCCATATCCTTGTTTTCTTAACATTTCTTCATGAATGTTTTTTTCCCCATTATTATTTAAATTAATTTTTAGCAATGAATTACTTTTTAGAAAAATGTTTTAAAAGGAAAAACATTTTAATATTCAGAATGAGGTATGTTTTGACATTTTAAAAAAATATAAAAGGAATGATTTAATTTAACATATACAAAATGAAATGAATTCCACACCATCACAAACACTCAATTTTTAGAAGATTATAATACATATTTCAAAGGTTATTTTCAAAAAAAATATTTATATTTTTGAAATTATTTATATTTTAAATAAGTTATATCAAAATGAAATTGGTATTTTCCTCAAAAGATGTTCCAAGTGATCTTTTAATAGAATTTCTCATATAATATGAAATTATTCAATGTTACCTAATCCTTAATAGGTATATTACCTATTGATACCATAAATATTATTTATCTTGGTTTTTTATGCCTATGATAAGATTATTTTTATGAAACCTTCTCTTTTTCGATGGGTTATTATATGATGAATTGATGATATTTTTATGAAAACCATTTAATTCCCATGGTTTATTCCATGATGAAATTTTAATGAAACTTTTTCTTTTTTATGTGATACAATATAGTGAATGTTTTATGATATTATGTCACACATGTTTATGGTCTTCATTATGTGACTGGTGTTCTTAGAATTATATAGTCCCCCATTGGATTTGGTAAAGATAGATATATCATGTGATAAACAGGACAATATTGGGGAGTGAACCAAGTTATGTTTGGGAATCTATACATTATAGTAGTTTTGGGAGTGAACCATGACTACTGTATTGGAATGTGGAGTGAACCCAATTTAGTTTGGGACTCTTTCCACAATGATAGTCATTGGAGTGAACCTTCACTACTATGATGGAATGGGGAGTGAACCCAGTTCACTATGATAGTCTGGGTAGAGATACATGAATACTAAGGAAATGAATTTCTATATTTTTATATATTCCAAAAATCTATGTATTTTTTAAATATTATTATCTCACAAATAATGTTCATTGATTCCTTTATGATGTAAGTCTTATTATCTTCCATGTTTTATTCAATGACTCATCATTATGGTATTTTATATGGAAGGTATGGTTTTCAAATGTTATTATCATATTATAATATTATTATTCTCATGGTATATTTATGTAATAACTGATGTATCTCATGTTTACCCTTACTGATCATATAATATCATCCTTTATTACCTTTCCATTCCTCATGATGTGGAGAAATGTTTTACATATGATATTTCTATGAAGGGTGATAGTTATGTAAAAATAATTGGTATATGATGTAGATACCTTTTACTAACATTATTATGTTTCCAAGTTTATAAGGATACTATACTTATATGATTATAGTGTAGATCATTAATCTATGTAATGAATATTCATATAATAAGATGTAATATCTATGTATTAAAAGTATAGGTCAATATAGTTTATATCGAAGAATGGTTTAGTTACCTTATGAAAATAGGATGATAAAACATTAGTGATAACCCCAAGGATATGTCTAACTATAGGATAACACACCAATGTTTTGGTAATGATCATGGATGATCATGGTTAAACCTATGGTTTCATAGACCGAAAAAAAGTTCTTGATTTATACAACCAATAAATGATTTTTATTGATTATGTGGTTTCCATCTATGATTGTTATTTCTCACAATATTCTTTTCCATTTCACTTAATGGATATGGCCTAAATGAATCATGTTAATTTTGAATACAATGTAAAATTCAATAATTTTTCTCTTAAGCAACCAAATTTTATGGGAGTTAGAATAAAAATTATAATCTATATTCTTACATGAATTTTGGAAGCTATGAATCTTGTTAATCATCCAAATTAGAAAACTAGGGAATAAATTTCTATTATGTCCTTCAAGATGAAACATCCATATTATTTTAGGGTGTCTTCTAATCCAATAGTTTTTGAGATATGGATTAACAGTATAGAAAAAATATATTTTATTCTCAGGTTCATAGAAAATGAAAATCTTCTCTTTTTTTTATCATTTTATAAATTAGGAATATCAATAATTGAATATTATCAATAACATGAGAAAATTGGATGAAATTGAATCCATGGAGTGGTATGAGTTTTGTGGTTTTTTTCAATAATTTCTTTTCTCATATTCTTTATATAGGAATTGGGAATATATTCCTTTAGAAAATAAAAATGGACGTTTAATCTACAAATACATATGAGGAAAATTTTAGCAGACATGCACGGTTCACTTCTAGTGTTATCATCCATCCTGAAATTATGGTTGATCAGTTCTTCAATAGATTAAAAAAATCCCCAAATGGAATTATGCATAAGGATATTATTAAATATAATGAAATTATTTGATGTTCTATCATGGTTGAAATAGATATTATAGTTACCCATCAATATCATGGTTTTGATAATAAAAGAAAATAAAATTCAAAAGGAAAAATAAAAAACATGGATAAAAGATGAATAAATTTATTTCATGCTCGGATTGTTGAAGTAAAAATGAAGGAAATTATTATTTGGTGACTATTATATGTTTTATGTGTGGAAAGCAAGTTCAAAGAGAAATCTAATGCAGATGTGATGGGAAGATGTTAGTTAATTACGTGAATAGAGGAAAATTTCAATATAGTGAATGCACCGCAATATATTTTTTTAAAAGAAAAGAGTATTGGAAATATAATAACCATTGGTAAAATATGAAGGTTAATGATGATGATTGATGTCATAAACCTCCTAATACTGTGGAAAAAAATATCATTTGATCATTGTTTTTGATGTGGGGTATGACAACAACATGGTGAAAGATATACTTATCATCTACTATAGATATTTTGATGTCCTATTTTATTATTGATCTACTAACTATTTTATATCTAATGAATTTTATAAGGGTATCACGAAACCATATCAATGATTATATATAGAATCATTGTTGAAAACATATAATGGTATAATGATCTAATATCAAGTCCATTATTCTTCTTTGGTTGAATTTTGTTGGAATGTTATTCTTGAAAATTCGGTTATTCTCCCACAAGATAAATTTTATGTAATAAAAGGCGTGTAGTGGTTTCCTTATATAAATCCAGCATCAATTACCATAGAAGGGAAGTCATGTTTGATATTCAAAACCAACCAATGATCATTTATCAATTGGATAACAAATATAAACTTATAATGGAAATTAAATCAATTATATCCATCACGATTCCTTTCCAAAATATTTTTTATCTCAGATATCTCGAGAGAAACTCAATATGGATGATATGGATATTGTGTGGGAGTTTTTTTATGTATTTGTTGAATGTTTTTATTGTATTCCACCAAATCAAGAATTTTATATTTCAATAGAAGAGTTACATTTTTTACACCTATTTTAAAGACTATATATATAAAAAATATAATTGAGTTGATGTAACAGAAGAAGAAACTCTAAGAGAATAATAAGAAGCGATTTATTCATCCATGTGAATCATCTTGTTTTTCACCTATTTCTTTTATAAATAAAAATTAAGGATCAATGAAACTCTTATTTTATTGTCTATAACTTAATATAATCACAGTCAAGAATAAGTATCATCTTCCTCATATTAATGACTTTTTTGATAAATAACACCAAGGAAAACAACTTTACAATATTTAACTTTATTCTGAATAATATCAGATGATGTTCAAGAATGAGGATATACCTGAGAGAAAATTTTGTACCCTGTATAGAGAATATGAACATATAGTGACTTTGTCTTCTCTAACTAATTCCTTTCCCTCTTCATGAATTTAATGACTAAATTATTTAGATATTTCCTTGATTTGTTTTAGGTAGTATTTATAGAAAATATTATTATATATTTAAAGAGAAATGTATACAATAAACATCACATTATTATTTTACTGAATACCCAAAGGAATGAAGATTTTAATGAAAATTTTAAAAAGTGTGAATTTTGACTACAAAAATATTCATATTGGGGACATATAATCTCAAGACATGATATATTGGTGGATCCATCAAAGGAATATGTTATTTAACATTTTCCTAAAACCCATTGTGACTAAGATCGACAGTTTCTTTGGTTTTTCATAATATTATTAATTATTTGTGTAAAATTTATTACAACTATCTAATCCATTCACAAAGTTAACTCTAACATGTTCCATGTTATATTGCATAGATGAATAAGAGGAAAATTTCAATGAAATGGAAAATAGGTAAGTAAGTGCGCATATTCTTACAAAACCTTATACTGGATAAGGGTTTGTGATATATAGTGATGAATCAAATAAGTGACTAAGATGTGTCGTTATGAAAATTTATATTCTTATAGATTATTATTTTCAATAAGTAATGTTTCATGACAAATAGTACCCTACTAATGATCTAGAGTTAGTTGTAGTAATTTTTTAATTGAATATATAAGGGAATTATCTTTATGGAGAAAGGTTTCATATATATATTTGTGTGTGTGTGTGTATTGATCATAAAATTTTAATGTATATATTAAGTCAAAATCAGATAAAAATGAACTGAAAAATATGGTTGTAGTTTATAAATATTATTGTTTCCCTGTCCGTTAGTTCCCTAAAGATGTTAATTTAGTGAAAGATACTCTGAGTAAAAAGGATCATGATAGCTTGTCTATGATGAGGATATCAATAGATCCATTATTTTTTCTTTTTGAAAGAATGGATATAGAAATATTGATAAAAGGTTATAATTAATATATTTTTCAAATATTTGTTCAACTATTCATCCATGTGAGGATTAAGGAGTCATAAAAGGAAGTTATGGAACATTAAAATTATGTCTGAAATTTTCATGAGTTAAACATTGATTATGATGGAATAATAAAGTTCCAGAATCATGTATTTGTTATTTCCATACCATATTTGAATATGGAACTATTGGATAATTTTTATAGTTCATCATTCTTTATTAATCCTAGAATTGTGAAGATGTATTGAGATATGAGAGTGTACTTCTGGTGGGACAAGATGAAGGTTGATGTTGTAGAATATATATCTCAATTATTGGTATGAAATAATTTTGTGTATTAAAGAAATATTCCTATGAATATGTTACAACTATTACCCATACCATAATGGAAATGGGAAAACATCACCATGGATTTTGTTTTCAAACTTCCCCAAATTTCAAAATGACACATTATAATTTGGAATACCATCAATCAGATTACAGAGTTAGAAAACCTCGTTACCATTAAATAATATTTCCTTCATTATTAAATTTATAAAATATAAATTATTTATGTGTTATGTTTTCATAGACTAAAAAATTATATTATATCTAATCAGGATCCAATTTATACCTCAATTTTCTAGTGAAATCTTCTGTAGGGTCTAGATACAGAATTGAGTTTTATAAATTCATATCATCCTCCATCATACAGTTAGTCTGAGAGAACCATTCAACCCATAGAGGATATAATGTGATATTTTTCTATTGTTTTAAATAAAAATGGTATCAACGCCTTCATCTATTCATTTTTTTCTTACAGGAATATCTTTCATAGGAGCATTGAAATGGATCATTGTGAAGCACTCTATGGATCAAAGTTTAGAACATCAGTGTTCTATGTTAGATTTTGAGAAGGAAATATATTGGTACCTGATCTAGATGATGAAATGGTATAGAAATTGAAATCCATTCAATAGAATATTGAGGTAACTCAGAGTTGACAGAAATGTTATGCCGATAATCATTGGTGAGATCTAGAGTATGAAGTTTCTAAGAATGTTCTTCTATTAATTTCTCTATAGAAGAAGGTTATGATATTAAAAATGAAAAGAAATATTATCCCTATGTATATTTTCCCCTTATATATTCTTGATTGAGTAGTGATGGTATCTTCTCACTTGGCGCTTCCACATAACTTATCTCAAGTTCACGATCTCTTTCATTTATCTCTCCTAAGGAAATACATTCCTGATCTATCATATTTACTAAACTCAATGTTTATACCATTGTAGAATGATACTTATTATAAATAAAAACTTATAGAAATATTTTAACATAGGTATAACGTGTTATAGAATAAGACTATTCCCCTGGTTAAAATTCTCTAGGGGAATGATAAACTCATTAAGGTACATGTAAACTTGAGGATTTGATGAAAAAAAGATATCGCCAATTTTTTATAACAAATTCATATAACATAAATGGATAAATTCATTTTAATGAGAGTATAATGAAACAACTTGGTATGTTTTAATATAGTTTTTCACATAATTTTAATTCAATTGATATCTTTATTTACCCAAAACATCGAGTTTAAAAAATCCATGATATAATATTAAAATATGATTATTTGATGTGATATTTTCAACCAAAGAATTTTAGTTTTTTGTGTAAATTATAAAAAAAATTGGTTTACGTGTTTATAAAATTAATTATTTAATTATTAAATATTTAAAAATTAAAATTAAAATTCTTTAAGAATAAAGGAGGTTCTTTTTTGAAAAACTATTTATATTAGTGTAGTATTTTTTTATCATAGAAATTTAAAATTAATCACAATTTTTGAATTATTTTAATTATTTTTATATATTATATATTATATAAATTTTTTTAACATTCATATATAGTTTTTTATAAGCACCGTATGGGAATAAATCAAGTTTTATGCCTAAAAATTCATTTTTCTAAAAAACGGTTATCATCGTGTTTTTCACACTTAGTTTAAAATGAATTTATTCCACCTACAGTAAATTAATTTTTAAAAATGGATTTAATATTTTTACTATGGGTTAAAATAATTAAAATAAACCAATTTTATTTTTAGGAATTTTGGATAATATCCATTAAAAAATTTACCAAATCAGTAAAGAGTAAATCATGTCAATGTTAGATAAAACTAAATTTGAGGTCACCGATTTTTATTAAATTAATATTGGATGACAATAAATTTACCCTTATCACTATAGTCTCTAAATATAACTTCTTTAGGAAAAATTTCCATGAAAATTTCCTATATAATCTTTAATGGAATGAAAAATATAAAATGTCACTCTAATACAATAAAATATATCTTATGTATTAACATAGGGACAAAACCAAGATGTGAGTGAGTATAAATGGTTAGTTTTATCATAAACAAACAACTTTCATGATGGTAATTTATTTCTAATTTTCATAAACTATGTAATTACCTTGAATTATTATGCAAATATGACACATTATATGTTCAATTAATGGAAAAATAAAATTATAGATTTGTAAAATATTAAAAGTAAAAAAAAATAATTTTATAGTGTTCCAAGAGTTTTATATGTTAATATAACATATAAATATTATATAATAGGATTTTTTTGAGATTTTATATTTTTCTTGGTGACTTTAGTGTCAAATAAAATTAATATTTTCAAAATGAAATTAATGATATTTTATAAAAATAGTATATTTTAGATTATTTAAAAATAATATAAATCTCAAAAGAGGAATATTTGGATAATATATTGTTATAAATTTTATCCCTTCGACATTTATAATCCAATTTCCACTTTAAATGTAAAATTATTACACATTAAGAGTCATACATATTTTACTGCCATTAAGGTTAAAATAGATTAACTAAGGGATTTCACTGAAATATAAGGTTGAAAGCATAACATAAACCTATCCAAATTATATTGGTTTATGGGATTTCAACCACATACTTACTTATTTTTGGATATCTACCTATTTTTAAGAATTTGGGTATAGTTTTAGTTTTTTTATTTTAATCTTTCCATAAATTCCAGAGGTACCCCTCTGCTCACTTATAAAATAGAACCCATAATTTATCTTATTTACACTACATTAACCATCTAGCTAAACCAAATCATTCCATGTTTTGTTATAAAAATCCTTAGCCACATTCAATAGGTTTCAGAATTCCCAAAAGACTAACTCTATGATACTTAAGAGGAGATACAAAGGAGTTCAATCATTGAATATGCCGATAGAGTACATTCAAAGAATGTGTAACTCAATGTCATTGATTTGTGATACAATATAATTGTTTATTAGGATTAATTATTATAAATAATATTTTATTAAATATTATGGAATAACTCTAGATAAATTCATTAATTTACATCACATATTTTTATTTCAAGATATATCATTTTTCCTTTCATTTTCTTCCCTTTAATTACCCAAGAGACTGAAAGAATATTTTTAAGGAAAAATGATTTTATTTTATTATTTTTTTGAAAGAAATTTTTCATCATTTTCCATGGTTTCAAAAACAATTATAAAAAATTATTATTTTCATATTCTTTTTTAATTCATTTTTAAAAATGTTTGAATTTTTATAAAATGGTTTTAAAGGAATATTCTTGTCATTTTTTGAATGATGTACTTTGTGAAAAAAATATAAAAGGAATGTTTTATTTTATCTTATATGGAATGAAAATAGTTTAATATAATTATAGCCACTCAACGTTTTCAGGAAAAATTTAAAAACTTTTATTTTTATTCTCAATTGAAGTTTTTTCATTATTGTTCTAGAAATTTTTGGATATTAAATAATTTATTTCAATGTGAAAATAGTAATTTCCCCTAGAAATGTTCCAAGTGATGTTTTATATATTTCTTTTATATAATATGACATACATTGTTATTATATAATATTTAATAGGGATATAAACCTATTATAACCAAACTTATTCTTTCTCTAGATGTTTTATTATTATGATGATAATATTCTAATGAAACTCATTCCTTTTTATGGGTTATGCTGTAATGAATTGATGAAATTTTTATGATAAAAATTTCTTTTCCATGGGTAATGTCATGTTAAAATATTTAGGAAACCCAATTGTTATCATGTGTTATGATATGATAAATTTTTTAGGATCTTTTAGAACACATATATATAAATTTCATTATGTTATATGGGCTGAAATTATATCTCCCTACAATGAAATTGGTAAAGATGTATACCTTTTAAGATAAACCGTATTTGAATGGGGAGTAAACCTAGTCCATAATGAGACTTTATCAACTATAAATTTCATGGAATTTAACCATTAACACTATGATAGAATGGGTATTTAACCCAATATACTACGATTGTATTGGATGTAAGCCTCAACTACTACGGAAATGATTTTCTATATTTATCTGTATGCCAGAAATATATGTATTATTCCAAATTTTATCTCGCATCCCTCATGTTATTTGATTCCATAATGATTCATATCTTATAACCTTCCAAAACATATTCCGTGGATCAATATTATGATCTTTGATATGATTGTTATGGTTTTAAAATATTAATATCATTTTTTCATACCCTTCTTCTCATGATGTATTTATGTTATCAACGGTAACCCCCTTGTTTACCCATATGAAGAATATGAGCTCACCCGTTCTTATATTTCCTTTCCCCATGTTATGAATATTGGTTCTCAGTATGGTATTTCAATTATGTGTTATTATTATGAATAACTATGTGGTAGAATATTTAGGTATCATATTAACATGTTTTAGATGTATTTAAGTTTCTAATTATACTATAACTATACGATTTTGGCTTAAATCGTTATGTTATGTAATGAATATTCATCATTTATGATATAATATCTATGTATGAAATGTACGGATTGATATAAACCTTAATAGTTTTCCACTATGTGATGATGGTCTTGGGAGTGAAAATTAAATTATATTTATGATGTCACTTATTCTGTTTTAGTCCTAATATAATCATGCCAATATCATTTGATATCAATTTTGTTATACTAAATCCTTATGTTCTGATTCTTGGATTATGATCTATGTTATTTTCAGTACAAATTATTTATATCATGTTCAGGTTTCTTGTCTATATATTAATTCTAATATGTTCATATTGTAATAACTAAGGATATTTTATTATTATCTCTTATGTATACCCTTACTAATAATTTTAACTGACACCTTATTTTTTTCCATTTCCTTATATAATGAATAAATGTAATACATATGATATTTCTAGAAGATTATGTTGCATTAAAAAAATTGGGAGACGTTAAATAATGATTATTGTTTGACCAGTTATTATTATAGTGAAAAAAATGTCCATTAGATAATAAATACATGTATTATTTTTATTTAATGGTTCTTATTTTTTGTATAATTATAAATACGCCATCCTATTTTTCACTAGTTTTTACATGTTGAGTAATGTTATGTGTAAAATAATGTAATATCATGAAAATAAGACTTGGGTTACTATAGGCTATCTTCGCATAGAGGTACCTTGAGGGTAGTGTAGACTATTGGATGACTTATAGTATCCCTAATACATGCATGGTTTAGAGTATTGATTTTGATCATCAATGGATGGAGGGATATTCAACCAATATTTCCATGACTTTAATGGACAATTTTTATCATTGATTTGGGCAAGAAGATCACTTTTTGTGTGGAATCCATGGGGTTTCATGGGATAAACATAATAAAGAGGGATGATTAGTATGTTCTTGATGTGATCCTTGGGGGAGTGTCTGGTGGGCAGGATAAGTTAAGGGGAATTTTTTTAAGGGTCTTGAGAACCTATAGATGTATTCTAATTGTCTGAATTATCCCAATCTATCATTGTTCAAAGTAGGCATAATTATTTCCAATGGATTTTTTAGAATAAAGTAGATCAGTACATGTACATTGTATTGGATACCATACATTTCACTTTTCATAAACCCAATTACATGTGAATATTATCTAGTGTATTTGGTAATTAGGTACATTATATAATAACATAAAACAGATAATACAACATATTTATTGAAAACATATTTAATATGCTCAAAAAACTCCATCAAACTTAAAATTTCATGGGATAACATGGAGATATACATTAGAAAGGGGTGAGATATAAATACCAAAAAGGGAATTAACATATAATTAGTGATGAATGTTATAAAATATGTATATCAATGAGGAATAAAAGGAACACAAATAATGATGAATGATATAACATGATAATCATAACATTTAAAATTTGGCACCAAATTAAAACACTTCAACATAAACATAGGTCAATGATAAATGTCAATATATCATGATAGAAAAAGTACCATAAAGGAATAAGGTTCAATCCATATCCCAACATGACATATCATGATACTAAACATTACCCAATTCATTGATGCGCTATATAATTATAGTCACACTCATCACATTTATTTCATTCTCATGCTTAAGTGTGCCGCGTAGATCATACAACATGGTTTCAATTTTTGTCATATATTATTCTATGATCAAGGAGTGTGGAATAAATACATTTTAGTCCCCAATAAAACAATTATAAGTGCATAAAAGTGAAATCCTTTGTAGTAATTGGGTATGGTTATTCACTAATCATTCTTTTTATCAAGGATTCTCATGGTTAAATTTCAGCAGCATAACAGGAGCACATAAATGATCATGGGAGGGCTAAATGAGAGTGAGAAGGGCCTATCATAATTTATAAATCCTATGGAAAATATTTTTCATGACTAAAAAAACCCCAACATTATGAATTAAAAATAAAATTTCATAAAATGAATAATATTGTTGAATAAATAGGAGAAAAAGAGGATCCCTTGGGAAATTTCAACAGTAAGCGGCGTCACATAAAAAGTTATAAAGTGGGTTGACGAGAAAAAAGGGGGTATCTAATAATTTAGAAATAAAATAGGTTGTATATAGGTTATGGGATAACATATCCCATAATATCTAAATGAGGATAAAATACATATGGTCACGAAGATACATTAATAAAGAGAAGAAAGGGAAAATCCCATACTTGAGTGTTTGACTCCAAATTCTTAAAAAGGTAATTCTTGGGAGAATGGGGTTCCTTGAATAGATTATAAAAATGATAGGTAATAGTAAAAAAATTATACATTTGTTTTTAGAAATGATAAATGGTATATTTAATGGTTTTATATATGAAAATATGGGTTATTCATTAATATTTCACAAACATAGGTTTTGGACTCTCTATGAGAAAATAAAAAAACCACAAAACAACCAATGGTTTTTTCCATGGTATCTTCCAAATATATAAGGTTTTAATTTTTATATTATAAAAAGGGACTAAAATATTATACTAATAACCTTACAAATATGGAGGTGACTTACACTCTTAAAGAAATTATTTTAAAACTGTAAAATATATTAATGGTTTTGGAGTATTCATTTAGAGTTTATATAATTGATAAAATAAACATATAATCAAATTATTTTAAAAGTTATACATGGTTGTGGTCATGTATACCATCTATTTTATTCATTACATCACTTTTGGGTCATTAGGATGTTATAATACACACCGTATATTAACGTGGTATTTTATTTTTATCTGAAAACTCAAATGTCTCAGAAAATTATGAAAAATACACCATAGGATAGTTTTGATGTTATGATTAAAAAAATAATCATTTTATCTAAATAATTTTCTAAATATGTTAGTTTTCACTTTTAAAATGACATTTGATATTTATTGTGAAATTATGGGGTTTTTACAATAAAAATTTCTGAACCTTTATAAAAAGAACATTTGAATTCATAAAAAAATTAAATTACCATATTCATTACTTAATAGGAATATTTTATTATAATATTATTTATTTCAATAGTCCATTAATTCATCTAAATAAATTCCTTAATCGAATTGGAATATTACCCAAAATACTATTTTTGTTGTATACTACCAAAATAAAAGCATTTATAAAGTAACAGTAATATAATGGAAATATACTCATTATTTTATACAAAAAAATATACATAATAATTTTTTTATGGTCTTGATACATATCCCTTTAGTACTCTAGGAAACTCCCTAAGACTAAGGTTTGCGACTTTTTGATTTTTTTTCCTTGGGATGTTCAACATACATGGTTTGGGTCATGATTTCGATGAACTCAAACTTCTCCTGTAAAATTTTTTTTCTCATGCTTAAGTTATTGGATATCATCTTGTGATTTTTAAAGGGAAAAGAAAAAATATGTTATCTCCATTGGAAGCACTAATAAATTTTATTCATATGGTATGATCCAACTGGTTGAGTCCATTATTTCATTCACATGCTTCAATGGGATTCATTAAACCCCTATATTTATAATAATCATGTGATTAATGTTCCACAACTATATTAAAAACAATAAATATACTTAATGGTATTTTAAATACACTTGGGTGTAAATGATTTTATTTTTTTCTATAATGATATTTCATAATAATACATCTAATTAAATAAAAAGGGTAATTTTATTTATAATAGTTCGACTCCTTACAATATTCTCCCTTAAATAATTCTTCTCTTGGAATTTTCATTTACCACACTAAAACCGATGTGTGTAACTCAACTTCATCACCTCCACTAGTTCACACATTGCTTCTTCAAACTTTTTGTTTCTCCACAGCTCTTTTTTAGGGTTCATTATCCTATTCTGTAGGTCTTTTCCTTTACGATCTAAGATCTTCCATAAATGCTCCTCATATGAGTGGTCATTCTCCAACGATACCACCTCTTGATTGAGTATATGTGAGGGGGATGGTATGTACTTAAACAAGAGGGATATATGGAATACATCATGTACTTGATATAGGTTCAGTGGGAGTTCTAGTCGATAGGTCATCATTCTGATGTGATCAAGGATCACAAATGGGCTGATGGATCTTGGAATAAGATTTCCCTTCTTCTAAGATCTCATCACTTTCCTCCATGGAGATATTTTTAGGAAAACCATGTCACCAAAATCATACTCTATGTATCATTGATGATTTTCATCACAGCTCTTTTGTCTACTGTAAGAATCCTTGATGTGATATTGAATGGTTTTAACCTTTTCCACCACTTCCTCAACCATTTCATGACCTAGCCATTTTTATTCCCCAATGTCATCCAAACATGTGGGTGTTCTGAACCACTTCCCTTAAAGTTCATCATATGGATCCATTAGGATTATCGAGTGGAAATTGTTATTATAAGATAACTGTACTAAAATAAATTGTTAATCTCATCCTCTAATGAAGGTAATTGAGCACAGTCTCAATGTGTCTTTATGTGTCTGGACATTCCACTTATAATGGCCATAATTTTGGGGATTATAGGTCCTACTAAAGTTCAGCATTGAGTTTAGTTCATATTGGAGACTTTTCAAAAACATGTAGGTGAATTTAGAATCTAGATCAGATAAAATTTATAATGATACTTCATCAATCCTTTCCACTTCTCTGATGTATATACATTCATGTTGAACCTATATTAAATCCCCTCAAATTGAACAAAAATTTTCAATCATTAAAATATGATCCAACACAACCTATATATAATTATTTCTCTAGGATGTCTTCATATGTCTGATTGAAAATTCCATGGTGATGTTTTCCCATTTCCATTTAGGTATAGGTAATTGTTTTTTCATCCCCTTAGACTTTTTTCATTCAACCTTAACTTAATGATTTAAAATAAATCTTGATGTATATTCTGATATCTCATTCTTCATATTGTCCCACCAATAGTGTTATTTGGGATCTCAATACATCGTTTTTCTTTTAGGATGGATAGAGAAGTTCAAAGTATATGAATCATCCAACAGATCATTCTTTAGCTCAGGATTTGATGGTACACATATCTATGACCCAAATCATAAAAATCCTTATTCACTAAAATTGAAATCTAGTGATTTCCCTTTTATTAATATTTCAACATTCTTATTAATTCCCTCATAATCTCTTTGATCATCCTTTAACCTCATCTAAAGATTTGGTTGATCAATCATTTGTGACAAGATTGATGATGTTTCTTCATTTATAATTCCCATGTCTATCTATTTTAAATATAATAAGATCAAATCCTTATTAATTCTCATCAAAGATATAATTGATTTATCCTTTCTAATTAGATCATTATATACTTTATTCTCTTTCCCATGATGGTAGTGAATTGATAATTCATAGTCCTTGATTAGCTCTAACCATCTTCTTTGCTACATATTCAAGTCTTTCTATGTGAATATTTACTTGGGGATTTTGTGATCCATATATATTTCACACTTCTCTCCAAATAGATACTACCACCAAATTATCAAAGAGAAGATCACAATATCCAAATAAAAATCATGAGTTAGCTAGTTCTGTTCACGAGATTTCAGTTGCCTTGAATTATAGGATATGACTTTTTTATTTATCATTAACACATAACCTAGTCCCTTCTTCAAATCATCATTGAATACCACTAAAATGTCTCTAATTATGGGTAGTGTGATCCCATGTGTAGTGATACAACTCTTATTCAACTCTTTTAATCTCTATTTACATTCATCTTTCCAAGAAAACATGACTCCCATCTGATTTTTCTTGGTAATTGGGTATCAAAATCGTGATAAATTTAACAAATTGGTGAATGTACCCATATAATCAAAGGAAACTATGGATATCTGTTACATATGTTGATATCATCCATCCTTAACTTTATTTTATCTTTGAATGTTCCATAGATATCCTATTTCATGTGATGATATTCCCCAATAAAAAGACATCATTCAATGATAACTCACATTTGATGTACTTTTCATAAATTTTATCCTTTCACAAGGTCTTCACCACACTACTCAGAGGCTCCTAATGCTCATATTTTTATTAGGAGTAGATTATAATATGATCTATAAATACTAGAACAATTTTTTTAAGTAATCACTAAAGACTCTATTCATCAATTCCATGAAGATATATAGACTATTACTGAGTCTAAATGTCATTACTATGAACTCATAGTGCCAATACCTTGTACAAAAAGTGTTCTTGGGGATATCTTACTTCTTTACCATTACATATTAATATACACTAAATATCCACCATAGAGAAGTCCTTTTCTCCACTTATTTGATCGAACAATGAATAAATAAGGGGAAGAGGATACTTTTTCTTTACTGTGATCTTGTAACATCATGATAATCGATGAAAAGGCACATTGACATATCCTTCATCATGATGAAGAGGACTAGTGAACCCCATAGTGAAGCACATGGTTGTATGAACCGTTTATCCAGATTCCCTTTTATTAGTTTCATCATCTCCCCAATTTCCCCAACATCCATTCTATAGGAGATCATGGATAATAGAAACACCCTAGGTATAAGATCAATTGACAATTCAACCTCTCAACTAGGTTGAAGGCTATAAAATTCATCAAGAAACACATCAGTATATTCCCCCACAATATGAATGTATTAGATGATGGTTCTTACCTTAGAATCCATCATTTTAGCTAGATATGATTGCTCATAGGGAAATAATATTCATTCTTGAGATGATGGTGGTAAAGGAGATGATCCTCCAACATTAACTTTTACAGATTCGGGGATTGATTTTCAATACGGATAGTTATTTCCTTCTCACATAAATATATGTTGGCTCTATATAGGGAAATTCAATCCATGACCATAATTTCATTAAATTCCTCCAAAGGGAGTATGAAAATGTTCGTTGGGAAATTCAGCCAAAAACATCGATAGGGGAGGAGATATATACTTTGGATTCAATAAGTTCCCCATTTTTTATTTTCACTAAAATCACTAGTTCCGTACTTTGAGATGATGTTTGAATGGTTATACGAAAAAATTTTGATATGAAGGGATGAATAGAACCAAAATATAAAATTATCTTTGCTATTATTGAATTAAAAACTACCATACCTGTTACCACTTCTTTATAGGGATTCACCTTGGTGGTGGTGGTGGAAAAATATCTCCCTTGTTTCCTTGGAGGTTGTTGGTTGTCTCTGAAAACTGTTGGCTTAGTGCATTGGTTTTTGGAGTGTCCCAATTCATTGTAGTTTTAGAATTGAACAATGTGTTTATGGTTTACAAGAACATTCTCTTCCTCCATCACAGAATCAGGTTTCTCTTGTCGACAATCTCTAGCAAGGTTACCTTTCTTCCCGCACCAAAATAATTTCCTCTCCACCCTTAAGAAATTTTTGTGGTTCTTTTGTCGACACTTTTGGAAAGTGGGGTGTTGGAATTTTATGCCACCATAATATTTCTCTATTCGAATTATAGAATTAAACTCCAATTTTTTCTTCTTATCCCCATGATACCCCTGATATTCATCGATCTCAATTTAGACTTTGAGGGAACAATATAAAATTTCCCCATATATATCAATGTCTCAGATCGGTAGGGATTGTTGAAGATAAGGTTTTATCCCACAAAAGAAGTAGTCAACCTTGCATTTGGGGGTAACAACAAAGATGGAGTAATGTCGTTAAATCCTTGTAAAGATTTTCTCATATTCTCTGTTAGATTCATCATCTTATTTCATGAGGGTAAGGAAATCAATTTTCATTTTTTTAAGTGAGAGAGTGTGAGGAAAAAATTTATCAAAAAATATTTTCTAAAAATCATTCCACCCCATATATTTTATCTCATTCTTGGGATTCTTATTTTTGGTCAATTACCACTATTGTTAAGATTCACCATCCATATGATAAATATCCAGTAGAACCTTTTCTTATTCAAAAAATTGATGGATGGGGAAGATATTCTCAATGGATTTGATCAATTGTTTCATGATTTTGGGATCGGATTATCCACTAAAATTCATTAGACTTTTAACATAAAGGAAGTAATCATATCTTTCTCTCTCTTAAGGGTATTTGGATTCTCTTCTTGATCCTGGTTTCTATTCACAACCTAAGTCAGCTAAGAGAGTATCGCCTTGATGTTTTAAATTACTTCTCTCATCTGGATTGTCATCTCGTTGGGGAAGTAATCCCATTTCCCTACACATTGATTCTTTACTCGATTCCTCCTATTTTTGATGTCATGACCTATCCCTCAAGTCCTGTTTCATGACTAACCAAATCCCACCTCCCATAGCTTAGGGGTTTGTGACTAGCACTGTGTAAGAATTTCCCACAAGGGGGAGGCATTTTCCTATGAATCTGTACACATGACCGTGTCCCAAAGAAAAAGTATTGAAACCCAAAACCCTGAGTAAACAGATATTCATCCAACAAAGAAAACTACTAAGAGTAACAATACAAATTACAAGGTGAACATGTCATAATACAAGCCCAACTAAAATAGAAAATTACAAGCTCCTAGATCTCGCCCTCATAAAACCCTAACATAAGGGTAGGTACAATAATTTATCTGAATGTTATTGAAGTGTACCACAGCTTTAGGGTCACCCTGATGCACTACATTTCTCCATCCCACCATGGACTCTATAAAATATATCGATTGACTACACAAGACATGACATGTATGGGAAAATACTATACAGTGATGAGTAAAACGGTACATATTAGGGACCCCAAACCACAAAGGTCAAACACATGTCAGACAACTAAAGAGGTACATGAGGTGTATCCCATAAGAAGTATAGTCAAAATGGTAAATAGATTCAGATCATGCTAGGATAAATATACTAATAAAGTACAAGAATATCTAAAACCAAGGAGACACAATCCGTAGGGGACACACTCCAAGTAATTGCATGAGACACACTCCGTGTAGGTGTAGGAGACACACTCTATATGAGACACACTACGTGTAGGTGAAAGAGATGCACTCATTAAGAGACACACTCTATATAGTCATATAAGACACATTATTTAGGAGAAACTCTGTGTAGGAATAATAGACACACTCTGTATGGGAATATAAGACACATTCATTAAGAGACACTCTGTGTAGGTAAAAGAGACACACTCAGTATAGGTCACAACCAGTCACAGGATTTCATCCTTAGTGTGCTCATTCTGGAAGCACCTAATCCTCTAGCCAATATTTCATACTCCATCCTCAACGAAAGGTCATATAGAGTATCCATAAATCATTGCTTCATTTCAAGGGTACCAACACCGCATATATATCATCAAAGGGACACACAGTTTAAGAGTTATGTGAATTTAAGTAAAAATGGTCTGGTTGGGTCTGGGTCTGGTCCGACAGGGTCCGACCAACCCTGGTCAAGCCTGGCCCAACCCGCCAGGTCTTTCCAAAAACATTAAGATGATCCAATATGTTGGTTCAGACTCAACCCAAGCCACTCCATTCCCCACAGACGTGGCAACTGTCCCGTCCACTCCATCTCTACGCAACCGGCCATCGAGTCAGCCACTACTCCCGCACACTATTTGTGAGACTGTGTGCCAGCCGGTCTGACATATAATCCTTCTACAATACTGGTATACTTCTCCATGGCCCACCATGGTTGTGGCTCCCATCTACACCCATGAACACACCACCATGAGCCCCACCAGCTTTATTAATCGAGCTGAAAGCCTCCATTTTCTGAGTGGTCGCGCTGCTGTGTGCTGCCATCGGCGTCTCTTTTTATGTGGGTTGTTGGTCGCACTCTGGTGATCCCTTTTTCAAAAATAAAGCACTCATATGACCCTCAGGTAACGTTATTTATCTCCACGCACTTGAATCCATGTTGTGACCCATTCCTCTAGTAAATTCTCAAGTGATGGTATCTCTAATGTCGCTTTGATCTGTCTATCATCATAATTGTTTCGCCTCCCCTAAGTCATCATTAAAATGTATCTTCTATTCCATATCATTTCACCAAGAAATCATTGTGCAAAAATATTCAATTAATATTCCCATAGATAATGTGATGAACACGTATAAAAAGAAGGGGAAAATCAGAAGTAACAACCGAAGGAATAGAATTCGTTCCATTTTCATTCTGGCATTGATACATTCCATTATATGGATCAAGAAAAAAATAATCAAATTTATACATATAAAAATATGAATAAGAATGATCATCCACATAAAAATTCCCACAAAATAATCTATCCCATTAGAAATAGTGATCCATGGGTCAACCTGTTTGTGGGTTGATCCACGTTCATCATTAATTCCATGAATATTGAAAAAAGGAATTGAAATAAAACCCCTACTCTGAAAGAGGAACAGTCATATAAGCGAATTTTTCATAGATGGGGATCTATCCATGAACATCCTCGATTATCCATTCATTATTGTTCCTCATTCATCATCATTAGTAGGAAACCATCCTACTCCTTCCTCAGGGAAACTTTAGGACTCCAGGGGAAATTCCCCTACATTATGAATTCTAATGATGATCCCTATCAGTGAATAATAGAGTAAATACATTAATGCGTTTATGTTTTTCCAAAACACTGCATTATAGAATCTCAGAGTCATCGCAACCCAATTCTGTTGAGTCTCTATGTAACACTGAAGAAATAAAATAAAATAAATTTTTAAGTGTGTTTTATTTTTTTCATAAAACATCTATTAATTAACATTTGTGACTAACCCATGTCGGCCGATGTTAGGACCCACATAAGGTAAAATCTCTATTTTGAGCTCAATAGTGCCTTTGGATTTCCTATCTAGGAACCCATTTAGATGTCACTAAAAATGCACACACACTACTTTTAATAAACATAAAAATAGTTTGAACATTTATTTCAGGCACCTCAGGCCTCGGAATCACATTTTCTCTTAGAACATGGTCATAAAATAATCCCATTTAATTTTAAAAAAAAAATACATGTAGTATTTGTTACATTACATTCTCCCCACCTTAGGTATTTATGTCCCTCCAAATCTATTTTTTTCATTTTTAGAATAAATAACCACTTTTTTGGTGAAGTGGGAACCTTGCAACTTTCATCATGCCCAAAACATAAAAAAATCATTACACTATACAAAACACACATTACACAATACAAAAAACAGTAGGTGCCAAACCAAAGCACATATCACGCACATACAAATTCAAAAAAATTCAAAGTAGCACATGTCCTGTTAGAATCATCATAGACTGTGACCCTTGAGCAGCTCACCCTACACACTATTCCCTATCATGATCATCCAAAACCATATCACTGGTGAAGACCCTACGAACATCAAAAACATCACTAAAAGTATTCAAAAACTTACCAGAAACATGTTCACTGAAAACTAATCAAACACAAACCATCAACGAAATGCCCCTTCCATCCAGGATCACCAATAGCGAGCAAGAGATAAGAAAAATGAATCTTATTGTAAGAGTGGAAACCAGATTCACCAAATCAAGACAAAAATGATCATAGACATCTAGGTTTATCCTCATGAAAATCCCACCATAGCTCTAATAGCCCCATCCCAAAGCCTCACAAAGAACCAACGCACAAGGCCGACCTAGCTTGGTGAGAAGGAGAAAAATTCTAGATCAAGGTTTAAAGGGGCAGGTCTAACTAGAGAGAGATGACCTTCGGATGAATTATGAAACCCAATCTTCAGAACCATTAGTAGAAATGTAGGGACCATCAGGTCATAAGATTAGCACTGGTCAATTGAAGAAACATGGATAAAGTCAATGCAACAAAGGAAAACATCCACCATAAGGAAACACCAAACCTTGACCAGACCAGATGCTTCAACTACTGACCATATCGAAGGAAGTCACCAGCTATAATGAACCCCCAATATCAAAAAATCAACCACCAAAAACACAAACCACAAAATATTCTTTGTGTAAACCCATAATTGGGTTTTATCACAAACATTTGGGCAATAATAGTGGTGGAAACAGTAGTGAGGGGTCACAAAATGGCAGGGAACCACCACCCAACAGGGGAACAGTGACAACCTGCAAGATCCGGCATGATAGAAAATAAAGGAGGAAAAGGAATAGTGCCTCAGAAGAAGATTAAGTGAATGGAAAGAATATGGTGACCAAGACATACAGGGAGAACATCTGAACAGATGAGAGGAGGTAGAGGAAAAGATGAATGCAATGATAGGGATACATAGAATGAATATTATCCTCCCACAACCACATGCTTTCCTAGTAATTCTTGTGCCACCACTGAATGCACACTAGAGGAATCGATCACCCATAGATGGCCAACTCTTATCGATACTTGATCACTACCAGGAACTCTCCAAAATTCACCCCCATGTCAACGTCCAACTCTCCCCATTCAATGATGTGTGAAGGGTTGTTTACATATCTCCTTAGCTGGGATATATGAAATACACTGTGCAGATGCTCTAGCTATAGAGGTAGATCCAAGTTGTATTCCACCTTACACAATCCATGTAGTTGATTAGACAATAAAAAAACATATTTTGATTACATTTTCAGGGTATTAAATGTTCATTTTTGATCTTATGGGCCTGAGTTAGTGGATTTTAATTTTGAACATCCATTCTAATCATTTATGCAATTCATGCCTAATATGAACCACTTTAGGCCCAATGTTTCATCTAATTTTAAAGAATGTAATAATCCATATTTTAATTTTATATTTTGGTAAATGGATATAAACATAAATATAAACTTTTTTCATTCATGGATCAATGGAGGATTCATAAAGGATGATGAGGATATTTGGTGATGAAAGGAAAGAATTTTGGAGAGGGAAAATTGGATATCATCCCACCGATAGGAATGTGGGGCCCACAATACAGGCCCCATGAAGCCCAAAAATCTTGGGAGGATATAAGACATATATATGAACAAATAATTATCTTGGATCCAGTGCTAATTCTTCCTAAATTGTGGAGATTATGGTGGCCCAATTTGAAGATTCAATTCTGGACCAGATTCTGTGGCCCAGAAAAACAGACTTCTATATATATCATATCATTCGAACGGATTATTATTTTTGTCCGAAATTTATAGGATGTTAAGGAAAATCCAGGACTTAATTTAAGTCTTCTAGGTCCCACTCATATTCAGCCTTCTAGAAGGTCCATTCAGCGCCGCTTTCATGTGGATGCAAGCTGGCTACAACTTCGGGGCAAGAAGTGGAATGGTCTCTCTACATTAATGTTCCACCCACATTTCCCCAACACAATTAATTAAAGGCACATGGGATATTGGGGGCTCGGCCAAGGCTTCATTTTTTCCTATTTAAGGCAGTAGTGGTGGAGTATTTATGGATCTTGGAGATTTGTTTTGATTGTAATGTTATTATGCCAAATTATCATTATAGCATTTTTCCTTCCCATGTAAGTAGTTCGAATCACCTTAGTTTTTAATAAAAGTGTTACTTCATGTCATTTTCTAATCTTCCTCTTATCACCTTGATACCATTGCCTCAATTTGTGAATTTATTCACACCAAACCTTATGATTTTGTTCAATCAACGGTGGTGTGATCGTGTTTTTTTGTTGTTGTTTATTTTACATCTTCAATTCCACCCTGGAAACTCTACTTCCCGCTTCTGTTGAGAACATGTTATCAATGGAGGGCTATCTCTTTTATGTGTTGATCTAAGGGAGTATTAAGGGTCTGGATTGGATGTTATTTCTCACTCTATAAATGTTATTAATTTCTTTTATTTGAGTTTCTTTCATTAAATGAGTTTCTCTCTTCCTCTTCCTTATTGAATTTATTCACCCCACTTTTATGTGCTAAGTATATTCTTTACCTTGGAGTGATCATGAAAATAATCTTTCAAGTGTATAGATTATTAGAATGTTTTTTTGAAGGTGTGTAATCACTAACTGATCAGGGTAGTTTGAATTCATTTCATGAATCCTTCTTGAGTTAATGAAATTGAAATCGTAAAAAAAAAGGAATTCATCCAATCCACCCTGAGCAATAACCTAGGATCAACTCATTTCTCATAAATTGAATTCACATAGATCTTATTGATCTTTTAAAACTCATCTAAAAAACCCATGTTGGCCACTTCATATCCAAAAATCCATCTCTTTATATTGTGTGTCTAAGGGTTCTTCTTAGGTATCTGAGGATTCGACAACCCAAGATACACTGCAAGTGACCGCTTGACCCATAAAACTTGGGTAAAATTGTGAGAAACCAAATTTTGGCGTCGTTTTCGGGGACCAAGTAAGTTCCTTAGACAAAAACCTTCTTTTCTCACCCCCATTCTTCTATTCTCACCAAATATCTCTTATCTTTTCCCTTTCTCGCTTTTTTTTTCTTTTGGCGCATGTCTGCCTACACCCACGATAACTCAAACAGGCTAGTTAGGGTAGAAGGTCATAGGATATGGGAGCCAAGTACACCATTGGATAATAATCTTCATAATACCCCAGAGTTAAAGGTTGGGTCAATTTCAATGGAAGGTCTTCAAAGAAACCAACTCATAAACACTAGTGGGAACCAAAATGGAATTCCATATGAGGCAGCCCCAAATTTGGGGAATTCAGTCAATCAAACCATGAATGACTACCTTAACCCTACATGGACCAATACACCCTCTTGCATTAGGAATTATTTCCTAGGAGATGCCCAATTTATCTTTAAACCTCATGTCCTAATCCACCTTCCATCCTTCCATGGGATGGAGTTAGAAATTCCTTACCTTCATGTCGAGGAGTTCAATGACATTGTTGAAAACCATGTGCTCACCACATCAAATTGAGTCAACTAAGATGAGGCTCTTTCTTTGCTCACTTAAGGATCGAGAAAATATCTAGTTAAATAATCTAAGACCTTCATCAATCCACACTTGGAACCAACTGCAAAGATAATTTTATAGAAAATACTTCCCCCATCACTAAACCATTACACTAAAAAAGAGCATCCAAAACTTTTTTGAAAAAGAGGGAGAGTCATTTTATGAAACATGGGAGAGGTTAAAAGACACCCTAAACATGGATCCACACCATGGTTTTTCTATTCCTAAACAAGTAATAATTTTCTATGACGGTTTGGGCCTGGGGAACAAAAAATTCATTGACATGATGTCTAATGGGACATTTAAAAACAAATCCCCAAATGATGCTTACGAGTATCTAGAAATCCTTTCTGAACAAAACCAAACATGGGGAACATCACCTTATTCGGAGAAGCCTCAAAAAACTACTGTAATGAATACACATAGAGAATAGGAATGCCTTAGTGTGAAACTTGCAGCACTCTCTAGGAAGGTTGAAGAGATAGACCCTAGGAAAATCCATGAAATCCAAACTGTAGACCCTGTTTGCACAATCTATGACAAACATGACCTCAAAACAGACAACTTCCCACCCATTCCATCTATCAAGGATGTTCTTTTAGAAGGACTACCTGCTGAAGTCAATGCCCTAAACTTTAAAAAGCCCCAATACCCAAACACATTCAACCCAAGGTATAATGACCACCCGGGCTTCCGATGGAAAGATAACCAACAACCAAGCCAACCACAAGGACCAAACCCCTACCCTACAAACAAATTTCAAAACCATAACCAATTCCAACATCCTCCAGTCCAATACCAACAACCCATCCAACAACCAAGGTATCCCCATGGGATAACACAACCAACACAAGCCCCTTCCCAATCTGTCCCTCTCCCAATCCTTGAACAACTGTGAAAAAAATAGAATGGATGAACTCAGAAGTCTCATCCCTGAAAAAAGAACTTCAAACCATTAAAACTAGAAAGGCACCCATGCCCACAAAAGCCTTTCCACAACAAACATCAAGGGGATAGACGAGTTGCACTCAAACAACTCATTAGCAACTAAAGGCTATGACAGTTTTGAGAAGTGGAAAATCAATTTAGAAACCTGAACAAATAGTTCAAAACCCACCTGAAGATTCAAAATCTAGTGAAAAAAAAATCAAAAACATGAAAAAAATGAAGATAATAATAAAAATGTGAAAGAAACAACTCTTCAAAAAACAACCCCACAACCTGCCCCATTTCCTCAACACATGAGGGGGAAAACCAAGCCAGAATTGTGTGAAACATTGAGGGAAATATTCTCACAGGTCAAGTTGAACATTCCACTCCTTGATGACATTAAAACAATTCCTTCATACTCAAAATACCTTAAGGACCTCTGCACATTTAAACAGAAATTCTCACATATGAACCAAGTCCTTTTGGGAGAAAATGTTAGCACAACAATCCAAGGAACCCTTCCTCCAAAGATGAAAGACCCAAGATGCCCTTATATAAATGTTGAACTAGGAGAGAACAAAGTTGTCAAAGCCTTGTGTGATCTAGGAGCCAGTGTGAACCTCATTACTTTTTCTATGTATTGTTAGTTAGGGTTCGAAAAATCCAACCCACATCTGTCACTCTTTAACTTGTTGATCGTAATATTCGAGTTCCAAAGTGGATCTTAAAGGATGTTTTGGTGAAATTTGATAATTTCATTTACCCAGGTAACTTCATATTTCTATACAATCTCCCAAGATTAGGTCCTAGAGAGAAAACCCCAATCATCATTGGTCATCCCTTCCTTGCAACAATCAACTCTGTTATCCGAGTCTGAAATTGGAACATGACCATCACCTTTGGAAACATGAGTCTAGGCTTGAACATCTACAATTAAAACTCTCAAATTGGGGATGATGAAGAGATCCATGAGGTTAATTGGATAGGTAGTGTTGATAGTGAACTCAAGGAACATCAAGGAATTACCGAAGGATGTTTAAGTTAAGAAGAGATTGATTTTCTTTGTTCACATTAGGGAAATTTTTCTCCTTGGATTGAATCTCTTTCAAATAGCTCTATTGATGATTTTTTTGAATCGCCAATCAATAATACCATGGGTAAAATCAATAACATCGAGTCCATACCCATTCATGAAACTACTCTAGCTAATTTATTGCGTGAAAATTCCTTTCACAAGGAACCAATTTGGTCAAGAAATCTGAACAAAGAAATCGATTTCAATAAAAAGTCTCATCCTTTCTTGGAAATTGATAACCACTCGGATCTTGAATTTAAGGTTTTACCTTCATCACTCAAGTATGCATTCTTAGGGGACAATCAATCCTTTCCTGTTTTCATTTCTTCCTCTCCTGAATCTGATCATGAGAGGATGCTTCTAGATGTCCTTAGGAGACACAAGAAAGCCATTGGATGGACCCTATCTGATATTCCTAGGATTATCCCACTTATTGGGACTCATAGAATTGTTCTAGAATTCGATTCAAAGCCATGCCGTCAACCTCAGAAGCGACTCAATCCTAATATCATGGAAGTAGTGAGAAAAGAAATTTTGAAATTATTAAAAGATGGTATCATCTATCCTATAGCTAAGAGTGAGTGGGTTAGACCAATCCATTTGGTTCCAAAGACGGCGGGAATCACAGCAATAACCAATAAGGATAGAGATATGCTTCCAACAAAGGTTAGTATTGGATGAAGAGTTTTTATTGACTATAGGAAGCTCAAATCTTGTACCAAGAAAGACCATTTCCCCTTGACCTTTATTGACCATGTCCTCGAGCAAGTGGTGGGTCATCAATTCTACTCCTTCCTATATGGATTCTCATGGTATAATCAAATCGAAGTCTCCTTAGAGGATCAAGGAAAAACAACCTTCACTTGTCCATTCGACACTTTTTCCTTCAAGTGCATGCCCTTTGGGTTATGTAATGACCCCGGTACCTTCCAGCGGTGCATGATGGGAATCTTCTTGGACATGCTGGGGGATGGTTTAGAGGTCTTCATGGATGATTTCTCCATCTTTGGGGATACTTGTTAGGGATTCCTTCTAAATATTGAAAAGGTTTTGTCAAGGTGTGAGGATAAGAATCTTATACTAAATTGGAAAAAATTCCATTTCATTGTAAGGGAAGGACATGTTCTAGGTCATCTGGTATCTGGTAGAGGGATTAAAGTTGATAAAGCTAAGGTTGACATCATTTGTCACCTTCACCCTCCTAAAACTGTAAAGGAAGTGAGGTCCTTATTAGGACATGATGGTTTTTATAGAAGGTTCATTAAGTATTTCAACTCTATTTATCGACCACTTTGTGCTCTATTGGTGAGATATGCTCCATTTTTATGGATAGAAAGCTGCGATGAATCATTCTCTATAATCAAGTCAACTCTTATATCTCCACCTATCATGAAATATCCAAATTGGAAACTTCCTTTCGAGCTCATGTGTGATGCAAGTGACTTCTTTGTAGGAGCAGTATTAGGAAAACGGTGTGAGAAAACTCCATGTGTCATTGCTTATGCAAGAAAATATTTAAATGATGCACAAATACACTACACCACCACTGAGAAAGAGTTTCTTGTTGTTGTCTTTGACTTAGATAAATTCAGGTCTTATCTCTTAGGATCACCCATCATTGTCTTCACTGACCATTCAACCCTAAAATACCTTTTTCAAAAACAAGATGCCAATGCAAGATTAATTAGGTGGTTCGTTCTTCTTCAAGAGTTCTATTTAACCATTAATGGTAAAAATTGTGTTGAAAATGTTGTAGTTGATCACCTCTCTATGATGGAATTCAAAGACAACTCACACCACCTCTCTGTGTCTGATTCATTTCTCGATGAGCACCTCTATTCAGGGTGTGATTTCCCTTGGTATGCTGACATAGAATACTATTTGGTGACTGGTGACATTCTAAAATTCTTGGGGACCCAAGCTTAGAGTAAATTCTTTTCTAATGTCAAACACTATGTGTTTGATAATACTTACCTCTTCAAGTTCTGTTCGGATCAAATCATCAGGAGAGGTGTTCCCGAGTCTGAACAAGACTCCATTCTAAAATTTTGTCATGGAGAGGCATGTGGAGGCCACTTTTCTACAAAGAAAACCACGAAAAAGGTCCTCCAAAGTTGTTTCTACGGGCCGAACCTCACTAAGGATTCCTTCCAATTCTGAAAAAGTTTTCCTCTGTGTCAGCAATTAGGATCCATTTCCAAAAGGAATCAAATGCCCCTCACTCCCATTCTGGTCATTGAAATCATTGGTTGTTGGGGAATTGATTTCATGGGACCCTTTCCAAACTCTAAGGGATACCTCTACATCCTCTTAGCTATTTATTGTGTCTCAAAATGGGTTAAATCCATTCCCACCAAGTTGAATGTCCATCATGTTGTGATCTGATTTCTGAAAGAGCATATATTTTCTAGATTTGGAATTCCAATGGCTATAATAAGTGATCAAGGAACCCATTTATGTAATCTCCCATTCCCTTCACTCATGTCTAAGTATGTAATTTCTCATAAAGTTTACACTACGTACCATCCTCAAACCAATGGTCAAGCTGAGTTAGAAAATAGGGAGATTAATTAAATTCTTGAAAAAACTGTCAACCCCTCTAGGAAAGATTGGTCTGAGAAACTCTTGGATTCTCTTTGGTCATATCGTACAGTATTCAAAACCATCCTATTAATGTCACCATATAGGTTGGTTTATGAAAAATCATGCCATTTACCTATTGAAATTGAGCATAAGGCATTTTGGGAAATCAAAAAAAATGAATTTCGGCATTTCTTTAGCTGAAGAAAAGAGGAAATTGGATCTTAATAAACTTGAGGAACTTAGGATGGAGGCTTATGAAAATTCAAGGTTAAATAATGCTAGATTTCAAGCATACCAATCTAGGAATATCAAAGTCAAAAAAAAATCGAACTGGGAAAACATGTGCTCTTGTATAGTTCAAAACTTCATTTACACCTAGGAAAGTTAAGGTCTAGATGGTTAGGTCCATTCATAGTGCATCATGTCTACCCCCATGGGGCAGTAGAGATTTAGGATCCCATGAGTGGTAACATTTTCAAGGTCAATGGTCATTGGTTAAAACCATTCATTGAATCATTCAATAAACAGAAAATATATGTAGAGTTAACAGAGGCAACCTATGAACCAGGAAAAATTGATAGATTTAGGATCCATGTCGGGATAACTACGTTAAACAAAAGCACTGCACGGGAGGCCACCCATGGTTTTCATGTTTCCAATCTTTGAGAATCATCTTTTGTTTCCTTCTTCTTCATTTTGTTATTTTAAAAAAATATAGATTGTTGACCAGTTCTTCTTTTATGAGTAAGGATGGGTATGAAAGGGGAGCACTGTATTCATCTGTGTCACGCGGTGTGATCCCTGGGTAATACCTTACCCAGAAAATAGTAAGACGACAATGTATCATCAGTTTATTTTTATTTTATGTTTTTCTAGGTATTTTAAAAAATATATTGTTGACATGTTCTTCTTTTATGAGTATGGATGGGTATGAAAGGGGAGCGCCGTATTCATCCGTTTCATGCGGTGTGATACCTGAGTAATACCTTACCCAGAAATTTAATAAAATACAATGTATCATCAGTTTATGTTATTTGTTTGTTTTTTTAGATTAAAAAAAATAAAATATATATATATATTAAAAAAAATTAAAGGCATGTCATAGGTCATTGGGAAAAGTTGGTCATAATTGTCCAAGCCATTGGGAGTCAAACCAGAATTGAAGGGAGACATGGGAATGCATTTTCGAAATCAACCACAAGGTGACTTCATTCAATAATTTTCATTTTCAATGTCTTCATTGAACTTGTATCCTACCCCTTCTATGTTTCAATTCTTTAAACACTGGGGACCGTGTTATTCTAAGTTGGGGTGGGGGAGATGAAAATGTGTGGAAGGAAAAATTTCATTAAACTTGAACAGGATAACACACATTCCAAACTCTGAAATTGGATTTCAAATAATTTTTCATTCCTTGATTCTGATTTTAATACAAGATTATGTTCATGTGCATAGATATTGGAAAGTGCGGTTATCCGATATGATTTTTCAACGTTTATATTTTCATCCAATTATTTTAAAAAAACAATGCACATCCTTTAGATTGTGGGGTATTAGTTTGAGATCATGGGGTCCATAATAAATAGCATAGGATTGGCGATCATTTTAATATTAACATGAGTATTCAAAAAAATCAATTGCGCGTAGAGAAATGAATTGACCTAATGTGTGGCTTTCGGCACTTGGGGATCGTGACTCCATAGTTGTCTGGCCCAGAGTTGGGCATTTTATCTCTATTTGTGGTAATTTGATTTTTTTTATTGAGTTAACTCGAGATGATGCCCGAGTATGTGAGCTTCACTTGGTTCCCTAAGGTCTTTGAGCCTGGGATTCATCGACGAATTCTTGCTACATGGGTTGACTCGATTGAGTGCAATTTCAATTTCCATGGAAAAATTGTAAAAAATCCAAAAAAAACATAAAAAACAAATAAAATAAAAAAATTAGTACTCATCTTATTATTAAAATTTTATTTCACCTAGCGCTTCCATTTTTCTCCCTCAAATGAAAATGAACACCCATGTCTATTGTGACACACAACACTTCATCATGCTTAATTGAATTTGGATGAAATATGCCGATTAATTTGAACAAAGGAATGGGCATGGGCATGAGATATGCATGTATACATATCATGTTTTAAATGATTTTTATGGGTTTCATAATTTTTTGGTATGAGATCTTTGGGTGAGAAATGTGTATTAAAATGTTTTTGGAAAAGGTCATTCAAATTTCATTTTTGTGAGATATATTTTCCTCGGTACTAGAAAAACTCAGGTTGGGGGTGTGATTATCCAATAAAAACACATATTTCGATTACATTTTAAGGGTATTAAAGGCTCATTTTTGATCTTATTGGCCTGAGTTAGTGGATTTTAATTTTGAACATCCATTCTCATCATTTATGCACTTCATGACTATGCACCAATTAAGGCTCAATGTTTCATATGATTTTATATAATGTAATTATTAGTATTTTAATTTGATATTTTGGGAAATGGATATAAACATATATATGAACATTTTACTTTAATGGATCAATGGAGGATTCATAAAGGATGATGGGGATATTTGGGGATTAATGGAAACAATTCTGGAGAGGGCAGATTGGCTATCATCCCACGGATGGGAATTTGGGGCCCACAATACAGGACCAATGAAGCCCAAATTCATGGTAGTCTAGAAGAAATATAGAGGAACAAAGTATAATTCTGGATCTAGAGCTAATTCTTCCTAAATTGTGGTGATTAAGGTGTCCCAAGTTGAAGATTGAATTCTGGGCCAGATTCTGCAGCCCAGAAAAACAGCCCATTATGTATATCATATCTCTCGAACGGATTGTTATTTTGGGATGATATTTTACAGACTATTAGGATACATCTGGGGATTCATTTAAGTCTTCTAGGAAACACTCATATTCATCCTTTTAGAAGGTCCTTTCGACGCGTCTTTCAGGTGGATGCAAGCTGGCTACAACTTCGGGGAAAGAAGTGGAAAAGTCTCTCTACATTAATGTTCCATCCACCATTCCCCAACACAATTAATTAAAGGCACATGGGATGTTGAGGGCTCGGACAAGGATTCATTTTTTCCTATTTAATTTAGTATAGGTGGAGTATTTTGGGATCTCAGAGCTTTGTTTTTATTGTAATGTTATTATGCCAAATTGTCTTTGTAGAATTTTTCCTTCCCATGTAAGTTGTTCGAATAACCTTAGTTTTTAATAAAAGTTTTTCTTGTTCTCTTGTTCTGTTTTTCCTATTATCACCTTGATACCATTTCCTCAAGGTGTAAATTTATTCACACCAAACCTTGTGATTTTGTTCACACAATGGTGGAGTGATCATGTTTTTTTACGTTGTTGTTTATTTTACTTCTTCAATTCCACCCTCATAAGTATACTTCCCGCTTCCGTTGAGAACATGTTATCACTGTAGGGATATCTATTTTATGGTTTTATCCAAGGAAGTATCAAGGGGATGGATTGGATGTTATTTCTCACTCTATAAATGTTATTAATTTCTTTTATTTTAGTTTATTTCATTAAATGAGTTTTTCTCTTCCTCTTCCTTATTGAATTTATTCGCCCCACTTTTATATGCTAAGTAGATCCTTTACCTTGGAGTGCTCATGAAAATGATCCTACAAGTGTATAGAATATTAGAATGTTTTTGTGAAGGTTTTTAATCAGTAAGTGATGAGGGTAGTTTGAATTCATTTCATGAATCCTTCTCGAGTTAATTAAATTGAAATTGTAAAAAAATGATTTCATCCAATCCACCTGAAGAAATAACCTAGGATTAACTCATTTCTCATAATTTGAATTCACATAGATCTTAGTGCTCTTTTAAAACTCATCTAAAAAACCCCAAGTTGTCCACTTTGTAGCCAAAAATCCATCTCTTTATATTGTTTGTCTAAAGGTTCTTTCTTAGGTCTCTGAGGATTCGACAAACCAAGATGCACTACAAGCGACCGCTTGACCCTTAAAACTTGGGTAAATTTGGGTGAAACCTACAGTATCATAAAATGATGGATGAACCTCGAATATAACATGCCGCACCAGAAAAATCCTTTTAACCCACGTCCCAGAGAGACCCTAACGAACCCATGCTCTCCCTCCTCAAACTCCATAGTGTCACTATTGTCTATAAACATAGGACTTTTTTCAACTCTGTGTAGTCTTCATCCACTCTTGGATGACCTGCACCTTCTCTTTAGTAGCCTTCACCAACTTTGGGAATCTGGACGATGAATTTATGGGGTAAATCTAGAAAAGTTTCAGCCTATAGGGTCTCTCTTACAAGGCCTCAAACGGTGTCATACCAACGGTTGAGTGGTTGCTATTATTGTAGACAAAATCCATTAGGGTAGGTGATCATCCCAAATAAGGCTAAAATCGAGGATGTAAGAACATAGAATGTCCTCAAGGACCTGAATGGTCCCCTCCGTTTGATTATTTTTCTATGGGTGTAAAGCTATGTACAAGTATATTTGATCCTAAAATGCGTCTTGAAATCCCTTTTATAATCACGAAGTAAAGTGCGTGTCACAATTAGAGACTATCATATATGGGACTCTATGGATTCGAACTATCTCTTGTATGTAGAGGTGTCTCAATCTATATACTGAACTTTATTTCCAAATCGCTAGGTAGTGGGACGGCTTGGTGAGTTGGTCAATGATCACCCAGATGGTATCGTACCCTCTGGATGTGCATGGTACACCCATCACAAAGTTCATCGATATTCCATCCAACTTCCATTATAGAACCTCAAGGGGTTGAGTCAAACCCATTGGAACCTGGTGCTCATCTTTCACATGATGACATGTGTGGAATCTATAAACAAACTAAGACACTGTGTTCATCATCCCCAGCCACCAAAACTGATTTCAAAGGTCCATGTATATCATTTTCACACCTGGATCACCAGTAAAAGGGAGGTATGGAACTCCCTTAACACATCCTCCTGTAACTTTTCCGGTACCACTGTGTGTCCTCAAAAAAGTATGATATGCTCCCCACCTTTTTCATATCCATCTGGGGTATGCCATTTGGATGTCTGAGCATGTTTATTATCACAGGTAGTATCTACAATATATACCTCCCTGACTCGCTATAATATTTGAGGGGTAACTACCATAGACTAGAGATAAGAAACTCCATCTCTATCTATAAAGGATATCTGAAGAGAGGAAAACTGCTCTGAGGCCTCGTTCAGTAGTTGTGAACTTGATCTTTAACTGAGAGAAACTACCACCACATTACCCTTCACAAGAGTATAGACTATCTTGAAGTCATATTCATATAGAAACTCAAGTCAGCACCATTTTCTTATATTCATATCCTTCTATGAAAATATATACCTAAGACTTTTTTTGTCTGAGTAGATGATAAATTGGTCAGCCATATGGTAGTGTCACCACATATTCAATGAAAATACTACCACCGCAAAATCCTAATTATGGGTTGTGTTGTTCTGTTTATGTTATCTCAACTAATATGAATCATAGGCAATCACCACTTTACCATGCATCAATACATAACCAAGACTGGTCCCTAATGCATTGTAGAACACCATGTATTTGTCGCCCTCCTCAGAAAATCCCAACATGGGAGCACTAATCAAACTCTGTCCCGACTGTTGAAATCTCTCTTAGCACTTCTTCGTCCACACAAAAGTTTTCCCCTTTTGTGTCAAGGATGTACTGGATGCTGATACTCTATAAACATCAAGTACAAACTTCTAATAGTACCCAAACAACCCAAAGAAACTCCACACCTCAATAAAGTTATTAGGTGGATCCCAACCAAGCACTGCCTCTATCTTTACTGGATCTAGTGTAACTCCATCCTCTGAAATAATGTGTCCTATAAAGTGGAACTCTTTTATCCCAAAGTAAAACTTTTAGAGATTCTTGTAAATATTTTGGTCTCGGATAATGACCAAGACCATCCTCGAGTATATCGTTTTCTCCTCCTCTGATGTCGATTACACCAAGATGTCATCAAATAAGACCACTACCAATAGGTCTAGGTAATGCTGGAATATCCTAGTCATGAGAACCATGAACACTACTAGGGATTTTTTCACATTAAAGGTAATAAATATGTACATGTAGTGTCTATAGAGATATCTGAAAGCCATCTTCGGAATGTCCTCATCCCACACTGAAAGCTGATGATAGCCGGATTTGAGGTCTATCTTAGAGAACCATCCCGCTCACTTCAAATGATCGTAGTGGTCATAAATACTCAATAGTGGATACTTATTCTTCTTGGTCACCATATTTAGGCACCATAAGTCCAAAAATAATCTCAAGATCATATCTACCTTCTTGGAAAACAATACAGGGGCTGCCCATGGTGAAACACTGGGTCTCACGAATCTCATCATCTACAAGTCCTCCAAATGTACACTCAATTCACGAAGCTCTGCGGGATCCATAAAATATGCTGGTGTAGATATTAGTGTCGTCTATGGGTATAGTTTAATGCAGAAGTATACCTAGCTGCGAGGAGGTATCCAAATATCATATTTCAGAAAGAATCCCTCATACTCATCCACCACTATAAGAATCTGAGAACTCGTCTCATCCAATGCACTGAGGGTCATGTTATCCAACTGATGTGGGATCGACTTCACCCTTCTATGTGTGTGTCCATCTTGCGCTAATTTTGTTTTATTTTCATCAATAAAGGAAAACCTAGTCCCATTTTCGTGGAAACACCACATTGTGCACCTAAAATAGTCGATCTGAGCATGAATTCTCGATTATGAGTCCACACCCAGAATAAAAAAGTAAGACCTTCTATGCTGCCACCAAGAGATCCCAACTGAAACTCTTTCTCCCAAGAATAATGGCACACTATCAACACCTGTGTGTGATCATCGAATCTATTACCGAAGGAGTCTCTATACATAGGGATCGAGTCAACGGTACGACTGGAATTTATGTGTATCTAACAAGGGTCAAGGAGGGAGAAGGGTGACTGGAACTCGTGTCTATCAAAACTACATCTAGCATGGAGAATACATAGATTGTACCTCTAATAATAATGGGAGTCTTAGGATCATAATCCTCCATCACCTAAAGCTAGTTCCGCCCATATCCACAACCTTCTTGAGCTGGAGGTTGACAACCTAGGGGTGGTGGTGGTAGTTCCTCAAACCTCCATCCACCTTAAACCACTTGTCCCGCTCATCTTCCATGTTCACCACCTAATAGATGACCTTGATCCAAGATCTGTAAATACCTTAGAAGTCCCTTGACCATCTTTGGGTGGGTCATACGCCTGGTCAGACAATCTCTAGCCATATGTCCCTGACTACTGCATGTGTATCACAACCCTTCCACTGGACAACATTCTCTACCATGGGAGCTTTTTACAGCTAATATCATGTCCTTTAGTCATCCATTGGACATTTAGGTTATCTTGAATCTCTGCATCAGTTTTTGATTACCTGCTACTAAAGACCTAACTAGAAAATTCTAGGGGGTAGTGACAACCGCTGGTGCCTACTCCTCAAGAATGATCTCTACCAGTAGAGCTCTCCCCAGTGCCTCGTCATGAATATGGATGCTAAGAGATATCATCTATGTCATTATTTCTCAGTGTAGTCAATTATTAAAGGAATGAGCACTGAATAATGAGTCTCGCACCGTATTTGTAGAGTAGCGAGAAAGATCCGTGAATCTTCTTGAGTACTCTTCCACCATATGGATACCCTTTTACAGATGCATGATCTCTTGTATATGGACAGTGTGTAACATTGCTTGATAGAACTCCTCCCTAAAGCGACACTCAAAGTCTCCCTAGGTGAGGGTCAACTCCTCATATATCTGGATCATCAAGATCCACCATCTTCCTATCGATCCCTATAGAATACTCACAAATAGTACTTCTATCTAGTCAAAAGGCATCCTTACTAGGAAAAAAACTCATGTCACTGCCTCCAACCAGTCCTCATCTTCCTGAGGATATATCTCACCTTGAAACCTAGGAAGTCATTTTCTCTAAAACACATGCAACCCACTGAGCCTACGTGCATCCTTTACCAGTAATGCTGATAAGAACTGCTGATCTTCAGGTACTGGTATCACAGATACACAACCAGGTGGTTCTATCTATGGAAACAGTCCATGTATTGATGCCTAATCTCTCGTCGAACCATCGTTGTGGTTTCACCCTAGAATATGGGTTGGCTACTTGAGTGGAAGCATCCTGAAACAGAACAAGATGTACCACAGCCAAAAGAGTATACCTGGGGATCTTGTTAGGAAGTACATGATAACATACATGATTATAATATGTTGTATGAACAACTAATTTCCCATGAAACTAGTGTTTTCATGTACTGAGTTGGAAAGAAGAATTCATGGTCCTAGTGTATAGATATGTCATCTATTGCACCAACACTAGGTTCCCTAGCCTGAAATCCGAAATTGAAACATTTAACATTGTTTCCCCAAAACAAAAGTAAAACTGACCACCCTTTAATACCACTCTATCACGGCACATCTCCCATGTCCCATGATGTGACTTCCCCATGCCGGCCTCTAATAGGCCAGGGGTTGGCGACTAGCACCGAGTAGGCATTTCACACAAAGCGGAGGAATTTTCCTATGAACCTTCACACACACACTCGTCCCCATGAAGAAGTATTGACACCAAAAACACTGAGTATATAGATATGCATACCACTAATACAACCATTGATAGTAACAGTATAAACTCATTGGTAAACAGTTCTGAATAGATGACCAAATGAAATATAAAAGTACCAGCTACTGTATCCCATCCATAGAAAACCCTACCTAAATGGAAGGTATAGTAAGCTAGTGTTGAAGCGTACCATGTCTGTCAGGTCACCCTAATGCACCACCTATATTCGGCTCATCAAGTACTTCCTAAAAGCTATCAATCATCTTCACAATACACAACACATGTGGGAGAATCCTATACAGGGATGAGTAAAACAATACTTTGTAAGGACCCCAAACCACAAAGGTAAAATAAAAGGAAAACTTCTAAGGAGGTACACGAAGTATAGCCTCTATGAAATACATTAAACTGATTCATTAGATTCATCTCACACTAGAATACATGTAATAAGAAATTCCATGCATAACCAAATCCAAGGAGACACACTTTATAAGAGACACACTCTGTGTAGGCGTAACAGACACACTTCATAAGAGACACACTTTGTATAGGCACAAGAGATGCTCTCTGTATGAGACACACTTCTTATGGGAATAGGAGAAACACTCTTTAGGAGGCAGACTCCATGTATGATTAAGATACACACTCCTTATAGGTCTCAACCAGTCACAGGATTTCGTCCTCAGCATGCTCGTTCAGAAAGCACCTACTCCCTTGGAAAATAGTTTTCATGCCAAACTTCATGAAAGGTCACATAGAGTATCCCAAAAAGAAGACATCATCACGAGATTACCAACGCTATAAATTTCATGTCAGATATCCACACGGTTTAAGAGTTATGGTCATTTTAGAAAAAAATAGACAAGATGGGTACGGGTCCCTCTTGACCCGACCTATAGAGTCAATTCGGTACACTAGGCAGGCCTTGCTACCGGCCTAACCTGAGATCTTCAAACCTGCCTATTCAGACATGGTCCAGTTCAGTCTTCCGAAATGCGGCGGTTTCCATGTCCACTCTAGCTCCACACAGCCAGCCATCGAGCTGGTAGCTTCTCCCGCACATGGTCCGCGGGACTGCGTGTAAGTCAGTCTGATGTGGTGTCCTTACACATCTACATTACACTCAGATGTTTCCATTCATAGACATGGATCTTTTCACCACCTATGTCCATGCTGTCATTGTCCCCTCCACCACTGGTTGTCGAGCCAGCAGCCGCCTGCTTCCAGGTGGTCATGCTTCCACACACCCCCACCGACATTGTCGGTGTCTCTCCTTCTGCAGGTCACCGGTCACACTCTAGTGCTCCTTTTTCAGAACGTATGAACTATTGTGACCCTAGGGTCTTGTTCTTCATCTCCATGGGATCAAATAAAAAAATTTACTCATTCATCTAGTAGATGCTCGAGTGGTGGTATATCTAGTGTCCCTTTGATTCTTCCATCATCATCACTATTGCACATATGCTAGGTCGTCGTGAGGTTGGATCTCTAATTCCAGATCATTGCACCCAGAAATAGTATCAAAATTATTTTCCATTCATATTTATGTGAAGTGTGAGATGAACGTTTAGAACAATAAGGGGGTAAAGAACAAGTAAACCCCCAAGGAACTGACCATGGTCATCGTTCATTCAAGACAAGATCACTTCTATTGGAAGGATCATGAAATATGATAATCAAATATAGATACCCAACAATCCAAATAATAATGATCATCCCCAAAACAATTCCAATAAAATAAACCATCCTGTAAGAAAGATTGATCCAAGGGTCAACCAGTTCGTGGGTGGATATGTGTTCATCTTTAATTCCAATAACGGGGAAAGAAAAAATTAAAATAAAACATCTATATTAAAAGAGGATTATTTTGAGGAGATAATTATTCGTTTATATTGATCCATCCATGAACATCCTTGGTCCATCGTTTTTCTATCATTCATCATTTTTCATCATCATCAAGAGACCTTAATTCTTCTTACTTAGGAAAACCTTAGGTCTCTAGGTGAAATTCTCTGTTGTTATGAATTCTAATGTTGGTTCCAGTATCTGATTAATGAAGGAAATGTGTTAACGCATCTCAGTGTTTCCACAATGCAACATTACAGTGTCGCAATGTTTCTGCATCACAGTGCTATTGAGTGGTTGTGTATCATTAAAAAAATAATATAACTTTTAACTATATTTTATTTTTCTCTTAAAACTCCCATAAATTAACTTTTGCAACTGACCCATGCCAGCTAATGTTAGGCCCTGCCTAAGGTAAACCCGTTGTTCAGAACTAAATAGTTTCCCTAGATATCTACTATGGGTACCCATTTAGAAGTTAATAAAACTGAAAAACACGTTATTATTAATAAACATGAAAATTGTTCCAACATTTATTCTGGATACCCAAGGCCTTAGAAGCACATGTCATCTCAACACCTAGTCTTGAAATAATCCCATTTAATTTTCAAAAACTTTACATGTAAAATCTGGGTCATTACATTTTTACATAGTCTAGAAAAAACTGTAAAAATTAGGGATGATTATATTTAAACATTTAAACATATAAATGGGAATTTAATGACATTAGATAGATTCCTTATGACTTGCATTTACTTTCATTACTTATGAATTTATATTCTTCAATCTATTTTATCCATGATCTATTTCTAAACATATACTCTTATGATAATTTTTTGTTCTCTTAATAATGGTTCATAATGAGCTTATGAATATATAAAAGAATATAACCCAGGAGTTTCAAACCAAGTGTGCAGTAAGACCCATTTTCGTTTACCAGGTTATCCCGAGTCAGGACTCTAACTCATTGTTTGAGTAGTTACTCTAAGGTACACATTTCCCAAAACTACGTACACTTCTAATATCTTAACAGGGTTTTACTTTCTTGATAAAAAACATACTCTATACTAACCAAGATTAAGGCATTTTTTTTATACTTAGTCTTATCCCTAAGGCTTTTACAAGAGGTTTTTAATACTAATACCAAAAACAACGAAACCTTTTCGCATATACAAACTAAAATATCCTAGATCTTTATTTCAAAGTAATACATGATTTACTACATAAGAATACACATAATAAATCCTATATGATTCATAATTCTAGTGTCTTTAGGAATTATGTACATTACATAACAACATAAAATAGGTAATACAGCATATTTATTGAGAATTTCTATGTCATGATCAAAATACTCCTTTTAACATAAAACTCTGTGGGAAAACATGGGGACATAAAAAAGGGGTGAGCTATAAATCCCAAGAAAGAAATATACATGGAATAAGTGATAATTGTTAGATAATAGGCATTTTAATTAGTAATAAAAGGAACATGAATAATAATGAATGATATAGCATGATAATCATAACATGGGAAATGTGGAAACAACTTAAAACACTGCATCAAAAACATGGGTCAAGGATAACAACCAAGACATCATGATAGAAAAAGTACAATAAATTAATCTGGTTCACTCTCTCTCCCAACATGACGTATCATGATACTAAACATTACCCAATACATTATAGTAGTATATAATTACAGAAGCACCTGACACATTTATTTCATTCTCATTCTTAAGTGCACCACATAGATCATACTATGTGGATTCATTTTTCATTATATTTTATTCCAAAATCATGGTGTGTGTATTATATACATGGAATTCCCCAATAAAATTAGTATAAGTTCATAAAGGTGAACACCTTTGGTAGGAATTGGGTATGGGAATTCACTAGACATTCTTTTTGGCATGGATTCCCACAGGGAAATTCCGACAACATAACAAGAGCATGCAAATGTTCATGGGAAGGCCAAATGGGGGTAAAAGTTGTCTATAATAATTTATATATCATATTATAAGTATGGTGTAACACCCCAAGATTTCATAGTGTGTTATTTCTTCAAAATAATTTAATAACTTGCACTACACTCAACACCGAGTTCAATTGCACCATGACTTACCAAAAAAAAAGCCATTAAAAGAGGTCATGAATAGTATTAACTAAATTTTAAACTTTATAATTTTAGAATCCATATTATGAGTTTCTTAGTCATAATGCAAGAACAGATTCATTTTCAGTATTGCACTTTTATCAACTTTTGATAGTGAAACCTTTTTAAATACAATATTTTAAACTTTTTGACTAAATGGAGACATCAAAAAATTTAAAATGAAACTTCCCAAGCTTCCACGGTACGCTTTCCTTTGAATAATATAGTAGCGTGTGTTGTACGCAACTTCGAGTTCTAACACACACCACAACTAATTAAACTAGCCGTTGTGAATAGTAATACCTACTTTTTGAAATTATATATATTTTATATTTGAAAATGGACTTCATTTTTGGATTCGGAATATCGAATTTAGCTTAAGGTGAAATTTTGGTACATTTCGGATAACTTTCATATTTTGATGAATAGTGAAAATTACTAAATTTTAATTAAAAACAACTTTTTTAATCAAAATAATTAATATCGATAAATTATGAATTTGAGTGGTTTTAAAGTATATTTAGAATATATTTTTACCATTTCATATAATGTTGGTCATTGGACATAATTTTACAATTAAACCGAACATAAACAAGTGTCAATCTTTTGATAGTTATTATCTCTTAAAAACACGCTTTTTGTTTTGACAGCGGGAATTAATTTTAAATTAATTTCTGCCACTTCTGTGTTTTGAATTTAGGAAAATGGATTCCATATTTGGAATCAGGATGTTCAAATTGTGTAAATAGGTAACTTTTATTTTTAGACATTTTGAATAATTACTGTGGTAAATATTTTATTTACCATGGTTAAGGGTAAATCCGGTAAATAAGGGTTAAAAAATAATATTATAATAATACAAAATTACCCTAAAACGTGTCCTAACCTTATTGGTGGACACATACCCGACCATGAGAATCCTTGGGTCAATTTGGGGACCCCTTGGAGCCACTTGTATGTGGTAGGGACACTTTATATTAATAAAGTTAAAATAAAAATAAAAATGGCATAAGCTTACATCATTTAGAAGAACAATTTTTACATAGGGTTATACATGTTGGATTTTCGATTATAAATATTCATTAGAAAGATAAAAAGATTTCCTACATAATGATATTTTATTTATAATTTTTAGACATCAAATAATTTAAATTATTAATGACACAATAATGATGCAATGTTTACCTCATTAATAAATCATTTAAATAAATAAGATTATAATGATTAAAATATTATCTAAAACCTGTCCAATTCTTATTGGTTGATGTTATTTAGAATATTATTCATCTTATATTCGACCTCAATGATTTTTGGACCATTATAAACCGAATATAATTATATTATAAAGTAATACTTTCACTCTTTCCTAAAGAGCCCCTCTTCTCCCTTATAAAAGGAGACCACTTCTACTCATTCCTCACACCTCTCAAGCCACTTGGCTCGTCCAAACTCTGCCCAACTAAGCTCCCCACATCCCTCTACTCCTCCTTGAAGCTTCCCCTTAGGCAGAAAGCATTTCAAGAAGTCCTTTGGTTCCAACCAAAGTGAGTTACCTAAATTAAAGGTAACGTTTTCTCTTAAATTATTTTCATTTATTTTGCTTCTCCAACCCCCAAACTCTTTTTATTTCCTTTCTTTTGTAACAACACCAGTATCCTCAATATACTAGGATGTTGTTATAAGATGGATTGAAACTACACATACACACAACTCCATCTAATGGATGATGAACATAATGTTTCTGTGGATGGCAAACTAACGCCTCACGAAACGATGATTGTTCAAATACATCTTACCGCCTCTCATGGTGGCCATTATGATGGCACTGTAATTAAATATGATATTAATGATATATATTTTATACATAAGCTTCTGTAATTACATTTTATTTCATACCATTATTCGTTTCATGTTGTATATACATACGATAATTTCATTTGAGGAAGTGCGGACTACCGCCCCCTTAAAATGATATGACTCGTTCATACCACACATGGAACGTATAAAGGATGGTGTTAATGAACTTAAGTAACATATATAAAATATTATATTATACTGGAATAGTAATATACCTATGTATCATTTGGATTCAATTCTTTTAAAATAAAAATTAAATGGAAGTAGCGTTCGTGCGTACGTACGGACTACCGTCTCCACGAACGCGGTGAGATCCATCCTCCATCGTATCCATTCAAGTCTTATTCTCATTTTAGGGTTAAAAATAATGTTAATATCATTCTTATTATGAATAAGATTTAATCTATCCATTACAAACATGTCTTACGTAACCAAACATTTAAGAAGAACGAATCGATTATCACCTGAAACGACGATAATACTAAGATATTATTAATAAAGCAATGTTAAAAGATCATATATGATATCATATTAATGTATATGATTCTTGTATAATTTAATAACAATTATTTCACCATTATACAGGAGGTTAACCGACCCCAACCAAGGAAAATTACAAGGTAAGGGTTATTTCACAATCTCTTCATTATCCGAGGTTGTTTATACGTAATAATCTACTGGGATCTCTTTATCATCCACATCCATGTTTCTTAAAAATGCATTTCAAAACATTTTTACTATTTACTAGAATATGAGTTAAAGTCATTTATACCCTTTTTGACTTTTATAAGTGGTTTATAAAGGAATCTTTCGGTCGTTTTCAAAACAAGGTCCTTTTTAACCTTTTCGACCGAATTAAGGTAAGAATGTTTTTTTTAACTTATACGGCGGGTGCGGCTATTTTCCGCCATTATAAAATCGTCGAAGCTTTCCTTACAAGCTTATAAGAATATTTTCAAAGAAATGTTTTCTTTTATATTTATGTGATTTTTAAATGATTTCAAAAGAGAGATATTTCCCTCAAATATATGAAAATCCAGTGTAAATGTATACGTATTTAACGCAAGCTTAAAAATGTTTTCAGAAAACCGGACTCTTGAGTTTGGTAGACAGGAAGGGATTGGGAGTGGACCCATCATGGCCTGTAATTAATCGAGAAGTCTCAGAATTAGTTATTTTGTTTTCAGAATCTTCCATATTGCTTTCAGAAAAACACTAGAGTATATTTTATCAATTTTAAACATAAGTATCTTCTAAAAACAATTGCATCGGTAGGTCTCATGAGACAAACTAGTGTCTTGGCACAAGGCCTTGACAAAATCTTATTTGTAGTCTTAGCACGAGGCCTTGGCTATGTGGTTATGATAGTCTGGCATTATGCATTCCAACATTATGAAAGTGGTTATTGATTTTGCATGTGATTATTCGATTAGTAGAATATCCATGTGAATAAGTAAATGACATTATTTCATTTTACTTTTGCCATACTATGTTGAAGTTAAAGTTTAAAAGGCTTTTGTTTTAGTAATGCATTGCCTTAAATGTTTATTCTTATTTATGAAATTTTCCGCTATATTGTTATCCTTACTGGGCATTTGAGCTCACCCCTTTTCTATGTTTTATTTTTCCCAGGATGTGAAGAAGTAAGTTATGAATGACCTGTAGGGATTTTATGAGGGGTTAATAGTGTGGATTGTGGAAACATTATGTTGTTGTAGTAGTTTTCATTTTATGATGTAATGTAAAACTTATGAATATATCTAGTGTTTCCAAGGCTACTAAACCAATAGGTCTTTCGAGATTTGATCTTTCTTGTGATCATGCCAATGTTATGTAATAATGCACCGACTCTAGGCAACTGGGGTCGGGGCGTTACAGTTGGTATCAGAGGAAGTTTAGTACAAACCTTGGAAGCTAGATTTAGATAAACTCTGATTAGAGCACGTAGACCTAAGATGAATTTTGAGGATTAGTATAGAAGAACTTCCTAGAATTTTGGTATTGTAGAGATTTTGTGAGTTTTCTGAGAAATACATCCCTGTCTGGATACGAGCAGGTAGAGGCGGCTCTGGCACAGATGTACCTAGGGGTAAAACCCGAAAACACCGCTTTGAGCTAGAATCGAACGGGAACTGGTGCACGACAACGGGCCTTGATGCACTCTTGGTTGCGACACTCCTGGGGGATATGCTTAGGATAACTCTCATTTTCTTTACAAATCATTTTGAAGGGTTTATGAGTATATACTTCCTTAAAGAAAACATTCTTATGATTATGGATTATATCCATAAATAGTTCAATTTATGTTAAGTGTTTTATAAGTATGGGATTATGTATTTTGATTCCTAAACTGATCTAGTTTATGCCATTGTTTAGAAATGGCGCCCAGTAGAAGGAATGAGAACTCCAGAAATGCACATGATCCAAAGAGAAGGAAGGATCATATCTTTCATGGTCTTAAGCTAGAATTTATAAGAGAAATAGTCTCCCATGTATTATCATCATATGAAGAAATAATATCATGTATTGATAAGATAAGTAAAGAGATTACTGAGTCCTATGGCTTTGAAGGGAAGCAAGAGAAGAAAAGGATAGAAGAGAGAAAGATGGATAAAGGGAAGAGGGAAAAGAAGAATTTTCCCATATGTGGTAACTGTGGAAAGAAACACCCTGGAACTTGTCTGAAAGGAATGGGAGTTTGTTATAAGTGTGGAGGAAAAGGGCACAAAGTACGTGACTGCAAGGGTAAGAAAATGGTTTCAAATGTACAATGCTTCATTTGCAAGGAGTTTGGACACTACGCGAACCTATGTCCCAGTCATCAGACTATGACGCAAATGATGCTATTGGATAATAATAAAGTTATGATACTACCACAGATGAAGAAGAATGATTAGAGTTCTTATGTTGATTATGTCAATTGAGTGTTGTATCAACAATGTACTTGTTATAATAATTATGGAGTATATAAGGATTGTACTGCAGTACTATTTCATTAAGGACTTGAGATTGTGTGGAGCAAAGAAAAGTGACTCAATAGCAGGATAAATTTTTGGAAAATATATGGTTGAGAGAATGTTAAACCATAATATAGTTCTGATACCGAGGTAGTGATTTTCGAATAATACATGATTATTTTGGAAAAAATATATTAGATATTCTTGACTACCTTGGAACTGATTAATGATTTGTATATTCCATCGTTGTTGGGGTTTAAACCATTTTTGGATTAATAAAGTATATCCAGCATTCTATATGGAATAAGGGAGCATGAATGTAATCAATAAGGAATATGGTAATACATGATGAAGGTATTCATATGCTATTACGGGGTAAAAAGGATCTATATTATGTTTACCTTCCTTATAAATGTTAGACTGTGAGTTTGGACAGAAGTATTTTGGATAGTTCTAGTTTGGATTATTTTGGATTGCCATAAAAGGACAACCCGGAGGTCGGGCGGCAACCCGTCGCATCCGGCAAGGCTGCGAGACTTGAACCCGCAACCGAAGGGCGACAAGGGTGTATCACCTACCACTGGACCATGAGATGTCCTGGATTAAATAATGTAGTTTTTATTAAAAGATCATGTAGATGAATTATAAATTCGTTTATTTTGGAACCCTATACGAATAGTGTAAATAGAATTTTTTTTACATTCTATTATCTTTTAGAGTGAAAGATGAGTTTGTGGTAGAAATTTATTAATGGATAAAACTCTAATTATAAAGTAAGTATATCTCCTTATGATCTTAGCCAATCTCATAAATAAATTCCTCAATATTAAGAAAAGCAACTTTGAACAAAAATGTTTTCCTAGATGGTACCTTAAATCATCACGAATTTATGGCTTTGGGATTGTTGGCCTTTTTATAGCCATGTTCTCTACCACTCTCCATCAGATAATTGATGGTTAGATTTTTCTTCCATATCCATATTTTCCTACATGGAACCCTAGTATGTGTTATTTTCAGTAATCTTCATACTTTCGACTCTTTATTTTAAATAGAGGCCTCATTAATTCATTTTTCGATGTGGGATTTCAACTAGGATATTTTGAAACGTCAAAAATGTGTTATCCTAATACCCTATGTTTTGTTGAACCGATGGTATTTCAATTCCTCATAGATTGATGAATTTAAGGACCTCAATTTTATACTTGTTTGTGATTCATGACCTCAATCACTACCTATAAATATTTACGTTTTTCCTCCGATTATATGTCTCCAATTTCCACCAATGTTCTCCTAATCGAGATCATAATTTGGTGGTGACCCTTTGATTTCTCTTTTCCTCATATTAAGACTAAATTTTAGTAACCCAATTTCCGATGTGGGTTTTCCCACAAATATATTTTCTACTTTCAACCTTTTATTTTCGAAGAACAATTTCAAATTGCGAGGACGCAATTTATTGAAGGAGGGGAGAATGTAACACCCCAAGATTTAATAGTGTGTTATTTCTTCAAAATAATTTAATAACTTGCACTACACGCAACACCGAGTTCAATTGCACCATGACTTACCAAAAAAAAAGCCATTAAAAGAGGTCATGAATAGTATTAACTAAATTTTAAACTTTATAATTTTAGAATCCATATTATGAGTTTCTTAGTCATAATGCAAGAACAGATTCATTTTCAGTATTGCACTTTTATCAACTTTTGATAGTGAAACCTTTTTAAATACAATATTTTAAACTTTTTGACTAAATGGAGACATCAAAAAATTTAAAATGAAACTTCCCAAGCTTCCACGGTACGCTTTCCTTTGAATAATATAGTAGCGTGTGTTGTACACAACTTCGAGTTCTAACACACACCAAAACTAATTAAACTAGCCGTTGTGAATAGTAATACCTACTTTTTGAAATTATATATATTTTATATTTGAAAATGGACTTCATTTTTGGATTCGGAATATCGAATTTAGCTTAAGGTGAAATTTTGGTACATTTCGGATAACTTTCATATTTTGATGAATAGTGAAAATTACTAAATTTTAATTAAAAACAACTTTTTTAATCAAAATAATTAATATCGATAAATTATGAATTTGAGTGGTTTTAAAGTATATTTAGAATATATTTTTACCATTTCATATAATGTTGGTCATTGGACATAATTTTACAATTAAACCGAACATAAACAAGTGTCAATCTTTTGATAGTTATTATCTCTTAAAAACACGCTTTTTGTTTTGACAGCGGGAATTAATTTTAAATTAATTTCTGCCACTTCGGTGTTTTGAATTTAGGAAAATGGATTCCATATTTGGAATCAGGATGTTCAAATTGTGTAAATAGGTAAATTTTATTTTTAGACATTTTGAATAATTACTGTGGTAAATATTTTATTTACCATGGTTAAGGGTAAATCCGGTAAATAAGGGTTAAAAAATAATATTATAATAATACAAAATTACCCTAAAACGTGTCCTAACCTTATTTGTGGACACATACCCGACCATGAGCATCCTTGGGTCAATTTGGGGACCCCTTGGAGCCACTTGTATGTGGTAGGGACACTTTATATTAATAAAGTTAAAATAAAAATAAAAATGGCATAAGCTTACATCTTTTAGAAGAACAATTTTTACATAGGGTTATACATGTTGGAGTTTCGATTATAAATATTCATTAGAAAGCTAAAAAGATTTCCTACATAATGATATTTTATTTATAATTTTTAGACATCAAATAATTTAAATTATTAATGACACAATAATGATGCAATGTTTACCTCATTAATAAATCATTTAAATAAATAAGATTATAATGATTAAAATATTATCTAAAACCTGTCCAATTCTTATTGGTTGATGTTATTTAGAATATTATTCATCTTATCTTCGACCTCAATGATTTTTGGACCATTATAAACCGAATATAATTATATTATAAAGTAATACTTTCACTCTTTCATAAAGAGCCCCTCTTCTCCCTTATAAAAGGAGACCACTTCTACTCATTCCTCACACCTCTCAAGCCACTTGGCTCGTCCAAACTCTGCCCAACTAAGCTCCCCACATCCCTCTCCTCCTCCTTGAAGCTTCCCCTTAGGCAGAAAGCTTTTCAAGAAGTCCTTTGGTTCCAACCAAAGTGAGTTACCTAAATTAAAGGTAACGTTTTCTCTTAAATTATTTTCATTTATTTTGCTTCTCCAACCCCCAAAATCTTTTTATTTCCTTTCTTTTGTAACAACACCAGTATCCTCAATATACTAGGATGTTTTTATAATAAGGATTGAAACTACACATACACACAACTCCATCTAATGGATGATGAACATAATGTTTCTGTGGATGGCAAACTAACGCCTCACGAAACGATGATTGTTCAAATACATCTTACCGCCTCTCATGGTGGCCATTATGATGGCACTGTAATTAAATATGATATTAATGATATATATTTTATATATAAGCTTCTGTAATTCCATTTTATTTCATACCATTATTCGTTTCATGTTGTATATACATACGATAATTTCATTTGAGGAAGTGCGGACTACCGCCCCCTTAAAATGATATGACTCGTTCATACCACACATGGAACGTATAAAGGATGGTGTTAATGAACTTAAGTAACATATATAAAATATTATATTATACTGGAATAGTAATATACCTATGTATCATTTGGATTCAATTCTTTTAAAATAAAAATTAAATGGAAGTAGCGTTCGTGCGTACGTACGGACTACCGTCTCCACGAACGCGGTGAGATCCATCCTCCATCGTATCCATTCAAGTCTTATTCTCATTTTAGGGTTAAAAATAATGTTAATATCATTCTGATTATGAATAAGATTTAATCTATCCATTACAAACATGTCTTACGTAACCAAACATTTAAGAAGAACGAATCGATTATCACCTGAAACGACGATAATACTAAGATATTATTAATAAAGCAATGTTAAAAGATCATATATGATATCATATTAATGTATATGATTCTTGTATAATTTAATAACAATTATTTCACCATTATACAGGAGGTTAACCGACCCCAACCAAGGAAAATTACAAGGTAAGGGTTATTTCACAATCTCTTCATTATCCGAGGTTGTTTATACGTAATAATCTACTGGGATCTCTTTATCATCCACATCCATGTTTCTTAAAAATGCATTTCAAAACATTTTTACTATTTACTAGAATATGAGTTAAAGTAATTTATACCCTTTTTGACTTTTATAAGTGGTTTATAAAGTAATCTTTCGTTCGTTTTCAAAACAAGGTCCTTTTTAACCTTTTCGACAGAATTAAGGTAAGAATGTTTTTTTTAACTTATACGGCGGGTGCGGCTATTTTCCGCCATTATAAAATCGTCGAAGCTTTCCTTACAAGATTATAAAAATATTTTCAAAGAAAAGTTTTCTTTTATATTTATGTGATTTTTAAATGATTTCAAAAGAGAGATATTTCCCTCAAATATATGAAAATCCAGTGTAAATGTATACGTATTTAACGCAAGCTTAAAAATGTTTTCAGAAAACCGGACTCTCGAGTTTGGTAGACAGGAAGGGATTGGGAGTGGACCCATCATGGCCTGTAATTAATCGAGAAGTCTCAGAATTAGTTATTTTGTTTTCATAAGCTTTCATATTGCTTTCAGAAAAACACTGGAGTATATTTTATCAATTTTAAACATAAGTATCTTCTAAAAACAATTGCATCGGTAGGTCTCATGAGACAAACTAGTGTCTTGGCACAAGGCCTTGACAAAATCTTATTTGTAGTCTTGGCACGAGGCCTTGGCTATGTGGTTATGATAGTCTGGCATTATGCATTCCAACATTATGAAAGTGGTTATTGATTTTGCATGTGATTATTCGATTAGTAGAATATCCATGTGAATAAGTAAATGGCATTATTTCATTTTACTTTTGCCATACTATGTTGAAGTTAAAGTTTAAAAGGCTTTTGTTTTAGTAATGCATTGCCTTAAATGTTTATTCTTATTTATGAAAGTTTCCGCTATATTGTTATCCTTACTGGGCATTTGAGCTCACCCCTTTTCTATGTTTTATTTTTCCCAGGATGTGAAGAAGTAAGTTATGAATGACCTGCAGGGATTTTATGAGGGGTTAATAGTGTGGATTGTGGAAACATTATGTTGTTGTAGTAGTTTTCATTTTATGATGTAATGTAAAACTTATGAATATATCTAGTGTTTCCAAGGCTACTAAACCAATCGGTCTTTCGAGATTTGATCTTTCTTGTGATCATGCCAATGTTATGTAATAATGCACCGACTCTAGGCAACTGGGGTCGGGGCGTTACATATGGTTAATGTGTAAAACACACCCAAACATTATAAATTGTAAATAAAAGGGTATAACATGAATAATATACTTAAATAAAGGGGTGAAAGAGAGGATCTGTTATGAAATTTCAGCAACATAACTGCATCACATAAAAATTCATAAAATGGGTTGATGAGAGAGAAAGTGATATCTTATCATATAGACATAAAATAGTCAGTAATTGGGATATGGAATACAAAATATCATCAGAATTAAATGAATATAAAATATATGTGGTAAATAAGGTACATTAAGAAAGAGGAGAAAAAAAGATATCTTACATGAGTATGTGACTCTATAAGATTGAAAAAAGGTCTTCTTGAGATCTTGGGGAACCATGAGAGAATTATAGCAGAGAGGGAAGATTAAGTATGTGATACATGTATTTGGAGTGAATATAAATGGTAGGTTTTGTGGTTTTATATTTGAAAAGTGATTGGAAAACAATAAAATTGCACAAAATTATGTTTTGGACTCTATATAATAAAATAATAAAAACTATAATCCTTCCACTAATTGTTTCCCATGGTTTTTGAAAAATATGGGAGGTATTAATTAATTTATTATCCATAGGGATAAAAATATTTAAAAAATTCCCTTTATTTTTTGGAGGTGAGTCACAAGATTAAAGAAATGATTTTAAAACCAGAAAATATATTACTGGTTCTGGAGGGTTCATAAAGGATTTATAAATTTTTTCAAATAAACATAAAATCACATTATTTTAAATTGAAAACATGAATTTTGTCTTTTATAACATTTATAGTATGTATTACATTACTTTTGGGTAATTATGATGTCAAAATACACAACGTATATTTATATGGTATTTAATTTTTACATAAATTTTTTTTTTCATAGAAAATTATAAAAAATTACCTATGGATAATTTTGACCTTATGAATAAAAAAATAATATTAATTTTATATAAATAATTTTCTAAATATTTGAATTTCACCTTTTAATATAATATACGATATTTATTGGGAAATGATAGTTTTTTTACCATACTAGTTTCTAAAACATGATAAAAAGATTTTTTAACATCATAAAAAAATTATATGAGCAGAAAAATTATTTAATAATAATAATTTATTAAAATATATAATTTTTTGAAAATAAATTAATACTTCTAAATTAATTCCTTAATAATAATTTAATATTTCCCAAATATACTTTTCATGTTTTATAGTATCAAAATTAAAATCATTCATTATGTAATAAAAATTTGATGAAAATATATTCATTATTCAATAAAAAATAATTTGCATAATATTTTTTCTAGGGTCTGGACACATATCCCTATAAAACACCCAAAAACACTCTAATATTATAGTTTGTGACCGTGAGATTTCTTTCTTGCGGAGGTTCGGTGTAAATGGTTTGGGTCATGATATCGATGAGCTTAAACATCTCCCATAAAAGGCTTCACTCATACTTAATTTTTTCAATCTCAGCTTGGTATTGGTTAGGGGAAAATCCCAGAGATGTTATCTTTCTTAGAAGCTATTATAAATGGGCTTCATATGGTATGATACAAATAGTTGAGGCAATCACTTCCTTTGTATGAGTCGATTGGATTTGTTAAAACCCTATACTTATAATAATTAGTTGATCACTATTCAATGGTTATATTAAAAATGGTAAAGATACTTATGGGTATTTTAGATCCACTTGGATATAAAATATTTAATGTGTTTTCTATAAACATATTACATAATAATACATTAAATTAAATCAAAAGAGGAATTTTATTTATAATATGTCAAGTCTTTACACACTCCAAGACATGTGCATGATTTATGCAAGATGAATTAGGTAAGATAAAGATCCCCATGACTGAAATGTAGCTAGAATGTGGTGTGATGGATAAGGTATGAAATATAGAATACATTTGGTGATGGACTTGGTAGATCCTCAGTGATTCGTTGATGTTTTTTATTCTTCTTCACTTTTATTTGTATGATTAGCTTACGAGAAAACAATATAGTTTCTATATTATTTTTGTTTCATTGAATATAGTATTTTTATAGATCATGTTTCATATATCTAATATGGTTAGCTTATAACCATTATGATATTATCAATATTATAATATGATTGGTTATGTATTTATGTTGATTTAACTATTTCTATGAATTTGGTATAGATGGTATAGTCTCACCATGATCACCTATAGAATCTCAATACCAACTGAAAAACTCTATCATAAAGTGAGTTTCACATGAGGACATGTGGAAAAACTCTAATTAGATCCATTATGGTTATCCTAATAAGGATGTATTAAAAGAACACTCTATTAATATTTTCAGGAACTCCTTCATTTTAGTCTTTATCTTCTTAGTATTATCATAACTCATCATTATTCATAAAGTCATAATTAATGCTAGAGTATTGTGTAATCTATGGTTTATGATTTGTGTGTACTATATCCTATTGACACACTATCATTCTTCAAAGAACTATGTCCATTATTAAAGTGAATGGATTAGAATTCAACTTTATCTCTATAATTTTATTTTCATATGATCATCTACTAAAAAATAAATATATAAGAGAATAAAAACATTTAGAAGAAGATAGAAAAAATCCAATTCTTTCGAAAATTAAGTAATAATGCACAACTACAACTCACCCAAACCCACTTGGTTTTTCTTATCTCCTAATCATGATATAAAAATAAAAACAAAAAAAGCCATAAAATGAATCTCTAATGAATATCAATTGTGAACATTCATCATATAACAAAATATACACGTTTTTTAATATTCTCAACTCTCCAATATTTTTATACTTATATATATGAATGGGATAATATATTTCTACTTATTCTTACCTATAATGATCTCACCGTGTTATAATAAATTCCTCTAATTATTACAAATTTAAAAACCATTTTTATACATTCATTTAAGATTTCATATCCTTTACCAAGTGGACCACCTTCACCCTCCCATGAATTAATTTTGATATTTCTATCCTATTATTACCTAAATTTATTTTGATAAGTAGGTTTGTATGGAATTTATTTTTTTTTTGAAAATTATATACATGTGATCTATATAGAAACTCTGATTATCAATTGCTTGAGATAAATAGTTTTCCCTCTATCATTACTCGTTAAGAATTTAAATTTTTTCACAAGTGTTTTCAAACCACACTGAAACCTTATAAATATTTCTTATGATGAAATGGTGATATGGTATAAATTATTCACTCTAGATCCCTATTTTTCTAATGTTATAAAATAATCTGATGTTGGTTCTTAACAATTCATTTCAAAACCAATAAAGTCACATTTAAATTCCCCTTGGGTAACACTGGAGTACGAATGGATCATGCATTGCTTCTCAAAATTTGATTAAGATAAAAATATATCCCAGACAGTAAATGCAAGATGTATTGGTGATTTTTTATCCCCAAGGTGTGATGTATATTTTGTTTTACTGAAGACATAACCTCAATTTCTCACATTTTTGAATTCTCATAAACCAAAGTGTCAAAAAACATATTATGTGTTATCATACCCAAGATATGTGTTGGCCCCTCATGCTACATTGGGTATCAAATGGATATTATTTTGGAATTTTCAAGATAGTTCTCGAATTGATGGACCCTTAGGTGTTTCATCATGATATAATATATTTTTCATGGTCCTAGTAAATTTAAAAAACATCCATTGGAGAGTCAACATAGTCTCAATATGGTAAACATAATTTATTATTTTTGTCAATGCAATCTAATCACTTAATATTGAGACCATTAGTCCAAACATATTCTCTTGATCATATCTTCGATATTGAAAATATTTTATTGATTTTTAGGGTTTTTTATGATACATAATTGAAAACAATTATTTATAGGGATGAGACTACATTGGCTATATGAATATATATAATTCTCTTATTACATGTTACATTTCCCCCCAATGTTGTCTAAATATAAAAATGTGTATTTTATATAGCTCTCCTCATCTTCTATAATTTAATTCTCAAATTACTTATTTGTATACAAATAAATCCAAAAAGTAGTGATTCATATCTAAACATCTAATGATTAAAATTATAGTTTTCATGAAAAAAATCCACTCTTAAATGTCTTATATTTTAATATTGTTTACAAAATAATATAATTATATAATATACCATTAAGAAACATATAATTAAAACAAAAAACAAGAGAGGTAAACAAAATGAAAACATTAATAATGTAAAATTTGTGTACTGAAAAGTCTCCCATGCATTAGTGATTACTTTTATATAATTAATTTCTAACAAGATGTTTCAAAAATATTCCATGTCATCTCATGAACGATTTTAGGGCCATTAATGGTTAAAGGAACAAAATTTGGTTGAATCATGATTTTAACAAGAAACACCCTAAAATATCATTATCCATATAATTCATCATCTATTGTTTTAATTCAAAATTTATTGATACAAAATAGATGAAAATAGTATGTTTTAATTATCTCTTATCTATATGGGTTCAACATTCCCCTAACTATTTATTCCTTTTAATAGTTAAAAACTCCCTTTGTTTGAGTTATTTTTTATCTTTGGAATGTGATTTGATATTATTAGTTGATGTTATCGAATATTGAACATAAAAATCCCTTTGAGTATTCATCCATCACATTAATTTATGATTAACAAGGAATGTAAGTGGGATAAATGAATATGACTCTCAAATTTTTATTGCACTTTTAATCAAGAGTTTTCTTTTTGACACACACCTATGACTAATCATCTTTGAAACCTAATGTTTAATATCTAATTCCCATTTTAATTAAATTAAATTAACATATTTGATTTCATTTTATGTTGGATCCCTGGAATTTTATACCCTAATATAAAATAATTCACCAAAACTCATGTTCACTCATCAGGTGTAATCAAGTAATACATTGAAGCAACATAACATTTCATTTTAAAATTAACTATTCTTGTTAACAAATATAAAATCGTTATTTTATAAGGGATTTGTATCCAAGAGAATTAGTGGGAAAAAATATCATCTATCAACTCAAACACACTACACATACCATAATTCCCCACACTTCATTTATTATTAAGAAATGTTGTATATAAATGAAAGATATTTTAAATATGATATATGAGTAATCTCAAATGAAGGAGATAGGGTAAGTATAATAGTCACCTACCTTGATATATCACATCATCTAGTGTATTTATTTCATAGACCTTCACTTTTAATTTATATGCATATTATATAAAATGAAATAATCATAATTAGTTGGGGAAATAATTTATTTTCTGAAGAAATGTAAAATGCTCTAGATTCCACCTAAGATAACTTTATATATAGTAATTTGTCTTAATAATTTTCCCTTTAATAGTGAATTTGAAAGATAGTATATTTATTCATTTATCCTCCCTTGAAGTAAAACTTTAGTATTTTCCACTAACATTGTATGACTATCCATTATCTTGAGAAAAGTTTATAGATTCATTTTTATAATAACCTAATATTTTCGAATATATTTTTCAAAATTAATTCTATGTTTGATAGATTTCTCCATACAGAACACCAAAATAAAATGAGCTACGACATATGAGATGAATATGATTAAGTAAATTTAAGAACAATAAGACATCTAGTAAATAAATATATTTTAATAAATTAAATATTATAAAAATATTATAAATAACACTAAGTGTTTAAAAAAGGAATTTTTCAAAAAAATAAGTTTTTTATATAAATTTTATTTTCATATAAAAATGTTTAAATGTATAAATTTTAAATTTTAAAAAGTATTTCTGCTTTTAATTCAAGATATCAAAATTTTCTTATGATGGTTTTTTGGGATTTTTATGAAATAATTTATTTTTAGTGAATAAAGAAAATATATTTTTTTACTGAAATTGAAAACAGCATAACTTTATTAATGTATGAGAAAGACCTATCATTTTATAAAAATAATTAATTTTTTAAAATATTATTTAAGTAGTAAAACCATTTATTTTAAAATGTTATTTTGAACATAGAATGCCTTTTTTCAATATTATATATAATAATTAACACTTCATTCAAATTTAAAAACTATTTTGAGTCTCTTCTTTTAACTAAAACTTATAATGGTAATATTTATTTATTGATTTATTCGAAATCTACATAAGCATTTATTATTTTTTAATAATTTAGTATATATCATGAAGGTGAATTAAATTGATAAATCTATACTACACATAAATTTTGAGATAAAAACAAACTTGTTATGAAAATGGTTTTATTTTTGTTGTGCACTAGGATTAAATTTAAATTTGATAAATTGTATAATTTTTATTTGAAAAAATAATTTTCATATTTTAGATTAATATTTTAATATTATTTATTATTTTCAATTTCATATTTTTATATAAGATAATGATTACAATGATTAAATTTAATGACCATGATAATAGTAAACCTATTATTTTCTGTGAATTGTTTTATTAGTATAGTGTAATTTTTAACTCAAAAAATATATTAACCCATTATTAAAAAAATATTTAATATACTTTTTAAACTTATATATAATTGTATTATAACTCATTATATTGGTAATCAACACTAAATGTGATCAAGAACATATAATTGTAAAAAAAAATATTCCCAAAATATTGTTTATCAACATATTTAATGTTTTAATTTAAATGTAAAATTTATATTATTTAGAAATTAAATTTGATTAATAGGATATTAGTTGTAGTTTATATAAACCCATACTTTTATAATGGTTTATTTTAATATTTTAATAAAAATATAAGTCAATTTTTTAAAAACTAGACACCATAGTATAATTAATGTCATTAAAAGTAACAATATAATTATAAATGATGTCCAACATATTTAAAACATGTGTGGAAAATTTTAATTGAGTACTTATCCCCCTAATATCACATAAAATACATTATTTAGAAATGGTTTTTTATTTCACACTTTAATAGTGTAATGATATCATTGAAATGTAAAATGTATTCCCCAAAGTTCTATTTCTTATCTTATAAAAGGGGGCACCTCCACCCCTTCATGCAATACACATTCCTTCAAATTTATTCATGTAAAAAAGAAATTTTACTCCAACTATAATGAAATATTATTTTAATAATTCTATAGTCTCAATTAGTTTACCTAATACCTTTATTTTAATGGATACATCCAAGAGAATTTTTAAGTCCCAAAGTGAGTATTACATATTACTTTTCTTATTATTTTTATTCTTTGCCTTTAAAATCAACCCTAAAAATTGTAATAAAATGGCCAAAATATGATTTATATGATTATTTTTTATTATATTAATTGGAAAAAAATATTTATTCCCTCCCATCCTCTTAGAGAAACAAAATATCTTCATTCATGTGATTGTACAGACTACTACCTCCACGAAGCGACGTCTTCCACTTTTCACAACTGCCAATATTATTTGGGTATAAGGACTCAATAAAATAATAAATTTGATATATATAATATGATTATGATTATTAATGGAAAAATTATAATACACATTCAATCACTCTCATTAGTTTTGAAATGAAAATCTTAATCGTGCATTGTGAAAACAACTGCCTCTACAATGTAACATTTTTATTTTTCAAATTAACTTTTCATTATTGATCAAAACCACTTATAATATTATTAAAATTATAAATAATACAAATAATATCATAATTTTTCGTTTATAATTTAATTAAATTAAAATAAACTATTTATTAACAATACTCACCTATCAAATTTTAGTATTATAATGTATGGGTTTCTCTATCAACCAACATGATCAATGCAATAAAAATATATCAAGGAAAATGTTTGGAAGAAAACTAATAATAATATTATATTTTAGTATAGAATAATATTGGTTTATGGTTATGGAATGGTTATGTTATGTATTTAACATAGTTTAAAAACTCCTCATTGAAGCTAAAATTATGAAAATAACTGAAAACCAATTCCATTTATAGTTAAAAATTATAAATTACTATATAATAAAAAAGTAGAAAATAATAATAAATGGTTCATAAAAAATGAAATATAGATTAATTATGATCCTAATAAATTATCTAATATAAATAATTTCATTCTTCAAGAGGTTATGCACATGCACAGAACAATCTAGGACCATTGTAAGGATTTCATATATCAAATTTAGTTTCTAGAGACATATTTCTTATTATATAAAATTTTTTCATTCAAATGGTGTATCAAATAACCCTGAAATATTAATTATCATTACACTCTCACTATTCATGATATTTATTTATTTCATTTGAATTCATATCCTTTAATGGTTTTATATTTGAATGTTTCTAATGTCATAAGGGTTTCAAAAACACAATTTCTAATTCATTAGGTCACAGTCATTCTTATATGAATATACTTATTGAAGATATATATGATCCCAACATTTCACAATTTTTTATGTTGTTTCATATTTCACTATATTGAAATTAATTCTCAAATTCAATGAGAACTTCTATGACAAATATTTTTTGATAGAAAATTATAATTTTGTTAAGAAATACTTATATTCTTACAAATGGATATTTTCTTCTACATTTATGTTCTTCTTATTGAAGAATTTTTCATTAATTAAATACTAATATTTTTTCCTTTTATTTTAATCATATTTTACATTACTTATTTTATGAAATTAATTTAGTTAAATGTTTCTATGATGTGGTTTTTGTTTTTAAAACTACCTAAAAATATTAATAAAGGCATTTCTTTTCATTATTAACCACTCCATATTTATTAACATGATTTTTTTTCTATTTAATGATTAATTATTTATAACTATATTTAAATAGTTTTTCAATATAATAATATTTTCCTTTTTATTTTTTTATTTAATATTTTTCAGAATTAAATTACCCTTCATCTTTTATTACAATTGTAAAAAAAATTTGTGAAATTTTTTGTATTTTCACTTCTATCTTTTCTCTAAGGTTAATTTAAAATAAATTTTTATTTTCATCACACTATATATTTTATAATGATTTTATTCCATTTAGAAAACGAGACATAGATATCATATGATTTCATAAGATTATGTTATGCGATGTTCTTGAGAATTTTAAGAATCTGGTACTTTTTCCCCAAGGGTTCATTAAGATATGATGATGATTGGTTTAAATTGGTAATAATGTGTCTGATGTAACACCCCAAGATTTTATAGTGTGTTATTTCTTCAAAATAATTCAATAACTTTCACTACACGCGACACCAAGTTCAATTGCACCATGACTTACCAAAAAAAAGCCATTAAAAGAGGTCATGAATAGCATTAACTACATTTTTAACTTTATATAATCCTTATAATTTTAGAATCCATATTATGAGTTTCTTAGTCATAATGCAAGAACAGATTCATTTTCAGTATTGCACTTTTATCAAATTTTGATAGTGAAACCTTTTTAGATACTATATTTTAAACTTTTGGACTAAATGGGGACATCAAAAATTTAAAATGAAACATCCCAAGCTTCCACGGTACGCTAGCGTGTGTTGTACGCAACACCGAGTTCTAACACACCGTAACCAATCAAACTAGCTGTTATGAATAGTAATACCTAATTTTTGAAGTTATATATATTTTATATTTTAAAATGGACTTCATTTTTGGATTCAGAATATCAAATTTAGCCTAAGGTGAAATTTTGGTACTTTTCGGATAACTTTCATATTTTGATGAATAGTGAAAATTACTAAATTTTAATTTAAAACAACTTTTTTAATCAAAATAATTAATAGTGATAAATTATGAATTTGAGTGGTTTTAAAGTATATTTAGAATATATTTTTACTATTTAATATTATGTTGGTCATTGGACATAATTTTACAATTAAACCGAACATAAACAGGTGTCAATCTTTTGATAGTTATTATCTCTTAAAAACACGCTTTTTGTTTTGACAACGGGAATTAATTTTAAATTAATTTCTGCCACTTCTGTGTTTTGAATTTAGGAAAATGGATTCCATATTTGGAATCAGGATGTTCAAATTGTGTAAATAGGTAACTTTTATTTTTAGACATTTTGAATAATTACTGCGGTAAATATTTTATTTACCAAGGTTAAGGGTAAATCCGGTAAATAAGGGTTAAACAAATTATATTATAATAATACTAAATTAACCTAAAACGTGTCTTAACCCTATTGGTTGATACATAGTCGACCAGGGGCATCTTTGTGTCAATTTTGGGACCCCATGGATCCACTTGTAAGTGATAATGACACTTTATTTTAATTAAGTCAAAATGAATACAAAAATGACACAAGCATATATCTTTTAGCAAAAACAATTGTTACATAGGGTTATATAAGTTGGATTTTAGATTATAAATATTCATTAGAAAGCTAAAAAGATTTCCTACATAATGATATTTTATTTATAATTTTTAAACATTAAATAATTTATTTTATTTATGACACAATGATGATGCAGTAATTACTATAATAGTGAAAAATTAAAATAATTGATATTATAAATACCCAAATAAATATAATATGAAACTTTTAATGAATTAAACTAATTTTCTAGGATAATATGATATATTAGGATTGTTTTAATTGACTTTTTTCGAATTAATCAATCTGTTATGAGTTTCACAAAAATCAACTATTGAATAGTGTCAAAATTGACATAAAAGAGTTCTTAAAACAAATATTATATTATTAATTGATATTAAATTCCTAAAAATCTAAGGATCGGCCAAGAGACTTATATAATGATAGGTTCATCATTAAGGTACCACTTGGGGGTCGCTTGGATGTATATAGTAAGTTTATTAACCATATTATATAAAAATACAAAGAGACATTGTAAAAGTGAAACTAATTAACTTAGAGTTAATACTTAAAGATAAGGTTAATATAAGTACCCAAACCTGTCTAAATTCTATTGGTTGAGTGGTTTTCGACCTATCCCCACCTTAACCTTTGAATAATCAACTTTTGTGCCATTAGAAACCGAATATGAATTTATTATAAATTAATATTTCTAGCTTTTCCAAAGGTGCCCCTCACCCCTCTTATAAAAGGGCACTCCTCCTTCCCATTTCTTCACACCTTCAAAGCCGTTTGGTTCGGCCAAACTCTGCCCAAATACTCTCCCAACATCCCTCACTACAACCTAGAGGCCTTAGTTTGATCAGAAAGCCAACCTAAGGAGCCCTTTTGATCAAATCAAAAAGGAAGAACCCGAAGAAGAGGTAATGATTTCACCACCCTTCTCCAAGTTCATTTCTTCTTCCACTTCTTCTTCCTTTGTTCTTACCATTATAAAATAATAACTCCAGTATCTCACATATACTGTGATGTTATTATAAATATGGTACAACCATATTCAGTATTCTATCCACCCTTTGAATAACATGTCACCAAACGTGCGTACGTACGGACTACCGTCTCCACGTCGTGGTGTAATTGTTATTCAATATAATATTATTTGGATGGGTATAATAATGATGTGTAACTCATGTAAATAATAAATATAACATGTTAATGATTCTGTATATATGATATATACCATCCATTTATATATTATTTTAATATCAAAAGAATGATATTTTCGCTCGTGCGTACGTACGGACTACCGTCTCCACGAACGCGATGAGATTCATTCTCCATCGTATCCATTCAAGTATAATTATCATTTGATGATTTAAAAATGATGTTTAAGGACTAGATATCATTATGGATATGAATAAGATACAACAACCATGGCTTATGTAACAAAACATATAAAAGAAAATGAGTAAGTTAACTCCCGAAACGACGATAATTCTAAGATATTATTAACAAATCAATGTTAAAAGATCATATATGATATCATATTATTATATATGATTCTTGTATAATTTAATAACAACTATTTCACCATTATACAGGAGGTTAACCTACCCCAACCAAGGAAAAGTACAAGGTAAGGGTTATTTCACAATCTCTTCATTATCCGAGGTTGTTTATACGTAATAATCTACTGGGATATCTTTATCATCCACATCCATGTTTCTTAAAAATGTATTTCAAAACATTTTTACTATTTACAAGAATATGGGTTAAAGTAATTTATACCCTTGTTTGACTTTTTATAAGAGGTTTATAAAGTAATCTTTCCGTCGTTTTCAAAACAAGGTCCTTTTTAACCTTTTCGACAGAATTGAGGTAAGAATGTTTTTTTTAACTTATACGGCGGGTGCGGTTATTTTACGCCATTATAAAATCTTCAAAGCTTTCCTTAAAAGCTTATAAGGTTATTTTCAATGAAAATGTTTTATTTTATATGGATCTTAAATGATTTCAAAATAAAAGGAGATATTTCTTTAAAAAGAATTTTGATTTCATCTATGTCAACATCCTTTGATGGATTTTAAGATTATTTGAAGTTGATTTATTATGATACAAAACCTCTATATTGTATTGAAGGTTTTGTGATATGTTTGACTGTGGATGTGCTATTTTTATACCATTCATAGTTTATGGTGAAAGTATTGACATTTCATATGCTAGTTTTAATACGAATGTTTATGTTATATTTAAACCTTTTCATATGGGAATGCATTGGACTTAATATGTGACGGGTGGAGCCCGCTATAGCTCCTCGATGCATCGGTAGGTCTCATGAGACAAACTAGTGTCTTGGCACAAGGCCTTGACAAAATCTTATTTGTAGTCTTGGCACGAGGCCTTGGCTATGTGGTTATGATAGTCTGGCATTATGCATTCCATCATTATGAAAGTGGTTATTGATTTTTCATGTGATTATTCGATTAGTAGAATAACCATGTGAATAAGTAAATGGCATTATTTCATTTTATTTATGCCATACTATGTTGAAAGTTCAAGTTTTAAAGGCTTTTGTTTTAGTTATATATTGCCTTAAATGTTTATTCTTATTTATGAAAGTTTCCGCTATATTGTTATCCTTACTGGGCATTTGAGCTCACCCCTTTTCTATGTTTTATTTTTCCCAGGAAGTGAAGAAGTAAATTATGAATGACCTGTAGGGATATTATGTGGGGATATGAGTGTGGATTATGGAGACAATATGTTGTTGTAGTAGTTTTTCGTTTAATGATGTAATGTAAACCTTATGAATATATCTAGTGTTTCCAAGGCTACTAAACCAATCGGTCTTTCGAGATTTGATCTTTCTTGTGATCATGCCAATGTTATGTAATAATGCACTGACTCTGGGTAACTAGGGTCGGGGCGTTACAGTTGGTATCAGAGGAAGTTTAGTACAAACCTTGGAAGCTAGATTTAGATAAACTCTGATTAGAGCACGTAGACCTAAGATTAACTTTGAGGATTAGTATAGAAGAACTTCCTAGAATTTTGGTATTGTAGAGATTTTGTGAGTTTTCCGAGCAATACATCCCTATCTGGATACGAGCAGGTAGAGGCGGCTCTGGCACAGATGTACCTAGGGGTAAAACCCGAAAACACCGCTTTGAGCTAGACTCGAACGGGAACTGGTGCACGACAACGGGCCTTGCTGCACTCTTGGTTACGACACTCCTGGGGGATATGCTTAGGATAACTCTCATTTTCTTTACAAATCATTTTGAAGGGATTTTGAGTATATACTTCCTCAAAGAAAACATTCTTATGATTATGGATTATATCCATAAATAGTTCAATTTATGTTAAGTGTTTTATAAGTATGGGATTATGTATGTTGATTCATAAACTGATCTAGAGTATGCCATTGTTTAGAAATGGCACCCAGTAGAAGGAATGAGAACTCCAGAAATGCACATGATCCAAAGAGAAGGAAGGATCATATCTTTCATGGTCTTAAGCTAGAATTTATAAGAGAAATAGTCTCCCATGTATTATCATCATATGAAGAAATAATATCATGTGTTGATAAGATAAGTAAAGAGTTTACTGAGTCCTATGGCTTTGAAGGGAAGCAAGAGAAGAAAAGGATGGAAGAGAGAAAGATGGATAAAAGTAAGAGGGAAAAGAAGAATTTTCCCATATGTGGTAACTGTGGAAAGAAACACCCTGGAACTTGCCTGAAAGGAATGGGAGTTTGTTATAAGTGTGGAGGAAGAGGGCACAAAGTACGTGACTGCAAGGGTAAGAAAATGGTTTTAAATGTACAATGCTTCATTTGCAAGGAGTTTGGACACTACGCGAACCTATGTCCCAGTCATCACACTATGCCACAAGTGATGCTATTGGATAATAATCAAGTTATGATACTACCACAGATGAAGTGGAATGATTAGATTTCTTATGTTGATTATGTCAATTGAGTGTTGTATCAACAATGTACTTGTTATAATAATTATGGAGTATATAAGGATTGTACTGCAGTACTATTTCATTAAGGACTTGAGATTGTGTGGAACAAAGAAAAGTGACTCAATAGAAGGTTAAATTTTTGGAAAATATATGGTTGAGAGAATGATAAATCATAATATAGTTCTGATACTGAGGTAGTGATTTTGGAATAATATGTGATTGTTTTGGATAAATTATATTGGATATTCTTGACTACCTTGGAACTGATTAATGATTTGTATATTCCATCATTGTTGGGGTTTAAACCATTTTTGGATTAATGAAGTATATCCAGCATTCTATATGGAATAAGGGAGCATGAATGTAATCAATAAGGAATATGGTAATACATGATGAAGGTATTCATATGCTATTACGGGGTAAAAAGGATCTATATTATGTTTACCTTCCTTATAAATGTTGGACTGTGAGTTTGGACAGAAGTATTTTGGATAGTTCTAGTTTGGATTATTTTGGATTACCATAAAAGGAAAACCCGGAGGTCGGGCGGCAACCCGTCGCGTCCGGCAAGGCTGCGAGACTTGAACCTGCAACCGAAGGGCGACAAGGGTGTATCACCTACCACTGGCCCACGAGTTGTCCTGGATTAAATAATGTAGTTTTTTTTAAAAGATCTTTTAGATGAATTATAAATTCGTTTATTTTGGAACCCTATACGAATAGTGTAAATAGAATTTTTTTTACATTCTATTATCTTTTAGAGTGAAAGATGAGTATGTGGTAGAAATTTATTAATGGATAAAACTCTAATTATAAAGTAAGTATATCTCTATATGATCTTAGCCAATATCATAAAAAAATTCCTCAATATTAAGAAAAGCAAATTAGAACAAAAATGTTTTCCTAGATGGTACCTTAAATCATCACTAATTTATGGCTTTGGGATTGTTGGCCTTTTCATAGCCATGTTCTCTACCACTCTCCATTAGGTAATTGATGGTTAGATTTTTCTTCCATATCCATATTTTACTACATGGAACCCTAGTATGTGTTATTTTCGGTAATCTTCATACTTTCGACTCTTTATTTTAAATAGAGGCCTCATTAATTCATTTTTCGATGTGGGACTTCAACTAAGATATTTTGAAACGTCAAAAATGTGTTATCTCAATACCCTATGTTTTGTTGAACCGATGGTATTTCAAATCATCATAGATTGATGATTTTAAAGACCTCAATTTTATACTTTTTTGTGATTGATGACCTCAATCACTACCTATAAATATTTACGTTTTCATCCAATTATATGTCTCTAATTGCCACCAATGTTCTCCTAATCAAGATCATAATTTGGTGGTGACCCTTTCATTTCTATTTTCCTCATATTAAGACTAAATTTTAGTAACCCAATTTCCGATGTGGGGTTTCCCACAAATATATTATCTATTTTCAACCTTTTATTTTCGAAGAACAATTTCAAATTGCGAGGACGCAATTTATTGAAGGAGGGGAGAATGTAACACCCCAAGATTTTATAGTGTGTTATTTCTTCAAAATAATTCAATAACTTTCACTACACGCAACACCAAGTTCAATTTCACCATGGCTTACCAAAAAAAAGCCATTAAAAGAGGTCATGAATAGCATTAACTACATTTTTAACTTTATATAATCCTTATAATTTTAGAATCCATATTATGAGTTTCTTAGTCATAATGCAAGAACAGATTCATTTTCAGTATTTCACTTTTATCAAATTTTGATAGTGAAACCTTTTTAGATACTATATTTTAAACTTGTTGACTAAATGGGGACATCAAAAATTTAAAATGAAACATCCCAAGCTTCCACGGTACGCTAGCGTGTGTTGTACGCAACACCGAGTTCTAACACACCGTAACCAATCAAACTAGCTGTTATGAATAGTAATACCTACTTTTTGAAGTTATATATATTTTATATTTTAAAATGGACTTCATTTTTGGATTCGTAATATCAAATTTAGCCTAAGGTTAAATTTTGGTACTTTTCGGATAACTTTCATATTTTGATGAATAGTGAAAATTACTAAATTTTAATTAAAAACAACTTTTTTAATCAAAATAATTAATAGTGATAAATTATGAATTTGAGTGGTTTTAAAGTATATTTAGAATATATTTATACTATTTAATATAATGTTGGTCATTGGACATAATTTTACAATTAAACCGAACATAAACAAGTGTCAATCTTTTGATAGTTATTATCTCTTAAAAACACGCTTTTTGTTTTGACAATGGGAATTAATTTTAAATTAATTTCTGCCACTTCTGTGTTTTGAATTTAGGAAAATTGATTCCATATTTGGAATCAGGATGTTCAAATTGTGTAAATAGGTAACTTTTATTTTTAGACATTTTGAATAATTACTGCGGTAAATATTTTATTTACCATGGTTAAGGGTAAATCCGGTAAATAAGGGTTAAAAAAAATAATATTATAATAATACTAAATTACCCTAAAACGTTTCTTAACCCTATTGGTTGATACATAGTCGACCATGGGAATCTTTGTGTCAATTTTGGGACCCCATGGATCCACTTGTAAGTGATAATGACACTTTATTTTAATTAAGTCAAAATGAATACAAAAATGACACAAGCATATATCTTTTAGCAAAACAATTGTTACATAGGGTTATAAAAGTTGGATTTTAGATTATAAAAATTCATTAGAAATCTAAAGATATTTCCTACATAATGATATTTTATTTATAATTTTTAGACATTAAATAATTTATTTTATTTATGACACAATGATGATGCAGTAATTACTATAATAGTGAAAAATTAAAATAATTGATATTATAAATACCCAAATAAATAAAATATGAAACTTTTAATGAATTAAACTAATTTTCTAGGATAATATGATATATTAGGATTGATTTAATTGACTTTGTTCGAAGTAATCAATCTGTTATGAGTTTCACAAAAATCAACTATTGAATAGTGTCAAAATTGACATAAAAGAGTTCTTAAAACAAATATTATATTATTAATTGATATTAAATTCCTAAAAATCTAAGGTTCTGTCAAGAGACTTATATCATGATAGTTTCATCATTAATGTACCACTTGGGGGGTCTCTTGGATGTATATAGTAAGTTTATTAACCATATTATATAAAAATACAAAGAGACATTGTAAAAGTGAAACTAATTAACTTAGAGTTAATACTTAAAGATAAGGTTAATATAAGTACCCAAACCTGTCTAAATTCTATTGGTTGAGTGGTTTTCGACCTATCCCCACCTTAACCTTTTAATAATAAACTTGGGAGTCATTAGAAACCGAATATGAATTTATTATAAATTAATATTTCTAGCTTTTCCAAAGGGGCCCCTCACCCCTCTTATAAAAGGGCACTCCTCCTTCCCATTTCTTCACACCTTCAAAGCCTTTTGGTTCGGCCAAACTCTGCCCAAATACTCTCCCAACATCCCTCACTACAACCTAGAGGACTTAGTTTGATCAGAAAGCCAACCTAAGGCGCCCTTTTGATCAAATCAAAAAGGAAGAACCCGAAGAAGAGGTAATGATTTCACCACCCTTCTCCAAGTTCATTTCTTCTTCCACTTCTTCTTCCTTTGTTCTTACCATTCTAAAATAATAAATCCACTATCTCACATATACTGTGATGTTATTATAAATATGGTACAACCATATTCAGTATTCTATCCACCCTTTGAATAACATGTCACCATACGTGCGTACGTACGGACTACCGTCTCCACGTCGTGGTGTAATTGTTATTCAATATAATATTATTTGGATGGGTATAATAATGATGTGTAACTCATGTAAATAATAAATATAACATGTTAATGATTCTTTATATATGATATACCATCCATTTATATATTATTTTAATATCAGAAGAATGATATTGTCGCTCGTGCGTACGTACGGACTACCGTCTCCACGAACGCGATGAGATTTATTCTCCATCGTATCCATTCAAGTATAATTATCATTTGATGATTTAAAAATGATGTTTAAGGACTAGATATCATTCTGTATATGAATAAGATACAACAACCATGGCTTATGTAACAAAACATATAAAAGAAAATGAGTAAGTTAACTCCCGAAACGACGATAATTCTATGATATTATTAACAAATCAATGTTAAAAGATCATATATGATATCATATTATTATATATGATTCTTGTATAATTTAATAACAACTATTTCACCATTATACAGGAGGTTAACCTACCCCAACCAAGGAAAAGTACAAGGTAAGGGTTATTTCACAATCTCTTCATTATCCGAGGTTGTTTATACGTAATAATCTACTGGGATATCTTTATCATCCACATCCATGTTTCTTAAAAATGTATTTCAAAACATTTTTACTATTTACAAGAATATGGGTTAAAGTCATTTATACCCTTGTTTGACTTTTTATAAGAGGTTTATAAAGGAATCTTTCCGTCGTTTTCAAAACAAGGTCCTTTTTAACCTTTTTGACAGAATTGAGGTAAGAATGTTTTTTTTAACTTATACGGCGGGTGCGGTTATTTTACGCCATTATAAAATCTTCAAAGCTTTCCTTACAAGATTATAAGGTTATTTTCAATGAAAATGTTTTATTTTATATGGATGTTAAATGATTTCAAAATAAAAGGAGATATTTCTTTAAAAAGAATTTTGATTTCATCTATGTCAACATCCTTTGATGGATTTTAAGATTATTTGAAGTTGATTTATTATGATACAAAACCTCTATATTGTATTGAAGGTTTTGTGATATGTTTGACTGTGGATGTGCTATTTTTATACCATTCATAGTTTATGGTGAAAGTATTGACATTTCGTATGCTAGTTTTAATACGAATGTTTATGTTATATTTAAACCTTTTCATATGGGAATGCATTGGACTTAATATGTGACGGGTGGAGCCCGCTATAGCTCCTTGATGCATCGGTAGGTCTCATGAGACAAACTAGTGTCTTGGCACAAGGCCTTGACAAAATCTTATTTTTAGTCTTGGCACGAGGCCTTGGCTATGTGGTTATGACAGTCTGGCATTATGCATTCCATCATTATGAAAGTTGTTATTGATTTTTCATGTGATTATTCGATTAGTAGAATAACCATGTGAATAAGTAAATGGCATTATTTCATTTTATTTATGTCATACTATGTTGAAAGTTAAAGTTTTAAAGGCTTTTGTTTTAGTTATATATTGCCTTAAATGTTTATTCTTATTTATGAAAGTTTCCGCTATATTGTTATCCTTACTGGGCATTTGAGCTCACCCCTTTTCTATGTTTTATTTTTCCCAGGAAGTGAAGAAGTAAATTATGAATGATCTGCAGGGATATTATGTGGGGATATGAGTGTGGATTATGGAGACAATATGTTGTTGTAGTAGTTTTTCGTTTAATGATGTAATGTAAACCTTATGAATATATCTAGTGTTTCCAAGGCTACTAAACCAATCGGTCTTTCGAGATTTGATCTTTCTTGTGATCATGCCAATGTTATGTAATAATGCACCGACTCTGGGTAACTAGGGTCGGGGCGTTACATCTGAATAATGAAGGGTGGAATCCTATGTCACCACAAAATGGATTGTTTTATGTTTATATCTCATGATATATTTAGTAATGGACATAATGAGTTTGTTCTCACAGGCATGGGCATAATGAGTTTTCTCACATTTTCAGGTATTGAAAAAAAGATTTTTTTTAACATAGGTGTTGGTATAATGGATTTTATTGAAAAGGATTTCATATAATTATAGTTGTTAAATATTTAAACATTTATTATTAAGATATTTATCATTTAAATAATGAATTTCATTTCAATATATTCTATTCTTTCCTGTTACATCTATTTTAAAGCATTCTGCACTCTTATGTCATGCTAATGTATTTTGTGTTTATTGAGTTTTATATTGAGATATTCCATAACTTTTATGATTACTTAAAACTTTTTTATGATAATATATTTCTCAATAATGCTATATGATTACCATATATAGTCATATGATCTTATTAATACTATTTTTATCATATTCCTCATGTTATCATTCATATTTATAATATGATATATTATAATATGTTTTCCAATTACTAATCATCTAAACCTGTACCATTTCTATGATTCCATCCCAGGGATACTGAATATGATTATATCTTCTGAGATTTATTGCAAAGTGTTTAGAGTAGCCTCGTTATGGGGAGATGTTCACAAGTGTTTTAAATTATGTTTTCTATCTAACTAATCTCTAACACACTAAACCTTTAGGTCCATGGGTTTTGAGACTATTTGTGAGATTTATTCTCAAAAACATGAAATTAATGTATTATTTAGGTTCTGTTTAGCTTTTTTCACTCTAGTTGGTATCAAATGAGGTTTATGTTATTTTTAGATATTGGTTCTATTATTTTGGGGATTATTTTAGATAATTTTAGCGAAAACCTTTATGAAAAGTATAATATATAAGTTTCTGTATCGGATAAAATAAAAAAATTCTATAGAATAAATTCATAGTTTTCCTAAAAATTAAATCCCTTTATTGATACTACTTAGGGATGCAAGAACTGTTATAGATGAACCTAGGGGTAGTAACCCTATAAATGGAATGCTAGATATTAACTCAATCGTCATATAGTGCATGAAAAGGTGAAATAACATCAAACTAGATTGGAATTCATAGGGGATATGATTGGTTAATAATAATCTCATTCCAATACATTAGGAAGGATTTATCATGTTAATGAATTTAGAAAATTAGGGTGAGAGAACCTAACATAACAAACTATATTGAAATTATAGTGATTTAGGTAGATCTAAAATCTAATTTCAAGTTTTTTAATATTAATAAATATCAAGTTTCATTTATAATGAGATAATTTAGGATAATTATTTTAGTATAATAATATTTTATCACTCATTTAAACAATTTTATATTTTAGTATTGGTTAAGGCCCAAAATAACCAGGTTAACAAGGGATTCCAAAAACAATGATGTGATTTTCAAAACAATAACCCAAATAGGATATGTGATGGAGTTATAATTATTTTGATAATTACAAAAAAAATATTTGGAATTATGATTAATAATTTGAACTTAGTTTACTTTCCAAATACTCCAAATAAAGGAGGATTAAGTCTCCAAATATAGATGATGAATAAAAGAAAATAAATAAGATTCAAATTCCTTCGGGTAAATAATGTGGGAAGAGACACCTAGAAAATGTCTCAAAGTAATATGGAATAATTTTATCTATGGTGAAGTAGGACATCGGGAAAAATTAATTGAGGAAAATGTATATTTTAGTCAATATAATAGAGGAAAATAATTCTCATCCTAAAGTACTATTTTTAGTTCAACATTTGAAATTTAAAAAACATCAAAATTTTCCAATTCAATGTTATAATTCATGTGAAAAAAAGGATTATGGGAATAAAAATTTTCCATGAAAAAGGGAACAGAATAAATACCATGAAACAACAACTAATGATGTGAGTATTTTATTTCTATCCTTTTTAACCCACTCCTTTGTACAAATAATGATGTCTAATAACATAAAATCCCCACCCTAATGAAAATATTTTGAATAATCAATAAAAAATTATTGGTCCTTTATTTTTAAATCATTTGTTTAAGTTTATAGGAGATTATTTATAAAAAAACAATTTATCATTCCTTATTACAAATTTAATGGTTTGGTTCTCTCTACTGAGGTGAAAAAGTATTTGGAATATTAGATGGAATTTCATATCAATAGATGATAATCTATTAATTAAATGATGTTTACGAATACATTCTATAAGTAAATTATATAATGTGCATATTGATAGAAAAAAATGTTGTAATCTTGGGTCAAATGGTTAGATAAAAAATCAATATTTTTCATATTCATTTTTCAAGAAGAATGAAATATTTATGAGTTTATATGGTTTATATGGTTGAAATTTTTCCCTAAGTCACATTTATATTTTAGATACCCTTTTCTATTACTGTTGGTAATTGATAATTAAAATTTAATGGATAAAATTTATTTAACATGGAGAATGTTATATGTTGATATTTTTATATATATTTTTATAAATTAATATTTTTTTCATAGATTGATCCGCACACAATACCTAACTAAAATGATCTGTGGAATATTATATGAATATCATTAATTAAATTTACGAAAAATAAATGATCTAGAATATAAGGATATTTTAGTAAATTATAGAGTCATACAAAAATGTTTAATAGCCCTTACCGTCCAAAAAAGTGAATTTTTCAAAAAAATCTATTTTCATTATATATTTTATTTTCATAGAAATATATAAATTTACAAATTTATAATTTTCATTTTTTTAATTCAGAATATCACAGTGATCTTAAGATAAACTTTTGATATTTTATTAAATAATTAATTTTTATGTGAATAAAAAATACACTTTTTAACAATTTTGTAATTTTTTTAAATTTTTCAATATATGAGAAAGACCTAGAAGCTTATAAAAACATTTATTTGATAAAATATTTATTTGAGGAATAATTAAAGATATTTTAAAATATCATTTTGATCTTATAAAACCTACGTTCTAAATTTTAGAACATAAATAACATTTCATTCTAATTTAAGATCTATTTGTAGTATCTTCTCTTAATAAAACATTTTTTATTTTAATATTTAGTTATGTCCTAATTTAGAATCCTAAAAAACATTATTTTATATAATAAATGAATTTATATCATGAAATTAAATATCATTAATAAATTTATAATACCCACAAATTTTAATCATCAAAACATCCATTTTCAAAAAAAAATATAGAGTATATACTATAATATTAAAAATAAAATTGATAAAAATTATAAAAAAAATTGCTGAAATGATTTTTATATTTTAGATCGAAATTTAATTATTATTTAGTGTGTTAAATTTTAATTTTTTTTTAAAAAAATTAAGATTATTAAGATTAAAGTTAATGGAAAGGATAATTAGAAAACTGTTATTTTCAATAAATTATTTTTATCAAATGAAATAAATTAATCCCACATAAAAAATAAATGTCATATAATTTTTAAAACTATATATTAATATAATTTTTGTAATTAAATTTTTAATCAATACTAAATATGATTAAGAACACTTATTGTTTAATACCGAATTTTCAACAAAAAGTTTTTCTATATGTTAAATGTTTTAATTTTGAAGTTAATTTTATCTTATTTAGAAATTAATTTGATTAAATGGAGGTTAAGTTTAGTTTCATAAAACTTATATTTTTTAATATGGATTATGTTATTTTTTTATTAAAACATATGTTTCTTTGGTAAAAACTATTAACCCTAGTAAAAATGGTTAATGTAACAGTATAAGGGTAAATATCTTCCATAGTGATTAAAAATTTTGGAAATAATTTTTTGAGGTTTTGTAGACTAATTATCACCCAAAATATAAATATTTATTAATTTTTAGTCTTTTAACATTTAATATTTTGATGATATCATTGAAAAGTAAAGGGTATTCCTAAAACTAACCTCTTTTCACTTACAAATGGGGACACTTCTGCCCATTATTACCACGCTCATTCCGTAGAATTTATTCATAAAACACTAACATTTTTGTCCTCCTAGAAGCCAAAATCATTTTTAGAATACTCTAGTATCAATTAGTTATTATGCTCCCTTCATATCCAAGGATAGATTCTAGATAGAGTTTGTGGTCCCAAGTGATTATAATTTAATCCTTATTCTTTTATTATTATTATTTGTCATTCTATCCTACCCTAGTCCTAAAAATGTAATAACCTCAGTATAATTATTATATTTATGTTTTATTCTAATATTTTAAAAATTATTTATTGTTTTCCGTCCACATAGAAACAAAAAAGAGCATCGATTGTGTGTTTTTATAGAATACCACCTCCATGAAGTGACGTCTTCTGTTTTTCACCACCACCTCTCTTATATGATTATAATGATGGAATTGAAAAAAAATGTGACATATATAATATAATAATTATTATAAAGATAAAAATTATCATCAATATATATACCCTATCATTATTTGGGAAATGAAAATAATAGCTATGTGTTGTGTGGACTACCACCTCAATGAAGTAATGTTATTTGTTTTTCATCATGATATTAATTTTTTATCCATAAAATATAAAATATGATAAAGATTATTAAAATATTGAATATATCATTATTATTATTTTATAATGATTTTATGTCAATATATATACTTTTCTAACCATACCCACCCATTCAATATTGGAATGTTCAAGTTGGGGTTGGTATGACTACATAGATATACAATGTTATATAACTCTATCATATATTACTATAAAAATTTATATAAAAGAATTATTATAATATAATAACTAAATAATAATTATTTTATGCCTGTAGAATTTTTATATTATGTTTTTTACTTAATTTTAATATATTATCGTCAATCATTAAAATTACCAAAATAAGATAACATTGATTCCATTTTCACGCAAACCTAAAAAAATTATACACTATATAAATAGAATAAAATAGTATATTTTTTATTATTAAATGAAATTTAGATGAATAATTTTACTGATAATTTGTGTCATAAATTTAATTTCATTATTCAGGAAGTTAAGTGAATGTACAAAACAAATTAGAACCAAAAAATTGATTTTCCTGTCTGAAATTTAATTTTTTGAGACATATTTATTATTATAAAACATGTATTCTTTATGATATTTTATTTTCATTACACTTAAATTTTTATAATCCAGATATTCTTATTATTCATGGTATTTATATTTTTCTTTTAAATCATATCATTTAATGGTATTATATTCGAATTCTTCTAATGTCATTTGGGTTCATAGGCTCAATTTTTTTTCATTGGGAGATTATTGTTTTTATTTGAATATAATTTTTCAAGATTTATTTGATCATACTATTCCCCTATTTTATATGTTATTAAATTTTTATCTTTTAGGAAATTACATATCCTCATAAATGACCACTTCTTTGATAAAAAATTTTCTGATATAAAATTATAATGTTGGTAAGAATAACCATCATTCTTACCGATGGATATTATCTTCCATGTTTAAGTTATTACAATTGGAAGTGTTTTAATTAATAAAAACAGAAGTCATTTTTTATTTTATATTGATAATAATTTTTTGACCTATTGTGTTTAATCATGTTCATTTATGTTTCTATAATGTGGGGTTTCTGATTAAAACAACATAAAAACTCAATAAGGTCTTTTAATTCAATTATTTGCCACTCGAGATATATTAGTTTTAATTTTTTTCATTTGTAGGAATAATTATTTGGAACTATTAACAATAATGTTTTAAAAATAATTCATTTTTTCATCTCAAAAATGTTTTTTGAAATTAATCTTCACATCATGTTTTATGACAATGTTTAAAAAAAAATTGAAAAAAATTGTATTCACTTATATTTTACCACCATGGTTTATCTCTCAAAAACGTATGTTTTGAAGTCCATATATATTTATTTTTTATATTATTCCTTTAGGAAGAGAATATTTTGATACCCAACCATTTCTTAGGCCAATTTATATGATTTTTGGAAATTTTTTTAGAAACCCATTCTTTTTTACATGGGTTCTTTAAGACATGATAATGATTTATTTTATGTCGAATATATATGTGTGGATGATGATGGGTGGTGTACTATATCACTGTAAAATTAATTATTTTACAATTAAATATAATGAAATTTTTATGTGTGGATATAATTATTTTTTTCACATAGGCATAGGTATAATGAGTATTCACACATTTTCAGGAGAGGACATAATGAGATCATTCACATAGGCATAATAAAAATTAATTTTCGAAAATAAATTTTCCTATAATTTTTGTTGTCAAACATTAATAATTTTTTTATCATGTTAATACACATTTATAAGACTAATTTCGTTTCATTATATGCTATGGTTTATGGTTATGGGTTTGTTTTAAAGTATTCAGTATTTTATGCCATTTTCACATGTTTTGTGATCATTGAGATGTATTTAGATACATGATATAACATTTATGCTTCTATAAAAAAAATTATGTTATTATGTTTATATATTATGTTTTATGAATAATTTTGTAACATGATATTTCACCATATATGTTCCTTAAATAATTAATATTTTTATATCATTCCCCACAAGAAACACTAAACTTTAATGAAAACTATGATACATTTAGATAAAAATAACCCCAAAATATAACCATTAAAACCTAGTAATTTAAATTTTGAGTTTGAATTGGAGTAATGAAATTATGAAATATGTCTATTAAAAAATAAATTCTACCTATAATAAAAATTAAATTAAATCATTATACCTAGATAACTAATGAAATCATTTTATGATTAAAATTATGTATTTATAAAATTGGAGTTTTTATTTCAACAAATATTGTATACCATGATTAAATAAAAATAATACATATTAATTATAATAATAATAAAACAACACTAAATTAATTTGTAATTGATATGAAATAATAATAATAAATATTTAACATTTAAAACAAAATCAACTTTCATATATGAATAGTTTCCACTATATTTTGTGATATTTTTTATTAATTAAATATAAAATTTTAGAAATTTAATTTGAAAAGGAAATAAATTTTTTTATCAAAAAAAATAATCTAATCATAAGTTTACATTGTGGAAATTTTCTTTAAAAAAAATTTCGGTGAATAATGAAATATTTTGATTTTACTCATAAGATGACTTTTCTAACACTATTTGAATAAAAGTATAAAATGGAAATTAATGAAACCTTTTAAGTAAAATATGTATCTTATCAGTAAATTTATAAATTAAAAAAAAATTAATTTACAAACCCATATTTGACATATTTGAACATAAGTAATATTTTTCTAACAAAATTAATAAATTATACTTCTAGTAATTCAAAATTAATTTTATCAAATTAAAATTGAGTTGAATAAAATTAATTTTAAATCCAAAATCTGTTGGTATGAAATAAATAATAACGAAAATTTGTATTTTTGGTAATAAAGGATAAGTTTCCTTAGGTAAAAATTAGATACCGTGGAAAAAGAAAAATTGTAAATGTGATAAATATAAAGGTAAAGCATTGAAAACATATTCATTATATGTGTCAGAATTGGTGGTTATGGAATATTTTTAATTTATATCTCTCCCTATCCATTATTTTTTAAATTTTAAGCCACTATCCTTGATTATGACTTACCATTATTAAAAAATTATGGGTATGTACAAAAATGTCATACCTTTTCACATATAAAAGAGGCTCTCTTCCTCTCACATACACTTACACAAAAACAACATTATATTAATTAAAACTAGGAGAAAACCTCTCCTAAATAATCCTATATTCCATAAAGCATTTTTTTTCTTCTCAAAATTTAATCCCTCAATGTATTGATACCATTCTAGAGGGTGTAAATCAAGAAGTGAGGTATAAATTTTTAACTCCACCTTTCTCATTCCCATTTCTTTTTGTTCTATTATTATTCCTTTAATTATGTTAAATTATTTTAAAATTATAACAATATTATTATTATTATACTAGTTTTTTATTATAATTATAGTTCAAATATTAACTAACCTTCCCTTTTCCATTAAGAAAAATATAAATGTGAGTCGTTTGGGTGAGTGGATTACTGCAACCATGAATAATGGTGATTTATATTCCATCTCATCCTAACAAAGAAGTATAGAATGGTAATTTAATAAAAAATAATTATATATATATATTGTGTTTAAGAGATTTAGATAATGATCATTGCTTCTCCTTTATTCCATTCAATGAAAACAAGTCATCGCCCATGCATATATGCGAACTATCGGCCCCATGGATCATTATTTTCTATTTATCATTATTGCATTTCATGGATGGATATTATAATTTATTTACTGGGATAAATATTATTTTCATGATATTAATAAGAATTTAATACAGCAAATTGAATATAATATATTGATATAAATTGTATTCAATTGTTATAAAATTCTCTTTCTTAAAAAACAAACTATGAATAAGAAAATAATTTATTCAAATTATTTAATGATTTAATATCCACTAATTCATCTTAAAACTATTTCAAATTCAGAAATATCACACTAATAAACACTATATGACATCATTATGTCACTATTATAATTATATCCAAACTAAATAATCTAATAATCATCTATTAATCCTAGGACGCTCGTGGTTGGGTTTGTTTCACCACCAACTTGAACAATGCTAAAAAATTATAGCCTAGATGAATATGAAAAATAATTAATTGTATAATATATATATATATATATATATATTTAAATAGTTATTATTTTTTGGTCTTATAATGGGAACATCAATATTTAAATCTATAATTAAGGAAACACCTTTCATTAGTTATGAAAATCACCAAAGTGTACTTATTATCAAATTCTTTATCAAGGAAATAAGAATAAACACTGAAAATGAAATTTAAACTACACAAAACATTATAATTTATCCATTATATTAACATTAATGAACATGTAATGGTGAAATTTGGATGAATAATGAATATTGACAAAACTCCATTGAAACTTAAAGAAATGAACCAAACTATAAACCCCATAAGTAGGAAAATAAACCATATAAAATTAATATACATGTAGAGAATAATTGTAAATTCAGTTTATATAAGGTTATTTATATTAATAAGGTATTTAAATTGGTTATTATTATATTTATATATTTTATACAAGAGCATCGAGTGCATTAAACTAAATGCGGAAATAAGGTTATTTGTCTCACTTCCAACTCCAAGGGTATTATGCCCCATAATTTATTTTATATAGTATATTCACATCCCATTTTCACCAATATATTAAAATATCTTCCATTTTATTATATTTTAATTTGAATTTTATGAACTTCCTCCCAAGATACTTTGATTTTTATGATACCAATTCCATTAATGTTATATTGACTCAATTTCTGATTCACTTGGTCGTATTATTTCTTACTTTAATATATTATTAAATATATCTTTTATACTACCAATCCATTATTTTATATGATATTTCATTTTTTTCTAAGGAAAAATTTATTCTCATCATCAATAATAACTTCTTTGATAAAATTTCTTCTGAAAAAATGTTTAAGGTTGGAATGAATAACTTCCATTTTTACTAATGATACTTTTATTCTTTGTATATATTTTACATCCCTCCAATTTTATCATATCTTTATATAAAATAAAATATGGATTATTTTATATAATTCTCATAATTCTATTTAACCATTTTCAATAGGAAAATTTAATACCATTTATATCTGGATTTTCAATCAAAGATAATTAAAAATATTTTATAAAAATGGTTTTACATCCATTAAAAATAAAATTATTTATCTACCACTCCATTTTTTATACCCGCTATATATTTTTTAGGATCTATTTTTTTATTTTATCTTTCAATTATAAGCATTTTAATGTTTTTACTTCACCTTTTATAAAATAAATTTTAATGTGACATATAAATTATTCTTTTTATGATAATATTTTGAAATATTTCATAAAGACTATTTTTATATTTTCCCTCTATATGAGAACATATTTTCACTTAATTACCCATTTTATATGATGATTTTTCCCTATTATTTCATGATTTCAAATGAAACTATTGTTTTCCTCCTAGATTTATAATATATTTCTTAAAAAATTATTTCAAAATATCAACGACATTTTTTATTTCCAAATAGGTATTTCAAAAACTACTAAAAGGTTTTTCTCATCAAATTCATTTTCTTTTAGTACATATCATGCTTGATTCACGAATATTATTCTAACATTACCATTGACCGTATTTATCTGAAAGGATTATGTAATTTTATCTTCTATCATGAATATTATCCATCACTAACTATTTCTCTCAAAACCATCTATCTTGAATAATAATATATTTTAATCCAATTTCATTCTATTATGAATGTCAGGACCTTGAAGTTTGGATGTTTTTTTGAATATTCTAGAATTTACTGTCAAATATGATTATGAAATGTTTTCTTTTATCAATAAAAAAAATAATCAATGTTTTTAAGACATTAAAATAATTTACTATAAAAACTATTTTGGAGAAACTATGTCAAATAGAAAATTCTTGATGATTATTTCTTGGTATCTAAAATATGATTAATGGATATTTTCTATGTCCATTAAAATTCATTATATAATTCTTATAATGAAAAAAATATGGTGATAATTTTCTATTTTGAAAGTTTCATACACAATGATTTCGCATGATATGAGAATTTAGTATTAAGGTGAAGAAATTTTCTTTTCTCTACAAATATCGTTGTATAAAGATATATTCAAGTTCATTGGATATAGTTTTGGATGAAAATATTTTTGTTTTTTAAAATTTTAAAGCACTGCCAATTGATTTCAATAATGATTCATAAATTTAAAAAATTATTTTCTATGATGTTTTGTCTAAATTTTAAGATATTTGGATGTTGTGGAAATTAAAATTATGTCCCATACATATATGATGTTTCAAGAATATAAAAACCTATGAAGTATAATAGAGAAGCTATGGAATGTAATCAGATGAATTAAAATAAAAAAAATCCTAATCATAATAAATATAATGAAAAATTCTTTTGTTTGAATTCTTTCAAACAAACTATATATATATTGTCCATCAAAAAAATATATACAAAAATTTCAATTAGATTTTTATAAAAATTTATATGATAAAATTTTTGGTATAAAGATCATCAGACTGTTGTTGGTAAATGGTGTTAATAAAAATAGAGTTTTGATGAATGTCCTCATATGGTGTACAGGTTTGGGAATGATTTCTGATAAGTTGTTCAGATGTTTGTAAAGGAAAAAATTTGGTGTTGATTATCATTGGATAGCCATTATCTAAGGAAGAATTCAGAATATTATTCCAATTACACCATCCAACTGGTGGTCAAGTAGTAGCTAAATGGTGTTCCCATTATAAGGATGCATTAAATTCATCTCAAAATAATTAATTCCACATCATTTAACATCTATCTAATACCTCATTTCCCACCCAAGGAACCTAATTTGTATATGAGACCTTCTCTTTTTCCTCTTTAACTCCCTAATTCATGTAAAGAACCGGAAATTTCAAGGAAATTTTTTTCATAATTTCTTTGGGATTTTACGAGTACGCAGTTTCTGACGGCACCTGATTCTATGGCCCGGTGTTCCTGGAATAATTTTCTGAAGTTTTATTAATCTTAATTTAATGTGTGTAAGCTGTTTTACTGAAAAAGTGTAATAACTCTTAAACAGTTACTCGGATCAGAATTCTGAGGGAATAGTTGCGCTCAGAATGACGGGTTTACCCTAGGGGCGACTTATGTTTAGTCGGCGCGGGCCTCCTGTGAGAAATTCCAAAAATTGCATAACCGTAAATAAAATAATAAAATAAATTATTTTCTTTTCAAATGCTTATAACTCACAAATGGTAGCTCAGATTAAAAATCCGAGACAATCACTGAACTCGTGAGGGCATGGTTTATTTAAGAAGATACTAACTTTGGCCGGCGCATGCCACCAGAAAAAGTTAGTTTTTGGCCGCAAATAAAATAATTAAAGGACAGTTATTTTATTGTAAAATTCGTATCATTAAAATGGTAAATCAGATTGAAAATACGAGAGTACCGTTGGATTCTTTGGGGGTTTTTCACTTAGGCAGAGCCTGACCTTGACCAGCGTGGGTCAAGGGTGACTGATAATAATTTTCCAAAAAAAAATTCAGGTACGTTCAGTAAACGTACGTGTGGGTTTTCCTATCTTTTGAACCAGTACTCGGAATTCAAATCTGAGGGCACCGATGAACTCTCAGCACCGGTTATTGCATAAGGGGACCTTTACCGCAGTTTCATTTTAAGCGGGTTGAGAATTAATTTTTGGCGAATTAGTTTAAAATAAATAAAATTGGTGTGTACAATTTTATTTATATCTTAGGTGGTTAAATTCTACAAATGGAAGTTAAGGGTGAGACCACAACCACCTAACTACCCTTGTGTGGATATTTAGATGGTGGGGCCCACACGATCCCCAACCTGTCATCTCCCCATAACCACTGTTAAACCCCCCCTTAAACATTGTTTTTAATTAATTCATTAACTCCTCAACTCCCCTATTAATGAGATATCTCCATATTCCTCTAATTAAGTTTGTCAAAATAATTAAATAAATGGTTTCATTAATTAAATTTGTACATCACAATTTGAATTATTTTGTGTTGCGTGACACTTCTTTAAATGGGAGAAGTCTTTTGTAATATTTGCGATAGCAAATATTTCGATGGGAAACCTCTACAGGATTAAAGAGAGAGGTGTTCTTCCTCTGATGAAGAACGTGAAGTCCCGACGACGACTCTTCCTCCGACGTCAACGGAATTGACACCATTATTCTGCGATGTCTGACCACAGTGATGTTCGTCTTCCGCGGTTTGACGACGTGTGACGTCTTTGCGAGGTATGAAAATATTGTATATTGCTCATTTATATGGTTTATACCCTCAAGCTTGAGCGTTTATTTGTAGGATTTATCTTTGTGGATTCCTTACCCCAGTTTAATTTCTCATGATTAATGCGAATTAAATTAATTAATTCACGAATCGATAAATAATTGATTGAATTAATTTTCTTCTTGTTTATCCTGATTTTGAGATTTTTGAAGCATGATAAATATTTAATTGTCAATCCCCCATGTTCTTGATTCTCAAAAACAATGTCCAAACTAACACGGTTATCGATCCGCACTTAAACCGAGTTCCTTTCTTATTCTTGGTCTGTTCATTCTTTGTGTGTTCTTCTTCATCAAATAATTAAGCATGCTGGAAACTCAATGTTTTGTTGAGCACGACATACGGACGCGGAGATCTCGATCTGAGGATCAAGAATCTGCGACCGTCGTAATTGTTGGGGTTAGAACGAAGGTGCAGCAGACTGGAGGTGTAGCAGCGCGGTAGGCCGGAAGCAGGACATGTGCGAGGTGGAGGTATAGCGTTCCCAGTACGTGAGGGCAGCGTGAAAATTGGAGGAGAAGGGAACGTGAATAATGTGGTAGATTAGAGATAGAATGAGATATTAAGTTAATAAATAATAAAAGAAATAAATAAAAGGGTTAATCAAAGAGGGGTGTGATTGTCTTGGAAACAATGGGGGGAGGTTTTTTGTTTTTCTTGGTGGTGCGTGGAATTGGGTGTGAGAGTTTAAAGTACTAAATTAAATTCAAAATAATAATAATATAATAATGTTATTATTACTTTCATTGGGAAAACTGAATTTTGACGGTATCTTCTTCGTGCGACCTCGGTTTCACGAACCTTTAGTGGTAGTGCAACCCTGACTTCGAGACAGAATTTATGAGTCCAATATTGGATATCTTTTTTGGGTTTTTAGATCAGGTACCCGAAGCACCCAGAAAATAATAGATTTAATATTATTATTAAATCTTCGACCTGCTATAACATTAGCTCCGGACGTCCGATTGATGTACCGTCGACTTTGTTGGATTCCTCTTGATGAGACAGTTCTTTTGGCATACTTCACCAGAGGTTTGGACGCAGTTGGAGTAAGGGCGAGTTGGATTGTACCTGAAATCCAACCGGGCCCCTGGAACGGAAAAGTTGATAACTTTCAGACCGGATGTCCGTTTGACGAACCGTCAGCGGTGTTGGTGATCACATTGATAAACGGTCCCTATGAGTATACCCTATGAGATTTCGGGGTACAGTTGAGATGCGGTCGTGTTAGTTCATACATGAAACCAACCGGGCCCCTGGGACGAAAAGGCTAATAACTCACAGATCGGGCGTCCGATTGACGTGCTATCTATTGTGTTGAGACCCATATGATGAGGCAGTTATTTGAGATACTTCTTCATGGGACTTTGTGATACTTGGAGTATCGACCAGTAGCTCATGGAGCGGAACCTCCCGGAGACGAGCGTACTAAGTACGGAGACCGTGTAGTTGGCTGAGACATGACGACTGCTTGACTGACTCGACTTGGAGTGAGTTGACTAGCCCAGTGGACAGAGCACTACTTTGATTGGGTACAGACCCATGGAGGACAGAGCACTACTGTGTTTGGGTTCGGACTCGCGGTACTCGACCAGAAAGTACCTCTACAGGCTATTAGGGGGGATGCACTACTGTGTTTGGGTGGCAGACCCCGGCGGGAAGCACTAATGTGTTTGGGTAGCTGACCCGCGGTACTCGACAGGAGGAGTACCTCAGTAGTCTTAGGTTAGTGAGCAGTACCTCGGAGTCATGACAGGATCACTGTACTCGACAGAGACAGGGCTCTTCAGCAGTTACGGTTTTGATAATGAAAATCCTGGTTTGAGCTGAGTCTATGACCTTTGTGTTTACCTCATGATTGAGATGAGTTACTTGATAACTTAGGTATATGTATAGGCATATACCCTGGTAGTGGTTATCCGTTGATTTCATAATCTTTGTGTTTCCTCATGATTGAGATGGGTTACTTGATAACTTTGGTATATGTATGGGTATATACCTAAGTAGAGGTTATCTATTGAGATCTTCTTTTTTGGTATCCTTGTTAGATTTAGTGAGACCTTGAGGGTCTCGGGGTCCCTAATGAGTATCATTATACTCACCCCTGCACGGGCTATGCCCGCACCACATTGTGTTGGTTGCAGACGATGGGCAGCACAGACAGAGGCTGAGTGTTCGAGGACTGGACGGTACCCGGAGGTGGACCTCACGACAAGACAGTATCCTGTGGTGGACTACACGAAGAGACGACACTTGGAGGAGGTTGACGGGAGAGAGTATTGTAGAGCCTATCTGTACCTACCCTTCATGTAGGATCTGTGGTGGACGATCCAGGAGCTGCGCTATCTATACCTACCCTTCATGTAGGATCCTTGGCGGATGATCCAGGAGCTTCTTGTCACCTTCCGGCTATTTTATCTTTTTCCTTGTACTTTACAGTTGGGCTTGTATTTCCGGCCCCTTTACTTTCAGCACATCTTTTTTCAGTTTTACTCAGTGTTTTACTTCCGCTTGTACTCTGTGGTGTTTTGTTTACTTTTCTAAAGGCAATTCCTTCCCAGTTATCGGGATTTACTTCTTTGGTGCTAGTCACCAGCCTCTGGCCTATGGAATACGGGCTTGGGGTAGTCACGACACAGGCCCCGAGGAAGGGTCATGACAAATTGGTATCAGAGGAGTTGGTTCTACTGCAGAACTTATAACTCTGATATTCCCTTTTTGTGAAGTAATAGTGTTAAGGGTACAGAGTGTGGTTTTCTGTTTAGGGAGTCCAGTATTGGTGTGGCGGCCGATGTATCCGTACACCAGGACCCTGACTACTGATTTCTGACTTTGTGCATGAAAAAATTGATTGTGTGTGTGTTTCCAAGAGTTTTAAAGTCAGCTCAAATCAGTTCATCTCACCAGGTATAAATCATTTGATAGTGTCGTATCTGTTCATGATGTCTCCATGAAGACATTCAGTCGGAGATCTGAGATTGTACATGATGACGGCCCACCGAGCGGCGAGGCTACGGTGCGGGGCCCTTATTACTATGTCGGAACCCTCGGGTGGTGTACCAGCAGCACCACCACCTGTTGGGCAGCAGATGCCACTAGCTAAACTAGCGAACTGTGCACGCTGGCAGAGCGCGTTGCACGAGTTCCAGCAGCAGCGGCCTCTAAGGATACCAGGCGAGGCAGATTTCCAGATAGCAAAGCACTGGCTGGAGGCGATTTCTAGATTTTTTCTCCTAGCTGAGATATCAGTAGAGTGGATGGTGGACTTGGCCACTAGTGTTTTCCAGTGAATGTCCATGAGGATGGTTCGCATAGTTATGAGGCTTCGGTACGTGGACCGATGCCTGAGATAGTGCCTTTGGGTAGTGTGTCAGCTATACATCACTACCTTTTGGTTAGTAGTTACAACCGGAGGTACTGGTAGGTGACACATGTAAGCTTACTGCCTTACACATCAGATACCCTCAAGTTCTGTGGAAAACTTGACTCACAGGCGGCTAAGGACTATCTTGAGGAGGTAGCTGAGAGTTTTCTAGAGCTTATACAGCTTCGGCAGTATGACGTGTTGGTAGCTGAGAATTCATCAAGGCGTACCGAACATTCCGGGTACTCGATAAATACTATTCGAGCCATCACTTTTTCCTCTATGCATTCCTACTCACGTTAGGGTGCTAGAGAGAACCTTGAGGTTGAATGTTCTTTGGATGAATGAATACATCTAGAGAATGTTAGAAGTTGGAACACAGTGAGCTGGTGCCTGTCTTAGAGACATGGTCATGCGAATGTTTCAAGAAGAGGAAATGTTAAGGACAGATAAATATGCAGAGCATCAAACGTGGAGGCAGAGCTAGGAGAGAAGCATGAGGTGGTGTACATTTCAACATGTTACAACTACCCGCCTTTGTTGTCCCCTCCTGGATTAGGGAGCTGGAGGGCAGGGTAAAAGATTAGTTGCATGCGGTCTAGGAGTGCGACCGAAAGGGCTCTAAGGATGATTTGAAGTGCAGACATTGTCTTCTACTAGCTGTCGTAGCCACAAACATCGATATGAATCATCCCTTCCTTCTATGAATCTAGTCCCAGACCTAGAGTTTCTGATTAAGCCGTTGACTTGACCCTCGCGTCTGGAGATTCCTTTGGGAGGAGACTCGATAGTCACACTTACACCAATGGTGTTATCCGACCCTTGAGGTGAGAGTCTCGGTCGGGACCTCTTGGTGGCGGCGTCGAGGCCTTACGGCGTTAGTTTGAGTATGGATTGGGAAATCAATGCTCATACTCAAATTGAAGGTTTTAGGTAAATGTCGGGATGAGTTTTCCCTGGTCGGCGAAAATGAAACCCCAGGCAGCACAGGATAAACTCGTGCATGGGAGGGTGTATCCGATCATTCTTGGGTCAGCCAGCCTTACCCTCATGGAAGCAGGAGTTTGAGTTTTAGTTCTAATCAGGAAAGGGAGACCTCTAGAGTTCGAGGATGGCGACCACGTTCTTATACGGGTGTCACCTCGACGAGGTTTATGGAGATGTAGCTAAGGCAGAGAGATATCTCCGAGGTTCAACGGATCTTTCTAGGTCCCCAGCAGGGTAGGCGAGGTGGTTTACCACTTCAGCTTTCCACCTCAGTTGCACCGGGTGTATGAAATCTTCCACATTCCTCGGCTGAGGAGATACGTGCATGATCCTTCACACATCATCGACCTCAGGGAGTTGGACGTTGATGATAGGACGACATGCACGAAGGTTACAGTGGAGATCTAGGATCGATAGGAGTAGGTCCTAGGTGAACGGTCGATTCCTCTGGTGCGCTTTCACTGGCAGCACGAGAACCTCCAGGAGAGCACATGGGAGAAGAAGGCTCAGATGCGTGCTCAGTACCACTAATTTTCCCTAGTTTGTGTCATAGCTTTACGGGGACATAAAGCCCTGAGGTGGGAGTAATGTAAAGACTGAGAAAATTCAATGAAATTTCTTTCTAAATTTCTTTGGAATTTTATGAGTACGTAGTTTCTGACGGAACCTGATTCCGAGGCCTGGTGTGCCCGGAATAATTTTCTGACGTTTTGTTAAGCTTAAATTAACACGTGTAAGCAGTTTTACTGAAAAAGTGTAATAACTCTTAAACGGTTACTCAGATATCTGAGGGAACCTTTGCACTTAGGATGACGGGTTTACCCTAGGCGTGACTTAAGTTTAGTCGGCGCGGGCCCCCTGTGAGAAATTCAAAAAATGGCATAACCTTAAATAAAATAATATAATAAATTATTTTTTTTCAAATGCTTATAACTCACAAACGGTAGCACGAATGAAAAATCCAAGATAATCACTGAACTCGTGAGGGCATTGTTTATTTAAGCAGATACGATCTTTGGCCGGCGCAAGCCACAAGAAAAATTTAGTTTTGGACGCAAAGAAAATAATTAAATGACAATTATTTTATTGTAAAATTCATATATTTTAAACGGTAACTCGGATTGAATATCCGAGAGTACCGTTGGATTCTTTGGGGCGTGTTTCACTTAGGCAAAGACTGACCATGACCGGCGCGGGTCTAGGGTGACTTATAATAATTTTCCAAACTTTTTTCGGGTACGTTCAGTAAACGTACTTGTGGGTTTCCTATCTTTTTAACCATTACTCGGAATTGAAATCTAAGGGCACCGATAACTCGAATCACCGGTTATTGTTTAAAGGGACCTTTACCGCAGTTGCGTTTTAAGCAGGTTGAGAATTAATTTTTGGTGAATTAGTTTAAAATAAATAAAATTGGTGTGTACAATTTTATTTATATCTGAGGTGGTTAAATTATACAAAGGGGAGTTAAGGGTGGGACAACAACCACCTAACTAACCTTGTGTGGATATTTAGAAGGTGGGGCCCACACGATCCCCAACCTTTCATCTCCTTATAACCACTCTTAAACCCCCCCCCCCCTTAAACCCCCCTTTTAATTAATTTGTTAACTCATCAACACCCCTATTAATGAGATCTCTCCATATTCCTCTAATTAAGTTTGTCAACATAATTAAATTAATGGTTTCATTAATTAAATTGGTACATCGCAATTTGAATTATTTTTTGTTGCATGACACTTATTTAAATGGGATAAGTCTTTTTTAATATTTGCGATAGAAAATATTTTGATGGGAAACCTCAGGAGGATTAGAAAGAGAGGTGTTCTTCCTCTGATGAAGAACATGAAGTCCCGACGACGACTCTTCCTATGACGTCAACGGAATCGACACCATTCTTCCGCGATGTCCAACTATAGTGACGTTCATCTTTCGCGGTTTGATGACGTGCGACGTCTTTGCGAGGTAGGGGAATATTGTATATTTATCATTTATATGGTTTATACGCTTGAGCATGAGCGTTTATTTGTAGGATTTATCTTTGTGGATTCCATACCCCGGTTTAATTTCTCATTATGAACGCGAATTAAATTAATTAATTCACGGATTGATAAAAAATTGATTGAATTAATTTTCTTCCTGTTTATCCTGAGTTTGAGATTTTCGAAGCATGATAAATATTTAATTGTCAATCCCTCATGTTCTTGATTCTCAAAAACAATGGCCAAACAGACACGGCTATAAATCCGCACTTAAACCAAGTTCCTTTCTAATTCATGGTCTGCGCATTCTTCTCGTGTTCTTCTTCGTCAAATAATTAAGCACGCTGGAAACCCGATGTTTCGTTGAGCGCGACATACAGATGTGGAGATCTCAATCCGAGGATCAAGAATCTGTGATCGTCATAATTCTTGGGGTTAGAACGAAAGTGCAGTGGACTGGAGGCGTAGCAGCACGGCAGGCCGGAAGTAGGCCATGTGCGAGGTGGAGGTGCAGCGTTCCCAGTACGTGAGGGAAGTGTGAAAATTGGAGGAGAAGGGAATGTGAATAATGTGGTATATTGGAGACAGAATGAGATATTAAGTTGATAAATAATAAAAGAAATAAATAAAAGGGGTAATCAAAGAGGGGGCTTTATTTTCTTGGAAACAATGGGGGCGGTTTTTTTGTGGTATGTGGAATTGGGTGTGAGAGTTTAATGTATTAAATTAAATTCAAAATAATAATAATATAATAATGTTTTTATTTTTTTCATTGGGAAAACTGTATTTTGATGGTATCTTCTTCGTGCGACCTCGGTTTCACGAACCGTTAGTGGAAATGCTCCCCTGACTTCGAGACATAATTTATCAGTCCAATATTGGATATCATTTTCGGGTGTTTGGATCGGGTACCTAAAGCACTCGGAAAATAATAGATTTTATATTATTATTAAATCTTTGACCTGCTATAACTTGAGCTTCGGACGTCCGATTGACGTGCCGTCAACATTGTTGGATTCCTCTTGATGATACGGTTCTTTTGGCATACTTAACCTGAGGTTTGGACACAGTTGGAGTAAGGTTGGGTTGTATTGTACCCGAAATCCAACCGGGCCCCTGGAACGGAAAAGCTGATAACTTTCAGACCGGACGTCCGCTTGACGAACTGTCAGCGGTGTTGGTGATCACGTTGAGAAACGGTCCCTAAGAGTATACCCTATGAGAGTTCGGGGTTCAGTTGAGATATGGTCGGGTTGGTTCGTACACTAAACCAACCGGGCCCCTGGGACGAAAAGGCTAATAACTCATAGAACGAGCATCTGATTGACGCGCCGTCTATTGTGTTGAGACTCCTATAACGAGGCGATACTTTGAGATACTTCTTCATGGGACTTTGTGATTCTTGGAGTATCGACCAGTAGCTCCTGGAGCGGACCCTCCCGGAGACGAGCGTACGGAGTACGGAGACCGTGTAGCCGGCTGAGACCTGACGAATGCTTGACCGACTCAAATAGCCTAGTTGACGGAGAACTACTTTGTTTGGGTGTAGACCCATGGAGGACGGAGCACTACTGTGTTTGGGTGCAGACCCGCGGTACTCGACCGTAGAGTACCTCTACAGGCTATTAGGGGGGATGCACTACTGTGTATGGGTGGCAGACCCCGGTGGGGAGCACTGCTGTGTTTGGGTGGATGACCCGCAGTACTCGAAGGGAGGAGTACCTCAGCAGTCTTAGGTTAGTGAGTAGTACCTCGGAGTCGTGATAGAATCATTGTACTCGACAGAGATGGGGCTCTTCAGCAGTTACGGTTTTGATAATGAAAATCATGGTTTGATCTGAGTCTATGACCTTTGTGTTTTCCTCATGATTGAGATGGGTCACTTGATAACTTTGGAATATGTATGGGCATATAGCTGGGTAGTGGTTATCCGTTGATTTCATAATCTTTGTGTTTCCTCATGATTGAGATGGGTTACTTGATAACTTGGGTATATGTATGGGCATATACCTAAGTAGAGGTTATCTGTTGAGATCTTCTTTGTGGTTATCCTTATTGGATTTAGTGAGACCTTGAGTGTCTCGAGGTCCCTACTGAGTATCGTTATACTCACCCCAGCATGGGCTATGCCCGCACCTCGTTGTGTTGGTTGCAGATGACAGGCAGCGCAGACAGAGGCCGAGTGTTTGAGGACTAGACGGTACCCGAAGGTGGACCTCACGACGAGACAGTATCTGGTGGTGGACTTCATGACGAGACGACACTCGGAGGAGGTTGACGGGCAAGAGCGTTGTGGTGGCTATCTGTACGTACCTTTCAGGTAGGATATGTGGTGGATGATCTAGGAGCTACGCTATCTATACCTACCCTTTAGGTAGGATCCTTGGTGGACGATCCAGGAGCTTCTTGTCACCTTCCGGCTATTTTATCTTTTTTCCTTGTACTTTAAAATTGGGCTTGTATTTCCGGCCCCTGTACTTTCAGCACAGCTTGTTTCATTTTTACTTAGTGTTTTACTTCCACTTGTACTCTGTGGTGTTTTTTACTTTTATAAAGGCAATGCCTTCCCAGTTATTGGGATTTACGCCTTTGGTTCTAGTCGCCAGCCCCTGGCCTATGGAAGGCGGGATTGGGGTAGTCACGACACGGGCCCCGAGGACGGGTCGTGAAAATTCATCTCTTGTTGATCATTTATCATTAGAATGATCATGTGAATATAAAAAGGTAATACCTCTTTAGATATAATCAAAATAATTTTTCTCCTTATGAATTATACATGGATCTATGTTGTATTTGTGTTTTCTATGAAAACCTAGTGATTTTTTCTCCCATTCTTCATAGATAGATAAAGGATCTAGTGTGTTGATAATGTTTCGTGGTCAAATTGATATCTAACAAGGAAATCATACGTTCAATGGGTATGTATTCTTGAATATTTAACCCAGACCACTTCATTTCTATTTAATGAAGATGTAACATTATTCTATTAATTATACCCTTGTAGATATGTGGACATTTCAATTTTTCCCAAATAAATCATTGAATAGAGATAAATTATTCCAAAACATTGATGTTTATATGTATGATTATTTAGAATTATTATCGGGATAACATCTTCTTCTTAATTATTATCCTAAATTTATTTTCCATTGACGAAAAAATGATAGATCAAGGATTATTGGATAAACCTGACACACTCTTCTAGATTCAATAATGATCTCACAATCAACTCCTTAATTAAAAATAGATTTTGTAATCTTTATCTTCATCCTTTCACATACCATTGAATTTATTCTATTGATGGATACCTTATGGTATGTGATTCAAGAATGATGTTCTGGACTTTTAATTATCTTTAGACTTATTTGTAATCTTCATTCATGATAAACCAAAACCAGATATAGACATCCTTGATGTGTGATCCATTCTCTGTGGGCGTCTGATGTGTTTTTTCATCGATCCTTTGACTATCATTCAAGTTCTTCATCAAGAACCTTGAGGTAGGATGTTCCATATCATTATAGGCCCTTATATACACTTTTTTCCTTTACTATTGTTGTTTTGAAATTATTTTTTTTCTTGGATGTTGGAAACTAGTTTTTAGTGTGTGTGAATTTGTTTTCATGATACCGATATTGGATCCTTTTTTCTAGGAGTATTATAGTGTATCTTTACACCATGATTGATGTTGATAACATGTTTTGAAATAATAATACTATATTTATCATGATGAAAAGTTATGAATCTCTATTATGATTTATCATACTATATTTATACCATACATTTGGAGGTATTATTCTTGGTGATCGTAATAGGAGAACCATCATGGTTTAATTACCCATGGAAGAACGAGTGTGTTAAACGTGTTGTGATGATGATGGTTGACCCATACCATTGGTAGGAGAATGATATCCCTATGTCTAGATCAAAAATTGATTCCTTGTGGATAAAAAGAGGAAATTTTGAAACCTGATACATTGACCATAATGAGTAAGTGCTCACTAGTCAGCCTTATGGTCCATCCCGAGACATGATGCCTTATGGGCACCGAGTGACATGTCAAAATCATTATGTATAGTTATTATTATTCTTTTAAATATTGAAAATCCTTCCATGATAGAGCCTATATAGGTATAGTCTCGGATAATGGTGGCATGTTTAACACATGAAAAATCTGTACACTAGTAGAAGAAGTATTTTTAACATCACATTTATAACGTCATTTCAATAAAACGACATTATAAAAGTAAAAACGTTCTACTTAGGCATCAGTTATTGTAATAACTAATGCAAAAATATAATGAGTTCCATTTTTGGCATCGGTTCTATGAAAAACCAACGCTGTAAATTATATATAATATTTCGGTAATCAATTTTCATTTAAATCGATGCTGGAAATTCTCGAAGAACATATTTTTCACATCACTTTTATTAAAATCAATGAAAAAATAAAAAATCATTTATTTTCAATGTCATTTTATGGAAAACTGATGCCTAAAATAAAATTTAAATTATTTTAATGTCTGTTTTATTGAAACCCGACATTAAAACTCTTCTAAACAACCCAACTATGGAATATTTACTTTTCATGTCGCTTATTATTTCATTCTATCAACCTATGGAGATTCTGATGGCTACCATAACCCTTCCAATTGATTTTTTTATTGTTTTTTCTCGATTTGAGTTATATTTTTTTTTGATTTTTGATCATCAATCATTCATCTTTCATGATTCAAGATTATATTTCACCTCCCTAACCATTAAACGGTTGATTGGAACTCAGATCATAATTTTTTCCATTATTTTTTTATTCATTGTTTTGAAAATATTATAATATTTCTTTTGAGTGTTTTTCTTGTTAGCTTCTAGGGTTATATATTATGGTCGAGCCGCACCGCGATTAAAGTTTTTTGTTTTTTTATTATTTGTTTTTTTATTTCTAAATTTGTTTGTTTTATTGATCTTCTTAGTATTGAATTCAAGGAATTTTATCTATTTTTAGGATCAATAATGAAGTATAAATCTCGGAAATATGTAATTGGTTTTAAAAAAAATTATGATAAATTCGTTATTTGTTTATTATAAATTTTATTCAATTATTTGTTTGTTTGTATTCATTTCATGTGTAATTATTAATTTTTTTTAATGTTTGTTTAATTATATAAATTATTTATTTATTGGGATTATAATATTTGTTTGTTCTTGTTAATAACTAAGAGGAATATATATTTCTCTTCTGATGAATCTAGGTATAACACAACAATGTTGTTTGATAGTTGGTTAAAAAAAATATATGTAAAGTTGATATAAATATATTTATTCTTTAACATGGTCAAAAAACAATGATTATAAGTATTTATTTAAATAAAATAAATACCTAATTTAATTTTTATTCTATTTTATTCCAAATAATCAATGATCTCTCACAAGATCAGAAATTGTTTCATAATATTTTTTTATTTTTTAAATGTTTCCATTTATATATATATATATATATTTATTTATTTATTTAAATTTTTATATGTTTTATTTGTATATACATGTGTGTGGGTGTGTTTTTATATATGTTTATATATGTCAGTTGAAATTATTTTTATTTTTTTATGCTAAACAAATCATCTACTTTTGGACAAGTGACACATCAAGCAAAATAAATACATATAGTAGATTAGTTTCTATTTTATTCCTAATAATAGTTAATATTTCTTGTATGAATACCAATCATTTTATTTTTATTTTTTTATGATTAAAATTATGTTGTATATATATATTATTTAATTGTTAATATGTTTTAATATGCCCACTAATTATATTATTATATCAAGTATTTAATGGAACATAATTGGATAAATTTATGAAGAACTATTAATGAATATGAAATAGGAGTTGATGATTTCTTGCAATTTTTTTAAAAAAAAATATTTAACATAGAGATTTGATTTTATGTCAATGTGTAAATTGTTGTTTTATGATAAAGCTAAATTATAGATAAATCAAGGATCTTCTCATTTTCCATGGTGCTATCCTTAATTATACACATTTGATTTAGCATGGTGAAAATACTAGAAATTAAACATCTAATATTGATGAAAATATTCATGAATACATAGATAATCAGATTGAAGAATTAATTAACAATGTATGTGTCTAAGCCATTGAAATAATAGAAAAAGTAGAAAGATTCTATGGAGATTCTAAAAAACCATTATTCCTAGGTTGTAAATATGTAGTGTTATCACTGGTTTTGGGATTCATTAACTTGAAAGAAAAAAATGGTGAGATTGATAAAAGTTTCTCTAAATTACTTATGGTTTTAAAAGAGATACTTCCAAAAGGAAATGAGATTCCAAATTCCAATTATGAGGAGAATAAAATATTATTACCAATGGGATTGGGGTATAAAAATATACATGATTTCCCCAATTAGTGTAAATTGTATAGGAAAGAAGATGATTTTTTATCAAATTGTCTTACATGTGGAACATCACGCTATAAGATGGATGAAAATTCCAATTCAGATTCATTCTTAGGTACTAATATATAAACTTATGATAAATTAAAATACTACCTTCCAAAAATCCCTTCATATAAATTTTTTATATTCACTCATATTAATTCTAAAGTACATAAAACAAAGATCATGCTAAACCAATTTTGAACCTTAAAATAATTCCTCATTTGAAGAGTCTATTTTCAAATTCTATTGATGCAAAAAATGTTAATATGGAATTCATATGAACACATCTTTGATGGTAAATTACATCACCCTACTGACTCATCATAATGGAAGAGATTTGATAAAAAAAATTATAATTTTTGTTAACAACACTTTTTTGGTGTCTATCCAATTTTCATTATCCACACCATGAACTATAATTTCAGTGCACACATAGACATCATTCATATGGATCCAGTCAAGGTAAATCTGAATTTGAAAGATGTTTAAGCAAATGAATAAGGATTTAAGAGTGCAATCAAAATTTTCACCATGTGATATTTATTTTTTTATTTATTTACCTACATTGAATAATACTTGGATATTCTATACCACCCTTAGAGACTTGTTTACTTATTTATATGACTTGTATTCCATCTATATAGTATACCCATATTTACTTTGATTATTATATTTTATTATATTATATTACACTATTATTTTTTTATGAACAATTTATATAGGGTATAGTCTCCCCACTGATGGACAAACACCCCCACTACTAGTCGGCAATATCTTCTATATGGGGAAGCATGCATAAGGTCATGTGACTCCCCAGCTCAGAACTAGTGGTTTGGTTCGGGGCCTAACATTTTACCTCATGATACCTATTGATGCATCATGAGGATGTATATTTTCAAGCCACGCCTTCCACTTAATTAAGACCATTACATTCGCAATAAGAGTCAAAAAAAGACATTTCATGAAATTTCAAAAGGAACCTCTAGATAAATATAATCATGTATTTTGGTATAATGAAAAATATAAATTATCTATATTCAGTAATAATCTGGAATTTCAATAATTCATCATATAATAAATAAATTATATTTTTAGGTGAAAATCCTCATATCTGAATTTTAAAAAATGAGAGATCACACGATGTATGGTAATGAGTATACGATTAAGGAAATGTTCAAAGAGAATTATCCTAAGACATATATAGAAATAACATGTATGGTTACAGAATAATATACACTAAGTGAAACCAATTAAATATAGAAGTGTGTTTCTATAAATGAATAACACCCTCAAAAAAATAATTCTTCAAATGATATCACAAAACAAGGATTAATAATCGAATATTTTGATATCAAAAGTTAAATCCCCAATTTGAATATATATATATATATATATATATATTAGATGATTAATCATGAAACCTAAAAAACATTGATTAAGTACTTATGATAATGATAAGGTAAATAGAAGATAAATCTTAAAATAACTTTTATAAATCATTTTGAATATTCATGTAAAATACAAATGTACACGACTCTTACAAAGTGAATTTTGAAAAAATGATGTGAAAAGAATTGAAATTATTTTATTTTAAAAATAATCTCAAATAAAAGGGCCTTCAAAAGACATAATTTTTATCTTGTATAATTGAGTAGGGGTATTACAAAACATATGAATGTGAAAAGAAAACCCTTTTCTTAAATTCAAAATACGTTTGTTCGAAACATGAAATATAAGTTCTAATAATTAAAATATATTTGTATAAAAATATTCCATTTACACATATACTAATATAAATATCTATATTATAAAAATTTATTTTTGATGAACCAAAGCATGGAATAAATAATTTCATGAATGATTAATATAAGATAAGGAAATGGCAATTTAGTAATCAATATCCCTTGGGAGAAACCTACTCCTTAAAGAAAGAAATATTTCAAAAAAAGGATTTTATTTTTTAGAAATGTGGATAAATAAAATAACACAAAATTTTTTACAAGGTTAGAATTTATCCATATTATATGAAATAATGAAAATTGAAACAATTATAACTTAATGAATGATAAATGAGTTACTAAAAATACTTAAAAATGTGGTAACACCAGAGTCATGATCCATTTGATGAAAAAGAATTGATTTGAATTAGAATTTCGCATAAATAAATTTTTTTTAAGATATAGATACACCCATGGGTATTTATTACACCATTTAAAGTAAAACATCCATCATAACATAAACATGTTTGAAGGAATAAATGATTGAGTAAAACATCCCTTGTATTTTGACTAAAATTTTAATCAAACACAATTGAAAGATAGGACATGTGATTGAAATAACAATATCATGATTAAATTATAATTCTAGATATGTAATCTAAAATATTCATTAGATGAGAAAATATTAGGTGCATAATTCCAAACTTATCTCAAAGAGAATAATTTGAGATGAAATCCCCGATATTGGTCCGGATTCATTCCGCACTTTCTCCAAACATCTAGAATAATTAAATTAAATTCATTAAATGCATACCCAAAACGATATTCATAAACATAACCATATATACTCATCATTTATTGTAATTTTATACATATATATTACTTATCTATTGCCTATTTTCAACCACGAGTGTAAAAAATCATCATCACTATGAACTAGTTTCATAAAAGCAGTGTTGCAATATATATTCTTAATTAATTAATTATTATATCATATGAATTTCTCTAATACATGTTCCATGATAGAATATAAATAAATAATTTCATTTCATTTATTTTTTTTGTCTATGATCCTTGTAGATTTAATCAGTGACAAGCATGCTTCATTGATTCTTAATGAAAAAAGTGTGATTTGGAAATTAAGTAGTTAATGCAGTTATAACTTTTCCATAACCAAAAATACTATTTATATATTTATATAATAATATAAAATTAAATATTTTATCAAATTCATCCATGATTTAAATACATTCTATTCTTTAGGTATGTGGTCAAATTGGTCAGAACATGAACCTACCATTATTAATCGATGATTATGAGGTAGTTTAGTTGTAATATAATTATTTTAGTACCCTAATACTTTTATTTAAAGATTATTATGACTATATATTATAATTTTAATAATTTATAAGGAGAATAAAATTTATATAAAATCCTTAATTTGAACAAAGTTATTTTTTTCCTCTTAGTATGCCCATTTCAATATATTGAATTAAAGAGCGCCATTTTTTATCATATCACTAATAATTTCCCTATTTTAAATTTAAAAGCATACTAATTTCATAAAAATAATATTTATACATTAAACCCATTCTCCTGACTATCCATGTAAGGATGTGATGAAAAAAATGAATGTTAATCATTCTAGGGATGCAGTTGTCCATACATACACATGAATGATGATTTCATTTCCCATATAATATGGAAAAGGGGTAACATATCATGTCATTTAAGAATGTAAAATATTTCATAAATATATTAATTATATATTAAATTACCAATTATTACTATAATTTTATGTTTTTAAAGGGGAAAATTAAATAAGTTGTGTTGTGACAGTGATAGACCGCACAACGCAAGAATGCTAGTTTTGTTTTTCTTAATTAAATAATAGAATAGTTTTTAGTTATTGAACCATAATTATTATAATATAACATTATTATAATGGTACTTTTTTATCATTTTAATATTTTGTAATGTAATTTGAGGAAGAATACGTGCACATAAATAAATATAAAATATAAACGAGTTTCCAGAAATTTAGTTCACACATCTTGGATTATACCCTTTAAGAATGAGGTTAAGATTTAGAGGGATGGTATTATTAGAGGTCCAGGACCTATTAAAATTTACCATAATTTTTATTAGAATTTATTTCCCAATTTTTGATGAAATATTTTTGTTTTAGTGTGATGGGAAGTAGTGAGATAATTTCCCCTTTTATAAGTGAAATGGGATGGAATTTTTGAAAATGCCCAAAATATTTTAATAACTGGATGTCACTATGAAGTAAAGTAAATCCATAATTTATAAATAACTGAGTCTGAAAAGTATAAGGTTTATCCACGCTATATAAAAACATTTTGAAAAAGAATAACTTAAATTTTAGGCTCTTTACCCAATAAATTATTACTTTTATCATTTTAGATTTTACTCTAATAAAGTTTTTACTATAGGTAACATATCATTTATGAGTGAAAGTAAAATAGTCATTATTACATAATTTAGACCTATTAATTAAAAATTTAAATATATATATTATTAATAAATTTATAAAATAGGAAAAACTAATTTTAATATAATAAATATATAATGTATTAAAAACAATTTTATTGAAATTTTTAATTATGTTCATAATTGTAAAATATAGATTTCTAAACTAAAATAAATATTTTTTATTTTATAATTTTAATTCTAAAAAAATTAATTAAAATTATTCAAAATTTTATATTTCATACTTCTAAATTATTAATGTTACAAAAAACATGGTATTCTTAAAAATTGTACTTTTCACCATTCAACTAAAAATTAGTCTTTCTTGAAACTTCCAAAAAAATCATCATAATAAAATATTATTAAGATGAATACAAAAATAATTTTAATTTTATTAATATTATAATTCTAATAGTTATAAGTATAACTATTAAATAAATAGGACATATATAATGAAAAAATATTTTTATAATAAAATATGTTTTTAGAATATTAACGGTTATCCCTTATATTTACTATCATTTAATAATCAAATTAGAATTAGCTAATAATTTCTATCAAATATATGATATATACATTATTCATAATATTCTTGAAAAAAAAATGGTGTCTCAGAAAAAGGAAATATTTATGAAAATACATTAATAATAATAAAAATATATTATTATTCATCTTATCAATAAATTTTGTATTTAATTATTATTAAAAGTATCCTTTATTAAACCACCAATAGATATTATTTTTATTACAGAAAATTTAAGGAAAAAGTGGGAAACCATCCAGGTTCAAAAACATGAAACCAACCTACATCATAAGTATTGGAAGACTCTTTGAACTGTAGTTTAAGTCATTTAAAAATATTACCTCTGTAGAGACTATATTGTAGACCGTTGGCCTTTGAATTTGAATTTTATTGGAGAAGTTCTTCGATATTATCAACCACCTTATCCCAGGTATGAATATAATCCTCCAAAAATATCTTCTTTTCGTAGTTTCCCAACTCCTCTTATGATGTGTTGGCCTCTAAGTCTCTTGAAAGAAAAAAATGGTGAGATTGATAAAAGTTTCTCTAAATTACTTATGGTTTTAAAAGAGATACTTCCAAAAGGAAATGAGATTCCAAATTCCAATTATGAGGAGAATAAAATATTATTACCAATGGGATTGGGGTATAAAAATATACATGATTTCCCCAATTAGTGTTATTGTATAGGAAAGAAGATGATTTTTTATCAAATTGTCTTACATGTGGAACATCACGCTATAAGATGGATGAAAATTCCAATTCAGATTCATTCTTAGGTACTAATATATAAACTTATGATAAATTAAAATACTACCTTCCAAAAATCCCTTCATATAAATTTTTTATATTCACTCATATTAATTCTAAAGTATATAAAACAAAGATCATGCTAAACCAATTTTGAACCTTAAACTAATTCCTCATTTGAAGAGTCTATTTTCAAATTCTATTGATGCAAAAAAGGTTAAGATGGAATTAATATGAACACATCTCTGATGGTAAATTACATCACCCTACTGACTCATCATAATGGAAGAGATTTGATAAAAAAAATTATAATTTTTGTTAACAACACTTTGTTGGTGTCTATCCAATTTTTATTATCCACACCATGCACAATAATTTCAGTGCACACATAGACATCATTCATATGGATCCAGTCAAGGTAAATGTGAATTTGCAAGATGTTTAAGCAAATGAATAAGGATTTAAGTGTGCAATCAAAATTTTCACAATGTGATATTTATTTTTTTTATTTATTTAACTACATTGAATAATACTTGGATATTCTATACCACCCTTAGAGAATTGTTTACTTATTTGTATGACTTGTATTCCATCTATATAGTATACCCATATTTACTTTGATTATTATATTTTATTATATTATATTACACTATTAATTTTTTAAGAACAATTTATATAGGGTATAGTCTCCCCACTGATGGACAAACACCCCCACTACTAGTCGGCAATATCTTCTATATGGGGAAGCATGTATAAGGTCATGTGACTCCCCATCTCAGAACTAGTGGTTTGGTTCGGGGCCTAACATTTTACCTCATGATACCTATTGATGCATCATGAGGATGTATATTTTCAAGCCACGCCTTCCACTTAATTAAGACCATTACATTCGCAATAAGAGTCAAAAAAGACATTTCATGAAATTTCATAAGGAACCTCTAGATAAATAAAATCATGTCTTTTGGTATAATGAAAAATATAAATTATCTATATTCAGTAATACTCAGGAATTTCAATAATTCATCATATAATAAATAAATTATATTTTTAGGTGAAAATCCTCATATCTAAATTTTAAAAAATGAGAGATCACATGATGTATGGTAATGAGTATACGATTAAGGAAATGTTCAAAGAGAATTATCCTAAGACATATATAGAAATAACATGTATGGTTACAGAATAATATACACTGAGTGAAACCAATTAAATATAGAAGTGTGTTTCTATAAATGAATAACACCCTCAAAAAAATAATTCTTCAAATGATATCACAAAACAAGGATTAATAAACGAATATTTTGATATCAAAAGTTAAATCCCCAATTTGAATATATATATATATATATTAGATGATTAATCATGAAACCTAAAAAACTTTGAGTAAGTACTTATGATAATGATAAGGTAAATAGAAGATAAATCTTAAAATAACTTTTATAAATCATTTTGAATATTCATGTAAAATACAAGTGTACACGACTCTTACAAAGTGAATTTTGAAAAAATGATGTGAAAAGAATTGAAATTATTTTATTTTAAAAATAGTCTCAAATAATAGGGCTTTCAAAAGACATAATTTTTATCTTGTATAATTGAGTAGGGGTATTACAAAACATATGAATGTGAAAAGAAAACCCTTTTTCTTAAATTCAAAATACGTTTGTTCGAAACATGAAATATAAGTTCTATAAATGAAAATATATTTTTATAAAAATATTCCATTTACACATATACTAATATAAATATCTATATTATAAAAATTTACTTTTGATGAACAAAATCATTGAATAAATAATTTCATGAATGAATAATATAACATAAGGAAATGACACTTTAGTAATCAATATCCCTTGGGAGAAACCTACTCCTTAAAGAATGAAATATTTCAAAAAAAGGATTTTATTTTTTAGAAATGTGGATAAATAAAATACCACAAAATATTTTAAAAGGTTATAATTTATCCATATTATATGAAATAAGGAAAATAGAAACAATTATAACTTAATGAATGATAAATGAGTTACTAAAAATACTTACCAATGTGGTAACACCGGATTCAGGATCCATTTGATGAAAAAGAATTGATTTGAATTAGAATTTCGCATAAATAAAAAATTTATAAGATATAGATACACCCATGGGTATTTATTACACCATTTAAAGTAAAACATCCATCATAACAGAAACATGTTTGACGGAAAAAATGATTGATTAAAACATCCCTTGTATTTTGACTAACATTTTAATCAAACCCAATTGAAAGATAGGAAATGTGATTGAAATTACAATATCATGATTAAATTATAATTCTAGATATGTAATCTAAAATATTCATTAGATGAGAAAAAATTAGGTGCATAATTCCAAACTTATCTCAAAGAGAATAATTTGAGATGAAATCCCCGATATTGGTCCGGATTCATTCCTCACTTTCTCCAAACATCTAGAATAATTAAATTAAATTCATTAAATACATACCCAAAACGATATTCATAAACATAACCATATATACTCACCATTTATTGTAATTTTATACATATATATTACTTATCTATTGCCTATTTTCAACCACGAGTGTAAAAAATCATCATCACTATGAACTAGTTTCATAAAAGCAGTGTTGCAATATATATTATTAATTAATTAATTATTATATCATATGAATTTCTCTAATACATGTTCCATGATAGAATATAAATAAATAATTTCATTTCATTTATTTTTTTTGTCTATGATCCTTGTAGATTTAATCAGTGACAAGCATGCTTCATTGATTCTTAATGAAAAAAGTGTGATTTGGAAATTAATTAGTTAATGCAGTTATAACTTTTCCATAACCAAAAATACTATTTATATATTTATATAATATTATAAAATTAAATATTTTATCAAATTCATCCATGATTTAAATACATTCCATTCTTTAGGTATGTGGTCAAATTGGTCATAACATGAACCTACCATGATTAATCGATTATTATGAGGTAGTTCAGTTGTAATATAATTATTTTAGTACCCTAATAATTTTATTTAAAGATTATTATGACTATATATTATAATTTTAATAATTTATAAGGAGAATAAAATTTATATAAAATCATTAATTTGAACAAAGTTATTTTTTCCTCTTAGTATGCCCATTTCAATATATTGAATTAAGGAGCGCCATTTTTTATCATATCACTAATAATTTCCCTATTTTAAATTTAAAAACATACTAATTTCATAAAAATAATATTTATACATCAAACCCATTCTCCTGACTATCCATGTAAGTATGTGATGAAAAAAAATGAATGTTAATCATTCTAGGGATGTAGTTGTCCACACATACACATGAATGATGATTTCATTTCCCATATAATATGGAAAAGGGGTAACATATCATGTCATTAAAGAATGTAAAATATTTCATAAATATATTAATTATATATTAAATTACCTATTAGTACTATAATTTTATGTTTTTGAAGGGGAAAATTAAATAAGTTGTGTTGTGACAGTGATAGACCGCACAATGCAAGAATGCTAGTTTTGTTTTTCTTAATTAAATAATAGAATAGTTTTCAGTTATTGAACCATAATTATTATAATATAACATTATTATAATGGTACTTTTTTATCATTTTAATATTTTTTAATGTAATTTGAGGAAGAATACGTGCACATAAATAAATATAAAATATAAACGAGTGTCCAGAAATTTAGTTCACACATCTTGGATTATACCCATTACGAACGAGGTTAAGATTTTGAGGGATGGTATTATTAGAGGACCAAGACCTATTAAAATTTACCATAATTTTTATTAGAATTTATTTCCCAATTTTTGATGAAATATTTTTGTTTTAGTGTGATGGGAAGTAGTGAGATAATTTCCCCTTTTATAAGTGAAATGGGATGGAATTTTTGAAAATGCCCAAAATATTTTAATAACTGGATGTCACTATGAAGTAAAGTAAATCCATAATTGATAAATAATTGAGTCTGAAAAGTATAATGTTTATCCACGCTATATAAAAACATTTTGAAAAAGAATAACTCAAATTTTAGGCTCTTTACCCAATAAATTATTACTTTTATCATTTTAGATTTTACTCTAATAACGTTTTTACTATAGGTAACATATCATTTATGAGTGAAAGTAAAATAGTAATTATTACATAATTTGGACCTATTAATTAAAAATTTAAATATATATATTATTAATAAATTTATAAAATAGGAAAAACTAATTTTAATATAATAAATATATAATGTATTAAAAACAATTTTATTGAAATTTATACTTATGTTCATAAATGTAAAATATAGATTTCTAAACTAAAATAAATATTTTTTATTTTATAATTTAAATTCTAAAAAAATTAATTAAAATTATTCAAAATTTTATATTTCATACTTCTAAATTATTAATGTTACAAAAATCATGGTATTCTTAAAAATTGTACTTTTCACCGTTCAACTAAAAATTAATCCTTCTAGAAACTTCCAAAAAATCATCATAATAAAATATTATTAAGATGAATAAAAAAATAATTTTAATTTTTTTAATATTATAATTCTAATAATTATAAGTATAACTATTAAATAAATAGGACATATATAATGAAAAAATATTTTTATAATAAAATATGTCTGTAGAATATTAACGGTTATCCCTTATATTTACTATCATTTAATAATCAAATTAGTATTAGCTAATAATTTCTATCAAATATATGATATATACATTATTCATAATATTCTTGAAAAAAAATTGGTGTCTAAGAAAAAGGAAATATTTATGAAAATACATTAATAATAATAAAAATATATTATTATTCATCTTATCAATAAATATTGTATTTAATTATTATAAAAGTATCCTTTATTTAGACCACCAATAGATATTATTTTTATTACAGAAAATTTAAGGAAAAAGTGGGAAACCATCCAGGTTCAAAAACATGCAATCAACCTACATCATAAGTAATGGAAGACTCTTTGAACTGTAGTTTAGGTCATTTAGAAACCTTACCTCTGTAGAGACTATATTGTAGACCGTTGGCCTTTGAATTTGAATTTTATTGGAGAAGTTCGTCGATATTATCAACCACCTTATCCCAGGTTTGAATAAAATCCTCCACAAATATCTTCTACCAGTTAATTGCAACTCAGGGGGACATCTAACCTGGCAATATTCTTTTCTACATGCAACTAATATTTAACTACTGTCTCGTTTACTTGTGATGCATCCACTTCAGTCCAATCTTTAGGTGAATTATTGTCTCCCTTACCCAAAACTACAAACCTGTTACTTGAGCTAATTCCTTTGATAACTTCCTTAAGGTTATCTGGAATACTACTGTACATAACCCAAACATATCTATTTTTTATCCCAATTTTTCATAGGGAGAAAGATATCAAATAGATTTTTTATTTTTGGAAAATGTATTGTCAAATCGCAGGTCATTACACATCACCCCAACAGGGTAAATACATTCAAATAAATTTGAAATATATTTATAAATATATATTCATCTAATGTTAAATAATAATAATGTGCATATTCAAATAAAGTATAACATGACACATTTACATTCATAAACTCCTTTAAGAATTTTAAAAAGATTAGTGTTTTTTTCTGAACATTAAGGGGTTATATTAAACTCATTACATATCTATGTAATTTCAATTACACCACTAAGACACCACCTAGTAGAGCCCCCACGCTAATCACTTTAATGTCTACAAACGTCATTTTTATTTATATATGAATGGAACAATGTAGGAATAACTAAATAAGGGGTCCTATAGAAGTGGAGGTGCAGGGAATCTCCAATAGAAAGTTCAACACCCCATGGAGGTTGGGATCTAGGGGTAGATAACAACATAAGGGGGTCTAAGAAGCCTCTAAATCTAAGAATTCCTCCACATGATTTCCTTCACACCATGTATATAGGTTCTTTATTCTCATAGATTTGATAAGCATGAAATTTTTGATCAGGTAGATTATTTTTCTTGGGGTGTAAAATAGATGTTTGAGTTAATTCCCAACAATCATTGTGTTTTTCTCTATTATAGATAGTGGAATATGGTTGTAATGGAGTATTTAAAGATTATGGAATATGGAATTCACTTATACCTTAAGGGAATCTCCTGACCCTTAAAAATAACAGAAGGAAAAGAGGAAATATCATATGGGTTCCCAAAAGGCAACTCCCCTATATGAATATTGGCTATATAAATCGTTCACAATGAGTTTGAGACCCACGTAGGGAAAGTTTCAGATCACCCAATGCCCCAACAATTGAGGTCTGAATGAATTAGAGAGAGGGATTATAACCATAGAATTCTTCATAGAGGTATCCTACTCATGGTGATCTAGTGGTTGAATGAGGTTTATCATGAGCCATCTTAATCTAACCAATAAAGCCTGACTAGACACGTTAGCGCCACTGTGAAGAGAATACTTCCTAGCATCCCATATACACCACCAACTGGCCACTAAGAGTAGTGCCCGGGCGCACTTCTCTCATATTCCGACTAAAACTTGTAGTGATAAAATCTGTAAAAAATATAGTTTGAAAAATAATGAAACTTATTAATCATATTAAAAAATTTCAAATCCTTGAACTTGAATTCAAAACATCATAACCTCAAAAAATTAAATATTACAATGTCAACTGATTTTATTGTCTACTTAATACTCTTTTCAATTTCATTATAATTATCCTTTTTCATTTCTTCTATTAAAATTTTCCATAAGATCATCTTGATAACTAATGTGGCACCTTAAATTGTATTATTGACATCAAAATTTTTTATTCATTAACATTGAACTTCCCGGTCTAAATAAACTCCCACTAGCCTTGTAGAAATTATTTTCAGTTCCTAATATCTCGTTAATATTTATAATCCTTTTTGTATAGGAAATGGCACATATTTCTATTAGGGGGAATATTTAAAATTCTATTATGTCCTGAAAAAAAAATTTATTCTATGTTTTTGGAGTATTATTATGATAAGAAGACTTTTTTATTTGAAGTATTTCATTAAAGGGAGGTTTGGCTATATTCTTTTTTTTTTTGAAAAAAATGGATAGAAATTTTTTTCAGGGATACAATATTTTTTTTATTCTTGTAAAAATAATTTATATAATTTGATAAATCATAATCCTTTTATATTAATCTTATATTATCCAAAAAAATATTTAAAGGAAGTTTTTTGTCATGTAAGAGAAATGAGATAAAGATACCCATCCTCTACATAGATCCACCTATGATTGAAATGTTTCTTTAAATTCAAATAATTTATTTAGAAAATCTTTTATTCATCCCTTGAATTTACAATACATGATTTGTAAACTCTTATCATGGGTTTGAATTAATTTTAGTTTATTATACTAAAAAAAATAATTCATTATAATATTGCCTTCAAAAATAAAGAATTTATTTTTATAACCTGTATACCTATCATAGAAATTCCATGGATATTTTCAATACTGTTAATATATTAAGTGAAATTTAATCCTTGAGATTTATTACACTTCCCTTATTAAAATTAACATTAGGTTTCAATTCACCTTAACTAGCTACAAGAATAATCATTGTTGGACTATCTAACTAACTTTTCATCTTCGTGTTTTTACTTTGATTCACATGTATTATCAAAATAATACAAGAACCTTGTTTTTTAATTTCTATTTCATGTATCCTAAACCCTTTGATAATTTAAGGAAAACATTTCTTGAACTCATTCACATTATTGTAAATTTTCCAAAACTACCAACAGAATGAATTACACAGAAAAAACAATATTTAAAAAGACCTCTAGTATCTCCAAGGAATTAACATATCTAATCATATTGAATATATGAGTTGAGAATAATGTTTTGTGGGTCATAATCCATATATTTCCTTTAAACCCATTTGGGAATCCTCATATTCTTCCCTTACGAATCTTGATTCATCTTGTGAACAACTTTAGTAGTTGGTTACTCAGGATAGGTTTACATAAAACATAGAATATTTTTACTTATGAAATTTATTATGTTATTAGAATAAAATAGTTTCTTCCAAAATTAATTCCCATATATATTCAAATATTAATCACAAATTAATGTTTACTGATGATGTAATTTATTTCCAATAAAATATTTTATCAAAATATTATCAAGTTTAATATAAATTTTCAATGATATAAAATTAAATCTAAAGATCTCCAATAAACAAAAAAATGTTTTAAATCATTATTTCATTCAAAAAATTATATTTAATGATAATAGTTTTTTACTTGTATTGAAATAAGATACTGTAAGGGAAAAAATTTATATTTCTATATCAATCGAAAAATTAGATCTATATTTCTTTTTCCTCATATGTATTATTTGTTTTTTAGTTCTTATTGTTATGAAATAATGAAATTGCAACAATTTAATATACCATAATAAAATTTATATTCATTTAATAAGAATGTGTAATAAATGTACTCCCATTAAAATAATTAACCACATTAAAATCATCACATCTATTTATGTGACATGATATATATTTCCCTATGAAATACCCCCCCCCCCCATGAACCTTACCTATTATCTATTTAGATTTTCCATTATACCAATCATATTATACTTGAATCTTTGATGGTTGAGTAAATAAATATTCTTCTAGTCTATCATATGGATAAACTCATTTTCATTCCACTTGTATCCTTCCTAAGGATTTCTAAGCTAAGTTAAACCAAAATAAAAAAAACCAAAAAGAGTAGCCTAATTCTTAGGATCACCAAATTATATACCTTACTTATATAATATAATCTGGGGCACCCTGTTTTGGCATGAAACTACTCGATTAGATATTTTAGGACTTTATAAGTGTTCTATTTGGTTTAAATATTACAATATTTATTTTTATAGGGGATTTAATATCACCATATTATCACATATATTTCCTTTAAATGCATAAATACATCTAATGATTTTCTTTAGAATATTATTCCCTTCACTAAATAAATATATTTATACCATATTGATGTGTAACTCTTTATCCACTTCATATATTGTATTTTAACCCAAATAAAAAGTCAAAAATATTCATATATATCCAAATGTATCCCATCAAACTACTATAAAATAGTCCTTTAACAGTATTGTAATTTATCAATGCTAGAAAAAAGCACTGATAAATGTCATCTTTATCACACGCTGATAAATTTAACCTTTTTTCAATTCCTTTTTTGGCACTAAAGATGGGACCCTTTATTAGTGTTTTATTTTTAGCACTAATAAAGGGTACCCTTTATCAATGATTTAATTTTATCATTGACATTTATCAGCTCTATATTTTTAGGGGTTATAAAGTAATCCTTTATGATCACTTTTTTAACAATGATCAAGGTCCAAATAAATAAAATATAAAAAATACTTTATTAAATACAATATAAAAAAAATTATTAATTAAATATTTATTGATAAAAATGAGATAATTGATTATACTATATATAAATTATAATATAATATAAATAGTATGTACTGAATATATAGATATATGAAAAATTAAAAATAAATGAATAAGAATTAAAAATTAGTAAATTGAGAAAAATATTAAAAAATTTATAAATTATATAATTATTGATAATGGTAATAAATAGTATAAATTAAATATATAGATATATATGAATTCATATAAATATGATTTATATATTACAAAATATTTATGTTCTTTACATTAAAAATCCATATATTTAGTGAATAATGTTTTATAATTAAAAATAAATATGAATTAAAATTACTAACCAATTACGTAGAGTAATACACATATAATTGAATACAGTCTGATTTTTCAATTTAATATAGATCAAATGTGTGTTATATTGATTTCACATATAATTAATTGATGCACATTTATATACAATGCACACACAGAAAACTTATCCATTTTTTCAATATTGTTAAAGTGTACTAGTTTTTAATTTATTCAATTTCACTCATTTTTAACATGCATGCACATAAAATTATATATTCATTAATAATGTTAAAAAAATATTTGTAAAAAATATTTATAAATATATATTTATCAATCTATATTTACTATATTTATATAATTATATATTCATAATTATAAATAAATAAATATTTTTTTAAATCTATTTATATAATTAAAACTAAATAATTATATATATTTAAATAATTATCAAATTTATAACATGTATAATTAAATAATTAACATATATACTATATTTATATTTATATATATTAATTATATATATTACTATTTAAATATATATAATGATATTAATATTATTTTAAAAAAATAATTATGTAATTATAAATAAATAATAATATATTAAAATAATTATAAAATTATAATAAATATATTTAAACAAAGAATTTATTTACTATATTTGTATTTACATATATTAAATAAATATATAAATATATATTTATAAATTTTTTATTTGCAATTAAATTTATAAATCCTTTGTCACTGATTAAGTAATAAGAACTCATAAAAGGATTAATTATCAGTAATTTTTTATAGTTGATAAAGATAGAGATTTATAAGTACTAAAAAATAACTGATAAAAGGATTATTTATCAGTTATTTTCAGAGTTGATAAAGATAGAGATTTATAAGTACTAAAAAATAACTGATAAATAATACTTTTTAAGTTCTTATTACTTAAGAGATGATAAAAGGTATCTTTATCAATGCATTTTTTGAGTGCTGATAAAAGTGTCACGGTTTATTTCAAAAACCGTAACAGGTTGCGAACTCGTTGTGATTTCAAAAGATTTCTGTGGAATCCACCCACTACCAGTGCTCCTCCTTTTTGAATCTAAACACAAATAAAGTCTCAAACAAATCCAAGGATAAATTTAAAGGCTACAATGATTCAAGTGTTGAAGGAATCTAGGGCTCGAATGTAAGAATTTCTCTACTTTCTCTCAAATGTAATCCTTTATCTACTTTCTCTTAGGGAACTTGGGGTGAAAATCATCAATGGTTTTGGCTATGTTAGAGGATGTTTTGAAATTGTGGGTGTGGTGAGTTAGTCATTCTGCATATTTTTTCATGCAGATCATCCATTTTGATGCTTGGAATTTTTAGAATGTGAAACACCTACACTATGAGCCTTCTCAGCTTCAGTCCTACACTATACAAGAATCTCTTTGATTACCAATAGAAATTTGGAATTACTTTTGGGGATTTGTGAGTTGATATTTTATTTATGTGAAAGTATGGATGTATACTGATTTATTTTTTATGGATAAATATTGGAATTAATCATATCATAGAAGTCCCATAACATTTTTTATTTACTATATAATTTTGTATGTATCAATTTCTATGATGGTGGTCTGGTGTCCAATGAGACTACTTCCTGGTGTATTAAAATGACTAGTTAATTTCAAATTTGTGTATTAGAGACTTTATATGAGGAGTGATGTTTTATAGATATGTTAATTTTCTAATTCAACTTTGATTTCTATGTGAAGTAAGGGTATTCCACTTTGAAAATGTGACCAAATAGGAGTCGTTCTGTCTTGGTAGAGGCTAGTGTATAGGATAAATGTTGAAAGGGTTGGTGTTTTATTCTCCCTTTTGTGTGATATATCTTGTTGATATGTATTATTTCTTTATGAACAGTTTTTTATGGACCTCACTAGAATTTCAAGCTTTGAAAAATGTGTATTAGATAGCCTACCTAGCATCCTTAATATGGGTATATCTGATATGATGACCTCCCTATAACCCTTGGGTTGGGTCAGTGTGGGGATATGACATCCCAAGAGTATTTTTTTTTAAAATAAATGATATGACATTAATTTTAAATGTAATAATTTCTTAGGTTTTACATCACTTGTTCCAAAAAATAAAATAAAAGTTATCAAATTCTATATATTAGAAATTATTTTTAATTATTCATCAGTTTAGTTATAGATTTATTGGTTCTACCCCTAGGAATCTCTAATTACTTTATGTGATTATGAAATAACTCTTTATTTATTAAAAAAAAATTATCAATACAATTTTATATCATCTATTTGATTGAATGAGAGTTTATTATACTTATTTATCGTATTTGGGTTTATTATTACTCATTAATTGCTTATATTATATTTTCATTTTTTTGTGGGATTTAAGAAAGACATGATGTGTGTCTAACCATAGTTATTATTGTAACATGTTGCTTTAAACTCATCCCCCATCTCTTTTATAGATAATTATCATCCTCATGAACTTCATCTATTGATTAGTTATTATTTCAATTTTTTCTTCAAAATCATCCCCAAATATCTTTTATGTTTCTTATACTACTTTGATCATTATTCATCCCATGCATGACTACATATTAGAGTACTTCAAGTAATATTGGTGAATTTTTACAAGAGATGGAGGATGTGTGTCAAATGAAAAACTCCAATGATAAATGTCTTGGATAAGAGTTGATGAGGATGATAATTGTCTATATATTTCACCATTTAATGAATTTATAGTATAACACCTGCCATAGTGGAGTAATTATTTTCTTAAAATCAATTAAACACTTTCACCAATATACTAAAATTATTTGAAATAATATAATTTTGAGTTTCCATTACTATAATTGTCTATAACATTCACCTTTGATAATGAATATCTTAGGTGTACTTATTTATGTATTGTACATAATTTATATTTTATAAACCCAGTAGGATGGATGTGAATTGAAAATGTATACACAAAAATTATTTTCCAAATGATTTTGAAACTAGAGTTAAATATTTCATCAAGTTTGAAAGAGAGAATGCATATGACCCTTCCCAATTCCTCTATTCATGCTTATGTTGTTTCAATTCAAGAAAAATTATTCTGGAAGATTTGGAAGAACATTTTATTTCTCAAGGAATAGATAATAACTATAAATTTTGGTCTAAACACAGTGAAAATTGAATGTTGACACTGATTTGGATGATACTATGTTTTATGGATCATTCTATATGAATAGAAGTGTAAATGATGATGGATATCATATAGAAGAAATAATAATGACAATTGAAGATGCACTTCCTGATTTTAAAAAGTTGTTTGAGGAGTTAAATAGTTGGGGTAAGAAACCATTGTATATTGGTTGTACTAAGTACACAACATTTTCAACTACATTGGAGATATATAATTTTAAAGATGGAAGCTAATAGAGTGACACCAGCTTTACAGAATTACTTGGTCTCTTAAATGATATGCTACCAGAAGAAAATGAGCTAACATGTCGAACATATGACGTTAAACTATCGTTTCATTCAATGGGAAGGATCTCTAAAAATATATATGCTTGTCTAAATGATTTCATATTTTTTTCTCAAGGACCATGAACCCCTCATGAAATTTCATAAGTGTGACACAGATCAATGCTAGAAAAATGAATCAATCCTTCAAGAACTATATAGTACTTCCATACCATTTCATAGTTTAGAAGACTATATGGATGTTAGGAAACCATAAGAAAATTTACATGGAAATCAAATAGAACAATTTAAGATGGGAACCTACATTATCTAGCAGATTCTCCTTAGTAATATAATATTGATTATGAGTATCCTAAATTTGTAAATTATCTGAAAAACTTTTGTATTTCATTATATATATATAGAGAATGAATCCTTTTGGTTTATTGATTATCAATCACAGTACATGACCTATTGTGTTGTTAAATTATAACTTCCCTTTATGTTTATGCATGAAGCACAAATACATTATGTTGTCCATTTTTATATGTGTACTAAATCAACCTGGTAATGTTATTGAGGTCTATTTGGATCTATTGATCGAAGTTCTAAAATTTATGTGAGATATAGGTGTTACAATGTATGATACTCATAGAAGTGAAAAATTCCCATTAAGGGCCACGTTGTATTGGATGATAAATGACTTCCCCTCTTATAGAAAATTTTCAAGATATGGCATTTAAAAAATTCTGCGGTGTCCCATTTGAGAAAAATTCACATACTCAGTTCTGTTGAAGAATTCATCAAAGACTGTGTTTTTAGTACATTGGATATTTTTACCTCAAAAACACAAATACCAATCTTGGATGACGTCATTTTATTGGAATATCAAACAATGTACAACACCATATCTAGTAACTAGTGATCAACTATACAATACTGTAAAATATATTGAAACTATTTTCTGTAAATCATTTTTGAAAAACCTTAAAAAATATGGTTGGAAGAAGGGATAAATTTTCTTTCAATTTCCATATTGTAATTTTGTGTATGTTATAAATTTTATTCATGTAATTCATGCATAGAAATATTTATTTGATAGTGTTACTGGAATGTTACTAAATGTTCCTGGAAAAATGAATGATAGCATCAAGGCTCTGTTGGACTTGATTGAAATGGGGATAATGGATGATTTGGCATCAGTGAAGGGTAAAAGGTAGACATTTCTTCCTTTGGCATCTTACACTCTATCCAAATAAGAATAATTGTAATTTTTTATTTCACTAATAGTGTTAGGTTTCCATAGGGGTATTCATCAAATATAAAAAAATTCATATTAATTACTAATTTAAAGTTACAAGAACTAAAATCACATGACTTTCATGTTTTGATGAAAGATTTAATATATTTTTCTTTCCATTTAATTCTACCTCAAAATCTACGATATAAATTAACCAAGCTCTTCTTATTTTTCAAAGTCATATACAGAAATTTTATATACCCTGTGAAGATTTCCATCATCAAAATGAAGTTTTCAATCATATTATGGGAATTATAGATGATATTTTAACCAAATGTTTTTGATCTAATGGTCCACCAAATAGTTCACTTGGTTAGAGAGGTTCAACTATGTGTCCCTGTCCATTAATGATGGATGTACCCCATTGAATGGTATATGAATATTTTGATTGGGTATGTTGAGAATTGAAGTCACCCAGAAGATTATATTGCAAAATTATATATTATTGAAGAAACTATTGAATTCTGTATCGATTACCTATTAGATGTTGATAGAATTGGACTGCCAAATTTTTATCACATAAAATGACTTATGGGTAAAGGGATTTCTGGAAGAGACGTTGTATCAATTAATTTGAAAGAGTATGAGCAAGTTCACCTTTACATTTTACATAATACTAAAAATTTTGATCCACAAATTGAATCCCACAATTAAATTCCTAGAGATTTGAATCCATCAATGGATGAAGGATGGATATCAAATACACATAATCCAAAGTTTAAATAATGTTTTGAATATCAAATTTGTTAATATTTATCTGAAAATATGAATTTAATTGTCGAATGACTTCAATGGATAGCATGGAAAAAGAATACAAATGTAATATCTTAAACCGTTTTTGTAATCAATGGTTATAAAATCTATACAAAAGAACATTATGACCATAGTACGATGAAAACTGGTGGTTTTACGCTTCTGTCAGAAGTGATTCACATGCCTAGATCTAAGGATAGAAATTGAACTTTTGCAAATATGTCCTATTTTGGAATTATCGATCAAATATATGAGTTGGATTATATTATATTTCATGTGTCTATTTTTCATTTAAAATGGTTTAACAATATTAGTGCAGTTAAAGTTGATTAAATGGGATTTTTTATGGTAAATTTCATTATGGAAGGGGGAATGATGATTCATTCATAATGGTAACATATACAGTGAAAATACATTATGTCTCTTATCCAACAAATATGAATTGGTTGATTTATTCCAGGATGTATGAAAATTCAATCTACGATTACCCATTAATTGGGAGATCATAATTAGTTCAAGTCAGTCCCAATGTAGACAATGTTTTATATCTTAGAGGTGATGATGAATAGGGGATTTGGGTTTTTGATAGAAGAACTAAATCCCTGAAACCTATAACAAAATATATTTCAATGAGTAGGTAAAAGTGTTTTTTAAAATAATATATTTTACACCTAATATTATATATTCTCTACTATATTTACATAATCTAAATTAAATGGTTAACTACTCATGAAGAAAATTTCCTCTTCACATGATGATGTTAGAAATCCATCAAAAAAACAAACTATAATGAATGTAACACATTGGAAATAAATAAAGGTAATGTTACAATATAATTTCTCTATTTTACGAAAAAATAATATAATGAAACCGTGATTTAATTTTCATTATTTCTTGTAGATTATATTTATTTTAGAATATTTCGATCCATCTATAATGCCTTTTTAGGAAGAGAAATTGTGTGGTCTCTACTCAATCATAGATGTAACATTGTTTTTTTCATAGTAAAATCATTGTCCAAAGAATTAATATATTGGTTCATATTTATGTTTAATTTATTTATTTTTATTATTATTCACATAACAATTTTTTCTTATACAACAAAATTGTTTTAATCAAGTTTGGGTGGTAGGTTTATCTTTCAAGCCTTTATGCAACAAAACATCCTCAGACTTATTCTTCCTCAATACCTTTTCACCCCTAAAGTGTTTCATTTATCACATTCCTTAAATTTCCCTCCACTTTCTTTATAGGAAGAGAAATTTTTCTACATATTCTCAATCATCGAGGCAATATTGATGTTTACACAGTAAAATAATTTTCCATATAATTAATGTATTATTTTATATTTAGGATTAATTTATTTCTTTTTTGTATTACTTACAAAATAATGTTTTTCTTTTACTGGTGATATTTTTTAGATTTGGAGTGATATATTTATCTTTCATCCCTTTTTGCACCAAAAAATACACATAATTATTCTCCCCCAAAACCTTTTCCCTTATAGTGTTGAAATGTATCACTTTCATTCATGTTCCCTGAACATATCAATCATAGAGGTAATCTTGATGTTTCTATAGTAAAATAACATTTCATAGAATTAATTTATTATTTCATATTTAGGTTTAATTTATTACTTTTTAGTGTAACTCATATAAGTTTTGTTTTCTTGTACAGGTAGATTATTTTTTTCAATGTTAAGGTGGTTTTTTAAAAAATTCTCATGAAGTGTCAGTAGCTATAAAAATAAAGTCAATTTAAATCATGGTAATATTAAAAAATAAGATTATTTTGAGACTTTTGGATGTATAGGAATCAGTTTTACCCCAATTTTTAAAATGGTGTGATAGGTATGACTCTACGTAAATCATTCTATTTAAAATTGACATTAATTTGAGTAAAAAATAAAACTGAAAAAATGAAATGAAATAAAACATATTCGGTTTGTTTTTATACTTTCAGAAAATTATCCATATGTCATTTTTTATGTGTATGAATCATCTTCACATAAATCTGATACATGAAGTTCCCATAATGACTCAATGTGTTTGTAATTAGTTTAAAATCGACATTTTATATTAAAAAGTGTATCTCACTCAAAACTGAGAAAATTTTATCTAATTATCCTAATAATTTAGGTAATTGATTCATAAATAATTTTTCATGTGTATGAATTTGTCTCCAATCAAAAAAATACATGATATGATCCATTTGAGTCAAAGTTCGTGTTTCAAATTTAAAATTACATTTGAGTAAAAAATACAGGTGACACACTCAAAATTTGGAAAATACATTTATATTTCTTTGATAATGCATTTAAAATTTAATAAGTCGTTTGGGATATGTTTGAATTAGCTGCACCTCAATATGGTTCATGGTGTGAACGGTATTACTTTAAGTGTGTATTTATTTAAAATTGACGTCAATTTTAGTAAAAAGGACAAATGAACTACTCGAAACCAAAAAAACACTTTAAGATTATTTTTATACACTAGTAAAATAATTCATAACTCATTTTAGATGTGTAAAAATCAGCCCCACCTTAATCTGATGCATTGTGTGACTGATATGACTCGAAGGGCCTCTTTTTATTTAAAATTGACATCGATTTTAGTAAAAAGGATAACTGATCTACTCAAAACCATAAAAACACATTATTATTATTATTTAAATAATTTATGAATACAACAAATAAGTTTTTTTGTATGTGTTATATTTATCCTCACCTCAATATGATACATGATGAGCTCGATATGACTCAATGTTTCCATTATCAGTTTAAAATTGACATTTTAGTTCAAAAGGTTTCACTCACTAAAAACTAAGAAAACACACTCAGATATTCATGATAATTAATGAAATTGATTCATAAGTAATTTTGGATGTGTAATAATTAGTCTAACATAAATCTAATACATGATGTGATCTTTACGAGTCAAAGTGTTTGTTTCAATTTTAAAATGAAATTTTTTAAAAAAACATACAGCATACTGAATACTGAGAATACACATTCATATTGTTTTCATACTTTTGAAAAAATTTCCATAATTCATTTGGGACATTTAGGAATTAACTACACCTAAATTTGACTCATGGTGTTTCCAGTATAACACCAAATGTGTCTTTTTATTTAAAATTGACATCAATTTTAGTAAAATGGACAACTAGCATACTTAAAACTGATAAAAACATTCTGAATATTTTGATACTTTTCAGAAATGATCCATAAATCATTTTACATGTAGGAATTATTCACACATAAATCCAATAGATGATGTTCTTGGTATGAATCATAGTATTCATTATCAGTTTAAAATCAAGATTTTAGTTCAAAAACTCACTCACTAAAACCCAAAAAAAATATTGGATTTTATTGATAATTTATTAAAATGATGCATATGTAATTTCTGACATGTAAGAATTTTTCTCAAATAAAACTGATTCATCATGTGATCAGAATAAGTCAAAGTGTGTGTTTCCAGTTTAAAATGACATTTTAGAAAAAAAGAAAACTAACGTACTCAAAACTGAGAAAACAAAAACATATTGTTTAATACTTTAATAAAAATATCCATAGGTCATTTGATAAGTATAGAAATAATATTCGCATCAATATGACCCATGTTGTGAAAAATATGGCTCAAAGTGTATATTTTTATTTAAAATTTACGTCACATATAGTAAAGTAGACAACTGACATACTCAAAACAACGAAAACACAATCCAATTTTATTAATACGTTAATAAACATATACATAGGTCATTTGATATGTGTAGAAATAATCTTTGCCTCAATATAACCCATGGTGTGACTGATATGACTCAACGTGTGTATTTTTATTTAAAATTGAGATCACTTATAGTAAAATAGACATTTGTCATACTCAAAACTGATAAAACACAATCATATTTTTTTAATACTTTAATAAAAATATCCATAGGTCATTTGATATGTGTTTCAGTAATATTCGCCTCAATATGACCCATGGGTTGACCTATATGACTCAAAGTGTGTATTTTTATTTAAAATTGACATCACTTAAAGTAAAATAGAGAACTGACCAACTCAATGTGATACATTATGTGCTCAGTACTACTCAAAGTGTATTTTATCTGTTTAAAATCAACATTTTAGTTCAAAAAGAGTCACCCACTTCATATCGATCAAACACGCTCATACTAACTTGATATTTTAGGAAAAAGATTCATAAGTCATTTTTGATGCGTAAGACCTGGTTTTAAATAATATTGATACATGATGTGATAGTAATGAGTTAAAGTGTGTGTTTTAAGTTTAAAATTACAACTTAGTAAAAATGACTACTGACATACTCAAAACTATGAAAACACCTTTTTATTTTTTTTATACATTCGTAAAATGATCCTTAAGACATTTAAGATGTTTTGGAATCAGTCTCACCTCAATCTGATTCACGGTGTGACTGATAAGACTCCAAATGTGTCTTTTTATTTAAAATTGACATCATTTTTAGTAAAAATAACACTTTTTGTTTATTTATTTCTTTATATTATTACTAATAGAATAATTGTTTTCTTATATAAGTGTTTTATTTTTATTGAGTTGGGGTGATTTTTCTGTAAATAGAATAATTCGTGGAAAGTATTTAAAGATAAAGGAACATTGATGTTTTTGAATGTATGTGATACTTTTTATTTATGTAATTGTATAAACCAATGTTTGAAATATCTTTAATATAGTGTTTTTTTCTTCAATTTATGGATTAAATTTTATTTCATTTTAATTTTGTAATTGTATTTGTTTTTGTCTATTGTGTTTCCAGTGCTGTGATGTGTTATTACAGCACATTGCACTGGTGTTGCATTGTGTTGTTGTAGTACACTACAGTATAGCCCATTATCATCACTTCTATAAGTTCTAATAAATGGGGCCTTTAGCGGTGATAAATAAAAACACTGATAAATGTAATCCTTTATCTTCACTTCTAAATGTGTTGAAAAAGGAACCATTTGTCAGTGTTTTTATCACCAATAAAGGACCACTTTATCAGTTCTTTCTTAGCACTGATAAAAGACTGGGGCTTTTAATCTTGCTCAGGTATTCATCACTTCTCTAGAGGTGATGAAGGTCATTTATTGCACTGCTAAAGGCTTATTTTGTAGTAGTTTGGATAATGTATTTAGGTCCCTTTTATTTAGAGGATTAGAATTTACATTAAATGAAAAATCCCTATTTGGGTATGTTTTGAGTGATATATAGAAACCCCTTTCTTTTCTAGATTGGGAATAAACCTACAGGCCAATGAACAATCCAAACCAAAATCCACCTACACAAGGATACTCTACTTGAGAGAGACCTCTACTCCATCAAAATTATAGCACCTAATATGTATATATTTTAATTATCCATTTAATTCAATTTTATAACATCAAACACTCTAAATTCAAGGTATAAGAAAACCCAATCAATTTCCATACCTAGCATGTAACTCTTTATATGCATGTATGGAGATTCATATAAACAATTTAACTATATAAACTAAAGAATAAATACACTCATAATATAAACAATTTATTTTCACGAATATAACATGGAATAAATAGTAAATGAAAAATCCATATTTTTAATCATGAGATAAACTACTTTTGAAATGAATATCTCATAATTTAAATACACATCAATCTTCTATATTTATTACAAATATAAACACGTCCATATCACCCAATATATAATATTCAAATTAAAAACATGATATTAAATAAAATATAAATATTTTATATCCTAATTATATTATCTAAACATTTTATATAATATAAATATCACATAATTAATATTATTTAATCATTCATAAAATCAATTATCAAAACCAATTTTTATATGATTTAAATAATAACTTAAATAAGGAATCAAATTAGAAAAATTCATATTTTACATAAAAAGTATTTTATCATTTTAGTCTTAATATTATAATTTAAAAAAATTATAAATATCCCTTATAATCCAAGAAAAAATTGGGTTATATCCATGATCTAAGACTGGGGTTATAGCCCAATTTACCCTAAGTATAGATTATTTCCACGTTTGGGCAACTGGTATGTGTTTTTGTCAGAGTGATAACCCTTGGATTATAGCCACAATAAATTTATATGGATATAGACATTATAACCAAGGAACACTATAACTATAGGCATCGTGAAAATGGATATAAGAAAAAAATTATATTAGTGATATTCAAAAATGTTTCTCACTTCCACATGTCATTATACTTTACCATTCCACTAACCAAGTGATTTTAAATAAAAATTCAAAAATTTTATGTGTTTGTGCGAAAGAATTTATAAGTATATTTTTATATTTAAAACCCAAAGTAATTAAAATATTTTCCTTTTAAAATAAATTTAATTTCCTTCTTGATTTCTTTATATGTAACACTAACTTGGATTATGTTATGAACAATACTGAGTTCCCTCAATAAAATATAAGGGATGAAATACCAAGAATAGAAGTATATATAACATCCAAGGACTTTGTAATGTATTTATATTTTTATTATATATTCAATAAAATGTTTTCACATTCATCCAACATATTTAATAGGCTCATGAGAAGAACAAATCCAATTTTACACATCAAAAGATGTATTTTTTAAGGTAGTCTTGTTACCTTTTAATGGTTTACCTATTTAAAAACTAAATTTTGACCCTTTTATAAATATTATTTTAAAAAATACCCTTCATTTTTTAATTTTTAATTTTAAAATTATATTATGGATAAATTTTTTATTTTCCTGAGAAGTCTTATTTGTTGGATGAATAGTGAAAAACATTGCATTTTAATTCAAAAATACATTTTTGTTTAAATAAGTATTAATATTAAATTATATTTTAAATTTTTTTAAAGTAAAAAATATATCAATTATAAATATATTAATTCAATTTATTTCATAATAATCATTTTTATATTGAATTTGGATATAAAAAATTAGTGAAATTTTTGAGATTTTCAATTTAGAACCTTGTTTTCTTGCCACATTTATAGGATTAGCTTTAAATTTAATTTTTTGAATTATATGAATTTAATTGGGGAAAATTGAAATAAATAGTTTGAATATTTATAATATATAAATTCTAATAATATCAAAATAGTTTTTTCCATAATAAATAGTGAATGGAGTTAAATTTAATTCTAGAGATTAAGGTAAAAAATAAGTTAACTTGGTCATTAAACATTAATCCTAGTGGAAAAATGACCTAGAGACTTTTCCACTACCTATTGGTTGGAATTATTTAAACCATTTTTTCTTAAGATCAAATTTTATTACTTTTTAGACTTTATTCCATCAAACTGACTCATATAATAAGTTAACTAAATAAAAAAGAAAAAAGAACCTCCCTTGTGTTTAATATCTATAATGCAATGGGATAGGGAAGATTAATACATAGTTTTAGTTGTAAATTTTATTTTCAAAGATAAATTATCTATTATCATTGTAATATTTTTCTATAATTTTTATAGATGAATTAGTTACCTAAAATGCTTATGAACTTCTAACGCATTATTTATTTAGTTAATAGTTAACTAAAATAAGGGATACTAAAAATATTAAAAGTAAATTGATTAAATTATTGTATTCTATTAATTTTTCAGATGAATATATCATTTTACATAGGTGAGAAATTAATATATTCAAATTCCATCATTGTATTGATATTTTGAAATTTAAATTATGTAAATACTGTCAAATTTGACATTAATGTTATTTTATAATAAATGATATTTCATTAAAAGATTTAAAAATAATTAAAATACTATATTCTTTAAATAATTTTCAAATGTTAATAAACATCTAATAAATTTTATTTACGGGCTAATTTATCTTTTATAATGAATATGTTGACCATTTATTAGTAAAAACATTGATAGTGCGGTTCAAGATAATATAGTGTTTTTGCACGTCACATGCGTTTATGTTAAAATTCATATCCATCACACATTGGATTTTTATTTTTTAAATTAGACATAAAAATTATAATTCATTGGGTATATATTTTGTAATAAATCTCTCTTTAATTTATTCATAATGTTTAAAATACCAAGGAGGAAAATTAATTACCCTAATAAAAATACTAAAAAGGTAAAAATAGGGAAACTTAGAAGTTAAGGAACAAAATGATAAAAAAACAAAAAATTATGTTAGATGTTTCTTTAGACCACACTTCACATTAATCTAATAATATTCAATTTTTATGCATTTTTTTATGTACGACCTTTTAATAGTGTTCACCTTTTATTTTTACAAGAATCTGACTCCTCCTCTAATAGAAAAAGGAACACCCCCTCCAACTATTTCACACCTCTAAATCCATTTTTCTTATAAAAATACTAACCAAGTAAGATCCAAAAATCCCTCCCATCATATTAGAAGTATCAATTTTGGCAGAAATCAAACCAATTAAGGATTTTGCTATAAAACAAAAGGATTTACCCGAATAATAGGTAACATTCTTCAACGATCAATTTTGTTTCATTTCATTCTCCACTACTTCAATTACTTTTATATATTCATTATATATATAATAATAATTATCCTAAATACACTTATATTTTTTTATCTTAAGGTTAAAACCTACACTGGGGAACACTTCCTTCAAATGGGATACCAAATCGTCATTCGTGTGTACAGAGAACAACCACATCGTGAAACGATGTCTTTCATTATTCTATTACCACATTTCATGGTTGAAAATAATGTTTCATTTATAGTTTATATATGATATATATTATTTTTTTTAATTTATTAATTCTTATTTAATTATTATATAACACTTTCTTTTGTACATTCTATTTTTTTGGAATAAGATAACATAGTTTCTGGATGTGTGGACTACCGCATCCTCGATGTCATTTGATTTTTTCATGCTTTACATGTAATATATTAAGGATAGTGTAAATGAAAATATGTTATGTGTATGATAAAAATATTAAACTATAATTATAATATATATATATACATCATTTAATTTCAATTCTTTTAATATGAGAAGAAAATGGAAGCAACGTTCATGCGTTCGTACTGTGCGTCGTCTCCATGAATGGTGTATTTAATTTCCTATCTCCAGTATTTATGGACTACTAAAAATAAATATATAATGAATAAATATAATTTTTACATCATATTATACACCCTAGATATTATTAAATCATTACATATGTAATAGTAACAAAAATAACAAGGATTTGTGTATGGCTCGGTTCGGTGAATTTTTACTTAGTGAATGTCTTACCGATAGTCAAGATTTGAGAGGAGGAATTATCCGATGTTTCTTCCTTTCATGATCTATCATTGGTTTCCCAGTTAAGTCATGAGAAACCCTCACTGTATTCCATTAGAGCACTTGGGGCTTGGTGGGATCTACTTGAACCGGCGGTCGTGTCTCCCCTCTCCATGGTCTCCTTATCCATACATCTTTTTAACAGGGAAGACTTTTGCACATCTAGTCTCGAGAGGACCGTCATTGTGGATAACGGTGATACTTTTTATCTTAATGGTCATGGGATGCTCACTTGGGAAAGGATTCATGTATGGAGGTTTTTTGGATCAATCTATTTTCAATTCCTCTTCTTTTCCACAACCCGGCTATTCTATACTCCATTGTTGATGCGGTGGGATACTTTTTATGTGTGGATTCCCTGACCTCATGTCTCCTTGTTGCTGGCTATCCTCGGATATGTGTGGATATGAACTTGGGTTTGATGTTTCCCCCTAGGGTTCGGAACTGATAGGTATCCCTCAAATGGTGTCCAAGGTTGATGTATCAATTACCTCCTCACTTTTGTGCAGTCGTTGGACTTCAAGGGAACATGATGGCCTATTTCCAAAGTAAGAAACTGAACCTCTTTCATCTGTTAATGTGGGGGCCACTCCTAATGTAGGGTGGATTCTTCAGTGGGAAGAGTCCTCTATCAGCAAGGAGAAAGAGTCTCCTTTGGTGAGTGGTCAAGGTGGGTGAGCAGCCGGCAGGGAGGACTCCAAGGGTAGATGAGCTACCCTCCAACAACCGAAGAAATTTGTTTTTCTTCCTCTATTTAATAGAAATCATTCCCTGAGATGTAGTCGTGAGTGGTGTGTGTGAATCTATGTAATCCTTTTATACTTTTGATCCTCTAACGAGAACAGAGAGAATAAAACACCCCTTGTTTTCTCCCGTGGATGTAGGCAAATAGTTGAACCACGTTAAATCTGAGTGTTGCTCCATTTCTCTCTTCTGTTCTTGTGTGTTTGAGGTACCATGAACCTCTGATGTTCCCCAAAAAGTGGTATTAGAGGCATGTTGGAGTGAGCGGAGTTCAACAGGCGAGGTGACGGCGAATTTTCCAGTGGATGGAAAATTAAAAGTGGTCAGAAAATTTTTCTGCGCCCATATTCGTGAAGAAAAAGGTGAGATGATTCCAACAGCGTAAGCGGCAATGAAAACGGAGTTGAAACAAGACCAGAAGGATTGGTCAAAGTTTGGTCAAACCTGCGGGTGAACAGTACACCAGTGCTAGAGAATACTACATTGTTCACACCGCCGGTGACTATTCCGATGGGAATTCCAGTGTGCCACGTCAGTGAGTGATCTGGACCGTTGAACTTGTTTTGACCATATCTCGGTCAATTGATATCTGATTTTAGCGATCCAAGTGTGAATTCCGACTATTTCAACCATTTTGGACGCATATGTATGGTTATTTTTTCAAAATTCGCACTCTATCAGGTGGTTTCAGAAGGGTGCGACAGCGACGGTGGTGATCTTGTTTTGCGACAACGACGATGACTGGTGGTGGAGCACTACCAAGATTTGAGATCGAAAAGTTAGATGGTCGAAACAATTTCTCCTTGTCGCAAAGAATGGTGAAATAACTCTTGGTGCTTTAGGTCATGATCAGAACGCTGATCAAAGAAATTCCCTTGACAAATAGTGCCGATGATTGGGAAGAGCTCAAGATGTGGGTCGTCAGCAAAATTCGTCCATGTCTAGAGAATGAGGTAAAGTACTTGGTGTTAGACGAGACATCATCGAAGGAGATCTGGAAGAAGTTAGAGCCGCGATATATGGCGAAGTCGTTGACCAACAAGTTATTCCTGAAAAAGAAATTGTACCGGTTTTGAATGGATGAGGGGACAAATTTGTTGGATCACACCAACGAATTCAACAAGATCCTGACACAATTATTGAGGCTCAGTGTGAATGTTGGAGAGTGAGATAAAGAGTTGTTGCTTTTAACATCACTACCAAGATCATTTAATGGTCTTGTGACAGCATTCCTCATGGGTAAAGAGTCATTGAAGCTGGACAAGGTGATGGTGTCACTTCAAGATTCGAAGGCATTCTGAAGACCCGTGATGAATTCGGGCGAGAAAATCATGGTGATGCGAGATGATCAGTGTGGGAGGAGCCGACATTGATAGTCAAGAGGTAAAGAATGGTGGCAAAAATCCAAGGGGTGTGATCCTAGTGAAATCATCTGTTTCTGGTCTAAGAAGAAGGGTCACTATAAAAGTTATTGTGGAGAGTGAAAACGGTACTTTGCGTGGAAGAAGAAAGTTGGAGAAGAGGATGTGAACATCACAGGTTTCTCAGCAGATGATGAAATCTGTGTGACAACGGGAAGCATGCACTCAGATGAGCGAGTTGAATAGGGAGAAATGCAGTGTCATTACTGCAAAAGATACGGGCACATGAAGCAGGAATGCCGATTTTTTAAAGAGAAATAATGAGCGGGCTCAAAATCTAAAGGAAGGCGGATGGGTTCTAGATTCGGGGAGATCATCACACATATGTAAGACAATAGGAACATTTGATACTTTTTAGCAGGTGCAGGACTCAGTGAGACTTTGTGATGGGTCAATATGTGAGGTTCGAGGAGTCAAGACTGTGAAATTTAAGACACCCGATGGAGTAGTTCGTAAACTGGATGATGTGAAATTTTTTCTGAGGATGAGACAGAACCTGGTATCATTAAGAAGGCTTTATGCAAAAGGCTTCAAGATTTTCATAGCAGGTGGAGTGTTGGAATTCCCACGCGGGGATGCAACAATGTTTACTGGGAAGGAGTCCTAAGGGTTTTATCATTTGAAGGCGACCACAGTCAGCCCGAGCTCGAGTGAAGATGGTGGAAGTGCCACATCATCTGGCATGATGAATCGTTTTTGATTTGCTGATGAAGTTTTCAACACCTCCAAGGAGACTGTAGGTCAAGCTTCTACCCCAAATTAGTTGTGAGTGAGAGATTTGTGGGGGCCACTCCCAATGTGGGGTTGATTTTTCAGTGGGAAGAGTCCTCTGTCGGTAAGGAGATGGAGTCTCCTTTGGTGGGCTGTCAAGGTGGGTGAGCAGACGGTAGGGAGGACTCCAAGGGTAGATGAGCTACCCTCCAACAACCGAAGAAAGATGTTTTCCTTCCTCTATTTAACAGAAATCATTCTCCGAGATGTGGGCGTGAGTGGTGTTTGTTAATCTGTGTAATCCTTGTATGTTTGTGATCCTCTGAAGAGAATGGAGAGGCTTAAACACCCCTTATTTTCTCCTGTGGATGTAGACAAATAGGCGAACCACGTTAAATCTGAGTGTTGTTCCGTTTCTCTATGTTGTTCTTATGTGTTTGAGGTACAACGTACCTCCTCTGTGCCCCAATAGGTAAGTTATAGAAAGACACCCTTGGGGCTTGGTAGGTTTGATGGTGCTTCATCGTCCTTGTCTGGTCCATCATCCATGGTCGGTGCTTTGTCATTTCACTGTCTATTTCTTTTGCCGACATAAGGGGTTGTCGGCGGCTCGGAGGGTTTGGTGGGTTCGAATTTAAATTCTAATTCTTTACCAAGTACCTTTCCTATGATAGGTTCTGGATCCCTCTCAATGGGCATTCCCCCTCCCCCCCCCCCCACCCCTTCAAGGCATACCCCCCAAACGATCTTTTATTCCCCTAATTCATTCCTTGGTCTATGAAAATCCCTCCATCCTCTGTTCATGCCAGTAGGGGAACCTGTGGGTGTGACCCCTAGGTTCTCGACGTTGGCCTTTTGCACCACCTTGAAGCTCTCTCATCCTAGTTTCTCTTCTTCACAGCCCCTTGAGATCATCCTTTATCCCTTATATACTCTAGATAGTCTCCATCTCCAGCCTCCATTGGAGGTCATTGCTCCCGCCATGCCAGCAGGTGTTTGTAAGGCTATTTTTGAGTCCCACATATATCCTTCCAGTATCCATGCTTTTGGTAAAATATTTTTCCAAGGTTCTCTATCCCCTTTATGGCTACTCCAACCAGTCTCTGGTCTTAGAAGAGATTCAAGAAAAGCTGAAGGCATCATCTTCTTCTTATGTGTCTTCATTTCAATCCCCCATCCCCTCATTGTCGGGCCTTAGTTTGGTTGGTCTGATTACTCATGTCAAGGCTCGCAAAGCTGAAACATTCAAGGTATGTTGTGGTTCATCTCCCTCTGGTTGAGAGATTGGCCCACAGTTTTACTTATGTTGTTAGTTATTATCTGGAATGTGAGAGGTTTATGATCACTTTCTAAATCTGTGTTCATTTCTTTTGAGTCCAATCATCACCACGTTTATATGGCTATCATTCTTGATCCTAAACAGGAGGCATCTCATATGGATTTTTTCACTAGTAGGATGAGTTTCCATCATCATCTACATGCATTGCCTCAAAATAAGTACATATGGGTCTTCTGGAAGTAAGGGTTTGATGTTGATATAGGGAATATATCATCTCAATGCATCACCACGAGGGTATCTTCGAGTATTCCAGATATCCTCTTCACTTTTTTTATGAATGTTTTGACCCCAGGTAAAGGTTTCTACTTTGGATACACATTGAAGGTTTCCAACCAGGTAATAAGCCTTAGTTCATCGGTGGAGACTTCAATACGGTGGCAGAGGTGACTGAAAATAAGGGAGGATTTAGAGGCTATACCAATGAAATGCAGGACTTCTATCTGTTCATGGAATTCAAAGGGATTATAAATATGGGTTACAGTGGAAACAAATACAATTTTTGAAATAATAGAAGAGGTTTCCAGCGTCGGTGGAGGTTCTTGGATAGATGTTTTTTCGACCTCCAAGGTGTTGATTATTTTGGCCAAACTTTAGTCTGACACCTACCTAGGCTCCTTTGAAACCATTCCCCTCTACTAATAAATTTTAAGAGAATATTTTCAAGGATTATCTAGTTATTTTACACCTATGAATGTCATAAAGGGGAGGGTTTCATATCCATGTGGAAGTCCTCATGCGAACCGGAGGTTCAGGGGGAGACCTGGGAGAATCTCTTTTATCACATGAGATGCCTGAAGTGTTGCATCCAAGAGTGGCTAGATAATAATACTAGGGAGTATTCTAACCTCGTGGACCTTATGGAATAATTTGGGAAGATAGAAGAGGGATTACCAGAAATGTGGGATGATGATGTCCTTGCACTTCTCAACTCCAGACGCTCCTTGCTGACTGAGAAAATCCTGGAAACTGAGAGGATCAACCATATAAGGTCCACGACTCTATGAATAAGGGAGGGGGACAAAAATGTCATATTTCCACACCTTAATGAAAGAAAAAAGAATATGTTGCATATCAACATCAATATGTAGGATGGCTCATACACCTCGAATATCGAAGTGGCTGGAAATATTTCATTGACTCACATTAAAACTCTCATGGCTGATCCGATTAGTAGTAGTGGGTGTTGTTCCTTCAAGAAGTTGGGAGGATGGATTCTTGAGTGCCATGCAGAATATGGTTGGCATTTTGGATATTGAAGTCCTTATCGGTATCCCAATGGAGGAGGAGATCAAATAGGATACTTCATCTTATATCAAGAGAGTTCACCCATACTGGTTGGTTTTCATAGAGCCTACTATGTTGCTTTATGGGATTTTGTAAAGACTTACATTGTCCATGTTGTTAAATATTTCTTCAGGGGAGGTTCCCTCCCACATGGGGTGTGTGCTTCTCGTATTATCCTTATCCCCAAATACAAGGATCTGACTGCTATCTCTCAATACCGGCTGATATTTCTTTGCAATTTTTTCTATAATATTCGCTCCAGTTTATTGTACAAAAGGTTGATAATCATGATCCCAAGGCTTGTTTCGGCTAAACATCTTATTTTTTTGAAGGGCAGGAGCATCCAAGAGGCCATTGGCATTGCAAAGGAATTAGTTGTGGACATTAACAAGAGAAAATTTTATTTTAATGTTATTATTCATGTGGATATGGAAAATTCTATCATAGGTTTGAGTGGGGGTTCATTATCCGGGTGATGAGGAAACTAGGTTTTTGGGAATCATTTTTCAATTTTTTATTTAGATATTACTCATCACCATGGATCTCTATATCCTTCATGGGTAAGGTTTTAGGTTTAATCAAGAGCACTAGAGGAGTGCGCCAAGGGTATCAACTCTCTCCTTTTCTTTTCCTGATGGATCAAGAGGAACTCTCCAAAAGGTATCACTCCAGCTTGGCAGAGGGTAGGGTTACCCCTTCTGTCACCATATATGGGAGTTTTTTATCTCCCATCTCACATTTTTATATGACGTGTTGATCTTTAATAACGGAAGGAGCAGATCCCTCCAAAATCCGTCGGGCATCAAGGTTTCCTATGGAAAAGAAAGTGGATGGATTGTCAACTCTCAGAAAACAAAGGTTTACATCTCTAATAAGTGTTCAGAGAAGATAGCTCATTCCATTAAGGAAATTTTAGGTGTGCATAGGATCCACCTCCCAATGACCTATATGGGATCCCCGATTTTGAATGGTAGAGTCAAGAAATTTATCTTTGATGATATTATCAACTGCATCATAGTCAAAATCTGCATTTAGAAAAGAAAATTACTTTATTTTGGGGGAAAGTTCACTCTCATCAACAATTTCCTTTCATTGATTCCCATGAACATTCTCTCAATTATCAATCCACCAATGAGAACCACTCAAAAAATAGATAATAAGATGACAACATTCTTATGGGATGCAAATCATGTTCTGCAGTTCTACTAGGCCTCTTGGAAGCATATGGACAAACCATTGGAAGAAGTTGGAATGGGCATCTATAGCATTATGGAGACCATGCTATCCATGAATGCTCACATGTCCTGGGAGGTTATCGAAGGTCCCTCCCTTTGGGTGAGGTTTATCAAGAATAGGTACAGGTATAGATGGGATGAATGGACAATAAGTAAAAGAGGCCTCTCAAGCCTAGAAAAATGCATGTTTCCCATATTTCTATTGTCCAATAGTGTACTCGCTAGCCAGTTAGGAGGTGTGATATCAATATTTGGTAGGACAATTGGGCTGGTGTTATGTTATTTTTCTTGGGGTGGCCAGTGCCGGATCTCTCCTTCAAAGAAGCTAATAGGAATAAGGTATTGATTAAGGCTATCCTTAATGATTACCAAATGGACATTGTTTCCATTATTGTTCTCAATGATGATCCAGACCACTACTTCTTCAATGGATCACCCTCTGGATGGTTTTATAGTAGTATCCATAGAGCCACAATTGTTGGAAATGGTGACCGAGATGTGATGGCAGTGGATATTTGGTTCAAGTAGATGACCATGAAATTATTCTTCCTTACATGGAGCATCTGGAACTATGACATTCCTATAGATAAGAATATTCAATGTAGAAGGGTGAGCACCACTTCCCCCTATTTCTGTTGTGCGAAGACACAGATAGAGACAAACAAGAACCTCTTTGTCTATGGAAACTAGGAGAAAAATATATAGGCATCCAATGGGTCTCCCGTGAACATCATATCTTGAGTTTAATCCTTCTAGGAGATGATTGGAAACTGGTTTTTCTTACCTGGTGCTTCAGATACAGAGAGGAAAGGTCAGGATATAACTGTTGAGGCCATTTTTCAAAATTTCTATCATGCTTGGAACAAGTAAAGAGAAGGCTTGTCTATCTCTACCAGGCTCCACTATTTTCGCACGAGTACTCTCATTTTAGAGCTAGGCCAACTCATATGTGGAAGGGATTAATCATTTATGATCCTCTATTTATGTACTGGTTCTCATCCTACTACTAGCCCATGCCACAGAATTCAAGGCTTTTGGATGAAGTGGACACTGCCTTATAGAGGCCTGAAACATAATATCAATAGCTCTCTTATTAATAGGGAGCTGAGGGGTGGTGTATTGGTTTGCAACACATACAGGTTGGTCATCTTTGTCTTTAGTGTGTTATATAGCGGGGGCTCATCCTTAGGTGGGGAGATTTAGGACATGCTCACCAGTTTATCTCTGTGCAAGCACTTTAACATCAAGGTGGAAGAGATTGAATTGGATATTGTGGTCTTTGTTCAGTTGATGCAAGGGAAGTCAGATCCACCTTGGGATATTTTCTATATGGTTCATCAATTTAGGAGAAAAATCAAGGAATACATGTCTTTCAAGCACACATGGTTTGAATGGAACCATGAAGTGGACTCCATAGTGTGGGATGGAAGAGAAGTGGAGAAACTTCTTGTTTACAGTTGTATTGGTTCCTTACCAAAGTGTTGCAACCAGATTATCCTTGGTGATGCACTCAGCCTTCATCACTTTAGGCCCCCATAATCCTTGGGGTGTCTTTGTTCCCTATTTCCTAGCTCATGTATGGTATTCCCAAAAATCTAATAAAAAACAATTCTCAGTCAATACCATTCAATCAAATGGGATTGTATGATAAGGTATTTCTTCTCAATTTACATTCTATTGAAACATGTTTTTTATTATGAAACAATTTACTTCAATGTGGTTTATATTCTTCTCCTTTTTCCTTTTATATAATTATACAATAATATATATTGATAATTTATTATTAAATTTAAATTATCTCAACCAAAGGGGTTTGAATTAAAAATTAACAAGCGATAAAAGTTATCTTTGAAATTTAATTTTCTTTTTTTATTGATAACATCATCTTAAAACAATCACTTACTTATTAAAATTTTACATTGGAAACAAAATTTATATTAAATATACACACTCTTATGTTATGGGTGTATTTATTTCTTCATCTATATACCATTTTTACACATGGTGTGTACTTGATAGTAATTTATTAACTAGTGAAATATTGGTAAATATATATCTTTTATTCAAGAAAGATATTTTATAAGGCACATTGTTTCGTAATTTAATTGATTATTCAATATATGAGGAATTATTTTTAAAGGAATGATGTGTGTGGGCCCAATTATAAATATCCCCTCTATGCATTGGAAGTCTAATTAGACGAATCATTTGGAGACACAAATCTATTTTCTAATATGTTATAAACCATATTGGGAGAGTCCTTGATGTTAAATGTACCATGTACCTAGGAAACATGTCATACAATAATTAAAAATTCCATTCATTTAGATTCATTTAGTATTTATCCATGATATTTTCTCTTGGGCATTATATATTGATGTAGTTCGTTCTATATTTATTGTTTAAAAGGAATTTGTTTCTGTTAATTACCATTCCATGTTTATTTTTCATTATATATAAATAGAATGTGTGCTTAGTTATTTTCCCTTCCATGTTGATTATTCTCATTGATTCATTACTACTTCTTCTGTACTTAACCTTTACTAAACATTTGATCTCACCGTTATTTTTTTCCATCCTTCGGACATGAGGATGAATTAATGAAATGAGTTTCAATGATTTTTATATTTTACTTTTGTTATGATTATTTTCTTTCCAAATGTATTATGGGTATCATGTATATAACCTTTTTTTCAAAACTACTAAACTAATCAGTCCATAAAAATTTTATTCCTTGTAATTATATATATGTTATAAAGTAATGAACTCGCTCTGAGCTTTTGGGGTTGGGGAATTACAGTTGGTATCAAAGAAACATTATTATAAATCATTAATACTATATTTAGAAGAAAAAATTGATTAGAAAACATAACCCTAAGATAGGATTTGAGGATATTTATAGAAGAACATCCCAATGGAACCATGTTTATGATTATAAAGTTATATATGCATTAATTTTCTAATTTAGGATTTAGTATTCCACTTTTTTGGGATTATTCATTGTGGTTCATAATTATATGATCTGATCTAGTGTATGAAGTAATTTAAAAATGGTTCCTAGTAAAAGGAATGTGAGCCTCACCAACACACGTGATACAAAGAGTAAGATGGATCACATATTTTCTGGTCTTAAACAAATATTTCAGGTGGAACTTTTATCCAAAACATTTTCCTCATATGAAGATATATTATCATGTGATAAAGAGAAAGAGAAAGATTTATCTCAGTATTACAGATTCAGAGGTAATCAATAGAAGAAGTGGAGAGCTAGGGAAAATATGGATAGAGGGAAGAACTGAAAGAAGTATTTTCCCAATTGCTATAATTGTGGATGGAATCACCCTGGGAAATACATGAAAGGATTGAGAGCTTGTTATAAGTGAAAAGAAAAGTGTCACTAGGAAAAATAATTAAAAGGGAAGAAGAAAATATATTATTCTGTGTTTTAAATGTTGTGAAATGTGGCACTTCACAAATAAATTCCCCAATCATCATGGGAATATACCTCATAAGAAGCTAATGGATCATAGTCAGATTTATTATATTACCATGGACAAAGAGTAATAATTAATTTTTTTTGGATTCAATAATTATTCCATTTGAGTATTTTACCAATGATTTATTAGTTATAAAAATTATGCAATATATGAGTAGAGTACTATAGTACTTTTTGGTTAAGTATTTGAAAGGGTATATTGAATGGTAGTGATGACCAAGAAAAATGATTTAGTGACAACTTGAACTTCTTAGAAAACATATGGATGAGGGAAAGATAAACCTTAGTATGTTCTTGAAGTTGGGAATATGATATATGAATAATGATATTGTTGATATGGATAATGTAAATTGGATATTACTTATTAACTTGGAACTAGTTAATGATTTATTGATAACTTGGTTCATACTATCATTGATAGAGTTTAAATCATTTATTAATTTACTAAATATATCCAATAATATGTGTTTTATTTATGTAATAAGGAATCATAAATTTTCTCAATAAGGTTTTATGGTATTTCAAGTTATTATCATGTTTTAAGAGAATACATGATGAAGGTGTTCACATTTTCGGTAGGTTATGATTAAAGAGCTACATCATGTTGAATGGAGAATAATAATATGTTCATTTTTGAAATTTAGTGACCCTACTTATAAATTTTTGGATCATAATAGTTTTTAAAATTTTACCATTTAGTGAATGGTTTCAGTTGATCTATAGATAATGTTTTAGATATTAATGTATTAATTCACCATAAAATGAAACCTATGCTAATAAATGACGTAAAAATAGTTCTAGGCATAACTAAAGGATAATATTGTTCTTATGAAATAGACATGTGTCAATTGATTATATTTACTTTCACTATAATAGAGTTAAATAATTTATAAACTCAAGGAGAAGGATATTCAAAAAAAATTCCAGTTATCTAATTTTTTATGATATTAATGGCCTTTTTCAATAGTAGTATTTTGAAATATCAAACACTCGATTACCAACATAAATTTTCAATTGATAGGATTTAATATATTTAGGTTAGGGATAATGTAACACCCTAATAATTTTAATTTTTTTCTTTTTATAATAAATTTAAGTTTGTTTCTAGCTTTCTTTCTACAAAATACTATGTTGGATTTTTAATACACAGTATTGAGTTCCTTAGATGGTGTATAGAACACACAATACCAAGATTATAAGTGTATATAACATCGTGAGACATTATGATATATTAATTTTTATATTATATATTCAATAAAATGTTTTTAATATTAATAAAACATATTCTATAGACATATGGTAAGAAAAATCGAACTTCATGCATAAAAAGTTGTATTTTTCTGAAGGAGTTTTTGGTAGCTTTCAATGGTGCACCAATTTTGAAAATAAGTTTTGAAATTTAATAAATATTAATTTTCAAATGAAAATTCATTTTTTGAATTTTTAATATATATATTATCTTATGGTGAATTTTTTTTATTTTTTTGATAATTTTCATTTTTTGATAAATAGGGAAAATTACAACATTTTAATTGAAAACAGTCTTTTCATTTAAATAATTATTAATCATAAATTATATTTTAAATTTATTTTAAAGTAAAAATAGTAAAAATAAAAATATATTAATAAAATTAAGATCATTATAAACATTTATCTATTGAATTCAGATATGAAAACCTACTAAATTTTTTTACATTTTCACTTTAAAAACCTGCTTCCTCGCCACATCTATGGGATTATCTTTAAATTTAAATTTTCCAAATTATAAGAATTTAATTTTTAAAAATTTATATAAATAGTTGGAATATATATAATATTTGTAATATTATAAGATCAATGGATTTTTTTACTAAATAAGTATTGAATGAATTTAAAATTAATTATAGTCATTATGGTAAAATGAGTTTATTTATTGGTTAAAATTTAATATTAGTAGAAAAATGACCTAGATACATTTAAAATTAGATTTTTCTATACATATTTAGACCCTTGTAACCGTATTATTTAATTTTTTGACTTTTTTATACATTATTACATTATGTGGAAATATATAATAAGTTGAGTAAAGAAAACAAGACAAAAAAAGAACCTTCCTTGCCTTTAATATCTATAAATATTTGGAATTTGGAAGAAAAATACCTAGTTTCGGTTATAAGTATTATTTTGAAATATAAATAATATTTTTTAATCATAATATTTTATCAATAATTTTTAGAGATGAATTAGTTACTTAAAATTCGTAATAAATGCCAACATATTAATTACATAGTTAAAAATTTACGAAAATAAGTTATACTTAATATATTAAAAGTAAAGTAAATTAATTAAATTATTATATTAAAATATTTTTTAGATGAATATATCATTTAAAAAAATAACTTAATATATTAAAATTACATCATTGTATTTTTATTTTAAAATTTATATTAAGTAAATAATGGAAAAGATGGCATTAATGTTATTTTATAATAAATTATATTTTATGAAAAGATTTAAAATTTGTAAAAATCATATATTCTAAAAATTAATTTTTAAGTGTTAAAATATACCAAATATATTCTATTTATGGTCGGATATATCTTTTACAATGACCATATTGACCCCTATATAGTAAAAATATTGTTACCACGGTTCAGGTTAAAGTAATGTTTTTTGTGTTACATGCGCTTCGGTTAAAATTCATTTCCAACTAACAATGGATTTTTCATTTTCCTAAAATGAGATATAAAATTTTGAATTAATTTATTCTCTATTTTCTAAAAACTATCACTTTAATATAGACTTAACGGTAAAAATACCTAGTTTAGAAAATTTATTAACCTCGGAAAACTGAAAAAGGTAAAAATTTAGAAACATAGAAGTTGAGGAACAAAATGATAAAAATACATTTTTTTTGTTCTGAGGTGTGGATTGACAGTAAATTCTTATTAATAAATTATGTTTCAATTTTTTAGGAACATGATATAAGTAATACCTCTCAATAATTCTTAACTTTTTATATTTAAAAGAATGTTACTCTACCACCACTATAAAAAAGAACTCACTCGTACGACTTATTCACTCCTATAAATAATTTTTTCTCATTAAAACCCTACCCAAATAATCTCCCAAAAGCCCTCCCCTCATCCTATAAAAATATGTTTTTCATAAATCAAAGCAAGGAAGGATATTTGTATAAAACAAAAGGAGTTACCCGAATAAGAAGTAACGTTATTCAACGATCACTTTTGTTTCATTTTTTTATAAACCCATTTAATTATTTATATATATATATATATACTATATAATAACCTTAGTTTCATAAATATACATGTATAATTTTACCTTAAAGATACTGCCTACACATTCACTAACTTCCACCAAATGGGATACACAATCATCATTCTTGTGTATGGTGGATGACCGCCTCGCGAACCGATATCGCTCATTCTTCCATTACTAGATTTCATGGTTAGATATAATGATGGATTTATAGTTTATATATGATATATATTATTTTTTTAACTTATTTACTCATATTTAATTATTATATAATGTATACCTACATGTGTTCCATTTTTTGGGAATACAATACAATCGTTTGTGGATGTGTTGATTATCGCCTCCTCAAAGTGATGTGATGCCCTCATGCTTTACCTAGAATGTATCGAGGATATTTTATACAAAAATATTTCATGTTTATGAAATAAATATTATACTTTAATTATTATATAAACATATTTAATTTAATTTTCATTATTTAAATATTAAAAGAAAAATGGAAATAACGTTTATGCGTACATACGACCTACTGTCTCTATAAATGGTGTATTTCATTTCTTATCTCCAAAAATTATGGATTAATATAAATAAATATATATTAAATATATATATTTTTAAAATCATGATTTAATTTTTTTCATTATGAAATCAATTATCTGGGTAATAATAATAGAAATTAGAAGTCAAAACATACTTAAAAACATGACAATTAACACTCAAAACAATGAAAATGATAAAAAATTATTAATGAATGGGTTATGATATATTATAAAATAATTATATATGATATAATAAATATTAATATATTTCTATTATAAGGTAATAAAATTCATAAAACAATTATAAAGGTGGTTTAAGATCATTAAACCAGAAGTGAGTGAAAGGTAAGGGAAGTTGTCTCAATTTACATTCTATTGAGACTTATATTTTATTATGCACAAATTCACATTAATGAGGTTTATATTATTCCCATATGTTATTTAATGTCACTATTAAATCATAATTCATGTTATACTATGTTTCAATTTGAATTATCTCACCCAATTGGGTTTGACTTGAAAATTACAATGTGGTAATAGTTATCATTGCAATCTCACTTCCTTTTGGGATTGTTAACATTATATTAAAACAATCACTTAATTATGACCTATTTTCATTAGATATCACATTTATTTTAGACAAAAATACTCTTATGTGATTCTTATAATTATTTTCTAATCCATATTTAATTTTTTCAAACAATGTGTTCTTGAAAGTAATTTGATTAACTGAGGAAATATTGGTAAATATTTATCTTTTACTCAATATAGATATTTGATAAGGAACATTGTTCATGAATTAAATATATTTTTTGATATATTAGAAATTATTGAGATATATAAGACATGGGTGGGGCCTAGTTATAGATATCCCTTTGATGCATCGGTAGTCTCATGTGATGAATCATTTGGCCAATCAGATGGTTTTCTACCCAATATGTTGAAAATTATCTTTTGAAAGGTATTGATGGTAAAGGTACCATATACCTAGGAAACATGGAATCCAATAATTAAGAATTAAATCATTCATATTTATTTATTATTCATCCGTGAGATTTGTTCTTTGACATTATCTATGGAAGTATTTCATTCTTAGTTTATTGATTAAATGTCTTTTGTTTCAGTTACTTAACATTCCATATTTACTTTTCCATATCTAGTTATATAAATAGAATGTGTTCTTAGTTACTTAACTTTCCATGATTCTTGGAATTAGTTTCAAGGACACTAATATTTTACTTTTTTATGATTTTTTTCCATTCCCAACGTATTATGGGTATCGTGTATATAATATGGTTTTCAAAAACTATTAAATGGATCAGTCCTTTAGTATTTTATTCCTTGTAATCATTCCAATTTAATAAATTAAGGCACTATCTATGGGATTCTCCAGAATTGTTGTTATAATTATTTTAATAAAATATTTGAACCTGAACATGGATTTAGGATCACCTAAATCCATGAGAAAAAAACCAATTTCTATAGACCACCTATGACTATGATTAGTCATGACAGTTGATATAGCCTTGTGATTTTATCCCAAATTTCCAATAGTGATAATTTCTATATAATCATATTGTATCTAAATTATAAATTATGTCATATAATTTGAAAATAGTTATTTAATTATTAAAATATAATAATATAGAATATTTACTTTATAAATATGTTAAAAATATTTAATTAATTATAATCACTTTATAATTAATTAATTTATAAACCATTTTATAAATTAAATAAATTTCTTAAAATACATTTTTCTATAATTTATAAATAATTTAAAAATTATGTAGTTCAATTCATCACTGAATTTTTTGGAAAGCATTTTTTTTTCTTAGTATATAATTTATATTAACTAGAAAATAATTATTCTTTATCACTATTAATAATATTTTATGATTGAAAATATCTCATATGAGATAAGATTAATAGATATAGGTTTTATGGGAATAACTCCTATAGCACAATGATATCATGTATTACAATTGTTAGTCAAAATATCAACAGAAAGTTGGGTGGCATTTCAAAAAATAATTTTACACTATATTATGTTAACAATGTTTCACTCAAAAATTATATACCATAAAACTAGCATGTGTGAAAATAACTTAGAAATAGTAGTTCGGTTATGACTACATATATAGTGTTGACACATATTAGAATTAACCAAAGTATAATTCTACTACAATAACTTTCAACTATCCCATTTTAACATTCATATTTAAATATCTTATGGTAAACATCATTTAATATTAATAAATTTTCCGAAAAAAATCCTCCACTAATAGGATTTATATTTGATAATAAAAACAGATGTCACCCCTATGACATGATGCTCTGTTTCCCCAAAATTTGAGTAGAACCATCATCAATTGTAACTCTCTATAACATATGATACTATATAGTTAATGTAAAAACCTAGATTTCCCCATTCCCTTACATTGTTAAATATCTAGTGTTTGGGTATTTTGGGACGCAAGGGTGGATCATTTCAAACATTTTTCCAATTTCCTATTTTACATTGGCATGTCAGTGCGTTGGCATGTCAGTGTGTTCGCATGTCAATGCATTGGTGAGTCAGGGGTGTCAGAATCGGTAGGTCATGGCATCGGAAGGTTGTAGCATTGGAAGCTCAGTGTCCATGGCTCAGCATCGTTAGTTCACCTTGGTAACTCAACGTTGGTGGCTCAGTGTTGGTAGGTCATGTCGGTATCTCACCTGTCAGTGGCTCAAGATCAGTATGTCATGTTTGAAGCTCACCCAATGATGGCTCGGCATCATTAGGTCATGTTGGTAGCTCAAATGCTGGTGGCTCGGCATCGGTAGGTCATGTTGATATCTCACCCATCGGTGGCTCAACATCTATGACTCATCCATCAGTGACTCATTTGATGTTTTCCAGGTTTTTCCCTATTTTCTAGTTTAACACCTCTTATATTTTATTTTATACAAACAAAGTTTAAATCATTATTAGGGAATTTTTAAGGGAGTTTAAAATGGTATTGCTTGTATCTTTAAATATCCTGGAGCCTTCCTCCTTAGGAGAGTCATGATCCAGTGAAGAAGTCCCTCTGGCTCAGTTTTCTTAGAGTTCCTATCATGATGCTCTTGCAATCTCGTGTTCTTAGTGCAAGGACGATCATTGATCCTTTGATCATCCAGTATGGATTTTTCTTGCTTCTCTTCATTTTTTGAATCATGTGGGGTGGGAATTCTAATGAATCCTTCTTAGGAATAACTGGAAACTTTTTTTAGAAACAAGAAATATATAAGAACTGAATTTGATCAATAGATAACATGTGTAACTAAAATAATATGCAAAGTGTGGTTTGATGTTGATCGCATGTTTGATTTGTTATCTTTTATTCTATAATGGTTTTTATGTACTTATGCCTTCTGAAAATCATGGATGTTTTTGGTGTTTTATTGCAAAAAAATAACTTTATGTTCTGTGGAGATTATTGAATAAATGACTAGAACAAGAAATCTGCTTAATCACGTGTACATGGTTAAATAAATGAATGCCCATGTTCAACATCGGTGTGTGGTCACCTTGGTTATAATTAGGAGGAATTAAAGAACATATGCTTGTTAAATCTGAATGTATATACATCATATTGATAGGTGTGGCTGAGTGTTGTGTTCTGTTGAATTGTGCGACCTTGTGTGAGTTGTGTAGTGCTATTGTTGGGAGAAGGGTTGTGGGTACAAGGATGGGTAGAGGAGTTGGTTCCATGAGAAGTGCGGGGTAAGTGTGTACAATAGGGTTGAGGGTTAATAGTAGTTTTTGTGAGATTTGTGTGTGGGGAAGTACAGGGGGTGTGTTGGTATCCCAATTTGAGAGATTCATTGATTGTGGAATGGATGAACTTATAGGCCGCTGAACTGCCTTTGTTTGTGTAGTGTCCATAGAACAACGTTGGGAAGTGGGACTGTGGTGTTTTTATAAACTTGTATGTAGTGGGACTATATCTAGAAATTTTTGGGAAGTTGGGTTGTGAATATGGGTTGTGATAGAAGGAATGTGTGGTATAATTTTGAAAAATGGTTGTTGGAAATGGATAACATGTTTCTAGAAAGATTGGAGGTCTGTTAAGTAAGACTATAGTTTGGTATTTCTTATTTTTTTGAGTGGTTATGGTTGATATTTTCTCGGTAGTTATGGAAAAAAATAAATTGAACCCCTTAAGTAATAAATGGAATGTTCATAAATGAAAAATGAATTAGGCATGTGTTCTATTGTGGCTGTTAGTGTGGTTGTGTATATAGGGGTGGCAGCGATAGTGGTTCTGAGTGGGATGGTTGGTTTTTCAGAAACCCATTGGTTGGGTTGACTTTTTTTCTTATCTATACGTATAAATTGTTTTTCCCTGTGAATTCTATATGCACCCCACCCTTGTTAAGCACCATGTGACGAACACAATCATTTCTTGGGTGAGGGTGTCTTTCTTAACACCCAGGTGGGAGGATGGATTGCTGGTTAATGACTTTCTTCCTTGCACCCTCTTTTAATTTCTCACCGCTCGAGCGTATCCGGGTAGGCTGTACTGCGTTGAGGCTTACTATATCCCAAGTTCTTTTAGGAAATTATTTTTTGTGGATGAGAGGACTAGGTGTTTCTGGTAAAGGTTTTTTTCCAAGGTATCTTCGAGATGAGGCCCATGTGTCTTTGGGTGAGAGACGTGGTTGTTGTGGCCCAGGTCTCTATGGGTTGGATTTTGTGTGGTTTGAGGCCTAGGTGTGTGTGGCAAGGTTGTGGTAGTGGGACTTTATATGGGAAGAGTGGTAACATCAAGTCATTACCCGTTAGGGGCGACCAGTTAACCAGAGGGAAAGTGGTTCAAGGTTCCTAAATATCGATGTAGCTATACTACTTTCCACCAATGGTCCGAAGGCCTTCATTTTTTATTGATTTTTGATAATACACCTTTCAAGAGATGAGGTGGACCCCTTACAATTCCTTTAGAAATAAGTATTAAATGGCCCACTGTCCTTAGATGAATTTATTTTCCGTAGGCTTCAAACATTACATAAAACCAAGACTAACTACATGGAACTGCTCCTCCCAAGCTTCTTCATCATGAAATCAGTTATCCACCTTTGCATGGCTATTCAGAAAGGCTTTCTCGTGTATTCATAGGCTTGTCCTGATGGTAGGTGACATACCCTCTCATTCTTGCAATCAGTTTAGCTTCTTATATGGTGAAAGCTTCGTGCTCATCATTCTCCTGGAGCGTGTTCGTCATTGGTTTTCTATTTTTCATCTTCACTTAAGGTGGCCCGAATGACTTGAGGTGGCCTGAAGGCCTTACTGACCTGAAGGCCTTGGTGGTCCAAAGGATTGAAAGGACTAGAGGACCAAATCAGTGCCCTAAAGCCCCAAACGGGGGAATAGTCCTCGCTGCTACAATGCCAAATAGTACCTGCTACAGTTTCTGCTACAACACCTACTACAGTACAGGTATAGTTCCTACTGCAGTATTTCTACAGTCCCTGCTATAGTACTACTATAGTAATCTAGAAATATGCCTCCGCCTGGATTTTATCACGGGTCTCCTGGATGCACTTAAGGAGTCCTCACCAACTAGGCTGAGGCTCAGGTTCCTTATATTATTACTTCACTTGACTTGGATTATTTAGTAAGTGTGCCTTGGTGTGGCTGGGTTGGTTCCTATTCCTTGGTAGGTTCTCTGAGGTTCTAATATTTTCTCACCGGGAAGTTAGTATATTCTCTCACTTGTGCATGGGTGGATTTAGTTTTCTTACTGGGTATACTTGTATACTTACCCTACATATATAAAACATTTTTCATGTTTCTAGGAGTACTTTGAGGACCGTTCTGAACCTTACTAGCTCGGGTGTTGGTATTAGTTGATGTTTATACATAGAATCTATTCTTTTAGTAATTTACTTTGTATTTTTCATTGTACCTTATATCAGCTTTACTTTCAAACATATATTGGGGAATGGATTTTGGATTCACTTTTACTTTTGGTATTTGGAGTTGTTGGGATTTGCCATCTTATCTCTCGATATTGTTTTATAAAATGGGTAATTTCTTCCATTTTAGTTTTAGGTTTTATACCCTTCATGATAGTCACCACTCTAGGGCCTATTGAAGGAGAGACTCAGGAGGTCATTATCTATCCTTCAACTTGAGAAAAGAAGGGTGTGACACTTTACCATCCCTTCCCTCATCTTTAATAAGGTGGGTCGTGACAGTTATAAATGAAGGATTCATTTTGTGTCACTACCAATGATATCACATGTCATTTTTGGAGGCCCAATTAATGCAAAAAATATCACATATCTACAAAACCACAACAACAACAACAAATATTTTATTTAACAATAAGAAATATAATATCAAAAAAACATTGAAATTATTTATTTTAAACATGATTTTGCAAAAAAAATCATGGTATTTATTGATATAAATTTTGGATTTCTAAGGGTATTTTAACACCTAAACTATGTAGAATAAGTAAATAATAAACAAAAAAACTATGATCACCATGCACAAAATAAAAAATAATACATAATATAAAATAAATTAACTATTTGTTGTACCTTAAATAAGATATTCCTCAATAGATTTATTCATAAGCATGCTTGGAGATGATCACTCAAAGAAAACCATAAAACTCTCCACTCTATTATGTGTCCATGAGTTAAATGAATTACCCATCGTATAAGTAGGATAATATTCACATATATGATATACTAGTATCTCATTAGGAATTGGATGATGAATAAAGATATATTCAAAGGGAAGTGTGATTTGACTATGGATTGGGTAATATTATATTGTCATTATCTCATGGTGATCTCCTCTTTATATAAGACATCGAGGATGTTAATCGAGTTATAAAAATTTATATATCCATTATAATGCATGGGTAAATTTATTTACCAAATTATGGATTTTTACCCCTCAAAAAAACCAAAAATTTATCATATAATTCTATTTGGTTCTTTATAATATGTCATATTATGAAGAATAAAAATTGTAATAATAGTATGGATAATACCAAAATGATAAAATTTATCATTTGATTTCCAAAGACACTAGCATGTTATCACAATAACATGATTTTTGATATGCTTTTAAATGTGTAATACAATATGTTGTAAATATATCATTGTAAAACTATGATATATAAATATATCGTACCTCAATGTGTATGATATAAAACAAAATATGTGTATGGTATTTAGTATATATCACCTTAAATTCTGTTTTTCTAGTCTATTTATTCTTCATGAAGTCCTTCTTTCATTGACAACCTTCTCGAGTTCTCATAATGTGGCCTTTTTAAAACATTACATCCACAAACCTACCACATTATCTATAACCCAAGTTCTAATGCCCCCCCCATACAGACCTAAGGAACGTAAATAATTAATTAATCCACCATATTCCAAATAATCATCCACTTTAAAAATTATTTATATGATTCAATCCAACTATTAAATTTGGAAAAAAATACTAAACATACCTTTCATGATAATAACCAATGTCTACATTTCCACCTTTTGGTTACCCAAGTCCTACTAAGTCATAATATTGCCTAAAAATTTCCCCAAAAAAGACCTTGGTGGTAATTCTAACCAATATTTGAATTTAATCAATAATTTATATTTCATTCACCATATCCTCCAAAAACTTCTAGATTAAATTATACTTCATCTTGATATACTTCATTCATGGAAAAAACATTCAGTTTTTTCTCAAATGGATTATACATTGACTATCAGAAAATAATAACCCATTTTATTGTCTCCTTTTATATTCCCTTCATAATCACATTAACCAGATAATTTTCTTCCATTATATAATCATGAAAATATATTAGTCTTTTATTATGTGTAGTCTACCTATAAATTATATTATAGACTTCTAGATTTGTTAGATTCTTTTGAATATAAACATAAGACTTATGGTAATCTTCTTTCCTTACATATCTTCACCAATGTTTGAATCTACATACGCCTATAATTTACTATCCATTCAAATAATTGGTTCAATTCCTTTGAACCATAGAGATATTAAAAGTTCACTTCACCCCTCCCATGTGCTCCTTACAAATATTTCCAAAAAATTTAATGACAACTCCCACCACTTAAGCACTAGCTAGACTTGTACAAACCATGGCTTACACAAGACTCCCAAAAATTGATATAAATAGAAATTTCACTATTTACTTTTCTATATCATCCATTTTTTGTGTTTTCAATTAGGGTATTGTGGGGTATCCTTAAAATCGGGAAAACATTGGCCTAAATTTTCTCATTAGGAACCACTCTATGGGCTTCTAGATGTACTACAATTTATTGAAAACCAATATTATTGATTTACTATATCATTTTATCTATATTCTAAAAATATTATTAGCTTCACCAATATCATTAATATTGAAAATTCTAAATAGATCAACTACAACCTTATAAATTTATTTCATTTATAAACCCACTTGGATCATACCAACCACATATAAGTGAAATATGTTGAGTCATCCATACTTTAACACGTTGTAATAGAAAAAAATAGTCTGATCTTCTCAAAGAAAACCAATTCCTAGAAATTAATTCATCAATAATATAGTATTATTACATTCGTGTATTTTTAAAACCACAAAGGATTTATTTCATCTTGCAAACAAGGCCCTCATTTCTTTGGCCCTAGAAACCCTTTGGTTTTTTCTTATGGATATCCACCAACAAATATATGTGAAGGAAAATCGTCATCACATCTATTTAATCTAGATGTAAACTTTTAAATGTTACAAAACTTAACACTCTTTGGATAGTTATATTTTTAATTGTAAGTGTAATGAATTCATAGAAATCTATTCCATCCTTCTATTGAAAACCTTTCACAACTAACCTCAAAATAAACCATTTTCTAAAATTTTTATTCTCATTAAAACAAACAACTCATTTATTCTACTGTAATTTCTTCTATTGTGATAATTTCATTAGGTCATGGGTTTCATTTTCATGAAATAAAACCATTTCATCTTTCATAAATAACTCTTAATTTTGTAATCACAAAGACTCACCAATTATTTTGGGATCAAAATTAATCCTCTATCAGTAAGAATAAATTAGTGAAGATTAGTTTCAAATAATTTAATATATTTTATAATCATGGGGGACATCCATAACTCAACCTAAATCATAGATCCTTCTATAATCCATTCTTTTTAAATATCATATTTCAATGTTCTATATTATTCTTCCGTATTTAAATATTTATATTGGTAATTATTCATTCCTCAATATATCTTTAAACATATTTATATTATATTAACATTTAATAAGATTATACAAATATAACATATATTCAAATCCAAATGAATATTTTTATATTATTATTTTATGTCATCTTTATCTTCCATCATGTTATAATATTTCTATAAGATATTCTGATAGAATAAAATATTTTGGATTATAATAATCATTTGATTTTCATTTTCCCAAAGCTGAAACCAAATGTTTATGCCATCATACCCAATAAATTAATATATTTCAGAGTAAACATCATAATTTTCTATATCCTTGGAACTAATATAGATTTATGTGAGATTTATCAAAAACATCAAGTTTAGATACTTTAACTAATTTTCTAACCCAAAACCCATATGCAATCTATTTCTCCAATGATAAAGGTTTATTTTTATTCATTGTATAATTGGAACATATGAAAATTTCTTCCTAAAAATTATTTTGGAAATATATGCTCAAAATCACTCTCGAATCCTTATCAGTCATCATTTTGACCCATCCTCACTACTACACTGTTATAATCAGGTTTTAGGTAACAATCTTCTCAAATGGGTATCCTTTTTTACCAAAAAACCTTAATAGTTTTCATTTACCATATTCTTCACCATTATTAGACCTTAAGAACTTATGTTTATTATTTTACTTTTTATCCACCATGTCTCTCCATTGAACAAACAAATTAAAATATATATATGCATTCTTAATGTAGTAAACCAAAACATTCCACAATAAATCATCAATAAATGAAAAGATTTTTATTAACCCACCTTGTGAACAGATTGGAACATGCCCCTAATAATGTATGTGAATGAGATTTAACTTCTCATAATTTGTTGTCCTTCCTTTTTTAATAAAAAAAATACATATCTAATTTCCCATGATACATCGCTTTTATATTCCAAAATCCATGGGACCAATATTATAAGTTCATTTATCTTATAAAACTCACATTTTTGTATCACTCATGGGCCCAAAATGGAAATTACATAACTATGGACTTATGAAATTTTTCATTCTATAAATCAATATTCCAAATTATCTTTAAATTGGATAAAAAATAATATCATTAACACATTTGACCACCACTATAGATCCTTATGTGAACTATCATACTCCATCCACAATAATTTCTATCAAACATAATTCTTAAAGTTATCCTTCAAAAATTATGTTCTTCAATAAACCATGTTTATACCAAAATCCATTTTACTCTATGAATATTACATTTTACATACATAACTTAACATCCCTCTACACCATGATCTCGAGAGATTTATCAATAGAAATATGGCCACTTCTAATCCTTACAGACATATAGTTCATCAGACAGCCCCTCCCGGCTATAGAATTGGATGAAGAACTAGATTCAATGGTACATGATTCCAAATAAATATTAACAATTGGAGAAAAACTATCTAAATCCTAAATTATGATTTTTTAAAAACATTCATAATCCCCCCTTCTACAAATAACTCTATAGTCTCTATAATTAGAATTTAGTTTGTTATTCTTCACGTAATTCTATCAAATATGTATGGTCCCATCAAATAAATATAAACATCTTTCTATCTTCTCCCTAGACATTTATGATCCTATTGATGAAATAGAATATCCTCTTATGTTATCATTGAATGTTTCTCTGAAATGTGTCTAATTTACACTTCCCGATCACTTCATTCTGATTGAGATCACAAATTTAATTAAAAATATAATTTCTCCTTACAAAGTAATTTATTATTATAGTCACTATCATGTCCCATGATTTCGGAAAAATGTGCATTGTAGCTATAATAGCCTTGAACATGTACTTTTGGATCTGTTTCTAAAACATAAACATTACATTTGAAGATTTTATAATGATAAATATGACCCAATTTTATCCATACGAAACATAAAACATCAGTAAAAAATATTGGATCAATTACATATCCAAGGATATTTAGGATTAGATTCTCATTGAATTTTGAAAAACATTTCTAAAAATATATTCATGTGTTTAAGTGGAAACTTTTTCTAGTACACCCATATTTTCTTATTACAAATAATATTTCAGAAATTTTCCCACAAAATTCACCAAACCTGAATCAGTTATTGAAAATATTTACAAAAAATCATTCTTCATAACCTGGGGAAAAGGAAACATAATAAAGGGGTGAGTTCAAATTATGTTGAAGCGTTAACATAGGAATTAAAAATTGAATTTCATCAGTGAACAGAGGATAAAAATGATTGTATGTTAAAAATATTAGAATTTCATGATCATTATATAAGATAATTCATACACATAAATTCATGGAGCATTAAACACATGACATTAAATATGGCATTAATTAAAGTATGAGTCTAAATAATCAATAATCATGATCTATGGGATATTAAACATTATCAAGTGAAACATTAAAACACATAGAAATCATAGATAAAACATGTTGGTATCTTGAAAAATTATCTTCATCAAATGTATCTACTTCTATTAAAAATAACTATGTCCTAGTTAAATCAATAGGAGAAGCATACCCAGTTAACTCCCTCCTTACTTTTAATGATAAAGAACACTATCCAATCAATTGAAGATCAATAGAGAGCTCACCCATCATATAAGATATATAATTCTCACCCATTATTATAATTAGTATTCAAGTATCATATATTAATGTAACACATATAATGTTTTATTTTCATCATAACCCATTTTAAAAAAACATTGATTAAATTTTCTCTTGATTTACCAATTAAAAAGAACTGGATTTCATTATAATCTCTTTAAAATAATCATCATAAGACACCCAGAAAAATAATATGGATTATATAATAGTATCATATTAATATTGAATTAGAGGCATAATTAAATTATATTGAGATAAATTAAAATAATTTTAAAATAAAATTTAAAATATTTCTTTGAAAATAGGGAGAAATATTCCATCTTTTGATAATTTTTTTCAAAAATTTATAAAATATTGGGTAAATTATATTTATTGAAAATAACCAAAAAGAATTATGAATTAATATTTAATGAAATTAATCTTCATGAGGGATGGAAACTGATATCATGTTATAAACATAAAAGATAAACATTCTTTTAAATCTTTTGAAAAGAGAGTCAAAAGTGACCCATGCAGAAAATATTAAGAATATTACTTTTAAAACCTTGAAAATGATTTAAATTATCATGGAATACAAATTTATGAAATAATTTATTTTTATTAAATAAAAATTTTTAAATATAATAAAGAACACGGAGGAATATTTTAGTTAAAATTCATTAAAATTTTCAAAAACATTTAAAAATACGAAACCCTTTATAGATTTCTATAACCAAAAAAAATTTGTAAACCTTAGTATAAAATGGAAAATATAATACCCTGAGTATAAAAACGGTAATAATATTATATGTTACTATTCATTTTATACATAAAATAAATGAATCTAGTATCATTAATAAAAACAGGTCTCAAAGAAGGAATCTTGAGATGAGGAACCCTTTAAACTTGGGTAATGCTTGAATCAAAAAAGACATTGAATGAAGGAACATAAAATTATTCTCCAAAACCCATATTTTAGAAGAATAAATATTTAAAAATTTGTTCATAGGGTAGTTATTACACCATAAAAAAAATATCATGGTGCATAACATGAATTTTGAATTAAATAACAGAAATCAAAACCATAAAAACCCTTTAAAAAAATTTAACATCTAAATGAATATCTCATTAAGGAGATAAATTAAATGGAATATTAAATATAATGATAAAATATTAATTCATAATATAATATCTCAATATCTATAAAATACACATTTTAATAAGAAGTAGTGTTCTAATACATTGCATATCTCAAAAAAACAATATTGTGATGAAAAATACTTATAAATATCATATAATTGATGTTATGATTAATCAGTAAAGTGATTATGTGTAATAATTAAAAATAAAGGAAAAAAAGTTGAAAAAAACATAATTAAATAATATTTAATTTCTCACATAATCCCTACATATCATAGTCAATGAAGTATAAGTATAATCCAGTGAATGGATATTTAATTTTGAAACCTCCTACCTTTATTCCAAACTTCTTATGTATATCATTTAACTTTAATATAAAAATATATTATTTGACAATTTTTTTGATAAACATGAAAAAAAATTATAAATTTATCATTAAACCTATTATTTCATCTACTTCATTGAAATATTTAATTACTTAATTAGTTGAATCTAGGTCGGGTGTTCTGAGGAAGTTCAATTCATAATTACAAAATGGATTTTTTTTTTGCGTTGATCATGATCAAGGGATCACTATTCCATCATCTATAAAATAATAATCATTTCATAATTATAATTTTTATACATAAAATACATTTTTATAGTCAATTATAAGATGAGGTCATAAAAAATACTTAGGCTCGCGTGGTGGTAGTCCACTCGTACAGGAGATTGATATTTTTTAACTTTCATTAGATGAAAATTTATGAATAAAAATAATAAATATACTTGAATAACCATTATATTTTTATTATCATCAAATAGATTCATTAAATCAGTTTCCATGATCATCCATGATGGGTGGGTTTTGAAAAACAAAGTACATTTCAACGTGGAGATTGTAATCTGTATGTATGCACGTAAGTTGATGTAATTTTAAATTATTAGAATGGTATGAATATAGATGATATTATATATTTATATGTTTATAATAATTTCATTAATATCACATATATACATTTTTCTAATACTCCATCCTGCCAAATGATCTAATGATGAAAAAACACATCTTTTTGTGGCGGTTGTAGTCCACACATACACATGAGAGATGTTTACATTTATCATAAGATAGAAAGGCAGATGAAAATGGGTTATATCATATACATAAAAACATTTTAGTATATTATAGATATTTAAGTTATTATATCACAATATTTTGTGGAATTATGGAAGAGTAAAAAGAAGAAATAAAAAAGAAACTATTAAGTTATGAATTATACTTCTTCTTCTGACACCCCCTTTAGGTTTATATATAAAACCATCATATAGTGGTTTTATTGTTAAAAACTTATAGATAAGATGTGATAGTTATGTTAATAATGGATTTTGGTAGGGATTAACAATGATAATATGCCCTTTATGTATGGAGAATAGAGGATAGGGGTTTCCTTTTAAAAGTGAGGGAGTGGACATACTTGGAATGTTTCAAAAGATAAAAATATATTAATAAAATACTCAAGAAAAATGGATCTAAAATTATTCATATTCAAATAATATATGTTATAAGGTCTAAATATGAAAAAAAACACATTTCAAAAAAAAATTAAGCAATTTTAACCCTTATAATTTGAGTTTTAATCCTTTTAACTTGTTTTAACTCTCACTGTGGTGACTGAATTTTTTACCAAAGTTAATATTCCTAATGAAAAAAATAAATTTGATATATTTAAAAAAATATGAAATTATGATTCACTATATTTATTCCTTTTTATTAAATTAAATTTGTATAATTGGAGTAAATTTATTTAATAATAAACTAACAAAACTCATGAAAACCATTTTTTATAAAAATGAATTTTTAAGTATAAAAATATTTTTATATCAAAATAAAAAAATACAATGAATCTTATTTTATTATATTTAATATATATTAATTAATGAAATTCTTAAATCAATTCAAAACAAAAAAGGATTTTTAAAATATTTTAAGGGGAAATAATTTTTATTATAAAAACGGTATTTTTACTATTCATTTAAAAATTCATCCTTTTATAAAACAATCAAAAATTTATCATAATATAATTTATATATTTTGACATAAAAATATTTTTTTAAAAAAAATAATATATCTAAAAAAATCTAAATTAATTATAATACACTCTCACAAAAATCAATTTAAATAATGTTTGAATAAAATCTATTTTTGTTGTATAAAATGTATTTTTTTATCATTCCTTTCATAATAAATATAATTATAAGATTGTTATTTCATTAAAATTAATATATAATCTACTTATTTTAACAAAATAATTTTTCAATAGAGATTAATAAAATATATTAATATAAATAAACATTTCTCACATAAAAACATTTTTATGAATAATATCTCATTTACATTTGAAATATTTTATCATAATTTGAAACCAATTGAATTTAAATATACCTGACATCTATATAGTATGTGTGTATATTAAATAATGATTTTCCATTATTTGTATATATAATGTTAATATTTATTAATTATAATTAATAATAAATTGTTTACTAAAATTTATTCATTTAGTTATCTCTAATCATGTCTATTTTATTCCTAATTATTTGTGATGTTTCTTTATTTTTATTTGTGGAAAAAGTATTCATGGAAAACCATTTTTATAATGTTTTTTGTGTGGTTTTTTATATATATGTTAATTTACTCCACTTTTACTTTCTTTTATGTTCTTTTGTACTGAAACCTCATACTATATGACTTTTTATCATTAATTGTAAAATTATATTTCAATAAAAGTATCAAGGATCATTTTAGTTTTATGTTGCATGTATCACAAGAAATTAATTTTAATATTTATTTAGAGGAGAAATATAAATTTAAAATCAAGTTGTTACATTCTACCCCTCTTTCCTAATTTGTTCCCTTATAATTTTATCTTGGGCTTGGTAATAAATGGTTTAACATTTCAAAATTAAATTATAAAAAAACACACTTCATAAAAAAGGTTCATAAAACATCATTTCCAGTTAAGGAAAAGGGAAATAATAAGTTTATATGGAATAACACTTAACTTGGTTCCTAAATAAGGTATCACTATCATGATGTAGATATATTGACATGGAGGATAAAATTATTGGCCAAATATGGATTGAGATTGACAGAGAACATTGATCATAATAATGCGAATGATCATGAGAAATCCAATAGAAAAAAAATAAACCAATGAGGTGGGAAAAAATCTATCAATTCATCATAAATGAATATAAAAGGACAAATTTTTTATTATAATATGTTTTCCTATTGTTAAGGGATAAATTTAATTTCAAGATTGAGAACATGAGAAAATAAACATACTTGAATTTATTCAAATTCATAAACACAATTTAAAATTTTTGTTTATTGTTTTAACAATTTTCCACCTCTAACTCATCTCATATTCAAAGAAATAAGTATCCATGATGACTCTGTCTTATGCATGATGAATCAAATTTTAATAGATCGTATGATATGTATAACGATAAAAAATAGCCTCATTTATTTAATAAATCCAAAATTATTTTCATAAGGTGAGATAAAACCCAAAATGAATAAAACTTAATATTAATAGAATAATAATTTTGACTCAAATATTTCCACAATAACACCAGTAGTTCAATATAGATCATTCTAAAAATAAATAACCATATTTCAAAATTGTCCTCAATAACCTCAACATTAAAAAACGTATTAACCTCAAAGGTTATCTCATATCGTTCATCATACATCCCAAAAATATTATATAATTCTTCAGAAATAATCCTTCATTTTATATCACATGATTCAACTAAGGGTTACTTATACATCAACCCAAAAAAAACTTATCCGAAAATATAATTAATAACATTGAAATCTCATCACTTTTAACCACAAAAGGGTGTTTATTCATTTGAACTTATGGTCGACTTTAAAATTATAAACACAACATGGTATCCATAACTCTTAAATCATCCTCATATTAAAACATCCTAATCTCTTATTTTATATAATCCATTCTCTGATACCAACTATAATAGGCCTAAACTCACACTCCAAGATCCAGTGCTAAAACAAAATATTTCCATTTCTATCTTTGATACTGATAAACATGACCCGCTATAATCAATATGAGGCATATAGCCTAAAACATAAAAATTATATCACATCAATACCAAAGGATATTTACATTTATATTTTTACATAATTAGGACAAACTCTTATACAATAATTAAAATGTATTTAAGTGGACATTTTTTACATTACACTAAGATTTTCTTATTCTACATGTAGTCTTAAACATGTTCCCACAAAATTATCCACACATGAACCCTTCTAGAAAAATCATACTAACATCATTATTTATAATTTTTTTGAAAAGGAAACATAAGAAAACGAAAATATCAAATGATCGGTATCGGTAAACATAGTCATTATCAATTGAACATATCAAGTGAGAGTATGATAAACATATAAATATGAGAACTTATTCATGGTGTATGATAATTAAATTAGATAATTCACACCCATCAAAAGTAAAGTCACTAAAAATGTGAAATGTAATAAATATTTAACTAATGAAAGAGTAATAAGAATTATTAATTAAGAGCCATGTGATGTAAAAATTTATAAAAGGGTCCATTAAAACTCATAGAAAGAATAAATTAAAAATTTTGTATCCAAGAACATTATATTCATCACTTATGTTCACTCATTTAAAAAATAACTTGATTCCATTTAAATACATAATAAAAACCTCTCCTATTGACTCCCTCCTTTAATCTATTAAAGGAAAGTTACATTACCCAATGCAGATAAGAGATATATCAAGCTCACCCATCATATAAGATATATCATGCCCACCCAACATCATGAGTTTTATAGGTATAATAAATTATCACAATTAATTTCTAAGTACCATAAATGAATATAACACATGTAATTTTGAATTTCATTCAACGAATTTTTTTCAAAAACTTTCATTATTTTATAGATTTATTTACCCATAAAAAGAAAATGGTTTCTTGATAATCTATTTAAAAATTCTCATAAGACATCTCGATAAAAAAATATTTTTTTATCATAACATCATATTCCCAGTAAAGAATAGGAATCCTTAATAGATGTTTAAATAGAAGAAAATAAATTTAATCAATGATATAAAATATCCCAATATGAAATATATACACATTATAAAACGAATTAGGAACGTAATAAAAGACATTCCTCAAATAAACAATATCGGGAAAAATAATCCTTACAAATAAAATATCATTAATATTATAATTAATCAATGAAGTTATTATGTGTACAAAAATTAAAATCACAAAAAAAACATGTGTAAATAAAGAACAATACGATCATATTTTATTTCTCACATAATCCTGGAATAACATATTCAATGAATTAAAAGTATAACTAATTGAATGGAAATTTATTTAAGAAACCTATTACCTCTATTCCATACAATCAACGTATAACATACCCAGATTTGGGAAACTCTAATGTGGATGAAATGGGTTAGTTATGAGTCCTCAATCGTGCCCCCAATATTCCAGAGGATATCGACTAATAGCAGGGGTGTGATATGTAGATTGGGGAGACTATACCACTTGGTTATAGAGTTACAACACAGAATAATGATCATGTAAAAATAATAAATAAATATCATAGTGTGGAAAATAATGGAAGCAATACAATATAGTGGGAAAAAATTAATCCAACTGAAAAATATAATAAATAATAAAGGAATAATGTAATTAAATACTGGAATATAACTAAATTTCATGATTGAAGTAATAAAAATAAAAAAAATAATACTCAAATAAAGACTCAAAATTCTCTGTTCTCGAACCCCTTGTTGGTGCCCTATCCATCCTCTATCCCATGAAGCAATCAAAAATGTCAGCAACAAGGTTCTTTAACCTTTTCCAAACATGAACCCATGTAATCTTCTCAGTTACCAAATGGAAGCCCAAAAATGAAGTGAGTAAAACTCAGTTGGTCGACCCCATCGTGCCTAAAAAACTAGTATGATTAGAAGTTCATGAAATAATGTGTTAAACAATTGTATTAATTAATTAAAAATTAAATAAATAAATAACCTATATCATCACCAAACCAGAATGTCTTTGAGCATTTTTCACCTCCATAAACACCTTAACCATATAACCACGGAAAAACATAACATGCATTGGCGCCATGTCAAAATGTCTATAATAATGTCTCACTACCATGAAAACCAAAACCATATACCCATGGTATAACTAATCACTAGTATAAGACTGATATATAAGCATCTAATCTTGTGTTAGGGTATATCTTGATATATTAAAATCTAATCATGTGTCAAGTTCAGAACCGTGTATATAAGAATCTCAGCATGTTCCTGGGTCAAAACCCATTATATAAGCATCTCAGCATGTACCTGGGTCAAAACCTAGTATATAATAATCTCATTATGTTCTAGGGTAAAAATTCAGATATAATCATCTCAGTATGTCCCAAGATCATAACCCATTATATAAGCATCTCATCATATTCCAGGGTCAAAACATGATTTATAAACATTACAGCATGTGTCACAATTTCATATCACAATAGAAGGCATATCACAATATGACCGCATAATACCAAATGGTTAATTACACTAATTACCATTTGTATTTAAATTTACCCATTATTCCAATTAATCAATAAAATTTTCTAAAGTGAATCTATATCAAACAATCACCTGAAACACATGTCATGATAAAAATAATAAGTAATCCATTTCTATATCATTATTTTCAAGGGTTCTCTCACCCAATGGGTAGCCATAAGTCAATTCACTTCTTTAATTGAATTTAAATGGATCAAATGAAGAAACCAAAACAATATTTTCATCATTCTACTCAATTAATTAATAATTGGCCTCATGCATCTACATAATCACAATATTTCATGTTCATAGAAATTCAAAATCAAATCATGGGGTTAACATTTAAACACACTACCTTTAATTGGAAAAAAATTCAATGCTTATGTTGATAAAAACTAGCTATAATGAAGGTTCAAATGATCTCAATGGGAATATATATCATAACCAATAAATATCAAAATGAACAACAACTGTGGTCAAAGATTTACACTGTAATGATTAGAAAACAATGAGATAGAAGGGAAAAACTAAAAAATTTACTTACATTGGATTTATTATTCAAACGGAATGTCTGGAAATGAGGGATGACTTTGAAGATCACCAAAAAACTGCCCTAGGGTTGAGTGGAGGAGGCTGCATGAAGGACTGAAAAATAATTCATCTTCATGGAACCTTTAAAATTGATGCTCTCTAAAATACATGGTGTGTAACACATTTACACATTGTGTATTAATTTTCAGAGGTATGCATTAAAAAACTTAATTCCTGAGCTGGATATTTAATTTCCCAAAACATTACATGTCATGTGGTTGTTTAATGATATGAAACCACTTCATTTCATGAATCATCTGATGAAATGATTCTGGTGGCTTTTACATAATTTTTAACCCATTTACACAATGTGTAAATTTCCTGCATATAGATATTGGTTTAGTTTCCTTATAAAAAACTAAACCCCCTTTAAGGGTTCCCAATTTACCAAGAAACTTAGTAAAACTTGAACTATTTATACTCATACTCCATTAATTCAAATAAAAATATATCTTTGGACATTAAGTTATTTTCCCGAAAAAAAGATCTCTATGTGGATCCTCTTTAGTTTTCTCAAGTTCCCACGCAACCCAAGTTTGTGTTTATTCTAACAAAAATATATCCATGATGAAACAAGACCACAAAGGTTTAAAAATGAGGAAAAACTGAACCAAACTAATTTTAAAAAATTTCATAGAGAGACATACCTAAAAAATATGGGTTCTTACAACCTCCTCACCATATAACATCGTGTCCCTGAGTAACTCCAAACATCATTGTGGGGCCTCAACAAACAATTTTGGCCACTGTACTCACTTATCAGACTCCCTCTCCTAGGTATCCTCCTAATCTTTCTGATGAAATCACTATTGTCAAACTAATGGTATAGTCCTACCCTAGTGATATCTCTCACTAAATCCCACAACCCATATCATATAATCCTCAAATTATGCATCTATATCAATCCTGGAATCTACTAATTCTATCACATGAGTATGGTCTGGATGATATCTTTGTAGATGAAACATATTAAATACATCATGCATAGAAATATAGTGTTGTGGGAGGGCTAAATGGTATGCCACTAGACCAACCCCTTCCACTGCCTCTAATGGCCCAACAAACCTGAGTGTTACCTTTCCATATTTCATGATACGAAATTTTCCAGCCTAGGAGACACCCATAGTAAAACATGACTAGAAACCTAAAATTATAATGGTCATCTTTGATGGTTAGCATAATATTTCTTCCTGCTCTCCACAGTTACCAACCACCTCTGGATCAATTGAACTTGGTCAGATGTCTCATGTACCATACTAGGTCCAACAAGAGCTTACTGAAAAGCCTCTCACTAGTGAATAGTCAAACAGAAAGACTTTCCTTGAGAATCCTTAAATGGTTCCATTTGGATCTATTCCTAGAATCTATTACTATATGAACACTCCATGGGTTCCATATATTGCTCCCATGAATCACCAAAATCTAAAACAATGTCTTGTATAATATCCCCCATAATCGAAATACTTCTCTCAGATTGACCATCACTTAGAGGATGATAGGACGTACTTAAAAGAAGATATAATCCCATAGCCTTCTAAAGAAACTTCTAGAAACATGATGTGGAATGAGTATCTCAATATGAAATGATACACCTAGAAAGGCCTTATAGACAAAATACCTCACATATGTAAATACTGTTAATATCATCAACTGTGAAGGTCTACCTAATATGAAAGAAGTGAGATACCTTCTTCAGTCGATCCATGATCACCCATAAAGCATCATTTTAATAAGTTTTCTTAGGTAATCTAGTCACAAAATCCATAGTGACTTCATCCCATTTAAGCTCATGAATGAGAAAAGGATTCAAAATCCCAATCGGCCTCTAATTCTTGGCTTTCACCTACTAACAAGTGAAACATCCAGTAATCAATCCCAATACCTTCTTCTTTATTTAGGACCACAAGTATTGTCTATAGAGATCATCATAGATATTTTTCAAACCAGAAGTATTCTCTTATCAAGAATCATGAAACTTCCTCATCAACTCCTCACATAAGCCTGTAGGAACCCATACTCATCCACCAAAAATAGGGGGATTTAAACTACCCAGAGACCATATATATGGTGTCTCCCCTCTTTATAAGTCCTGACATAGAACTAAGACCTTCAGATATGATAACTTCTTGATATTGTTCTGGTAAAAAAACATGAGTATAATACTTTTCGATGTCCGATCTATTTGACTATGGGACACCTAAACATCCAGATGCATGTCTGCAAATAAAGTTATCATTTTCCACTCATCATAAGACTCCCGCATAGCCTCTTTTTGTGTCCATCTCAAATAAATGACAATGATTTTTCCCTTTCCTAATGTATAATCCAATTCAAGTTCGAAAGACTATAGATACTCGACCAACCTCTAATGCAAAATTTTTTGATCCAATTGAGAAAGGATGTACCTAAGGCCATTTTGGACCATGTATACCACAAACCTCTCACCCATAAGATAATTTCTCTAATATATCAATGCTTGTATGAATTATGTAAATTCTAGATCATGAGTAGGGTAATTCCTCTAAAGTGGTCTTAGCTTCGAGGATCCATAAGCAACCACTTGATCCTTATACATCAAAATAACTCTGATTCTTAATCATATTGCATCACAATATATGGTATATACCTTACCCATCATGAGTAAAATGAGGATAAGTTCTAAGGTCAGCTAGCCTTTTAGTTCCTAAAAATATTTATCAAAAAATATAACCAAATAAACTTCACTCACTTTTTAGTTAGCACTGACATCGGTTCTTCTATAAGGGAGGAGTAATGGGTAAAGAACTAGTATTAACAAACTAATCCTAGAAAGATATGAATCTATAAGATGTTCTTGGGCTACTCCCAAGATACCATGGTTGTAACCTTCTCTAAGTCAATTGAAACTACTATATCTGAGATGACATTGACCCAGAAGTGAACTTTATCAATATAGGAATTAAATTTGGTTATCTTGGCATAAATACAATTCTCTCTCAATGTATGCAAGGTGATGTCAATATATTTTGAATTATAATATGTTTACTGGGAATACAGAGATATATTTTTGGCAAAAACAATAAGAAACTTGTCTAGAAAAGGATGGAATATTCTTTTCATCGCGTCCATGAATAAGGATGGTGCAATAGTCTACCCAAACGGAATTAATAAAAACTCATGCAAGCCATACATGCTCCAAAAAACAGTCTGATTGTCTCGCCCTTAATTGGTGGTATCCAGATATCAAACGGATATAATAGAAAATATTAACAACTCTTAGCTGATTAAAGAGATCATTAATGCACGGAATGGGATACTGGTTCTTGGACATCATTAATACTAATCTCTCATAATTCACACATAAGAATAAGGTGACATCAACATTTCTAGTGTATATAACTAGAGAACCAAAATGTGATGTACTTGTCCATATGAAAACATCAGCTTCCAGGTATTCCAACTCGACAGTTATCTCTCGAAGCACTATTGGTTCCATTCAATAAGGAGGAATAGGAACTAGATCTATTCCTAACACAAACTCTATCATGAACATAATCTATCACTTTGGTGGTAATCATTATATCTTATTAGAAACGAAATCCTAAAAAATATCTACCATTATAGGGAAAGAATCTTGCTATATTCTTCTATCTTCTAGAGAAAGACCAGCTATTTGAACCATGAGACAATCCAATTTACACAGAATTGGTCATGCATGACTAGCCTAAAGATCCCACTCACCTTGGTGAGAATATATGCCTCCTTATGGTGATATAAAGGTAACTCTCCTCCTATAATAGATGAAATAATCCTATTATAGAACTATCCAATCTCTACCAATAATCAATTTGAAGCCTATCATTTATAGTATAAAAGATTCCCAAAAGAAATGGTAACCCCCAATCTCTAAAGAAAACACCTTCACAAGTTTGATATTCTCTAAACACACTCTTAATGGTGTATCAATGGTCAAAGAACCATCAATGTTTTCTACAACCAAACGTTTTCAAAAAGAGCTGATAAAGATGAATGAGATGAACTTGTATAAAACAAAACATAGCTAAGATAGATGATAAAATAATCATACCTATGACCTTAGAAGGTAATACATCAATAATAGTCAGAGTATTATATATAATTTGTAGCTGAATTTCCCCTATGAACTAGGATATAGTGTGACTAGAATAATATATTTCCCCTTTTTGGAACTATCGCTCTTACACTAGGGTACCACATCCCATGACTTTTCCTGAATGGCCAGTGGGACTCCATCTACCATTCTACTGGCGATTAGATGAGCCTCTTCCAGACTTAGTTTCATGTCCTCGTCCATTTCTACTGGTCTACTGTAGAAATTTCCTAAAAAAACTTCTGAAGATGCCCCATTCTACCGTTGACACGACACTCAACATCGAGGTAAGGAAACTATGGGAAGATTTTGTAAAACTTTCCATATTGATAGAACTAAAATGAAACAAAATCCTGATATGTTTTTTCACTACCCTGTATATTATTCCCACTACTTCCTTGGTGAATAATTTTATAGCTACACTTCTTTATACCAAAATAAGAGCTCCCAGTTCGCCTTGTTGAAAGAGAATCTCTAATGCTCAGGGCCTCTCTCAAATTCCTCTCCTTGATGAGTGAAAGATTCATTGCATCCTAAAAACTATTCAAATGAAAAATGTTCACCTATGATCTAATCTCAATGTGAATCCCATCATGAAATCATATCACCCTAGAAATTTAATCAGAATCCCAGGATGGTGAAAAGTGCTTCAATTAATTAAAGAGTCTAGTGTAATCCAACACTATCATTCCCTCTTGTTTCAGATGCATAAGCTCACGAGCCTTCTGACACCTCAACATCTCAGGATAGAATTATATCAAGAAATTAAACTAGATGTCCTACTAAGATTGCTCATCTTTCTACCCATAATGCATTGGAATGCCCCACCAATTCTAGGATGGTCTATAAAGCATATATTCATCAAGATTATCCCTCCTATGTGTGTGTCTCTCAAGGTTATTAATGATCGTATGGAATGAATCGATCCATTACTCAACTTCCTATGCACCCCCCCCCCCAAAGAATTTAAGAGGATATTTTAGCTGAAACTCCATCGTCAACATAGACATTAAAGGTACATTATAAACAATCTATCTTTCCATTGATAAAATTACTCTCATAAATCTTTCATGAAGCTGGAACTCCCTCAACAACTTAGACATTAAAGGTACATTACAAACAATATCTCTTTCCATTAATAAAATTACCCTAAAAATATTTCATGAAGGTGAACATCCATCTGATCCTTATGAGATAAAAAAAGCTTTGGATCAGCTGTGTTAGGATCATGGTAATTCCTACTCTCCTAACACTCAATTCAAAGTGGTTGAGGATACATTTTCTCTACAATAGAAATACAAACCTTAGATCAGTTGGTAACAACAAGGTCAACCGCAATAGATGACTGTAATAGATAACCAATTACCCCTCATCTCTCTAACATGCATTAAAATATGATTTATCATGACATAACAACCCTTTTATTTCATTTATTTCATTTATCAAGTATAAATTATATCTCATATAATAGTTCAAATAGTCATGTATATATCACAAGAAATACAAATTTCCCTATCATGAACATTGTATGTAAATATATATCCCAATGTTTCTATCAAGATGCATGAATACTCATGCCATTTTATACTAGTCCATGTGTATAAATATCAAGAACCAATAAAATCATGAAATAATAACCTCACAAAACATGTGAATCACTTAGGCTGAAATAACATCAACTGCAACAAGAAAATAGTATAAACAGCAATCCACCCCTGGGTACTCGGATTTTCCACCGTACATGGGTTAGTTACTCTCATTCAAAATATCATTAAAAAGTCCAGATAAATCCCAGTATCATTTATAGATGTACAAAATAGTAAAGAAATAGAAAAAGAAACCTGGAGAGCTTTGATAAAACTTTTTAATATCCCCTGAAGCGGCACTCTCTCACATAGTCGAAATGGGTTGGTTACAAGACCTCAAGAATTCCTCCATATACACGAGAGGCTTCTGACTAGTAGTGGGGGTATGATATGTATATAAGGGATATTATAACCATTAGTTATAGAGTTAAAACACAAAACAATAATCATATAGTAATAACAAATAAATATCAATTTCCTGAAAATAGTGAAAATAATAAAATAAAGTGGAAAACTAAACAATGAAATCCAACTGAATAATATGATAAATAATAAAAATAATGTAGAGACATGATAGAATGTAACTAAATTTAATGATAGAAGTAATATAAATTAAATTCTAGAAGTCTCATATGCAGACTCAAATGTCCCTCATCCCTAACCCCATGTCAGTCCCCTCTCAAAACTCCAACCCATCCAGCAATCAACAAGGTCCCTTGCCCTTGTACAAACCATCATCCATGCAATCTTCTTGGGTACCAAATGATGTCCCAAATAATTTGTGAGTAAAAATAAGTAGGTAAACACCACTTTATCTAAACAAAATAGTCTTATAATTATTTCATACAATAATGTGATAAACAAGTGTATTAATTGATAAAATGGAGGAATAACCTCCTTCAGCACCATACCAGAATGTCTCTGAGCCTGTCTCACAACCATAAAAAGCATAATCATATAACCATGGTAGAACATAAACTTCCTCGACAATATACCAAAACATCTCTAAGCATATCTCACAACTATGCCAAACACAACCATATATGCATGGTATAAATAATTACTTGACCAAGACTACTATATAACCATCTCAAATTGTTTTAAAGAATAGACTAGTATATAAGCATCATAACTTGTGTTAGGTCCAAAATATGGTATATAATCATCTCAATATGTTCTAGGGTCAGAACCCAGTATATAAGCTTCTCAGAATGTGTCAGGGTCAAAACCGGTTTATAAGCATCTCAGCATGTTACAGGGTCATAGTCTGATATATAAGCATCTTTGTATGTCACAGGGTCAACAACAGATATCTAATCATCTCAGAATTTCCAAGGCTAGAACCTAATATATAAGCATTACAAAATGTGTCACAATTTCATATCACAACATTAAGCATATTAAAATATGACCATATAAGACAAAATGTAAAATTATTCTAATTACCATTTTTCATTCAATTTACCCATTATTCCAATTAATCAATTAAGATATTTTCCATGGTGAATCGATATCAAGAAATCACCAAAAGAAAATTTAATGCTAAAAATCATAATTAATCCATTTAGAATTCATTATTTTCAATGTTTTACTCACCCAATAGGTATCCATAATTCAAGTCACTTCATTAAATGAATCCAAAAGAATAAAATGAATCATATACCATTTTATTATCATCATTCAATTAAATTATTTAATTATTGTGCACATCAATCAGCACAATCACAAAATTGGATGTCCTTAGAAATTGAAAATCAGACCATATGGTTAATATTTAAACTCCTTACCTTTACCTAGTGAAGAAAAAAATACTTAAAATGGATAAATACATCTATAATGATGGTTCACATGATTTTATGGTAAACCTAAACCATAACTGATCAATATCAAAACCAACAATGATCGTGTTAGCAGATTTACACTAGAATTAATGGGGAACAAAAGGAGATAAAAGAATACCTAAAAACATCTTATGAGGAATTTAATACTCAAAAGGATCATTTGAAAGGTTTATAAGTCTTCTAAGATCCCCAAGAAACCTCTATAGGGTTGATAAGAGGAGGCTACATGTAAGAATGAAAAAAATCATCCACATGAAACATTTTATATTTTTTCTTATGAATATACATGTCTTGTAACTCATTTACAAAATGTGCATTTTTTTAGATGGATACACTAAAAACCTATCACTATAGATGAATATTTAATTCTACCTAACATTAAACGTCATGTGATTGGTTAATGATGTGTAACCACTTGACATTGTGAATGAAACATCTCTAAACCAAAATTGACTAAACTGATGCCCTGAGCTAGGTCGCCACATGACCTCAAGGGTGACTTTCTGTATACCATAGGTTATTGATTAGAAGTGAGGATCTAGAAAGTCACATGGGGAGACTATACCCTATTTACCAGAGTAATCCATAGTAGAAAATAAATATAATAGCATAAATGACATGGAATAACCAATAAACTTTCATAGATAACTAACTTTCTAAAATTGGATACAAGCCATAGCCAGTAGTAAATATGTCATGTCATGTTAGTACTACCAAGTGAAAAAAACACTAAATAAATATAAATGGAGGAATTCCAAAAACCATACTAATTCCAAGCTTGGAACCTCATACATGTACATCCCAAGCCAAACTCAAATCCCAAGAACAAGTCCCTAACACTTATCCTAACCTACAAAAAAGAAATCTGTTTGGATACCCAATGGCAGCCTAAGCAGGGTGTGAGTAAAACTCGGTAGGCCACTATAAATAGTGTCTAAAAAATATCTAGTCTAATATATAGTGCATTAATATAATAAATTAATGACAACTAAATAAGCGACAAGTAAATAAAAGACAGTGAGGATTCCATTAATTTAAAATATTTATCATAACCATTTCTAATTATAGTTCCAAATTAATTGTCTACATATTCTATATTACTTAATTCATTAAAAACATGTATTCCATGGGTTAGGAATTTACATCATTCACACAATAGATAAATGAATTAATCATTATCCATATCAAAATTATCCAATCCTTTCTCTCACTATGGAAAACTCAATATAACAAACACATTTTCCTCACCTAGAAGTATCAGTCTGGGTAGAATGAAACTGTTATGGGAATAGATATTTATCTACTACCCTAACTCTTGCATTGTGGGTAGAGTTTAGAGTGTCAGTATAACTTGACCCATGGGAGGAGACTTAGTCCTTTATCCCACACCCCAAGACATGTGCAAATTCTTATTTATCCACTCATCACATGCAAACCATATGACAACCAAACACAACTAATACATATCACAATCATAATTCATAAAAATTTACATAGGAATTAATATTATTCCATAACCCCTTAACACGCTTTACATTTACATTACATATCCCACTTATACAACTTCCTAATATCATGCTCAACACAATAATTATATTCAACAATTCCCTTATATCAACCTATTTCACATGTTCATCAATGAAATTGTGAGAACCCATTTATCATATTTCTCATTTCACATGCCATTACAAATTTAACATTTTCACCACATCATATGCACAAACTATCTTATACATTTCTAACATAATTCATATATTATTTGACATGATATCAATCAAAATAGTTAACCCATTTCTATGACATGAAAAAAACCATTAATACCTTATTAAAACTAGGAACACTTCCAATATTCCACTTTCAATTCAACAAACCATATCTACATGTTCAACAATGGATCTATGTTATCACATAGTGATATTTAACTTTTCCAATTCCTAGGTCTAGGAATGTCATCTCACCCCATGGGTGACCCTGATTTGGTTAATAAATCTATGATGCATACAATAAGGAACATGATTGGTTCAATCCATATTTTTAAATTCCTAATTTACTAAATCTCACCAGATGAATAAAAATCACAATAATAGATAACCAGGAACGAAACTGAACTTGCAAAAATGTACAAAACAACTATGGGATATAACTTGTAGACCAACTACCTTGAATCCATTGATGAATGCAATTTTAATTATGGTTCTAGGTATAGGTTAAAACACCACTTTAAGCCTCCACTTAGATTCAAATGGACAATTAGGTTTTTATAAATTCAATTGATGATCTCCCAAGATATAAACCCTAATGTAGAAAAGAAAATAGAGGAGAGGATTAGACTTTCCCAAAGATTAAATCTTCAATCAATGGTGCTCCAAAAATCCAAAAAATAAGGGAGGCATATATATTGAAAGATTTTGGAGTCTTGGTTTGTCCCTAGGGTCAGAAGAGAGGAAATGGGAGAGAATATCAAGTGAGGGTCTTAAAATCCATTTGGTAAAAATATAATTTTTTCCAAATTTTAAAGGGAAGCATGGTTTAGTTTCATGGTTTTTTAAACCATGAAAAATACAATATCCAAAGGGAGCAAGTCACATGAGTACCTCAGAAGGACCATGTGGTTTACAAACCATATGCCAACCGTGTGATTTTCCACAGTCCAATGTTACATTGTTTTCCTGGGATGGCCACATGGTTTACTTAACCATGTGCTAATTGTGTTCCTTGTAGAGTTTGGATTGGTTTTCCTTCCTTTCATGTCTTGAACCCCCAAAACACCCCTGAGGCCCCTCACTATCAAGAAACATTTCATTATCCCAAAACATGATATTGAAACCAAAATTTAAATGTAGACATACCTCCACAAAGTTCAGGATCTTACAAATTCCCTACCTTATAATGGCTCATCCCCAATCCACGATCGCAAGCCTCATTGAGTTTCAGAAGAAAAGTGATTGAACCACAAATCCATCACATCCAACTCCCCTTCCCATGTTTCTTCCTAATCATTTCTATTTTTTCATAAAGCTTAAACTAAGGGCACAGTCTTCCCCATAAGACATAATCACTATGATCCATAATACAAACTAGATGATTGTCAAAGGATGCATCAACCTCATGATCTACATCCTCTACATTAATAAAATGAGAAGGATTGGGGTGATACTGTCGAATCATTGAAACATGAAAACCATTGGGCATTCTTTTATGCTATTATAGAATATCCAATCAATAATCCACTGGTCTGATTCTATCCACAATCTCAAATGGTCCCACATACCTAGACACCAACTTTCCCTATTTTGGAATCCAACGGTGACCCAACCATGGAGACACTTGAAGAAACACACTATCACCCACCATAAACTCAATATATCTAAAAATTTAATATTTATATGAATTTTTTCTACTCCGATCCATTTTAATGTATTTTTAAATAAATCGAACTTTTGGTAACATATCATGCATAAGACTCAGTTAAAAAAAACTCAAACTCCTCATCTTCTAAACAAAACAATAGATATCTGCATGGTCTACCATATATTTCCTAAAAAGGTTCCATATTAATCATATCTTGGAAGTTATTGATGTAGGTAAAATCAACTAGAGATAAGTGACTTTTCATAATCAATTGAAATCTAGGAAACAATCCCTAAACAAGTCCTTCAACATCTAAATTGTATGATTTTTCTGTATATCAATCTAAGATTGATAAGTCATATTCAAGAACACTTGGGTACCAAACACCTTCTATAATCACTGCTATAATAATGATGTGAAATGAAAATACCTATCCAAAACTATTGTTCTTGGTACACCATTCAACTACACTATCTCTCGAACATATAAATCACCCAAATGATCAACATTTAAAGTATCATGGATCTTAAATAAATGGTAAACCTTAGATAACTTTTACAAAACAACCCAAACTGCATCATTCTTCGAAGGCATCCTTGGAATAGCCACTAAACTTCCATCATTACATCATCCCACTTCCACCCAGGAATATGAAATAGCTATAAAAACTACATGGGTGATGATTATCTGTCTTCACCTACTAGAATCTATGGTATGGGTGAAATATTCAATTCAATAAAGACATGAACACATCCAGTTCATTGGTCAACCCAATCAGAATCACCCAAAATTCATACAACTCATACATGCTCCAAATAGATATATATCATATGTCACAAGGAATCACCCTCTTCTGATGGTATCCTGATCTAAAATCGTTCATATAAAACACCAAAGCACACCCATATCTGGTTAAATATATCATCAATTTGAGGAAGAGGGTACCTATTATTTACTGTCATCTGATTCATATTTCCATTGTTAACATAAAACCTAAATGATCTATCATCATTCTTGGCTAATAGGATAGGAGATCCCCAAGGTGACGTACTAGTAAAAATTAACCCCTTATAATCCAACTCCTCCATTTGGACCTTAAGTTCTCGGAGTTCTATTTTCTCCATTTGATATGGTGGAATGGAAACCGGTTTTACCCCTAGAAGTAACTCGATCATAAACTCAACATCTCTCATGGGTGGTAGCCCAAATAATTCCTTATAAAAAACATCCAAAAATTAATCCTCTGAAGCGACCCAAAGTTTGACGTACATAGACATTACATAACTTTTTTAGAATACTTAATACATGAAAAAAAAATTTCCCAAAGAATGTATTAGTTTATGGTCTTTGGAAACTCAGAACATAATATTCTAAACATGTTGAAAGATCTTCAACATATCCCACAAAGATATTCCCCTTTGATTTTCTTGCCTAAAACCTTTATTTATATACTGGGGAAAAGAAAACATAAAAAGGGTGAGCTCAAATTCTCATTAAGGGTAATCATGGAGAACATAAAACAATCCCTAAATGTTTGAATGTAAAAACATGAACCTAAAACATCAAAATCATGATTAATGACATAAATCTTGGAAGGGCATAAGGCATAGATCATAAAGAAACATTAACCATGATAAAATATCATGGGAATAAAACATGTATTTGCGGCAACCATTAAGCACATGTTATGATTTCCATAGTAGCCAAGGCATTGATGCCAAGACCATCATAGTAGAAAAATACATTACTGAACCAGGTTTACTTGCCATTCTAGCACTGTATTACTTAATCAGATTCACATACCATTACAGCCATGTCTATCTCATGAGATATAAATATTTACCCAATGAATTGGAAAGATATATAGGTCCCACCCATCTAATAATGAAATCATTCTTACTTGTGCCACAAAATAAACATAAATTGTTTATCATAACCCAAATAATAAAATTGGTTTCATAAACATCATCCCATCATAACGTAATCCATATAAAACAAATGGATATCATTTCATCGTAAGAAGAATCAAACCATGTAAATAATAGAGACATTATACTTGAAACATAATCATAATAAATAATGTCATCTTATATAGAAAATAGTTTTGACAAAACACTTGAAATGAATTCTTGAGGAAAATATACTTTCTTCTTCAAAATCATTTTCTTATCACAAAATTCAATTCAATTTTAAAAGAAAAATATTTTTTTGAAAATAATCATGAAATATTGTAGAGGAATATTCATTTAAATAATTTCTTATTAAACCGTAAAAAACCATTCATGAAGTATGATTTAAAAAACATTCTTCTTGTACTTTTTACGGAAAAGTCAAAAAGTACCTCATATGGTAAAAAAAGAAAGATTCCTTCCATAGTACATAGTAAAAGTCAAAAAGGGGTAAGAATGAATTTACACATACATTGAAGAATATTAAATAATTTATGAAAACATTTCTCTAAAACATGGAAATGGATGATAAATATAACCCTAGTAAATACTTATGAATAAACAATCTCAGATGAAAATGAGATTGCAAAATTATCCCTTACCTTAGGTCTAATTTCTTCCGTACATGTCTAAAAATCTTATATAGTGGGTTTAAACAAATAATAAACTTGTAAATAAATCATTATAATATTTATGATGTCATATATTATTCACTTATGACTTTATATTACCCGTTCTTTTGTAAATTCTAGTATAAAGCAACGTTTTGGGTAAAATCCTTTCATTTATCATACGTGTTTCGACTTTTTGTTCTTGATATTATTACTTATATTCTGATTTACTTAATTATAGAATGTAAAACATAATTTAATATATAATATATATTCATCATATAAATATATATGATAGATCGATAAATGGAATGAAATACACCATCCATGGAGACGGTAGGTCGTACTTACGCATGAATGCAGTTTTCGCTTCCTCATTAAATTGAATGGAATTAAGTAAATGAAACATATATGTACATAAATAAAGTATCATTATTATTTAATATATTTCATGATTATTTATTATATATTATTTATAATCATACTAGAATGGTTAATCATGGAAAATGAATCTCATCGCGTCGTGGAGACGGTAGTCCGTACGTACGCACGAGCGAAAATATCATTCTTTTGATATTAAAATAGTATATAATTGGATGGTATATCTTATATTTATAATCATCATAATTTTATATTTATTTATATAATTTATACTCATTATTATAATCATCCAAATGATGAAAGTTTTGAATAACAAACTACACCATGACGTGGAGACGGTAAGCCGTACGTACGCACATGTGGTGACTTTTTCATTCATAGGATGGATAAAATAACTAATGTTGTTATACAATTTTTATAATAACGTAAATATATATATAATATACTAAATATATTATTTTAGAATGGAAACAACAAATAAGGAGGTAATGGAATAATAAAGGAACTTAAAATAGGTGGTGAGATATTTACCTCTTCTTCGGCTTCTTCCTTTTCATTTGATAAAAAGGGATCCTTAGGTTGGATTTATGACTAAAGTAAGGAATATATGATGAATTGAGGATGGTTTATAGAATATTTAAGCAGATTTTTTCCATTAAAAATGGCTTTGGAGGTGTGAATTAGAGATAAGGGGGAGTTCCCTTTTATAAGAGGGGTGAGGGGAACCTTAAGAAAAACTTAAAATATTATTTTATAATAAATTAATATTCATTTTATAATGGCTCAAAAGTGACTTATTTAAATCCCAGGGTGGGTATGGGTCAAAATAAGTTCAATAAATAGGTTTTAGAGAAGTTTAAGTTACCATTTTAACATTATCATTTAGATTTAACTCTAAGTTAAATAATTTAACTTTTACCGTGTCTTCTTTTATTCTTACACTATATGGATAATAAACATTATATAAACTATAAATAGAACCCTAATTGGTTCATTAATGTCATATATATTATTATATAAGTATTTTATCCGAACCATAGATTTTTAGGACCATTATATCAATTAATAAAATAATATTTGTTTTAAAAACACTTTTATGTCCATTTTGACACTATTTGGTATTTTGTTTTTTCTAAATTCATAAAATCATTATTAATTAGAGAAAAATTCTTCAAACCAACCCTAATATGATATATTAACCTATAAAATTATTTTAACTAATAAAAAGTCTCAAATTACATTTATTTTGGTATTTATAATATCAATTATGTCAATATTTCATTAATAAGGTCATTATTGCATCATCATTGTGTCATAAATAAATTAAATTATTTAATAACTAGAAAATATAAATAAAATACCATTATGTAGTAAATAGTTTCATATTTCTAATGAATATTTGTAGATGAATTTATCTTATGCATAACCCTATATTAAAAATGTTTTAGTTATTAAACATTGATTTTAACTATTTTAACTCTTTTTTAAATAAAATAATAATAAATGTATTAATCTTATCCAAGTGGACCTAAAGGGTAATATTTTAATCCCAAGGTTTTTTTGGTCGAATTAAACTTATACAATAGAATTATGACATGTTTTGGGTAATAATAATATTATTTTTACCCTTAATTACCCTATTTGCTTTTAACCGTAGTAAATAAAACTTAAAAGTTAAAAGTTACTATTCACCAAAAAATATTTTCATCTCATTGAACCACATTTTACTTAATAATATCAACCATGTCTCTCTAATTTTATAAATTCAAATCACATAAGTGGTAAAATTAAGTTTTATGTAAATGTTCAAATGCTCCTAGAAGGTGGGTAAAAAACGGTAAAAAGTTCAATAAAATTTTTATATATCTATAATTATTATTAAATGACTCTAATAAATTAAATTGAACATATATAGGTATTATTTATCTATTTTGACCTGAAATGGATTTAAATAAAATAAATGATTATTTAAATAAAAAGTTGGTTTTAACTAATAACTTAGTGTTTTCACTATTCATCAAAAATTGAATGTTTTCAGAAAAATACCAAAAATTCACCCTAGGATAATTTCAATATTCCAAATCCAAAAATGAAGTCCATTTTGGAAGATAAAATTTATAAAATTTCATAAAGTGAGTTTTACTATTCATAACGGCTAGTTTATATAATATTTTAATAACAAATCGTTGTTTAGTGAAACTCGGTATTGTGTACAACGCAAGCTGTCAAGGAAGGTTTCTCTTGTGTGTAATGCAAGCCAAGGATAGTTTTATGTACACTACAAGCTAATACAGTGTTTTGTATAGCCCAAGATAATCTTGGTGTAGCGTATAGCACAAGACATTAAAAATAATATTTCTCATAAAATCTCCGGGTGTTACATTCTACCCCCCTTAAAATGAATTTCGCTTTCAAAATTCATCAGGGTTATAAATGATTTACTACTTGAAAGTTTAATCCATAAAAACCCACATCATAAAAAGGAATACTAAAACTTAATTTTAAGAAATAAATGAAATGGTTACCCAAATTAACTCATCACTGGTTTTTCACATTGAAGAACATAGGTTAAAATATGGATATGGAAGAGAAATTTAACCATCGTGTTCTGATGGAGACTGGTAGAGAACATGGATATGTAAAATCCAAGAATCACAAACCCATAAATTTGTGATGATATAAGGTACCATCTAGGACAAAGTTTTTGGTTTTCAATATCATTTCCCTAATGTTGAAAAAAAAATTGGAATTAGAAGAAATACTTAATTGATTTTGCTACAATCTCACCATTTGTAGTTCCTTGACCAATTTCCACTTCATCTCTTAAATAAATGAATTTGAATTTTTCATTCGTGAAGTGTTATAAAATCATGCGATAGAATGATATTTCATTCCATATGTCTCAAACAAAAGGTTAGAAAAAGTTATTAAATATACATAAGTCTATATATGGTGAGATGAATCATATATGGTTCCAAAAATGGACTTATACTTCATCTATCATACTGCTTAATAAAATAAAACTAAATTCTACTAATCAGGGACTTCCTATAGGCCACTGGTTGGCGATTAAGACCTATCGCACTTCGGTTGTGGGTTCGATTCCCGCAACCCTGTCCGACGTGACGGGTTGTCGCATATCCTGTAGGTTGTCATTTTTTCTAAAACTATACTCTTATAACATTCCACCAATAATATCAAAAAAGTTCTACCCTTAAACAATACTATCTAATGTCCAGCTTAATCCATTCCACCCATTAGGATTATCAAAAATACTTTTTTCCAATCTCTTAGTATAAAGAAAATGACTAATAGAAAGTTCATTTAACAAGAATTGAATACCATCATTTATCCCCCATATATCCTAAGATATATCTTTTTGGTCACATACCAAATATGTGAATTCCTTAACAATGAATCCTCTTGAAACATGAATTACCAAATAATCTTTGTGAAAACATGAATGCTATCAAAAGTTAACTCTTTCCACATACCAAAAGCACAAAATTTCTATATACTCAAACCATGATATCACTTTTTCCTTATATCAGTCATGAGCTCATTAATACCATCAAACATATCATTATCTCCTTATCCCTTCATTATTCGCATATCATCTATTTTGAAAAAATATCTAAATAACTTTTCATGGTTACCGATACCATTCAACATATTATTTCAAATACTTTAGGAAAAAAATAGTGTATCAATCCATAGTTGTTTCTTTATTCCATAGTACCATTAAATTACCCAGCCAACATAACTCTTGATAAACATACAATCACTTCACTACCTTCTTAAAACATTGACCGAGTTTCATCATTTCATTCCTCAATTCTTCTTTCATCTCATATATCATTTGTAGTCACTTCGTCATCATCAACATAAATACTACTCATATGACCATGTTGGTTATCTTCAAGATATTTTCCCTTAGGCATTGGTTTTCATAATGTTCATACATTCCACATATAGGACATTTAATCATTGTTTATGTCTTAGAAATACCATTATCCTTGTCCATGGTGTTAACTAAACCTTTTCCTTTTCACTTATTGGCTTCGTGTCCTTCCTTTCCTCACCCGAAGCATCTTATAGTTCCTTTGAAACATTCTCCCTGATGCCTCTTCCCACATGATTTACATGAGGGAAATCGAACTTTATTTCTTATATGATCATCATAAAACTCTATCTTTCTCTTATTAGCTGAGTTGGGAAACATACCAAAGTTGAGATTATTGATCATATTATGAGATTTCGGATTAGTCATAATAACGATATGTGGACTTCCTGATCCAATTTCTTTTGGTTTCTCATGAATAATATCATTCCACTATCCATCATATTCTCCATGATCATGGTTCTTCATGTTTCCAGCCACTTTTCTAAAACCCAAAAAGAATAGTATGAGAGGAAACAATCATGTTAGGAAAAAAACATAATAAAGGGGGAGTACCTTCAATATATAACATCATAGGTTTAATTCTAAGATCATTACTATAATTCTAGGACTATAACTTATATGTATACTTATCCTTAGAGACATCCATAGACATACATTAGAAATATCTCTAGGGATTTCACTAAAGTTTTCGCATCCTAGTTTCCAAAGGTAAACTAAACCTTCACTATGATACCAACTGTAGATACCCAAAACTTGACATACATAGACATTACAATTATTTTGTGGAATACCTAAAACATGACAAAAACAAATGCCCAAAGACCATATTAGATTAGTGTCTTTAGAAACTCAGAACATAATCTTCTAATCATGGTGAAAGATCATCAACATCTCCCATAAAGATCTTCCCCTTCGATTATCTAACCTAAAACCTTTCTTTATATCCTGGGGAAAAGAAAACATAAAAATGGTGATCTCAAATTCTCAGTAAGGTTAAACATGGAGAATATAAAACAATCCCTAAACGTTTGAATGTAAGAACATGAACATAAAACATCAAAATCATGAGTAATGACATAAATCTTGGAAGGGCATAAGGCATATATCATAAAGTAACATTAACCATGATAAAATATAATGGGAATAAAACATGTAATTGTGTAAACCATTAAGCACATGTTATGATTTCCACATTAGCCAAGGAATTGGTGACAAGACCATCATAGTGGACAAAGTCCATTACAGGACCGGGTTTACTTGTCGTTCCATCCATGTCTATCTCATGAGATATAAATCGTTACCCAATGAATTGGAGGGAGATATAGGTCCCACCCAAATCATAATGAAATCATTCTTTCTTGTGCCACAAAATAAAAATAAATTAGTCATCACAACTCAATGAATGAAATGGGTTTCATAAACATTATCCCATCATAATGTAATCCATATAAAACAAATGGATATAGTTTCATCAAAATAAGAATAAAACCATGTAAATAATAGAGACATTATACTTGAAACATAACCATACTAAATAATTTCATCTTATATGTAAAATAGTCCTGATGAAAACACTTGAAATGAATTCTTGAGAAAAATATCCTTTCTTCTTCAAAATAATTTTCTTATCAAAAAATGCCATTAAATTTTAAAAGAAAAGTATTTTGTTGAAAATAATCATGAAATATTATAGAGTAAGATTCATTAAAATAAGTCATTATGAAACTGTAAAAATTCATTCACACTGTATGAGTTAAAAAATCATTCTTCTTGTACTTTTGTTGGAAAAGTCAAAAAGTACCTCGTATGGTAAACAAAAGAAAGACTCCTTCTATGGTAAATATTAAAATTAAAAAAGGGGTATTCATTAATTTAAAAATACATGGAATAATAGTAAATAATTTATGAAAACATTTCTCAAAAACATTGAAATGGATGATAAATATAACCCTAGTAAATACTTACGAATAAACAATCTCAGATAAAAATGAGATTGCATAATTATCCCTTACCTTAGGTCCAATTTATTCCGTATGTGTCTGAAAATCCTTTATAGATGTTTTAAACATATTATTAACTTGAAACAGAACCATAATAATATTTATGATATCATATATGAATCACTTATGACTTTATATTACCCGTTCATTTGTAAATTCCAGTTTAAATCAGTGTTTTGGGTATAATTGTTTCATTTACCATACGTGTTTCGACTTGTTGTTCTTGATATTATTACTTATATAATGATTTACATAATTCCATAATGTAAAACATGATTTATTATATAATATATATTCAGAATATAAATATATATGATAGGTAAATAAATGGAATGAAATACACCATTCATGGAGACTGTAGGTTATACGTACGTATGAATGCTTTTTTCATTTCCTTATTGAATTGAATGGAATTAAGTAAATGAAACATATTTGTACATGAATACAGTATCATTATTATTTAATATATTTCATGGTTATTTATTATATATACATTATAATCATACTTGAATGGTTAATCATGGAAAATGAATCTCATCGCGTCGTGGAGACGGTAGTCCATACGTACGCACGAGCAACAATATCATACCTTTGATATTAAAATAGTATATAATTGGATGGAATATAATATATACAGAATCATAATAATTTTATATTTATTTATATCATTTATACTCATTATTATACCCATCCAAATGATGAAATGTTTGAATAACAAACTACACCACGACGTAGAGATGGTAAGCCGTACGTACGCACGTGTGGTGAATTTTTCATTCATTGGATGTACAAAAAAACTAATATGGTTGTACACATTTTTTAATAACATAAAAATATATATAATATTCCAGATTTCTTATTTTATAATGGAAAAAAAAGGAGGAAGTGGAAGAATAAAGGAACTTGAAATAGGTGGTCAGATATTTACCTCTTCTTCGGGTTCTTTCATTTGATTTGATCAAAAGGGATCCTTAGGTTGGATTTAAAACTAAAAAAGGCCTCTAGGATTATGGTAAGATAGTTTATGGGGTATTAGGGCAGGGTTTGTCTGATAAAAATGGCTTTGGAGGTGTGACTTGGAGAGAAGGGGCAGTGCGTTTTTATAAGAGGGTGAGGGGAACCTTTGGAAAAACATAAAATATTATTTTATAATAAATTCATATTAGGTTTATAATGGATCCAAAGTGACTTATTTAGAGTCTAGGGTGGGGATGGGTCAAAATCCTCTCAACCAATGGGATTTAGACAAGTTTAGGTTACCATTTTAACCTTATCATTTAGATTTAACTCTAAGTTAAATAATTTAACTTTTACCGTGCCTTCTTGTATTCTTACACTATATGGTTAATAAACATACTATAAACTACAAATAGATTCCCAAAAGGTTCATTAATGTAAAATATATTATTATATAAGTCTCTTTTACTAACCTTATATTTTTAGGACCATTATATCAGTTAATAATATATTATTTGTTTTAAAAACACTTTTTTCTAAATTTTGACACTATTTGGTATTTTGTTTTTTCTAAATTTATAAATGCATTATTACTTAGAAAACTATTCTTATAACCAACCCTAATATGTTATATTAACCTATAAAATTATTTTAATTAATAAAAAGTCTCAAATTACATTTATTGGTGTATTTATAATATCAATTATGTTAATATTTCATTAATAAGGTAATTACTTCATCATCATTGTGTCATACATAAATTAACTTATTTATTGTCTAAAAAATATAAATAAAATACCATTATGTATGAAATATGTTTATATTTCTAATTAATATTTATAATTGAATTTACTTTATGTATATCCCAATATTAAAAAAAATTAGTTATTAAACTTTGATTTTAACTATTTTAACTCTTCTTTAAATAAAATAATAATAAAGTCTTAATTAAATCCAAGTGGAAATAAAGGGTAATATATTCTTCCTAAGGTTATTTTTTGTCTAATTAAACTTATACAGTAGAATTATTACATGTTTTAGGGCAATAATATTATTATTTTTACCCTTAATTACTCAATTTACTTTTAACCGTGGTAAACAAAAGTTAAAAGTTACTATTCACCAAAAATTGTTCTCATCTCATTGAACCAAATTTTACTTACTGATATCAACCATGTCCCTCAAAATTTTGAAATTCAACTCACATAAGTGGTAAAATTAACTTTTGTGTAAATTTGCAAATGCTCTAATGAGGTGGGTAAAAGACGGTAAAAAGTTCAATAAAATTTTTATATATCTAAAATTATTATAAAATTACTCCAATGAATACAATTGAACTTATATAGATATTATGTATCTATTTTCACCAAAAATAAATCTAAATAAAATAAATTGTTATTTAACTAAAAAGTCGGTTTTAACTAATAACTCATTGTTTTCACTATTCATCAAAAATTAAAAGTTTTCAGAAAAATACCAAAAATTCACCCTATGCTAATTCTGATATTCTGAATCCAAAAATTAAGTCCATTTTGAAAAATAAAATTTATAAAATTTCAAAAGGGGGGTATTACTATTCATAACGACTAGTTTATATAATATTTTAATAACATATCATTGTCTAGTGAAACTCAGTATTGCCTACAACGCAAGCTATCGAAGAAGGTTGCTCTTCCGTGTAACACAAGCCAAGGATAGTGTTGCGTGTACTAAAATCTAATACGGTGTTGCGTAAAGCACAAGATAATCTTGGTGTAGCGTACAACACAAGACATTAAAAATAATATTTCTCATAAAATATCAGGTTATTACATCCACTATGGTAGGGAGGGTTGACTGCTCCATTAATTCTTCATGTAGAACAAGAAAAGGCACTTAGGATATGAGTTCTCATAATTGATGGAAAATCGGCGCTACAAGTCCTGCTTGAACATCACACTCACCACAAAGTACATAATAGTCTCCATCAAGAGATGTAAACATTACCCAATGTCGGTAACAGTCTATATGGACTTGGTAAAACATAGGTCGGTCCATAAACTAGATCAGTTCAAAACTTGACATCTTGAGGACAAAAAATTCCATAGGGAATGATAACCACCAACTTCAAAATCCAAACCCTTACATTGTATGATATCCTCATCTCTCACACCCAATGGTGTATCAATTGACGTAACCCAACATGCACATTCAAGGGTTAGGACCAACACAACTACGAACAATGTTGGAATAAATGAATGTTTGTCAATTGTGGAAAATAAAGATCTATAGAGCATGAAAGATACAAGAATCATATCAATAATGGTAGATGGTCTGGCCTCGCCACCTCTAGGTGCAGACTGAACTGTGTGAATATGACCTACCCCTCTACCCTAAGTTCCAGCCTGAGAACCTTGAATTACACTACCCTACTCGTATAAAACATCTCTCACTGATGTTCGAAATACACCACCCCTAATATTACTTACCATGGAGTTCAAAATGCCTACCTATAAGGGGTAAGATACCCCCTACCTACACAAGGAATCTTCCTTTGACCACTATCTTTACCCAGCTACTGGGGGTTCTTATAGAACCTCTATATATGTCCCAACATTGTACACCAAAATCACTCAACTGGTGGTCATGGACATGGGCCCCACAAGTTCCCCATCCAACCACACTGGTAACAGAACACCTGTTCCCCACCTTAAGATATTGGACATCCATTTTGACTAATTTTATCACATTCTCCCAATTCAAAATTCCAAAAATGATGCTTCCTTTCCTTGGAATCTACACCACTTGTCCACCCAGCTGGCACCATAAGTACGCCACTTGAATCTCCCTTCTGGTTCTCTTATAAGAAAAGGGTTTGGTATACTACCTCTATAAAATTATTCAGACATAATATATTCACCTAGGACCTGATCTTGTGTATAAGAAGATATTGGAAAAATTTTATTGTAGTCATCCCATCCCCTACCAATCTCAGAATGAATCAGATCAAGTCAGTGAAATGACTGCCGTAATCCATTACTCAAACATCCCCCTATGTCAAACTCATAAACTCTGTATCATTCCCCTACCTCAAGGTATCTGGGTAGTAGTGCTCAAGAAACTATTCCTAAAAATATTTCCATCCCATTCCTTCTTCCTTCTCTTTTTGAAGTACAATGTCCCACAAACGGTTTTCCTGGTCCCATTAAATATAGGTTTCTAACTTGACTTGATTATCATAAGGATTCTCTAGGTGATCGAGAATCTTCTGGATGGAATCTATTAATAATTCAGCTACCTTTATCCCACCCTCTCTGGTAAAGTTCGGAGGGTACTGCAGCTGAAACTGCCTGGTCAACTCAAACATAATTGGTGTAACCTGTCATGAGTATCCTTTTATCCTCTACATAAAAAGATAAAAGTTCTCATGAAACTTTTATTTCATATTTTCTTGAACCACATGATCTTATTTCTCCACTAATATGGTAGCATTCTTGGCAATGTCCTCTTATCTCCCAGTCAGAACATGTCTTCATGGTGGAATTTCTCTACAATGCCAAACACCAGCTTTAGAGCCCAAACCTTAAATCTGCCACACACAAAAAAAAGGAAAGCTCACCACTATCCATAAACAAACCAATTTACATACACTTTTGTAAAATTCGTCTTCACATATCATAAAAAACCCTCAACCATCCCTACCGTGGTCCATGGATTAAATGGTTAAACTAACTTAAATGGTTATAAATTGTAACTTCGACACTGTTTCAAAACTATTCTTAATTCACAAAATACTTTAGTAAAATTTTAAATCACTTAAATCCTTTATTAAGAACAAACCTTTAATCATTATTCTACATTTTATTTCTATTTGTACACATTTTCATCATTTTGTTGGACACTATTTTCATCAATTTCAAGGGAATCATATGAATTCTACTCTTCATGTCTCACACATCCATCCCATGTGTGTGCCTACCCTGATGCATGTCACTTGTATAGTTGGGTTCCTTGAATTATGCTTCAATGAAAAACCTTGTTCTATTATGTACATGAGTGAAATATCATAAAACTATAACATCACACAACAAGTGCCTCACCCAATGGTTATATATCATCAAATGTAACAACTCTCAACAAGAACAAAAATTCCCACCATGGGTGACTTGGGTTTCCCTCTAACTCAGGATAGCTATTCCCAAAAATGAGCTCATTACTAAGGCCTGAAACCTTCATAACTTCATGTATATAATCCCAAAATAGTGATTCACAAAAAAAGACCTCCTATTATACAACTATGTAATGACCCCGACCTGGAAGCCACTAAAATTATTCCCCAAGTTAGGTCACCACATGACCTGAAGATCACCTCCTTGTATGCCTGTGGTTTTCAACTAGTAGTGAGGGTCTAGAAAGTAACGTGGGGAGACTAAAACCTTTTTACCATATTATACCATAGTATAAAATAAATAAAACAGTGGAAATCACATGGAATAACCAATAAACATTCATAAATAACTATCTTCATGTATGGTCCGGCTCCGTGAATTTGTACCTAATGAATGGCTTGCTGGTAGTCGATATTTCAGAGGGGGAATTATCTGATGCTGCTTCCTTTCATGATCTATCATTGTGGTCCTAGTTTGGTCATGAAAAAACCCTCACTGTATTCTTTCATAGCGCTTGTGGCTTCATGGGATCTGCTTGAACTAGCAGTCATGTATCCCCTCTCTAGGGTCTCCTTATACATCCATCTTTTTAATAGGGAAGACTTTAGGCACGCCAAGTCTTAGGAGGACCATCATTTTGGAGATCAGTGTTTATTTTTATTCAATGGTCATGGAATGCTCACTTTGGCAAGGATTCATATATGGTTGTTGTTTGGATCAATCTCTTTTTTATTCCTCTTCTATTCCACAACCGGGCTATTCTCTAGTCCATTGGTGATGTGGTGGGATAATTTTTATGTGTGGATGCCCCGACCTTCTATATCATCGCTGATGGCTATCCTTGGATTTGTTTGGATATGAACTTGTGTTTGAAGTTCCCCCCTAGGGTTCTAAACTGAGAGGTATCCCTCAAATGGTGGCAAAGGCAGATGTATAAATTTCTTCCTAACTTCTGAGTGGTTGGTGGTCTTCAAGGGAACTCGATGGCCTATTTTAGAAGGAGTAAACTGAACCTCTCTAATCTGGTAAGTGGTGGAAAGAGACCCTCAGGGATCGGTAGGGTTGATGGTGCTTCATCGCCCCTATCGGGTCCATCATCCCTGGTCGATGCTTTCTCATTTATGTCTCTATCGCTTTTGCTGACGAAAGGGGTTGTCGGCGGCTCTGAGAGTTTGGTGGGTTCGAATTTGAATTCTTCTTCTTTACCTGGTTCCCTTCCCCCAATAGGTTTTGGATCACTCTCAATGGTAATCCCCCCCCCCCCCCTTCAAGGCATTCCCCCCCAATGGTCCGCTATTCCGCCAGTTCATCCCTTGTTCTATGAAAATCCCTCTCACCTATGTTCTTTCGATTGGGTGAACCTGCAGGTGCGACACTGATGTTCTCGAATCTGGCCTCGTGCTTTTCCTTGATGCTCTCTCTCCCTGGTTTCTATTCTTCATGACCCCTCTGGATCGTCCTTTCTCCCTCAGAGACTCCTGATAGTCTCCATCTCTAGCCTCCATTGGAGGTCATTTCTCCGGCCATGCCAGCAGGTGTTTGTAAGGCTATTTTGGAGGCCCATAGATATCCTTCCAGTATCCATGCTTTTGGTCAAAGATTCTTCCATGGTTCTCTATTGTGGGGGACACTCCCATTTGTGGGATTGTTAAACGGGATGAAGTCTAAGGTTGGAAACAACTCCAACAGATATTTTCTTCCTTTGGTGGGCAGTCGACGGGATTGACACGCCGGCTTTGTTGAAACAACCATCTTTGAATGCAGCTGGTAGTGGGAGAAATGCCAAGGGTTGATGAACCAACACTTGAATTCATTGTTTTCTAGATTATTTAAAATGGGATTCAGTCCCAAGAATTTTAAAAGTGTGTATGTGTATCCTCCGATGAATTTATGCGGAGTGAAATAGAACAGCCCCCTCTTCTCCCGTGGATGTAGGCATAACTGTCAAACCAAGTAAATCTCTGTGTTGATCCATTTTCTTCCTGTTTTGTGTTTTATTTCTTCACCATGAACCTCCTCTATCCCAACAAAGAGGCATCAGAGGGATCGGGAGTGAAATGATGACGTGGCGGCAACGTTTTCTAGAAACCAGAAAATTGATGTTTCTCAGAAAAACTTTTAGAGCCTAGATCTGTGAAGTGCATGGAGAGATGATTCCAATGGTGCAAGAGGTGTCAGAAACAGATCTAAAATGAAGAATATATGGCCGGTCAAACTTTGGTCAAACTGTTGGTGCTACGGTACCCCTTACCGGAGAAGAAGTTTCTAATCACGTTGACAACGACATTCCAGAGACATTCTGGACACTGCTCCGGCATGCCACGTCAGCACCGCGTCAACACCACGTCAATGGTCAATCCAGACCGTTGAAAGTGTTTTGACGATAACTCGGCCAATCGGAGCCTGTTTTCAGTGATCTATGACTCGATTCCAGGTATTTTAATCATTCCTGGCATATTTGTAAGATTAGATTTTCAAAATTTGTACACCAAAAATGGATGAAAATACCGGTAATATGATTAAACTCACTATGTTTTATTATGCAAATTGGAAACTGAAAATGGAGGACCTTAGTTATATTAATGATTTGGGGAAGCCTATAGTAGAAACCACTAAGCCCGTTGCATCGTACATGGAGGAAACGACAACTATCGGTAAAATAGATGAGAATAAGTCAGCCAGTACCCCGCCATGGATGTAGAGTGGGTTTTACTCAACAAGAAGTGCACTTCCCAAATCGGACAGTGGATCGACAAAAGTATCTTTCAAAAATTTTCCAATGAACATGATGCCTCTGTTCTTTGGAAAAAATTGGAAAAGATGTATGCAAGTACAACTGCACAAAACAAAGAAAACATGTTACGTCGTCTTGTCGACATGAAATAAAAATATGAGACTAACATATCAGAGAACATGAGCGACTTCCAAGGTACTATTGATCAGTTGTATTCTATGAAAATAATGATTGATGATGAGTTGCAGGAACTATTGATGTTGAGTTCTTTACCAAATATGTGGGACACATTAGTTGTGTCAGTCAGAAATTCTAATCTAGATGGAACTCTCACCATGGAGATGGTGAAAGACATAATTCTGAATAAAGATTCCAAAAGAAAAGATGAGGGACATAAACCTGAATCAAAGGCCCTTGTCACTAAAAGACAAGGCAAGCAGAAATGGCCATGAAAAAGAAGATGAAGAGAACCCCGTGACTGAAGTCTTCAAAGGAGGAAGCGATTGAAATCTCTGTCAAAATATGACATGAAGTGCCACCACTATGGCAAGCCTAGACACTTCATCCGGGAGTATAGAAGGATGAAGGAAGAGAAGAGGAATCAGGAAGGTATGATCCAAAATAATGATTTTGCAGTTGTCAATGACGAAACCGTTATTGTTCAAGAAGACAATCAGGTCAGTCTTGCAAGATGTGACTCGACATGGGTGATCGATTTTGGTGCCTCCTACTATGTCATCTCCAAAAGAGATTTCTTCTCATCTTACCATTCAAGTATTTTTGGATATGTGAAGATGGGAAATGATGGAACATCCAAAATTAATGGTATTGGTAATATTTTTCTGGAATCTAATGTTGGATACAGGATATTGTTGATAGATGTGAGGCATGTTCCTGATATTTTCATCAATTTGATATCCACTAGAATGCTCGACGATGAGGGATATGACAGTTCTTTCGGTTATGGGAAATAGAAGATTACCGATGGTAACCTAGTAATTGCTAAAGGAAAGAAAGATACCTATATTTATCTAAAAAATTCAAGACTTTGTGGAGGAGAAGTAAATGAATCCAGAAAAGATATTCCTACAGAAGTTTGGCATAGGTGACTGGGTCACATGAGATAGAGAAAAAGCAGAATGCTCTCCAAGAATGATCTCTTCCCAGGAATAAAAGGTACACATCTAGATACTTGTGTTGATTGCATCATGGAAAAACAACATAGAGTATCATTTCGTGGTTATATACGGTCCAAAAAAGAAAATGATTTAGATTTGATTCACACTGATGTTTTCATGATGAGATCCAAAACGATGTGAGGTTCTATTTATTTTGTTACCTTCATATATGGTCATTCTAGAAAAGTCTGGGACTTTTCTTTGAAAACTAAAGATCAAGTGAAGGATTTTTTTCAAGCAATTTCATGTGAAGGTGGAAAGAGAAATAGGAAGGAATTTAAAATGTGTATGAGCATACAATGGAGGAGAGTATTGTGGTCCATTTCAAGAGTATTACAGGATTTTCGACATCAGGCTAGAAAAATCAGTACCAAAGATGCCTCAACATAACGATCTTGCTGAGAGGATGAATAAAAATATTTGTGATAGAGTATGATGTATGATCTCAAATTCAATGCTACGAAACACCTTTTGGGGGGAGTCAATGATGACCGCAGCTGATCATATCAACCTTTATCTATCAGTTACACTAAACTATGATGTTCTAGAACGTGTCTGGACAGGTAAATATGTTTCATATAAACACATGGGAGTATTTGGTTGTAGGACATTTGTTCACATCTGGAAAGATGAGCGGGAAACGCTGGATGGAAAAGGAAACCAATGTTTCTTTTTGGGATATGGTCATGAAGAGTTTGGATATAGACTCTGGGATCATATCTGTATGATGATTTTCATAAGTAGAGATGTGGTGTTTCTTGAGGATCAGACTATTGAAGATTTTAAGAAGCCATAAAGTGAAGAGAAGTCACAACCTGAGGAAATTCCATTTAATCTGAAACCAATCTCTCCACCATCAGTACCAACTAGGATGAGAGAGATACACGACACTGATGATACTTCACTTCCATTTAATATATATTCATTTGCTGATATGACTTTATCATATGATATTATAGAACAGATCCCCCCTGAAGCACAGTTGAGGAGATCCAACCAAGAACGAAAACTGAGTCGTAAATACTCACCAAATGAGTATGTGATGCTCACTAATAGGGGAGACCCAGACAGTTATGATGATGCAATTAGGAGTCAGCAGAAGATGTAATGGAAGAAGGCCATGCAAGGGGAGATGAGATCCTTGCAGAAGAACCACACAATTGATTTGGTAGAATTAACACACGGAAAGAAGGCACTAAAGAACAAGTGGATGTAAAGAATTAAATAAGAAGATGGCAGCTCACAACCGCGCTACAAATCCAGAATGGTTTTGAAGTTATTTGGTCAAAATAAAGGTATTGACTTTGATGAAAGTTTTTCCCTTATGGTTAAAATTTATTATATTAGAGTTGTTCTTGGATTGGTGGCTAGTTTGAACCTAGAGGTCTAACAACTGGATGTAAAGACAATGTTCTTACATGGAGATCTTGAGGAGGAGATATAAATGGAGAAGCCAGAGGGATTTTAGGTGAAAGGGAAATAAAACCTAGTATTCATGCTTAATAAAAGTTTATATGGTCTGAAATAGGCTCTGAGATAGTGGTACAGAATATTTGACTCATTCATGGAGAAAAATGATTAGAGGAGGACAACTGATGATCATTGTGTTTTTATCAAACAGTTTGTTGAGGGTGATTACATTAACGTGTTTCATTATGTTGATGATATGCAAATTATTGGAAGAGATATCACTAAGATTTATAGGTTGAAGAGGGAGTTGAACATGTCTTTTTAAATTAAGGACTTGAGAGATTTTACTCACATTCTTCGTATGACTATTCCTCGTGATAAGAGGAATCATAAGATTTGGCTATCTCAGGAGAAGTACATTGAGAAGGTTCATGAAAGATTTAACATGGGAAAGGAGAAACCAGTTAGCACTCAACTTTTGAGTCATTTCAGGCACACGACAAGTCAGATTTCATCAAATATAAAGTAGAAAGAAGAAATAAAAATGGTTCCTTATCAATAAGTTGTTGGCAGTCTTATGTATTCCATGGTGTGCACTAGACCAGATATTTCTCACGCTGATGGTGTTGGGAGAATATTCTTATCAAATATAGGAAAGGAGAACTGGATAGTGGTCAAATGGATACTGAGGTATCTTCGAGGTACATCTATTCATTGTTTATGTTTTGGAAATGGTGAACCTATTTTAGAAGGATTCAAAGATGCAGATATGGATGGAGATATAGACACGATTAAATCCATATCTGGATACCTGATATCATTTCCAGGGGGAGAAGACTCATGGAAATCATGAAGTTAGAGGTGTTTTGCCTTATCCACCACAAAAGCAGAGTATATTGCGGTCACTGAAGGCTGCAAGGAGATGTTGTGGATGAAAAAGTTTTTATAGGAGTTGGGACAGAGTCAAGAGAATTATATTATCTATTGTGATACTCAGAGCTCTATTCATCTCAGCAAGAACCTGAAATTTCATTCCAGGTCCAAACACATTGACGTGTAATATCACTGGATCTGTAATGTGTTGGAAGAAAGACTTTTGGAAGTTGAGAAAATCCACACCAATGATAACAGGGAAGACATGATGATGAAGGTTCTACCAAAAGAGAAGTTGGACGCCTGCAAGGAGACTGTAGGTCTAGCTTCTACCCCAAATTGGTTGTAAGGGGGGTATTTGTGGGGGCCACTCCCATTCGTGGGATTGTTCAATGGGATATAGTCTAAGGTCAACAATAGATCAAGCAGACATCTTCTTCCATTAGTGGTAAACTGAAGGGATTGACACGTAGGCTTCATTGAAGTAGTCTTCTTTGAATGCAGCTAGCACTAATAGAAACATCAAGGTTTGATGAACCAACACTTGACATCTTGGTTTTTTAGCTTCTTTAAAACGGGATTCAATCCCATGAATTGTAATGGTGTGTATGTGTATCCTCTGATGAATTTATCCGTAGAGAAATAGAACGGCCCCCTCTTCTCCCGTGGACGTAGTCATCACTACCGAACCACGTGAATCTCTACATTGATCCATTTTTTTCATGTTTTGTGTTTGATTTATTCACCAAAAACCTCTACTGCCCCAACATCTATCCTCTTTGTGGCTACCCCAATATGTCTCTAGTCTTGGAATAGCTTCTAGAAAAGCCGGCGTCGGCTTCTTCTCATATATATTCTTTTCAATCCCCCCCCCCCTCATTGTCGGGCCTTAGTTTGACTGGTCCGGTTACTCGTATTAGGGCTCGCGAAGCGGAAATAGTCAAGGTATGTTGTGGTTCATCTCCCTCTGGTTGAGAGATAGGCCCACTGTTTTATTTATGTTGTCAGTTATTATCTGGAATGTGAGAGGTTTGGGAGAACTTGCTAAAACTGCATTGATTTCTTATGAGTCAAAGCATCACTATATTTCTATGGCTGTCATTATTGATACCAAATAGGAGGCATCTCGTATGGATTTTTTTGGTAAGAGGATGAGTTTCCCCCATCATCTACATGCATTACCTCAAAATAAGTACATATGGGTCTTCTGGAAACAATGTTTTGATGTTGATATAGTGGACATATTGTCTCAATGCATCACCACCAGGGTATCCTAGAGCTTTCTAGATATCCTCATAACTTTTGTTTATATATATTTTTACCCCAGGTAAATGATTCTACTTTGGATACACATTGAGTGTTTACAACCAGGAAATAAGCCTTGGTTCATCAGTGGAGACTTCAATACGGTGGTAGAGGTGACTGAAAATAAGGGTGCATTTGGAGGATATACCAATGAAATTCAGGACTTCTCTCTCTCTTCATAGAATTCAAAGGGATTATGGATATGGGTTACATTAGAAACAAATACACTTGGTGTAACAATAGAAGAGGGTTCCAGCATCAGTGGAGGTGTCAGGACAAATGTCTGTCCAACCTCCAAGGTGTTGATTCTTTTGGCCAAACATCGATCTTCCACCTACCTAGGCTCTTTTGAAACCATTCCCCACTACTAATAAATTTTAAAAGAATATTTTCAGTGATTATCTAGTTCTTCTATGCCTCTGAATTTCATAAAGGGGAGGTGTTCCTATCCATGCTGAATTCTTCATGGGAACCGGAGGTTTAGGGGGAGCCCTGGGAGAATCTCTTTTATCGCTTGAGATGCCTGAAGTTTTGCATCAAAGAGTGGCTGGATAATAATCCTAAGGAGGATTCCAACCTCAAGGAACTTATGGAATAGATTGTGAATATAGAAGATGGATAACCGGAAAGGTGGTATGATGATGTCTTTTCACTTCTCAACTCCAAACACTCATTCTTGACTGAGAAAATCTTGGAAATCGATAGGATCTACCATGTGAGGTACATGGCTCTATAGCTAAGGGAGGGGGACAAAAACATGTCCTATTTCCATGCATTCCTAAAAGGAAAAAATGAAGAAGAAGCATATCAACATCAATATGTAGGATGGATCATAGACCTTGGATAACGAAGTGGCTGGAAATCTTTCTCTAACTCACTTTAAAACTCTTATGGATAATCCGATTAGCAGCAGGGGGTGTTGTTCCTTCAGGCAGTTGGGAGGATGGATTCCTAAGAGCCATGTAGAAGATGGTTTGCATTTTGGATAGTGAAGTCCTTGTCGGTATCCCAAATGAGGTGGAGATCGAAGAGGAAAACATCAGCATAGATCAGGAGATTGTGCCCAGACCGGATGGTTTTTTAGATCCTTCTATGTTGCTTCTTAGGATTTTGTGAAGACACACATTGTCCATGATGTTCAATATTTATTCATGGGAGGTTCCCTCCCACATGCGGTGTGTGCTTTCCATATTATCCTTATCCACAAATAAAAGTATCTGACTGCTATATCCCAATACCATCCAATATGTCATTGCAATTTTTCTTATAAGATCCTCTCCAGTTTATTGTCCAGATGGTTGATCATCATGATCCCAAGGCTTGTGTCGACTAAACAGCATAGTTTTGTGAAGGGTATGAGCATCCAAGGGGCCATTGGAATTGAAACTGAATTAGTGGGGGACATTAACAAGAGATTTTTTTTAATGTTATTATTCGGGAGAATATGAAAAATACTATTGTAGGATTGATTGGGGTTTCATCATCCGAGTGATGAGGAAACTTGGTTTTTTGGAATCGTTATGCAATTTTTTCTTTGGATGTTACTCATCGCCATGGATATCTATATCCTTCATGGGTAAGGTTTTCAGGTTCATCAAGAGCACCAGAGGAGTGCGCCAAGGGTATCTACTCTCTCATTTTATTTTCCTGATGGCTCAAGAGTCACTCTCCAAAAGGTATCACTCCAGCTTGTCAGAGGGTAGGGTTACCCCTTATGTCACCAAGTATGGGAGTTTTCTTATCTCCCATCTCACATTTTCAGATGATGTGTTGATCTTGACTAACTGAAGGTGAAGATCCCTCCAAAAACTCATGGGCGTCATTGAAGCCTATAGGAAAGAAAGAGGTCAGATTATCAACTCTGGGAATAGAAAGGTACATCTCTAATAAGTGTTCGTAGAGGATAGCTCATTCCATCAAGGAATGTTTAGGTGTGTATAGATTCCACCTCCCAATGACCTATATGGGAGCCCCCATTTCGAATGGTAGAATCAAGAAATATATCTTTGATGATATTATCAATTGCATCATAGGAAAAATCTGTAATTAGAAAAGAATGTTACTTTGTTTTGGGAGAAGTTTCACTCTCATCAACAACTTCCATTCATTTATTCCTATGCATGTTCTCTAAATTATCAATCCACCAAAGGGAACCATTCAAAAAATATAGAATGAGATGATGACCTTCTTATGGGATGTAAATCTAGTTGTCCAGTTCAACTAGGCCTCTTGGAAGCGTATGGAAAAACCAGTGGAAGAAGGTGGAATGGGCATCTGTATCATTTTGGAGACCATGATCTCCATGAATGCTCACCTGGAATGGGAGGTTATCGAAGGTTCCTCCCTTTGGGTGATGTTTATCAAGAATAGGTACGGAGATTGATGGGATAAATAGACAGGAAGTAGGAGAAGCCTCTCAAGCCTAGAAAAATGCATGTTTTCCCATTTTTCAATCCTCTAAGATCATACTCACTGGCTAGTTCAGAGGGGTGATATCAATATTTGGAAGGATAATTGGGCTGGTGTAAAGCTCTTTTTCTCAGGGTGTCCAGCGCCAGCTCTCTCCTTCAAAGAAGCCAATAGTAATGAGGTTCTGATTAAGACTATCCTTAATTCTGGCCAAATAGACATTTTTTCATTATTGTTCTCAATGATGAGCCAAACCACTACTGCTTCAATGGATCTCCCTCCGGATGGCTATCTAGTTGCACCCACAGAGCCACATTTTGTGGAAATGGTGAGTGGGATGTGATTGCAGTGACTCTTTGGTTTAAGGAGATGCCATGAAATTATTCTTCCTTATGTGGCGCATCCAGAACTATGAAATTCTTATAGACAATAATATTCAATGTAGAGGGGTGATCAACACTTCCCATTGTTTTTTTGTTTGAATCCATAGTTGGAGACAACCGAGAACCTCTTTTTCCATGGTGACTAGGCGAAAAATCTCTGGGCATCCATTGGGTCTCGCGTGAACATCATATTTAGAGTGGAATACTTCAAGGAGATGATTGAAAACTGGGTTTACTTACCTGGTGCTTGATATACAGAGAGGAAAGTTCAGGTTATAACTATTGAAGACATTTTTCTTAATCTCCCGCATGCTAGGAACAAAGCAAGAGGAGGTTGGTTTATCACTGCCAGGATCCTCTATGTTCTCCCAAGTGCCCTCGTGTTGGAGTTGGGCCAACTCATATGTGGAAGTGATGAATCATTTATGATCCTATATTTATCTACTAGTTCTCATCCTACTACTAGCCCACGCCCCAGAATTTGGGTCTTGTGGATGAAGTGGACACTGCCTTGTAGAGTCCTAAAAGTTAATATACATAGCTCTCTTATTAATGGGGATCTGGGGGTGGCAGATTGGTTCACAACCCATATGGGTTGGTCATCTTTGACTTTAGTGTTTTCTATGGAGGGGGATCATCCTTGGGTGTAGAGATTCATGCCATTCTCACCAATTTATCTCTGTGAAATCACTTTAACATCAAGGTGGATGAGATTGAATCAGATATTATGGAGTCTTTGCAGTTGATGCAAGGGAAGTCAGATCCACCTTGGGAGATTTTCTATCTGGTTCATCAATACAAGAGAAAAATCAAGGAAGACTTGTCTATCAAGCACACATGGTGCGAAGGGAACCATGCAGTAGACTCCTTAGCATGGGAAGGAAGATAAGTGGAGAAACTTATTGTTTACAGTTGTATTGGTTCCTTACAAAAGTGTTTCAACTAGATTATCCTTGGATATTCACTCATCCTTCATCACTTTAGGCCCCCATAATCCTTGGGGGTGTCTCTCTTCCCTGTTTCCTAGTTCTTGTATGGTTTTCCCAAAAATCTAATAAAAAATAATTCTCAATCACTACCATTCAAACAAATTGGATTGTATGATAAGGTATTTCGTCTCAATTTACATTCAATTAAAACAAGTTTTTTATTAAACAATTTCCTTTAATGTGGTTTATAATCATCTTCTTTGTCATTTTATAAAATTATACAATAATATTTCATGATATTATATGTTTAGATTTGAATTATCTCAACCAAAAAGGTTTGATTTGAAAATTAACAAGCGATAAAAGTTATCTTTGAAATAACATTTTCTTTTTTGATTGATAACATCATCTTAAAACAATCACTTACTTATGAACATTATACATTGGAAATAAAATTTATATTTGATATACATACTCTTATGTTATGGGTGTAATTATTTCTTGAACTATATACCATTTTGACATATGGTGTGTACTTGATAGTAATTTTATTAACTGGGGAAATATTGGTAAATATTTATCTTTTACTCAATAAAGATATTTGATAAGGCACATTGTTTAGTAATTTAATTGATTATTTAATATAAGAGGAATTATTTTTATAGGAATGATGTGGGTGGGCCCAGTTATAAATATCCCCTCTATGCATTGGAAGTCTCATGAGATGAATCATTCCAAGACACATATTTTTTCTGATATGTTTTAAACCATATTGTGAGAGGCCTTGATGTTAAATATACCATGTACCTATGAAATATGGCATCCAATAATTAAGAATTTGATTCATTCAGATTCATTTATTATTTATCAATCATACTTTCTCTTTGACATTATATATGGATGTAGTTCATTATCTATTTATTTTTTTAAAGGAATGTGTTTATGTTATTTACCATTACATATTTCTTTTTCATTATATATAAATAGAATGTGTGATTAGTTATTTTCACTTCCATTTGGATTATTCTCATTGATTCATTACTACTTCTACTATACTTAACCCTTACTAAGAATTTAATCTCACTGTTATTTTTTTCCTTCCTTAGGACATGAGGATGAATTCATTAAATAAGTTTCAATGATATTTATATTTTACTTTTTTTATGATTATTTTCTTTCCAAATGTATTATGGGTATCTTGTATATAAACTTTTTCTTCAAAATTACTAAACTAATCGGTCCATCATGACTTTATTCCTTGTAATCATGTAAATGTAATAATGTAAGGAACTCGCTTTGAGATTTTTGGGTTGGGGAATTACAATTGGTATCAAAGGAACATTATTATAAATCTTCGATACTAAATTTAGAAAAAAAATTGATTAGAGAACATAACCTTATGATAGGATATGAGGATATGTATAGAAGAACATCCCAATGAAACCTTGTTTATGATTATAAGGTTAGATATCCATAAATTTTCTAATTTATGATTAAGTACTGCACTTTTTTTGGGATTCTTTATTATGGTTTACTATTATATGATCTGATCTATTTTATGTAATAATTAATAAATGGTTCCTAGTAAAAGGAATGTGAGACTCACCAACACACGTGATTCAAAGAGTACGATGGGTCATATATTTTTTGTCTTAATTCAATATTTCATATGGAACTATTATCCAAAACATTCTCCTCATATGTGGATATATTATCATGTGATAAAGAGAAAGAGAAATATTTATCTAAGTATTATGTATTCAGAGGTAATCATGAGAAGAAGCGGAGAGTTAGGGAAAATATGGATAAATCGAAGAAGGGAAAGAAGTATTTTCCCAATTGTTATAATTGTGGATGGAATCACCCTGGGAAATACATGAAAGGATTGAGAGATTGTTATAAGTGCGGATAAAAGTGTCACTGGGAAAAATAATTAAAAGGGAAGAAGAAAATCTATTATTATGTGTTTCAGATGTTGTGAAATGGGGCACTACACAAATAAATTCCCCAAGCGTCAAGGGAATATACCTCATAAGAAGCTAATGGATCGTAGTCAGGATTATTATATTACCCAGGACAAAGATAAATGATTAATTTTATTTTTTGTGGATTAAAAAATTATTTCATTTTAGTATTTTACCAATTATTTATTAGTTATAAAAATTATTCAATATATGTGTATAGAAATATAGTAATATTTGGTTAAGTATTTGAAAGGGTGCATTGAATGGTAGATATGACCAAGAAAAGTGATTCAGTGACAACTTGAACTTCTTGGAAAACATATAGTTGAGGGAAAGATAAATCTTAGTATGTTCCTTAAGTTGGGACAATGATATATGAATAAAGATAATGTTGATATGGATAAAGTAAATTAGATTTACTCATTAACTTAGAACTAGTTAAGTATTTATTGATAACTTGGTTTATACTGTCATTGATAGAGTTTACATCATTTTTTAATTTAAGAAATATATCCAATAATATATGTTTTATTTACATAATCAGGAATCATACATGTTCTCAATAAGGTTTTATGGTATTTCAAGTTATTATCATGTTTCAAGAGAATACATAATGAAGGTGTTCACATGTTCGGTATGGTATGATTAAATAGCTACTTCATATTGATTGAAGACTAATGATATGTTCATTTTTTAAATTTAGTGACCTTACTTAAAAAATTTAGGATCATCATATTTTGTAAAAATTTACCTTTTAGAAAATGTTTAAAGTTTATCTATGGAAAATGTTTTAGATATTAATGTATTAATTCACAATACAATGCAACATATGCTAATAAATGATTTAAAAATAGTTCTAGGCATAACTAAAGGATAATATTGTTCTTATGAAATAGACACATGTCAATTGATTATATTTCATTTCATTATTATAGAGTTAAATAATTTATAAACTCTATGAGAAGGATATTCAAAAAAAATGTTTTCCAATTATCTAATTTTTTATGATATTGATTACCTTTTTCAAACCTCTGGTTTATGGATTTGTGTTCAATAACATTCTAATGAACATGTTATATATCATTCTCCATAAAAATGTGATAGTTTTAATTTTCTTTCATGTCCATCTTTTTAATAATTTTATCTTGTTATAAAGCCTAGTTTTTTGTGACATTTTCATTTTCTTTTCCCTCTTATTAATAATAAATGTTATTAACCATATCTATAATGTTGGTTTTTCAATAATAATATTATGAAATATCAAACCCTTGATTATTGAGATCAATTATGAATTGATAGGATTCAATTTATTTAAGTTAGGGATAATGTAACACCCTAATAATTTAAATTATTTTCCTTTTATAATAAATTTATGTTTGTTTCTAGCTTTCTTTCTACAAAATACTAAGTTGGATTTTATAATGCCCAATATTGAGTTCTTTAGATAGTGAATAGGACACACAAGACCAAGATTAGAAGTGTATATAACATCCTGATACATTATGATATATTAATTTTAATATTATATATTCAATAAAATGTTTTTAATATTTATACAATATATTTTATTGACATATGATAAGAAAAAATACAATTTTATGAATAAAAATTTGTATTTTTCTAAAGGAGTTTTTGGTATCTTTCAATGGTGCACCTATTTTGAAACTAAGTTTTGACATTTTGAAAATATTAATTGTCAAAAGAAACTTCATTTTTTGAATTTTTAATATATAATTTATCTTATGGTGAAATTTTCATATTTTTTGATGAATTTCATTTTTTTAATAAATAGTAAAAAATCCTACATTTTAATTGAAAACTATCTTTTCATTTAAATAATCATTAATCATAAATTATATTTTAAATTATTTTTAAAGTAACAATAGATAAAATATAAATATAATAATACAATTTAGGTCATTATAAACATTTATCTATTCAATTTAGATATGAAAACCGAGTAAATTTTTAACATTTTCACTTTAAAAACCCGCTTTCTTTCCACATATATGAGATTATCTTTAAATTTAATTTTTTCTAATTTTAAAAAATTAATTTTTAAAACTTTACATACATAGTTGGATTACATATAATATTTATAATCTAATAATAACAAATAATTTTTTTATTAAATAAATATTGAATGAAGTTAAAATTAATTACAATGATTAAGGTAAAATGAGTTTATTTATTGGTTAAACATTAATATTAGTGGAAAAATGACCTAGATACTTTTGAAATTACAATTTTCTAGATATATTTAGACCCTTTTAACATTATTATTTAATTTAATGACTTTATTTATACACTATTAAATTATGTGGATATATATAATAACTTAAGTAAAGAAAACGAGACAAAAAAAAGAACCTTCCTTGCCTTTAATATCTATAAAGATTTTGGATTTGGAAGAAAATTACCTAGGTTCGGTTATAAGTATTATTATTAAATATAAATATTATTTTTTCATCAAAATATTTTATCATTAATTTTTAGAGATGATTTAGTTACTTAAAATTATTTATAAATGCCAACACATTAATTATTTAGTTACAAATTAACTAAAATAAGTTATACTAAAAATATTAAAAGTGCAGTAAATTAATTGAATTTTTATCTTAAAATATTTTTTAGAGGAATATATAATTGTACAAAAAAAATTTTAACTTAATATATCAAAATTACATCATTGTCTTTATATTTTAAAATTTAAATTAAGTAAATAATGGAAAAAATGGAATTAATGTTATTTTATAAAAAATTATATTTTATTAAAAGATTTAATATTCCTAAAAATAAAATCTTCTAAAAATTCATTTTTATGTGTTAAAATATATCAAATATATTCTATTTATGGTCTGATATATCTTTTAAAATGACCATATTGACCCCTATATAGTAAAAACAATGTTACCACGGTTCGGGTTAAAGTAATGTTTTTTGGTGTTACATGCGCTTCGGTTAAAATGAAATTCCAAAAAATGGTGGATTTTTTATTTTTTTAAAATTAGATATAAAATTTTGAATTAATTTTGTATATATTTTATAAAAATTATCACTTTAATTTATAGTTAATTGTAAAAATACCTAATATAGAAAATTTATTACTCTAGGAAAACTCAAAAAGGTAAAAATTTGGAAACGTAGAAGTTGAGGAACAAAATGATAAAAATAAATTTGTTTTATTCAAGGTGTTTATAGATAATAAATTTATATTAATAAATTATCTTTAAATTTTTTGGGCACAGTATATAAGGAATACCTCTCAATAATTCTTAACTTTTTATATTTACAAGAATGCTATTATGCCACCACTATAAAAAAGCACTCACTCGTACCACTTATTCACACCTCTAAATAAATTTTTCTCATTAAAACCCTACCCAAATAATCTCCCAAAGTCCCACCCCTTATCCTATAAAAATATTTTTTTGCAGAAATCAATCCAAGGAAGGATTTTTGTATAAAACAAAAGGAGTTACCCGAATAAGATGTAACGTTATTCAATAATCACTTTTGTTTCATTTCTTTATTTACCCATTTAATTATTTAAATATATATATTATATGATAACCATAGTTTCAAAAATTTACATATATTTTTGACCTTAAGGATACTACCTATACATTCACTAACTTCCACCAAATGGGATACACAATCATTATTCTTATGTACAGCGGACGACCGCCTCACAAACCGAATTAACTCGTTCTTCCATTACCAGATTTCATGATTAGAAATAATGATGGACTTATAGTTTATATATGATATATATTATTTTTATAATTTATTTACTCATATTTAATTATCATGCAATGTATACCTACACGCGTTCCATTTTGTGGGAATACGATACAATCGTTTGTGGATGTGTGGATAATAGCCTCCTCAAAGTGATGTGATGTCCTCATGCTTTACCTAGAATGTATCAAGGATGTTTTAAATATAAATATTTAATGTTTATGAAATAAATGTGATACATTAATTATTATATAAACATATTATATTTAATTTTCATTATTTAAATATGAAAAGAAAAATGGAAACAATGTCTATATGTACATACGACCTACTGTCTCTATAAACGGTGTATTTCATTTCTTATCTCAAAAAATTATTGATTAATATAAATTAATATAAATTTAATATATATAATTTTAAAATAATGTTTTAATTTTTTTAATTATTAAATCATGATCTAGGTAATAATAATATAAATTAGAAGTCAAAACAAACTCAAAAAACATGACAATTAACCCTGAAAACAATGAAAATGATGAAAGATTATTAATGAATGGGTTATGATATATTACAAAAGGATTATATATGATATCATAAATATTAATATGGTTTTATTATAAGGTAATAAAAATATTTAAATAATTATACATGTGTTTTGAGATCACTAAACCAAAAGTGAGTGAAAGGTAAGGGATGTTGTCTCAATTTACATTCCATTGAGACTTATTTTTTATTATGCAAAAATTCACAATAATGAGGTGTATATACTTCCAATTTGTTATTTAATATCACTATTAAATCATAATTCAAGTTATTTTCTGTTTCAATTTGAATTATCTCACCCAAGGGGGTTTGACTTGAAAATTACCATGTGGTAAAAGTTATCTTTGCAATCTCACTTTCTTTTGGGATTGTTAACTTTATATTGAAACAATCACTTACTTATTATTGATTCCCATTATCAATAACATTTATTTTAGACAAAAATACTCTTATGGGATGCTTATAATTATTTTCTAAACCATATACAATTTTTATATACAGTTTTTAATTGAACATAATTTGATTAACTGAGGAAATATTGGTAAATATTTATCATTTACTCAATACAGATATTTGATAAGGAACATTATTCATGAATTAAATATATTTTTTGATATATTATGAATGATTGAGATAGATAAGACATGGGTGGGTCCTAGTTATAGATATACCCAAAATGCATCAGTAGTCTCATGTGATGAATCATTTGGCCAATCAGATGGATTTTTACCCGATATGTTGTAAATTATCTTGTGAAAGGTATTGATGGTAAAGGTACCCTATACCTAGGAAACATGGAATCCAATAATTAAGAATTTAAATCATTCAAATTCATTTATTATTCATCCATGATATTTTTTCTTTGACATTATCTCTGGAAGTAGTTCATTCTTTGTTTATTGATTAAATGTCTTTTGTTTCAGTTACTTACCTTCCCATATTTATTTTTCCATATCTAGTTATATAAATAGAATGTATTCTTAGTTATTTACCTTTCCATGTTGATTATTTTCATCGATTAATTACTAATTCTACGGTAATTTACACTTGTTTAGTTTTTGATCTCACCCTTATTTTATTTTATTTTGTCGAGATATGAACATTAATTCTTGTAATTAGTTTCAAGGATGCTAATATTTTACTTTTTTATGATTTTTTTCCATTCCCAATGTATTATGGGTATCATGTATGTAATATGGTTTTCAAAAACTATTAAACGGTTTAGTCCTTTAGTATATTATTCCTTGTAATCATTCCAATGTATTAAATTAAGGCACTATCTATGGGCTTCTCCAGACATGGTGTTATAATTATTTGAATAAAATATTTGAACCTGAACATGGATTTAGGACCACCTATATCCAGGAGAAAAAATTCCATTTTCTATATACCACATATGACTATGATTAGTCATGACAGTTGATATAACCTCGTGGTTTTATCCAAAATTTCCAATAGTGATAATTTCTATATAAACATATTATATATAAAATATAAATTAAGTCATATAATTTGAAAATATGTATTTAATTATTAAAATGTAATAATGTATAATTTTTACTTTATAAATATGTTAAAAATATTTAATTAATTATAATCACTTTATAATTAATTAATTTATAAACCATTTTACAAATTAAATAAATGTCCTAAATAGATTTTTCTTTTATTTATAAATAATTTAAAAATTATTTTGTTTAATTCATAATAGAATTTTAAGTAAAAAAAATTTTCTTAGTATAAAATTTTTAATGACTAGAAAATAATGATTCTTTATCACTATTAATAATATTTTATGATTTAAAATCTCTCATATGAGATAAGATTAACGGATATAGGTTTTTTGGGAATAACTCTTGTAGCACAATGATATCGTGTATTACAATTTTTAGACAAAATATCAACTCAATGTTGGGTGGAATTTCAAAGATAATTCAACACTATATTATGTTAACCATGTTTCGCTCAAAAATTATATACCATAAAAATAGCATGTGTGAAATTAACACAGAAACACAAGTTTTGTTATGATTAAATATATAGTGTTGACACGTTGTAAAATTAACCAAAGTAGAATTCTACTACAAAAACATTCAACTATCCCATTTTTAAATTCATATTTAAATATATTATGATAAATATAATTTAATATTAATAAATTAGCTGAAAAAAATTCCTCCACCGATAGGATTTATATTTGATAATAAAAACGGATGTCATCCCAATGACATGATGCTCTGTTTCCCCAAGCTTTGAGTAGACCCATCATCAATTGTAACTCTCTATAACATATGATACTATATAGATAATGTAAAAACCCTAGATTTCCCCATTCTCTTACATTGTGAAATATCTAGTGTTTGGGGTATTCTGGGAGGTAAGGGTGGATCATTTCAAATAGTTTTAAAATTTTTTATTTTCCATTGCCATGTCAGTGAATCGGTATGTCAATGTGTTGGCATGTCAGTGCATCAGTGAGTCAGGGGTGTTGGAATTGGAAGGTTAGTACATCGGTAGGTCCTGGAATTGGTAGCTCATCGTCCATGGCTCATCATCGGTAGTTCACCTCGGTAGCTCAACATTGGTGGCTCATTGTCAGTAGGTTGTGTCAGTATCTCACATATCAGTGGCTCAGCATCGGTATGTCATGTTGGTAGCTCACCAGTTGATGGATCAACATCGTTAGGTCATGTCAGTAGCTCAAATGTTGGTGTCTCATCATCGATAGGTCATGTCGATGGCTCACCCATCGGTGGCTCAGCATCGGTGGCTCATCCATCAGTGAGTCATTTGATGTTTTTCTAAGTTTTTCCTTATTTTCTAGTTGACCCCTCTTAAATTTTATTTTATGAAAATAAATATTAAATCCTTATTAGATAATTTTTAAGGGTGTTTTTAAATTGTATTGATTGTATCTTTAAATATCCTACAGCCTTCCCCCCTAGGAGAGTTTGGAGCCAATGAAGGAGCCCCTCCTGCTCAGTTTTCTTAGAGTTCTTCTCATGCTGCACGCGTGATCCCCTATTCTTGGTGGAAGAAGGATCTTCGATCATTGGATCATCCAGAATGGATTAATCTTGCTTCTCTCTATTTTTGAATCATGTGGGGTGGGTATTCTAATGAATACTTCTTGGTAATAACTAGGAACTTTTTTTAGAAATAAGAAATAGATAATGACTAAATTTTATCAATAGATAACACATGTAACTAAAATAACTGGAAAAGTGTGGTTTGGTATTTATCGCATGTTTTATTTGTTATCTTTGATTCTATTATGGTTTTGGTGTTCATATGCCTTCTGAAAATCATGGATGTTTTTGGTGTTTTCTTGCACAAAAATAACTTTATGTTATGTGGAGATTATTGAATAAATTACTAGAACATGAAATCTGCTTAACCACGCATACATGGTTAAATAAATAAATGCCCCATGTTCATGCTCATTGTGTGGTCACCCTTGTTATAATGATGTGGAATTAAAGAACCTATGCTTGTTAAATCTAAATGTATATACATCATGTTGATAGGTGAGGTTGATTTTTGTGTTCTGTTGAATTGTGTGACCTTGTATGAGTTGTGTAGTGCTATTGTTGGGAGCAGGGTTGTGGGTACAAGGATGGGCAGAGGAGTTGGTTCCATGAGAAGTGTGTGGTATGTGTGTACAGGGTTGAGGGTTAATATTAGTTTTTGTGAGATCTGTGTGTGGGGAATTACAGGGGGTCTGTTGGTATCCCAATCCGAGAGATTGATTGATGATGGAATGGATGAACTTGTAGGTAGTTGAACTGCTTTTGTTTGTGTTGTGGATATAGAACGATGTTAGGAAGTGGGACTATGGTATTTTTATGAACTTTTATGAAGTGGGACTGTATCTGGAAATTATTGGGAAGCAGGGATGTGAATATGGGTTGTGATAGAAGGAATGTGTGGTATAATTTTGAAGAATGGTTGTTGGAAATGGCTAACAGGTTTCAAGGAAGATTGGAGGTTTGTGCAGTCGGAATGTAGTTTGGTTTTACTTATTGTTTTTTTTGTGTTTGATAGTTTCTTGGTAGTGCTGGAACAAAATAAATTTAACCCCTTAAGTAATAAATGGAATGTTCATAAATGAAAAATGGATTAGGCTTTTGTTCTATTGTGGTTGTTCTTGTGGTTTTTTATATAGGGGTTCCAGCGATAGTGGTTTTGAGTCGGCTGGTTGGTTTTTAGAAAACCCATAGGTTGGGATGATTTTTTTCTTATCTATATGTATAAATTGTTGTTCCCTTTGATTTCTATATGCACCACACCCTTGTAAATCACCATGTGACGAACACCCCCATTTCTTGGGTGAGGGTGTCTTTCCCAACATTCTGGTGGGAGGATGGATGGATGGTTACTGACTTTCTTCCTCACACCCTCTTTTAATTTCTCACCGCTCGAGTTTATTTAGGTAGGATATAATGGGTTGAGGCTTACCATATCCCAAGTACTTTCAAGAAATTTTTTTTTGTGGATGAGAGGCCTAGGTGTTTGTGGTCCATGTTTTTTTCCCAAGTATCTTCGATATGAGGCCCATGTGACATTGGGAGAGAGACATGGTTGTTGTGGATCAGGTTTCTACGGGTAGTATTGTGTGTGGTTTGAGGCCCAGGTGTGTGTGGGAAGGTTGTTGTAGTGCGAATTTGTATGGGAAGAGTAGTAGCATCATGGTATTAGCCATTAGGGGTGACCATTTAACCATAGGGAAAGTGGTGGAAGGTGACCAAATTTCAATGTGCTTATACTATTTTCCTCTAATGGACCGAAGGCCTTCATTTTTTATGAATTTGTGATAATACACCTTTCAAGGGGTGAGGTGGACCCCTTACAAGGCCCTTAGGCATAATTATTACATGACCCATAGGCCTTAGAGGAATTCATTGCCCGTAAGATTCAAACATTACATACAACCCAGACTAACTACATGGAACTGCTCCACCCCAGCATCTTCATTGTGAAATCAGTTATCCACCTTCACATGGATGTTCATCTAGGCTTTCCTGTGCATGCATGTGCTTGTCCTAATGTCAGGTTCCATACCCTTTAATTCTTGCAATCAGTTTAACTTCTGATATGGTGAAATCTCTTTACTCATCCTTCTTCTCGAGTATGTTCCTTATAGGTTGTCTAGTTTTCATCTACACTTAAGGTGGGCCAAAGGACTTGAGATGGCATGAAGGCCTTACTGACCTAAAGGCATTGGTGGCCCAAAGGTTTTAAGGGACTCGAGGACCAAATCGGTGGCCTGAAGGCCCAAACGGGGGAATAGTCCCGGCTGCTACAGTTCCAAATAGTACCTCCTACAGTTCCCTCTACAACACCTATTATAGTACTAGTACAGTTCCTACTACAATATTGTTACAGTCCCTTCTACAGTGCCCAGAAATATTCCTCCTCCTGGATTTGATCTTGGGTCTCCTAGATGTGAATAAGGATTCCTCCCCAATTGGTCTGAGGCTCATGAGCCTTATACTATTACTTCACTTGACTTGCATTATTTTGTGAGTGTGCCTTGGTGAGTCTGGGTTGGTTAGTATTCCTTGGTAGGTGATCTTGGGTTCTATTGTTTTCTCACCGAGACGTTAGTATGTTCCCTCACTTTTGCACAGGTGGATTTAGTTTTCCTACTATGTATACTTTTAAACTCTCCCTACATATATAAAATTGTTTTCAAGTTTCCATGGGGACATTGAGGACCGTAATGGACCTTACTAGCTTAGACTCCAGGTTTACTTGATGTTTCTACATAGAATCTATTCTTTTGGTACTTTACATTGTAGTTTTCATTGTACCTTGTATCAGCTTTACTTTGAACACGAATGGGGGAATGGATTTTGGATTCAGTTTTACTTTTGGTATTTGGAGTTGTTGGGATTTATCATCTTATCTCCCAATATTGTATTATAAAATGGGCAATGTCTTCCATTTCTATTTGAGATTCTATACCCTTAGTGATAGTCGCCACTCCAGGGCCTATCAACGGCGAGACTCGTGGGGTCATTATCTCTCCTACAACTTGAGAAAAGAAGGGTGTGGCACTTTACCGTCCCTTCCCTCATCTTGAAGAAGGTGGGCCGTGACAGTTAAAAACGAAATATTTATTTGGTGTCACTACAAATGATATCACATTTCATATGTGGGGGCCCAATCAATGCAAAAAATCACATATCTACAAAACCACAACAACAAAAAAAAATATTTTATTTAACAATAAGAAATATAATATCAAAAACAACATTGAAATTATTTTTTTTAACATGATTTTGAAAAAAAATCATGGTATTTATTGATATAAATTTTTGATTTATAAGGTTACTTTAACACTTAAACTATATAGAATAAGTAAATAATAAACACAAAAACAATGATCACCATGTAAAAAATATAAAATAATACATAATATAAAATAAATTAACTATTTTTTGTACCTTAAAAAAATATATTCCTCAATAGATTTATTCATAAACATGATTTGGGGTGATCAATCAAAGAAAACCATCAAACTCTCCACTCTGTTATATATCCACAAGTTAAAGGAATTACCCATTGTATAGGTAAGATCATATTCACATCTATGATATACTAGTTTCTCACTAGGAATTGCATTATGAATAAATATATATTCAAGGGAAGTGTGATTTGAATATGGATTGGGTAATATTATATTATCATTACCTCATGGTGATCTCCTCTTTATATAAGACATCGAGGATGTTAATCGAGTTATACAAATTTATACTTCCATTATAATTCATGAGTAAATGTATTTTCCTAGTTATGGATATTTACCCCTAAAAACCAAAAGTTTATCATATAATTCTGTTTTGATTCTTCATAATATATCATCATCTTATGAAAAATAATTTTTAATAATAATTTGGATAATACCAAAATGATAAAATTTATCATTTGATTTCAAAAGTCTGTAGCATGTTATCACAATAACATGATTTTAGATATACTTTTAAATGTGTCGTACAATATGTTGTAAATATATCATTGTAAAACAATGAGATATAAATATATATTAACTCAATGTGTATGATATAAAATATATTATGTGTATGGTATTTAGGGAATATCACCTTCAATTCTGATGTTCTAGTCTATTTATTCTTCTTGAATTCCATCTTTCATTGCCTACTTTCTCAAGCTCTTGAAATACTACCTTTTTTAAACAATACATCCACCAACCTACCACATGATCTAGAATCCAAGTTTTAATATCCACCCATACAGACCTAAAGAACCTAAATAATGAATGGATCCTCCATATTCCTAATAATCATCCACATGAAAATTTATTTATATGATTCAATCCAACTTTGACATTTGGAAAAAAATAATCAACTTACTTTACATGATAATAACCAGTGTCTCCATTTCCACCTTCTGGTTACCCAAGTCCTACTAAGTCATAATATTACCTCAAAAATTCCCAAACAAAGACCTTGGTGATAATTCTAACTAATATTTTAATTCAATCAATCATTTATATTTCATTCACCATATCCTCCAAAATCATCTAGATTAAATGATACTTTATCTTGATATACATCATTCGTGGTTAAGACATTCAGTTTTTTCTCAAATGGATTATAGACTGACTATCAGAAAATAATAACCCATTTTATTGTCTCCTTTTATATTATCCTAACAATCACATTAACCAAATAATTTTCTTCCATTATTTAATCATGAAAATATATTCTTCTTTTATTATGTGTAGTATAACTATAAATTACATTACAGACTTCAAGATTTGGTGAATTCCACTGAATGTAAACATAATACCTATGGTACTCTTCTTTCCTTACATATATGCACCAATGTTTGAACCTATATATGCCTATAATTTACTATCCATTTAAAGAAATTTGTTCAATTACTTTGAACCATGAATATATTAAATGTTCACTTCACCCCTTCAAATTTATCCTTACAAATATTTCCCCCAAATTTACTGACAACACCCACTACTTAAGCACTTTCTAGCTTTTTACAAACCCTGACTTACACGAGACTCCCAAAAATTGATATAAATAGAAATTTCACCATTTAATTTTCTATATCATCCATTTTTTGTGTTTTCTATTAGGATATTGTGGGGTATCCTTCAAATTGGGTAGACATTGGCCTACATTTTCTCATTAGTAACCACACAATGAGCTTCTATATGTACTAACTTTGACACAAACACAATATTATTGATTTAATATCACTTTTTATCTGTATCCTCAAAATATTCTTAGCTTCACCAATACCATTCATATTTAACTTTCCAAATAGATCAACTATAACCTTCTAAATTTATTTCATGTATAAACCCACTTGGATCATACCATCCACATATAAGAGAAATATATCGAATCATCCATAATGGAACACATTGTAATAGAAAAAATAATCTGAACTTCTCAAAGAAAACCCATTCCTAGAAATTAATTCATCAATAATATAATTTTACTTCATTAGTGTATTTTTAAAACCACAAAAGATTTATTTCATCTTTCACACAAGGCCCTCATTTCTTTGGTCTAATAAACCCTTTGGTTTTTTCTTATGGATATCCTCCAAAAAATCTATATGAGGGAAAAATATCATCATATCTATTTTATAATCATTTTGTCCATCCATAACTCAACCTAAATCAAATATTCTTCTATAATTCTTTCTTTTTAAACATAATATTTCAATGTTCTATACTATTGTTCTATATTTCATGAGTTATATTGGTAATTATTCATTCCTTACTATATCTTTAAAAAATTATACTATATTAACTTTTCATAATTTTATACAAATATAAAATATATTCATATTCACATGAATATTTTTAGATTGTTATTTTCTGTCAACTCCGTCTTCCACCATGTTATAATATTTCTATAATATATTCTCATTGAATAAAACATTTTGTATTCTAATGATCATTTGATTTTCATTTTCCGAAAGCTAAAACCTAATTTTTTATGTCATTATACCCAATATATAAATATATTTCAGAGTAAACATCATAATTTTCCATATCCTTAGAAATAATATAGATTTATGTGATATTTATCAAAAACGTTAATTTTATATACTTTAACTGATTCTATAACCCACAAACTTTATAGAATCTCATTCTCCAATGATGAATGTTGATTTTTATTCATTAAATAATTATAACATATGAAAATTTCCTCCTAAAAATTATTTTGGAAACCTATGTTCAAACTCACTCTCTAATCCTTATCAGCCATAATTTTGACCCATCCACCCTACTACACTATTACAATCTGGTGTTTAGGGAACAATGTTCTGAAATGTGTTTCGTTTTCTACAAAAAACCTTAATATTTTTCATTTTCCATATTCTTCACCATTAATAGACCTTAAGAACTTATGTTTATTATTTTACTTTTTCTCCATCATGTCTTTCCATTGAACAAACAAATTAAAATCTATATATTAATTCCTAATGTAGTAAACCAATACATTCAACAAGGAATCATCAATAAATGTAAATATGTTTATTAACCCACCCTGTGAACAGACTGGAACATGCCCCTAAAAATATATGTGAATGAGATTTAACTTTTAATAATTTTTTTCCTTCCATTTTTAATATAAAAAAATAATTCTCTAATTTTCCATGATAAAACTCGTGTATATTCCAAAATTCATGTGACCAAAATTATGAGTTCATTTATCTTATAAAACTCACATTTTTGTATCACTCACGGGACCAAAATGGTAATTACATAACAATGGACTTATGAAATTTTTCATTCTATAAATCAATATTCCATATGATCTTTCAATTAGATAAAAAATAATATCTTTAACACTTTTGACAACAACCATGGATCCTTATGTTATCTATCACACTCCATCCACAATGATTTATCTCAAACAAAATTCTTCAATTTATCCTTCAAAAATTATATTCTTCTATAAACCATGTATATACTAAAATCCATTTTATTCTATGAATATTCAATTTTACATACATAACTTAACATCCCTCCACAACATGATCTCAAGAGATTTATCAATAGAAATACGGTCACTTCTAATCCTTCCAGACATATAGCTCATCATACAGCCCCTCCCGACTCTTGAACAGTATAAAGAACTAGATTCAATGGTATATGATTCCAAATTAATACTAACAATTGTAAATAAACTATATAAATCCTAAATTATGATGTCTTCAAAACATTCGTATCCCCCCTTCTATAAATAACTCTTTGGTTTCTATAATTAGAATTTAGTTGGTCATTATTCCCATAATTACATCATATATGTATGGGCCCATCCAATAAATATAGACTTCTTTCTGTCTTCTCCCTAGATTTTTATGATCCTATTAATGAAATAGAATATCCTCCAACTTTATCATTGAATGTTTTTCTGAAATGTGTATGTAATTTCCTCTTCCCGATCACTTTATTCTGATTGAGATCACAAATTTCATTAAAAATAGAATTTCTCTTTATACAGTAATTTCTTATTATAGTCACTATCATGTCCCATTATTTAGGAACTGAACTGCATTATAACTATAATATCCTTGAGCATGTACTTTTGGATCTGTTTCTAAAACATAAACATTACATTTGTAGATTTTATAATGATAAATATGACCCAATTTTATCCATACAAAATATACAACACCAATAAAAAATATTGGATCAGTTACATATCCAAGGATATTTTAGGATTAGATTTTATTTGAATAAGGAAAAACATTTCTAAAAATAAATTCATGAGTTTAAGTGGATACGTTTTCCAATACACCCATATTTTCTTCTTCCAAATTATATTTCTGAACTTTTCCAACAATATTCACCAAACATGAATCAATTAGTGACAAAAGTTACATAAAATTATTCTTCATAACCTGGGGAAAAGGAAACATAATAAAGGGGTGAGTTCAAATTTTTAGGAAGGGTTAACATAGGAATTAAAAATTGAATTTCATCAGTGAACAGAGGATAAAAATGATGGCATGTTAAAAATATTCAAATTTCATGAAAATTAGATAATATAATTCATACCCAAAAATTCATGGATCATTAAACATGTGACATGAAATATGGTATTAATGAAAGTAGGAGTCTAAATAATCAATAATCACAATCTATGTGATATTAAACATGATCAAATGAACTCTTAAAACACATAGAAATAATAGATAAAATATTTTGGTATCTTGAAAAATTATCTTCATCACATTTATCTACACTTATTAAAAATAATTATATCCTAGTTAAATCAATAGGATAAGCTTACTTTGTTAACTCCCTTCTTACTTTTAATAATAAGAAACACTAACCAATACATTAGAGATCAATAGTGAGATCACCCATCATATAAGATATATATTTCTCACCCATTTTCATAAATAATATTCAAGTATAATATATGAATATAACACATGTATTGTTTTATTTTCTTCATAAATGATTTTAAAAAAACATTGATCAAATTATATCTTGATTTACTAATTAAAAAGAACTGGATTTCATTATAATCTCTTTAAAATAATCATCATAAGACTCCAAGAAAAATAATATGTATTATATCATAATATTATATTTATATTGAACTATAGAAATAATTAAATCATATTGAGATAAATTAAAATACTTTTAAAAGAACATTTAAAATATTTCTTTGAAAATAGGAATAAATACCCCATCTTTTGATAATATTTTTTAAAAATTTATAAAAGATTGGGAAAATTGTATTTATTGAAAATAAACAAGTAAAATTAAGAATTAATTTTTAATGAAATTAATCTTCATGAAGGATGTAAAATGAATTCTTGTTATAATGATCAAAGATAAACATTATTTTAAATCTTTTGAAAAGAGAGTCAAAAGATACCCATGCAGAAAATATTGAGAATATTACTTTTAAAACCTTTCAAATTGATATAAATTATCTTTGAATAAAAATTTATGAAATAATTTTTTTTATTAAATAATCCTTTTTGAATATAATAAAGAACATGGTGGAATATTTTAGGTAAAATTCATAAAAAATTTCAAAAACCATTAAAAAGATGAAACCTTTTATGAATTTTTATGACCAAAAAAAATTTATAAACCTAAGTATAAAATTGAAAATAAATTAACATGAGAATAAAGATGGTAATAATATTATATTTCCCTATTAATTTTATTCATAAAATAAATGAATTTAGTTTCATCAATAAAAACGGGTATCAAGGAAGGAATCTTGATATGAGAAACTCTTTCAACTTGTGTAATGCTTGAATCAAAAAAGACATTGAATGAGGGAACCTAACATGATTCTATAAAACCCAAAATTTACAAGAATATATATTAAAAAAATCATTGGGTAGTTATTACACCATAAAAAAATACGTTATGGTGCATAACATGAATTGTGAATTAAAGAAATAAAATCAAAACCATGAAAACCCTTTAAAATTTTATAACATCTAAATCAATATCTCATTAAAGATATAAATTAAATAGAATATTAAATATAATGATAAAATATTAATTCATAATATAATATCTCAATATCTATAAAATACAATTTTCAATAGTAAGTAGTGTTCTAATACATTTCATGTCTCAAAGAAACAATATTGAGATGAAAAATACTTATAAATATCATATAATTGATGTTATAATTAATCATTAAAGTGATTATGTGTAATAATTTAAAAATCAAGGAAAATAAGTTGAAAAAAACATAATTAAATCATATTTTATTTATCACATAATCCCTACATATCATAGTCAATGAAGTATAAGTATAATCATGTGAATGGAAATTTAGTTCAGAAACCCCCTACCTCTATTACAAACTTCTTATGTATATCATTTAACTATAATATAATAAAAATATATTATTTAGACAATTTTTTTATAAACATGAAAATAATCATAAATTTATCATTAATCCAATTATTTCCTTTACTTCATTGAAATATTTAATTACTTAATTAGTTGAATCTATGTCGGGTGTTTTGAGGAAGTTTATTTCATAATTGTAAAATGGATTTTTTTTCATTGATCATGATCATGGGATCATTGTTCCATCATCTATAAAATAATGATCATTACCTAATAATATTTTTTAGACATAAAATACATTTTTATTGTCAATTATAAGAAGAGGTTATAAAAAATACTTAGGCTCGTGTGATGGTTGTCCATACGTATAGGAGATTGATATTTATAAATTTTATTGGATGAAAAATAAAGAATAAAAATAATAAATATATTTAAATAACCATTATCTTTTTATTATAATAAAATAGATTCATTAAATCAGTTTCCAGGATCATCCATGATGGGTGGGTTTTGAAAAATGAAGTACATTTCAACGTGGAGATTGTAATCTGTATGTATGCACCTAAGTTGATATAATTTTTAATGATTAGAATGCTATAAATATAGATGATATTTTATATTTAAATGTTAGTAATAATGTCATTAATATCACATATATACATTTTTCAATCACTCCATCCTGCAAAATGATCTAATGATGAAAAAAACACATCTCTTAGTAGTGGTTATAGTCCAAACATACACATGAGAGATGTTTCCATTTATCATAAGATAAAAAGGGAGATGAAAATGGGTTATACCATATACATAAAAACATTTCAGTATATTATATATATTTATGTTATTATATCACAATATTTTATGGAATTATGGAAGAGGTAAAAGAAGAAATAAAAATGAAACTGCTCTGTTATGAACTATACTTCTTCTTCTGACATACCCTTTAGGTTTATATATAAATCCATCATATTGTGGTTTTATAATTAAAAAAATAATGATAATATGTGATAGGTATGTTAATAATGGATTTTGGATGGTATTAACAGTAATAATAGGCCCTTGACGTGTAGAGAATAGAGGATAGGGGTTTCCTTTTAAAAGTGAGGGAGTGGACATACTTGAAATATTTAAAAAGATTAAAATATATTAATAAACTACTCAAGAAAAATGGATTAAAAATTAGTCATATTAAAATACTATATGTTATAGGGTCTAAATTTGAAGAAAAACATATTTCAAAATGTTTTAATCAATTTTAACCCTTATAATTTGTGTTTTAACACTTTTAACTTCTTTTAACTCTCACCGTGGTGACTGAATTTTTTTACCAAAGTTAATATTCCTAAAGAAAAAAATAAATTTGATATATTTAAAAAAAATATGAAATTATGATTCACAATATTTCTTCCTTTTTATGAAATTAAGTCCCTATAATTGTAGGAAATTGATTTAATAATAAACTAACAAAACACATGAAAAAGTTTTTTATAAAAATGAATTTTTAAGTATAAAAATGTTGTTATATTAAAATAAAAATCATAAAATGAAATTAATATTATTATTTTTAATAAATATTAACTAGAGAAATTTTTAAATCAATTCGAAACAAAATAGTATTTTTTAAATATTTTAATGGAATGTAATTTGTACTATAAAATCGGTATTTTTACTATTGATTTAAAAATTAATCTTTTTATAAAACTATCAAAAAAATTCATAATATAATTTATATATTTTGACATAAAAAATATATTTTTTTATAAAATAATATATATATAAAAATTTAAATTAATTATAATACACTCTCACAAAAAACAATGAAAAAAATGTTTGAATAAAATCCATTTTTTGATGTCTAAAATGTCTTCTTCTCATTCCTTTCAAAATAAATATAATTAAAATAATATTATTTCATTAAATTTAATATATAATATACTTATGTTAAGAAAATAATTTTTCAATAGAGATTAATAAAATATATTAATTTAAATAAACATTGCTCACATAAAAACATTTTTATAAATAATATCTCTTTTACATTTGAAATATTTTATCATAATTTGAAACCAATTGAATTTAAATATACCTAACATCTATATAGTATGTTTTTATATTAAATGGATATTTTCCGTTAGTTGTATATATAATGGTCATATTTATTTATTATAAATAATAATAAATGATTTACTAAAATTTATTCATTTAGTTATCTCTCATCATGTCTATTTTATTCCTAATTATTTGTCATGTTTATTTAGTTTCAATTGTGGAAATAGTATTCATGGTGAACCATTTTTATAATGTTTTTTGTGTGGTTTTATATATATATGTTAATTTACTCCACTTTTACTTTATTTTATGTTCTTTTGTACTACAGCCTCATACTATATGACTTTTTATCATTAATTGTAAAATTCTATTTCAATAAAAGTATCAAGGATCATTTTATTTTTATGTTTCACATATCACAAGAAATTAATTTTAATATTTATTTAAAGGAGAAATAAAAATTTAAAAGCAAGGTGTTACATTCTCACCCTCTTTAATAATTTTTTTCCTTATAATTTTATCTTGGGCTTGTTAATCAATGGTTTAACATTTCAAAATTAAATTATAAAAAAACTCACATAATAAAAAGGGCTCATAAAAAATCTTTTCCAATTGAGGAAAATGGAATTAAGAAGTTCATCTGGAATAACACATAACATGGTTCCTAAATAAGGTATCACTATCATGATTTAGAAATACTGACTTGGAGGATAAAAGTATTGGCCAAATATGGATTGATATTGATAGAGAACATTGATCACAAGAATTCAAATGATCATGAGAAAGTCAATAGAAAAAAATAATATACCAATGAGGTGGGAAAAGGTCTATCAATTCATCATAAATGAATATAAACGGACAAATGTTTTATAACAATATGTTTTTCCTATTGTTAATGAATGAATTACTTTCAAGATAGAGAACATGAGAAAATAAACGTACATAAATTTATTCAAATTCATAAACACAATTTAATATTTTGGTTTATTGTTTTAAAAAGTTTCCACCTCTAACTCATCTCATATTCAAAGAAATGAGTATCCATGATGACTCTATATTATTCACAATGAATCAAATTTTAATAGATCATATGATATATATAATGATAAAAACATAATCCTCATTTATTTAATAAATCCAAAATTGATGTCATAATGTGAGATAATACCCAAAATGAATAAATCTTAATATGAATAGAATAATACTTTTAACTCAAATATTTCCACAATAACACCAACAGTTTAATGTATATCATTCTAAAAATAAATAATCATATATCAAAATTATCCTCAATAACATCAACATTAAAAAATGTATTAACCTCAAAGGTTATCTCATATCATTCATCTTACATCCCAAAAATATTATATAATTCTTCAGAAATAATCCTTCATTTTAAATCAGATGATACAACTAAGGGTTACTAATACATAAACCCAAAAAAACTTATACCAAAATATAATTAATCACTTTGAAATCTCATCACTTTTAACCACAAAAGGGGTGTCTATTCATTTGAACTTATGGTCAAAATTAAAATTATAAACACATGGTGGTATCCATAACTCTTAAATCATCCTCATATTAAGACATCCTAATCTCTTGTTTTATATAATCCATTATTTGATTCCAACTATAATAGGCCCAAACTCACACTCTAAGATCTAGTGATAAAACAGAATATTTACATTTCTATCTTTGATATTGATAAACATGACCCACTATAATTCATATGAGGCATATAACCTAAAACATAAAAATTATATCACATGAATACCAAAGGATATTTACATTTATATTTTTACATAATTAGGACAAACTCTTATATAACAATTAGCATGTATTTAAGTGGACACTTTTTACACTACACTAAGATTTTCTTATTCTACATGTGGTATTAAACATATTCCCACAAAATTCTCCACACATGAAACCCTTCTATAGAAATCATACTAACATCATTATTTATAACATTTTTGAAAAGGAAAAATAAGAGAGGGGAAATCTCAAATGATCAGTACTGATAAACATAGTCATTACCAATTTAACATATCAAGGGAGAACTCAATAAACATATAAATATGAGAACTTATTCAAGGTGTATGATAATTAAATTAGATAATTCATACCAATAAAAAGTAAAATAATTAAAAATATGAAATGGAATAAATATTTAACTAATGAAAGAGTAATAAGAATTAATAATTAAGATCCATGTGATTGCAAAATTTATAAAAGGTTCCATTAAAACTCATAGAAAGAATAAATAAAAAATTTGGTATCATATAACATTATCTTTATCAATCATGTTCACTCATATAAAAAATAAATAGATTCAATTTAAATACATAATAAAAACCTCTCATGTTGACTCCCCCCTTTTATTTGTTAATGGAAATTTACATTACCCAATGCAGAAAAGTGATATATCAAGCTCACCCATCATATAAGATATATCATGCCCGCCCAACTTCATGAGTTTTATAGGTATAATTCATTATCAAAATTAATTTCCGAGTACCATAAATGAATATAACCTATGTAAGTTTGAATTTGTTTCACAAAATTTTTTTCAAAAACTTTCCTTATTTTATAGATTTATTTACCCATAAAAATAAAATGGTTTCATGATAATCTATTTAAAAATCTTGATAAGAAATCTAGATAAAAAATATTTTTTTATCATAACATCATATTCCTAGTGAAGAATATTAATCCTTAATATATGTTTATATAGATGAAAATAAATTTAATCCATGACATAAAATATCCCAATATAAAATATATACACATTATAAAAATAAGTAAGAACATAATAAAATACATGCCTTAAATAAACAATATCATGAAAAATAATCCTTACAAATAAAATTTCATTAATAGTATAATTAATCAATGAAGTTATTATGTGTAAAAAAATTAAAATCATAAAAAACATGTGTAGATATAAAATAATACGATCATATTTTATTTCTCACATAATCCTAGAATAACATATTCAATGAATTAAGAGTATAACTCATTGAATGGAAATTTATTTATGAAACCTCTTACCTCAATTACATGTGATCAATTTATAACATAACCTGATTTGGAAAACTATAATGTGGCTGAAATTGGTTAGTCATGAGTCCTCAATCGTGCCTCCCCATATTCCAAAAGATGTCGACTAATAGCAGGGGTGTGATATGTAGAGTGGGGAGAGAATACCCCTAGGTTATAGAGTTACAACACAAAAGAATGATCATATAATAATAATAAATAAATATCATAGTGTGGAAAATAATGGAAGAAATAAAATATAGTGGAAAAACAAAAAAAAAATTAATCCAACTGAATAATACAATAAATAATAAAGGAATAATGTAACTAAATAATTGAATGTAACTAAATTTCATGATAGAAGTAATAAAAATAAAAACAATAATACTCAGATAAAGACTCAAAATTCTTTGGTCTCGAACCCCATGTCGGTCCCCTATCCATCCTCTATCCCATCCAGCAATCAAAAATGCCAGCAACAAGGTCCTTTAACCTTATGCAAACATGAACCCATGTAATCTTCTTGGTTACCAAATGGAATCCCAAATATGGTGTGAGTAAAAATCAGTTGGTGGATCCCATTTTGCCCAAAATCTATTATGTTAAGAATTTCATGAAATAATGTGTTAAATAATTGTATTAAATAATTAAAAATTAATTAAATCAATAAATAACCTATATCATCGCCAAACCAGAATGTCTATGAGCATTTTTACCTCTGTAAAAATCATAACCATATAACCATGGTAAAACATAACATGCATCGGCACCATGTCGAAATGTCTATAATAATGTCTCACAACTATGAAAACCACAACCATATACCAATGGTATAACTAATAACTATTATAAGACTGATATATAAACATCTAATCATGTGTTAGGGTATAGATTGATATATAAGAATCATAGCATGTGTCAAGGTCAGAACCTTGTATATAAACATCTCAGCATGTGCCTGGGTCAAAACCCGGTATATATGAGTCCCAGCATGTGCCTGGGTCAAAACCTAGTATATAAGAATCTCATCATGTTCTAGGGTCAAAAATCATATATAATCATCTCAATATGTTCTAGGCTCATAACCCGTTATATAAGCATCTCAGCATATTCCAGGGTCAAAACATTATATATTAACATTACAACATGTGTCACAAGTTCATATCACAATAGAAGGCATATCAAAATATGACCACATAATACCAAATGGTTAATTACGCTAATTACCATTTGTAATTAAATTTACCCATTATTCCAATTAATCAATAAATCTAATTTCTAAAGTGAATCTATATCAAACAATCAATTGAAACACATGCCATGATAAAAATAATAAGTAATCCATTTCCATATCATTATTTTCAAGGGTTCTCTCACCCAATGGGTAGCCACAAGTCAAGTCACTTCTTCAATTGAATCCAAATAGACCGAATGAAGAATCTAATGTAGGATTTTCATCATTTTACTAAATTAATTAATTATTGGTCTTATGCATCTACATAACCACAATATTTCATGTTATTAGAAATTCAAAATCAAATCATGGGGTTAATATTTAAACCCCCTACCTTTAATTGACAAAAAATTCAATGCTTCTGATGATAAACACTAGATATAATGAAGGTTCAAATGATCTCAACGTGAATATATATCATAACCAATAAATATCAAAATGAACAATAATTTTATTCGAAGAGTTACACTATAATGATTAGAATACAATGTGACAGAAGGTAAAAAATAAAAAAAAATTACTTACATTGGATTTATTATTCAAACGGAATGTCTGGAAAGGAGGGATAACATTGAACATCACCAAAAAACTGCCCTAGAGTTGAGGGGAGGATGTTGCATGAAGGACTTAAAAATAATTCATCTTCATGGAACCTTTAAAATTGAAGATCTCTAAAATACATAGTGTGTAACACATTTACACATCATGTATTTATTTTTAGAGGGTTGCATCAAAAAAACACGATGCCTCAGCTAGATATTTAATTTCCCAAAACAGTACACATAATGTGGTTGGTTAATGATATGTAACCACTTCATGTCATGAATCATCTCATGACATGATTCTGATGGATTTTACATAACGTGTAACCCATTTACACAATGTGTAAATTTCTTTCATATATTTTATGGTTTAGTTTCCTTATAAAAAAACTAAATGCCCTTTAAGGGTTCCCAATTTACCATTAAACTTTTGTAAAACATGAACTATTTCTACTCAGACTCTATTAATTCAAATAAAAATACATCTTTGGACATTAAGTAATTTCCCCTAAAAAGGATCTCCACGTGGATCCCCTTCAGTTTTCTCAAGTTCCCATGCATCCCAAGTATGTGTTTATTATAAAAAAAAGGCATCCATGATGAAACAAGACCACCAAGGTTTAATGATGAAGAAAAAATCAACCAAAATAATTTTAAAAAATCTCATAGAGAGACATACCTAAAAAATATGGGATCTTACAACCTCCATACCATATAACATTGTGTCCCTGAGTAACTCCATGCGTCATTGTGGGGTCTCAACGAATAATTCTGGCCATTATACTCACATATCAGACTCCCTCTCCTAGGTATCCTCTAGAACTTTCCCATGAAATCACTACTCTCAAACCAATGGTATAGTCCTACCCTGGTGATATCTCTTACTGAATCCCACAACCCATATCGTATAATCCTCAGATAAAGAATCTAACCCATATGACTGATGGGTTACTCCAATCTCCATCTCAACATTGAGAGCACATCAAACGATTTCCTCGTAGCTATTGAAGTCCCTTATGGCTAAGTCCCTTCGAAGACTTGGTTTTAAGCCACTAAAGAATCGATTGATCTTACTCTCAGGTTGGTTAATAATACCAAAAGCGTACCTTGAAAGTCTTGTAAAATTTTCTTCATAAGTACCAATAGATTCATCATCCTTTTTCTTTAGTTCAAGAAACTCTTTCTCCATCTTTGTTCAGAGAATACGAGGGAAGTACTTATTGAAAAATAAGTTCTTAAACTCGTCCCATTCCATGGACTCAATTTCATCCATTTGCCTCATATTCTTAATAAGATTCCACCATTGAGCTGCATCACCTTCCAAACAATACACTGCTAAGATGACTTTATCATGCTCAGAACATTGAAGAACTGAAAATATCTTTTTAGTAGTACTAATCCATTTTTCAGTAACTAATGGATCAGTAGACTTGCTGAATAAAGGTGGACGCTGTCTCATGAAGGATTCAACAGAATGTTGCTCCTTCCTTTGCTAGTTTGGAAGTCCTGCATGATTCATAGCATGAAAATGTTGTGTGAGCATGGCTACAAGAGTTTTCATTCCATCTCCCATAACGTTTGGTTTCTCAGGGGGACAATCATTGCATTGCCCGTCACATTCCGCATTAACACGGTTCCTTCGGGTTCCAACCATTGACTAAAACCAAGAATAATAGTGTGAGAAACACTAATTATAATAGGAAAACCACATAATCAAGACTAAAATTTCACATTTAAGGTCTTATCCTAGGTTATTCATGGCCATTTCTAAAACACTAAGATTGTGTTCTATGCTTAGACTTATCCTTATGGTTCTTACTAAGGCTTTCGCATCCTAGTTTCCAAAGGTTGACTATACCTTTCCTCTGATACCAACTATAACGACTCATACTTTACATACATTGTTATTACTTCAGAATTGATACACACTTATTACAACATATAACAAAACCATGAAAGGACCGTATAGGTATAATGTCTTTAGAAACTGGGAAACATAAACAACTGGTTCATAAAGCATCTACTTTGCCTCCCATTTATTTCATCATATCTAGAGTACCTTTTTGCCATATTCTACTTAATAACCTTCTTCCTGACCTGGGGAAATAAAACATACAAAAGGGTGAGCTCAAATTCTCTGTAAGGGTAAACAAAAGAAATATCAATCACATCATATACATAAGAACATAACTTTTGGAAATCTTAGCCTGCAAAAGAGATCATAATTTCATAACATGGGATAAATCATAGTAGTGAAATGTAATCCCAATAATCATAACATAAAACATTAAACTTTTTTTCATACACACATAATCATATAGAATCATTTCTTATTAGTCAATACTCATTTCCAAGACTATCTTAGTGGACAAAGTCCATTTCTGAACCGAGTTCCCTCCTCATTTCAGTCATGTTTCACTGAACCGGTATAACCTACCATTCCATCCATGTCTATCTCATGAGATATAAACTCTTTACCCAATGCATTGGAGGGAGATATAGGTACCACCCATCTCATAATGATACCATTATTATGTGTGCCACAAAATCATAAATCATACATCATTTCATAACCCATGTAGTAAAAATGGGAATCTTAAACATCGTGACATCATAAAACAATTCATATAAGATAAAGGAATTCATTAAAATATAATTCCATAACAACATAATCAAATCAATGTAATAATAGGGATAGAAACAGAACCCTTTATTATCTTAGATGGAAAATAATTTTGATAAAACACTTGAACTCCATTCTTGAGGAAAATATCCTTTCTGCTTCAAAAACACTTTTCCTTTCTTAACATGTCGTACAATTATAAACTAAAAGAAGATTATTAAAAATAAACTTGAAAACCTGTAAAGAAAGCTTCTTGGAAATAATTTTTTAAAAATCCGATCATGCCGTATAAGTTAAAAAAAACATTCTTCGTACTTTTGTTGAAAAAGTTAAAAAAGTACCTCGTACGAAAAACGACAAAAGATTCCTTTCATATTATTTACTAAAAACTCACCTAAGGGTAAAATAGGATTTAAAAAATTGTAGGTGAATGTAAATAATATTACATATTGAGGAAACATGGATGTGGATGATAAAATGCACCCCATTAAATTTCAAAGTATAAACAATCTCGGATAAAAATGAGATTGTGATATTTCCCTTACCTTAGGTCTGATATGCTTTGTACATGTCCGAACCTCCTGTATAATGATTTAAATAAGGTTATTGACTTATTATATAATCATACTTATTTTTATGATATCATATATGGTCATATTATTAGCTTCTTAGTAGTAATATTTCATTGTTACTTGTTATTTGGGTGTTTATAACTTTTTGTTCTTATGCGTGTTTTGTCGAATAAATTTTAATTCTTCTCTTTAGGTTATAGATACCTCATTTCCAGAATGGTATTAGTGTAATATATTCATTCATTCAATTCCTTTATATAATTATTATGTAATGAAGATCATGTAGAACGAGTCGTATCACATCGTGGAGACGGTATTCTGTACGTACGCACGAGTGATGATATCGTTCCTATGATCGTGGAATTGTATTAGAGTGTATGTATACTATTTTAGAATCAGTATCACTTTATAATAGTCATATATAGTCATTATTTACACCATTATACTCATCCAATTAAGGTGGTGGTGGAAAATAGATTACACCACGGCGTGGAGACGGTATTCCGTACGTACGCACGCGCGGTGATTTCTTTTTCCGTAGGATGGATAGATGGTGAAATAGGGTTGTTCCATACTTATAATAAAATATCCGTATATGAGTGATACTGATGTTATTACTTCATAATGAAACAACTAAAGAAGAATAAGTGGAAGAAGAAATAAAGATGAACGAATCGGTAACAGACATTGCCTCTTCTTTGAAGTGCTTCTTTGAGACCTCCTTTTAGGGCACTAAAATAGGTCTTTGAAGAAGACCAGAACCTCTAGGATGTTTATAGGGAAGTGGAGAGAAGAAATTGGTAGGGTTTGGCCGAGCTTGAAGGCTCAAAGTGGTGTGAGGAAGAGGGAGAGGAGGTGCCCTTTTATAAGGGAGGAGAGGGGCTCCTTTGGAAAAACTAAAAATGTTATTTTATTATAAAGTCAAGTTCGGTTTTTAATAGCTCCAAATTGATATATTTCGAGGCTAAGGTGGGTAGGGGTCGAAATCCTCTCATAAAATAGAATTTAGACAAGTTTAGGTATAAATTTTAACCTTATCATTTAGATTTAACTTTAAGTTAGATAATTTAACTTTTACCGTGTCTTCTTGTTTTCTTACAATATAAGGTTAATAAACTTACTATATCAAGCCAAACGAATCACAAGTTGTTTATTATTAATATATATAACCTTATTTAAGTCATTTTGACGAACCTTAGATTTTTAGGAATAAAATAACAATTAATAATATAATATTTTTTTTAAAAACTATTTTATGTCAATTTTGACACTATTTAGTAATTGATTTTTGTGAAAATCATAACAGAATGATTAGTTCAAACCAAGTTATTTAAATCAATACTAACATGTCATATTAACCTATTAAATTAGTATAATTCCTAAAAAGTCTCAAATTACATTTATTTGGGTATTTATAACATCAATTATGTCAATATTTCATTAATAAGATAATCACTACATCATCATTGTGTCATAAATAAATTAACATATTTAATGTCTAAAAATTAAAAATAAAATACCATTATGTAGGAAATCTTTTTATATTTCTAATAAATATTTATAGTCGAATTTATCTTATTTATGACCTAATATTAAAAATGATTTACTTATTAAACTTTTATTTTAACTATTTTAACCCTTCTTTAAATAAATTAATAACAAATGTCCTAATCTAATCCAAGTGGGCCTAAATGGTCATATTTTATTCCTAAGGTTGTTTTTGGTTGAATTACACTTGTCCAATAGAATTATTACATGTGTTAGGGTAATAATAATATCATTTGTACCCTTAATTACCCTATTTACTTTTAACCGTGGTAAAAAAAAGTAAAAAGTTACTATTCAGCAAAAATTATTTTCATCTCATTGAACCACATTTTAGTCCTTGATATTAACTGTGTCTCTCGAATTTCAGAAATTCCACTCACAGAAGTGGTAAAATTAAGTTTTATTAAAAAAATCAGTTTTTTAACTACCACTTAGTGGTTTCACTATTCATCAAAAATTGAAAGTTTTCAAAAAAATTCAAAAATTTCACCCTAGGCTAATTTCGATATTCCGAATCCAAAAATGAAGTCCATTTTGAAAAATAAAATTTATAAAATTTCAAAAAGTGGTTATTACTATTCATAATGGCTAGTTTTAATAATCTTTTAATAGCATATCATTGTTTAGTGAAACTCAGTATTGCGTACGACGCAAGCTATCGAGGAAGGTTGTGATTTCGTGTAAAGCAATCCAAACAAGTGTTGTGTGTAGAAAAATATTACTTTGGTGATTTATATAACATAAAAGTCTCAGGTGGTACATGGATCCACCCACTCTTTTATTTCTGAATATTTTTCTAAGACTATCACCGTATTACCTCAACAATTAGATGTTGAGTTAGCTGTGACAACCCCTAATGGCACAACAGTCGCATCAAAAGTTTATTACTCTTCCCCGATTGAAGTTTGTGGGAAAGTGCTTCCTACAAATCTTGTGATCCTTCCTATAGTGAAATTTGATGTGATTCTTGGCATGGATTGCCTTTCTTTATATGGAGCTCATATCAATTGCCAAATAAGGGAAGTCACATTTCATATTCCAGATCAATCTATGGTCGTCTATCGATGCAATGATGAACATAACCTTCCAGTGGAAATTTCTTCCATCTTATGGGTCTTGATTCCACTAAATAAGGTTTATTTATCTCAAATGGTTGGTGAGAAACTCACGATTAAGAATATGCCTGTTGTACGGGATTTTGATGATGTATTTCTGAAGGAATTGTCGCGTCTTCCACCAAATCGTGAAGTTGAGTTTTCAATAGAACTCGTACCGGGTTCTTTTCCTATTTCAAAGACACCTTATAGAATGGCCCCAATTTAGTTATAGGAATTGAAGAAGCAACTCCAAGAGAATCTTGATAAGGGATTCATACGCCCTAGTGCGTCACCTTGGGGAAAATCTGTTCTATTTGTTAAGAAGAAAGATGGATCAATGAGACTCTACATTGATTATCGGGAACTTAACAAGATCACTATGAAGAACAAATATCCTCTCCCATGCATTGATGACTTATTTGACCAACTACGCGGAGCTCAGTACTTTTCCAAGATTGATCTTCATTCAGGGTATCATCAATTATGGGTCAAAAGGGAGGATATACCAAAGACGGCTTCCCGTACAAGGTATGGACACTATGAATTTATAGTGATGCCATTTGGCCTTACTAATGCCCCTGCTATCTTCATGGATCTGAAGAATAGAGTCTTTAGAGACTATCTTGATCAATTTGTGGTAGTATTTATAGACGATATTCTTGTCTATTCAAAGAGAAAGGAAGAACATGAAGATCACTTGAGAATTATATCGAAGACCCTGAGAAAGGAGAAACTTTATTCCAAATTTACCAATTGTGAATTTTGGATTCAAAAAGTTGCATTTTTGGGTCACATAATCTCAAAAGAGGGGATATCTATGGATCCAGCAAAAATAGAGGTTATCGAAAGATGGTCGAGACCAACAACAGTAACTGAGATCCGAAGTTTCCTTGGTTTGGCTGGATATTATCGACGTTTCGTGAAAGATTTTTAATGATTATCTAATCCACTCACCAGGATGACTCGGAAAGGAGTTATGTTTGTTTGGACGGAGGAATGTGAAGAGAATTTCAAGGAGTTGAAAAGAAGGTTATCCAGTGAACCTGTGCTTACACTGCCTTGTAGTGGAGAAAGGTTTGTGATCTATAGTGATGCATCCAAGAAGGGGTTGGGGTGTGTTCTTATGCAAAATGATATGGTGATAGCTTATGCCTCACGACAGTTGAAAATCCATGAGCAAAATTACCCAACACATGATTTTGAGTTAGCTGCGGTAATATTTGCATTAAAGATTTAGAGGCATTATCTTTATGGAGAAAGGTGTGACATTTATACTGATCATAAAAGGTTAAAATATATTTTCACACAAAAGGATCTGAATATGTGCCAAAGAAGATGTTTGGAACTGATTAAGGATTACGACTGCTCAATTCATTACCACCCTGGGAAAGAAAACAAGGTGGCAGATACATTAAGTCGATAAGACCATGCTAGCTTATCTATGATGAGGATCACAAAAGATCCAATATTTATGGATTTACAAAGGATGGATCTTGGAATTTTAATGGAAGGGGGAAAATCGTATCTTTCTCAAATGAATGTTCAACCATCTATACATGTAAAGATTATAGAGGCACAGAAAGAAGATGTAGAGTTACAAAAGAAGGAGAGAAATATTCCTGAATTCAAACCTGATTGTGATGGGATAATAAAGGTCAAGAATCATGTTTGTGTTCCTCCCATCCAAGAATTAAAGAAGGAGCTGCTGGATGAGCCTCATAGTTCTTCATTCTCTATTCATCATGGAAGCATGAAGATGTATAGGGACCTAAAAGAGTACTTCTGGTGGGATGGCATGAAAAGAGATGTTGTTGAATATGTCTCTCGATGCTTGGTTTGTCAGCAAGTTAAAGCTGAGAGACAGAAGTCTAAGGGGATGTTACAACCATTACCCATACACAAATGGAAATGGGAAAACATCTCTATTGACTTTGTCATAGGACTTCCTAAAACATCCAAAGGCAATAATGCTATCTGGGTCATAGTTGATCGTCTTACAAAGTTTTCACACTTCATTGCTATTAGAGAGGATTTCTCTCTGGATTAGCTTGCTAGGATATATTTAAAGGAAGTGGTGAGATTGCATGGAGTACCACTTTCTATTATATCTGATTGGGATCCGAGATTTACCTCGATGTTCTGGCGAAGTCTTCAGCATACTCTGGATACAGAGATGAGTTTCAGCACTATTTATCATCCTCAGACAGACGGTCAGTCTGAGAGAACAATTCAAACTCTAGAAGATATGTTGAGAGCTTGCTCTATGGATTTAAAAGGTGGTTGGGATAAACACCTACCTTTTGTGGAGATTTCTTATAATAATATCTTTCACTCCAGTATTCAGATGGCTCCTTATGAAGCTCTCTATGGAAAGAAATACAGGACTCCAACTTGCTGGGATGAATTTGGGGAAAGAAAGCTATTAGGACCTGATCTTGTTGATGAGATGGCAGAAAAGGTCCGATCTATTAAACAACACATAAGAGCAGCTCAGAGTCGACAGAAAAGTTGTGCCGACAACCGAAGAAAAGACCTAGAGTTTGAAGTGGGTGATAAAGTGTTCTTATGAATATATCCTTGGAAGAGGGTCATGAGATTTGGAAAGAAGGGGAAGTTGAGCCCTAGATATATCAGTCCTTTCGAAATACTGGATCGTGTTGGAAAGGTAGATTACCGATTGGCGCTTCCACCGAATCTCTCTCAAGTTCCTGATGTGTTCCATGTATCTCTCTTGAGAAAGTACATACCTGATCCTTCACATGTACTCAGCTCAGAAGTTGTACCGCTGGAGAAAGATCTTTCTTATGAAGAACAACCGATAGATATTCTAGATCATAGTGAAAAATTCCTACGGAACAATACCACTCGCTTGGTGAAAGTTTTATGGAGGAACCACCAACAATAAGAAGCTACATGGGAGCTTGAGGATATTATGAGGGAGAGGTATCCTAATCTGTTTGTTACAAAGTGATGAATTTCAAGGGAAAAATTCATTTTAAGGGGGGTAGAATGTAACACCCGAGAATTTTATGAGAATTATTTGGTTTTTATGTTATATAAATCATCAAAGGAATATTTCACTACACACAACACTATCTTGGCTTGCTTTACACGCAACCGCGGCCTTCCTCAATAGCTTGCGTCGTACGCAATACCGAGTTTCACTAAACAACGATATGCCATTAAAATATTATTAAAACTAGTCATTATGAATAGTATTAACTGAATTTTGAATTTTAAAACATTTTAATTCAACTTATACATTTTCTAGAATGAGGTATAAAAGCAAAATCAGTTTTTTTGGATAAAAGAAGTATTTTTCAAAAAATACAGTTTTGTCGCCTTTCGATAGCGCACCCACATTAAAGCTAGTTTTTGACATGTTTATAAGTTCAATTTGACAAAATAAAATTCTACTTTTGAATCAGGTTATAAAAATTTACTTTGGATAAATTTTTGATATTTTTCTAATAACTTTCATATTTTGATGAATAGTAAAAATATGCTAATTTTAAATTAAAAACAATTTTTTCATTGAGATAATTTATATGGATAAATTATAATATTGAATGGTTTTAAAGTATAAATAGAATATATTTTCACCATTTAATATAATATATGTAATTATCATTAATTTCACATTGAATTCATAGGTAAAAACATTTCAATATTTGGAAATGTGTTAACTTCTAAAACTCGTATTCTTAACAACGGTAATTATTTTAAATTAATTACTGCAACTTATATGTTTTGAATTTTGAAAAATGGATTCCATATTCAAAATAAGTGGGTTCAAATTATGTTAATAGGCTCCTTTTTATTTTTGGGCATTATGAATAGTAACTACGGTAAATTTTATTTACCATAGTTAAAGGTAAATCGGGTAATTAAGGGTAAATATAAGATTATAAAATTACCCTAACACCTTCCAAAATCCTATTGGATGACTACAAGTCGACCCATATCACCTAAGGGTCGGATTAGATTCATTTTATGGACTTTTTTCCATGAAAATAATTTAATTATTATTAAAACCAAAGAATGTGACCACATGTCACTTTCTTAAATATTATAAGTATAATAATTTTAATTTAGTGATAAACTTCATGAAACTTCGAACATAAATAGTATCCAGAAAAATAATACAATTATATACATCATATGAATTTATTTAGAATTTTTATGGATTAAATAACTATCATTTATTATGACACAATAATGATTTTGAAATTATTTTATTAATTAAAATATCAAATAAATGGTTTTAAAAATAATAAAATAAATATTATATGAATTATTTAATGTGATACACTAATTTTCTAGACACATATTACATTTTATGGATCTATTAATGCTTTTATTTTGAACATATCTTCTGTATATATTTTATTTAAATTCAAATAAATGAATAGTGACAAAATTGACACTATTGTTATTTTATAAAAATAACATATTATAAAATTGTTTAAAAATAATAAAAATATTAAAAAATTATAAATTAAAATTTATATGGTCTAAAATGTCATAAAGTGTCAAATTGTGGAAAATTCACAATACATATGTAATTATTTATAATAATTTAAAATTTAGAATATTATTTCCACAAATAAAATTAAATTGATAAATAAGGATAAATCAAGTTGATAATGTTTAAAATAAATTACTAACATGTATAAATTTTATTGGTTGATGAGATTACAACCTAATATCATCTAATCTTCGGATATGAGTCATTTTGGAAGTTTTTAAGTGGGTTTGGGATTTAATATAAACTAATATTTCTTATATTTCCAAAGGTGCCCCTCTCCTCCCTTATAAAAGGGCACCTCCTCCCTCTCCTCCTCACACCAATTTGAGCCTTCAAGCTCGGTCAACCCCTGCCACTTTCTCCTCTCCAATTCTCTAGAGACATCCTAGAGGTCCCGGTCTTCTTCAAAGACTAATTTTAGTGCCCTAAAGGAGGTCTTAAAGAAGCGCCTCAAAGAAGAGGTAATGCCCGTTACCGATTCTTTCATCTTTATTTCTTCTTCCACTTCTTCTTCATTAGTTGTTTCATTATGAAGTAATAACATAAGTATCACTCGTATACTTATATGTTATTATAAGTATGAAACAACCATATTTCACCATCTAACCATCCTACGGAAAACAAAATCACTGCGCGTGCGTACGTACGGAATATCGTCTCCACGCCATGGTGTAATATATTTTCCCCCACCACCTTACTTGGATGGGTATAATGGTGTAAATAAGAACTATATATTATTATTTTAATGTGATATTTATTCTAAAATATTATACATACACTCCAATACAATTCCACGATAATGGGAACGATATCATCGCTCGTGCGTACGTACAGAATACCGTCTCCACGATGTGATGCGACTCATTCTACATGATCTTCATTTAATAATTATTATATAAATGAATTGAATGAATGAATATAATATATATTACACTAATAAAATAATTTAAATGATGTATCTATAACCTAAAGAGAAGAATATGAATTTATTCGACAAAACACGCATAAGAACAAAAGGTAATAAACACCTGAATAACAAGTAGTAATGAAATATTACTAATAAGAAGCTAAGAATATGACCATATATGATATCATAAAAATGCGTATGATTCTGGAATAAGTCAATAACATTATTTAAATAATTATACAGTAGGTTAGGACACTTACGAAGCAAATCGGACCTAAGGTATGGGACGTATCACAATCTCATTTTTATCAGAGATTGTTTATACTTTGAAATTTACTGAGGTGAATTTTATCATACACATCCATGTTTCCTCAATATGTAATATTTACATCATTATACAATAGTATATATCCAATTTTACCCTTTGGTGAGTTTTTAGTAAAATATATGAAAGGAATCTTTTGTCGTTTTTCGTACGAGGTACTTTTTGACATTTCCAACAAAAGTACGTAGAATAATGTTTTCTTTTAACTTATACGGCATGAATGGATTTTTAAAACATTATTTCCAAGAATCTTCCCTTACAATTTTTCAAGTTTATTTTTAATCAACTTCTTTTAGTTTAGAATTTTATGACATGTTAATAAAGGAAAAGTGTTTTTGAAGTAGAAAGGATATTTTCCTCAAGAATGGAGTTCAAGTGTTTTATCAAAATTATTTTCCATCTAAGATAGTAAAGGGTTATATTTCTATCCATATTATTACATTGATTTGATTATGTTGTGATGGAATTATTTTTATGAATTCCTTTATCTTATATGAGTTGTTTTATGATGTCACGATGTTTAAGATTCCCATTTTTATTACATGGGTTATGCTATGATGTATGGTTTATGATTTTGTGGCACACATAAGAATGGTATCATTATGAGATGGGTGGGACCTATATCTCCCTCCAATGCATTGGGTAAAGATTTTATATCTCATGAGATAGACATGGCTGGAATGGAAGGTTATACCGGTTCAGTGAAACAGGACTGAAACGAGGAGTGAACTCGGTTCATAAATGAACTTTTTCCACTAAGATAGTCTTGGAAATGAGTCTTGACTAATAAGAAATGATTCTCAATGATTATGTGTGTATGACACAATGTTTCATGTTTTAAGTTATGATTATTGGGATTCCATTTCACTCCTATGATTTATCCCATGTTATGAAATTATGATCTCTTTTGTAGGTTATGATTTCCAAAATTTATGTTCTTATGTATATGATGCGATTGATATTTATTTTGTTTACCCTTACTGAGCATCTGAGCTCACCCTTTTGTATGTTTTATTTCTCCAGGTCAGGAAGAAGGTTATTAAGTAGGATATTCCAAAAAGGGACTCTAGATATGATGAAATAAATGGGAGGAAAAGTAGATGCTTTATGAACCAGTTGTTTATGCTTTCCAGTTTCTAAACACACTATACCTATACGGTCCTTTCAAGGTTTTGTTATATGTTGTAATAACTATGCTTCAATTTTTAAGTAATAACAATTTATGTAAAGTATGGGTCATTATAATAGTGGTGAAATGTAATCCCAATAATCATAACTTAAAACATGAAACTTTGTGTCATACACACATAATCATAGAAAATCATCTCATTTTAGTCAAGACTCATTGCCAAGACTATCATAGCGGACAAAGTCCATTACTGAACCGAGTTCACTCCTCATTCCAGTCCTGTATCACTGAACTGGATTAAATTGTCGTTCTAGCCATGTCTATCTCATGAGATATAAATATTTACCCAATTAATTTGAGGGAGATATTGGTCCCATCCATCTCATAATGAAACCGTTCTTATGTGTTCCACAAAATCATAAATCATACATCATAGAAAATCCCATGTAATAAAAATGGGATTCTTAAACATCATGCCATCATAACATAATCCATATAAGAAAAAATGACATCATAAAATTAATTTCATCATAACATAATAAAATCAATGTAAAAATAGGTATATAAATAGAACCCTAAATTATATTATTTGGAAAATAATTTTGATGTAACACTTGGACTCCATTATTGAGGAAAATATCCTTTTTACTTCAAAAACATTTTTTCCTTTCTTAAAATTTCTTACAATTTTAATCTAAAAGAATTTGATTAAAAATAAGCTTAAAAACTTGTAAAATAATCTTCATGGAAATAATTGTCTAATAAATAATAAAAATCCATTCATTCCGTATAAGTTAAAAAACATTATTCTCGTACTTTGGCCGGATAAGTCAAAAAAGTACCTCGTACTAAAAATGACAAAAGATTCCTTTCATATATTTTACTAGAAACTTACCAATGGGTAAAATTTGATTTAAAAAATTTTAGGAGGATATAGATAATATTAAATATTGAGAAAACATGGATTTTGATGATAAATATTCCCCAGTAAATTCTGAAGTATAAAGAATCTCGGATAAAAATTGAGATTGCGAGATTTTCCCTTACCTTAGGTCTGATTTGCTTTGTACGTGTCTGAACCTCCTGTATAATGATTTAAATAATTTAATTGACTTATTCCAGAATCATACTAATTGTTATGATATCATATATGGTCATATTCTTAGCTTCTTATTAGTAATATTTCATTGTTACTTGTTATTCGGGTGTTTATTGCTTTATCTTCTTATGTGTGTTTTGTCGAATAAATTCTTATTATTATTTTTAGGTTATATATAACTCATTTACAGAATGGTATTAGTGTAATATATATCATATTTACTCATTAAATTAATTTATATAATCATTGTTCATAGAAGATCATGTAGAACGAGTCGCATCACATCGTGGAGACGGTATGTCGTACGTATGCACGAGCGATGATATTGTTCCCATGATCGTGGAATTGTATTGATGTGTATGTATACAATTTCAGAATCAATATAAATTTACAATAAACATATATAGCTATTATTTACACATTTATATCCATCCAAGTAAGGTTGTGGTGGAAAACAGATTACACCACGGCATGGAGATGGTAATCCGTACGTACGCACATGCGGTGATTTCATTTTTTGTAGCATGGATAGAAGGTGAAATAGGGTTGTTTCATATTTATAATAACATATCAGTATATTATTGATACTGATTTTATTACTTCATAATGAAACAACAAATGAAGAAGGGGTAGAAGAAGAAATAAATTTGAATGAATTGGTAATGGATATTACCTCTTCTTCGACACGCCTTTTTGAAATCTCTTCTTAGGGCACTAAGGTTGGACTTTAAAGAAGACTAGGACCTCTTGGATGTTTATAGAAAAGTGGATAAGAGAAATTTTCAGGGGTTTTTAAAGCTTGAAGGCTCAAATTGTTGTAAGGAGTAGAGGGAGGAGGTGCTCTTTTATAAGGGAGGAGAGGGGCACCTTTGGAATTATAAGAAATATTAATTTATAATAAATTCCAACCCCACATAAAAACCTCCAAAAATGACTCCAATATGAATATTAGATGAGATGGGGTTGTAATCTCATCATCCAATAAAATTTAGAAAATTTGGGAATTTATTTTAAACATTATCAACATGATTTATCCTAATATAATCTATTTAATTTTATTTGTGGTAATAACATTCTAAATTTTAAACCATTATAAATAATTACATATATGTTGTAAATTGTCCATAATTGTATTCTTTATTACATTGTCTACCATATATATTTTAATTTACAATTTTTAAATATTTTTGTGATTTTTAAACAATTTTATAATATGTAATTTCTATAAATTAACAATAGTGTCAATTTTGACACTATTCATTTATTTGAGTTTAAATAAAATATATACAGAAGATATGTTCTAAATAAAATATTTAATATATTTATAACATGTCATTTTTATATATAAAATTAGTGTAGCACAATAAATACTTCATATAATATTTATTTTTATACTTTTAAAATCATTTATTTGATATTTCAATCAATAAAATAATTTCAACATCACTATTGTGTCATAATTAATGAAAATTATTTAATCCCTAGAAATTATAAATAAATTCATATGATGTATATAATTTTATTATATTTATGGATACTATTCATTTTTTTATGTTTCATGAAGTTTATCACTAAATTAAAATTATTATATTTATAATATTTAAGAGAGTGACATGTTGTCACTTTCTTTGGTTTTAATAATAATTATATTATTTCATGGTCAAAAGTCCATTAAATGAATCTAGTACAACCCATAGGTGATATAGTTCGACTTTTATTCATCCAATAGTATTTTGGAAAGTGTTAGGGTAATTTTATTATCTTATATTTACCCTTAATTACCTGATTTACCTTTAAGTGCAGTAAATAAAAATTATTGTAGTTACTATTCATAATCTCAAAAAAATAAAAGTAAACTATTAACATAATTTGGACCCACTGAATCCAAATATAGAATCCATATTTCAAAATTCAAAACACATAATTTGCAGTAATTAATTTAAAATTAATCCCATTGTTAATCAAATGGGTTTTTAAAAGTTAAAACATTGCCAAAGATTGAAATGTTTTTACCTATGAATTCAATGTAAAATTAATGATAATGACATAAATTATATTAAATGTTAAAAATATATTCTATTTATACTTTAAAACCATAAAATATTATAATTTAACCATATAACTTATTGCGATGAAAAAAGTTGTTTTTAATTAAAATATAGCGTGTTTTTACTATTCATTAAAATATGAATGTTATCAGAATAATATGAAACTTTTACCCAAAGTAAATTTTTATATCCTGATTCCAAAGAAGAATTTTATTTTGTCAAATTGAACTTATAAACATGTCAAAACCTGATTTAAAGTTGGTGTGCCATCAAAAGGTGACAAAAATGCATTTTTTTAAAAATACTTATTTTACCCAAAAAATTATTTTTTTATCATAACATGTTCTAGAAAATATGTAAGATGAATAATAATGTTATAAATTTAAAATTCAGTTAATACTATTCATAACGGCTATTTTATAATATAATAATAATATATCATTGTTTAGTGGTACTCAGTATTGCGTACTACACACGTTATTGAGGAAGGTTGCGATTGTGTGTAACGCAAGAAAAGCTAGTGGTGTGTGCCGTGAAAGATCACTTTGATGTTTCCTATAACATAAGACATAAAAAAATATACTTCTCATAAAATATCATGGTGTTACATTCTATCCCCCTTAAAATGAATTTCTCCCTCGAAATTCGTCACTTCATAACAAATAGATGAGGATACCTCTCCCTCATCATATCCTCACGCTCCCATATAGATTCTTCTAATTGGTTGTTCCTCCATAAAACTTTCACCAAACTAGTGCTCTTGTTCCGTAGAACTTTTTATCTATGATCCATAATCTCTATCGGCTATTCTTCATAAGAATGATCTTGCTCCAGCGGTACAACTTCTGAGTTGAGTACATGTGAAGGATTGGTTATGTACTTTTTCAGGAGAGATACATGGAACACATCGTGAACATGAGAGAGATTTGGTGGAAGCACCCATTGGCAAGCTACCTTCCCAACATGATCCAGTATTTCGAAAGGACTGATATACCTAGGGCTCAACTTTCCCTTCTTTCCAAATCTCATTACTCTCTTCCAAGGAGATATTCATAAGAACACTTTATCACCGACCACAAACTCTAGGTCTTTTCTTCAGTTGTCGGAATAACTTTTTTGTCAACTCTGAGCTGCTTTTATGTGCTTTTGAATATTTCATACCTTTTCTGCCATATCATAAACAATATTAGGTCCTAATAGCTTTCTTTCCCCAACTTTATCCCAGCAAGTTGGAGTTCGGCATTTCTTTCCATAGAGAGCTTCATAAGGAGCCGTCTGAATGCTCGAGTAAAATCTATTTTTATAAAAATATTCCACCAAAGGTAGGTGTTGATCCCAACCTCCTTTAAAATCCATAGAGAACTATCTCAACATGTATTCTTGAGTTTGAATTCTTCTCTCAGACTGACCGTCTGTCTGAGGATGATAAGAAGTGCTGAAAATCAACTCTATATCTAGAGTATGCTGAAGACTTTGCCAGAACTTAGAGTTAAGCCTCAGATCCCGATCAGATATAATTTAAAGTGTTACTCCATGAAATCTTACCACTTCTTTATATATATCCTGGAAATATGATCCATAGATAAATCTTCTCTAATAGCAATGAAGTGTGCCGACTTCGTAAGACGATCAACTATGACCCAAATAGCATTATTGCCTTTGGATGTTTCAGGAAGTCCAGGGACAAAGTCCATAGTGATGTTTTCCCATTTACATTAGGGTATGGGTAATAATTGTAACATCCCCTTAGACTTATGTCTCTCAGCTTAAACTTGCTGGCAAACCAAGCATCGAGAGACATATTCCGCAAAATCTCTTTTCATGCCATCCTGCTAGAAGTACTCTTTCAGGTCCCTATACATCGTCATGCTTTCAGGATGAATAGAGAAGGAATAACTATGACCCTCATCCAACGGCTCCTTCTTTAATTCTGGGATGGGAGGAACACAAACCCGATTCCTGAACCTTATTATCCCATCACAATAAAGGTTGCATTCAGGAAAATTTCTCACCTTATTCTGTAACTCTAAATCTTTTTTTTGTGCCTCTTTAATCTTCACATGCATAGATGGATGAACATTCATTTGAGAAAATAAGATTTTCCCCCTTATATTATAATTCCAAGATCCATCCTTTGTAAATCCATAAACATTAGATCTTTTTTGATCCTCATCATGGATAAGCTAGCATGGTCTTGTCGACATAATGCATCTGCCACCTTGTTTGCATTCCTAGGGTGATAATGAATTAAAAAATTGTAATCCTTAATCAGATCCAACCATCTTCTTTGGGAAATATTCAGATACTTTTGTGTCAAACTATATTTTAAACTTTTATGATCAATATAAATATCACACCTTTCACCATAAAGATAATGCCTCCAAATCATTAATGTAAAGATTACCGCAGCTAACTCCAAATCATGAGTTGGGTAATTTTGATCATTGATTTTCAACTATCGTGAGGCATAGTCTATCACCATATCATTTTGCATGAAAACACACCCCAATCCCTTTTTGGATGCATCACTGTAGATCACAAACCTTTCTCCACTACAAGGCAGTGTGAGCGCAGGTGCACTGGATAACCTTGAAATTCTCTTCACACTCCTCCATCCACTCGAACTTAACTCCTTTTCGAGTCCACCTGGTGAGTGGATTGGATAATTATTAAAAATCTTTCACAAAACGACGATAATATCCATCCAAACCAAGAAAACATCAAATCTCAGTTATTTTGTTGGTCTCGACCATCTTTCAATAACCTCTGTTTTTTCTGGATCCACAGATATCCCCTCTTTTGAGATTATTTGACCCAAAAATGCAACTATTTTAAGCCAAAATTCACACTTGGTAAATTTGGAATAAATATTCTCCTTTCTCAGGGTCTTGAATACAATTCTCATGTGATCTTTATGTTCTTCCTTTCTCTTTGAATAGAAAAGAATATCATCTACAAAGACTACCACAAAATGATCACGATAGTCTCTAATGACTCTATTCATTAGATCCATGAAGATAGCAGGGGCATTAGTAAGACCAAATGGCATCACTATAAATTCATAGTTTTCATACCTTGTACAGAAATCCGTCTTTAGTATATCCTCTTTAATGAACCTTAATTGATGATACCCTGAATGAAGATCAATCTTGGAAAATTATTGAGCTCCACATAGTTAGTCAAATAAGTCATCAATGCGTGGGAGAGGATATTTGTTCTTGATAGTGATCTTGTTAAGTTCTCGATAATCAATGCAGAGTCTCATTGATCCATCTTTCTTATTAACAAATAGAACAGGTGCTCCCCAAGGTGACGCACTAGGTCGTATGAATCCTTTATCAAGATTCTCTTGGAGTTCCTTCTTCAATTCCTGCAACTCAATTGGGTTCATTCTATAAGGTGTATTTGAAATGGGCATAGCACCCGGTATGAGTTCTATTGAAAACTCAACTTCACGATTTGGTGGAAGAACTAGAAGTTCCTCCAGAAAGACGTCATCAAACTCATGTAAAATGGGTCTATTCTTAATTGGGATTTTCTCTCCAACCATTTGAGATAAATAACCTTCATTTATTGGAATCAAGACCCATAAGATGGAAGAAATTTCCACTGGAAGGTTATATTCATCCTTGCATCGATAGATGATAGTAGATTGATCGGGAATATTAAATATTATTTCCCTTTTGTAAATTGATATGAGCTCCGTATAAAGAAATCCAATCCATTCCAAGAATCACATCAAATTCCACTATAGGAAGGATCACAATATTTACAGGAAGAACTTTCCCAAAAACTTCAATCGTAGAAGAATTATAAACTTTTCATGTGACTGTTGTTCTATTAGGAGTTGTCACAGCTAACTCAACATCTATTTGTTAAGGTAATACGGCGATAACCATAGAAAATTCTTTAGAAATAAAAGAGTGGGTGGATCTAGAATCAATTAAAACATTTTATACTTTAGATTGTATGGTAAGTGTACCTTTCACCACTTCGTTATCGTACTCCACATCTCCGATATTAATTGCATGTGACTTTCCTTTGTCATTGGCCTTAAGAGTTTGTTGACGTCGATTATCATCCACAACCCTTGGATTTGGGAATTGATTGGCATAATTCCCCATCTCCTTGCACTTGAAACATTGAAGTGTATGAGGTTCATTCTGTGTATCCCTTTACTTTTTTGCATTATTATATATCTTCTTCCCATTATTTCAACATTCAACTACCTGATGACCTTCTTTTCCACACTTAAAACATTTTATTGTCCCTTTAAGACAATTCCCTCCATTTTTCTTTCCACAATTTGAGCATAATAAAAAACCCATCTTCTTTTCAGTTTGGTCTTTAGATTTTCCTTTGAATTCCATTTTCCTCTTCTTATCAAACCTATATGACTGATGGGTTACTCTAATCTCCATCACAACCTTGAGAGCACATGGAACAATTTCCGTGTAGCTATTTAAGTCCCTTACGGCTAACTCCCTTCGAAGTCTTGGTTTTAAGTCACTAAAGAATCGATCGATTTTACTCTTAGGTTGGATAATAATTCCGGAAGCGTACCTTGAAAGTCTTGTAAAATTTTCTTCGTAGGTACCAAAAGATTCTTTATCCTTTTGATTCAGTTCAAGATACTCCTTCTCCGTATTTGTTCGAAGAATACGAGGGAATTACTTATTGAAAAATAAGTTCTTCAACTCGTCCCATTCCATGGACTCAATTTCATATCTTTGCCTCGTATTCTTGATAAGATTCCACCATTGATCAGCATGAAATTCCAAAAAATACACTGCTAAGATGACTTTGTCATGTTCAGAACATTGTAGAACTGAAAATATCTTTTCAGTGGTACTAATCCATTGTTCAGCCACTAATAGATCAGAAGACCCACTGAATGAAGGTGGACGCTGCCTCATGAAGGATTCAACAAAATGTTGCTCCTTATTTTGTTCGTTTGGAAGTCCTATATGGTTCATAGCTTGAGAAATTTGTGTGAGCATGGCTTCAATATTTTTCATTCCAGCTCCCATAATGTTTGGTTTCTTAGGGGGAAAATCATTGCATTGGTCGTCGCATTCAACATTAACACAGTTCCTTCGGGTTCTAGCCATCGACTAAAACCAATGAGCATAGTGTGAGAAACACTAATCATAATAGGAAAATCACATAATCAAGAATAAAATTTTACACTTAAGGTCTTATCATAGGTTATTCATGGCCATTTCTAAAACACTAATATTGTGTTCTATGCTTAGACATATCTCTAGGTTTCTTACTAGGGCTTTCACATCCTAGTTTCCAAAATTTGACTATACATTTACTCTGATACCAACTATAACGACCCATACTTTACATACATTGTTATTACTTCAAAATTGAAGCACACTTATTACAACACATAACAAAACCATGAAAGGACCGTATAGGTATAGTGTCTTTAGAAATTGGTAAACATAAACAACTGGTTCATAAATCATATACGTTGTCTCTCATTTATTTCATCATATCTAGACTCCCTTTTTAGTATATCCTGCTTAATACCCTTCTTCCTGACCTGAGGAGAAGAAAACATACAAAAGGGTGAGCTCAAATGCTCAGTAAGGGTAAACAAAAGAAATATCAATCATATTATATTCATAAGAACATAACATTTTGAATATATTAACCTACAAAAGAGATCATAATATCATAACATGGGAAAAATCATAATGGTGAAATGTAATCCCAATAATCATAACTTAAAACATGAAACATTATGGCATACACACATAACCATAGATAATCATTTCATTTTAGTCAAGACTCATTGCCAAGACTATCATAGCGGACAAAGTCCATTACTGAACTGAGTTCACTCCTCGTTCCAGTCCTATATCACTGAACTGGATTAACTTGTCGTTCCAGCCATGTCTATCTCATGAGATATAAATATTTTCCCAATGCATTTGAGGGAGATATAGGTCCCAGCCATCTCATAATGAAACCATTCTTATGTTTTCCACAAAATCATAAATCATACATCATAGCAAAACCCATGTAATAAAAATGGGATTCTTAAACATCATGCCATCATAACATAATCCATATAAGATAAAAGGACATCATAAAATTAATTCCATCATAACATAATCAAATCAATGTAAAAATAGGGATAGAAATAGAACCCTATATTATCTTATATGGAAAATAATTTTTATAAAACACTTGGACTCCATTATTGAGGAAAATATCCTTTCTACTTCAAAAACATTTTTCCTTTATTAACATGTCTTAAAATTTTAATCCAAAATAAGTTGATTAAATATAAGCTTGAAATCTTGTAAAATAATCTTCATGGAAATAATTATCTATGAAATCATAAAAATCCATTCATGCTGTATAAGATAAAAAACATTCTTCTCATACTTTGGCCGGATAAGTCAAAAAAGTACCTCGTACTAAAAATGAAAAAAGATTTCTTTCATATATTTTACTAAAAACTTACCAATGGGTAAAATTAGATTTAAAAAAAATTATGAGGATAGAAATAATATTACATATTTAAGAAACATGGATGTGGATGATCAATATTCTTCAGTAAATTCTGAAGTATAAACAATCTCGGATAAAAATTGAGATTGTGAGATTCTCCCTTACATTAGGTCTGATATGCTTTGTACGTGTCCGAAACTCCTGTATAATGATTTAAATAATTTCATTTATTTATTCCAGAATCATACTCATTGTTATGATATCATATATGTTCATATTATTAGCTTCTTATTAGTAATATTTCATTGCTACTTGTTATTCGGGTGTTTATTGCTTTATGTTCTTATGTGTGTTTTGTCGAATAAATTCTTATTCTTATTTTTAGGTTATAGATAACTCATTTCCAGAATTTTATTAGTTTAATATATATCATATTTACTCATTCAATTTATTTATATAATCATTATTCAATTAAGATCATGTAGAACAAGTCGCATCACATCGTGGAGACGGTAGGCCGTACGTACGCTCGAGCGATGATGTCGTTCCCATTATCGTGGAATTTTATTGAAGTGTATGTATAATATTTCAGAATAAATATCACTTTACAATAATCATATATAGTTGTTCTTTACACGTTTATATCCATCCATGTAAGGTGGTGGTGGATAACAGATTACACCATGGCATGGAGACGGTATTACATATGTACGCACGCGCGGTGATTTCGTTTTCCGTAGGATAGATAGAAAGGGAAATAGGGTTGTTTAATATTTATAATAACATATCAGTATATGAGTGATACTGATTTTATTACTTGATAATGAAACAATTAAATAAGAAGAAGTATAAGAAGAAATAAATTTGAAAGAATTGGTAATTGATATTACCTTCTACCCGACACGCCTCTTTGAAATCTCCTCTTAGGGCACTAAGATTGGTCTTTGAAAAAGATAAGGACCTCTAGGATGTTTATAGGAGAGTGGAGAAGAGAAATTCACAGGGTTTGGTCGATCTTGAAGGCTCAATGTGGTGTGAGAAGGAGAGGGAGTAGGTTCCCTTTTATAAGGGAGGAGAGGGGCACCTTTGGAATTATAAGAAATATTAATTTATAATAAATTACAACCCCACTTAAAAACCTTCAAAAATGACTCCAATACGAAGCCTAGATGATATAGGGTTGTAATATCATCAGAAAATAAAATTTAGACAACTTGAGAATTTATTTTAAACATTATCAACATGATTTATCCTTATATAATCTATTCAATTTTATTTGTGGTAATAATATTCAAAATTTTAAATCATTATAAATAATTACTTTAATGTTGTGAATTATCCATAATTGTATAAGTTATTAAATTTTAGACCATATTTATTTTAATTTACAATTTTTAAATATTTTTGTGATTTGTAAACAATTTTATAATATGTAATTTCTATAAATTAACAATAGTGTCAATTTTGACACTATTCATTAATTTGAGTTTAAATAAAATATATACAAAAGATATGTTCGAACTAAAATATTTAATAGATTCATAATATGTAATTTTTATCTTTAAAATTAGTTGACCACATTAAATAGTTCATATAATATTTATTTTAATACTTTTAAAGTCATTTATTTGATATTTCAATCAATAAAATAATTTCAACATCAATATTGTGTCATAATTAATGATAATTATTTAATCCTTAAAAATTATAAATAAATTCATATCATGTAGATAATTTTATTATATTTCTGTAGACTATTCATGTTCGAAGTTTCATGAACTTTATCACTAAATTAAAATTATTATACTTATAATATTTAAGAGAGTGACATGTTGTCACTTTCTTTGGTTTTAATAATAATTATATTATTTCATGGTCCAGAGTCCATTAAATGAATATAGTCCGACCCTTAGGTGATATGGGTCGACTTTTATTCATCCAATAGGATTTTGGGAAGTGTTAAGGTAATTTTATAATCTTATATTTACCCTTAATTACCTGATTTACCTTTAACTTCAATAAATAAAAATTACTGTAGTTACTATTCATAATCTCAAAAAAAAATAAAAGTAACCGATTAACATAATTTGGACCCACTGAATCCAAATATGGAATCCATTTTTCAAAATTCAAAACACATATGTTGTAGTAATTAATTTAAAATTAATCCCATTGTTAAGCAAACAGGTTTTTAGAAGTTAAAATATTGCCAAAGATTGAAATATTTTACCTATTAATTCAATGTAAATTAATTCTAATGACATAAATTATATTAAATGTTAAAAATATCTTCTATATATACTTTAAAACCATTCAATATTATAATTTAACCATATAAATTATTGTGGTGAAAAAGTTGTTTTTAATTAAAATATAGCGTGTTTTTACTATTCATTAAAATATGAAAGTTATCAGAATAATATGAAAAATTTACCCAAAGTAATTTTTTATATCCTGATTCCAAAGAATAATTTTATTTTGTCAAACTGAACTTATAAACATGTCAAAAACTAGATTTAAAGTGGGTGCGCCATCAAAAGGTGACAAAACTGCTTTTTTTGAAAAATACATATTTTAACCGAAAAATTTATTTTGTTCTCATAAAATGATCTAGAGAATATGTAATATGAATAATAATTTTACAAAATTTAAAATTCAGTTAATACTATTAATAACGGCTAGTTTATGATATTATAATAATATATCATTGTTTAGTGGAACTAGGTATTGCGTACTACACATGTTATCGAGGAAGGTCGTGATTTCGTGTAACGCAAGCCAAGCTAGTGTTGTGTGCCATGAAAGATTTATTTGATGTTGAGTATAACATAAGACATAAAAAAATATACTTCTCATAAAATATCAGGGTGTTACAATCTCAATTCATTTTAAATAATAGACTAGTATATAAGCATTATAACTTGTGTTAGGTCCAAACCATGGTATATACGCATCTCAATATGTTCTAGGGTCAGAACCTAGTATATAAGCATCTCAGAATGTGTCAGGGTCAAAACTCGGTTTACAAGCATCTCAGCATGTTACAGGGTCATAGTCTGATATAAAAGCATCTTTGCATGTCAAAGGTTCAACACCAAATATATAATCATCTCAGTATTTCCAAGGTCAGAACCTGATATATAAGCATTACAAAATGTGTCACAATTGAATATCACAACATCAAGAATATTAAAATATTACCACATAAGACAAAATGGAAAATTCTTCTAATTACCTTTTGTCTTTAAATTTACCCATTATTCCAATTAATCAATTAAGATATTTTCCATAGTGAATCGATATCAAGAAATCACCAAAAGAAAATTTTGTGCTATAAATCATAATTAATCCATTTAGAATTAATTATTTTCAAGGGTTTACTCACCCAATATGTAGCCATAATTCAATTCACTTCATCAACTGAATCCAAAATAATACAATGAATAATATAACATTTTATTATCATCATTCTATTAAATTAATTAATTATTGTGCACATGAATCATCACAATCACAATATTGAATGTCCTTAGAAATTGAAAATCAGACCATATGGTTAATATTTAAACTCGTTACCTTTACTCAGTGAAGAAAAAAATAATTAAAATGGAAAAATACATCTATAATGATGGTTCATATGATTTTATGGAAAACCTAGACCATAACTAATTAATATCAAAACCAACAATGATTATGGTCGTAGATTTACACCGTAATGATTGGGGAATAAAGGGAGAGAAGAGAATACCTAAAAAACTTCTTACAAAGAATTTATTTCTCAAAATAAATATGTTAAAGGTATGGAAGTCTTCTAAGATCCCCAAGAAACCTCCATAGGGTTTATAAGAGGAGGCTTTATATAGGAATGAAAAAAATCATCCACATGAAACATTTTATATTGTTTCCTAGGAACATACATGTCTTGTAACTCATTTACCAAATGTGCATTTTTTAGATGGATACACTAAAAAACCTATCACCATGTATGAATATTTAATTCTACCTAAAATTAAACATCATGTGATTGGTTAGTGATGTGTAAAAACTTCACATCATGAATGTAACATCTCTAACCCAAAATCCACTAAACTGATGCCCTGAGCCGGGTCGCCACATGACCTCAAGGGTGCCTCTCTGTATACCATAGGTTACTAATTAGTAGTGAGGATCTAGAAAGTCACATGGGAAGATTATACCATCTTTACCAGAGTAATCCATAGTATAAAATTAATATAATAGAATAAATGACATGGAAAACCCAATAAACATGCATAAATAACTAACTTCCTAAAATTGGGTACAAACCATAGCCAATAGTAAATATGAGATGTCATGCTAGTACTACCAAGTAAAAAACCCAAAATAAATATAAATGGAGGAATTCCAAAACCTGTCCTAATTCCAAGCTTGGAACCTCATCCATGTACATCCCAATCCTAACTTAAATCCCAAGCACAGGGCCCTAACACTTATCCTAACCCGCAAAAAAGAAATCTGCTTGGGTACCCAATGGAAGCCTAAGCAGGGTGTGAGTAAAACTTAGTAGGCCACCATGAACTGTGTCTAAAAAATATCTAGTATACTATATAGTGCATTAATGTACTAAATTAATGTCAGATAAATAAGAGAAAAGTAAATAAAAGACAGTGATGATTTCATTTATTTACAATCTTTAACATAACCATTACGAATTTTAGTTCCAAATTAATTGTATAAATATTCTACATTACTTAATTCATTAACAACATGTGTTCGATGGGTTAGGAATTTACATCATTCACCCAATAGATCAAGTAATTAATCACTATGCATAGCAAAATGATCCAATACTTTCTCTCACTAGGGATAAAACAATATAACAAACACATTTTCCTCACCTAGAAGCATCAGTCTGAGAAGAATTAAACTGTAATGGGAATAAATATTTATCTTCTTCTATAACTCTTACATTGTGGGTGGAGTTTAGAGCATCAGTCTAACTCGACCCATGGGAGGAGCCTTAGTCCTTTATCCCACACCCTAAGCCATGAGCACATGCTTATTTATCCACTCACCACACACAAACCATATCACAACCAGACACAACTGATATATATCACAATCATAATTCATAACAATTAACAAAGGAATTAATATTTTTCCATAACCCATTCACATACTTTACATTTACATTACATATCACATTTAGACAAGTTCCCAATCTCATGCCTAACCCAATAAGCATATTCAACAATTCCCTTATATCAACCTATTTCACATATTCATCAATTCCATTATGGTACCCATTTTACATATTTCTCATTTCACATGCCATTACAAATTTAACATTTTCACACTTCAAATTCACTAACTCTCTTATTAATTTCTAACATAATTCATATGTTATTTTACACGATCTCAATTGAAATAATTAGCCCATTTCAATGACATGAAAAACAAAACATTAATCCATTATTAAGTCTAGTAACACTACCAATATTCCACATTTAATTCAACAAACCATATCAACTTGTTCAACAATGGATCTATGTTATCACACAATGATCTTTCACTTTACCAATTCCTAGGTCCTGGAATTTCGTCACACCCCATGGGTGGACATAAATTGGTTAATAAATCCTTGATGCAACCAATGTGGACCATGAGAGGTTCAATCCATATTTTTACATGCCTAATTTACTAAATCTCACCAAATGAATAAAAATCACAATAATGGATAACCAGGAATGAAACTGAACTTGCACAAATGTATAAAAAAACTATGGGATAAAACTTGTAGACCAACGACCTTGAATACATTGAGGAATGCCCTTCTAATCATCCTCTTACATACAGTTTTAAACACCTCTTTAATCCTAAACATAGATTCAAATGGAAAATGAGGTTTTTAGAAATTCAATAGTTGATCTCCCAAGATATAAACCCTAATGTAGAAAAGAGAAGAGTGGAGAGGATTAGACTTGCCCAAAGATTAAATATTCAATCAATGGAACTCCAAACATCCATGAAATAAGGGAGGTATATCTATTGAAAGATTTGGGAGTATTGGTTTTTCCCTAGGGTCAGAAGGGAGGAAATGGGAGTGAATATCATGTGAGGGTCTTAAAATTCCATAGGGAAAAAATATAACTTTTCCAAAATTTAAAGGGAAACATGGTTTAGTTTCATGGTTTTTCAAACCATGAAAAATTCACTATACAAAGGGATCTAGTTCCATAGTTTCCTAGGCAGGACCCCGTGGTTTACAAACCATATGCCAACCATGTGATTTTCCATTGTCAAATGTTACACGGTTTTCCAATGAAGGTCACGCGGTTTACTTAACCATGCGCTAATTATGTGCCTTATAGGGTTTGGATTGGTCTTCCTTCCTTTCATGTCCTAAACCCCCAAAACACCCCTGAGGCCCCTCACTATCAAGAAACATTTCATTATCCCAAAACAAGAGATTGAAACCAAAATTTAAATGTATACATACCTCCACAAAGTTCAGGATCTTACAACTTCCCTACCTTATAATGGCTCATCCCCAATCTATGCTTCCAAGCCTTAATGAGTTTAAGAAGAAAAGTGATTGAAACAAAAAGCCCTCACATCCAACTCCCCTTCCCATGTTTTTTACTGATCATTTCCATGTGTCCATAAGACTTAAACTAAGGGCATAGTCTTCCCCACAAGACATTATGACTATGATCCATAATAAAAACCGGATGCTCCTCAAAGGATGCATCAACCTCAAGATCTACATCCTCAACATTTAAAAAATGAGATGGATTGGGGTGATACTGTAGAAGCTTTAAAAAATTAAAAACATTGGGAATTCCCCTATGCTATTATAGAATATATAATCAGTAATCCACCGATCTGATTCTATCCACAATCTCAAATGGTCCCACGTACCTGGGCACCAACTTTCCTTGTTTTGGAATTCAACAGTGACCCAAACTTGGAGACACCTGAAGAAACACACTATCACCCACCATAAACTCATGATGTCTATAAATTCAATATTTATATGACTTTTTTCTACTCCAGTCAATATTAATGAATTTTTAAATCAATCAAAAAATTTCTAAAGTATCATGCATGAGACTCAATTTAAAAATCTCAGACTCCCCATCTTCTAAATAAAACATCATATATCTACATGGGCTACCGTATATTTCCAAAAAAGGTTCCATCTGAATTATATCTTGAAATTTATTGATGTAGGTAAAATCAATTAGAGATATGTGACTTTCCATAATCCATTGAAATCTAGGAAACAATACCTAAACATGTCCTTCAGCTTTTGAATTGTATGATTTGGCTTCCCATCCATCTAAGAGTGATAAGACATATTCAAGAACACTCGGGTACCAAACACCTTCTATAATCACTACCAGAATCATGATGTGAAATGAAGATCCCTATCCAAAACTATAGTTCTTGGTACACCATGAAACTAGACTATCTATCGAACATATAACTCACCCAAATGATCAATATTTAAAGTATCATTGATCTTACATAAATGGAACACCGTAGTTAACCTCTCCAAAACAACCCAAACTGCATCATTCTTCTGAGGCATACTCAGAATACCCACTAAACTTCCAACATTACATCATCACACTACCACTCGGGAAAGGGAAATGGCTCTAAAAACCACATAGGTGATGATTATCAGTCTTCACCTACTAGAAGATATGGTGTGGGTGAAATATTATATTCAATAAAGACATGAACACATCCAGTTCATTGGTCAACCCAATCATCATCGCCACAAACTCATACAACTCATACATGCTCCAAAAAATATATGTCATATGTCACAAGGTCTCATTCTCAGTTGATGGTATCCCGATCTCAAATCAATCATAGAAAACACCAAATCACACCCTTATCTGGTTAAATCGATCATCAATTTGAGGAAAAGGGTACCTATTATTTACTATCATCAGATTTAGATTTCTATCATTGACACAAAACCTCAATTATCTATCATCATTCTTGGATAATACAATAGGAGATCTCCAAGGTGATGTACTAGGAAAAATGAACCCCTTATACTCCAACTCCCCCATTTGGACCTTAAGTTTCTAGAGTTTTATCAAATCCATTCTATATGGTGGATTGGAAACCAGTTCTACCCCTAGAAGCAACTCGATTGTAAACTCAACATCTCTCTTGGGTGGTAGCCCGGATAAGTCCCTAGAAAACACATCCAAAAATTGATCCACTATGATAGGGAGGGTTGATTACTCCATTCCTTCTTCATGTAGAACAAGACAAGGCACTTGGGCTGTGAGTTCTCATAATTGATGGAAAATTGGTTCTATATGTTCTACATGAACATCACACTCACCACGAAGTACACAATTTTCTCCATCAAGAGATGTAAATGTTACACGATGTCAGTAATATTCTATATGGGATTGGTAAAAAATAGGTCAGTCCATACACAAGATCAGTTCAAAACTTGACATCTTGAGGGAAATAAATTCCATAGGGAATGATAACCACCAACCGCCAAAGTCTAACCTTACATTGTATGATATCCTCATCTCTCATACCCAATGGTGTATCAGTTGACATAACCCAACATGAACATTACATGGTTAGGACCAACACAACTAAAAACAATGTTGGAATAAAGGAATGTGTGTCACTTGTGGAAAATAAAGATCTATAGAGCATGGAAGATATAAGAATCATGTCTAGAATGGTAGATGTTCCAGCCTCACCACCTCTAGGTGCAGACTGAACTATGTGAAGATGACCTACCCCTCTACACTAAGTTACAGCCTGAGTACCTTGAATTACACTACCATAAAAGTATGAAATATATCTCATTGAAGTTCCAAATACACCACCTCTAAGAGTACTCACCATGGACCTCAAATTACCTACATATAAGGGGTAACATACCCCCTACCTACACAGGGAATCTTCCTTTGACCTCCATCATTACCCAGCTAATGAGGGTTCTTATAGAACCTCTATATATGTCCCAACATTCTACAAAAAAAATCACTCAACTGGTGGTCAAGGACATGGGCCTCGCAAGTTCCCCATCCAACCACACCGGTAATAGAACACTGGATCACCACATTGAGATATTGTACCTCTCTTTTGAATACTTTTATCACTTTCTCCCAATTCAAAATTCCAAAAACGATGCTTCCTTCCCATGGAAGTTGTACCACTTGTCCACCCAGCCGCCACCATAAGTACGCCACATGAATCTCCCTTCAGGTTCTCTTATAAGATAGCGTTTTGGTATACTACCTCTATACACTTTGTCAAACATAATATATTCACCTAGGACCAGATATTGTGTATAAGAAGATATTGGAAACGTTCTACTGTAGTCGCCTCATCCCCTACCAATCTCAAAATTAATCGGATCAAGTCAGTGAAATTACTACCATAATCCATTACTAAAACAACCCCTAGGTCAAACTCGAAAACTATGTAGACTTCTCCTACCTCATATTCTATGGGTAGTAGTGCTCAAGAAACTATTCATGAATATATTTCCATCCCATTATTTCTTCCTGGTTTTTTGGATGTATAATTATCCAAAAATGGTTTTCCTGGCCCCATTACATATAGGTTTCTAACATGATTTGATTCTCGGAAGGATTATCTAGGTGATCGATAATATTCTAGATGGACTCTATCAAGAATGTGGCTACCTTTATTCCACCCTCTCTGGTAAAGTTTGGAGGGTACTGCAGCTGAAACTGCCTAGTCAACTCAAACAAAATTGGTGCAACCTGCCTTGGGTATCCTTCTTTCCTCTGCATAGAAAGAAAAATGTTCTCATGAAACTACTATTCCATATTTTCTTGAACCACTTGATCTTCATTCTCCACTGATGTGGTATAATTCTCGTCAATTTCCTCTTATCTCCCAGTAGAAACACATCTTCATGGTGGCATTTCTCTACAATTCTAAACACAAGCTTTAGAACCCAAACCATAAATCTTCCAAAAAATAAAAATGAAATCTCACCACTATCCATAAACAAACAATTTTACATACACTTTTCAAAAATTAATCTTCACATCTCATAAACAACCATCAACCATCCCTACTGTGGTCCAGGGATAAAATGGGTAAACTAACATAAATGGTTATAAATCTTAACTTCGACACTATTTCAAAATTATTCCCACTTCACAACTTACTTTAATAAAATTTTAAATCACATTAAATTCTTTGTTAAGAACAAATATTTAATCATTAATCTGAATTTTATTTCCATTTTTACACATTTTAATCATTTCATTGGACACTATTTTTATCAATTTCAATGGAATCATATGAATTCTACTCTTCATGTCTCGCACACCCACCTCATGTATGTACTTACCCTAATGCATGTCACTTGTATAGTTAGGTTCCTTGAATTATGCTTCAATGAAAAACCTTTTTCCATTATGTACATTAGTGTAATATCATAAACCTATCACATCACATAACAAGTTCATCACCCAATAGTGATATATCATTAAATGTAACAACGTTCAACAAGAACAACAATTCCGACCATGGGTTGCTTGGGTTTCCCTCTAACTTGGGATAGATACTCCCAAAAATGATCTCATTAATAAGGCCTAAAACCTTCATAACCTCATATCTATAATCCCCAAATAGTAAGGCACAAAAAAGACCTCCTATTATACAACTATGTAATGACCCCGGCCTGAAATCCATTAAACTTCTTCCCCAAGTTGGGTCACCACATGACCTGAAGATCACCTCCTTATATGCCAGTGGTTTTAAACTAGTAGCCAGGGTCTATAAAGTAACATGGGGATACTATACCATTTTTACTAGAGTATTCTATAGTAGAAAATAAATATAATAGTGGAAACGACATGGAATAACCAATGAACATGCATAAATAACTAACTTCCCAAAATTGGGTACAAACCATTGCCAATAGTAAATATGTCATCTCATACTAATAACGCCAAGTGAGGAAACCTCAAAATAAATACAAACAGTGGAATCCCAAAACGTTCCTGACTCCAAGCCCAGAACTTCACCCATATACAATCCAATCCCAAATCTACTCCCAAACACGGGGCCTCTTCCCTTATCCTAACCAGAAAACATGAAATTTTCTTGGGTACCCAATGGTGTCTGGAGTAGGGTGTGAGTACAACATAGTAGGTCACCTCCAATGGTGTTTAAAAAATATCTAGTCTAATAGATAGTGCATGTAGGTACTAAATAAATGGCAGGTAAATAAGAGAAAAGTAAATAAAAGACAGAGTGGATTCCATTAATTTTCCATCATTACCTTAACCATTACTAAACTTAGTGCCAAATTTATTGTTCACATGGTCTTAATTACCTAATTAATTATCAACATGTGTTCCATGAGTTAGGAATTCCCATAATTCTCATAAGGGATCAAGGAATTAATCACTATTCATAAGGAAATAATCTAAGTCCCAATCTTACTATGGATAACACAACACAACGAACACATTGTCCTCACCTCGAAGCATCTGTCTGGGTAGAATGCAACCATTAGTGGAATAGAGCTCCATAACCTTCCAAAACCCATGGATTCTTGGAGGAGTGTAGAGATTCGGTCTAACTCCACCCGTAGATAGAGCCTCGGTCCTTTATCCCACACCCCAAGCCACGTGAACATGCTTATTTATCCATTCACCACACACAAACCATATCAAAACAAAACACAATTAATATATATCACAATAATAATTAATAAAAATAAAAATTGGAATTAATATTATTCTATAAATCTTTAACACATTTTCCATTTACATTACATAACCAATTTATTCAAATTCTAATTCTAATTCTTATCTCACTAAGCATATTCAACAGTTCCCTTATATCAACCCATTTCACATATTCATAAATTCCCTTATGAGAACCCATTGAACATATTTCTTATTTCACATTCCATTGTTAATTCAACATTTTCACCATTTCATATTCACTAACTCTCTTTGGTATTTATAACATAATTCATAAGTTATTTGATAAGATCTCAATTAACCTAATTATCCCATTTTTGTGCCATGCCAAACAACCCCTTAATCCATTATCTAATCTAGTCACACTACCAATATTCAACTTTCAATTCAACTAAACATATAAAAATGTTCAACAAGGGATATAAGTTATCACAAATGATATTTTACTTACTTTACTAATTTATAGGGCTAGAAATGTTGATGCACCCCATGGGTAGACCTAAATCAGTTAATAAATCCTTGATGAATCCCGCGAGGACCATGAGATGTTCAATTTATTATTTAGATGAATGATTTAATAAATATCACCATGGGAGTAAAAATCACAACAATTTATAACCATGAACAAAATCAAACATGCACAAATCTACAACAAAACTATGGGATATAAATTTAGACTACCTACCTCAAATTCATTAACGAACTCACTCTTAATCATAGTATTAGATAGGTTTTAAACCCCTATTTGATACTAAACCAATATTACATTGTAAAATACGTGTTTTATATATTTTTAATAAGATATTCCATGATTTAAACCCTAATCTAAAAACGATAAGATATGATAGGATTAGACTTACCCAGAGCATTGATTCTCAACTGACAGTTCCCCAAACGGACTAGAAATGAGGGAGATAGATATCTTGGAATATTTGGGAGACTTGTTTTAACCATGGGGTTTCAAGGTAGGAAATGGGATATAATTATTGGTGAGGGTCTTAAAATACCTTATTAGAAAAAAAAATGTAATTTTCTTGACTCTTAAAGGGGTTCACAGTTTACCCGCACGATTTTCCAAACCATGTAAAAATTGTGTGCAATCCACTATCCAAGGGGTCTAGGTATAATGGTTACTTGGTACATCCTATATGGTTTATAATTCATGGACCAACTGTGTGATATGCCATTGCTCAATGTTTCATGGTTTTCCTAGGAAGGTTGTATAGTTTACTGAACCATGTGCCATTCTTTCACCTTATACAATTTGGATAAGTTTTCCTTATTATCATGTCATGAACCCCTAGAAAACCACCTAACACCCTCACTCTTAGGAAGAATTTCATTATCCCAAAACATGATATTGAAACCAAAATTTAAACATGGACATACCTCTATGAATTCTGGTATCTTACAATGAATCATCTCACAACAAGAGTATGGTGTCTTTTACACATCGTGAAACCCATTTACACATCATGTAAATTTACTAAAGATAGTTTTGTGCTTATTTTATTTATAAAAACATAATGCCACATTAATTATTCTCAACATACCAGGAATACAATGTAACTCTTTCCCAATTTATAATCAGAGTCCATTAATTCAAATAAACATACATCTCTGGTCTTTAAGTCATTTTACCCAACAAAGGCTCTCTCTATGGACCATATTTGATTTTACCATGTTTCATCACAACCGAAGTCAACATTTATTCAAAAAAATATACATCCAAGATGAAACATGGCCACAAATTTCTAAATATGACTCAAAACTTAACCGGAATAAATTTAGTGAAAATAACAAAGAGAGTGGTGCCTTGAAAATTATGGGATCATACACTATGTATGTATTTTAACTCGTGTATAATAAAATTATAATAATTATTTTATTATTTAATAACCTTTTAAATTTTTATTACATTTTAATTAAACCATTTATTCCATTTATTTCATGGAAATATTCAATTACATAATTGAAAAAGTCAACCTTGATAGTTTTTAAGATGTTTGATTTATAATTAAAAATGTCTTGGGTTGGTAGGTCATGGAAAAGGGGGAAATTGTTACATAAAATAAAAGATAATAATAATTAAATTATTTTCAGTTTTATACATCAAATAATAGTTTTCGGTTTTCTATGAAAAGAAGTCACACAAAAAAGATTTGTCTCACGAGGTGATTATCCACACGTACACACGAGAGATGTTATTATTTTTAACAATATGGAAAATAGAGATTAAAATTTTAAAAATGTATTTCTATATTCATTATCATGGGATAAAAATCAATAAAATACATTAAATATGTCTCCATGACCACCTATAAGGGGTATGTTTTTGAAAAATGAAGTACATCGGTACGCATAGACGATAATTTTTATGTACGCACGTAAGATGATCCATTTTTTGAAAACTGGAATGGAATAAATATATATATATATATATATTATAATTATATCATTAATATCATATATATTCCTTTTAACTGTCATTTTAACCCTCCATATGTTTCATTGATGAAAAATGGAACGCATCGGTTAGTGGTGGTGGTAGTAAACACGTACCCATATGCAATGTATCAATTTCTCATAAGATGTAAAAAGATTTCAAAAAGAGTTTAAAATCAAAATTATAAAATTTCAGTACATGGTATATAATTATTTTATTATATCACAATGTTTGGGAAAGGTTTTAATGAGAAAAAAAGAAATAAAAAACGAAAATAGTCAGTTAAGAATTATACCACCTACTCAGAAAAACTCCATTGGTTTATGCATAAATCCTTATTAGGATAGTATTATGATAAAAAAGACCTAGAAGAAATAATAATGGGTTATATTAATATATTTGGGTAGTTTATGGACAATATAATATGTTATTTAAGTGTATATAAGAGATGAGAGGGGGTGTCCTTTTATAAGTGAGTAAAATGACACACTTCATATTTTTCTAAGGATTAAAATATATTAATGTATTAAAAAATCCAAATAGATCAAAAATGAATAATAGTAGAATAATATATATGATATGGTTGAAATATGACCATTAAATAGGATAAATATACATTTTTAGGTTATTTTAACCCCTTTTTATTTTAGTTTTAACCCTTTTGATTGGTTTTAACACTTACCATGCTATCTAACATTGTTACCAAAGTCAATATTCATTATAACCGAAAATAAAGTAAAAATGTCCGTAATTTTATAAATTTTTATTCCAAATTTGGACTTAATTTCATCAAATAAAATCCCTATAAGTGATATAATTTACTATTAAATTTAAACTGTAAAATGTGGCAAAAAACAATTTCTTGAAAAAATAAATTTTTAATTACAAAAATTAATTAATATCAAAAAACATCATATGAATTATAGTGAACTTAATTTTATTATTTTTAATAAAAATTAAATAATTAATTTTAAAAATCATATCAAAAAAAGGGTACTTTGTAAATACATGATTTCAAAATTAAGTTTTCTATAAAATGACATTTTCACTATTCACTAAAAAATTATTATTTTCAAAAAAACTCAAAATTTCAAACTAATATAATTATTATATATTAATTTATAAAACAATATCATTTTTATAAAATAATATATCTAAAAGTTTCATAAATTAACTATAATATCCACTCATAGAAAGAAATAAAAATCATTTTTGAAGAAAAATATATTTTTCAACCATAAAATGACTATTTTTTTATTCCATTCACAATAACCATATAATAATGAATTTTAATTCATAATTTTTAATTTATAATATAAATATATAATTATAATAATTTATTAATATTTATTAATATAATATATTAACATAAAAATACTTTTTAACATCAAAACGGTTTTATGAAATATATCTCTTTTAACTTCAAAACAATTTATCTTCATTTCAATATAATTGAATTTAAATATACCTAACATATTTTAGCCTAATTTATTTATATTTAATATATATATATATGAAAAATATGTTTGTCTAATGGATATATATATATATATATAATGATTATTTATCATTCCAGTATAAAACCTTATATGATTCACTACATTTTATTCATTTAGTTCTTTCTCATTATATATAATGTATTCCTAATTCTTTATATTTTATCCATAGTTGTATTTTGGGTGAAAATATTTATGAAATACTATGAGTATAAATAATTTATGTTTTTGGTATTTTTATATATATGGTAATTTACTCCACTTATACATTTATTCAAGTTGTTTCATATTGTAATCGTGTAAAGTATTAGTGTTTATATTTAATTGTATAATTTTATTTCGATAAAATATCTTGGTTCAATTTAGTTAGTTGATTTAGGTATCACAAAAAATCAAAAATAATATTAATTTTAAGAAATACATATTGAAATATTGGGTTTTTACATTAACAAATCCCACACTGGATCTATGAACGTTACTTCTATTGATTCCAACTAACTCTAGATCATGTTGATGACTTTGACCTGATCATCTGTTGGAATTACATACAATATTCATATAATTAAAAACATCTACATCAAAAAATATTAGATGTTTTATTTTTAATTCTCATATATATCAATAAGATATTTTTTCAATGCCATAATAGTGTACACACCCCATATATTATAGGAAACATCCCATTGTAATTACATTTATATCAAACCAAATTCATTTTGAAGAAACTTATCCCATTGTAATTTTTCCATCACTTCGAGTTTTACCCCTTTAAATAGAATATCAATTACTTTTTTAAAATAATATTCATATATCTTCATCCTCATGAATCCAAAGTGTGTTCCTTTAAATTTTACAATCTTGAAATTTCCTTATACTAATGACATAATTTATAAATAGATAACTACCATTAAAATAGAAAATAATAAATACAAGAATGTAACCTGAAGAGTATGTTTTCATGTTTAATGAGTCTTGCTAAATCACATGATATGATAATATATGTTTGGTTTGGATACATCTTTACAAAATAAATCAAATCAAAAATTAAATAGTGGGACAAATTCTGGAACATTCAAAAATAGATGAAACCATGAAATCAATGTAATGGTATTGAGAAGGAAATATATACCCCAAAAACTACACCAAATTACCACCCTCATACAATAAAACAAACAATAATTAAAAAACAAATATCACATGAGGAAATATGCACTCACACTTTCATAATGAAAACATGATATAATGAGGTTTGAGATTTAGACTTACTCTATGGAATAGAACTAATGATTTATTTATATTAGTGGGAGAAAAAATATATATTACCAAAATTTCTCAAAAATATACCCCAACCCACCCATTTATATTAAGGCCCAACTAGTTAAAATGGTTCCTCAATATTTTAAAGTTTATGAATATCCCACCATTGAACTTTTGAACCTCTGTTTTCCCATTGAATGCATAGTATCAATCACTATATTCTAGTGAAAAATATAATATCTCCTTATGAATCATTTATAAAAACTCCAATATCACCTTATATAATTTTTTATTTCATATTACCATCATCGTGAATTTTTCAATCTACATAGAATCTAATAAAAATTAAAAAACTTTTTACAACAGATATAAATTCTAACATAATACTCAACTTTTGATTTTTTAAGTCCTACTTTTATTTCTGTCCTATCTATAGACAACCTATCTTCATTAAAAATTGATATTTCAGGCCTCCCCCAATGATTTCAAAACTATGTTTTAGAGTAAGACCTTCCAATATAAAGGAATCAAAATCCAGAAAGGAGTATCCACATTTATAATAGTTCATGGTAATTAAAATATTTACAACTGATTTTAGGGAAGACTTGGGCCATGAAAATTATGAGAGTGTCATTGTGTTTTCTACTAGAGTAGAAAATATTAAATTTTAAATTGATATTTTTTCAAAATATAAATATATAGTTTTCTCAAAAATACGATTTTAGTTGTGTACTCTTATGAGTACACTCCTATGAAATTTATGGTTACCATGACATATGAGGTGCTCTTAGTGGGACAGAAAATCATGATTATGACAAGAGGAATTTATTACCATTAGTGATTATGTATAGAATAATGATTCATTAAAGTTCACTGTGATGATGGGTGATAATAAACTTATATTGCAGTGAGTTACAAACTTCTAAAGAGTTTGATAAGAATAGTAATTCATGTTGTGAATTTTTGACATAGATGAAATTATTCAACATTACCATTCAATGGTGTGATTATCATGATTATACAATATTATTTAATAAATTTGGATGGTTTTCATTTAGTGTGGATTCAAACTATATTATTTTTATCTAAGGGTTCACTGTATATTTATTTTGGGATAATTAATTCTGAAACATAACTGCCATTACATTCCATTTTATAAAATAATCTATTGGACTATAGGAGATGAACTACTTAGTTATATATTTTTAGATGTTTATGTTGGTGGATTGTTGACCCACTAATCTGGTAGAAAATCTAGGTGTTCATACTTAAATATATTCTTCCCAAATGTGCTATCTTGTGAGGCATTAGGTATGAGATACTCGCCCAATTGATTGTTTTCTAATCTTACCCATTATTGGTTTTGATATATGAGGTCATTAATATATAGTATGATCACATATTAATTAATTATTATAAATTCATGAGCATTGTTTTTTTGTTTCTCAATATTTAGGATATTTTACGGGGTAGGGGTTCTCACCCCTACACATTAACATGTATAGGGGTGTACTCATGGTTGTGTATATATTTGATATTTTATCATATTTGTAATGATACAATATTTCACTATGTATTTTACTTGAATATATATTATGTTAATATATTTTTAAACATGTAACACTAAACTAAAATAAAATTTTAATATTTTAAGATAAAAAATATTACAATTATAATATAACTATTAGATTAGAATGGATTAAGAAATGTAAATTTCTTATGAAATTTATGTAGGAAAGAACAAGAATTGAGTAGCATAAGTGTATCTTATGAATATCATTTATACGATCTCAAAAAGGAGGTAGATTCACATTGGTTTTCCCTAGACCATGAATAAACTGAACATGAACATCCATATTATGAGTGAAATCATATGTGAGAGAAATTCATTCTTGTATAAATTACCTCATGATTTATGATAGCATAATCACCACCCTCAATTTTTATGAGATCATACCTTATAGTTATATCTTATAAAAAGATCTTACTAGGATATGTAAATATAAATTAGGATTATATAATCAAGTTATTATTAATGTAATAAGATATTTATCATAATTATCTTACACTTTTTTCAATTTATCTTTTAATGAAAAAAGATATTTATTTTTTAATGGATTTATAACATTAACGTCATCATATTATTCTTAAACAAATTCCCAAAAATATCAATTATATCTATCTTATTTAAATAAAATAGATATATCATATATTATTAATATTAATCATATATATAATAAAATAAAATTTAATTTATTATTAATTGATATGAAATAAAAATAGGAAATGTTAATACTTTTATAAGTTATTTCCTATAAATATTGTTCCTCGTTATATTGGATGATTTTATTTTAAAGTAAAAATATAAAATTATTGAAATTGAATTTGACAAATTATTTTTTCATTTATAATTTCAATATTTCTTTGAGATGATTTTTTGTATTATTATAAAAAGATTAATTTTTATTGAATAGTGAAATATTCTATTTTTATAAAAAACATGACTTTTATGACATTATTTGTTTATAATTGTGAGTTTTAAAATAAATAATTTTATTTTTAAGATGATAATTTTATTTTATAAATGAATTTATAGTTTTAAAAATTATTATTTTAATTTATATCCCAGTATTATAAAATTCTAGAACATAAGTTATATTTTTCAAAAAATACATTATACATTTAGTATTTTAAAATTAAATATTTACCACTTTTGGAAAATTAATATTATAAAATGGATTTAAAATTTCGAATTACGAGGTAAAATTTATGTAATAAGTACAAATTTATTTTCATTCATGAATGATAAAATCATTTGGTAAAAACAAGTTACCTCAATAAAAGTCAAAAGGGGTAAAAAGGGTTTAATTAGGGGGGATAGAATGGAAACATTTATAAAACATGTGTGGGAATGGGTGGTTGATTATTTTACCAACCTTATCCCTTAGATTCTCCATTATTTATCAATTATTGAGCTACATTCCTTAAGAGTGACTTCCAATTATTAAATATGTTTGTGTATTTAAAATATGTTATCCTTGTTTACTTATAAATGGGGAACTCCTCTACTCACATATTATGACATAAAAATCCATTTATTTTCAACCAAATTATTCTCCAAACTCTCCAAAAAATTCCTAAAAACACACAATAGGTCTTTCTCTTCTCAAAACACTATCCCTAAAAGTATTAACACAATTTTTAAAAGAGATAATACAATATGTGTGGAATAAATTTCTAACCACTCCTTTCACATTTTAATTTAATTATGTGTAATTATTATTCCTATAATTACATTATAGAGTCCTAAAATGATATAATCAATATCATCATTATATTATTTTTTTAATTATTAAACAATAATTGACTACCTTTCCCTTTTCTATTAAGAAAAATGAAACTGTCCTTCGTGTGTTGTGCAGAATACCAACTCCTTGAAACAACATATTTTTTTATTTCATTATCATAGAATGATGGTACTAATAGTGAATTTAATAAATAATTTTAATATTTTTGAAAAAATATATATTTTTAAATTATAAAATACATTTCCCCTTTTCCTCATTCTGTGGAAAAAATATTAATATCCATATGTATGTGTGGACTACCACCTCTATGAAATGAGTAATTTATACTTTTATTTTCTTCATTACCTTATATGGATGGTAACTAGAATGGGTTTAGTGGATAAATATTATATTTATGAAATTAATAATGTTATAGAAATATAAATTGCTCTAATTTCTTAAAGTATGCGAAATAAACTAGCATGGTAAATTCAACTATCCAAAATAACATTATAACAGAGGAGAATGATCTCTTTGTATTATAAAATAACTTGGTATATGTTATCTCACTAATTTAATTATTTAAAATTATAATATATCACACATATATATTGAAAATAATATCACCATTGTTCTTTTATATTGATATTACAGCTAAATCACTTCAGAATAATTTATTAATTGTGGTATGTTCTTTTTTGGGTTGGTTTAAAATCTTAATTGAAGAATGATATGAATTTGTATCATGTATGACTATTGGATTTTAATTTTTAGTAATATATGATATAAATAATTATATAATGAGTTTATATTTTTTTCATGATATTAATATAAAAAATTAACTCATTATTTAATAAAGAACCTTTGGTTGGCTAAGAATCATTGAAACATGATCATCTCTAAATTCATCTATAAAAATCATAACCAAAACCCCCATAAGAATAAATTTATTAAATTTTAAATAATTATAAAAACAATTTTATCACCTTCTATGATTTGGGAATGAAAACATTAGAGAAAATAATAGAAAACAACATATCTATTATAACAGAAGTTCAAAATGATTTTGATTACCCACACCCGATATCAAAAATAGATAATAGATAACTAATATACATGTATATATTTTTTATAAATTAGGTTTGTAAAAGTTTATATATATCAAAAATGTTCTTAAATGGGTGACTATGATAGTATATTTTGTTCTACAGGATTCCAGAGTTCATCTCTAATGGGCATGTATTATCTCGAAAATACTCTATAATTTTTTATGATTTTGATGTTAACAAATACCCTTGTTTGTTTTCTAATAAACTATACTTAAATTAGTTTTTAGGAATTAATATATGGGTTAAAGTAATTTTACATTATGATAATTACTCTAGAAACACTATTTCAAATCCTACGTTCGGTAAATGAACATATGGTATCAACCCTACGTTATGTTGAGAAGTGAAATACTTCTGTATGGTATCAACCCTATGCTATGACATCCAGATTGTATTTGGATAAACATCCTTACATTTGGAGAATCATCAAAAGTATGGATCAGCAACCCTACATTGGAGTTTGGATTTATTGTTCAAACCCTATGTGTGGAAAAGTTGAGCGTATGGTTAATCAATGATACGTTCAGAATTTTATGAAAAAAAGGTACATGAATGGATTATCATCCCTATACTAATTTTGTTCCCTAAATTACATGAAGATGAAAATATGGTTAAGAAACCTTAAATTATTATAGGAACCCTATGCTATGCATATTAACTCTACATTGTATTCTCAATGATGAAGTTTTTTTTCAAGACGTGTTTTCAATCAGAGATTGTTGCAACGGTCAAGTTTAAATTAAAGATGGGTCCAAGGATCATTTTTATTGTTTTAAAGAATCATGTTAATAAGAGAAAATCACTCTGATTTATATGGGAAGTTACAACTCCCCTAGTCAATTTGAATATGAATTACCATGATCCATAAGACTATCCTTTTGGATCTGCAATACCGAAGAAAGTTTTATGTTCTATATATTATTTCAGAGTATATCATCAAATATATATATATATATATATGATAATAAAATCACATATAAATCTATATTATTGAATTTATATTTTATAGTGCTATAGAAAATGAACAAATCTGATAGAGGACTACACTTTGGAGATATACATGTTCTATCTCGTTCCTTTGTAAGCTTGTTATTGTAATGTTTTGTTTGTTATTTTTAATTGAAGATATTTTTTCAATTGGGATCGCTTTAGACTATTTCATAATTTAATATGTTCTTTTCTGAAGAATAATATCCATAAATATTAATTTGATTTATGCTACAACTGTGAAGAACAACTCAAAAATTTCAAATCAATCACTTTTGATTTAATGGAGTTTCAACTGATCGTACTCAGTTGTGGTGGAGTTTCAACTTTTTGATATAAAATATGGATAATAGGTTCTATACTATAGAACCAGAAGGATTTATAATTAGTCTTATTGTAAATATGACAAATTCCTACACTATGTTGTAAATTTATGGTCTTGTGATAAGAGGACCATTCTACTTAAATTTACCAAGCTCACAGAGAGAGTGATTGGTATAGTGGACTAAGATATCTTTGATCCCTGAACCACTACAAAAAAATTATTTTCTATATTTATGTTTATCCACTACATATTTTCATATAGAATAAAAACACTGCATATCAACATAAATCAAAGTGGGTGTCAAAATCCATAATTTTGGAACATTTTTGAAAATACACAATTCATCCCCCCTCTTATGTCACTTTTTATATTTCAACCTAATAATTTGTATCAGAAGAGAGATTTTGTATAAATATATAGAAATAAAAAATTATAAAGTTTGTACAATGATTTAAATGGATTATCTGAGATAAAAATGTCAATGGTAAAAATTATGGATGCTGGAAATCTCAAATAATTATCTATTTGAAGAATCGTGGATTCTGAGTCAACTCAAAAAATTATTACTCCATATAAGATTTATAAAAAAAGAAATGTGGGATTCAACAATAGAAGCCAAATATGATATTAATTCAAATGAAATTAATTCTATTATTTTTATCTTGTAAAAACTGAATTAAATCATGTATCACAGTATCCAACTGCCTATGAAATGTAGAAAACTATTGCAGATACTTAAGAATGACAGATAATGTCATGCAGATGAGATATGCTATAGTGAAGCTAAAATTTGAAACATTTAGAATGTTTGATGGTGAAATCATCACACTTGTGAATGGAAGGCTTACATAAATTTTCAACAATATAACATTTATAGGTGAACCCATTGAACAATCTGATCAAGTATTGAAAGTATTGAGAGTAATACCATTTTAATGGAATTGTATATCTGTTACAATTCTTCAATAATCACTTGTCAAATATCTGACAATAAAAGAACTAATTAGGACACTGATGATGATTGAAATAGAAATTTAGGCTGAATTTGATGATCATAATGTTATTTTAAAGAATAAAAATACTACTCTGAAAGTGACATCTCAAAAATAAAGAAGAAGATCAAATAAAAAAGTCAAAGAATAAAATAATTCAAATTAATCATATTTTGAAATGGAATTTTCTCAACTAGACAAACATTTCAGAATGTCGTACAAAACTAAAAGAGGATTTAGAAAATACTTCAGGAAGGATGGAAAAGAACCAAGGGAATTTTGATACTATGAATGCAAGAAATTGGATAATATTATAGTTGATTGTCCTCACCTGAAATATGAAATAAAAAATACCTAATAAGAGATATCACAAAAATGATGATTATGAGAAAAAAAGAAAAAGATAAAAGAAAGATACATGGTGTATATTTGAAGACTATAGAATCCCTTCAATGTTCTATTTAGAGAAGAAGCAATCAAATATAAAAGATAATATGTGCTTTATGGCTAAATAGGAAAAGTTAGAAACTTATTACTCTTAAGATTATGATACTATTAGTTTCACAAATGATAAATTTGAAGCCTATTATTTTAAGTTACAAGAAAAATATTATTATTTTCTAATGAAGCATAAATCTTCGCAACAAATTCAAAATGATGTTTAGGTGAAAAATATTTCATGCTGAAACAAAATCAAGATCTACTTGAGAAAATTCAATTCCTCTGCGTCAAACAGTTTCAATCATGAAACGAAAATCAAATAATTACATGATGAAGTAGAATCCTATAAGAGTGATGCTCTTATTTTTACTGAAGGATAAAATACTTTAAATGAAATTCTAGGAAATAATTTCATTAAAGGGGAAATATTTGAAATAGTAAGGGTGATAAATAAAAATTGTAAAAAAACTATTTTGTTCCAAATTATAAAAGTACTATATGTTATCACTTTGGAACAAAAGTTCATTTCACTAATAATTTCTATTTTAAAAATCCTCAAATTAGTGGTATTAAAAGATCCTTTATTTTTAAATATTTTTTAAGCAGGTGATATAAATTATGAAAAAATAAAACACATCTTGATTCCCAGATCATTTCTTGCTAACACTATTGGACCCAAGAAGATATGGGAACCAAAAAAAACGTTTTTTAATTAATTTTTCAATAAAAATATCACAGAAAAAATCCATATTGTATATAGAATGTGGTTGTTTTAGGAATATTACTGGATATTCAAAAAACATTCATACACTAACTCAAATAGGTGTAGGATTAGTCACTTTTGGTGACAATGCCAAAGTAAAAATGGTTGGAGTTGGAACTGTTGGATATCCAAAGATTATCTTAATCTATAAATTATTGCATATACAAGGGTTAAACACTACTAGAAATTTAAGCTATATAAACAGTTCGGAATCGTGGCTATAGGCTCAAAAACTGTGGCTATAGGTTATAGCCACAGTTCATTGAACCATGGCTTCTATTATCGTGGCTATAGGTTTAATCCTATAGCCATGGTTTCAAACCTTATCTATAGCCATATATCCATGGTTTGAACTATGGATATAGACCTATAACCATGGTTTGGACAGTGGTTATAGCCATATTGCCATAGTTTTGAACTGTGGTATGGGGTTTACCCTATATCCACACCAATATCGGCCACAGTTCAATGAACCGTGGATATTCCCTTCCCATTTAATAATCCCCCCCCCCCCGATAGACCCCCCCCCCCCCCTCCTGGATAGACCACCCCTACATACCCCCTGTGCACCCCTGTACAGAACCCCTTTGCACCCCTAGATAGACCCCCTTACACCCTAGATAGAGTCCCCCTCCCTGGATAGACCCCCCATACACCCCTGGACTGACCCCCCCCCCCCCCCCCACTACCATGCAGACACCCCCCCTATACACCCCCTGTACCCCTAGACAAACCCACCTTGCATTGTGGAAAGACCATGTACCCTAGACAGACCTCTCCCCCCCTCTCTGGACAGACCCCCGCCCCCCCTTCACCCCAGACAGACCCGTCTTTCCCCCCTCCAGACCCCCCCCCCCCCCCTCCCCCTCCCTATTACCCATAAGACCCCTCCCCCTTCCCTACATGGACAGACCCCCCTTCCCCTCCCCACTACACACAGGACACACCCCCTACACCACTGGAAAAACCCCCCTTGCAGCCTTGGACAGACACCCCTTGCACCCCTTCATACCCCCCCTGCACCCCTGGACAGACCCCCCCCCCCCCTGCACCCCTACAGATCACCCCCCCCAATCCCCCTCCCCACTACCCTAGAGACCCCCCCACCCCACCCCCCCCCCCCCCCCCCGCACCCTCCCCCTTCCAGTTTTCCCTCCCCCCACTGCCCCCCTTGAACCCCTTTCCCCACTACCCCACACCCCATGCACCCCCTGCAATTCAGACCCCCTGCAGACCACTGACCTCTCCCCCCCTTGCATCCCACCTATACCCTCCCCACTGCCCTGTAGACCGCCATGCAGACCACACCCTACCCTTGCCCTGCAGACCTCCCCACTCCCCCTTCCCCCTTCCCCCTCCACCCATCCCCCTCCCCCTCCCCCTCCCCCAACCCCCTTCCCTACGGACTTCCCCTGGCCTACCGACCTCCCCTCTCCCCTGCATACCTCCCCCCATCCCCCCTGCCTTGTAGACCTCCCGGCTTCCCCTAACCCTTTCCCCCTCCACCCTCCCCCTTCTCCCTTCCCCACTCCACACTCCCCCTTCCCCGACCCCCTCCACCAGCAACTGCTTCCAAAAACTAGCCCCTAATGAAACCCATTTTATTATTCTCAAACAAAATGTTACATGTAACAAACCATCAGTATAAACAATAAGAAAAAAATGATGAAAATATTCTATTTTAAAAAACTAATAAAGAAGAAGCAGAGTTCTTACAATCCAAATAGGGTGTCTCTCAAATAGTTTTTATCCCTATATAATATAGAAACACCTATGGATATGATGGTTCAAAGTTCTTTGGGACATTATGGATCAAACAAACAACCAAACTTATTCTTTAGGAAGGTATATCGTCAACACTCCATAACGAATAGTGTAATAGGAGAAGAAAATGAGGAAGAAAGGCTGGTAATGATCTCCCAGGATGTATATATTGGTACGGTGAGCTCTGGTTTCACCAAGAAAAAGAGTTAAAACCCATCAATGAGGAGTGATCCATATAAAATGAATCTCTTGGGGAGGACACAGTCATAGGGTGTCATTAATTAATAGTCACGAATGAAGGTAAAAAAATAGTAAACTTCAACATGGGATGTAGTTCTGGAATTTCATCATAAATAAAAATGGATATAAACAGGACCCTCCTAGACACCCTCTCTCTCCCTTTCCAGTCCCCACCACCCCCTGTCAGCCCCCCTGCAGACCCTCCTGGACACCCACCCCCCTGCCAGTCCCCCCTCCCCACCCACCTGCCAGCACTCTCCCCCCAACCCCTGCAGACCCTCCTGAACCCCCCCCCCCCTCGCCCCTTCCAGTCCCCCCACCTGTCAGTCCCACCTATAGACCCTTGTAGACACCCCCTTCTAGTCTCCCCCCACCTTCAGACCCCCCCCCCCACCCCCTACAGATCCTCCTGGACCACCCCCCCCCCTCCCTCACTACCATCCCCCCACCACCACCACCCTGAACACCCCCTCCCCCTACCAGTCCCCCCCACCACCACAACCACACCCCCTACAGACCATCCGGGACACCCCCTCCCACTACTAGTCCCCCAACCCACTAGTCCCCCTATCAGCCCCCCTACCCCTGCAGACCCACTTGAACACCCCCTCCCCCTTACCAGTCCCCCTCCCACCTGCCATCCCCCCCCACCCACACCCCCTAAAGACCTTCCTGGACACCCCCTTCCAGTCCCCCCTACCAATCCCCCTGCTAACCCCCCCCCCCCTCCTTCCACCCCCACCACACCCTACAGACCTTCCTGGACACCCCCTACCAATCCCCCTACCAACACCACCCCCCTCCTACCACCCCCCCCCCACCACCACCACCCCTTCTATCCCCCCTGTAGACCCTTCTGGACACCCCCTCCCCTACATAGTTTTTTGGTTTTCATTTCCCATTCCATATTTCTCTTATATAATTAACACATTCCCATGAATCATGTTCTTGATTCCATCTCCATTTGTACATCAGTTAATAATGTCATTTTCTTCCTTATCAAGGAGACAACCTAATGACCAAATTTTACCAGAATTTCAATTACATTGTATATTTAGACAATCCCATAAATATATTTCTCATTTCTGGAAGTGAGGGAATATTATTCGTGCCACATATAATTAAAGGATGGATCTTTAGTTATGATATGGGTTGGAAGGCTGTTATATCTTCTTTTATCAAGACTTATAGACATCTTAGGCACATGATCTAAGGAATACTATTCTCATCACCTATATAATCCTATATTCTTCACCAAAGTCACCATAAGATAGTCACTTGTTGTATTTTAGGCTCATCACCTAATGCACTCCAGGCTCATCACCTAAGTAATTCCATGCTCATCGCATGAGGAAGGATGGGATTATGATTCATTATTAAAGTTGAATCATCTTATTATTATCACATAATAAAACTTATACTTTTCATATATAGAAAGGTAGGGTAGACTTATGCTCATCATTGAATTTTAGTCATGATTTTTGGTCTAGTGGGTACTAGTCCCCTTATGCTCATCACATAAGTTTGGTCACAATTTCAATTTCAGTGGGGGTGAATCCTCTTATACTCCTCACATAAGACAAGTAATGGTATAATGACTAGTGGAGACTACTAAGGTTGTTTTCATTGTAATATAGTATTTTTGTAGGTTCTAAAATCATTTAAATATCTATGTAAATATGGATAAATTTTTTATCTGTTGGTTCTAGTAGAATTTAGAGCCCAATTGCAGATTTCTTTGCCTAATATGACTACTTTGGAGGTTTTGTGGTGCGGTAGTAACTTCTCTGAGAATCCATATATAACTTTGTTTTATTGTGGTGGTGATTTAAATAATAAATACAAGAAATTTAATATCTTTTCAAAACATAAGTTTTCTTAAGGGAGGTGATTCAGAATAGGATAGACAAGTTTTTTTTAGATTTGGGAAACCACTGTTCAAAACCACAGAGCCAGCCAGAGAGCTAGGAAATTACAAATAGAATATGCCTTATTGGGGATTATATTTTCAAAAATAACACGGTGCATACATATTTGAAATATCTAGTAGTTTAAGAGATAACTCACTCTGAGAATAAAATAAGAGAAATATTCTAGAATGATCACTTCAGATGCTTATAAGTTGAAATTTTTTGGAATGAATATGCAATTCTTGATGAGGGAAATGTAAAATATAAAGGTGTATGTTATGGTATCTCTAGAAATTATATATATCATACCTCCTAATGTTTCTAATCCTTTTCTCTGTGTCAAATACAAAATATAATTGAATTGTCTATTGTATTTAGTTTTTCCCATAAAAACACTACTAGAGGTCCATGTATGGTTGTGGGACTGATTCAGATGTCGATGGAAAATTTGAAATGAAATACATATGGGGGATTATTGGGTAACTAGTTGATAATTTAGAAGCAAGTTGAGGAAGAAGAAAATTATAATAAGATGGCATATCCTCTAAAATTAGTGATTAAAAACAACATTTCCAACATTAGGCTTCAATATGTATGAAAAACATAACATTTCTTAAAATTAAGATTCTCATTGAGTACTTTTTTCCTCTATCACAGAATGAAATGTTAAGAGGAATAACATAATTTTGAAATATCATAAAAAATGGAGGATGTCATGTTTTGTGATGTTCTAAAGTGGAATATGGAACTATATCAAGAAATTTATAATCTATAATAAGTTGGTAGTTCTATTTGAATTATTTATACTTTCCACCTTGAGTAAAATTTGACATTTCAATAGAGTGGTGATGATGGGAACATGGGATTGGGTTTTAGATTTAGAGAATAGTGTGGGGTGGTGTTGCGTTGGGGGTAGGTTAGTCTCTAATAACTACTAAGAAATTATTGAAAATTTGTATTTGAATGTTGTTTTCCTACTAGATGAGAGTAGGTTGGGGATTATGGTGTGTCTCTATTGGAATTATTGACTTCTATATTCTTTAGTATCCACTAATTGAATTGGTCCTATCCTAAATTATTTGACACATCTTATCTCTCAATGTACACACCAATGTTGATAGAACTGTATTTCAAAAAATAGTATCCAAGAATCTTTTTATTTCAATTGTTACAATCATGTATTTAATTTCATGATTTATGTATCTGAAATCTATTCAAAAAAACTAAAAAATATATTTTCTCAAGAAAAATACATGGAGAGTAGAGAAGAAGAAGATAACTCTCATGGTCATATCTCAATAGCCTTATCAACTGAAACTAGCATTGGGTGGTTAATGAGGAACACAACCCTAGTAAAAATTGGTTTTGTGATGGGGAAATAAGAACCTAGTGAGATGTGGAACCAAGAAGTATTCAAGAACTAATATTTTTGGTGATTGTCATAAGATTATAATTTGTCTATGAGAAAATTTGAGTCAAAAAAATCATTGGAGATACTCGTGGTGTCTCAAATGAGAGAATAATGGGTATGGATTAAATTGGAAAACATCAACGCAATAATTTCAAGAAATATATATATAAGCATAAAGTACCACTGTGAGTTTTCACAGACATCACACCACTGTAGAAGGGGTTTTCTTACAAAACCAAGACTTGTTTATCAAATGATAAAATTATCTTAACTAACACTTATTCGAGAATTTCAATTTAATATAAACAAGAAGAATTAATAAGGAAACTAAATTTATTTTAAAACATTATTGAATTAAAGAGTCTTGTAGAGGGACCCTACCTCAAAGGAGTCAAGCCACACTCAGTGCTTGACACTTTTATTAGCAACAACTCTAATATGATTTATCCAACCTCCAGACATATGGACCTTTGAATATATATAAGAACTCCCAAACCCATATGTACATGTTTTCAAGGCCTTGAACACACACAAGAGGATCCTTATATATATATTCTCACATTAATAATCCTTTTATCACCCACACATGTATGCATTTTCCATATATATACATAAGCACACCTATCCCTTTATATGTAATTGCGCTACCATGGGAGGACAATCATATAATGGGAGAACATAATATATATATATATATATATATATATATGCTTACCTATGCATACGCGATGAGTCTCCATCTACAAGCGACTACAATCCAAATCAATGAGATCCAAAACACACTAAAAAATATAGTAAACCAAAAAATCACAAAATCACTATTTAAAATTAGGCTAAAGAATAAAAACTGGAGAAACCTTACCTGAATATGATGTCAAAATCACTACCTTTGTTGGAATTTTATAGAACCAGTCTCATCATAAGAAACCACCTGTAAATAAATAATGATAAAATAAGTGAGATATAAAGACTTTTTAAATATATGTGATCAGTGTGTTAATTGTACTTGATAAATGATACATGACTCTAATACCAACATGATTAAAAGGATAATATTAATGATTACACAGAGATATTATAATTCAAATGATAAAGAGAATTTGTAATATAAAGGACACCAACCTCAAACAATAATCCATAAATCGATCTCAAGATTGTACCAACCACCAATGATCCTTATATCCCATGTATCATCCAAAAATAAATATAAATCAAAAAATAAAACATTTTAAAATTAAAACTACAATAGGTAAAATTTATTCTAAACTCACTGGGTAATATAATGCACTCAAGAAACATTCCATGTGTGGGGTTCACTTTGGATACCCACCCAAACATAAGAAACACAAAAAAAATCAAATTTATCAACCCAAAAATACTTAAAATTTAATCCAAATTAATGAAAAACCATAAATAAATCCATTGAGTACTACACCATAACTCAAATGACATGTAATAATGAGATTTCAAGATTTATAAGTCTCCTCTATATGTTGCACAAAAAATCCCCATCATATAGAAGTGATCCCACTAGGGGTTTAAACAAAAATACAGCCACTATTTTAATTAAATCTGTGGCTATAAACTAAGCTATATCCACAAATGTATCTTTGGTTTGGTTCATTTTAGTGGTATAGGGATACATGAGTTTTCTTTCTTTGATTAAGGAAGTGAGTTGTCTTTAATCATGGAAATCATTCCTATGGGATCCTGGGTGATTAGGTATTTTTTAGTATACACCTAACGAATCATCCAAAATGTTGGGAATATGTATTTCAGTTTTAAGGTTGGAAAGTGGATATAATATGAGGCTCACCCCCACCCCCTACACCCCCCACCCACCGGCACCCCCCACCTGCACCCCACTTCCCTTTGAACCCCCCCTACACCTGCAACCCCACAACCAATTCAAAAGACGATGATTCAATTGAGGGACAATGTTTGCAATGATCTTAGAAATTGACCTCATGAACACAAATTTATGTATAAAAGGGAACCAAAGGACGTATAAAATTTAGGATCATTCTCAGAATTAAAATTTATAAAAAATATTAACCTTCTATGAATAATGAAAATATGATTTAATGGTAAAAACATATTGATTTGGAATAAATTGATGTGAGGTCTACTCAAAATATCCAATTTCCAAACATGTTTTCACTTTTCATTTAAAAAAACATAAGTGAAGACTAAAAATTGGACAAAAAAATTGAAATGTGAAAACATAAATTAAAAATAAAACAAAATACCAATAAAAAAATCAAACCACCTAAACCTTTTACCTTTTATAAGCCTCCCCACCAAAACCTATATAGAGATTCAAAAAAAAGAGGGGCATCAGATTATAAAAATTTCTCATTACTAGTTAAAATTAAACATAATGGCTTAAGAAATAGATTTCTCCATGTACCGTCCACTAAGGTTGTGATTTGAAGCACATAGAAGCCATGGTTTTGGATTTTGAAATTCCTTATTCCAACATCTTTGGAAACTATAGCAAAAAACATAAAAATATAAAATAATAATAATACAGAGATATAACCTTAATAGAATAAAAAACTACCAAAAAAACCAAATGGGAAAAAGAGTACATAATTCTTGATCAATGTTTTTGTTTGATCCCACACATCTAATTTCCACATATCCTTCTCTACGATTGGTCACCTAAATCCATGGTATATAAAAATATTCATCCATAAAAATATAATTTCTACAAATAGGATAAAGAACAAAGATATAAGCTTATTCTAGACAACTTAAAAGGAAAAAATATTTCATTATCAAGAAACTAAAAGGAATACATGTCTTTGAACCAATATAAGAGAACAAAATAGAACACATTAAAATGATCCCATGCATGCAAGAAGTCATAAAATGGATTGAGAAATATTTAGAAAATAAAAAATAAAATTTTCATTTAGCAACATTGTGATTCATGTATCATATACTACAGCTTCCATGCAGTGACTGGTATTATTTAGGTCAAGTGATGAATTCAGTTTTAGTTAAAATCTAATGAGTTTCCAGAAGATTTTAGCACCACCCATGTTTTTTAAAAATATAGTCTCATCTAGAATAGTATATTGATCGAAGAAGGATTTAGTTAAAATCATGCATATTTCTATCTACAGTGATATCATAGCTTGAATTGCTAATTCACTGCCTAGAAACTTGAGATTACAGATTAATGGATGCCTAGACATTAGTATGATTTGTTGAAACATGGGTACTAGTGGGAAAAACATCTACAACTTGGGGTCCAAGTTTGTTTGGTCCATATAGTCATTAAATTCGATTTCCTACAGATGGAGAAAACATTTTTTGATAGAACTGAATCAAAGTGTTTGAATTTTTGAATGAAAACCCCATATAAATATCATTCCTCCCTCCTCTCTTGACACTCATGTTCAAGAATCCTAAAACAAAATCATTCTAAGTTTATGGCCACCAAAGACAATCTCAGTCAGAATTCAAAATGATCAGACAACCAATGTCCATAAGAAACATATCAATGGATAATTTGTCCCATGTTAGCATAAAATTTATACCTAAAATAAATAGAGTAAATTCATTGCATAATAATTGAAAGACAAATTGCAGTAATATGATGGAGTCTGGAGTTTCATCAAGATAGAAAGCTATATTTAACTTAGGAAAAAATTCTTCTGAATATTTTGGATCATGATATTTAACAAAATAATGATGATTATGGTGATGATAATGATTATGAATACATACTAGAATATTTTTTGGCCTACCTCTCAGGGCATATGTGTTCCCCTCCATGATTTTTTTCATATTCAACTTCGTCAGAAGATTCAGCTCTTATGGGAGTGTAACCAGAGTAAGGGTCCAAACTAAGAAAACACACAACCAAGAGTATTCCAAAAAAACCTATAAAAACACAATTAAAAATGAATAATATCGAAAACTTTGAATTGAATTAAAATATTTTAAAATTTAATTCTTGGGATTTTTTAAAAAAATTAATCATCCCGTCCATGAAAAAAATCCTTTTCAGTCTTCTTTGCGAAACTTCTGAGTTAATTAAACCAAAAGACAATCATATTAGTAGATAAAAGTGTCTTGGAAAATAAATACTAATCCTTTCAATAAGTACAAAAAATTATTAGTGATGTTTAACATTGTAATATCATTAAATCCTACCAGAAGGAGAACCACACTAATGTACACATATAATTAGATCTAAAAATCCATAGAAACTTGAAGAGGGGGAGAAATCAGAATGCTCCAAGAAAAATATGCAATAATTTTCTAGTTTACCCACAAATAGATACACACTGGGTAGTGATAAAAAACCTTAATTAATGGTCATTTTGGTGCCTCAAGGACAAAAAAATACCAATTCCATCTATATAAAAACATCATTGAAAATTACACTTTTGAATGCATATATATCACTGAATAGTGACATTAATTATTAACTCCTAAAAAATAACTTTCCAGGACATAAGAATTCACTAAGAAACCGACCATAAGAAAGAGATTAAGAGGTAAAGGTAAGTGAATATTCCTTAATAATTATCAATAAGATTTTATTTTATGAATAATAGAGAAAAGCCTCAAGGGTGTAAGACAACAAAGCCACAACACACTATACATGGCTACCAGTTCTTGTTGTGGGTGGGTTTTCTATATTTCATTGGTTCTCTGTGAAAAAATAAAGTTAAAAAATAGCACCATTCTACTATAATTCATATTTCCACATTTAAAAATGGACATTCTTCATGAAGTGGTACATAAAACTCTTATACATACCACCCTTTTAAACATAAACAAGAAAAGAACTAACCTCTTGTAGAACTCTCTTATAGAAATAATGAGACAGAACAACACAACATCTCCAAACATGGCATAAATAACTGAAAAACTTAAATACCACCATATATCTAGAATGTAGACCTTAGTTTCTACACAAATCATAACCAGTACAGAACACCAAGAAAGAGCTTCAGTAATCAAAGAAACCACCTACATTCACACAATCCTAATGAAGCCAAGCCACGATTGGATAATCCACACCGTGAATGAAGGAACCACTATGAGGGATATATGAACTGATTTTGGATAGGACAAATGAGATAGGACAGTAGTAATGGAGAGAGATGAAAGCCGCGATGGTAGAGAGGAGGGCACTGTGAGAGTGTTCTTCGGGGCAGAGGAGAGGTTTTCGGGTAGGAGGGCACCATATTGAAAGGGTTGAGTATCCGGGAAGGAGGAAGATCCTGGTGGTAATTGACCAAAAAAGGGACACAAATGTGTAGCCACAGATCCAAATAAAATCATGGCTATAAACAAGCTATAGCCATAGACCTATAAACCTCTGGCTATATCTTAAATTTATTTTGGTGAAATCACAAACAGAAAAGTATCTCTCAACTCTGTGATGATGGATTCTGTGTTGAATTTTCTAACAATTCCTTATTTGTGTTTAAATATAATTTTATTAAATTTATATCACTGAGAACTGATAATTTTTATAAATTGGATTTAAATTCCTTATGTAAACAGAAAGAGAAATGATTAACTACTAAAAAATGAATCTTGAATTTGGCATAAAAGACTTGGACGCTGTAATATATATTATTTATATAAATTATCCAATAAATAGTTTGTTTTTGATTTTCTTAGTCTTAAATTTGGCAATGAAAGATACTATAATGCATTCCAAATCAGCAAGTAGCACAAATATTCTTTCAAATCTATTAACAAAATTTCTACATCTACACCTTTAGAACTTATCCATATGGATTTTTTTTACAATTAATGGTATGAAGTTTGTCTGGTAATATATATTTTAATACTTTAGTTGATTATTATTATATATTTACGTGGGTTTACTTTCTAAAACTCCAAATATAATTTTCCACTATTTTTGAAAGTTTTGTAAAATTGTTTAAAATGAAAAGGGTTTTAAAATAATTTCCTTAAGAAGTGATCAAGGTGGATAATTTGAGAATCAAGAATTCAATTCTTTTTTCTCAAATTTGGGTATTAAACACACCTTCTATACACCAATATCACCTCAAAAAAATTAAATTTTTGAAATAATAAATAGAAATATTCATTAAATGGAAAGGAATATGATGAATGAAAAAATTCATACTACCTATCATTGGGAATAAGTTATAACAACAGCCTTATATATCAAGAATATAGTTTTAATAAGTCCTATTATCAAAAATACAACTTATGAACGTTGTAATAATAGAAAACCTAAAGTATTATACTATAATGTTTTTGTAATCAAGGTATATATATTGAATACTAAGAAAACCATGGTAAGTTTGATCCAAAATTTAATTAAGGAATGTTTTTGGGATATTCTTATACCTCTAAATCTTATATAATGTTTAATAAAAATTTAAGTTTTATTGATGAATCATTTCATGTGAATTTTAATGAATCTGGACCTTTTATTAAAGAGAAAGATCAAAATGATTAAATTAATAACACTTTTGATAAAGTGAGACTCAAAACCCTTAAAATTTATTTTGAAAATGATATTAATAAAATTTAGTCCATTTCAAAAGAAAATGATACTGAAGAGCATAAAAGTGTCTTTCCTAGATAGTATAGATCTCAAAATAACCATCCTTTAGAAACTATTATAGGAGAAATAGACAAACGAATTAGAACCAGAAAAAATATATGAAACCTGGATAAATTATCTTCTTTCTATCTCAGTTAAAAACTAAGACTATTGAATAGGACTTATATGATGATATTTGGATATTATAAGTTTAATAAGAGCTAAACCAATTCAAAAGGAATGGAGTTTGGGAACTATTAGAGAGACTGGCCAATTATCCAGTTATAGGAACCATGTGGGTCTTCAGAAATAAATAGGATGATCAAAGGGATCACAACCTGAAATAAGGACAAATTAGTTTCTAAATGATATAATCTGGAAGAAGTTATAGATTTTGATGATATATTTTCCCCTGTAGGTATATTAAAATCCATTAGAATTATTTTAGCTTATTCATCTCATAGTAATTTTAAATTAATTCATATGAATGTAAAGTATTCATTTTTAAATGGTTATTTAATGGAGGATTATTATATTAAATTACCCTCTTATTTTGAAAATTCTCAAAAACTAAACTCTATTTTTTAACACACTAAATCTCTCTATGGCCTTAATCAAGCACCGAGAACTTGGTATAAAAGATTAAGTTCTTTCCTTTTCAAAAATAAATTTACTATTAGATTGGTAGATCCAATACTTTTCAATAAAACAGTTTGTTATAATATTTTAATAGTTCAAATTTATTTTGATGATGTTATTTTTGGTTCAACTAATAAAAGTATTTATCATTATTTTTTAAATTTAATTGAAAAGGAATTTTAAATGAGTATGATGGGAGAACTGGATTTATTTTTTGAGCTTCAATTTTACCAAAAATATTTTGGAAATATTTTAAATAAAAGTAATTATATTATTGATTTATTGAAAAATTGTATACTTGAGAACAGAATGATATATAAAACTCTTATGTGTACCAATATAAAACATGATTTAGAAGAATCTGGAAAAATAGTAGACAATATGTTATATAGAGGTATGATTTAAGTTTTTTATATCTTAGTGCTCGAAAACTAGACATTATGTTTTTTGTATGTATTTGTGCTACATTTCAATAAAATCAAAAATAACCCCATCATAACACTGTTAACACAATCTTTAGATATTTAAAAGGAACTATTTTTTAATCTCTTCTTTACCCAAAAAACTCTTATTTTAATATTATTTCTTATTTAGATATTTACTTTGGAGGTTGTATATTAGATAGAAAACATACCTTGAGAACCTATCACTTATTTGGAAAATCTATAGTTTCTTGGTCTAGTAAGAAACAACACTTAGTTTTCCTATCAACCACTAAGGAAGAATATCTATTTTCTGGTAGTTTTTGTGCATGCGTATTTTGGATGAAGAACAATCTACTATACATTTGACTAAACTTTAATATTATACCTATTTTATGTGATAATACTAGTGACCTAAATATGTCAAAAAATACTATAAGTCATTCTAGGACTAATCACATTGATATAAAACATCATTTTCTAGGAGATTTTTTCCATAAAAAGGATATATCTTTAGAATTTATTAATAAGAAATATCAATTAGCTAATATTTTTACTAGATCACTTCCCAGTTCTAGTTTTGATTTTATTAAGGGGGAGTTATGAATATTTGCATTTAAGTGATTGTTTATTAATTTATTTCTAGTATCTCTATTTTTATTTTATTAATATTTATTTAATACGTTTTATTTAATTTCCTTTTAAATTAGAATTTCATTATGGTTTTATTTTACTTGTATTTTCAAAATTAAAAGGTAATGATTACATTATCAATCAACGAGAGAAAAATATTTTCTTTCTACCACTCTCTTTCTCCTCTCCTACATGTTCTTTCAATTTACATAGATTCTTTATATTCCCATGTGCTGAAACCATAAACATTCAATCCCTTCAATCTTGAAACCTCTAGAGATGGAAACCTCTCAAGGATTTGTAGATGCTGAGTTGGAAAACAATACTTATGCTTTCAAAAAAATCCTGTAAAGTTCTCTAGGGAAAGGTAATTTATTTTGGTTATTTAGAATCTACAAATCTCTCTCTCAAATAAGTAATGTGATTTCAAGGCTTGATTTGTTATTTTTTAGAAAATAACATACCTATGGTTTATGACATTTAAGTAAAGGAATTTTTTAGAAATTATTAATTAAGTCATTGATTTAAAAATGATTTTGTTATTTCTAAGATTAATGATTCTGATTTTTCATTGTATTCTGGGGAAATAGATGAGATGTTACATTTTCCCCATGAGGGGGATTTTTAGTTTGATTTATGTAATATTAGTAATGGAAGATATTCATCAAAAGATATTATGTTTTTGTTGTTTAGAATAAGAACTCCCAATAAGGTAATGGTCAAAGAAATTACTCATAATAGTTGAGTTTTGATGATGTTTATTAAATCTTTAATTATTTCTAGGACTACGAAGCTAGAAAAAGTCATTTATCCTAACATGTAGATCATGTTTTTATTTCTGTGTCCCATAAAGTTTAACTTTTTCAGTTTATGATAAGATATCTAAAGCATTTCTTTTACACGGATAAAAAGATGGGATATTATCTCTATTTATTGATTATTTATTTTTTACTATGAAGAAAAAATAAATATTTTCAATATGTTTTTTGGAAAATCATTATACCATAGAAACACTTTGAATGTTGGAATTGTAAATAAGATTGGATTTTTCTGAGGAAACCCTTACAATAGTCTTCTACTAGTTGCTGCAGAACAACAACTGAAGTTATTTGCAGCTTCTTAGGGGGATAAAAGAAAATTTTCTTTAGTCGGATATATGAGATAGAGGCTTGATGAATAAGACACTTCAAGGCCAGATAAATATATTTTTTCAAAAATAATAATTACAATTGTCGTTTGAGAAACTGTGGAAGAAGCACCAGGGGTAGATGAATGTTAGAATCTAGTGGATGAGTAAGTTGAGAAAGAGGATCACAGTCAAGAACTTATCAGGGATTTTTTTCCTGATACTCAAACTCAATTCACTCTTGATTTTGAAATTGTTGAAGGATATCCCATAAGAAATAGGTCAGTTGGTAATGAAGAGCCCAGGTTTGTCCTTAGTATAAATTCTTTAAAGGGAATCTATACATAACCCTAAACCTCTATCTTCTAAATCTTCTGATTCTTCAGTCGAAGTATTAGTTATAATGTTCAATCTATTTGAGGTTCATAATTTGTTTATCATGGAACATTTGGAGGCTAAGAAAAATAAATTTTAATAATATAAGGTTTCTTCAGTACCAAGATCTTACTTTTAATCTTAAAATCACAATTTAAGAGAATTAAAATAGAATCTAATTTCTATTGGATACCTTAATGAGATTATTATAATGATGTCTTGAGAGTTCAATTTGTCAAGGGATTAATCTATTAAGAAATCAGAGTTTGATGAGTTTAAGCTGATGATTGGGAGATAATTTCAGTCTCTCAAGGAATTTAGTCAAGTATCAACCTCCTCTCAATGGACATTGCTTTAACTAATATGTAAGTTTAAAGATATTACATTTATACTGGCTGAGTTCAGTTATAGAATACACACTCTTTAGAGCGATAATACTCATTTATGTTTTCTATTGGAAAATAAAAGACATCTAATTAGTCAACTAACTTCAAGTGAATCCTAGTTCGGACCAGTGTTTAATCAAATTAAGGAAAATATTATGTGGTTCATTCAGTAATAGGAAGCTATGAATGAATTTTTAAAGGTTAATCTGATAGAGAATTTTAGGGTTGGAAATTATTTGAAGAAACTTATTCAATAATGGTCAAAAGTCATCAATAACCATTTCTAGAGCCTTCTTTTTAAGCTTCTTGATGTAAGCATTGTAGTTTAAGTCCTTCCTCATTCTGGTGAACCCTCTGTCCATACTGATTCAAACCAAAAATCACAATTTTGAGGACCCTTTCATTGACAGAGGATTGTAGTTTATTTTCCAAAACATTTTAATTCATTTTAGTTTTAATTTATTTTCATATTGGTTTTTAGTATATTTTATTTCACTTCAATGTTTAAACTTATGATCATAGATTTTTTCCCTTAAACGAGTATTTATAACTATTTATTATAGTTTAGTGTTATATTAAATGTGGTTTATATCATTTATTCTTTAATTTAATAGTTTTTATATCATTAAAGGATGAGAATATTTAAGAAAATGGTGAATATTTTTATGAAAGCCGATGGAGAATTTCCATGGAGACTATGGGGATATATGGGAGAATATTTGCAAACTACAACATTTCAGTAGAGAAAATATTTAATTTACAAGAATTTATTTTCTTTATTTAATTAATACTATGAAATTGAAATAGAAAAATATTTTCTATATCTATTTTTTGATGATTAAAAATCTTAAATTTTCTTTAAATTTTCTTATGGATTATGATATGTGTTTTGTGATGATAAAAATGGGGGAGATTGTTGGGCATTTATTGTCTCAAAAATACTCTATAATTTATGATGATTTTGATGTTCATAAATAACCTTGTTTATTTTCTAATGAAGTATAATTAAATTAGTTTTTTGGAATTTATATATGGGCTAATGTAATTTTTTATTAATATAATTACTCTGGAAACAATGTTTCAAACCCTCCAATCGATAAATAAACATACGGTATCAACCCTACATTATTCTATGAAGTGAAACTCTTGCATATGGTATAAACCCTGTGATATTCTAAACAATGTTTTTGGATCAAAATCCATATGTTTAGATAATTTTCAAACATATGGATCAAAAACCCTATGTTGGGGTCTGGATTTATTGTTCATACCCTATGTGCGGAAAATTTGAACATATGGTTAATTAATGATACGTTCAGGATTTTATGCTAAAAAGGTAGATGTATTGATTTTTATCCCTATGAAACTTTTTTCCCAAATTTATGTGAAGAATAAATTATGGTTAAGAAACTATAAATTGGTGAAGGAACCCTACGCTATGAAAATTAACCCAACATTGTATTGTCAATGGTGAAGTTTTTTTATTCAAGCTATGTTTTCAATCTGAGATTGTTGAAACGGTTAAGTAAGAATTAAAGACCGACTCAAGGATCATTAATATTGTTTCAAAGAACTCTGTTCATAATATAAATTCACTCTTATTTATGTTCAAAGATACAAATCCCCTGGTCAATTGGAATTTTAATTACTATAACCAATTAGGCTATTCTTTCGGATATGGAAGACCGAAGAATGTTTTCTATTAAACATATTCTTTCAGAGTATATCTTCATAAAAATATATATATGTGTGTGTGTATGATAATAGAATCACATATGTCACTATATTATTGAAATTATCTTTTAAAGTTATATAGAAAATGAACAAATCTAATATAGGACTACACTTTGGAGATATACATGTTCTATCTCATTCTTCTATAATCTTTCTACAGCTATGTTTTGTTTCTTCTTTTTAATTTAATATATTTGTGCAATTAGAATCACTTAAAACTATTTAATTCCTCTTGATATTCTTTTATGAAGAAGAAGATCTACTATTTTTTAGTTTCCTTCTGCTGCAACTATGAATAACAACCTAAACCTTTCAAATCAAACTCTTTTGATTTATTGGAATTTCAACAGCTTGTACTCAGTTGTGGTGGAGTATAAGCTTCTCAATATAAGAAATGTATAATCGTTTCTCTACTATTGAACCAAAATTAATTATTATTAGTCTTGTTGTAGCGGTTTAGACTACCTGCACTCAGTTGTAAATTTATGATCTTGTGATAAAAGGTCCATTCTAGTGAAATTTACAAAGATCATAAAGAGATTGATTAGTAGAGTGGAATAGGGGATATTTGTACCCGAAACCACTATAAAAAGTTTTTTTCTTTATTTCTGTTTATCTACTACATATTTTTAGATATAATAAAAACACTTCATATCCACATAAATCACAGTGGATGTCAAAATCCATAATTGTGGAATATTTTTTAAAATACACAATTTTCCTCCCTCTTTTGTTACTTTGTATATTCCTACTTAAAAATTTCAACTGAGGAATTGAGGTAAGGGTTTCTTTATCTAAAAATTAATTTCATGAGATATATTTATCATTTAAACAATGATATCAACATTATGGTATGATTATTTCCTAATAAATTTATTTTACAATATTTATTTTGTTTGAGTTCTGTATTATATACTCTTTTAAATGTATTTTGATTAAAAAGATACAAAATTTTCAAGGGTTTTTCTTAACTCACATCCATTCATTGTGTTAAAATTATTCTTTGTGAACGTCTTTGTTTCAATATGGTTTACTTCCAACCTAGGATATTATTTCAGGGTACATCATTTTTCATCTATATGGAAAATGATACATTTGATTAAATTCTTTTTTTAATTCAATTTATTCCTAATAAGAATTACATCATAATAAATAATAATACATAATCTCTTAAATGATAATTTTTTTTCTTTTAAATATTTTCCTTCCCTACAATGTTATCCATTATAATTATAAACCTTATTATATTTTATCTCATGTGACCTGAATATTTACTATTTCTTATTTAAAAATAATATTTTGAAACAGTTTTTATGATTTTGGTTTTTATTAATGATATTTGAAAACATTATAATGCTTTTACATTATTTTAGACAAAAAATTGTATCTTAAACACCAAATTTATTTTGAAAACTTTTATATTTTTTCAAGGATCTATTATTGAAAATTATTTTTCGAAATTATTTTTTTTCAATTTTTTCACTACACATTTTTTAAACTTTTATGTTTATTTTTCAGGGATACATTATAGATGGTAATTTTAAAAATAAAATGTTTTCAAAATTATTAAAATCACCATTTCAAAAAATTATAGCTTTTGAATTTTACCCATGTCTTTCTATTTTTATGATAATTTGATTTTTTTGAAATATCTATTTGGGAAATGACCCATAAATATTGATGTTTTTTCAAATCATTCATTTTGTATAAATATAATCTATTTTCAAAGAAAATTTATTTTTGGAAACTCTACACTTCCTCTATTTTAAGTGTGTTCACATATGTTCAATAAATTGATTTATTTGGGGAATTACATTCTTAAACATATACCATTAATTGATATGGAATAAATTTCATATAATTTAGAAACCTCAATTCAACAGATACAAATTTATTTTAAATGGTTTTATCATGTTACTATTATTTATGGAATTATTAATTATTTCATTATATGAATCCATTTGAAAATGATTTGAAACCATTATTCTTTCCATGGGTTCATTAAGATTTTTTGAAATAATTGCATTTTCTTTCCACTGGTTCTTTATGCTATAAAAAGTGAATTATATCATTTAAATGTTTCATGAAAACAAATATATTTATTTAGGTAAATTATGATGTGATAAGGGAATTATTTTGATGTGTAAAATATAATTATGGATGAATTATTGGTGGGGCCTTATATCACCCTCAAATTCATTGGTTAAAAGTTTATATCTCATGAGGTAATTCCTTATAATTCAATTTTAGTTCCTTATAAGTGTGGGAACCGATGTGGTTTTTTAAAAAAGTGATGTTTCCCTATAATAATGTTTGTCCCATATTTGAATGATTTTACAAAGTATTTTTTTTGTTCTCATGACTATGTCATGATCTCATAGATCATGTTTATTGACTCATGTTTCCAAAATCCTTTCATTTAATATTATGTTAATCCACAACATATACCATGATTTATGTGGCATAAGTTGTTTTTTATAAGTTTCTTATACATCCTAATCATGACCATATCCTTATCTTAAGATTGCCTATGATTTTTTCTTGTTAACACTTATCTTTAACCTTACTAAGCATCTGAGAACAACCGATTATTATGTAACTCTTTCCCTATATTATTAATATAGAAAAATTATTTAATTTAGAAAATATTTTTTTAGGTGGTTACTTTTTCAACGATCTTGATGACTCTTTATATATATTTTAGTTTCATTTATATTTGGAAAATTTCAAATCAAAACAAAGAAAATGCATTTTTTTAGTTAATTTTTTTATTAATTATCTGAAACTCTATGCTAAAATTGTATTGGGAATGTATTGAAATAAAATATTTTATTTAAATCAAGTGGATGAGGAAGTAACATTTTTGGGTTGAAATAGGAGTACTATAGATTTATAACTAGTGGTTTCTATCAATAGTGGTGAAAATTATGATTTTCATCAAATGTATCTTAGAGGATTAGTCTAAACCCTTTGGTCAAGGATTTTACACTGGGTTTCTGTTTAGGGGCATGTATTTTATTCAAAATTTTTTTGTTGTTTTCATCATGAATATTAAATAAATTATATATTTTTAATTACATCATAAATGGTATTAAATGTATAAATTCTTTCACTATTCCCCATTTGTGGTGTGTTTATAAACTTCATATGTTATGAGTATTGATGATTTTTCTTTGTTAGAGAATCATGTGAAAATACCTCCCATTTTTTGTGTATTTAATCTTGGTGATAATAGTTAACACCTAGAAAATTAGAGGCAATATTTATGAGGCACACTTATCATTTTTTTAACCATGGTGGTGTAATAAATGTTTTTATCATGACACTAACCATAAACTCCCAAATCCATAACTAGTGATCCTTGAATTATTATTGATGGCTTGGATATATATCCAACTGATGATATATAATTTAAAATGTATTTTAAATCAAGTTAACTAGTATAAATCCTTAAGTAGACATTTCTCACACCTCTATCCAATAAAGTGTTTTTTTGAAATTTCTTACATGTAATTTTAGATAAGAAAGTATCTAAATCAATTCCTAATAATTATTTTTATAAAATAATCAACCAATGTTTAATGATTCTCCCATGTATCCTTAAAATTCAGCAATTATTTTTCTAGCATATCCTATAATATTTGTATCTTATTCTTTTACTAGAATTATGGTCAAGGATTTTTATGTGTGGTCATATTATCATGTACCCACAAAGAATAATATAGGATTTTCTAAAATCTTTATGTCATGTTCCAGTAAAAAATATTAATTATATCCATATTCAAACCAGTGATGTTTCACCTCTAAAATCACAAAAAGTCTCCTAAAATCCCCAACAGTAGAGGTCTCTTATATTTATATAATGTGGGTATTATTTTCAGATAATCAACCACCACCCATGTTGAATGTTTCTTACATAGGGATCTCAATAGACTAATCCTAAATCCCATAATAACCCTATCCAAATTATATTTGGAGATCCAAAAAAAAATTATATCATACCTTCAAGTCTCTAGTACTCATTCTTCACCTGTATACATACGCAACACATTTTTCTGTGAATATTACTTGATTTCATGTAGAATTTATTTGAATGGATCAATTTCAATAGCACTATATAATTATGATGACTCAATGAATATTTGTGTATCATATTGTTATGATTTCAAAAATGTCATTTATATATTATAACCGTGAAATGATTTAATGAATTTCTTCACTAATTTCATGTTTATGTTGTATGGAATAATGATTTATTTAATTTTTTAATAATTAAATTTAATGTACATGGTGGGGATTTGGATGTGTAGATTATGTAAGAGTATTAATGAGATCCCATTTCATAGTGATATAGGTCTATAAGATTATTTTTCATGTTGATTCTAAGAAACACATCCATAAATGATTCATGAGGAATGATGGCTGGAAGAATAAATTTTAGAGAAAAGGAAAATATCTTGAAAAAAAGTGTTGTGAAAGTTCAGAATATGGGGAATCAGGAAAGATAAAATATTAATGATCGCACAAATTTTTCATGGGTTTGAGGCCTATAAATTCCAATTATCTCTCCATTAGAAAGGTTCAAACATTAGATTTAAGATTTTGGTGACACCAAAGCTCTTAGTGTGTGTAACCTTGACATCCACACTTTTCAAAATACAAATCAAAGGACCTAAAATCGTTTTTTTAAGAAGATTATATGTGTTAACCCACACAATATTATTAATGTAATGGAATGTTCTCAAGAATATATTGCGAAACTCAATCTAATGATGGAAAAACATCACACAAAAGGTTATTTCCTAATATAGTTTATGGTTTAATGGAACACCCATCATATGTGAAAATTATACCATGAAACCATATTTTACAACTCCTCCCTGAATTAAACATCCATGATAGTTTATTGATCATGGGACCCATACCCCCCTTATTTATATTCATTTTTTAAAAATCCATTTGAATAGAGAGTATCATGGACTCTCATATATGATACATTTGTAGTGAGTCTATATTTTGTATAAAACATGTATATTTCTCCAAAAACATGTTGGATAACCTAATGTGTAAGCCACACTATAACACGTAATTTATTCCCTTTTATGATACAAAAATCACTACTAGTTGACCTTAAAAATCATATAGAGGCCCTATCACAAAACCTTGAACTACATACATCAAATTAAATCATTTTTCATTAATTCTCCAATATGATACATAGGATGCAACCCTAAGGTTCAATCCCAACATCCCAAAAACCTTATCATCCCATGTCCCTTTTGAGAGACTATAATCCCCAAACACAATCACCTTACTAAGAAGAACCCAATACTCTTAAGGTTTCTACCAATGATGCTTCATTATTAAGAGTCTCCCTAATGAAATATAATCTATGATTGTCCCATACCAAAATCTAAAATATGAGTGACGTATATTGGAATATAAATCAAGAGAATCCCCACAAGAATATAAACTATGAGCATCATCCAAAAGAATTTAATTTGTAAGTTTATTCTCTAGATTTTAAACCATGACTTAAATTACATGACAAGTATAAGTAGATCAACCACCTTTTTGTGATAATCATGAGAGAGCCCTTTCATTTCTTATTTGACAACCATAGGATTCCCAATTTGATTACCATAGGATGAATTCCTTTACTGATGCATTAAGAACCCATTATTCTATTTGTGAAAAATATTTGATACCTTGTGTGATGATAAAATGATGAATTAGAGGATGATCCTAATATTACTTATGTTATGTGAATAATATTTCTTCAATGAAAAGAACTAGATTCCACATGTGATGAGTATGGGATTCCACATGTTACGAGAATGATATGACTCATGTGATGAAAATGGGATACCTCATGTGATAATTGTGTGATTCCATAGGTGAAGGGTATAGTATACCATGTGTGATAATAATATGATTCCATTGTCACCTAAAGTAATGAATACAAAACACCTAGATACCCAACAATCCTAACACACTCATCCTCTATAATTGAAATTGTTCACCCCGCCAAGGTAAAATGTGATGTAATTGACTAATGTTCACAAAGAAATAGTCTTGAGAACATGATTCATGAGAATGTATTGAATATATGAAGTTTTCCTAAAATATATTATGAAACCCTCATGGGGGAAGTATTTTAATCCCATCCATTCATTCAAATAATTGTAAATTCATCGTCATCATGGTGGTGATAGTACAGCCTCTTATTGAATGTGGGAATGTGGGTCTTGATTTGTTACCATACCTATATAATTTGACACAATGGTCTTGTATGAAAGCATAAAAAAGAATATAGGTGATCCAAAAATTAATCCTTTCTCTGTCAACCATGATAAGATGAGTAACATTTATAATCACGAGTAAACACAATCATCAAAAATTTACTTAAGATTGGAATAAAATTTTGGTAGAATATCGGTCACCAAATGTGTTAGCCATTATACCCCAACCACTTCTAAAGGTCTTGGGGAAATAAGGGTAATATTAATTCTATTAATAACTATATATTTCTATACATGGTGATTCCACAAACATGTTCCTAGGTAATGGATACTATATCTATCATGGAAACAGGGCACCCACACCCCTTTTCCTTGTTTAAGGGCATGAAATATATGATCATCAACTACCGCATTTTTTTGATACAAATGGAATCACATCATCCCGAAATCTATATGGATTAGGAGGATCTAGATACCATGGTTACCTACCATCATCCCTAGTGATAGTGATATTGTGGGAGGAATGTTCTTCCTATCACCACCACCAATCGCTTTAAAATACATTCTCTAGGGCACAACCATGATGTCTTCCACATTCCTAGGAGGTAGGAGAAATTCAGGGGAGACTAGATTCAAGAACTACCCAAGTGTATCCATATATAGATCACAAAAACTAATATCACTTATGGTATAATATCACTAAGCTTGCAACCAAACTGTTTGAGCTTACTCTAATTCTAGATGCCCTAGTCCAGATTGCATAGTTCCAATATGAGGGATGGTTTCCTATTTTTCTCTATAAGTTGATACTCGTGCAATAGTAATCACATCCTTCAATATCCTTAACACCATATAGGTTTGAATAATCACTAAACTAGTATCAAAACCTATTTTCCCACTAGTTATCCTTGGTCAACTCTCTTGGCCACTAGAACTACTAGTTTATATCATAAAGGCCCTACCCATGACAAATAAGTGAACCTTTTTGAAGGTCCTCCAAATAGTTAAGTGACTTACAATCATCATATGTGTCTTCCTTGTTATTATAACAACTACATAGGTCATGTATATATAACCAATAATATTACTTTTTGTAAGAATACTCATGACATGGACTATCTGCTAATCAAGGATCTTTTTCACAAGAATTGATATCCACATAGGGGGTATCAATTGTAGATCATCCCTGATATTTTATTATTTCAAATCATAGTGGATTAAGAATAGATGATTATTCCATCCCTACAAGAGTACATTAATAAAGGAACCTGATGATAAGTGTTCTTCATACTATAGAATAAGGTGTATAAGGTACAAAAGGACCTCAACAAGTTCTTTTTGGTGCAAGGTGTATTTTATTCTTTTTGGGAACTATCTCTAATGTTATACCCAATTTTTTAATTACCCTTTCCATTAACTTAGCACTATATGAGATGAAAATTATACGATCATGTCTAACATTATTAGATGAGGTACATATATCTAATAGATCTAAACATGCAAGGATAGTTCATTCCACATGAGGATATTGATTCTCAATCCTATATAAGAATATTTTTGAAGTATGATCTATAATAGAAAGTTACCTTCTCAACCTGAGGTATGGTGTCTCCAATGAATGTGATCAGTCTCTGAGATACAGTGTAAATGAGATCTTTTTTGATCTATCTTATGGATTACAACCAACATACCACTGCAAATCAGGATTTCCCCTTCTATTAAGATGAAGTAGATAATTATAATCTATTAGAGACCATGAATATTAAGAATATTCCAATCATGTTCTATATTTATGAAAACCCGCATATTTCTTTTATGGATTAACTTACATGAAATCATGTATCATATCACTAGAAAAATATATAGGAAATATTCAACCACCTTTATATTTTTATATGGACTATCCCATAATATTTGGGCACATTTAGGTCATCAACTAGTATTTTTAAAAAGTAAAATAAACATAGTACTTGTAGTGGATCAACATCCTATCTATTATGGGTAACATTAAAAAATTAATTATGTATAAATTGAGAGACTTACAGTACTATTATAGATTTTTTTAGAGTATCGCTTCATGTTCTAGTCAGAGGTTTGGGTAGTCCATTTCTCTATAGATTATTCAATATATAAAGAAATATTAGTAACCCATGATTGTTTATTTTTATGATACTGTAGAATAATTATTTCCAATTACTTCTTCAAGGAATATCATTATTTTGGTACCCCTAATAATTACGAGTCTGACACTGGGGATGAAAAAAGATAAATATATTTAGTTTTAGAGTACCAGCGAAGGTAGGTAAACACCCTAGAGGTGTTCACACCAATTATTTAGAGAAATTTCATGGTCCTTGGGATTCCTCCTAACTTACCATTTCCTAACCCCTTCAAGAACCTCAATAAAGTCCATGTTGGGGATACATTTTCTAGTTTACCAGAATTCTATGAGACAACTAATTCATATTCTCAATTTTCCACTATACTATAATAGATTGATCATTATAAGATTATTAATTCTAGGTTCTTATTATGATACCTCCTTAATGAGGGGGATGTTGAAAATGTCCCCATCATACTATCCATGGAACTTTATCTTCAAATAATTCTATGTTATTCAATTGGGACTAGGAATTTTGATTTACAAACCCAAGGTAGAGCACCATATTCTTTATAGATCCCTCTTAGGTGGATTAACATGAATTCACACCACAATACCACGACTGCAAAACCACATTAGTTAGTCGTCCAACCAAAGGGAAAATGCATGAGGAAACCTCTTAAAATAAGATGATCAGTTCCCCTAATAATCACCAAGAATCTATGTAGACAAAGTAAGATTTATTATAGTCCAAAATTAAGTCATACCAAGTGTGAATAGACCATTTCTACCTTATGAAAAAATTTATAAACCTGATATTTTCATTATTTAATGGCATGTTTGATCTTGAGTATCATCTAATGCACTTTTCCTCTCAATGTAACCTAATGTTGGGAAACCTCGAGGAGCCAGAGGTGGTCATGCTCTATGTAAAGACCCGTAAATTTCAAGTAAAAATTTTTCTTAAATTATTTGAGATTATATTAGTACGCGGTTTCTGACGGCACCTGATTCTGAGGTCCGATGTTCCTGGAATCAATTTTCGAAGTTTAGCTCGGGTACGTTCAGTAAACGAACGAGCGGGTTTTTCTATCTTTTGAATTGGTGCTCGAAATTGAAATCTGAGGGGACCGATGGAACCGCAGTGTTAGTAATTTCTTAAGAGGACCTTTACTAAAGGTGTGTTTGCTCTGGAGGAGTTGTTAAAATTTAGGGATTAATAAAGAATTGAATAAAAATTTGTGGTAAAATTTTTATTCTTTATTCTAAGTGGTTATATCCTAAGTGTGGGAGTTGGGGTGGGACCCACTAGTTACTAACTACCCTTGAGAGGATAAAGGTGAGGTGGGGCCCACACGATCCCCACCCCTTCACATTCCATTAAACTCCTCTAACTCCTCCCTTTTATCTTCTTGTGTTTAATGATTACAACCCTTTGTAATTAATTAAATGAATTCTCCTCTCCTCACATTAAATCATGCCAACACAAATTGCTTTAATTAAATGAACCCCTTCAATTAATTGATTTACATGTTTGAATTTTGGAATTTGAATGCATGGCTTGAATTAATAAAATAAGATGAGTCTTATTTAATTTTTGGGGTTAGCTTGTTGTGCGAAGAATTAGGGGAGAGCTCTTTTCCATTTGGAAGAACATCATCTCCTTTTTTGAAGAATGCCAAGACTCCGATGAAGAACATCGACTTGGCAGTCCCGGTTTTCTCCATCCTCTTCCTTCTTCGCAACAAGGGAGGAGACACCGATGACGATGAAATCGACGTCATCATCTGCGGTGCTTGACAACCGCGAACTTCCTTAGAGGTAGGGGTGTGTTTATGAATGATAAATGTTTTTTCCCTTCCAGATTATTGGTTTTCTCTAAACCTATTGCTATAGAACAAATGCAGAAGGAACCAGACAAAACTAACATGGTATGATTCCTCTGTCGTTCCTGTTGTATGGTGTTCTCCAACCATTCTTGAGCGGTGAATCAAGGCAAGTTTTCGGAGCCGATCGGAGGCCCGAAAAGATTGGAAACGTCCTCGGAACATCAAGACAACCTAGGAATATGATTTTTGTAGCAAACGGATCATCAGAACAAAGGACGGACACCTCTGGAGGCGTTCTGTCTAGCGGGGTCATTTCTGGAAAATTCCATAATACACGGCGTGTCCTTCCAAAGCACACTATGTGTAGTACAAGCGTTCAGTGGTAGAAGTAATGGACATCAGGAGAAGTGACACAGGGCGTGTGACACCGGTCACACGGCGTGTACTGTCCACACAGTTTGACAGAGGAGACTTCAATGGACATGCTATGTATTCAATGGAAATACACGGACACGGACAGAAATACACGGCCACGAGGCACGGCGTGTATTATCTTCATTGAAAGGCAAAAGTGGCTTCGTGAGGCTCGGCGTGTAAACTGAGAGATACACGGACACGGTCAGAACCACACGGCCATGAGGCACGGCGTGTACTACCACCACCATTGCAAGAGCGGCTTCGCGAGGCTCGGCATGTAAACTGGGTGATACACGGACACGGGCAGAACCATACGGCCATGAGGCACGGCATGTATTCCGGAAATACACAAACACGGGGTGGAGTACACGGGCATGTACTCCATCACACGGCCAAACTTGGCCATCACACATGTAACCGACCCTAGAGGTTTGGACACGGCGTGTAACCATAGTACACACTGTGTATTTACTTATTTACACGACCAGCCCTGCGACACGGGTCGTTTCACACGGGCAGTACCTGGTGTCTGATGACACGGCGTGTATCGCTTACCTACACACCGTGTGCTTTAGGGAAATGGCTTAGTTGTCTTGTTCTCCGTGACTTGGGCACGTTTTCCTTCATTTTTCCCTATGACGTGGGGCAGAACATTGGGATACATCATCTCTGGTGTTTGTGACGGTTGATGTATCCACCCCTTTGACTTGAGGATCGGACCCTCCCGGAATCGAGTATATTTTGTGCGGGAACCCTAGAGCTGGTTGTGACTGGGACGACGATGGAAACTGTACTTGGATCCTATGTGGGTTCGGTAGTGAGTACGAATGTACTTGGATCCTACGTGGGTTCGGCAGCGAGGACGAATGTACTTGGATCCTACGTGGGTTCAGCATCGATGGTTACTGTACTAGGATCCTACGTGGGTTTGGCAGCGATGACTTCTGTACTTGGATCCTACGTGGGTTCGGCAGGGGAGATGATTCAAAGGCTACATTTATCATCTCCACCCCACTTCGTGAGTAGTATACCTGCGTGAGCTGAGTCTTGATTTTCAGTCTTTATTATTGATATGATTGACTTGCTTTCTTGTGTGGATTGGGTTGTTCTTTACTATGTGGAATGAGTTGTGCTTTCCTGTGTGGACTGGGTTGTACTTGAGCACATGATTTGGAGCTGAACTGGAATTGATGACTTAGGTATATGTATGGTCATATACCTAAGTATAGTTGGTTGATACTTCGTGTTTGTATCCTTCCTTTGTGGTTTATCCTTTGTGGAATCTGGGAGACCTTCGGGGGTCTCGGGGTCCCTACTGAGTATTGTATACTCACCCCTGCACGGGATATGCCCGCACTACGTTGTTTTGGTTGCAGACAATGGGCAGCGCTGATCATTATTGATGCTTGTGGAGCGGGATGGTACCTGGAGGTGGACAATCAGGCGGAATGTACACGGAGTGGACGGTCGGACCCGCAGAGTTGAGGAGACCATATGTACCCACCCTTCAGGTGGGATAGCCAGAGGATGACTTGGTGGTTGATGATTTACTTTACTGTTGTTGTACTTTCTTTTCAGTTGTACTGTACTTTCAGTTGGGTTTGTATTCTGGCCCATTTACTTTTCAGCATTACTTTTGTACTCAGTTTAATTAGTGTTTACTTCAGCTTGCGTACTCCGTTGTGTTGTTTTCTTGTATAAAGGAAATTCCTTCCCTTTTTATCGGGATTTATGCCATTGGTTCTAGTCTCCAACCCCTGGCCTATGGAAGGCGGGCTTGGGGTAGTCACGGCATGGGCCCTAAAGATAGGTCGTGACAAATTGGTATTAGAGGAGTCGGTTCTACCGTAAAACAAAAGACTATGATAATTTCTTCTGTGTGAAGAAATAGTGTTTAGGGTATAGAGTGTGGTTATCAGTCCAGGGAGTCCAGTGTTGGTGTGGTGGATGACGTATCCATACATCAGGACCCTGACTTCTGATTTCCGACTCAATGCACGAAAACATTGATTACATGTGTGTTTCAAAAGTTTTCTTTGTGACTACTTTGTGTCAGCTCACCAGGTATACTGTATTAATCATGGCGCGCCTGTTTCTTTTCAGGATGGCCCCATGACAGCAGCCATCTAGGGTTCTGAGCTTTGTGCGAGAGGGAAGCCCACTGAGTGACGAGGCCTCAGTACAGGGCCCCATTACAGAGGAGGCACCGACGGTACCTCTACCCGCCGAGCCACCGATGCCACCATCCCTAGCAGCTGAGAGTGCACATCGCCTGAGTGAACTGAATGAGTTTCAGCATTAGAGACTGCCCAGGTTCCATGGAGAGATGGACCCTCAGGTATCCGAGGACTGGATGGAGGCAGTTGTTCGAGTTTTCAGTTTAGTGGGGACACCAGCTAACCTCATGGTGATTCTTGCAGCGAGTCTCCTGCACGCGGAAACAGGTAGATGGTGGAGCGTGATGCCCCAGGTGCACGATGAGGCATCTCTTCTTTGGATGGACTTCGAGAGACACTTCCTCTCAGAGATAGTTCTAGCCACCCTCTGTGCGGTGTGCATTCAGGAGTTTCTATAGCTGTGGCAGGGCAACAAGATAGTATCCCAGTACTCGATGAGGTTTATCGATCTCTTGCGCTACTCCATGGACATGGTACGGGACCCATTCTTTCAGGTTTGGACCTTCGAGTAGGGATTGAGTCATGATATCAGGACATCGATTATCTCCCTATGTATTCTGACGCAGGCAGGAGTACTAGATCGAGCCCTTCTTGTGGAGAGCTTTCTTGCTGAGCCTATACCAGTAGTGAGGCCTACCGCAGGCTGACACATAGTGGATTCTTCTTCAGCCGGTAGTAGACAGATGTTGCAGAGGTCCAAGCGGACCAGGACATTAGGTGGGCGACCTCAGGATACTAGTTCGGAGGTGTAGGGCATATGCAGTAGAGCCAGTCTTTCGAGAGGCAGACAGTGCTATGCATGCGGCGGGCAGGGCCACATGGCTTGTGACTGTCCGACCCACTATGCAGAGGAGCAGCAGACTGTAACACCCGAGACTTTTATGTTATATAAATCATCAAAGGAATCTTTTTCTACACAACACTTTCTTGGCTTGCTTTACACGCAATCGCGACCTTCCTCGATAGATTGCGTCGTACGCAATACCGAGTTTCACTAAACAACAATATGCTATTAAAACTAGCCGTTATGAATAGTAATAACCACTTTTTGAAATTTTATAAATTTTATTTTTCAAAATGGACTTCATTTTTGGACTCAGAATATCGAAATTAGCCTAGGGTGAAATTTTGGTATTTTTCTGAAAACTTTCAATTTTTGATGAATAGTGAAACCACTAAGTGGTAGGTTAAAAACTGAATTTTGCATAAAACTTAATTTTACCGCTTCTGTGAATGGAATTTCAAAAATCCGAGAGACACGGTTAATATCAAGGACTAAAATGTGGTTCAATGAGATGAAAATAATTTTTTGGTGAATAGTAACTTTTTACTATTTTTACCGCGGTTAATAGTAAATAGGGTAACTAAGGGTAAATATGATATTAATATTACCCTAACACATGTCCTAATTCTATTGGACAAGTGTAATTCGACCAAAAACAAACATAGGAATAAAATATGACCATTTAGGCCCACTTGGATTAGATTAGGACATTTATTATTAATTTATTTAAAGAAGGGTTAAAATAGTTAAAATCAAAGTTTAATAAGTAAATCATTTTTAATATGGGGTTATACATAAGATAAATTCAATTATAAATATTCATTAGAAATCTAAAAAGATTTCCTACATGATGATATTTTATTTGTAATTTTTAGACATTAAATAATTTAATTTATTTATGACATAATGATGATGCAGTAATTATCTTATTAATGAAATATTGACATAATTGATGTTATAAACACCAAAATAAATGTAATTTGAGACTTTTTATGAATTCCACTAATTTTCTAGGTTACTATGATATATTAGTATTGATTTAATCAACTTGGTTCGAACATATAATTCTGTTATGACTTTCACAAAAAATCATATATCAAATAGTGTCAAAATTGACACAAAATAGTTTTTAAATCAAATATTATATTATTAATTGTTATTTTATTCCTAAAAATCTAAGGTTCGGCCAAATGACTTAGATAAGGATATATATATTAATAATAAACAATTTGGGGTTCGTTTGGCATGTTATAGTAAGTGTATTAACCATATAGTGAAAGAAAACAAAAAGACACGGTAAAAGTTAAATTATTTAACTTAGAGTTAAATTTAATTGATAAGGTTAAAATAATATCCTAAACTTGTCTAAATTCTATTGGTTGATAGGATTTCGACCCATCCCCACTTTAGCTTCGAAATAAGACCCTTTGGAACCATTATAAACCGATTTTGACTTTAATATAAAATAATATTTTGAGATATTCCTAAGGTGCCCCTCTCCTCCCTTATAAAAGGGCACCTCCTCCCCCTCCTCCTCACACCAATTTGAGCACTCAAGCTCGGCCAACCCCTGCCATTTTCCCTTCTCCACTTCCCTAGAATAATCCTAGAGGTCCTGGTCTTCTCCAAAGACCAATCTTAGTTCCTTAAGTGGAGGATTCAAAAAGGCGTTCCAAAGAAGAGGTAATATCCATTACCGATCTTTTCAATTTCTTTCTTCTTCAACTTCTTCTTCTTTAGTTGTTTCATGATAAAGTAATAACATCAGTATTACTTACATACTGATATGTTATTATAAATATGAAACAACCCTAATTCACCTTCTATCCATCCTACGGAAAAATGAAATCACCGCGCGTGCGTACGTACGGAATACCGTCTCCACGCCGTGGTGTAATCTATTTTCCACCATCACCTTACAAGGATGGGTATAATGGTGTAATCAGTAACTATATATGATTATTATTAAGTAATATTGATACTTAAATAATATATATATATACTCCAATACAATTCCACGATCATTGGAACGATATCATCACTCGTGCGTACGTACGGAATACCGTCTCCACGATGTGATGCGACTCGTTCTACATGATCTTCATTTCATAATGATTATATAAATGAATTGAATGAATGAATATGGTATATACTACACTAATACCATTCTGGAAATGAATTATCTATAACCTAAAGATAAGAATAAGAATTTATTCGACAAAACACGCATAAGAACAAAAAGTTATAAAGACCCGAGTAACAAGTAACAATGAAATATTACTAACAAGAAGCTAATAATATGACCATATATGATCTCATATCAATATGTATGATTCTGGAATAAGTCAATAACATTATTTAAACCATTATACAGGAGCTTCGGACACGAACAAAGCAAATCGGACCTAAGGTAAGGGAAATATCACAATCTCATTTTTATCCGAGATTGTTTATTCGTAAGTATTTACTGGGGTGTATTTTATCATCCACATCCATGTTCCCTCAATATGTAATATTGTTTCCATCCACTTGAAATAGTTTAAATCCAATTTTACCCTTAGGTGAGTTTTTAGTAAAGAATATGAAAGGAATCTTTTGTCGTTTTTCCGTACGAGGTACTTTTTGACTTTTCCGACAAAAGTACGAAGAATGTTTTTTTTTAACTTATACGGCATGAATGGATTTTTAAAACATTACTTCAAAGAAGCTTCCTTTACAAGTTTTCAAGTTTATTTTTAATCAACTTCTTTTATTTTAAAGTTGTATGACATGTTATGAAAGGAAAAATATTTTTGAAGAAGAAAGGATATTTTCCTCAAGAATTCAATTCAAGTGTTTTATCAAAATTATTTTCCATCTAAGATAATAAAGGGTTCTGTTTCTATCCATATTTTTTCATTGGTTTGACTATGTTGTGATGGAATTATGTTTATGAATTCCTTTATCATATATGAATTGATTTATGATGTCATGATGTTTCAAGAATCCCATTTTTGTTATATGTGTTATGCGATGATGTATGTTTTATGATTATGTGGCACACATAAGAAAGGATTCATTATAAGATGGGTGGGACCTATATCTCCCTCCAATGCATTGGGTAATGATTTTATATCTCATGAGATAGACATGGCTGGAACGGAAGGTTATTTCGGTTCAGTGATACAGGACTGAAACGAGGAGTGAACTCGGTTCAGAAAGGGACTTTGTCCACTAAGATAGTCTTGGCAATGAGTCATGACTAACAAGAAATGATTTCCATGATTATGTGTGCATGCCACAAAGTTTCAAGTTTTATGTTATGATTATGGGGATCTCATTTTCACTTCTATGATTTATTCCATGTTAAGATATTATGATCTCTTTTGCAGGTTTTGATAAAGATATGATATGATTTTTATTTCCTTTATTTGCCCTTGCTGAGCATTTGAGCTCACCCTTTTATGTTTTCTTTTCCCCAGGCCAGGAAGATGGATATTAAGTAGAATATGCTAAAAGGGACCCTAGATATGATGAAATAAATGGGAGACACTGTAGAAGATTTATGAACCAGTTGTTTATGTTTCCCAGTTTCTAAAGACACTATACCTATACGGTCCTTTGTGGTTTTGTCATATGTTGTAATAAGTGTGCTTCAATTTTGAAGTATTAACAATGTATGTAAAGTATGGGTCGTTATACAGACGGTTGAGGGACCACCCAGGTAGAGGCAGTGGTTTGAACATGGTAGTCCTCAGGGAGTAGGCGGATGAGGAAGAGGTGATGGCTGAGCATCGGGTGGTGGGCAACGCTTTGAGTCTCTCCCACCACCACCACCACCAGGATGTCCACCACGACCACAGGGAGCTGGCGGGCAGAGGCAGGATCAGCTTCAGGCAGTGGAGGCCTAAGAACACAGCGCACCTGAGATGATTCGAGGTATAATCTGTGTCTACTCCACCCTTTCTTAAGTTCTTATAGACACAGGAGTGATTCATTATTTTATTGCTGCTACCCTTGTTCAGAGCTTAGAGATTCCGACAGAGCCGTTAGCTCGATCCTTACATCTAGAGAATCCTATGGGAGAAGACTCAACTATTACACACTAGTGCCAACAATGTGAGCTTATTCTAGGAGGAGAGATCTTCGGCTGTGATCTTCTTGTAGCGGCGTCGAGGCCTTCTGATGTCATCTTGGGCATGGATTGGTTATCTACGGTCCATGCTCAGATCGACTATATTAGGTGCAAGGTTTGGTGTGTCCACACCAATGGGAGTAGGTTCACCTTCACCATTGAGAAGGGAGCCTTTGCAGCGCAGAATGGACTCACACAGGGGAAAGGATAGCTGATCACTCATCAGTTGGCTAGTCTTATCCTAGGAGCAGTTGATGTGCGGTGTTCGAGTTTTCCTGTAGTGGTGGATCAGTATGCGGACATTTTTCCTGACGACAATCTAGGACTACCTCCTCGTAGATAGGTAGACTTCTATATTGATATGTACCCCAGGACAGCCCTTATATATACTCCAGCATATCGGATGGCTCCCACTAAGCTTCAAGAGCTACGGGTACAGCTGGAGGACTTGCAGGGCAAGGGATTCATCCGGCCCAGTGTTTCACCCTGGGCTTCCCCGATTTTGTTCGCCAAGAAGGCGGACGGGAGCTTACGACTATGTGTCGACTACCGTCTCCTAAATCAGGTGACCGTGAAGAACCAGTATCCACTTCTGATGATAGATTATCTCTTCGATTATCTCAAGGGAGCACGATGGTTCACGAAGATAGACCTTAGGTAAGGCTATCATCAGCTCAGAGTTCGAGACGAGGATGTGCTAAAGACGGACTTCACGTGTCGGTATGGCCACTATGAGTTCTTGGTTATGCCTTTTGGCATAAAAAATTATCCATTAGTGTTCATGAGTCTCATGAATAAGATCTTCCAGCCTTACCTCGATCGATTTGTCGTAGTCTTCATCGATGACATATTTATTTACTCAACCACTGAGGAGGAGCATGCCTACCACTTACGGGTTGTACTGGATACACTCTGAGAGCACCAGCTTTATGGTAAGCTCTCAAAGTGTCAGTTATGGATTCGAGAGGTCCACTTATTGGGAAACATTATCTTTGAGGCGGGAGTTGTGGTGGACCCTGCGAAGATCGAGGCAGTGCTAGCTTGGGAGCCACCAAGCAGAATGACGGAGGTGCGGAGTTTCCTAGGTCTGGCTGGGTACTATTGGATATTTGTGCTAGAATTCTCTAGAGTTGTAGCACCACTTTCATCTTTGATTAAGAAGGGGAAACCCTTCGTGTGTTCTGATAGATGTCAATAGAGCTTCTAGGAGCTGAGACAGAGATTGATCAGTTCACCCATCTTAAGGCTACCAGAGGAGGGCGTAGGGTACGTAGTTTACTGCGATGCATTAGGGATCAGACTCGGGTGTGTCCTGATGCGGGAGCGGGCAGTTATCGCCTATGGATCACGACAGTTGAGGCAGCATGAGAAAAACTACACTACCCATGACCTGGAGTTAGTAGCAGTGGTCTTCGCCTTGAAGATGTGGTAGCACTATCTGATATGCGAGCGCTTTACAGTCTACTCTGACCACCAGAGTCTCAAGTACATCTTCTCGCAGAAGGACCTGAACCTGAGACAGTAGCGATGGATCGAGTTCCTCCAGGACTATGACTTTGAGATAGTCTATAATCCTAGGAAGGGGAACGTAGTAGCTGATGCTCTCAGTAGGAGGTCGGTCATCCAGCTACTTGGAGAGGCGATAGAGCAGCTAGCCGCGTTGTAGATATCATTTGTGGATAGAGATGGGGCAGCCTTTCTACAGTCACTCACAGTCACTCCTCCACTACTTCAGCTATTCAGAGAGGCATAGCGTGGGGACGTTGACTGTGAGATGCGATGTGCACAGATATCCCCATGACAGGCACCTGATGGATTCTCTATAGGAAGATAACACGTCGTCCTTTTCAGAGGATGTACCATGGTACCAGTTTCATTACAGGAGGAGGTGTTGAGAGAGTTTCACACTTCCCCTTTAGCGGTACATCCAGGAGTGGCGAAGATGTACCAAGATCTCAAACGACAGCACTGGTGGTCGGGTATGAATAAGGTTGTGGTAGAGTTCATTTCACGATGCCTCACCTACCAGCAGGTGAAGGTAGAGCACCAGGTACCAGCGGGCTTGGTACAACCCATGGAGGTCCCGAAGTGGAAGTGAGACTGGATATCTATGGATTTCATGACAGGGCTTCCACGTACTTCTAGAGGACACGACTCCATCTGGGTGATTGTCGACCGACTCACCAAGTCGGCCCACTTCTTACCCATCATAGAGCAGGGCTCAGTAGAGATCTTGGGTCAGCTCTACATTCAAGAGATTATATGGCTTCATGGTGTGTCATTGTCCATCGTCTCTGGTCGAGATGCTCATTTTACTTCTTGGATTTGGAAGGGGTTGCAGGAGACATTTGGGATGCAGTTACGCCTGAGCACTGCCTTCCACCCTCAAACGGATGGCCAGACGGAGAGGACCATTCAGACTCTTGAAGACATGATATGTGCATGTGTCCTTGACTTTGGTCATAGCTAGGAGGATCACCTACCCTTGGTGGAGTTTTCTTACAACAACAGCTACCACTCAACCATCGGGATGGAACCATACGAGGCATTGTACAGCCGACCTTGCAGATCGCCTCTGTGCTGGACAGACCCTAGGGAGTCAGCACTTGTAGGACCAGAGATGGTCCAGGCCATGATAGAGAAGGTGCAGGTCATCCAGAAGTGGATGAGGACTGCACAGAGCGGACAGAAGTCTTATGATGATAGGAGGTGGAGACCACTAGAGTTCGAGGATGGCGACTATGTTTTCTTACGGGTCTCACCTCGACGTGGATTATGAAGATTTGACCGGGGTGAAAAGTTGTCTTTGCGCTTCATCGGACCATTCCAGGTTCTCAGTAGGATAGGCGAGTTGGCATATCACCTGGCTTTTCCACCTCAGTTGCACTGGGTGCACGACGTCTTCCTCGTATCTTAGATGAGGAGATACGTTCACTACCTGATGCATATCATTGATCACGGGGAGTTGGACATCGATGATGGGGCGAGTTTTGCGGAGGTCTCGGTGGAGATCGAGGATCAACAGGAGTGGTTCCTACATGGAAGAACGATTCCTCTAGTGCACATCAGGTGGCATCATGGGAACCTCCAGGAGAGCACATGGGAGCAGGAGTCTCAGATGCGTGCATAGAACCCTCGTTTGTTTCCCTGGTTTATAATGTACCTTTACGGGGATGTAAAGCCCTGAGGTGGTCATGCACTATGTAAAGACCCGTAAATTTCAAGAAATTTTTTTTCTTAAATTCTTTGGGATTATACGAGTACGTAGTTTCTGACGGAACTAGATTCCGAGGCCTGGTGTGCCCGGAATAAATTTCCAAAGTTTAGCTCAGGTACGTTCAGTAAACGAACGAGCGGGTTTTTCTATCTTTTGAACCAGTTCTTGGAATTGAAATCTGAGGGCACCAATGGAACCGCAGACCCGGTAATTGATTAAGAGGACCTTTTCCAAAGTTGTGTTTTCTCGGGAGGAGTTGTTAAAATTTATGGATTAATAAAGAATTGAATAAAAATTTGTGGTACAATTTTTATTCTTTATTCTAAGTTGTTATATCCTAAGTGTGGGAGTTGGGGTGGTACCCACTAGTTACTAACTACACTTGATAGGATAAAGGTGAGGTGGGGCCCACATGAGCCCCACCCCTTCACATTCCATTAAACTCATCTAACTCCTCCCTTTTATCTTCTGGTGTTTAATGTAGGAAACCCTTTGTAATTAATTAAATGACTTCTCCTCTCAACACATTAAATAATGCCAACACACATTGATTTAATTAAATGAACCCCTTCAATTAATTGAGTTATGTGTTTGAATTTTGGAATTTGAATGCATGGCTTGAATTAATAAAATAAGATGAGACTTATTTTATTTTGGGGGTTAGCTTTTTGTGTGAAGAATTGGGGGAGAGCTCTTTTCCCTTTGGAAGAACTTCATCTCCTTTGTTGAAGAATGCCAAGACTCCAACAAAGAACGTCGACTTGGCAGTTCCGGTTTTCTCCATCCTCTTCCTTCTCCGCGACAAGGGAGGAGACACCAATGACAATGGAATCGACGTCATCAACCATGGTGCTTGACAACCGCAAATTTCCTTCGAGGTAGGGGTGTGTTTATGAATGAGAAATGTTGTTTTCACTTCCATATTATTGGTTCTCTATAAACCTTTTTCTATCGAACTAATGTGGAAGGAACCGGACCAAACTAACACGGTCTGATTCCTCCGTCATTCTTGTTGTATGGTGTTCTCCAACCGTTCTAGAGCGGTGAATCAAGGAATGTTTTCGGAGCCGATTGGAGGCCTGAAAACATTGGAAACAGCCTCGAAAAATCAGGGCGACCTAGGAACATGAGTTTTGTAGGAAACGGATCATCGGAACAAAGGAAGGATGCATCGGGAGGCGTGTTGGCCAGAGGCGTCGTTTCTGAAAAATTCTAGAATACACTGCGTGTACTTCCAAAGCACATGACGTGTAGTACAAGCGTTCAGAGGTAGAAGTAACGGACATTAGGAGAATTGACACACGGCGTGTGACACCGGTCATACGACATGTACTTTCCACACATTTTGACAGAGGATACTTCAATGGACATAGCGTGTATTCAAGGGAAATACACGGACACAGACAGAAATTCACGGCCACGAGGCACAGCATATATTATCTTCATTGAAAGGCATAAGTGGCTTCGCGAGGCTTGGCGTGTAAACCGGGAGATACATGGACATGGTCAAAACCACACGACCACGAGGCACGACATGTACTACCACGACCATGGAAGGAGAGGCTTCGCAAGGCTCGACGTGTAAACTGGGTGTTACATGGACACGGGTAGACCCATACGGCCAAGATTTACGGCGTTTTTTCCGTAAATACATGGAAACGGGGTGGAGTACACGGGAATGTACTCCATAAAACGGCCAGACATGGCCAGCGCACCTGGAATCGACCCTAGAGGTTTGGACATGGCGTATAACTATAGTACACGCCGTGTATTTACTTATTTACACAACCAGCCCTGCGACATGGGTCATTTCACATGGGTAGTACCCGGTGTCTGATGACATGGAATGTATCGCTTACCTACACGTCGTGTGCTTTAGGGAAATGGATTGGTTGTCTTTTTCTCCGTGACATGGGCACGTTTTTCTTGGTTTTCCATTATGACGTGGGATGGAATGTTGGGATGCATCATCTCTGGTATTCATGATAGTTGATGTATCCACCCCTTTGACTCGAGGAGCGGACCCTCCGAAAATCGAGTATTCTGTGTGCGGGAACCCTAGAGTTGGCTGCAACTGTGATGATGATGGAGACTGTGCTTGGATCCTACGTGGGTTCGGCAGTGAGTACGACTGTACTTGGATCTTACGTGGGTTCGACAGCGAGGATGACTGTACATGGATCCTATGTGGGTTTGGCAGTGATGGTTACTATACTAGGATCCTATGTGGGTTCGGAAGCGACGACTTTTGTACTTGGTTCCTATGTGGTTTCAGAAAGGTAGATGATTCAGATGCTACAGCTATCATCTCCAACCCATTTCATGAGTAGTATACATGTGTGAGATGAGTCATGATTTTCAGTCTTTATCATTGATATGATTGACTTTCTTTCCTGTGTGGATTGGGTTGTGCTTTATTGTATAGAATGGGTTGTGCTTTCTTGTGTGGACAGGGTTGTACTTGAGATCATGAGTTGGAACCGAACTGGAATTGATGACTTAGGTATATGTATGGTCATATACCTAAGTAGAGTTGGTTGATACTTCGTGTTTGTATCCTTCCTTTGTGGTTTATCCTTTATAGATTCTGGGAGACCTTCAGGGGTCTCGTGGTCCCTACTGAGTATTGTATACTCACCCCTACACGGGCTATGCCCGCACTACGTTGTGTTGGTTGCAGACAATGGGCATCACTGATCGTTGTTGAGGCTTGTGGAGCGGGACGATACCCGGAGGTGGACTATCAGGCGGAACATACACGGAGAGGAAGGACGAACTCAAGGAGTTGAGGAGACCATCTGTACCCACCCTTCAGGTGGGATAGCCATAGGATGACTCAGTGGTTTCTAATTTACTTTACTGCTAATGTACTTTATTTTTAGTCGTATTATACTTTCAGTTGGGTTTATATTCTGGCCCATTTACTTTTCAGCATTACTTTTGTACTCAGTTTACTTAGTGTTTACATTAGCTTGTGTACTCTATTGTGTTGTTTTCTTGTATAAAGGAAATGCCTTCCCTTTTTATCGGGATTTGGGCCTTTGGTGCTAGTCGTAATCCCCTAGCCTATGGAAGGCAGGCTTGGGGTAGTCATGGCACGGGCCCCGAGGATGGGTCGTGACACTCTAATTATTATTCCATATTCAATAATTAAATGATTTTATGTGGTATAATCATATATTATCAGGATCTATAATATTATGGAGGATATCTATTAGAAATTCCTCTACCATTTCAACTCTTCCATGAATAGAAATAAATTGAAACTAACCTCTCTAAGGGTCAATAACAGTATAATGAGAGCATTACCAAATTCATATGTAAATGGAATGGCCTAACGTACTCCCATGAAATTTAAATTCCATAGGATAAGTTTTTAGGGATGTGTGTATAGAATTTTTGGGTTTCTCTATAATAGAATATCATCTCTCTAGAGTATATTGGTGGATTTTGAGAGTTCATTGAGCGGGAAAAACTTCTTGAGGACGCCACTCTATAAATTAATAAAATATATTTTGTACTACCTAACTTTCCCTAATTAATTTTTTAAAGATATGGGATGGCTACTATAACAAATAAATCATCCCCTAAGTAGATTTGGCATCAGTTATCCTCACATAACAATCCTCACAGGATATAAGATCTTTCCAGAAACATTTCCTCATACCCCCAAAAAGGTATAGTGACTTTACCATTTTCTGATCAGAAGAAAAAAGTCAATTACATTATGTATATTCTAGTACCTATAGTCAATATATGTCAAAGGAAGTATAACTTTCTAAAGATCTCAAATTTAAATAATCCAAAAGTGGTTGACTTGAATGACAATACCAAATATTTCTACAACCATAGTTTCCTTTCACGTACCATCCAAGAATTGTCCATATTTAAATGCATTCTCCAAAACATGGTAGACTATGGTATAGTAGAGTTGGGAGAACCATAATATAATGTCACATGTGTTTACACTACCCCTGATGGTGATGAATATTTTGAAAATTTTCATTAGGATCTGAGTTAAGGAATGTATAAGTTTTATGATTGGATAACTCAAAAGTCGATTGCTCGAGAAAATGGGATAATCATGCATGGATGAACAAGATTTCACCAACTTCAATTCCACCATAATCTCCAATTTCTCTATAAACATTTAAAACCATTGGATATTAGAGAATATGGTGTCGACATCTTGATGACCAAGATCACATGCAAGTTCTAAAACCAATATTCACAATTATGAACATTATTCCCCATATATTAGGAGACAATTCCATGTATTTTCATAATTAAGAGGAATATTTGAATTTGTAACATCCACTTTCCACTATTAACACCATTAGATTAGTGGAACACTATAGAGAGTCTATATATGAAGCATGCTAGTCATCTCTTCTTATAACTTCTCAATGATTCTCTCAGTAAAAAGGTAAATTTTATCTAAATAAAGAGAAAATATCATAGTGGTATCCCCAAATTCTCTATGTATTTTTCGTAGATAATAATACAATCATTACTCAGAGCATAGTATGAACAACCATCAGTGACAGTGTCGTCCAGTGTAGGTCTATGTCCCGTTTAATTGGTTGACAATTTAGATTAACCATTAACATCCAATCAATAGAAAAATTAAAATTATGACAACCAATCATCTCTACCCCAACTGGTTGGTCCATCAATGCTTCCTATTTTGTAAATACCCTTTGAGGTAAGAAACAAATGCCAATACTAAAATTATAATGAGATTAATGACCTCATTGGTGTCCTGACTCAACTCTAAATCCTCAGCACACACTATATGTCAAAGGCACTGCTCAAATATCTCATATAGGCCTTTAAGATCCCTCTAGAGTTTGGGACTAAAGTGAATACCTCTTAAGCCTACCATTTGGAAGAAGGTGATAAATAAGTCTATCAATCCATCATATCCTTTTCTTTGGAGAATGTCAGAAAATTCATACAGGTCCACATACTCCCCCTCTACCTATTAATAAATCTAAATGGATTCTGTATCCACCAGTGCTTGGTGAAAATTGGATTTAGGATCAATCTCATCAAAACCTCGACTCTCTATAATCTGAGATATATAGTAAAAAATATACCACTATCTAATAAGAATATTTGGGTTTATGAAAATAAAAAATAGACGATTCCCAAAATGAACCAATTAGAAGGATAATTTTTAGATTTTTTATACAATATTGAATTCATGGTTACCTCACAAGACACTACTTTAAATGAATTAATGGGAAGGAATTGGATCCACCTACATTAATATGTATCATCATTATATCATCAGTTCCTATAATAATCCTATAAAGGTGGAGTATGGCTGCTCCATGATTACACCTCCCCCTTCGAATCATGTGAAACTCATTACCTTGATATTGTTTATTACAATATGAATGGAATGAAACCCTGGGTTAAAGGAGCCTACAATTTTAATGGATCCAATAACTTAGATACCACCTTAATGGATCCCTTGGGAAACACCTAAAATTTAAATATTTGAATACTGTTAAATAATTCAATTTGTTCAATATCTTTCTCCACATGCAACACTAAACTTAAGTGATCCCATGATATATGTAGATAAAATATAAATATTTTAGTAAGAACTTTGTAACCTAGTTGTTGAATTAGAATTAAATAATATTAAAACCCTATTTATGAAATATTTATATAAATAAATTAACTTTTACTTTTAATATGAATAAAATTCAGTTAGTATATTTAAAACAACTAAGAGAATAATTTTATGTATAAAAATATATTTCTTTAAAATTAGCATATTATTTAAAAATAAAAGTATATTATAATTATATAATAATATAATCTTTCATATAATATAAATAATATATTACAACAAAAATAATCATCAATTTATAGAAAAAATGAATAAATATTAGTTACTATCTTAAAATTTATTTTCATATATGAATAGATTTCCACTATATATAGTGATTATATTTAAATATTAAATTATTATATTATATAAATTTATTTAAAAAAGGAAAAAAATTATTAATAATTATAATATAATTTTAATATATAATTTTAATATTTTTCTAAAATAATTGTTTTTTAGGTGAATAGTGTAAAATGCCATTTTTAATAAATAACATGACTTTTTTGATACTATTAGTATATAAGTACGAATTTTTAATTAATGAAACCATTTTATAATATCTAAATTTTTTTATCTATTTGAATTTATAATCTTAAAAGTATTATTTTTTTTACAAACACATTTTTATATTTTTAGAATGTAAGTTATATTTTCTCAAAAATTGTTTTCAATACATTATAAATTTTTAGTTTAAAAAAACTAAAAATAACTTTCATAAATTTAATAAAATATATGGATTTAAAATTCATAATAAAATGTTTGAAATTAACTAATATAGACCACTTTATATTTCAGATAAAGTATTATTCTACTTAGATTAAACTAGTTACCATGGTAAAGTCTAAATTGGTAAAACTAATATATCAATGGGTATAAGGATTGAAAAATTATAAAAAACATAGATATAATTTTGTGGATGAGTTTTTCATTGATCTCATCTCATTCTAATTCATTTATTTTTCAATTTTGGATAAAATTGACATGTTTAACATGTGGATCCATTATTTAAAGTTGAAGTTTTTACAAAAAATCCCTTTTCACTACTCATAAAAGGGAAATCTCAGGACCCCATAAAGGAACTCCTAACAATTAATTTCTCACCTTAAACTATTCCCTTTTCCTTATAAAATAATACTCTTCCACATTCTTATGCTTCGGTTCAAAATATATTTTCATATTCCACTCATTTCCAAGGGATCTTTAATGGAAATCTCCAAGTGCTGAACATGAGTAATAATTTTTACTTGTTCCATTTCTATTTATATTTTCTAATTTAATCTTTAAAAAAATAATTTAATGAAAAAATTATTGGTTATATACTTAATTCTATTATCTTATGGCAATAATCATTAATCACCTTTTCCCTTTTCTATTAAAAAAACAAAACCCTAATCTGTGTACTGTGCAGACTACCACCTCCACAATGCAATGTGTTTTTTTTCATCACTTCCAAAAAAGGATTGTATAAAAGGTGGATTTGATAAATAATTATTATATTTATATATTAATTATGATTCTAAAACAATAAATCAAATTTCTCTTTTCTTTATTTATATGGAAATGATATCGTTAAACATGCGTACATGTAGACTACCACCTCCAAGGAATGATTGATTTTTGTTTTTATTTTATTCAATTCCTTACATTGTTTTCATGAGTATATGATTAAAGGACAAATATGGCATTTATGGTACCATTACGGTTCTGGTATAAAACATTTATCACCAGTTAATGAAATTAACAACAAATTATTATCGTTAATTAAATCATTTAAAGAAAAGAAACTAAGAGGAAAATGATATCTTCTTTCTAAGTAATAAATTTATAAAAATTATCTTATCATTATAATTATTTCCAATTATGATATATCACACTGAAAATCACCAAATAAGATCATTATTATTTTTTATTATGGTATTAACAATGAAACCCCTTATAATAATCTATTGATCATGGTGTGTTCGTGTTTGGGTCGGTTTAACCACCTAATTGAACAATACTAGGAACATGTATCATTAATGACTATAATAACATATTTACAATTATATTGTGACATAAATAATAAAATAAAGTTTTTTTGTTCTTGTATTGTTATATAAATATTTAACTCATTAATTAACAAAATACCTTTAATTAGTTAAGAATCATAGAAACATAATCATCACTGATTTCATCATCAAGGTATGTCACCAAAAACTAAAATGTAATGAAATTATATCCTTAAAAATATCATGTAAAAGTAATTATAGTACCATATATTATATAATAATTTATAAATTTGCAAAAATAATATACTTCAACACCTCTTTTATGAAACTAGTTCAAAGCAATAATGATTAATTACACCTGGTGTAGAAAATATGAAAAAACCAATAGATATTTATATGTATTGAATGATTATAAATGAGGATTTAAACTTATTATGTTATGAATAAGGTTCCTGGATATGTATTTATAGAACATAATTTACTTATTTAGGATGGTTTGTGCAAGTGTAGAATGAATATGGACTGATGCAAGGGTTTTCATCTTAAATTATTCTCTTTGATACATGTCGTGTTTAATGTACATAATTTAACTTATGTGGTGTATATAATACCAATTTTGGATATAATATCTTGTATTATATTTTAAAATTTTCATTTTAAGTTAAACTCATATCCCAGTCTTTTAAGGTCATTTTTATTAAAGTGTTACTCAAGGCACAAGAGTTGTCTTGGTCTCAATTCTGATTCTTTAATAATTGTTACATGTTATGAACCATGATTCCATTATATAGTGTTCTATTTATTTAATATTCCATGAATTATATAAAAAAAATTCCCTATAATTTATGAGATAATGTAAGAAAAATATATTTTTTTAAATATCTTTGGACTCAAGTGTTACCCCGGTCATAAGATTTTTTATTTACTCAATTGTTTTTCCTTAAAAGTTAATATTATTCACTTGAACTTATTTCATATAGGTTAGAAACATTATTACCCTTTATTTTTTTATGTTTTATTCTCTAATTGTTTATATTTATTCTATATAAACCCTTTTATAGTTTTTTCTTACTTTGTGGAGTATATTTTTTATAAGGGATATTAATAACTTAAATCACCTTTCCTTGAGTAATATAGTTTCATCATGAATTTCTTCCATCCATGGTTGGGTTATCCCACTTTAATATTATAAGTAATTTAATAATTCAATTAGGAAAAAATTATTTTTTTATAAAAATAAATGTTTTGTAGCTCTTGTTAAATTTGAGTTTAAAAGAAGGTATTTTTAAAATATTAAAAAGATTTTGTCTTTCCACTTTCACATGTTTTGTCTTCCAATCCACATTTACTCCAAGATAAATATTACTTATTTTGAATTATAGATTATTGGAGATTATTTTTAAAAGTAAAGTTTCTCAAAGGATTTCATTTCACTTTTTCCAAAGTTACCTTTGAAAGCTATATGTAAATTTTTATGTTATGTCACAGTTAAAAAAATGTTTTCTAAAAGATCTTTGAAGTTTTCAATTACATTTATATTATCATTTTTTAAAATATTTACCCAAATGGGATTTACATTTCAGGAATTATCCTATAATATATATATATATATTATCATTTTTTAGATTTAACTCACCGTATGAAACAATTCAATTCTTGTGATACGGTTTGAAGAATTATTTTACGATAGTGTTTTTCATGCATGTCAATTCCCTTCTTGGATTCTATATTTCAGTGGGGTTATGTTATCTTGAAATAATATAGTTTATTTTTTTGTTTGTATTATGTTCATGTTAGTCCAATATTGGATTATCTTCATGTTAGTCCATTATTAACTTAGTTGTATACTTTTTTCTCTATACATTGTGAACATCACATTTTACAAAATCCAGATTGGATGGTGTTCAACTAGAATAAATGTTATTCTATTGACATGGGTAAATGTATTGGTGTTTTTTGTATTGTTATTTCTATATGAATGATTATTGTAAAGTTGATTACGTATTTTTTTTAATCATTCAACTTCTTATTTTCTATAGTTTATGTTCATGTTATTCCTTTTACTAATATGGGGAAAAGTATCGGCATCATGTATATTGTTAATCCAATAGGTATGATTATTGGAAAGTTGACTATGCATTATTTAAACACCCAACCACTTTATCTGGATGTGTTATGATCAAATTATTCCTTTTATTGATATGGGGAAATGTACTGGAATTCCTAATGATTATTGAATTTTTATGAAGGTTGACTATTTATTTGATTTTTGTATTTCTCATTATATGGATATCCATGTTTTATTTAGTAATATGTTCATCGGGGAATGGTATGAATGGACATGATGACTGTAATGATGAATTCAATTGACTAAATTAGATGATAGGTTGAGCATGAAATTATATTTCACTTGATGCATCGAAGAGTCTAATGAGAAAAATCAGTTTTGGATATTTTTGTCTTCCTATATAATTCAGAAAGATGTCTTATCATGAACCCCTCCCCACAAGGTATACCCCTCTTGGGACAAAAAAGGGAGAAGATATATAGTAAACCCTAGTTCCTCCTCTAATGGGCCCCGAGTCAGTGACTAGCACCAAGGGTACAGTAAACACACAGATGGGAGGCAGTACCCTCTAAGATAACATATGAAAAAGATAGATAAGATAGACCCCAACCACCTCCTTCTCAAAATAAAATATTGAAGAAAATCCAAAATTCATGTATGTAATTTTATGAAAGAACTACTACAACTGAAAGGAAAACTAAAAGTACCAAAAGAGGAGTAAATATGGTAGTGACCATGAAGCCCAAAAAGATATCGTTAAACCCCATGCTATAAGTAGCTGATCTGATCTCCAAACTGCTTCAACTGACCTGAAAAATAGTTTATATCTACATAGGGTGAGTATAAAAGTATACTTAGTAGGATCCTCCCTGTAGCCTCTTGTGCTAAATGTTAATAAATCATGCTAAAGAATAGTGAAAAATAAGTGAAACTAACTCATCACCTAAATATGTGTACTATATTCCTTGCCTCTCCATGAATACTCTCACCAAGTATCACATAAAAGAGACTAAAATATAATAAATAATGTCAAGGGTGCCCCATTATTGCTTCCCCACTATTTTACCACCCTGCCCCAACATCGCACTTCCATAGCATCTCTCTCTAAAAAGCATACCCCATAGACACCTAGGAGAAGCACCACAATATACACATCATGAAACACACCACAACGTACATGAAACCAAAAATAACCAGGTAGTTTTTGGTATCCACCATACCCCACAAAATGTGTATCATACATCAGGTATTATACCTCAAGCCATCACAACTCATACACTATGTAAGGATCTACCGGCCATCATAGCCTATACATGTTATACCTATTGTATTACTTAGGAAACTATATCTAGAATACAAGTGTGTGAAATAACCAAAATCCATTACAGCCATCAATACACATATATGGGAAAAACTATCCATCGTGCATATCATCACAAGTAACTACCAAGAGAAGAGAGCAGGCCAAAGGGGGTATTCAGCCATCCATCCTCCCATCGAGATGTTGGTAAAACACCCCCCTAGGGCTCAAATCCCTAGGGTGTGAGTTTCCCTAACCTATATGGTGGAGTAACATTTTTAAACACAAAAAGTACATGATATAATATATCTCACAACCATAGTATGGGAATAACCTAGTCTCATACTTAACTGCATGTTGCATCTCTCAAACTCCTCACTGCCACTATTAAGACTATATATCCTATAATAACACAACCATTTAAAGAGATACATTAAATTACATTATTTTTTCATAAATTTCAGTTTATGTTAATTAATTATTTATCTATTAATTAACTATTAACATTTCAACATTACATTAAATTAGTATTACAATAAATATCCATTCCCTCCAGGAATAATCAATCTGAGTCCACAGATTCTTAGAATTACAACCTCAAAATTACATCCCAGCAATCTTAAACCCCATGGGTTAACCATTTATTCATTTATTAACATCATCACTTTACATATTTCTAAGTAATATAGGAAATATTTCTAAGCTACCAAACACAAGGGGCTAAACATGGTGATTAGATAAACTACTTGTTGATTCTTCATGACATATAGTAAGATTATAGACACATAGAACCATGAGAATCTAGACACGGAAAGCATGTGTCATATCCCATGTGTCTTTGCCTCTCTTGGAATGAGAGTAACCAAAACCATCTACCTCAAGCAGTGTGTAAAGGAAATCAGATAAACAACAACATGGTCATCAGCCAAGAAATGGATTCAAACAAGCATCCCTATTTTATAACAATTATTAAGCCCTGATTCAACCCATTATGTCATCTATAGAGTCCTCATTGACACCACATACATATACATATTTATCTCACCACTCCATGTTTCAACCGCTACCACAATAACCAAACCTGCCCGCCCGTCATACCACAATATCACTCCAGGATTAGCCATCCTTGGATCACTTCACATCCAAGCCTCCCCGCCTTACATACCATAATATCCCTCTAGGATAAGCCATACCATGCTCAAAATAGATCACAAGTTGTAGGAAACAAACATAGAAACCAAGCTCTCGGCCCTGAAGAATGGAATCTATCCTTCACACACAGTGAGATCTCATGAGTCTAAATAACAAGTCATGTGGACTATATAAGAAAATATGAAACTTAGACCCTATAATGTAATTATCTTTTATCACACAACTATTTCTTATTCCATCTTGAATTAGCTGATTCGTTATTCACAAGTTCCAATTATGGGAAACCTAGGAAACAAGCTATCTCAAGATATCAAAAATTATTTAAACAATAAATTTAACATGAATTTAATTCTTTATAAACAAGAATCATCATGATTCATGATCATTAACTAATTCAATTAAACAATCACACTTGCATCAATTTCAATATAATCAAATTACAAAAAAAATGGATTCATTAAACATGACTCTTTATCTTTTAGCCAATTAATTATCATTTAATTACACCTGTATATTCTTTACAAATTTCCATCATGACAACATTGATAATATAATAAATGAATAGATACTATAGTATCTAGTAAATCAATATGAAAATCGCTATCATGGAACAAACAACAACATAGCTATGATATCTATACCAATTATTTAATTTAGTTCATGTAATTATAAGGTTAATTTCATTAATATTCAAGAATATAAATCATGATAAATTTGTGACTTCACATAAATAAATAGAAAATAAATTAATCCCCTACCTCAAAAAGTTTTTTGACATTCTTCGTATGAGAACAGACCATGCAACAGATCTTTAGCACTCCTCCCATAAAAATAGCATCCATCTGATGATGATGTGGAAGAACTACACAAAAAACATTCAAGAGAACCCCTATTAGAACCATGGGTAAGAAAACAATATATCATAGAGGGAAGATATAATAGAAAAAAAGATCAATCCAAGAGGAACCACAAGAAAAAGAAAGAATAACATACCTTGGATCACCACAAATTGAAGACAGTATCCCCAGGATCGATCCCCGTCAAAGGGAATCCAAAATGATGAAGTAGAGGGTTTTTGGACACTAGAAAAAGAGAGCATCCCTAGAGTTTGACAACTTGAGTGGTTAGAATTGTTTTAAAACATATATCATCAAGAAATTACATGACGTGTAATTCTATTTCACATCATGCAATTCTAAGGATTCAGTTTCTTCCAAAAAATGAATTTTCTCTTAACATTATTTTATTTTTCAAACTCGTTCTATTACATGCCATGGAACCCTATTTCAAGTTGTGTAATTTTTCATGAAGTGAAATAATCCCCTGCTTCCATCATCTAGAAATTGAACTCCTCTAGACATCTTTTATTCCTACTTTGATCACCTCAAACTTGATAGATTCACAAATGGTCGATCCATGGGGATCTAGGATATTACACTAGATACCTCTCAAAACATTATTGTCCTTAAGAATCAAAAACCAACCATGATAGAAACAGAAAGGGTTCATATGAATATACACCCTAGGAGATACCTCTCAAAGATCTCATAAACACATGAGCTCAACCACCACACTAGGGGAACAATGAAAAACAACACAACAACAAAAACCAGATCCTAAAAACTATCTTGCGGGAGATACCTCTCAAAAGAGACAAATACATGACAAATAATTAGAGAAATCCATCTCACAACTAGAAACAATCTAAAGCCACAAAATAAACAAAGTTATAAGAGAAGAGATAAAAACTAAATAGATCTGGTTACTAAGCCTATATCTACGACTCGCGTTCCTAGTTACTCTCCTCCATGCCACTGTGTCTCCATAAGACACGCACCAAGAGGATATCAATCCCATGAAAAACCTTATCCTGGAGGTCCTAGATCTCCATAGGCCACTCCATGAATGTCTCATCATCTTCAACATAAATATCATCACAATTGATTATGTGTGAGTCACCATAAATATAACAACGACGGTTCAAGATGTGAAAACCATCATGTATCTAGCTCATCTTTGGGGGGAGCCCTATCTCATATGCCATGGCTCCAACATGAGCCAACACCTCAAAAAGTGCAACAAACTGGGGAAAAATATTAATCCCACAACAAAATATTCACTTCCCACTATGTTGAGTCACCTTTAGAAACACATGATCTCCAACATCAATCTCGAGAGGTCTCCTATGATTGTCATAGGATTTCTGACAATCTTGTGCTTATTTTAACCTCTCGCAAATCACCTGAACCATCTCTATTATATTATATACCTGTTATGGCTTGATAATTTAAAAATATATAACCCCCAATCCAACACAATGGATAATAATAAGTTAATCTATATAAGGATTAAAATAGATCCATCCCAATGGTGGAGTGAAAACTATTATTTTAAGTGAAATATACCAAGAGCAGGTGCCTCATCCACAAACCTCCAAAATCTAGAACATAAGATCACAAAATGTCTTCAAGAATATGGATGGTCTTCTCTATATAATAGTTGGTTTTTGGATTAAAATAAATTCTAAGGAATAGTTGATAACCAAAATCATGATGAAGACCTCTCCACACCCTGGAGGGAAAATGAGGATGTTGATCATAAATAATCATCCTTGGGGACCCCATGGATTCTCACCACCTCCTCCAGATATTTCCTCAATAAAACCTCCACCAAGATTGAATCCTTAATCTCTATAAAATGGTATGATTTTTTCAAACAATCCACTACCACCCATATAGAGTCATAGCCTCTCTGAGCTCGAGGTAAATTGGTAAAAAAATTCCATCGAGATTTCCTCCCACTTCCACTGAGGAACATCTAACTGCTTTGAGAAAACCACTGGGAACACGATGCTCAGCCTTCACCTTCTAGAATACCAAACATCAAGACACAAAATCTTCAACTGCATGATTCATCACAAGAAACCATAACTAACCCCTCAAATTTCATTACATCTTTGTCACACCAAGATGTAATACTAAAGGGGAATTATGGAACTCTCTATGAACCATCTCACGAATCACCAATGGAACCAAAATCCTTCCCTATAATAACACATGATGTTTTTTATCCTCAAAACAACCACCAGGGTCCACACCATAAACAACTCAGTCTCTCTAGACCTCCACATCAAGATCCCCCAACTAGGACTCCTCCACTTACTACACCAGATATGAATTTACTATAATCTAAAAAAGACAACATTTTCCCCTTGAATTCTCTCATATCTACGTGCAATGCTGAATGTACTTCCATCACTCACCAAGAATCTTCTAATTTCATCATTGTATCACTTCGCGACATCCTATTCAATGCATCAACTAAAAAATTCCTTTTCCAGGTGTATAAACAATCTCAAAGTCATAATCCTATAATAACTCCATCCACCGATGTTGGAGAAAGTTCATGTCTTGTTGAGATAAAACATACATCATGATCTAATGATCAGTGAACACCAAAAAAATGTACACCTATAAGGTAATGTCTCTACAACTTCAGGGAAAACACTTCCATTTCCAAATTGAGATCATGGGTGGAATAATTATTCTCATGGGGATGTAACTGTCGAGACCCATAATAAACGACCCATCTCTGCTATATCAGAACACATCCCAACCCAATATAAGAATCATCACAAAAAACATCAAACTGAACTCCTTCTACATGAAGATAAAGAACTAGATCCCTAACCTAATTACCCTTCAGATACTCAAAATTTGTTTGACACTATTAAGTCTATAATAATGCTTAATCCTTTCTGGTCAACGCAGTTTGAGGAGTCAGAACCTGAGAGAAATTGGCTATGAACCTCTTGTAATAGCCTGTAAGAACAAGTAAACTCGATACATCTACCACTGTCTTGGGGTCTTCCCAACACAAAAAAAAATGATTCTATATTTTATGGATCTATATATACTCTCTACTGGGATACAACATGCACTATGAAATAGACTTTTCAAGCCCAAAACGTGCACTTCATAAACTCTCAAAACAACTTCTCATGGTGAAGAACTCTCAAAAAGGTATGCAAATTCTCAGTATGATCCTTCTCACACATGGACTACACAAGGATTTCATCGATTAAAACCACCATGAACTTGTCCCAAATATCATGGAAAATAGTGTTCATTAACCCCATTAACACATCTAGATAATTCTCTGCACTGAATGACATCATAAAAAACTCATAATGCCCATGATGACACTATAAAGTAGTCTTTCATATATTTTCATAATTTACACGCATTTGATGATATCCTGACCTAAAATAAATCATTGAGACCCAACTTTCACCCTTCATTTGATCGAATAAATCTTCAATATCTGGAAGAGGGTGGCAGTTCTTCATGGTCACTTGGTTCAAGTGATGTTAAACGATACACAATAGAAAACTATTGTCTACCTTCTTTATGAACAAGACTAGTGCACCTCATTATAACACACTCATCCAAACAAAACTACACCACAATAGACCATCGAACTATATACTTAGCTCTCATAACTCATAAGGTACCATCCTATTCAGAGACATCGAGATAGGATACATTTCTGGCTATAGTTTGATCCCAAACTCAATCTACCATTAAGGGGGTAAAGCTAAAAACACCTATGGAACAACATCAAGGTAATGTTATATAACCCTTGGAAACACCAACTAATGAACCTTCAATGAACTAAACATCAGCTCATCTATCAAGTATGACAAGGATGGAACATTCCTCTTACCAATATAAGGGTCTCTCTCACTAACAAACATTGTTCTCTCTCCATCAGCATATAAGAACAAAACCTTCCTCCTAATGTAATTCCCAATATACTTCACTGAATACAACCAATCCACGTCAAAGATGATATCATATTATTGTATCTCTAAACATAGGAAATTTAAACAAGATTGTTGTTTCCCCAACATTAGCTCACAGTATCTACATATATAAAACAATTCATCTCAACCTCCAACCGGTGTAGTCAATGCCAAGGGAACTAAAAGCCTCTCTAACTCAAGTCACAAATCATGGAAAATGGTAGTTATTATTAAGTAATGTGTCACTACTAGATCATAAAAGTCATGAACCCAAGTAAAAAACAGCAAAATGGTTCCTCGAAAAATGTATAGCTCAATCTGGTGCTGGAAATGCTAAAGCATGAAGTTGAGAATGACCTGATCCACAACCTTTATATCCATACTGATGGCCACATATATGTATGTACTCTAATCTTTGGGGATGGGGATAATCTCAAGACTATCTCATGTCTTCCCTAACTACACTATACTAATCCCAAACTCTAGTAAACTACTACTGTTTCCTTGGCTGGAACTGCCTCAGTGGAGGAACCTGAAGCAAAACAACTAGCACATGTTTACTACTCAGAATGTTTGGGCACTCTCATCACTAATTACATCAGTCACCACAATAAAAAGACATCGTATCCCTTATCATGTGTCAAAGAGTCCCTACCCTTATAGAAATGAGACATTGAGTGTTGGGACCAACCCCCGGCATGTTAAGAGCTCTTCTATCCTGGCAAATCTAAACCCCAAACCATATCTCTACTTCATGAGGATATTTGAAAACTCCCCTATCATTAAAATATGGTTTTGGATAATGTAATCTTGATGACCTCTACTCTTTCCATCACCTCAAGATGCATCTTCAGAATAAATGGGGTGACCTAGTGATGGATCTCTTGATGAAAAGCATCCTAGAAATGCCTCTCTTTGATTTCCTTATCTAGAAACAAGCCTGAAGCATATGGTAGAAGGTTCCTGAAACGGATCCTGATCTCTCAAACATTGGATCTCCCCTACCGAAGGGTAAGCAGTTCCTAGAGACCGGTTTCCTTCACAGAGGAATAAAGAAAATTTTCTCTGAACTAGTCTCATAACTCCTCCCACGAGGCTATCAACTACTTGTGATCTCCAAGCAATAAGAACCACCATTTCCATGCTTCCCCACACAGTATCATCACAACCTATGATAATTAGTGATCTCTCTAAGCATGGATGAAACTAAAGTTTATCTCAACCTCTTCCAACCAGTCTTCTAGGACTAAATTTGAAATGGATCCATCATACTTCTATAGAATCTCATGTTGAAACTCTTGGAGTTTTCTCCTCCAAGTGTCATCATCATCAACTTATACTATATGGAAATCTCCTAGGGAAACTTCTAGAACATATTCTGTGTAAACCTGATGTGGACATCGACCTGGAGCCATGCCTACAAAATAAAATACCTTTTTTTTACTCATAAACCTAGAATATGGAATACTTTAACATTAATTAATTGTTTTATTTTATTAATTTTAGGTTAACCTGTCCTAAATTCTACCCATTCAAACATAGGAGTAGGAAGAATGATGTCTAATAATTTCCTAGGTCTCTACCCTATAACCCGTATCACCTCATTTAGTAGATGTTGTAAGCTTAATGGTCTGTGCATTAGATCATATGGGGTCCTAAATAACCATGACTCATATGGTCTCTCATTTTTACAAATCTCTCTAAAATTATCTATCATTTTTTCTATACCATCCCATGCTACCTCACATGTCATGAACACCAAAATCCATATTATCCCTCAACTAGACCTTTTATACCACTCTTCCATGACCCCCTCCCCACAAGGTGTACCCCTCCTAGGTCGACAATGGGAGAAGAGATATAGTGACACCCAAGTCCTGCCTTCCGTAGGTCCCAAGTTGGTGAATAGTGTTGAGGGTACATTAAACATAAAGATGGTAAGAATTTCTCTCTAAGAGAAATCTTGAAAAAGATAGAGATAAGATAGACACTAACTAACTCCTTCTTAGAATACAATATAGTAGAAAATCCAAAATACATGTATGTATTGTCTTGAAATTACAATTAAAACTGAAAGGAAAATTGTAAGTACCAAAATAAAAGTAAAGAGGTCATCAACCACCATGCCTAGACAGCTCCTACTAAACCCCAAGCTAGTATTAACCAACCATATCTCCAACCTAGTCCAACTAACCTAAAAATAGTTTATATATACATTGGGTGAGTATAATAGTATTCTCAATAGGATCCTTCTTGGAGTCTGCTGTGAAAAAGGTAAATAAATCATGCTAAAGCGCACTGAACAACAATTGAAACTAACTCATCACCTAAACAGGTATACTAAGTTCCCAGACTCACAATGGTTACTCTAACCAATTATCATATATAAGATCATATAATATAATAATGAATATTAAGGGTGCCCCATTACTGCTTCCCCACTATTTTTCCGCTCTACCCCAAAATTGCACATCCTGAGCATCTCTCTCCAAAAAGGCTATACCATATACACATGAGAAAAGCACTATAATATAAACCTTGTTAAACACACAACAATTTCCATATAACCAAAAGTAACCAGGTATTTTTGGGGAGCCACCATAGTCTGCATAATGTGTATCGTATATCGGGTATTATACCACTAACCATCAAAACCCATACACTGAGTAAGGATCCACAATCCATCAGAACCTATACACATTATAAAAATAGTATTCCTTAGGAAAATATATCCAAAATACATGTGCATGAAATCTCCACAATCCATTACATCCCTTTACACATACATCTGGGGAAAACTAACCATCGTCTATACCAGCATAGATAACTACCAAGAGAAGACTGTGGTTCAAAAGGGGGTAGTCGTCCATCAATCCTCCCACTATGATGTTGGGGAAAACACCCCCACCCTAGGGATCAGAATCCCCAGGGTTTTAGTTTCCCGAAATTATAGGGATTATTATAATATAGAATCACCAAAAGAAAATGATATAATATATCTCACAACCATGCTATGGGAATAAATTATTATCAGACTCAACTGCATCTAACATCTCTCAGACTCCTAGTTTCCACTGCTAAGACCAGATGTTATATAAGAACACAACCATTTAAATAGATACATTATATTCCTTTATTCCTTTTTCATCAGTTTAGCTTTAAGTTAATTAATTATTTAACCATTAATTAACCTTTAACATTTACACATTACATTACATTAGCATTACAATAAAGATCCATACCCTCCAAGAATAAGAAAACTGAGTCCACAACTTATCAAAATTTAAAACTCAACATTGCATCCCAGTAAACTCCAACCTCATGGGTTAAACATTTATTCATTAACATTATCACTTTACATATTTTATGGTATTATAGGAAAACATTCTAAGATACTAAACACAAGGGGATAAACATAGTGATTAAATGAACTACCCTTAGAGTCCTCGCCACCTATGGAAGGAGATTAGACTCATCCAACCATTAGAAGCTAGACATGGAAAGCACATGGAATACCCCACACATCTTTTCCTCTCTTGTAAGGAGAGTAACCAAAACCATCTGCCTCAAGAAGTGGGGAAATCAAACCAGATAAACAATAATATGTTCTTTGGCTAAGAAACTGATTCAATCAGGCATCCTAGTTTCATAACAATAGGTAAGCCCACATTCAACAAATTATATCATCACTGGTGTCCTCCACAACATTTCATGCATATACTAATTCATCTCGCCACCCTATGTTTCAACTTCTACCACAAAAACTGGACCTGCCTACACCTCATACCACAATTGCCCTTCAGGCACAATCATCCCAGGATCACAACACATTCGGGCCTCCATGCCCCATATACCATAATAGACCTCTAGGATTAGCCATCCCATGCTCACAACACATAACAAATAGTAGGAAATAAATAATGTAATCGGGATCTTGGCCCTAAATCAAGGCATCCATCCTTTATACACAACAATCTCTCATAGCTCCAAAGCACAAGGAATGTGACCTTTATAAAAAAATGGGAAACTCAACCCCTAAAAAGGAATTATATTTTATAACACAGTGAGTTCTAATTCCGTCATGAATTAAAAAATTCATTATTACAAAGTTCTAACTATGATAAACCTATGAAACAATCTATCTCAAGTTATAAAAAATTAATTGAAAAATTAATTTAATATTATTTTATCAACATGCATCATCATGCTTCAGGTTCATTATCTAATTAAATTAAACAAGCACACTTGGATCAACTTGATTATCACCAAATTACAACAACATGATTTATTAAAAATTCATATTTATCTTTTAGCCTATTAATTATCAACTAATTCTTGATTTATGTACCTTACCAATTTCCATCAAGAAAAAAATGATAATCCAATAATGGCATAGATATTACACTGTCTAAAAAATCAAGAGGTAACCTGTTATCATGGTACAAACAACAACATCATCAAGCGATCAATACTAATTCATTAAAATGATTCAATTAATTATTAGGTTAATTTCATTGGGATACAATGGGATAAATCAAGGTAACTCTACAATTTTACATAAATAAATAGAGAAAAAATGAATACCCTACCAAAAAAATGACATCGACGTTCTTACCATGAGAATGAACCACAAAACAGATCTCCAATCGCTCCTCTCGCAAGAACTGCATCAATATGAGGATTCCGCAGAACAAACACACCAAAAAAACCAAGAGAAGACCCATTAGAACCCTAGTTAATAAAAAATCATAGAAAGATGAGAATATACAAGAGGAAACAGGATCAAATCAGGAGAGACCATGATAAAAATAAGGAAGAGTGCACCATAGATCACCGCGGATTGAATAAAGAAGCATAAGGATTAATCCCCCTTGATGGGAATCCAAAAAAATGAAGAAGAGGAGTGTCAGAAATAGGAAAATGAGAGAACCCATAAGGTTTGACAACCCGATAAGCTATAAATGTTTTAAAACATATATCATTAGGGAATTACATGATGTGTAATCACCTTTCATGTCATGTAATTCTTAGGGTTCGGTTTCTACTGAAAAATGAATCTCCTCTGTACTTTATTTTATTTTTCAATCTTTGATATATTACACATCGTAAAACCCTATTTCTTGTCATGTAACATTTCATGACATGAAATCCTCCCCTAATTCAAGAATCCAGGAGTCTAACTCCTCCAGATTTCTTCTGATCCTCCTCCAAACACCTTATTCGTTAGAAACACACGAAGGGTTGATCCACACAAATTTAGGCCCTCACATGACTTGTATATTTTCTTGATGATAAGTAAATTATCTTTGAACAAGTCCTTGATATAAGGTTTTTATTTTTTGATGTTATTGATTCCATGGTTATGAGATCAGTATTATTGATATCCATGTTTTTATTTATTATCATTGATATAACATTCTCTCAATTTCATGTTGATTAGAGCTTCTTGTTGTATAAATATAACTACCATAGTAAATATTTTATGATTATGTCAAGATTTATTTAGTTATATGCTCCCCTCGCTGAATGTTTTAGATTAATACATCTTATGGTTCAGTTTCCCTAGTTTATTAGGAAAATTAGTACATGTGATACATTTAGAAGGATAATATGTGTGAAATGATTTTTGTGAGATATTGAAGACTCAATTTGGATTATGTAGCTTCATATGTAATGGTAATTTTTTCTATTTTATATAATGCACATTTTATTTATTTGTTTATGTTTTTACTTAATCCTACAAATATTTTATATGAAAAGATAATAAGGATGTAATAGATTAAATAATGATTTATTTATTCTTTTAATTAATGATGTTAATATATAGTATTTTACAGATGGTATAAAAGTGAGAATATAAATGTGTGTTTAGTAAATTGATCCAAGAGTGTGGGTTTGGGGCATCATAGTCGGTATTAACAGAAATGTATAGATAAATTTTGAGATGGGGAGGTTTTTCAAGGATAATTAAGTGGTTTAAAATATAATTTTCATCAAAATATACAACCCTTTTGGATAATTGTATGATTTAATGTTAAGGAAAAATACACATCTATTTAGGAATTATAATAAGAAAACTCTAGTGAAAATATTAGGAATGAGTATATGTATTTGATAACATATGTATGTTTTGGTAAATTAGATATTGTGTGTTTTTTCCAAAAATGAATCTATGTCTAGATACATGTACGTGCATGTGGTTTTGGGACAGATATACCTATGGGTAATCACCCCAAAAAGGGTTGGCTAATCATTAACTCAATCATCACTCTAATATGTGATGAGTGGTCCTATGATTATACTCTTAGTGAGACATTTGAAGGAGATATTCTTTGGTTAATCACATTATCTTTATAAACCATTATAAAAGATTTAATAATTATGTTAACTAATTTGATTAGTGTCCCTAATAGAATAATGACCCTGGATAACCAAGGATTGAACAAAGAGAGTCATTGTTCAATATAAAGGTATCTTATGTTAAAAAAAATATGTCACAACGGAATTACTCTTTCTATTGATGTTTTCGTATACATATTTTGGATATTGTCATAACTATTTTGGTTTTAGAATTTGGTTGAAATGGGATCACATAAATAAATATTAGAGATATACGTACCTAGAAATCATTTTACCTTATAACTGAAAATGGATTATACTTAAATGGTTTTGAATATTATCATATTCCTATTATGATATAAAATATGATTATTTTTGTCTTTCCTAAGGTATTGAGATTGATATATTCTTAAAACTATTTGATAGTTTCTTTATTGATTAATATTTAACAATGATATTATGGTATATTCCAAGATTTATGAGTATTTTCTTAAAAATCTAAGGATTATTCTTCAGTAGTTTAACATTAAAGTTATGGTGACATATATTTAATTTTATTACTAAACTTAAGAAGTTATTTTATGACAACGTTGTATTTTAGGTATAACTATTTGAGAACACATGATTGAGGTATGAAAAAAATATTAATTAAAATATACACATGGTAATGATATAAAAAGGGTGGTTTGAGTTTTAAAAACTAAGTTAGATAGTATTGGTAACTTTGGGATTTATAATTGATTCATTATGTATTTGGAATTGTTCATCTCATTTTTGGGATTATGATATATAGTGACTAGTGTATGAACTAGTGGATAATACCATTTCATGGTTAACGGTAGAGTAATTTTTGGGGGAATATACAATATCATTTTTGTTTAATGAATTAGAGATTCAAAAAGGTTTGGGAAAAGAATGTTATTCTGAGTATATGATGAGGGTACATACATCATTGGGTATATGATTATATGAATGATTAATATTTTTTGAGAATGGATATGTTGGATTTTTAGAGAATAGATTTCAATGATTATTGGGATTATAATATTTCAAAAAACTTTATAGTAATCTTAAATTTCTATTTTAAGTATTAGGTTAATAAGAATGAGAGAACCCGACTAAAAATAACAAAGGTTAAACCTAGAATGATATATGTTAAACAAAGAGTGATATAGGTTGAACCAATTCTGATACAAGTTTAATTATAAGAACTATAGGCTAACATGATTTTGTCACAAAGTGATACATATTGAGGTTAAATTCTCCTATGGTTATTTATGATAATTCTCTAATAATGATCATCACTCATGTTAACTCAAATGATTTTTGTAATGGTTTGAACTAGATGGAACTAAGGGTGTGAGGGATAATGTTAATATTACCTTGATGAAAAACCAATAAAAATATGATATTTAGTGAGAAAACATGGGATTATAACAAACTATCTGTAACACCCCGAGATTTTATGAAAACTATTCTTTTAATTTCATTGATTTCTTGTGTTTTATGCTACACCAAGATTACCTTGCGCTATACGCAACACCGTATTAGCTTTCAGTATATGCAACACTATTCTTGGATCGTGTTACACACAATTTTGATAATAGTTATTCTACGCAACATTGAGTATATATATATATATATTTATATATTCAATGTATAAATGAAATATGTTTGGATTCTGTTATACAAAACAACGAAGGATTCTTGCACGACACGCAACCCTGACTTGGCTTGCATTACACGCAATCGCGACCTTCCTCGATAGCGTGTGTTGTACGCAATACCAGGTTGTACTAAACAAATATATATTATTATAATATTATTATGAACTAGCCGTTATGAATATTATTAACTAAATTTTGAATTTTATAACATTATTTTTCATCTTACACATTTTCTAGAACATGGTATAAGAACAAAATAAATGTTTCGGGTAAAATAAGTATTTTTCAAAAAATGCAGTTTTGCCGCCTTTTGATGGCGCACCAACTTTAAATCTAGTTTTTGAAATGTTTATAAGTTCAATTTGAAAAAATAAAATTCTTCTTTGGAATCAAGAAATAAAAAATTACTTTGGATAAATTTTTCATATTATTCTGGTAACTTTCATATTTTGATGAATAGTAAAAACATGCTATATTTTAATTAAAAACAACTTTTTTCATCGCAATAATTTATATAGTAAAATTATAATATTGAATTGTTTTAAAGTATAAATAGAATATATTTTTACCATTTAATATAATTTATTTCATTATCATTGATTTTACATTAAATTCATAGGTTAAATCAATTCAATCTTTTGCAATGTTTTAAAGAAAAACCTGTTTTCTTTCGACAACGGGATTAATTTTAATTTAATTTATGCAACTTTTGTGTATTGAATTTGGAAAAATGGATTCCATATTTGGAATAAGTGGGTCCAAATTATTTTAATAAGATACTTTTTATTTTTGGAAATTATAAATAGTAACTACGGTAAATTTTATTTACCATAGTTAAAGGTAAATTGGGTAATTAAGGGTAAAAATAATATTATAAAATTACTCTAAAACATGCCAAAATTATATTTAATGGATAAAAGTATATCCATATAACCTAAGGGTCGGATTAGATTCATTTTATGGACTTTTGACCATGAAAATAATTTAATTATTATTAAAACCAAAGAAAGTGACAACATGTCACTCTCTTAAATCTTATAAGTATAATAATTTTAATTTATTGATAAACATCATAAAACATCTAACATGAATAGTCTCAAGAAATATAATAAAATTATCTACATCATGATAATTTATTTAGAATTTTTAGGGATGAAATAATTGTCATTAATGGTGATACATTAATGATACAGAAATTATTTATTAAGTGGAAAATAAGTAATATAGTTTTTATTGAAATAATAATACCCATTAAAAGGCCCACAAACCTGACCAAAACTTATGGTAGTGTAAATATACACCTTAATCATCCAATGACTTAATATATAACTGTTTGGAGCCTTATAAAAGTGATTATGACACTTATATTATTTTATTTTAAATGATGCACAAGTTGTCACCTTCATAATTTAATAAATATAAAAATTTAAATATTATGATTTTAAGATGATAAATTCTAGTAAAAGTATTATTCTGAATTTTAATATATTTATATTCATCATAGGATTTTATTTTTAATTTTTATGCAAAAACTTGGTATATTAAATAGTTATACAAAAATGTTGTGGTAATTATTTTATTAAGAGATAAAACAAATAAATGGTTTTAAAAATAATAAAATAAATATTATATAAACTATTTAATGTGTTCCACTAATTTTATAGATACATAAGACATTTTATGAATCTATTAAAGCTTTTAGTTCGAACATATATTCTGTATATATTTTAATTAAATTCAAATAAATGAATAGTGTCAAAATTGACACTATTGTTATTTTATAAAAATAACATATTATAAAATTGTTTAAAAATCACAAAAATATTTAAAAATTATAAATTTAAATTTATATGGTCTATAATTTTATAAAGTAAACAATTATGGAAAATTCACAACAAATAAGTAATTATTTTTTATAATTTAGAATTTAGAATTTTATAAACTTAAATAGATTAAATAAGGATAAACCAAAATGATAAGGTTTAAAATAAGATCCAAACATGTTTAAATTTGATTGGTTGATGGGATTACAACCCTATCTCATCTAATCTTCGAATATGAGTCATTTTTTGAGGTTTTTAATTGGGGTTAGATTTATTATAAATTAATATTTTTAAGAATTCCAAAGGTGCCCCTCTCCTCCCTTATAAAAGGGAACCTCATCCCTCTCTTCCACACACCACTTTGAGCATTCAAGCTCAGAAAAACCCTGACCTATTCTCTTATACACTTCCCTAGAAACATACTAGAGGTCCTGTTCTTCTTCAAAGACAAATTTTAGTGCCCTAAGAGGAGGTCTCAAAGAGGCACTTCAAAGAAGAGGTAATTTCTGTTACCAATTCTTTCACCTTTATTTCTTCTTCCACTTCTTCTTCTTAGGTTGTTTCATTATGAAGTAATAACATCAGTATCACTCATATACTTATATGTTATTATAAGTATGAAACAACCCTATTTCATCATCTATCCATCCTACGGAAAACGAAATCACCGCGCGTGCGTACGTATGGAATATCGTCTCCACGCCGTGGTGTAATCTATTTTCCACCACCACCTAACTTGGATGGGTATAATGGTGTAAATAATAACTATATATGATTATTGTAAAGTGATATTGATTCTGTAACAGTATACATACACTCCAATAAAATTCCACGATCATGGGAATGATATCATCGCTCGTACGTACGTACGGAATACCGTCTCCACGACGCAATGAGATTCATTCTCAATGATTAACCATTCATAAATGATTATAAAGTACATATAATAAGTAATCATGAAATATATAACATAATAATGATACTGTATTTATGTATATATATATATGTATGTCATCCAATTAATTCCATTCAATTCAATGAGGAAACGAAAACAACGTTCATGCGTACGTACGGCCTACCGTCTCCATGAACGGTGTATTTCTTTCCATTTATCGATCTATTATATATATGTATATTCTGAATATATATTATATATAAATCATGTTTTACATTCTTTATGTAATTAATCACGATCTAAGTAATCATATGAATAATTAAAAATCAAAACACGGACGACAAATGAAACGATTTTACCCAAAACGCTCTTTAACATGGAATTTACAAAAGAACGGGTAATATAAAGTCATAAGTGAACCATATATGATATCATAACAATTAATATGATTCTGTAATAATTCAATAACATTATTTAAATCATTATACAGGAGGTTCAGATACGTACGAAGCATATCGGACATAAGGTAAGGGATAATTTTGCAAATCTCATTTTTATCCGAGATTGCTTATTCGTAAGTATTTAATGGGGTTATTTCTATCATCCATGTACATGTTTTATAAAAGTGTTTTCATGTATGTTTAAAGTCATTTTTACCCATTTTTGACTTTTACTACATGGTATGTAAGGAATCTTTCTTTTGTTTACGTAACGAGGTACTTTTTGACTTTTCTGGAAAAAGTACGAAAAGAAAAAAAATTTAACTTATATGGCACGAACGTATTTTTATGGTTTTACAATGCTTTATTTTCATGAATCTTACTCCAAAAGACTTCATGACTATTTCCAACAAAATATTTTTCTTTTAAAATTTCATGATGTTTTGTGAAAAGAAATTGATTTTGAAGAAGAAAGGATATTTTCCTCAAGAATTCATTTCAAGTGTTTTATCAAAACCATTTTCCATCTAAGATGACGTTATTTCATATGTGTATGGTTCAAGTATAAAGTCTATATTATTTACATGGATTCAATTTCTTATAATGAAATGATATCAATTTCTTTTATATGGATTATGTGATGATGGGATGATGTTTATGAAACCCATTTTATTCGTTGGGTTATTATGAATGATGTATGTTTATTTTGTGGCACAAGTAAGAATGATTTCATTATGAGATGGGTGGGACCTATATCTCACTCCAATGCATTGGGTAAAGATTTATATCTCATGAGATAGACAATGCTAGAACGGCAAGTTAAACTGGTTCAGTAATACAGGACTGGAACGAGGAGTGAACTCGATTCATAAAGGGACTTTGTCCACTAAGATGGTCTTGGCAGCAATGCCTTGGCTACTATGGAAATCATATCATGTGTTTAATGGTTTTCACAATTACATGTTTTATTCCCATTCTATTTTATCATTATTAATGTTTCTTTATGATCTATTCCTTACGTACTTCCATGTTTTATGTCATTTTTCAAGCTATTGATGTTTAAACATTATGTTCATGTTTTTAAGTTCAAATGTATATGGTATGTTTTATTTTATCCATGCTTACCCTTACTGAGAAGTTGAGTGCACCCTTTTTATGTTTTCTTTTCCCTAGGATATAAGAAAAGTTTTAGGTAAGAAAAAAAGGGGGAAGATCTTTATGGGAGATGTTGAAGATCTTTCACCACGATTAGAAGATTACGTTCCAAGTTTCCAAATACACTAAACTATTAGGATCCTTGTGTGTCTGTTTTTGTTATGTATTAATTATTCCTATAAAGTAATTTAATGTCCATGTATGTCAAGCTTTTAGTCTCTATAGTTGGTATCAGAGGAAAGGTTTAGTCAACCTTTGGAAACTAGGATGCAAAAACGTTAGTGAGATCCCTAGAGATATTTCTAAGGTATGTCTAGGGATGTCCCTAAGGATAAGTATACATATAGGATACAGTCCTAGAACTACGGTAACGATAATAAAATTTAACCTAATATGTTAGATATTGAGGATACTCCCCCTTTACTATGTTATTTTCCCTAGCATGATTTTTGCCTCTCACACTATTCTTTTTGGGTTTTAGAAAATGGCTGGAAACAGGAAGATTCACGATAATGGAGGATATGATAATAAATGGAATGATTTTCTTCATGAGAATCCAAATGAAACGGGATCTAGAAGTCCAAACATCATTATTATTCCTAATCAGCAATCTCATAATATGATCAATAATCTCAACTTTGGTAAGTTTGCCGACTCAGATAATAAGAGAAAGATGGAGTTTCATGATGATCATAGAGGAAAGAAAGTTCAATTTCCCTCATGTAAATCATGTGGGAAGAGGAATTATGGAGATTGTTTCAAAGGAACTGGAAGATGCTTTGGGTGTGGAGAAGAAGGACACAAAGCCAGTAAGTGCAACGGAAAAGGTTCAGTTAACACCATGGACAAGGATAATGGTATTGCTATGACATCAAAAATGATTAGATGTTTTAAAAGTGGAATGTACGGGCATTATGCAAACCAATTCCCTAATGGAAAATCTCATGAAGAGAATCAGCATGGTCATATGGGTCATATTTATGTGGATAATGATGAGGAGACTACAAATGATATATGAGCTGAAAGAAGTGTTGAAGCTCAGTCGGTTGTTTTAGAAGGTAGTGGAATGATTGTATGTTTATCGAGGGTTATGTTGTATATTTAATGATACTATGGAATAAAGAATCATCTAAGGATTGTTACACTATTGATTTTCCTAAAAGTATTTGAAAGTATATGTTGAATGGTACCAGTAACCATGGAAGGTTATTCAGATATTTTTGTAAAGTAGATAATATGCGCATAATGAAGGAATAAGAAGATAATGAGATGTTTGATTGTATTCATGAGTTCATGACTGATATAAGGACTAAGTGATATCATGGTTTGAGTATATAGAATTTTGAGGATTTTGGTATGAGGAAAGTGTTAACTTTTAACTGTATTCATGTTTTCACTAAAGTTCAAGGGGTATTAATTTTTTCAAGAGAATACATGATTAAGGCCTTCGAATGTTTGGAATGTGACCAACAAGACATATCTTATTATATATGGGGATCAACAATGGTATTAAATCTCTGGTAATCGTTTTCACTATATTATGAGAGTGGACTGAGTGTTATGGATAAGCCTAAAGATTGGAATAGATTATGTTGGACATAAGTTATTATTGTTTAAGGATAGATGTTTTTTCAATATTATTAATGGGATGTTATAGTAATATAGTTTTAGAAAAAGGAAAACCTACAGGACGGGCGACAACCCATCGCGTCAGACAAGGCTGTGGGAATCAAACCCACAACGAAAGTGTGACTGGCCTTTATCGCCTTCCACTGGCATACAGGAAGTCCCTGGTTAGTAGAAACTAGTTTTATTCTATTAAGCGGTATGATATATGAAGTATAAGTTCATTTTTGGAACCATATACAATTAATCTAACCATAAGATTGACTTATAACTTTTTCTAACATTTCGTTTGAAAGAGATGGAATGACCCATCATTCTATCACATGATCTGCTAACACATCACGAATAACAAATTCAACTTCATTTCTTTAAGAGGTGAAGTGGAAATTGTTAAATTCACGAACAATAGTGAGATTGTACCAAAATCATGCAAGTATTTCTTTTAATTCATCAACTTTAGGGAAATGATCTTGAAAACCAAAAATTTTGTCCAAGTTCCCTTATATCCGATGAATCAGATGGTAACTTAGATCATCACAAATCAATAGCTTTGTGATTGTTGGATTTTTCATAGCCATGTTCCCTACCACTCTCCATCAGAACTTGATGGTTATATTTTTCTTCCATATCCATATTTTCACCTATGTTCTCCTACATGGAAACCCGGTGATGAGTTAATTTGGGTAACCGTTACATTTCATACTTTAGTTTTTAAAGCCATGTTTTGGTATTCCTTTTTACGATGTGGGTTTCTATTAAACAAATTTTCAAGTAGTAAACCATTTATAACCCAGACGAATTTCGAGGACAAAATTCATTTCAAGGGGGGTAGAATGTAAAACCCTGAGATTTTATGAAAAATATTATTTTAATTTCATTAATTTCATCTATTGTATGCTACACCAAGATTACATTGCGCTATATGCAACACCGTATTAGCTTCACTACTAGAAAAGGGGGCATTGGAGCCCCCCAGACTCGGGCGACCGCCATTGGCGGTCGCTATTGCTCACCATTAGCGACCGCCAATGGCGGTCGCTAAGCTGCCTAAAAAATTTCGGGGGGTTTCTGCCCCCCCCCCCCCCCCCGCGCCCTCTCCCACGATCTCCCTCGCCCTAACCCTCCCTCGCCGCCCTCCCTCGCGCCGCCCTCCCCTCCCCCGCCACCCGGCCTCCCCCGCCGCCCGGCCTCCCCCGCCGCCCGCCCTCCCCCGCCGCCCGCCCTCCCCCGCCGCCCGCCCTCCCCCGCCGCCCGGCCTCCCCCGCCGCCCGCCCTCCCCCGCCGCCCGCCCTCCCCTGCCGCCCGGCCTCCCCCGCCGCCTGCCATCCGCCCTCCGGCCGCCGCCCTCCGCCCTCGGGCCTCCGGCCGCCGCCCTCCGGCCTCTCGGCCCTCCCCCCCCCCCCCCACCCCGGACGGCACCCGCACCCCGGACAGCCCCCGGCGCGCACTCCAGACCGCCCCCCGCACCCCGGACGCCTCCCCGCACCTCGGACAGCACCCCCCCACGCACTTCGGACCGCCCCCGCACCCCGGACGCCTCCCCGCACCCCGGACAGCCCCCCCCCCCCCCCCGCACTCGGACACCCCCCTCCGAACCCGGACAGCCCCCCCGCAACCCGGACAGCCCCCCCCCCCCCCCCCCCCCCCCCCGCACTCGGACACCCCCCCTCCGAACCCAGACAGCCCCCCCGCACCCCGGACAGGCCCCCCGCACCCCGGACACCCCACCCCGCACCCCCGACAGCCCCCCTGCACCCCAGACAGCCCCCCCTCCCCCGCACCCCGGACACCCCCGCACCCCGAACACCCCTGCCCGCACCCCTGACAGGCCCCCGACACCCCGGACACCCCTCCCCGCACCTCGGACAGCCCCCCCCCCCCCCCCCCCCCCCGACCCCGGACACCCCCCCTCGCTGCCCGTCCCCCGTACCCTCCCCGCCTCCTCTCCTCCAGCTCCCCGCCGCCGCCGCCGCCCGTCCCCTCCCTTGCCGCACCGCCTTTGGCTCCGGCTCCCCTTCGCTGCCTCCTCTCCCTCGCAGCACCGCCTTCGGCTCCCCTCCCTTTCAGGTTTGTAGCTCAATCAGGTAACATGAGCTTTCAGTTACATTATTATTTTATCAATGGTTCATAAACAAATGGTTAATATTTATTTTGAATATAGTTGATTTGAAAAATGTAAATGTAATAAGTATTGTGTAAATGTTTGTTATACAGATATTATTATGGATAAGAGTTGGATTGATCTTCCAAATCGAACGTCTAGAGAATATTTCAATGGCATTATGCAGTTTATTGACTTCACGAGAGGATTTGAAAGTGACTATATTAGTTGTCCATGTAGAAAATGTGCTAACAGATATCAATTCACACGAGATACTGTGAGGGAGCACCTTTTCTTTAATGGATTTCTGAAAATTTATAAGAGTTGGACTCGTCATGGAGAAGAATATGTTCGTTGTCAAAATACAGATGTAGCTCAGATGGATGTTGATGCAAGGATGACTGATCCAATGCATGAAATGCTTACTGAAATGGTACGTGGGTTTGATCCTGAAGGCATTGACATCCAGAATCTTGAGACCGGTGAGATAAATCTTCGCTCTGGTGCAGATCGTGATTCGAGGAGGTTTTATGAAGTACTTGATGATGCGAAAACAGAATTATATCCTGGATGTACTTCTTACAATAAACTGTCGTTCATCGTGGAGTTGTTGCATTTGAAGACTTTGAACAATTGGTCAGACACATCATTCGACATGCTTTTGGTTTTATTGAAAAAAGTTCTTCCTGTCGACGCTAAGATTCCTGAGTCGTATTACTATGCTCGTAAGTTGACAGAGAACTTAGGTTTTACATATGAGACTATAGATGCATGTGCAAACAACTGTATGTTGTTTAGAAATGAAACTGCTCATTTGGATATCTGTACGGTTTGTGGCGCTTCCAGGTGGAAAGAGAACAGGGGAAATAAGACTCATCAAAGTCAGATTGCGATACAAGGGAAACCGATTGCCGTAAAGCAAATGCGTTACTTTCCCCTTAAACCGAGGTTGAAAAGATTTTTTATGTCATCTAAAGTTTCTAATTTAATGAGATGGCATGCAGAAAGAGTTCATGAAAGTGACATGTTAACCCACCCGACAGACTCTCATGCATGGAAGGATTTTGATAAGAGACATCCCGACTTTGCTAAAGATGTTCGTAATGTCCGATTGGGATTGGCAGCAGATGGTTTCAATCCATTCAAGTCTATGGTTGGTGCAACTCATAGCACATGGCCCGTGGTGTTGGTTCCATATAATCTTCCTCCGTGGCTTTGTATGAAGCAACAATTTATATTACTTTCCACTCTTATTGATGGACCTAAAAGTCTGGGGGATAAGATTGATGTTTACCTTCAGCCATTGATTGATGAGTTGAATGAATTTTGGGGCGATGGTGTGATGACTTATGACTGCGAAACGAATGAAATGTTCAAACTGCATGCAGCTTTATTGTGGACAATCAATGACTTCCCAGCTTATGCAAATTTATCAGGCTGGAGTACGAAAGGGGAATTTGCTTGCCCTTGTTGCAATAAAAGTAAAAAATCTGTATGGCTTAAACATTCCAAAAAATGGGCATACATGGGTCACAGGCGTTTTCTCCCTCCCCAGCACAGGTTCAGAAAGGACAGAGTGGCATTTGATGGTTCTAGAGAGTTCAGCCCAGCACCAAAGATCATGACAGGAGTCGAAATGTTATCGCAGATTGAGGAAGAAAACATCCGCACGGTATATGAAATTCAGGATTTGGTGGATCCTCCAGTACGTAATATTCGTGCTGCGGGTAGGCAGCGCAGTCACAATTGGAAAAAGAAAAGTATTTTTTATAGTCTTCTGTATTGGAAAACTAACATGTTGAGGCATAATTTGGATGTCATGCACATTGAAAAAAATGTTTGTGATAACATATTGTGGACCATTTTAGGTGTCAGTGGAAAGTCAAAGGACCATGTTAATGCACGCCGTGATTTGGAAGAAATGGGTTTAAGGAAACAGTTGCATTTACAGTTAGCTGAGGGAAACAAGGCATATATGCCTGCTGCACAGTATTCGATGACTACAGAGGAGAAAGAGACATTTCATTCCATTTTGAAGATGGTCAAGGTGCCTGATGGTTACTCTTCTAATATTTCAAAGTGTGTGAATCTGACGAGCAAGACATTGCAAGGGTTGAAAAGTCATGACAATCACATATTACTTCAGCAGTTGATTCCAATCGCAATTTGTGATTGTTTATCCCCCAATGTTGTTCAGCCCTTGATTGAGATGAGTAATTTTTTTAGACATCTTTGTTTAAGAAATCAACGAATGAGTGATTTAAAAAGTTTGCAGGAACGAATTGTACTTACGCTTTGTCACTTTGAGAAACTTTTCCCCCCCTCATTTTTCGATGTTATGGTCCACTTAACAGTGCACCTAACTGATGAAGTAATGGCTGCTGGTCCAGTGCAATTCAGGTGGATGTATCCTATTGAACGGTATTTGAGTACATTGAAAAGATTTGTACGCAACAGAGCTCGTCCAGAGGCATCAATAGCCAATGGTTATTTGATGGACGAGTGTACTACCTTTTGTGCAGAATATCTTACGGATGTTGAAACAAAATTAGATAAGCCCTCTCGGATTCATGATGGTCCAGTTGGAGATAGAACCACATTTGATATGGACAACATCGAGTGGATACAAGCACATCGATATATCTTGTTCAATACTCCATCAGTTGCACCATTAATGCAGTAAGTATCTTATCAATGTGCTTGTATAACTTTTACATGTTTTCTTTGCATAAGTTGATCTTTTAAACATCGCGTAATCATTTGCAGGAAACAAATTAATGAGATAAAAGAAGAGATGCATCGTGCGACTGAGTTGCAAATTCAACAATCTCATTATGCGGCATTTCATGATTGGTTCAAGGATTATGTATGTATAAATTGATTTTCATTATGAGTGAAGTATTAAACTAATTCTTTCTGCATATATCAGTATTGATTTTTATAAATTATGTAGGTTCGTAAGCTGAGGGAGTTAGGGGACCCCACGTTACCTGAAGTATTTATCCAACTGGCTGAGGGTCCATCTATAACCGCTCGTCGTTATAAAGCTATTGATGCTAATGGTTTTCGATTTTGCATTAAAGATGTTGACGACAAACGAGCAACACAAAACAGTGGAATTGGTTGTCCCTTTGTCGATTCTGGTTTTTACTATGGTCAATTGATAGACATCATTGAAGTTGTATACACACACGGTTTGAAGTACATATTGTTAAAGTGTAATTGGGTTGATCCAGTGCGTGGATGTAAAGTCGATCAATATCAGTTTTCATTGGTGAATTTTAACTACATGTTATACAGAAATAATGAACGAGTTGAGAATGAACCTTTCATCTTGACATCACAAGCGGAACAAGTATTCTTCGTTACTTTTCCTTCGGATCCAAGTTGGCAAGTTGTTGTCAAAATGTCTCGGCGAGGAGTGTTTTTATTTGAAGAAGATGAACCCGAGACTGTTCTGTTTGTTTACCAACAACTTGATCAACATACCGTAGTTCAACGGGAAGAAGATATTTATTGGGTCAGAGCGGCTGTTGAAGGAGAAACGGTCGATTTGCATGCTTAATGAAAGGTATAATTGTTTTCCCGCTATTCAGTAGAATGTCCTAGGATATCATAAATTATCTAATCATTTTATAAATCCTTATAAGTTTTAATCCTCACTTTTGTAAGTTAATTCAGTCATAAATATTTAGGTTGATTAACTTTCTGATTTTTTAAAATTCATTCACAACTAATTATTCAATCCATTTTTTGTTTGATTAACAGTTGTACAAGTTTGATTTATTAAGAACAATCCAATTTATCTTTTAAACACTTTGGACTCATTACTGATATTTTGTATGATTGCAGACATGTCAGGGGAAGAGGCAGAAAATCCACATCATCCATCTGAGGCATCTACGTCTCAGGGTCGAGGTATGTTTGACAGTCATTATCTATATTATTTATGTAATTAACATATATATATATATATATAACATTTGTCAATTTATATATAAAATTGTTTTCAACAGGATCAGACTCGGCTGCTTCTTCCTCTCGCAGGAGAGGCCCTGGTCGTGGCATATTAGCATGGAATTCCGACACGACGATAGATGTTTCATTTGATGAGGTATTTCATCCCGTGGGACCGAATGCCCCGGCATTTATTCGTCAGCTGGGTCATATCATACGTGACCCACATCGATTTCCATTGACCACGCGTGATTGGGCTTCTATCCCTCAGGACACATTAGATCGTCTATGGAGGGAGGTTCAGGTAAGAAAATAATTTTACTTTATTTTCTATTTATAAATAATACTAATATGTTTGATTATTTTCATTATAGCAAAATTTGAAAGTATGCCCTGAAGAGTTTCGGCCCGTGTGTATGAGAAAATGCCGTAAGCTGTGGAAAGATTATAAACGCAAAGTGAAGAGGGACCACTGGGTACCAAATGTGGGTGCCCCTGACATTTTGGAAAAAGTCCCGAGAGGTGTCCTCCCGGCTCAGTGGCGTGACTTGGTTGCATATTGGTCTACTGAGGGTGTTGCGGTTTGTATATTAATTATTTTGCTGTATATATATTTTCAAGAATATGTGATTTGTTTGAAATTTGAATGAATTGAATGTAGGAGGTGTCAACACGCCATTCGGAGAATCGAGCGTTGCAGGGACCAGCTCACAGGCTCGGGACTCGTCACGTGTCTCAGATCCGACATGAGGTATATATTATTCACTTTTTAATTTATTAATTAATATGGTTTTGTGTTTATATTCTTTTAATATACAGTTGCGAGGGCAAGGTGCAGCAACTGATAAAATGTCGGTGTGGATAAGGACTCGTGATCGCAATGATCCAGAGGTTGCAGCATTGATAGTAAGTGTCTGTACTTACCAATAATTACATAAATCTTTATATTAACATATATATATTTATATATATTTAAATATTTCACAGGATCAATTTGAAGCTGAGTTAGAACATCTGCCAGAGGACCAGCGACAGCTTCCCATGCGACGGGATGAGATCTTTCATCGCATTATTGGTCGGGACGGGCATGGCTATAGTTTGACCTATGGAGCAGGGATTCCTCGTTCTGTAGTGTCACGCGCTGCGGTTGTCGGTCCTGCTGTTGCTCATATGACACAGCAGATGTCAGATTTTGAGGCACGGCTGCGCGCTTCCAAGGAGACAAATGCGCAATTGACAGCTGAGGTTAGAGCACTGCGGGAATATGTGCGTCGAGCTGATGGTACAGGGGATCATACAACGCAGGTATATACTGTATTTATTTATTTAATTTAAATTATTTTTGTTATTAAAATATTTATAATGTTTATTTGTTGTAGGCACCTGGCCCACCAGAAGGAGGTAACAGTGATGGCAACGCGTGACGCACCATATATTCACGAGATATGTTTTTTGTTTTTACTGGTAGGGTTGACATTGATGTACTGTATTTATTCATTTAAGTAATGCATTATTACCATCCATGGTGGTCTTTTAAATATTTTATACACATATTGAGTTTTTGATCAGATAATCTTGAATGATTCTACATTTGAAAAAGTCGAACTAATTCCAACAGATCAATAAATCTGATATTATAGATTATGTATTATCCAATATATTTTTTATAAATTTTTGTATGGTATCGATAAAAGAAATATGTATTAATTAGATGTTATCACTTTTATTTTTCACTTTTGTAATCAATGGGATGACCTTTGCACCCCCGGAGAGCCCCCCGCACCGCCGTACAGCCCCCCGCACCCCCGTACAGCCACCCCCGCACCCCCGTACAGCCCCCCGCACCCCCGTACAGCCCCCCCCCGCACCCCCGTACAGCCCCCCCGCACCCCCGTACAGCCCCCCGCACCCCCGTACAGCCCCCCGAACCCCCGTACAGCCCCCCGCACCCCCGTACAGCCCCCCCCCCCCCCCCCCGCACCCCCGTACAGCCCCCCGCACCCCCGTACAGCCCCCCCGCACCCCCATACAACCCCCCGCACCCCCGTACTGCCCCCCGCCACCCCCGTACAGGCCCCCGCCACCCCCATACAGCCCCCCGCACCCCCGTACAGCCCCCCCCCCCCCCCCCCGCACCCCCGTACAGCCCCCCGAACCCCCGTACAGCCCCCCGCCACCCCCGTACAGCCCCCCGCACCCCCGTACAGCCCCCCCCCCCCCCCCCCCCGCACCCCCGTACAGCCCCCCGAACCCCCCTACAGCCCCCCGAACCCCCGTACAGCCCCCCGCCACCCCCGTACAGCCCCCCGCACCCCCGTACAGCCCCCCACCACCCCCCCCGTACAGCCCCCCCCCCCCCCCCCCCCCGCACCCCCGTACATTCCCCCGAACCCCCGTACAGCCCCCCCCCCCCCCCCCCGCACCCCCGTACAGCCCCCCGCACCCCCGGAGAGCCCCCCGCACCCCCGTACAACCCCCCGCACCCCCGAACAACCCCCCGCACCCCCGTATAACCCCCCCGCACCCCCGTACTGCCCCCAGCACCCCCGTACAGCCCCCCGAACCCCCGTACAGCCCCCCGCCACCCCCGTAAAGCCCCCCTCACCCCTGTACAGCCCCCCCCCCCCCCCCCCGCACCCCCGTACAGCCCCCCGAACCCCCGTACAGCCCCCCGCCACCCCCGTACAGCCCCCCGCCACCCCGTACAGCCCCCCGCACCCCCCCCCCCCCCCGCACCCCCCGCACCCCCGTTCAGCCCCCCGCATCCCCCCCCCCCCCCCCGCACCCCCCGCACCCCCGTTCAGCCCCCCGCACCCCAGTTCAGCCCCCCGCACCCCCGATTGTGTCGTTTTCAGCAGCGCGGCGCGCGCTGAAATGGCGCGTTGGGGGGTCAAAACCACCCGAACGACCTCCGAATGCCACGAAACCGTACGACAACATCCGGGGCGTCAATTGTGAAATGCTCGGCCAGACGGCACCTTATTCGGAGGTGCCGTGTGACCGCGGCGGCCGGAAATGAGTTTCCGGCGCCGTTAAACACAAAAACGGCGTGCGGCGGTCCGATTCGGAGCAAACGTGCTCCGAACGACCTGAAACCGCACGGGAACGATAGGAATATTATTCCTGAGATGCAGGAGGAGGCCGCACGACCATCGGACGTGCGGTGCGCGCGGCACGCCCGATTGTGTCGTTTTCAGCAGCGCGGCGCGCGCTGAAATGGCGCGTTGGGGGGTCAAAACCACCCGAACGACCTCCGAATGCCACGAAACCATACGACAACATCCGGGGCGTCAATTGTGAAATTCTCGGCCAGACGGCACCTCATTCGGAGGTGCCGTGTGACCGCGGCGGCCGGAAACGAGTTTCTGGCGCCGTTAAACACCAAAACGGCGTGCGGCAGTCCGATTCGGAGCAAACATGCTCCGAACGACCTGAAACCGCACGGGAACGATAGGAATATTATTCCTGAGATGCAGGAGGAGGCCGCACGACCATCAAACGTGCGGTGCGCGCGGCACGCCCGATTGTGTCGTTTTCAGCAGCGCGGCGCGCGCTGAAATGGCGCGTTGGGGGGTCAAAACCACCCGAACGACCTCCGAATGCCACGAAACCGTACGACAACATCTGGGGCGTCAATTGTGAAATGGTCGGCCAGACGGCACCTCATTCGGAGGTGCCGTGTGACCGCGGCGGCCGGAAACGCGTTTCCGGCGCCATTAAACACCAAAACGGCGTGCGACGGTCCGATTCGGAGCAAACGTGCTCCGAACGACCTGAAACCGCACGGGAACGATAGGAATATTATTCCTGAGATGCAGGAGGAGGCCGCATGACCATCGGACGTGCGGTGCGTGCGGCACGCCCGATTGTGTTGTTTTCAGCAGCGCGGCGCGCGCTGAAATGGCGCGTTGGGGGGTCAAAACCACCCGAACGACCTCCGAATGCCACGAAACCGTACGACAACATCCGGGGCGTCAATTGTGAAATGCTCGGCCAGAAGGAACCTCATTCGGAGGTGCCTTGTGACCACGGCGGCCGGAAACGAGTTTCCGGCGCCGTTAAACACCAAAACGGCGTGCGGCGGTCCGATTCGGAGCAAACGTGCTCCAAACGACCTGAAACCGCACGGGAACGATAGGAATATTATTCCTGAGATGCAGGAGGAGGCCGCACGACCATCGGACGTGCGGTGCGCGCGGCACGCCCGATTGTGTCGTTTTCAGCAGCGCGGCGCGCGCTGAAATGGCGCGTTGGGGGGTCAAAACCACCCGAACGACCTCCGAATGCCACGAAACCGTACGACAACATCCGGGACGTCAATTGTGAAATGGTCGGCCAGACGGAACCTCATTCGGAGGTGCCGTGTGACCGCGGCGGCCGGAAACGCGTTTCCGGCGCCGTTAAACACCAAAACGGCGTGCGGCGGTCCGATTCGGAGCAAACGTGCTCCGAACGACCTGAAACCGCACGGAAACGATAGGAATACTATTCCTGAGATGGTGGAGGAGGCCGCACGACCATCGGACGTGCGGTGCGCGCGGCACGCCCGATTGTGTCGTTTTCAGCAGCGCGGCGCGCGCTGAAATGGCGCGTTGGGGGGTCAAAACCACCCGAACGACCTCCGAATGCCACGAAACCATACGACAACATCCGGGGCGTCAATTGTGAAATGTTCGGCCAGACGGCACCTCATTCAGAGGTGCCGTGTGACCGCGGCGGCTGGAAACGCGTTTCCGGCGCCGTTAAACACCAAAACGGCGTGCGGCGGTCCGATTCGGAGCAAACGTGCTCCGAACGACCTGAAACCGCACGGGAACGATAGGAATATTATTCCTGAGATGCAGGAGGAGGCCGCACGACCATCGGACGTGCGGTGCGCGCGGCACGCCCGATTGTGTCGTTTTCAGCAGCGCGGCGCGCGCTGAAATGGCGCGTTGGGGGGTCAAAACCACCCGAACGACCTCCGAATGCCACGAAACCGTACGACAACATCCGGGGCGTCAATTGTGAAATGGTCGGCCTGACGGCACCTCATTCGGAGGTGCCGTGTGACCGCGGCGACCGGAAACGCGTTTCCGGCGCCGTTAAACACCAAAACGGCGTGCGGCGGTCCGATTCGGAGCAAACGTGCTCCGAACGACCTGAAACCGCACGGGAACGATAGGAATATTATTCCTGAGATGCAGGAGGAGTTCGCACGTCCATCGGACGTGCGGTGCGCGCGGCACGCCCGATTGTGTCGTTTTCAGCAGCGCGGCGCGAGCTGAAATGGCGCGTTGGGGGGTCAAAACCACCCGAACGACCTCCGAATGCCACGAAACCGTACGACAACATCCGGGGCGTCAATTGTGAAATGGTCGGCCAGACGGCACCTCATTCGGAGGTGTCGTGTGACCGCGGCGGCCGGAAACGCGTTTCCGGCGCCGTTAAACACCAAAACGGCGTGCGGCGGTCCGATTCGGAGCAAACGTGCTCCGAACGACCTGAAACCGCACGGGAATGATAGGAATATTATTCCTGAGATGCAGGAGGAGGCCGCACGTCCATCAGACGTGCGGTGCGCGCGGCACGCCCGATTGTGTCGTTTTCAGCAGCGCGGCGCGCGCTGAAATGGCGCGTTGGGGGGTCAAAACCACCCGAACGACCTCCGAATGCCACGAAACCGTACGACAACATCCGGGGAGTCAATTGTGAAATGGTCGGCTAGAAGGCACCTCATTCGGAGGTGTCGTGTGACCGCGGCGGCCGGAAACGCGTTTCTGGCGCCGTTAAACACCAAAACGGCGTGCGGCGGTCCGATTCGGAGCAAACGTGCTCCGAACGACCTGAAACCGCACGGGAACGATAGGAATATTATTCTTGAGATGCAGGAAGAGGCCGCACGACCATCGGACGTGCGGTGCGCACGGCACGCCCGATTGTGTCGTTTTCAGCAGCGCGGCGCGCGCTGAAATGGCGCGTTGGGGGGTCAAAACCACCCGAACGACCTCCGAATGCCACGAAACCGTACAACAACATCCGGGGCGTCAATTGTGAAATGCTCGACCAGACGGCACCTCATTCGGAGGTGCCGTGTGACCGCGGCGGCCGGAAACGTGTTTTTGGCGCCGTTAAACACCAAAACGGCGTGCGGCGGTCCGATTCGGAGAAAACGTGCTCCGAACGACCTGAAACCGCACGGGAACGATAGGAATATTATTCCTGAGATGCAGGAGGAGGCCGCACGACCATCGGACGTGCGGTGCGCGCGGCACGTCCGATTGTGTCATTTTCAGCAGCGCGGCGCGCGCTGAAATGGCGCGTTGGGGGGTCAAAACCACCCGAACGACCTCCGAATGCCACGAAACCGTACGACAACATCCAGGGCGTTAATTGTGAAATGGTCGGCCAGACGGCACCTCATTCGGAGGTGCCGTGTGACCGCGGCGGCCGGAAACGCGTTTCCGGCGCCGTTAAACACCAAAACGGCGTGCGGCGGTCCGATTCGGAGCAAACGTGCTCCGAACGACCTGAAACCGCACGGGAACGATAGGAATATTATTCCTGAGATGCAGGAGGAGGCCGCACGACCATCGGACGTGCGGTGCGCGCGGCACGCCCGATTGTGTCGTTTTCAGCAGCGCGACGCGCGCTGAAATGGCGCGTTGGGGGGTCAAAACCACCCGAACGACCTCCGAATGCCACGAAACCGTACAAAACCATCCGGGGCGTCAATTGTGAAATAGTCGGCCAGACGGAACCTCATTCGGAGGTGCCGTGTGACCGCGGCGTCCAGAAACGCGTTTCCGACGCCGTTAAACACCAAAACGGCGTGCGGCGGTCCGATTCAGAGCAAACGTGCTCCGAACGACCTGAAACCGCACGGGAACGATAGGAATATTATTCCTGAGATGCAGGAGGAGGCCGCACGACCATCGGACGTGCGGTGCGCGCGGCACGTCCGATTGTGTCGTTTTCAGCAGCGCGGCGCGCGCTGAAATGGCGCGTTGGGGGGTCAAAACCACCCGAACGACCTCCGAATGCCACGAAACCGTACGACAACATCCGGGGCGTCAATTGTGAAATGGTCGGCCAGACGGCACCTCATTCGGAGGTGCCGTGTGACCGCGGCGGCCGGAAACGCGTTTCCGGCGCCGTTAAACACCAAAACGGCGTGCGGCGGTCCGATTCGGAGCAAACGTGCTCTGAACGACCTGAAACCGCACAGGAACGATAGGAATATTATTCCTGAGATGCAGGAGGAGGACGCACGACCATCGGACGTGCGGTGCTCGCGGCACGCCCGATTGTGTCGTTTTCAGCAGCGCGGCGCGCGCTGAAATGGCGCGTTAGGGGGTCAAAACCACCCGAACGACTTCCGAATGCCACGAAACCGTACGACAACATCCGGGGCGTCAATTGTGAAATGGTCGGCCAGAAGGCACCTCATTCGGAGGTGCCGTGTGACCGCGGCGGCCGGAAACGCGTTTCTGGCGCCGTTAAACACCAAAACGGCGTGCGGCGGTCCGATTCGGAGCAAACGTGCTCCGAACGACCTGAAATGAGATTATTTCTTGAATCAAAGTTTTTAAATTATTATAGCACAATGATTTGATATTATATATATATTAAATATATATTAAATATATATTCAAACATTTAAAATATATTATATATATATATATATATATATATATTTAAAATATTGTATTTAATAGTATATATATATATATATTTATAGCACAATGATTTGTATTTAAAATATTGTATTTAATAGTATATATATATTATAGCACAATGATTTGATATTATATATATATTAAATATATATTAAAACATTTAAAATATATTATATATATATTTATATTTATATTTATATTCAATTCAATAAAAAAAATTTTAAATTTTTTTTTTTTAGAATAGCGACCGCCATTGGCGGTCGCTAAAGGCCTCTAGCGACGAGGCAACAGCGATCGCCATTGGCGGTCGCTGCGCGGCCGCTAAAGCCCTTTAGCGACCGCCAATGGCGGTCGCTAATGGCCTTATATATAGTAGTGCTTGCAGTATACGCAACACTATTCTTGGATCGTGTTACACACAATTTTGATAATAGTTATTCTATGCAACATTGAGTATATATATATATATATATATTCAATGTATAAATGAAATATGGTTGGATTTTGTTATATGAAACAAAAAAGGATTCTTGCACAACACGAAACCCTGACTTGGCTTGCATTACACGCAATCACGACCTTCCTCGATAGCGTGTGTTGTACGCAATACCGGGTTTTACTAAACAACGATATATTATTATAATATTATTATGAACTAGACATTATGAATAGTATTAACTAAATTTTTAATTTTATAACATTATTATTCATCTTACACATTTTCTAGAACATGGTATAAGAACAAAATAAATTTTTCGGGTAAAATAAGTATTTTTCAAAAAATGCAGTTTTGCCGCCTTTTGATGGCGGACCCACTTTAAATATAGTTTTTTAAATGTTTATTAGTTCAATTTGACAAAATAAAATTCTTCTTTGGAATCAAGAAATAAAAATTTACTTTGGATAAATTTTTCATATTATTCTGGTAACTTTCATATTTTGATGAATAGTAAAAACACGCTATATTTTAATTAAAAACAACTTTTTTCATCGCAATAATTTATATGGTTAAATTATAATATTGAATGGTTTTAAAGTATAAATAGAATATATTTTTACCATTTAATATAATTTATTACATTAGCATTGATTTTACATTAAATTCGTAGGTTAAATCAATTCCATCTTTTGCAATGTTTTAAAGAAAAACCTGTTTTCTTTCGACAACGAGATTAATTTTAATTTAATTTATGAAACTTTTTTGTATTGAATTTAGAAAAATGGATTCCATATTTAGAATTAGTGGGTCCAAATTATTTTAATAAGATACTTTTTAGTTTTGGGAATTATGAATAGTAACTACGGTAAATTTTATCTACCATAGTTAAAGGTAAATCGGGTAATTAAGGGTAAATATAATATTATAAAATTACTCTAACACGTGAAAAAATTCTATTGAATGGATAAAAGTATACCCATATAACCTAAGGGTCGGATTAGATTCATTTTATGGACTTTTGACCATGAAAATAATTTAATTATTATTAAAACCAAAGAAAGTGACAACATGTCACTCTCTTAAATATTATAAGTATAATAATTTTAATTTAGTGATAAACATCATAAAACTTCTAACATGAATAGTCTCAAGAAATCTAATAAAATTATCTACATCATGATAATTTATTTAGAATTTTTAGGGATTAAATAATTGTCATTAATGGTGATACATTGATGATACAGAAATTATTTATTAAGTGGAAAATAAGTAATATAGTTTTTATTGAAATACTAACACCCATTAAAAGGCCCACAAACCTGACCAAAAATTATTTTTAGTGTATATCTACACCTTAGTCATCCAATTACCTAATATATAACCGTTTGGAGCCTTATAAAAGTGATTATGACACTTATATTATTTTATTTTAAATGATGCCAAAGTTGTCACTTTCATAATTTAATAAATTTAACAATTTAAATATTTTGATTTTAAGATGATAAATTCTAGTAAAAGTATTATTGTGAAATATGATAGATTTATCTTCATCATAGGATTTTATTTTTAATTTTTATGCCAAAACTCAGTATATTAAATAATTATACAAAAATGTTGTAGTAATTATTTTATTAAGAGATAAAAAATAAATGGTTTTAAAAATAATAAAATAAATATTTTATGAACTATTTAATGTGATCCACTAATTTTATAGATACATATGAACTTTTATAAATCTATTAAATCTTTTATTTCGAACATATCTTCTGTATATATTTTATTTAAATTCAAATAAATGAATAGTGTCAAAATTGACACTATTGTTATTTTATAAAAATAACATATTATAAAATTGTTTAAAAATCACAAAAATATTTAAAAATTAAAAATTTATATTTATATGTTCTATAATGTTATAATTTAAACAATTATGGAAAATTCACAACAAATAAGTAATTATTTGTTATAATTTAAAATTTAGAATTTTATAAACTTAAATAGATTAAATAAGGATAAATCAAAATGATAAGGTTTAAAATAAGATCCAAACATGTCTAAATTTGATTGGTTGATGAGATTAAAAACCTATATCATCTAATAATTGAATATGAGTTATTTTTGGAGGTTTTTAAGTGGGGTTAGATTTATTTTAAATTAATATTTTTAAGAATTCCAAAGGTGCCCCTCTCCTCCCTTATAAAAGGGAACCTCCTCCCTCTCTTCCACACACCACTTTGAGCCTTTAAGCTCGGCCAAACTCTGCCCATTTCTCTTCTCCACTTCCCTAGAAACATCATAGAGGTCCTGGTCTTCTTCAAAGACCAATTTTAGTGCCCTAAGAGGAGGTCTCAAAGAGGCGCTTCAAAGAAGAGGTAATTTCCGTTACCGATTCTTTCACCTTTATTTTTTCTTCCACTTATTCTTATTAGGTTGTTTCATTATGAAGTAATAAAATCAGTATCAATAATATACTGATGTGTTATTATAAGTATTAAACAACCCTATTTTTCCATCTATCCATCCTACAGAAAACGAAATCATCGCGCGTGCGTACGTACGGAATACCGTCTCCACGCCGTGGTGTAATCTATTTTCCACCACCACCTTACTTGGATGGGTATAATGGTGTAAATAATAACTATATATTATTATTGTAAAGTGATATTGATTCTGTAATAGTATACATACACTCCAATAAAATTCCACGATCATGGGAACGATATCATGGCTCGTGCGTACGTACGGAATACCGTCTCCACGACGCAATGAGATTCATTCTCAATGATTAACCATTCATAAATGATTATAAAGTATATATAATAAGTAATCATGAAATATATGAAATAATAATGATACTGGATTTATTTATATATATATGTATGTCATCCAATTAATTCCATTCAATTAAATGAGGAAACGAAAACAACGTTCATGCGTACGTACGACCTACCGTCTCCATGAACGATGTATTTATTTCCATTTATCGATCTATTATATATATGTATATTCTGAATATATATTATATATAAATCATGTTTTACATTTTGGATGTAAGTAATCATGATCTAATTAATCATATGAATAATTACAAGTCAAAACACGGACGACAAATGAAACGATTTTACGCAAAACGCTCTTTAACATGGAATTTACAAAATAACGGGTAATATAAAGTCATAAGTGAACCATATATGATATCATAACAATTAATATGATTCTTTAATAAGTCAATAACATTATCTAAATCATTATAGAGGAGGTTTGGATACGTATGAATCATATCGGACCTAAGGTAATGGATAATTTTTCAAATCTCATTTTTATCCGAGATGACTTATTCGTAAGTATTTACTGGGGTTATTTCTATCATCCATGTACATGTTTTATAAAAGTTTTTTCATGTATGTTTAAAGTCATTTTTACCCATTTTTGACTTTTACTACATGGTATGTAAGGAATCTTTCTTTTGATTACGTAACGAGGTACTTTTTGACTTTTCCGGCAAAAGTACGAAAAAATGTTTTTTTAACTTATATGGCACGAACGTATTTTTACGGTTTTATAAATCCTTATATTAATGAAGCTTCCTCCAAAATATTTCATGACTATTTCCAACAAAGTATTTTTCTTTTAAAATTGCATGATTTTTTCTGAAAAGAAATTGATTTTGAAGAAGAAAGGATATTTTCCTCAAGAATTCATTTCAAGTGTTTTATCAAAACCATTTTCCATCTAAGATGACATTATTTCATATGTTTATGTTTCAAGTATAAAGTCTATATTATTTACATGGATTCACTTTTCTTATAATGAAATGATATCAATTTCTATTATTTGGATTATGTGATGATGGGATGATGTTTATGAAACCCATTTTATTCGTTGGGTTATTATGAATGATGAATGTTTATTTTGTGACACAAGTAAGTATGATTTCATTATGAGATGGGTGGGACCTATATCTCCATCCAATTCATTGGTTAAAGATTTATATCTCATGAGATAGACATGGCTGGAACGGCATGTTAAATCGGTTCAGTAATACAGGACTGGAACGAGGAGTGAACTCGATTCAGAAAGGGACTTTGTCCACTAAGATGGTCTTGGCAGCAATGACTTGGCTACTATGTAAATCATATCATGTGCTTAATGGTTGCACCAATTACATGTTTTGTTCCCATGCTATTTTATCATTCTTGATGTTTCTTTATGATCTATTCCTTACGTACTTCTGTGTTTTATGTTATTTTTTAATCTGTTGATGTTTAAACATTATGTTCATTTTTTAAAGTTCAAATGTATATGGTATGTTTTATTTTATCCATGATTACTCTTACTGAGAATTTGAGCTCACCATTTTTATGTTTTCTTTTCCCCAGGATATAAAGAAAGTTTTTAGGTAAGAAAAAAAGGGGGAAGATCTTTATGGGAGATGTTGAAGAACTTTCACCATGATTAGAAGATTACGTTTTAAGTTTCCAAAGACACTAAACTATTATGGTCCTTGTGGGTCTGTTTTTATTATGTATTAAGTATTCTGCTAAAGTAATGTAATTTCCATGTACATAAATCTTTGGTTCTCTACACTATATTTTATGGAATTAGTCTAATAATGTAAACATATTCAAATTATCATTCCTGACAAGTATTAATAAGATGGATCCTCAAGAAAGATCAAGTGATGAAGGTGATGAAGTAAAGGGGATTCAATTTATTATATGTCATAATTAAAGGATGAGACATGGAGGAAATTTCCTTAATGGGAAAAGTAGATTCTATATTTGTAGATATTAAGGTTATTATACTCATAAGTTTAAGGGAAAGAGATAATATAAAAAAATACATTACCTTAATAGTAAGAGAGTTGGGAATTATATTACTCAATGTCCTAGTCTAAGGGAGAATGAGGGAGAAAATCATGAAAAACTATGCAAACATATAGAATTTTAGGTAACTAATACTAATTAATCATATTTTTAGTTTTCACGTTAGATTTTCTAATGTACTATTTCATGTGTTGTTTTAACAACTACAGGATATTGAGTTATACAAAAACCTATAGTAGTTTTATTTTAATATAAATCATTTTCATGGTTTCTAGGTAGTTATTCCTTAGGTATCTAGATCTACATCGCTTATTATAGTTCTATTTTACATTAGGAATGGGTCAGCTTTTATTGTAAAGATCTTATAATTATTTTTCAAATAAGTATATCTCATTTAACATTATAAATAAACCCATGATAATCTCGCAGTGTATTTTTATTATGAGTTCTATATAGATATTAATAAAATCTCATGAGTAAAATTTTGAGGATGAAATTTGTTTACGAGGGGTGGGAGAGAATAAAACACCCTGAAATTATAATATATTAATACCATTATGTAAGCCAATGCGTTAGACATCTTTCTCCATATGTAATATAAAACACAAAATAAACTCTTTTATATATAGATAAAATATAAATATTTATATATGATTGTTAAAACATAACCATTTAATTAGAAGAAATGAATAAGGTTCACCACTTTAATAAATATTTAAATGAAAATACAAATGAATTTTAATAGTAACGAAATTTAATTAGTATACACAAAAAAACAAAGATAATCATTTTATACTTAGAAATAATTTTTTCTAAAATATTCTTCTATTTTTGAAAAATAAGTATATTATTATTAGATAATAAAAATATATATTGATAACAAGAATAATATATCACCAGCAAATTTATTAGTAATTTATAAGAAGTAAGAATAAAAAATACTTAACATTTTAAAATGATATTTTTTAATATGAACATTTTTTCACAATATTACATGATTAGAAAAAAAATTGAATTATCAAATTTCATAAATTTATTTTGAAAAAATTAATAAAATTTTGGTATTAGTCGTAATAATATGTTCTTAATATGAATATATGGTATTTTTCAAAACAATTTATTTTTAAGTTAATTGTGATAAATACTTATTTTACAAATACCATAATTTTTAATAAATTATTAGTATATAATTATTAATTTTAAGTTCATGAAACATTTTTATAATATAAAATATTGATTAAATATACTACTTTATCATTTAAATAATAATAATTTACAATCTTGTATTTCATTTTTTAAAACATATGTAATATTTTTTCAAAAAAAATTTTAATGTATTATACATTTCTATTTTAAAAATTATATTTGATCACTTTTATAAATTTAAAGAAAAATTAGATTTATTTGTAATATATAATTATTGCGCCTAAATTATCTATTATGGACCACCATATTTTTTGGGCTAAATATTATGTTACCCTGCGTAAAAACTAGTTACCATTAAAAATGCTAAAAGGGTCAATGTAATAAATAAATGGTTCAGGGGATTAAACCATAATAAAAACATGTATATAATTATGTTTATGGAGTGTGGGTAGCCTTTATCACTTCCATAATCAATTATTTCTCAATTATGGATCCACTTGACATGTTTAACTTGTTATCCCATTATATAAAGTTGAAATATCCATTATCACCACTTATAAAAGAGGCATCTCACTAGCCATTAAAGGAACTCCAGAAAAATTGGTTACCTTATGAAAACATTCCATTTTTAAATTACCAATAATACTATGTCACCCTCATAAGGTTCATATTATAATATAATAACCTATTCTATCCTTTTCTAAGGGATCTTCCAATGAAATCTCAAATTACTCAACATGAGTAATTATTTTTACTTAAATTATTGCACTTATATTTCCATTTTACAATTAAATATTTCTATTAACTATATAATGGAATTAATAATGGTTATATAATTAATTTATTTATATTTTTAGAATGATAATTAATCACATTTTCTCTCTTTTATTAAGAAAAAAACACTATTGTCTGTTTTGTGTTAACTACCGCCTCCAGGATGAAACATGTTTCACATTCTTTTACCACCATACAAGCCAGATCTAAAAGGATAATTTAATACATAATTATAGAAATTATATAGTTTTTATTATTCTTAAACAATAAACCATGTTGTTTCTCTTGTTTTATGAAAAATGATATCATCATCCATACGTATGTATAAACTACCCCTATAATAGAATGATTGATTTTTATTTTTCTTTTCATCAAGGCCTTACATGGTTTTTCATGAGGATGGTATTAAAGGATGTTTGAATCCTCATGTTTTAATCATGTTTTAATGATCAAAAATCCTATAAATTCTGTAAAACTTGTTAATCATCTATAATCTATCTCAAATCATGTGTATAGATGATTAGTTTCTTCATGCCTTAAATATGCATTGTAAACTATTTTTAGTTTGTGTTATAATAAGTTTAATTGAAAAATGATTGAGTCCAATCCATTCTATGAATATCATTATTTAATTCTCTATACGGATATTTGGCTAAGTCTGAGAAAACGTGACTAGACATTGTGACCATCTAGACACCATGACCTGACACCGTGACCCAGACACCATGACTAGACACTGTGACCATCCCGATATCTTGACCATCCAGACACCGTGACCAGACACCAAGACCATCCAGGAACCGTGACCATAAACCCTAACCATACAGACACTGTGACCATACACCATGACCATCCATACACTGTGACCATCCAGACACCATGACCATACACTGTGACCATCCAGACATTGTGACTAGACATGGTGATCAAACACCTCATCTGTGCTACCATTTCCTGGTCTCTATAAAACAATTCCATCATGATTATCTCATCTATCAAAGTAAAAGAAGGAGAAACTACTTCAAGGAGACATCATTTCAAGGAGACACCATTTCAAGGAGACACCGTTTCAAGGAGACACTGTTTCATGGAGACACTGTTTCCAGATAGACTGTGACACCGATTCATAATCTGTTTTTTCATTTTTAAATTTAATCTCTAATGGTAATATTTGAAGATTTTTAATGCACTGACATAATTAGTTTTTCTTTGTAGACATTTCACCTGACAGTATGAGGTATGTGGTACAGAATACATACATCATGCCGGCTCAAACACATGCACTCCATGAATAAAAAGAACAATGTGGCCAGAAACAAAAATAGAGGACAAAGAAACAAGGATCACGATAACGAAAAAACATGAGACTTATTGAGAAAACCTGACACATGCAACTCAATACATCTTAAGAACAACAAAGCATTCTTGAATCCAAAAATCTGAGATACCATAGATCAGAGTCGAGAACATCTTCGCAATACAGACTCCACGAAGAACACGACTCATATCTAAACCAGAGAACTAGACTTACGATACTCTTTTTCTCGCAAGAGGACTTGATTCCTACATATGCTTCATCCTAGAATTCCAGATCTTCATAGACTAACTGCAGAGCACTTCTAACATTATCTCTTCATTTTTTTCTCTGTTGAGTATTGTTTTTAGCTTTTGAGCAGTGTGTGTGTCTCTGTATAAAACCACACAATGTCTCATGCATTAAACTGGAGGATACAATACATAATTCCTCTCACATATTTTTACACTTGTTTATTCCCAAATATAATTGTGGAAGAGGTCTTTATGTGACCTGATAGTTTATACCCACAAAGAACTGTGGAAGAGGTCGTGTGACCTGGAGAGTCTTGTGCACTGCTATTTACCCCAATCCAGGGAGTGGATCAAGTTTATTAATTTAAACTACTTGGTTTCAAGTGACCACTAAGTGGAGTGGATTAGGTCTCATCTTGAGAGTGAACCACTTGTTTTATATCCACTGTGTCGTTCAATCTAGTTCTCCATGTTTTACTATATAATTCAAAAATCACTAAATTTACTTTGATAGTTAATATTAGAAAGAAGTTATAATTTTTTTCCCTTATTATAATAGATTTAAAAGTAATATTAATAATCAATATTAAGATTACTAATAATTAATCAATATTCTGATAAGTTATTAGTACAATGAAACTTTCATAACCGTAGTACTTTGATTAACTGGGAAGTATTTATTTTTATTGGGGAACTTCTTAAGAATACTTTTCAAATAAAAAATATTATAGATACTCAATTCAACCCCCTCTTGAGTACTCTACTCTGACCAATATTTGGTATCAGCGGTTGTTTTTATTTCGGTTAAGACTCTATTTTTGACCATATTAAACTGTGATTTTAGTTGTACTTTAAAGATCTATAAATTTTTGTTAATTATAAATTTATATCTCTTTGAAAGTAGTTATTTATTATGGATAATATACTAGAAGATTTTATATCCAACATACCACCATTATTTAATAGAACCAATTATGCCCAATGGAAATTTAAAATAAAAATGCATTTATAAAGTATGGGTTTTGAAACTTGGTCGTAAATTATAGATGAGTATAAGATTATAGCTACTGAAAGAATCCCTTGGTATGACCCAATAAAGACTACCTATAATAGAAATTACAAATCCATGAATTATTTATATTGATCTTTAGGATATAAGCAATTTACCAGAATTTATTCATGTAAAACTGCCTATAAAATTTGGGATACTTTTTCTATTTCACATGAAGGAACTTCTAGTGTAAAAGAAATAAGACTTAATACTTATACTATTAAATATGATAACTTTAAAAAGAAACTTTATGATCCCATTTTGGACATGTATGTCAGGTTCAATGAAATTTTCAACATACTGATTTCTATTGGAAGAGAAGTTACTGCCAAAGAACAAATTATGAGGATTATCAAATGACTACCTGGAAGATAGAGAGGAACCTATGTCTCTATTAGATAATAATTTGACATCAACAAGTTACCTGTGAAATAAATCTTTGATAAACTTATTATGTATGAAGATAAGTTAAAAGTCAAAAATGAATAGAAGGATGAACCCAAAAGAAAATCTATTGCATTCAAAACCACCACTTCTAAACACAAAGAGAAAGGAAAATTTTAATCCTCTGTAGAAAGTTCCATCAGTGAACAATCATCACTTGATAGTGATGAGGAGATGGATCTATTATCCAGAAGGTTTAAAAGATTCTACAAGAAGAAGAAATTTTTCAGAAAGCCTAACTTCAAGGTAAGATATGATCAAAAAGGAAGCTAGATGAAAGATTGGAAAATAAGTGACATGTCTGATGAGATAGTCTACTATTAATGAAAGTGAAAGGGACATGTAAAGGATAATTTTCTTAAGCTCAAGTACAAAACAAAATATGGGGAAGGATATAGAAAGTATAAAAAGTCAATGAAAGCAATATGAAGTGCTTATGAGGATGGTTCAAGTGACTCGGAATCTTGACATGATAAACAGGATAACAAATCCAATATAGGTTTTATGACAAACACATCTGAGGTAACACTGGAATCTCTTGTACACGATTTCCATTATAGTGGAGTTGAGAGTGACTCTGAAAATATGTCTAATGAAAAAAAATTTGAATACTGTAATATTATTGAAGAGACATGTAATGAACTAAAAGATAAATACAAGTCTTGAAACAAACTTTATGCTCTTACTTCAACTTTTAAAACTGAACTTACTATAGAAAGGGAAAAAATTCTCAATTACTTAATAAAACAATGTACTAAATCTATCTAATGAGAAATTAAAAAGGGATCTTGAATGTTTTACTAATGGTGAAGATACTCTAGTACAAATTCAGGGTAAATAGATTGCTCCTAAATATACTACTGGTCTTGGCTATCAACCTGGTAAAAGAAATATTGGAAGAACTAATTTTGTCTCTAAATTTTGGACATACAGCATTACTCCTAGTTCTGGAAAACATTTATCTAGTTCAAATAATGATACACTCTCTACTATTTGAATCTTTTCTAGACCAAATAGAGTTTATTTTTCAAGTACTTTACATAATGCTTATAGGAAACCTATGAAGGAGATATGGGTTCCTAAATCACTAGTCACTAATATTATTGGACCTAAATAGGCATGGGAACCAAAATCTGTTTTTATTTGACTATTTTGTAGTAAAGTTGCTTAAAGAGCTCCTGTAAAAGCTTATGGTACTTGGATAGTGGTTGTTCAAGGCACATGACAAGATAATATTCATGCTTCAAGAATTTAATAAAAATTGATGGTGGACATGTCACCTTTGGTGACAATGAAAAAGGAAATATCATTGGTCTTGGCCAAATCGGTAACTCTAAATTATTTTTAATTTCTAAAGTATTTTTTTTTTGATTTATTGAAATACAATATTCTTAGTATTTCACAACTATGTGATGATGGATTTCATGTTAAATTTAAAAATAATTCTTGCAACTTTTTCAATTCTAAAAATGAATTAGTAATTTATACTTTAAGAAATGAAAATGTATACTCTGTTAACCTATATTCTTTAGTCTCCCAAAATTATTCATGTTTAAGTGTATTTCACAAAGAGTCTTGGCTTTGGAATAGGAGACTAGGACACTGTAATATTCACTCTCTTAGAAATCTATATAGAAAAATCTTATCCAAATACCTACCCAAACTTGAGTTTCCAAATGATAAAGTGTGTAATCCTTTTCAAAAGGGAAAGCAACAAAAAATTTCCTTCAAACAAAATAAATAATTGTCAACTTATCAACCTCTCGAACTAGTTCACATGGATTTTTTTGGACCACCTAGAGTTTTTAGCTCAAATGGGAATCACTGTGTTTATGTTCTTGTAGATTAATTTTCTAGATATGCTTGGACTTTTTTTTGGATCACAAAAGTGAAGCATGCTTTCATTTTATCAAATATTACAAAACTTTAGAAAGTCTTAGTGTAATTAGAATTAAATCCCTAAGAAGTGATCATGGTCATGAGTTTGAAAATCAAGAGTTTGAATCCTTTTTCTCACAAAATGGTTATAGTCATAATTTCTCTGCCCCGAGAACACCTCAACAGAATGGATTTATAGAAATAATAAATAGAACCTTGCATGATATTGCAAGAACCATGCTTAGTTAATATGCCTTACCTATTTATTTTTGGTCTAAATCTGTAAATACATCATGCTATATTATCAATAGAGTGTTGATTAGACCTACTCTAAAAATAAATTCATATGAATTATGGAACAATAGAAAACCCAAAGTTAGCTACATCAAAGTATTTGGTTGCAAAGTATATATCCATAATACTATGGAAAATCTTGAAAAATTATCATCCAAGAGTGATGAAGGAATATTTCTAGGATATTCAATCTCTAGTAAATCCTATAGAGTGTTCAACAAAAGAACTAAATGTTTGGAAGAATCTTTCCATGTCAAATTTGATGAAATAGTTCCACATGATCCTAAAACAACTCTAGAGAACCTAGAGGATGATGTATCAAATTTGGAAATTAATTCAAAATCCTCTAACCATCCTATAATGGAATCTTAGAAAAATTCCAGTTCTATAAATTCTTTATATTCGAGTCATATTGAACTCAAACCTATTGAAGAACCTGAAATCACTCGTCCTTCTTTTTCTAGAGCTGTTATAACTCTTAAGAACCATCCTTTATATGATTTTGTAGGATATTTAGATAAAGGAACTCAAACTAGTGATTATCTTAGAAATAATGTTGAACATGAAGTCTTTTTTTCACAACATGAACCTAAAAACATTAATGATGCTATCAAGGATGAATTTTGGGTGATGGATATGCAAGAAGACCTTAATCAGTTTGAAAGGAACAAATTTTGGAAGCTTTTTGACAGAACTAAAGATGAATTTACCATAGGCACTAAGTGGGTGTTTAGCAATAAGGTATATTAATCTAGTAATATTGTTATAAAAAATACCATATTGGTTGCACAAGGTTATAGTCAAGAAGATGGACTTGACTATAAAGAGACCTCTTCACCAATAGCTAGACTTGAAGCCATCAGAATTTTTGTTGCTTATTTTGCACATCTAAATTTAAAACTATATCAACTGGATATTAAAAGTGCATTCCTAAATGGGTATATAGCTGAGGATATCTTTGTTGAGAAACCCCATTGTTATACAAATCATCATTCTCCAAATCATATTTTTAAATTATCAAAAGATTTATATGGTTTAAAACAAGCCCCAAAATCTTTGTATGATAGACTGAATCCTTTTCTTATTTCCAAAGGTTTTACAAAAGTAATAGATTATCGTACCCATTTTTGTAAAATGAATTCCAATGAAGTTTTATTAGTTCAAATTTATGTAGATGAAATTATATTTAGATCTTCAAAAAATTATTTATGTATTGAATTTTCTAAAATTATGGAAAACAAATTTGAAATGAGTTTACTAGGTGAACTAAAATTATTTCTTGGATTTCAAATCTTTCAAAATAATGATCGTATTATTTTCAACCAAATAAAATATAAAAATGATATTCTAAAACATTTTGGATTGGATAGAAATAAAATTTGTGACACTCTAATGAGTACTACTTGTAAGTTTGATCTTGATGAAGATGGAAAATCTGTTGATCAAACCAATTGTAGAGGGATGAATAGAAGATTACTCTACTTAACTGCTAGACAATCTGACATTATGTTTAGTGTATATATGTGTGATCATTTTCAAGAAACCCCAAAGGAATATCATTTATATTTTGTTAAGAGAATTTTTAAATACCTCAAGAATACACCCAATCTAGAATTGTTCTATCCCAAAAGACAATCATTTGAGTTAGTTAGTTATTTTCATGCTGACATTGGTGGTTGTAAGTTAGATAGAAAAAGCACATCTGGAACATGTCACATTTTAGGCAAGCCACTAGTATCATGGTGTAGTAAGAAAGAAAACTATGATGTGTTATCTACTACAAAAGCTGAATACATAGCTGCTAGTAGTTTTTGTGCACAAATATTTTGGATGAAACACACATTACTAGAGTATAGATATCAATTCAGGCATGTACCTATAAATTATGACAATAAAAGTGTTATTAACATCTCAAAAAATAATTTTTCACACTCTATGACAAAACATATTGATGTAAGACATCAATTTTTGAGAGATAATTATCAAAAAGGTGATATCACTTTTAAATTCATTGGAACTAAATATCATCTTGCTAGTATATTCACCAAACTATTAAATTCTGAAAGAATAGATTACATTATATATGAGTTGGGAATGATAAATCTTAAGTATTAAGTGTATTTTTTCATGTTTACGGTCTCATAGTTACTATATCTTGGTTACTATCTGGAACATACTATTTCAAACAATATGGTCGCATAGTTTAGAAACCAAACAGTTACGATCTCACCATGAAAGCCTATTACAGTCTCACCGTGAAAGTCGGTTATGGTCTCACCATGAAATCCAGTTCTAGTATCGCTGTGAAAGTTGGTTATGGTCTCACCGTAATGAAAATTTATTATTTTATTTACATATTATAACCTATATCGCAGTAATTAATTATTTTGTTCTTTTACTTCCCCGTTATTTTAATTCTGCAATGCTTGGAATCCCTAAATGATGAAATTGAAATAAGTTTCACTCCTTTCTTCACCAGAGCTCTCTTCTCTCAAACTGTAACCCCTATTTCAACCTTTATCTCTATAAAACTTTCATTGAATTCCCAAAATGAAACTCCCATCATCATCAACTCCTGAGAAGTGAATATCTAAGAATAATATGAAAATCGAGCCAAATTTTTCACCCAACGGTCCTTTGAATCTGATCCTTGTGAACAGAGTAGTCGTTCTTGAAATGGAAATTTTCCCCAAGTGGCTTCTGTCGAGTAAGTCTTTACTATTGAAAGTTCTAAGAGAGAAAGGATGGATGGATTGGTTCATAAAGGAGGATCGGCCAATTTACCTGAAGCTAGTTGCATAGTTTTATAAGTTTGTTAAATTTTCTTCTGATAAGGAAGATGATTTTGTTGTGAGAAGTTAGATAAATGGACAGAGATGTACCTTTTCTTTGAGGTTATGGGATGTATTCCTAAGGATACCTTATGAGGTTATTTTTGAGGATGACCAGAAAGGTCATCCACATCCATGTGAGATCTTTTTTTTGGAATAATTATTGGGAAGCTTAACTAGAAATGAAACAAAGAGAAGATCTATAGCTACTAAGCTAGATGGTGAGACCAAACTTCTGTTGAAATTTTTTCTGAAACTGATTAGCCCCATAAAAGGTTATTTTTCTACACTCATGTATTAGGATGTATTTTTGATATATCTCATGATAAATGGACCCAAGATTAACCTATGAAAATATGTTATACTTCACATGTGTGAGTTGATCAAGACAACCTCTAAGTCAACCTCCCTGTTCTACTCAAGAATAATATAAACTATGATTCATGATAAAGGGTTGGTTGGACTCAATGAAGAACACATTAAGGATTATGAATTTTATCATTACAAAGTTACAGTAAAGAGAATGAAAATCAATTGGAATACATGGAGAAAATCATGGGTGGAAGATATGATAGGTTTAATGAAAATTTCTGTTCGGTGGAGCACTCTTCAAGACCTAAATACATTTTTTATCCTAGTTTAGAACCAGATGAAATTGTTGAGTATTCTGATGAGGAAGAAGAGGAAGAGGATATTGTACCTATAGGGGAAGCTGTTTTTGATGAGAAAGATAGTGAACATGTTCTCCAAGACATAATTGAGATTGAAGTGCCTGTTCCTAACGAATTTGTTGACCTAGAAGAACAAAATGATTCTAAAGAATAATTTGTGGCTAAGGTAAGTGAAAAGGATATTGTAGAAGAGCATATAGAATAATATATTTATCTTGTGCAAGAAGATGCTTGTCAGGAACATGTTGAGGGAGATGTTGTTCCTGAAATTATCACATCTACTGAAGAGAGAATGGAGCAAGTCTTTCAGTTGTCTAGAAAGGAAATGGGTGAGGATATTAGGGATGAAATCTTGGAAATAGATCAAGTATCTAAATCTCTTAGTCCTGAGAAATATTAACTTGTTGATGGGGAGAATCCCCCCAGTCTGGAAAGTGTTGAAGTGCCTAATCTATTTGATCCAAGCTCAGTAGATACATGGTATAAATTCCCTAGTTATTTTTATTTGAATGAATCCTAGGAAGCCTCAGTGAAAGGTATAGATTTGTCTAATGTGTTACAATTGAAACTAGAATCTTCTCTTGATGTTATTGCTGTAAAGGAACCTAAGCATGTCTCAGCTCCTATTTCTGAACCATTACAAGAACCTTCAAACTTGGTGAGTAAGGATGATTTAAAATCATTTGAAGCTACCCAATGGGATGGGGTTGAAAATATAATGAATACTCAACCTACTCATATGACAAATTTGAGTGAAAGTGACGATGCCCTGTTGTTAGAGAATATTATTTGGCAAATTTATCCCAATATACTTCATAAAATTCAAGAAGTCATAGTTGAGAACAAACAGTTAAGGGATGAATTGAAGTCTCTCAGAGGTATGGTTGAAGATATACAGAGAGTGATGAAATCATGAACATAACCTATTTCTCATCCTATTGAGGATATTAGTAGAAATATTCCATAGTAAGTATCCTCTTTAATTCAAACTAGTCTAACCTCCTTGGCTGACAAGGTAGCTAAAAGAAACAAGAAAATTGTTCAAGATATGTGTGAGATTGTTATTAGTCTTAACAGGTTGACTAATCTGTATAAGGGATGTCTCCAGAAAGTTATGAATCAATTTAAGTCCCTTAATTTAGTTGTTATAGCTTCTAATACTTCTGTAAAATCATATCAACCCTCTTTGGACCGTGATATGCTTAGAACATTTGTCAAAGAAGAACTCCAATCTTTTCTTGGTGTATTTGACAAATAGTCTATATCTATGGTTATTAAGAATAGTGAAAAAGTTCTTGATTTGGTGAGAATCCACTCCAAAATTTTAAATGATGCTTAAGATGAGATTACTAAGAAGGTGGAATTCTACTTCAATAGGATCTCCTCGAAGCATGACATTACAAACCACTTAAATTACCTTATTGGGAATCTAAGAATCCCTCCTATCACTCAATCTTTCAAAACTCAAGTTCAAAAGCTTAAGGATTTCACTCCCTTATTGGATAGGTTCATGGAAAATAAGGATGACTTTGAGAAATTGATGCAGTATTGTGGTGAGATAATTGCAGACTTCGTCAAGATTTTGAGGCCTTTTCTTCATGTACAAAGTACAGTTATTGTGGCTCCTGCAATTGCACCCTTGAGACCTGGTTTTCCTAACATACCATATTATACCTTTGTCTCTACCTCTATGTTTGTCTCTCAGGCTCTGAGTCAGATCAGAATTGTTATCCTTGACCAATAATTGTCTCAGTATTCCACCAAACCTACCTTGTCACCTTATATCTTTGAAGGTATCCCGGAACCTTCTCTGTCAGTTGCTTCACTTCCTTCTTCCACTTCTACTTTTTCTCCTGTGGATTCTTCCAATACTGTTACCAAGGGAAAAGAGAAGACATTTGGTGATGAAGACAAATGAACACTATCTTTTTATAGGGATGATTTCTATATTTTTGTTGCTCAATGTGTGTAATGACACTTTATATCCATCGAATGCATAGTGAAATATTCTTTTCTATTCTTTTATTTACTTTTTTCTCCTTTTTGATAATCACAAAAGGGGGAGAGATATGCACACCAAGAGATATGCACACTCAGGAAAAGGATGAGACACATTCACTAAGAATAGATCTCTCACTCACATGATTTGTGATCATCAAAAAGGGGGATATTTTTGGAATCCTCATATGTTAATCATGTATTAATGATCACAAATCCTATACATTCAATAAAACACTTTAATCATATGTAATCTATCTCAAATCATGTGTACAGATGATTAGTTTCTTTGTTCCTTAGATAAGTATTGTAAACTATTTTTAGTTTTTTTATAATGGATTTACTTGATAAATGATTAAGTCTAATCCATTATATGAATATCACTGTTTAAGTCTATGTACAGCTATTTGGATAAGTCTGAGAAATAGTGACCAGACATCATGACCAACCAGACACCGTGATTAGACACCGTTACCCAGACACCATGACCATACACTGTGACCATCTAGACACAGTGACGATACACTATGACCATCCAAACATTGTGACCATACACTGTGACCATCCAGACATCGTGACTATCCAGACACCATGACTAGACATTTTGACCATACAGACACCGTGATCAGACACCACATATGTGCTACTGGTTCCTAATCTCTATACAACTATACGGTCATGACTGTCTCATCGCTAAAAGTAAAATAAAGATACATTGTTTCATGGAGAGACCATTTCAAGGAGACATTGTTTCAAGGAGACATCGCTTCAAGGAGACATCATTTCATGGAGACACCGTTTCTTGGAGACACTATTTACAGACTGACTGTGACACCGTTTCTTAATCTGTTTTTCCAATTTTATATTTAATATCTAACAGTTATATTTGAATCTTTTAAATGCACTGACATATTTAATTTTTTTGTAGACATGTCACCTAACAGTACAAGGTGCAGAATACACATATCATGTTGGCTCTAATACATAAACTCCAATAATAAAAATAATAGTGTGGCCAGAAACAAAAATAGAGGAAAAATAAAAAAGGAGTGTGATAATGAAGAATCATGATCATTCTTGAGAAAAACATACACATAAAACTCAATAAATCTAAAGAACACACGAATCATTCTTGAATCCAGAAAAATGAGATACCATAGATCAGAGTCGAGAACATCTTTTCTATACAGACTCCATGAAGAACATGAGCCGGTTCTGAACCAGAGCACCAGACTTGTGATACTCTGTTTCTCATAAGAGGACTTTATTCCTGCATCTTCTTCATCCTAGAAGTCTAGAGATGCATATACTAACACTCCGAGAACTTATACCCCTATCTCCTCTTTTTTTTTCTATGGTGTGTATTGTTTTTAGCTTTCAAGAAGTGTTTGTGTGTATGTATAAAAACACACAATATCTCTTTCATTAAACTAGAGGATACAAGATATTCATCCTATCGCATCTTTTTACACTTTTTTATTCCCACAGATAAGTGTGGAAGAGGTCCCTGTGTGACCTGATAGTTCATAGCCATGAAGAACTGTGGAAGAGGTCGTGTGACCTGGATAGTCCTATGTACTGTTATTTACACTGATCCAAGGTGTGGATCAATTTTATTAATTTAAACTTCTTGGTGGAAGGTGATCACCAAGAGGAGTGGATTAGGTCATGGCTTGAGACTGAACCACTTGTTTTATATCCGCTTTGTTGTTCAATTTAGTTTTCTCTTTTTTATTGTATAATTTATAAATCACTAAATTTACTTTGATATTTAATCTTGGAAAGAAGTTATAATTGTTTTTCCTTATTATAATAGCTTCAAAAGTAATATTAATAACTGATATTAAGATTATTTACAATTAATCAATCTTCTGAGAAGTTATTTAAACAGTTAAACTTTTATAACCATATTACATTGATTAACTAGGATGCATTTATTTTTCTTAGGGAACTTTTTATGAATACTTTTAAAACATAAATTTTTATAGATACTCAATTCACCACCCTCTTGAGTACTCTACTCCGACCAAAAAATTGATAAGTATCATTATTATGATATAACTAAGTTTTTTTATGAAAAATTCTAAAATTTATTAATGATATTCTCAACTAATGAATATTTTTAACTCCATCATCTAAAATGGGTGAACTTAGAGGAAAATGATTTCTTTCTTCTAAGTGATGACTTTATATAAATTATATTCACTTTAAAATTAATTTAAATTACTATATATTTAACTAATAAGAACCAAGTAATATCATTATTCTTCTATTATGATGATATTTTAAAAAACCAGCTGATAATCATTAATTAATCAAGTTAGGTTTATGTTTGGTTATTTTTAACCAACTACTTGAAAAATATTATGCATTTATATCATGAATGTCTATGATAAATTATTTAATTGTATAATATGACATAAATATGTAAAAACTATTTTTGTTCTGATAAGAATATAGAAACATTTAACTCATTAATTAAAAAAACTCCCTATATTCGTTGAGATTCACTAAATGATGATCATCATTGATTTCATATTCATGGTTTGTAACCAAAACAAAAATGGAATTAAATTATAGTTTTATTAAATATCATAGATCATCTATTCTAGTACCCTATTTTATATAACAATGATGACCATTAAAATAATAATATATATTAACACCTCTTTTATGAAACTTGTTTGAAATGATAAAGATTACTTACACCAAATTTTGATAATATTAAAAAACTAAATGATATTAATATTTATATAATGATTATAAATTAGGAGTATAAATGGTTATAGTTATGATAAAGGTTATTTATTATTTATTTAATGATCTTTATTTAATTATTCATGATTTTTAGTTCATGTGCATAATGAATCTAGACCAAGGTAAGGGTTTTTATCTCAAATTCCTCTATTTTAGACTTTTATTTCTAATATGTACATAATTTCACTTATATCATTAATGTAATACATATTTTATATATCATGTTATGAATTATATTTTAATTAGAACATTTTATGTTTAATTATAATTCATCTCTTTCAAGGGATTTTTATTAAAGTGTTACTCAATCCACAATAATTTTATTGGTCTTAATTATGATTATTTAAGACTAGTTAAATGTTATGAACTATACTTCCTTTATAATGTGTTATACCGATTTGATAAACCATTAATGTTATATATAATGTTTCCTTGTATTTTATGGGATAAACTAATCCAAATCAAGTTTTTTTCTTTAGTTTTTTACTCAATCATTACCCCAATCGTAAGAGTTTTTGGAAACTATTTTTTCAATCATTGAGTTATTATTCTTCACATGAACTTATTTCATATAATTTTGGTACATTATTCAACTTGATTGTATTATGTTTTATTCTCTAATTTTTAAAAAATTTACCACATAAAACACTTTTCATATAATTTGATCTTCATTGAGTATATTTCATGTAAGGTATATTTATTTCTCAAAGATCATTTCCCTGATTTATATTGTTTCTTTATGAACTTAATACTTCCATGATTGGGTTATCCAACCATAACATTTTATTATATGATATTTTATAATACACTCTAGGAAAATCAGGTTTTAACAAAAATTAATTTTTTTACTCTTCTTATGTTGTGATTTTTAAACAAAGGCGTTTTGAAATTAATAAAAATGGATTTTTCTTTTACTATCACATGTTTTATCTTTTTATCATCATGTATTTTAAGATGAAATTTTTTTATCTTCTAAGATCTAGTTTTATAGATTTTGTTTAAAAGTAATGATTTTAAAATTATTTCACATCACTTTTTCAAATGTAACCTTTGAATGAGACTTCTAAATTTTTATATTATGTCATTGTTAAAAAATGTTTTCTAAAAGATCTTTTAAGTTATAAATTTCAGTTACCTTATAATTTTCAAAAGGATTTATCCTCTTGTTATGTATGTTAAATAATTTATTATTTGATATATATATATTGCCATTTAGTGGATTAAATTCATGGTATCATCTATTTGATTCTTATTATAAGGCCCCAGCCTTAAACCTTACTTAATCTTGAGTTATTACAAGATTACACGTTGAGGATCTTTTCGGGTTTAGAGTTTTAGAGAATTAGATCATAAAACTTGCATTACATTCCACATATAAACAAAGTGGTTACATAAAGATAGTATTCTTCATTCCCATCAATGGAAACACATTTAAAATAAAACATGGATTATTTCTTGACACATCCTTGACTCTATCATCTTAACATGTACCTTTCCCTTGACCTGTGAAAAACATTTCAAAAACTTGGGATGAGCGTAAAAACTCAGTATGGGTTATAAAAACATGGAAAGGAAACATGAGTTCATATATACATAAGAATGAAATCATACTTTACCCATAAAACATAGGCACTTTAACATACCTCATAAAAACATGAATAAATCATATAAATCATAATACGTAAAGGTAACTTGAGGCATTCATAACATTCTTACGTAGGGGGTAACCCTCTTGGTTACGTTTGGAATACCCATCACAGTATATTCCCTAAAATCTCTTCGGAGAAACCTTAACGTTTCACTCCTTCGCGTTACCCAATGCATTGGAGAGCTATAACGGGCTCACCCGCCCTTAGTTTATCACGGAACCACCCGTCTTCATAATAATGCCTAAGAACCATAACATAATCATATCACATAAAACATGCATAAAGGAAACATAACATTTCCACATTTCAATCACGAGATATCAATACAACACATTGATATAATAAAAACATTATGAAAACCATTTTCAATACCAAAGTAAAACATGGTATTTATTTTTCTTTTAAAAAAAAAAAGGGTATGGCTTGTAGAGGAAGCCAAAACTCAAATAACGGTTACGACGGCGGAGAAGTCGTTGTCGCCGCATACGTACGACAAAAACATTCCCTTTTGTCGTTTAGTAAACGCTTCGTATAAAAAAGATTCCTTTTGAGTAAACGTAAAAGTCAAAGGGGTTTATACACCGTATAAAAGAAAGTTGTGTATAAAATAAAATATGCCTCAATGAAAGGAGATTGAGACGAAGTCCCATACCTCGTATCCGACTTGACCCGACCGTTCTTTAAACTCCTGAATAATAAACTTGAGTTAATCTCTACTTGCTTATGAATCTTTTTCAAGTTCATTATTCCTTTTATACCATGTTATGAACATCATGTAATCATTTAAGTTAATAATGTTCATTTTGTCGGTATTTGGTTCTTAAGTCAAAAATTGACTTCTTATACTTACATGTTGTTAATTTGGTCAAAGGTTCATTATATCCAGAATGGTATTCATTATGTAGATATCATATATGTCATATATATCCAGTACATACATTCATTTATAATATTACATCACATTTAGAGGTAAGAAATGAAATGCATCGTTCATGGAGACGGTAAGCCGTACGTACGCATGAACGCTACTTCCATTTCTATTTCATATTTTCTGGAATGGAATCATAATGATATAAAAGTATATTATAATTCCAGTATAACAACATATATAATATCATTAACTTTATCCTTTACACATCCCACATATGGTATTAACGAATCAAATCACTTTTAGGGGGCGGTAGTCCGCACTTCCTAAAATGAAGATATCGTGTTTTACCCATAATGGAAACCATAAAGGTATGCCCAAAATGAAAAAAACAGAAGCTTAAGGAAAACATAAACATATAATATATCATATATAAAAATAGTGACATCATAATGGCCACCTTTGAAGGTGTTAAATGAGTATTGAACAATCATCGTTTCGGGAGGCAGAATTTTGCCATCCACGGAAACCGTATGTTCTTTAACCATTTGATGTAGTTGTGTGAGAGTGTAGCTCAAATATATCTTATAACAACATCCTAGTATATTGAAGATACTGGTGTTGTTACAAAAGAAGTAAATAAAAAGAGTTTAGGGGGTCGGAGAAGCAAAATAAAACAAATGAACATGAGAGAATGAAATACCTTAAAAAGTGTAACTTCTTTTGGTTTGAGCCTAAAGGCTTCCTTTGAAAGGATTCTGCCCAAAGGGAATCCTCTAGGATGAGGAGAGGGATGTGGAGAGAGCAAATGGGCAGGGGTTGGCCGAGCCAATGGCTTGAAGAGTGTGTGAAATGAGGTAGAGGTGGGGGCCTTTTATAAGGGGAGAGGAGGGGCACTTTTGGAAAGTAAAGAAACATTACATTATTTGAAAATGTGTTTCGGTTTTAAAAGGTCCCACATTGATGGAATTCGTGGATAAGGTGATAAGGCATCTAAATCCATTCATCCAATTGGTTTTGGACATGTGTAGTTCATAGATTTTATTTTATCTTTCCATTTTATTTAAATCGTCAAATAATGATGTCATCGCTGCATCATTATTATGTCATAAATAATTAAATTTATTTAATGTCTAAAAATTATAAACAAATTACTATGATGTAGGAAATCTTTTTAGCTTTCCATTGAATATTTATAATCAAAATTTGGACTTGTATAACCCCACTTAAAAATTGTTTTCGCAAAACATATTATGTTTGTGTCATTTTCACTTTAACATTTAATAAAAAGTAATTTATGTTATTTCCCAACAAAAGTGGATACATGGGGTCCCCAAGTTAGGCCATGACTTGTCTTGGTCGGCCATGACACAACCAATGAGGTTGGGACATGTGTCTAGGTCATTTTATATTATTAAAGCATTATTTATACATTAAACTACCCTAATTACCACTAATCGCGATTAAGAACTTAATAAGTTACTATTCACCAAAAAATTATTTTAATCTCATTGAACCACATTTTACTTCTTAATGACAACCATGTATGTCGGATTTTCAAAATTCAATACACATTAGTGGTAAACTTTCATTTAACTGAAAAATCAGTTTGCTTGATTACCACTTAGTGGTTTCACTATTCATCAAAATTGAAGTTTTTCAGAAAATTACCAAAAATTCACTCTAAGCTATATTTGATATTCCGAATTCAAAAATGAAGTCTATTTTACAAAATTCAAATCATATAAGTCACATTAATTAATTTAATAATTAATTCCCGCTGCCAGAGCAAATAGCGTGTTTTTACAAAACAATAAGTATCAAAAGATTGACACCAGTTTAAGTCTAATTTCAAATCGAAATTGATTCCAATGACCACCATTGGATAAAATGGTAAAAATATATTCTAATTTCACTTCAAAACCAATTCAAAACATAATCTAATCATATAAATAAATTAGATTAAAAAGTAGTTTTGATGTAAAATGCAGTATTTTTCACTATTCATTTAAAAATGAACATTGTCGGAAAATTACCAAAAATTCACACAAGGTAAATTTTGATGTCCCAATCATAAAGGATAATTTTATTTTGACAAACATAGTTTCTAAAATTGTCAAAATATAGATTCAAAAATGGTTTTCCATCAAAAGGCACTAAAACAATCCTTTAAGAATATTAGTGTATTCCATGCATAAGATTGTATTTATTTTCATTTTAAGCCTCTAAAACACTATCTTTATCATTAATAGACATAGATAAAAATATATATTATTCATTACTTACTTGGGATGTTACATCCTTCCCCCCTTTAGAAAATTGCGTCCCCGCAATTTATTTACTTATCAAATAAATTGGGGTACTTATCCCTCATTGCATTTTCGGATTCCCATGTTGCCTCTTCAATCATGTGGTTTTTCCACAAAACCTTTACCTGCTTAATCACCTTATTCCGTAACACTTGCTCCCTGTGGTCAAGAATCTGGACCGGTTGTTCCTCATAAGATAGGTTTTCTTCCAGCTGAACTACCTCTGGACTCAAAACATGAGATGGATCTGGCATATACCTTCTCAACATCGAAACGTGAAAAACATTGTGTACCTGAGATAAACTCGGAGGTAAAGCCACTCGGTATGCAACTGATCCAACTCTCTCTAGAACTTCGTATGGTCCAATGAACCTTGGACTCAACTTTCCTTTCTTACCAAATCTCATCACACTTTTCCAAGGAGAAACCTTGAGAAAAACATGATCACCTACCTCGAAAGATAGATCCTTCCTCCGGTTATCCGCATAACTCTTCTGCCTGCTCTGAGCTGTTCTCATGTGTTTCTGAATCAGCTGAACTTTTTCTGCCATCTCTTCTACCAATTCTGGTCCCATCAACTTTCTTTCACCCACTTCATCCCAGAAAGCTGGAGTTCGACACCGCTTCCCATATAATGCCTGAAATGGTGCCATCTGTATACTGGAATGAAAACTGTTATTATATGAAAACTCAACCAAAGAAAGATGCTGGTCCCAACTCCCCTGATAATCCATAGAACAAGCTCGTAGCATATCCTCCAATGTCTGAATTGTTCGTTCTGACTGCCCATCTGATTGAGGATGAAAAGCTGTACTAAAATTTAATTCAGTACCCAACGACTTCTGAAGGCCTTTCCAAAAGTTAGAGGTAAACCTGGGATCACGATCTGATACAATGGAGAGGGGAACTCCATGTAACCTGACTATCTCTTTAAGATACAAACGGGAAAGTTGATCAAGAGAGAAAGTATCTCGTATAGCAAGGAAATGAGCAGATTTGGTCAAGCGATCAACAATAACCCAGATTGCATTATTACCTCGAGATGTCTTCGGTAATCCAACAACAAAGTCCATGGATATATTCTCCCATTTCCACTCTGGCACTGGTAAAGGCTGAAGCATCCCTTTCGGTAACTGCCGCTCAGCTTTAACCTGCTGACAAGTCAAACACTTCACAGTAAAATCAGCAATATCTCTTTTCATTCCATCCCACCAGTAATACTCCCGCAGATCTCTATACATCTTAGTACTGCCCGGATGAACTGAAAACGGAGAACTATGAGCTTCACATAACAACTCTCTCTTCAACTGTGAATCAGAAGGCACACACAATCTCTTCCCAAATCTCAAAACGCAATCATTATCAATGTTGAATTCAGGCAACTTACCTTTCTGAACCAGCTCTACCCTTTTCTGCAACTCACTGTCTTGCTTCTGTGCTTGCTTGATTCTATCTGATAGAGAAGATCTCACTGATACCTGAAACAAAACAGAAGGACTTCCTGCACCAACAACTTCTATGCCAAAATTCATCAAATCGTTAACCAAATGATCACGTTCCAAACGCAACATTGTTAATGAAGCATTACTTTTTCGACTCAAAGCATCAGCCACTTTATTTGCTTTTCCCGGATGGTAATGAATTGTACAATCATAATCCTTGATTAATTCCAGCCATCTCCTTTGTCTCATGTTTAACTCTTTCTAAGTGAATATATACTTTAAACTTTTGTGATCGGTATAAATTTCACACTTTACTCCATACAAATGATGCCTCCAAATTTTTAAAGCAAAAACAACAGCAGCTAATTCCAAATCATGTGTAGGGTAATTTACCTCATGAGTTTTCAACTGTCGTGAAGCATAAGCAATTACCTGATCATTCTGCATTAGGACGCAACCAAGTCCTTTCAATGAAGCATCGCTGTATATAACAAAGTCACCATTCCTGGAAGGTAGTGCCAAAACTGGAGCATTCACCAATCTTCTTTTCAATTCCTGAAAACAATCATCACATTCTTTTGTCCAGATAAACTTAACACCCTTCCGAGTTAGCTTAGTCATTGGACTAGATAACCGTGAAAAATTTCTAACAAACCTTCGGTAATAGCCCGCCAAACCAAGGAAGCTACGAATCTCGGTTACATTTGTGGGTCTTGGCCATTCTTCCACAACTTTTGTTTTTGCAGGATCAACAGTTATTCCATCTTTAGAAACAATGTGACCAAGGAAAGCAATTTGTTGCAACCAAAACTCACACTTGCTGAATTTCCCATACAATTTCTTTTCTTTTAAGGTTTGCAAGATAACCCTTAAATGTTTTTCATGCTCCTCTTTACTTTTAGAAAACACCAAAATATCATCAATGAAAACAACCACAAACTTATCCAAGAACTCATGGAAAATTCTATTCATTAAGTCCATGAATACAGCAGGTGCATTGGTTAGCCCAAAAGGCATTACTACAAATTCATAATGGCCATATCTCGTACGGAAAGCGGTCTTCGGAATATCTGCCTCCTTTACCTTCAGCTGATGGTACCCCGATCTCAAGTCAATCTTTGAAAAAAACTGAGCTCCCTGGAGCTGATCAAACAAATCATCGATATGAGGCAAAGGATATTTGTTCTTAACAGTGATATTATTCAAGGCTCTATAATCAATGCAAAGTCTCATAGAACCATCTTTCTTTTTAACAAATAAAACAGGAGCACCCCATGGTGATGTGCTAGGTCTAATGAAACCTTCCTCTAATAAATCTTGCAATTGCTCCTTCAACTCTAAAAGTTCAATTTGTGCCATTCGATAAGGGGGTTTTGAAATTGGCTTAGCATCAGGAACTAAGTCAACAGTAAACTCAACTTCCCGATCTGGTATTATTCCAGGCAACTCATCAGGAAAAACATCAGGATACTCATTTACCACTGGCACATCATTAATCTGAACAGTTCCTTTATTTTCAACGACGTGTGCAAGGTAACATTCATTTCCATCTTTTACAAGTTTCTCGGCCTCTTCATATGTTATCAAAAGTAAGGGTTCATTCTTGTAAACAAACTGAAAGTCTTTCTGAAAAGAAACTTCTTTAGCTCTACAGTCAATCTTAGCATGGTAAATAGAGAGCCAATCCATACCCAGGATAACATCAAACTCTACTAGAGGTAGAACAATAAGGTTTGCAAGTAGGTTCTTTCCACAGATAAGGATAGGAAGATTCTTATAAATTCTTTTTGCCTCGACACTTCCCCCAGGTGTTTTTACCAAAAGTTCAGGAGTCATTTCTTGAGATGGTATTCCCATTTTACTAGAAAAGGTCTCAGAGATGAAAGAATGTGTAGACCCCGAATCAAACAACACACTGGCATAGTCTGAAAAAACAAACAAAGTACCTGATACGACTTCATTTGATGGCCCGACATCCGCTGAAGTAGTTGCAAAGGATTTCACCACCCCTTTCTGCTTGTAGTCTAACTGCTTCCCATCACTCAAGCTCCTTGTCAGACACTCGTTTGCATAGTGACCCATCTCATTGCACTTAAAACATTTCACTAACTGTAAATCAAATTTGTTTTTACCTTCACCTTGATCCTTTTCAGTGCAATCACGAGCCTTATGTCCCATCTTACCACATCGGTAGCACTTCCCAGAATTCAGAAGACATTCCCCAGCATGCCTTTTGCCACATTTTTCACAAACTGGAAACTTAGTTCTCTTACCATCAGACTTCTTTGAAGAATTCTTACCTTTCTCCTGCCACCTCGGTCTCTTCTTCTGCTGGTTGTTATAGAACACTTGGTCATCGGCAAACTCCATTTCCACCTTCTCAGCACATCGAACAAGCTTTTCATAACTTTTAAACTCTCGAGAAGCTAATGCCCTTCGATACTTTGGCTTTAATCCTGAGTAAAAACGATTGATTTTACTATCAAGGTCCCGGATAAAATTGGGAGCATACCTTGCCAATCGAGTGAACCTTTCTTCATAGGCAGCCACTGAGTCTTCCTCTTGCCTCAATTCCAAGAATTGCTTTTCCATCCTAAGTCGAACAGCCTTAGGAAAATACTTCTCAAGAAACATACCTTTGAAATCATCCCAGTCAAGAGCATCAATCTCATCGGCTTCCCTGATATTTTTAACCATAGACCACCACTGATCTGCTTCACCCTCCAAACGGTAAATAGCAAGACTAACCTTTTGATTGTCTGAACACCCCATGACATCAAAAATCTTCTCCAGTGATTTAATCCACCCTTCAGCTTGCACAGGGTCAGATGATCCTCTGAATGATGGTGGATGTTGCCTCATGAAATGTTCCACCACTGACATGTTCCTCTGCGGCTGATCTGGCTGATCTCGTGCATGGATACCACCACCATTTATCGCCTGAGTCAACTGCGCCATTACTGCAACAAACTGTTCAGTTCCAATTCCGACCATTTCTGGATGCTGATTCGGAAGGTTATTTCCTTCTGTATGCCTTCCTAGCACTGCTTCCCTGTTTCCTCTGCAGAAAACCATTCTGAACAAACATGTCTTAGATGAAGCAACATGGTAATCTTTAAATGCTATATCATTTCGAAAAAGAAAAAAAAAATATTTTTGGATAATCATTTAATAGAATTCTAACTCCTAAAGTTATCTAAACCGACCTCTGATACCAACTATAAGGCCCCAGCCTTAAACCTTACTTAATCTTGAGTTATTACAAGATTACACGTTGAGGATCTTTTCGGGTTTAGAGTTTTAGAGAATTAGATCATAAAACTTGCATTACATTCCACATATAAACAAAGTGGTTACATAAAGATAGTATTCTTCATTCCCATCAATGGAAACACATTTAAAATAAAACATGGATTATTTCTTGACACATCCTTGACTCTATCATCTTAACATGTACCTTTCCCTTGACCTGTGAAAAACATTTCAAAAACTTGGGATGAGCGTAAAAACTCAGTATGGGTTATAAAAACATGGAAAGGAAACATGAGTTCATATATACATAAGAATGAAATCATACTTTACCCATAAAACATAGGCACTTTAACATACCTCATAAAAACATGAATAAATCATATAAATCATAATACGTAAAGGTAACTTGAGGCATTCATAACATTCTTACGTAGGGGGTAACCCTCTTGGTTACGTTTGGAATACCCATCACAGTATATTCCCTAAAATCTCTTCGGAGAAACCTTAACGTTTCACTCCTTCGCGTTACCCAATGCATTGGAGAGCTATAACGGGCTCACCCGCCCTTAGTTTATCACGGAACCACCCGTCTTCATAATAATGCCCAAGAACCATAACATAATCATATCACATAAAACATGCATAAAGGAAACATAACATTTCCACATTTCAATCACGAGATATCAATACAACACATTGATATAATAAAAACATTATGAAAACCATTTTCAATACCAAAGTAAAACATGGTATTTATTTTTCTTTTAAAAAAAAAAGGGTATGGCTTGTAGAGGAAGCCAAAACTCAAATAACGGTTACGACGGCGGAGAAGTCGTTGTCGCCGCATACGTACGACAAAAACATTCCCTTTTGTCGTTTAGTAAACGCTTCGTATAAAAAAGATTCCTTTTGAGTAAACGTAAAAGTCAAAGGGGTTTATACACCGTATAAAAGAAAGTTGTGTATAAAATAAAATATGCCTCAATGAAAGGAGATTGAGACGAAGTCCCATACCTCGTATCCGACTTGACCCGACCGTTCTTTAAACTCCTGAATAATAAACTTGAGTTAATCTCTACTTGCTTATGAATCTTTTTCAAGTTCATTATTCCTTTTATACCATGTTATGAACATCATGTAATCATTTAAGTTAATAATGTTCATTTTGTCGGTATTTGGTTCTTAAGTCAAAAATTGACTTCTTATACTTACATGTTGTTAATTTGGTCAAAGGTTCATTATATCCAGAATGGTATTCATTATGTAGATATCATATATGTCATATATATCCAGTACATACATTCATTTATAATATTACATCACATTTAGAGGTAAGAAATGAAATGCATCGTTCATGGAGACGGTAAGCCGTACGTACGCATGAACGCTACTTCCATTTCTATTTCATATTTTCTGGAATGGAATCATAATGATATAAAAGTATATTATAATTCCAGTATAACAACATATATAATATCATTAACTTTATCCTTTACACATCCCACATATGGTATTAACGAATCAAATCACTTTTAGGGGGCGGTAGTCCGCACTTCCTAAAATGAAGATATCGTGTTTTACCCATAATGGAAACCATAAAGGTATGCCCAAAATGAAAAAAACAGAAGCTTAAGGAAAACATAAACATATAATATATCATATATAAAAATAGTGACATCATAATGGCCACCTTTGAAGGTGTTAAATGAGTATTGAACAATCATCGTTTCGGGAGGCAGAATTTCGCCATCCACGGAAACCGTATGTTCTTTAACCATTTGATGTAGTTGTGTGAGAGTGTAGCTCAAATATATCTTATAACAACATCCTAGTATATTGAAGATACTGGTGTTGTTACAAAAGAAGTAAATAAAAAGAGTTTAGGGGGTCGGAGAAGCAAAATAAAACAAATGAACATGAGAGAATGAAATACCTTAAAAAGTGTAACTTCTTTTGGTTTGAGCCTAAAGGCTTCCTTTGAAAGGATTCTGCCCAAAGGGAATCCTCTAGGATGAGGAGAGGGATGTGGAGAGAGCAAATGGGCAGGGGTTGGCCGAGCCAATGGCTTGAAGAGTGTGTGAAATGAGGTAGAGGTGGGGGCCTTTTATAAGGGGAGAGGAGGGGCACTTTTGGAAAGTAAAGAAACATTACATTATTTGAAAATGTGTTTCGGTTTTAAAAGGTCCCACATTGATGGAATTCGTGGATAAGGTGATAAGGCATCGAAATCCATTCATCCAATTGGTTTTGGACATGTGTAGTTCATAGATTTTATTTTATCTTTCCATTTTATTTAAATCGTAAAATAATGATGTCATCGCTGCATCATTATTATGTCATAAATAATTAAATTTATTTAATGTCTAAAAATTATAAACAAATTACTATGATGTAGGAAATCTTTTTAGCTTTCCATTGAATATTTATAATCAAAATTTGGACTTGTATAACCCCACTTAAAAATTGTTTTCGCAAAACATATTATGTTTGTGTCATTTTCACTTTAACATTTAATAAAAAGTAATTTATGTTATTTCCCAAAAAAAGTGGATACATGGGGTCCCCAAGTTAGGCCATGACTTGTCTTGGTCGGCCATGACACAACCAATGAGGTTGGGACATGTGTCTAGGTCATTTTATATTATTAAAGCATTATTTATACATTAAACTACCCTAATTACCACTAATCGCGATTAAGAACTTAATAAGTTACTATTCACCAAAAAATTATTTTAATCTCATTGAACCACATTTTACTTCTTAATGACAACCATGTATGTCGGATTTTCAAAATTCAATACACATTAGTGGTAAACTTTCATTTAACTGAAAAATCAGTTTGCTTGATTACCACTTAGTGGTTTCACTATTCATCAAAATTGAAGTTTTTCAGAAAATTACCAAAAATTCACTCTAAGCTATATTTGATATTCCGAATTCAAAAATGAAGTCTATTTTACAAAATTCAAATCATATAAGTCACATTAATTAATTTAATAATTAATTCCCGCTGCCAGAGCAAATAGCGTGTTTTTACAAAACAATAAGTATCAAAAGATTGACACCAGTTTAAGTCTAATTTCAAATCGAAATTGATTCCAATGACCACCATTGGATAAAATGGTAAAAATATATTCTAATTTCACTTCAAAACCAATTCAAAACATAATCTAATCATATAAATAAATTAGATTAAAAAGTAGTTTTGATGTAAAATGCAGTATTTTTCACTATTCATTTAAAAATGAACATTGTCGGAAAATTACCAAAAATTCACACAAGGTAAATTTTGATGTCCCAATCACAAAGGATAATTTTATTTTGACAAACATAGTTTCTAAAATTGTCAAAATATAGATTCAAAAATGGTTTTCCATCAAAAGGCACTAAAACAATCCTTTAAGAATATTAGTGTATTCCATGCATAAGATTGTATTTATTTTCATTTTAAGCCTCTAAAACACTATCTTTATCATTAATAGACATAGATAAAAATATCTATTATTCATTACTTACTTGGGATGTTACACTTATGATACGATTTGAAGAATTATTTTTTATGGTGTTTTTCATTTATCTCAACACCCTTCTTTGTTGACTTATTTCCCTAGGATAATGTTTTGTTAAATCCTGTATCCTTTTTTTATAGATTCCTTATGATAATGTTGTTATAGTATTGAATTAGTTGTATACTCATTTCTCAATACTGTGTAAACAACACATTTTACATAATTCAAATTGAATGATGTTCACCAAGAAGGTATGATATTTTTTTTGACATTGGGAAATGTATTACTATTCAATATGTTATCATTTAAATGTGGATGAATATTATAAAGTATAATATGTATTGTTTATCTATCCATGTTTTTCCACTAAATGAGTTATTATCATGTTATCCCTATTACTAACATGCAGAAAAGTATTATTGTTATGTATATTGTCATTATAATAAGGATGATTATTGTAATGTTGGATATGTATTGTTGGACCATTGAAATTCTTTCTCTATAAGGGTTATGATCATGTTATCTCTTTTATTAACTTGGTTAAAATCATTTTACTTTTTGGTAATTATTGAACACTAACATAGGTTGATTATGTATTTGGTTTTTGTATTCCTCATTATATGGATAACCAAGTTATATTCAGAAATTAGTTCCTTAGATAATGGTATGAAATATTATGATGGATCTTAAGGTGAATGAATTGGTCTTAATTATGTGACAAGTGGATCCCATAATTATATATCCCCTAAATGCACCTGTATGCCTCATGAGACAAAATAGTTTTTGTTATTTTGTGTATGTATTTATAATTCAAGAAGAATTATTGATTGCGATTTCAATGAAAAGTAAAGCATCTTGGAAGAAGGCCTTGATAATAGGTTTTTAATGTTTGGAATTTTTCATTCCATCAGTATGATATCAGCATTAATTGCATTCATTATTTTATTTATTTTCATGGATATAACATGATCTTAGTTTCAATTTGATTATTTCATCATGTTTTTAACCAATTCCTTTAGAAATATTTGTGTCGTTTTTATATCATGATTTCTTTATTTATAAGTTTCTGTTAATGTGTGTTTGAACTCACCCCTTATTATGTTTCCATTTCTCTTGGTTATGAATAAATGTTGTTCATGTGATATATTTAGTAGGATTACATATTTAAAATAATTTTTGGTAGATGTTGAAGACTCATTATGGATTAATTATTTTCATATGTAATTGTAAATTTGTTCATTTGATTTAAATAACATAGTTTAATTTGTTTATGTTTTTTCTTAATTATATAATGATCTAAAACTAAAAAGAAACCTCAAATATAATGGATTAAATAATAATTTTTCATTTATTAATTAAGGATAGTTTATATATGATTTTACAACTAGTATCAAAGTGGGTATGTAAGTATATGTTTATATGAACCAAATCCGGGAGTGTGGGTTCCGGTGTCACACTTGGGATTTCATAGAGAGAAGTTTTCGAATGTATATCCACTTAAAGATAGAAAAACCATAAAAATTGGTGCCAATTTTATTATTCTATAGAAGAAGGAGTACACTGAGACCTTCTAAAACTCATATAATAGACATGTGAGTCAGAATTCGTGAAAGACTACTACCACTGCATTTCCAAAGGTTCACCCAATGCCTATCAATCAGAATCTTTCTCACATCTACTAAAGATACTGGACCAATGGATTTCAATGGAGAAATATTTCATTAACATGGTAGGTGAAATACATCAGAGAAGACCACATGGGATAGGAACCAAGGACTCTAATAGTATGGTCACCACAGAAATAGACTGGTGTAAATTTGATTATAAAGATTCTACACTCCCACGTGAAGATAATGATTCCTTGAAAAAACCTATTCTTGAGGAGTCATATAATCCATATAGTCCTAATTATTAGGAATAATTGTACTTGCATGAGGCCCCTCCTTCACTTTAGGAATGAGTTTCTACCACCATTTATGATTTGATGTAGATAAACCACAATACTGAGGAAGATCCAAGGCCAAAATTGATCTGTGTCACCATGCCTTCTAATTACCTATATAATTACATTTAATTCCTAAACAAACACCTCAATGTAATCAAATATAATTACAATAATATTTTAGGTATTGATCACCATGTCATCACCCACCATCTTGGACTTCTTTTTTCCATTAGTAACGTATGAATGTACTCAGGTGTGCCTTCTTCCATCAGTATCATGATGACATAAATCACCAATTTCTATCCTAAAAGACTATCGCCTCTCTCTATAATTAAATCTTTGATTTGTTTGAACTACATCCTCTACAAGTGTCCAATATAATGGATTTTCTTCTTCAAATATCATCGGTTCAACTCTCATAGCAGGTCTGTATCCTATTCAAGATTTCATGTGATGAGGTTATCTATATTATATGGAGGAGAAAGAACATGTATCAACATGAAAATGTTGCCTTCAACCAAAAAGCTGCACTCTCAGATATTCTTCTTGTGCTCAATAGGAAAATAGTTTACATGATGAAAATTTTGATAACTCGATCAGGAACTTTACAGTTCTGAGAAAACTGCATTTACATGGTAATTATCCTAAACCTATTAGCACCATTGAAGTCTTTTGGTTACATCCATTTGCAGGTTGGATCAAATGTAATTTATTTGGTGTGTCGAGAGGAAATCCAGGATCTACTAGATATGGAATATCCTTCAAAGATCACAATGGTGACTTCCTTTAAGGGTTTCATGGATAATGTGTATAGGCCACTGCTCTTGAAGCAAAAATAATGGGTTTTATCAAGGCAGTGGAAGTTTCTCGTCAAATAAATGGGAATAAATTCTGGTTTTAAAGTGATGCATTCACCATTATCAATGTAGTTATAATGGTTCAAATTCACCTCTCAAGGAAACTTAAATCTAAATGGATAAATTTTCTTGATACTCTTGCTTCAATGCATTATATTATAACACATTTCTATCACGAAGCCAACCAACTTGATGATTTCCTAACAAAAATGGGAGCCTATGGTGATACTTTCACTCATCATTCCAGCATACCCTGTGAGATGCTTACTATTATTCAAAGATATAAATATAAATTTCATTCCTTTTGTATCTTGTAACCATGTTTCTTTTTTCATTATATGAAGCCTTACTTCTTGATTTTTTAAAAAAAATACTCAGGAGAATGCATCCCTCCCACAATTCTAGGGTCTAGGATGAAGTTGATAAGTTGATCAAAGACAATATCAATAGAGAATTTTTGCAACCCAAATAGATGGGTAACATTGTCTATGTCAAGAAGGGAAATGTTCACATCAGAGTACGTATTAACTTCTGGGATCTCAACTTCCATTTCATATAATATGGCTTCCCCTTCCCTTTTATAGAGTTGTTGATCAACACAACCATTGGATTCCAAGCCCTCTATTTCATGTATGGATACTCCATATAGCATCAAATCTAGAGGTCCCCTGAAAAATAAATGGTAACCACATTCAAGGAACCCCATGGAACATATTTTTATCGAGTGATTCCCATTATTATGAATAATGATGGATTAATATACTAGTTGTTGCAAAGATTTTCTAGTGATAAATAAATTATACAGTGGTCAAATCCTACCAATTCTATAACCATCTCAACAATATTGTGAGATTTTTTAGAATACTATTTTCCCTTAATAAAAAAAATTATCTTTTATGTGTGCACTTAGGTTCAACTCTATGAAATTCCTCAGATTAATTTTCCCATATAGTGGCATTGAGATTGGCCCAATGAAGATCAATACCATCATTGAAATACCCCCTTCACACAATTTTTGTGATCATCAATACTTTCAATAGTGTCTATTTTACATTAGATGTTTTTTATATACTATAAGAGAAGATTAAGTCCTTCCCAAATCTGATGAAGAAAGGCATTGCCTACGAGTGAGATGAATAATTACAATGAACATTCCCTAACAGTATGTGGTGTTTACTACATCATATAGTTTTGATTTCACTTTTATAGGGGAATCATTTGATATTTTATCTGATTTCCCTTAAGAAGTCCCATGATTCCCTTCTATCCTATAAAAAATATAGTAAAAGACAATAGTTTTTACTACTGTAGTCTCATGATGTTATATATTGAGGTAAGATATTCTCTTATTGAGAAGAATGACATTTACCTAGTCTTTATGATACAGAAGTTGTGTGAAAATATACTTTTTCATGAGGTCTTGTAGATCTCTTACATAGATCGACTAAGGTACATCCTCTGCTATACTATATTAACTAGATTACTGGTGTAATGGAAAATAATATTTTAGGATTCCAACATCATGCTCATCTCTTATGATATTTTAAAGGGGAAAACTTATGAATATTTCCTTGTTGTATACTTGACCCATGATGATTTTCCCTTATACATCAAATTTCTATATGATTATATTATCTCCATTGATAAATAATCACCATGGTATAATATTTACATTGATAATTCTTCTCAAAATTTTATTGGGAGGATAATTAATAACACCAATGTCAACATTTTCAACCTTAGTGTGGTCTTTACCACTCCCTCAAAAGTCCCTCATACTACAATCATTCCTCCTTTCAGAGGATTTCACCAATAATGAGGTTTAATACCAAGACCACATTACCAAACTTGAGTAATCCCTTGAGATCAAGTTTCCCTAGTAGCATGTGAATAGTAACTCCAAAAATGGCCACTATGAAAATCAATAGTGACTATTTATTTGGAAGTAGGATCACATCCCCTTCCATAATAATATCAATTTTTCATGGGTATATTTACCTATAATCCCAATATATTTTATTTCATGTGGTCCTAAAATGATCTGAAAGATTCTTTTTATAACATGGCCAAGTCCCATGTTGATTTGAACATATATGAAATGTTCATCTGCATGGTGTAATGAAAAGTGATTTCCCCCAACACTCTTAATAAAGATGTATGATAAGTGAATCAAATCACTATGATCTTTTAACAAGAGGGAGTATGATGTTCCCTTATAATAGAAGTAGTTTTTAAATTATTGAATCCCATGATTTATTATCTAAAACATTGAACACTTCCAATAATCTAAGTTGAGTGAGAACAAATATGTCATCATTCCAAAACTTTCATCTTCTATAAAGACACCAACATAATGAAAATAATTTACAAGCACAAATTTGATGGAATCCTTCTCCACTGTATCCATATAAATATGATTATTCATTTCTTACAAGTTGTTTATATTGGTACATATTGAGATCCCTAGGCAATATTGAATAACTCTCACCAGATTTAAATATTAGACTATTTTTATCCCACAATAGGTCATAACTACAGGGAATTCACCAATAAGTGTCAAGGGTTTCATGTTCATTCCAATTTCATGTTTCAACATATTTTATTTTATAACTATGAATTATGTTTTTTCTCAAGTCTCATATCAAAATATTTGAAGGATGAATACATTTCAACCTTTATGTTTTGAAATTTACTGCATTGAAACTCTAGCTAATGTGGGTTGTCAATATGATTTGTTCTGGAATATTAAATTAGAAGGTGTCCTCTTCTGAGGGGTGTACTAGTCAGTGGTTCAGAGGGTAAAAATCATGTAATGGGAAGAAGGGTAACTTTCACTATTCACCCAGATTCAATGGTAGGGTTCATGTTTAATAGGTGATTGGTAGTCACCATTCTTTGATGGTGGGATGTTTGTAAAGATCAAAAGTTGGTGCGGCCTGGTTTACTGGTTGAGATACATTATTTGTGGGTGGTACCACATGTAAACATATGTAAAATCATATAGATGACCAATAAATTAATAACGGGTTGATATAAATCAGTCAAAGTGATTGTTTTTGGATTATGTAAAAAATATTCTACTATTTTAATCACTTCTTGAGTCATAGTATGTATTAGTAACGATAGTTATCAATTCTTGAGGGAAAAAATTATGTTTAAGGATTCTATTTAATTATTATTGAATGAAGAATTCATATAGTGGTATATTTAACAACATTATATAACCAAGATAAATAAAAAAATAATGGGGTATATCTCAATGAAAAAGTAAGAGAGGATCAGAATATAAGTTGTGAGAGGTAATTCTGGGTACATTTGTGGTTCATGGTCCTATATATTTGTATTGTGTGAGAATAGGACATATATATATATATATGGATTTTAGTACAAATAATGAAACTTTTTGAAAATAAATTTTTCTAAATTAAAATTCAATGAATGTAGTTTAGAGTAGTGGATTTCAACACAGCTTCAACACTCCAATGGTTTCATTAGTGATTGACTCAGTCAAATTATTTCACTCAATGGTGGAAGAGGGATACATGGTTAATTATATTCCTACATGATTCAGTAATGTGACTTTGGCGAACAATTAGGATAAAAAAATCATGGGTAAAGGTGATGTAAATATTTGGATAAATAATAGGAACATTTTTAATCTTAACGAGTTTAAACATATCTTAGTAATATGAAATAATATTATTTATTTAGGATATATTGATAAGTTGGGATATGGTAATAGAATAAATAATAGTTTTTATAAGGTCACTCAAGTATCCATGTTAGTGGGATTTGGAGCAACACCTCTTCAAATTCAATAGTTGTAGAATTTCCATCTCGGACTTCTTAGAGAGAAGATCATGATGGTTATTTTGGAAAAAAGCATCCTAAAGCTCGATCATACTGAATTAAAATATTTTGGGAGTTTTTATTTTTTTAAAATCAATTTGTTATTCAACTTAAATGGATGAAATCCAATGTATTTAATGTCAATACATTTTCACTCAGATGTTTAGGGGCCAACTACAATCCAATATCATTGTGGTCCACTTTACTTTGTCACTTTAATTGATGATTCCACATAGAATGTATGGTTTTACATTATCAATCACTAGTATGATGTATTTATATAGTTTCTTAAATGGAAGTTCATGGTAGAGATCAAAATTATTTAGAATCTATAATTTCCTATATCTGAAATTGGTGGATAGTACAATGGAAGGATCTTCCAGAACATATGTTGAAATAATGATATTGATATGGAAAAGAAAATTCATGATACTACTCAACATAATGGTGGGGAATAGAAAATGAACCAGACATTAACAAATAATGTATGAGACATGAAATTTCAACATGGAATTCCCAAAGAAATTTGGTTAGAGGTAGTCAATAAAGTATCAAACATTGTCAATAAAAGACTTCTATCAATATTGGGGAAATAACTAACTAAATATCCATGGTCTAAAATATAAATTTAAACCAGCAACCTTAATTTTTTTGGTTACCATGAAAATGATCATGTCAATTTCAAGGATAGATACAAACATGATTCAATGTTCCAAACTTGTTTCCTTGTGAGGTATGGTGTTTTTTTATTTTCAATATGGAATTTTGATCAAGGAAAAATAATTCGGATTCAAGAACCTCTCATAAATGAGAAGGGCCTATAAAATAACTATAACTTAGATGAATTGTATATTTATATTAGGGAATCAACTGCTCAAATTTATGATCATTTATCTATAAATACTAGAATAACACACCTTATGAATAATTTATATGGTAGCACTAAAAGTCTGGATGATACACTAGTAGTATTAGTACCTAAATTATATAGGGCCATATTATCTTAAATAAGATCTTATAATATTGGGGATCTAGAATATAGACAATAAAAAATTGTAGATTTATAAAGATAATAATTGTATTTTCATCTACAAAGGTGTTCATAAATGAAGTCTAAATATTTAGAGCCAGCATAAACTTTATGCTTCTAACAAATATTGGAGAACCCAAAAGAGAAAAATAATAAAATAATATCATTGAATATAAAATGTGGGAGAAAAAAAATATACGAGAAATTTATTCATTATAATACAACAAAATATGGGAAATAACTATTTTACCATAGTGAAAAAGGTACTTGATAAAAAGTAGGCTTTCTATTTGAAGGTGGAATCTTATGGAAGGAATATGTGCAAGGAACACCAAGTATGGAATAGATTCCAACAGAAAGAGAGAATTTACTCTTTTTTAATATTCTTATGGTTATCTATCATGCTACTATCTAGATAGAGCTAACTAAAGTAGATTCTATTAATATATACTTAGGTAATATTGATGTAAATACATCCTTTCCTCGTGTAAAATTTGAAGAATATATTTAAATGAATAAACTAGTGTGTTTAGAGGGTAATAAAATTAGGGGCCTAGTATTTATGTTAGAGAGGATTCACTGTGTATTGGAGTATTAAATAAGATAGTGTAAAAATAAATTTCAGGATTTCATGGATGAGTAAGGCTTAACTTAGTTAAATACTAGTAATTTCTATTTCTAGAAGGCATGGGGTGATGAAAATTTATTTATATTCTTTTTATAGGTTGATGAAATGCTTCTAGAAAAATTATTCCATAACTCTTAAAAACTATTAATATCCAAAACATCTAGTTTCTAAAGGACAAGGTCCCTAAAATATAATATGAGGTCAAGTAAATGGAGAGAGTTTTATTTTTATCAGTATCTAGTTTCATGATGTATACTATTATATGTACTCGACTAAACATTACATTTTTAGTGTGGGTGGTGATCCATTTCACATCAAATCATGGAAGGTAAATTGGGTGGCTATTAAGTGGAACATCTATTACTTAAATGAGTCAAAGTATGACACCTTTTTAGGATATATGATCTAATGAAAGGATATGTCAATGAAAATGTTTTGGGGATTCCAGCACCCAATAGACTACTATAGGTTTTGTGTTCATCTATAAAGGAATTAAGGTTAGTTATATGTAATGTTTATAACCAATTATTAATTTTCTACAATGGAGGATGAGTATGTGGTTGCAAAAGAAGAAGGAGAAAAACTGGTATGGTAAGATTTCTTGATAGAGGAATGTATAAGTTTCTAGAATGGATGAGTTTTGTTATTTTATAGTTATATTTATATTTAATTCTCTAATAATCAAATGTTTTATAATTTAAACAAATAAATAAACTTTAAATATCACTTCATTTTGAATTTTTTAGTCGAAAAGGTATTAAAGATTTTGAATATAGTTAGGAAAATAATTAGGATGGAATTTCACTATGTTATTTTTCCAAGAATGATCAAGACAACACTATACCTTAGTGGTACTTTGGTGAATGGAAGGTGATGGATATCACTTACTGATAATATTGTGGAAGTTGAAATTATTTTCCTAACTGACTGAGGTAACCAAAATTTCATGGAAAATAATATTTATGTGATATATTTATTTAACTTTGAATTATTGTTTTCCACATTCTGACTCAAACTACCAAAATAAGGATTACTTAAAGTAAGTTTAAACACTTTTTTTCGAGAAATGAAATTTTTGGATGTTTTCTTGTTATAGGTCATCTGGATGATATGATAGTGAGATGGAATCTTCTCATGGGGGTACTAATCAGTCATTTGGTAGGGAGAAATAGAATTTACTAGCATAAGGGTAACATTCACTATTCACAAAGATTCATTGGTTGGGTAAATTCATTATAGGTTATTTAAAGTCATCATGGTTTAGTGTTGGGATGTTGGTAATAATTAGAAGTTTTTGCAACATGGAATCTCGGATGCAACCTAGTAAAAGTAAGTAGGACTACATGTACACATGTGAAAATAGGATTAATAAATTAATTTTAACTACTAATATAATACTCTTGACTATAAAAAGTTATTTTTATTCTTCTATCTTCCAATTTAAATGGAAATATAAGTAGTGTTTCTCACATAGATATAGGACTCATGTCCAAAACATATAATCCCAATCTGTGATTTTTCTTACATTGATTAAAATAAATTTTCTCAAAAAAATTGTGATTTGTGAGTTTTATTTGGTTTGTATTTGGTAAAATTGGTGGGTTATTTAGTTTGAAATTCCATCATAAGTTCTGATGCATCAATATTTTAGAGATTCAATCTAATCAAGGATGATCTGGTGGTTTTCCTTACTATATTTCTTCTTTTGGAGGATATATTTTGATAGATTATTGGTATTATAGATTCCAAATATAGATCTCTCACACACTACTAAGAAATCTTATCCCTTTATTTTATGGGTAAATAATGTCATTAGTTACTACCTTTTAAAAAAATCCCAATAGTTCAAGTTCATCATTGACACTAATTTATTCTTTAAGTGAGTTAATTTTTTCCCTCAATTAGGTTGAGACTATAACTATGATCAAGTTTGTGAATTCTATATGATTAGTGGGTTTTAGATCTCTAAAATATTTTTTATATAAAAGAAGGACTAATTCCAAATCTGTTTAGCTGAAGAAGTAATACAGTAAATGAAACATCTAAACTAATAATACTTCTTTATTTCATGGGATAATTAATTTAAATATCAATGCATTCAACAAAATTCTACCAAAATTTTTATATAAGATGATGGATCCTAATATAAAGAGTTTTCCTGAAAAAAATATCCAATGAATTGTGAGAATATCATATGATGACTCAGACTTAAACCCATGGGACTTTATACTCTATAGTGTGTGGGACTGAAGAAGTGCATCCCATGGAGGTTCTTCAACCACTAATTTAAATATTCATCAATGTCAAGTTAATTTCAAATAAATGTTTCCATGTCAATATTTATAATATAGAATCCCATTATGAAAAGAGGCTCTATGAATAGCATAATCTCAAGGTCCATCAAAATTGACTGGCCTCAGTGTTCAAAAAGAAGGGTTTCCTTCACTCATTCGTCCAAGGTGACATGTTTTTTTCATTGATAGTGCCAATGATTTGTGGAAGAAACCAACCAGAACTAGAGACCAAATATTATGGAATCTTCATCATTCACAATTATTTCTCTAATAGTGTATAATTTTTATCACCATAGAAGTAGAGTACATTAATCTTCCCCCCAAATAATGATTTTCCAAGAAATACCATACAATGGAAATTATGGACCCACATGGTCCTCAATATAAAACATTAAATTGATTTGAACCAAGTACATTTTTCATGTTTTTAAACTACTCTAAATTAGTCCATTCCACATAATTTAATATAACTTTGAATTTTTTTCTTACCATGTGACATTAAACAATATGATTGTGCTCCTCAAAAAATGAACTTAAAATATATGGATTGTGTTTTTATGTAAGATTTTTAATCTATATTACTAATTTTGAATCATCTCCTTATAGTATTTCCCCTTTATATTGGTATTGGTCACTTACCAAACCACATTTAAACTACTAAATTTGGATTGAAATCCCTTAGAGGGATATTTAGTGATGCCTATATATCATATCTCAGCCCTAAGAAAAATTTCCAACCACCTTATATATTGGAATTGAGGCTACTCCTTCTACTCTAATTGACCCCTCTATGCTTTTACAGCTCTAGGATGATTCAACTGTTCAAAAAATTATAATGTATGAGCTAGGTTTGTGAAAAAAACATTATTTCTTAGAGTTATGTCAATGATGAAATTTCTACCCATCCACATAAGGTTTTGATCTACCCTCTCTCACTTTGTTTTTTGGTCCATCTCACCATTATACCTTCAAGTGATACAGATCATTATTGGATAACTAAGAACTATACGTGGCTTGATTTTTATCTCACTAGATATGAAGTAACACCCATATCTTCTAACCAAGAAATATCTGAAAATTACCTATATTCATATCTCATCCAAGAATTCATCTGTCCCATAAGTTTAATCTTTACCTGCATAACATTGAGGTTATAATACTCTATGGGGGGGATGTTATGAGTTCCAAAACCCTGAATGAGGAACCTTGGTCCAACATTCATAGCCTTATACTGTGTACACACATCATTAAGGTTATCTGTATAAGCATTTCTGATTTCAACCCACATAAAAAAATTTCTTTTTTTCTCTCTCTATATATATAGAGTGCCTCAATCCTCAAATAGTTCTCACTTAGTGATGTTAATTTGAATAGTCCTTATTTTTACCACATGAAAATAAACTAAATGGTCGTGTTCTTGGAACACAAACTCATAATTTACCTTACTTAGTCCAGGCATCAGGACATTAAACTCTCTGTGTGTGTGTGTGTGTGTTCTTTGATGTTATTCATATTTTCATGGGGCTCTAAGTTCTCTTCTTGTCCACCCTACCCCCATTTTTTATATGGATTGTCTAATTATTTTTATAATTTTTAAGAATCGTGACATTAAATTGTGAAATATCCTTCTATGGGTTGTCTGTGTTAGAGTTCATCTCCCAATTCCTACCTTATTTATTCCTTTCCTAAGTTCTATATAGGATACCTTATCATCATATTGATCTAATAATTATAACCATAAACTATGTTCAACTCTTTATGAGGCAAGATTCGCTATCATTAAGATATCCATTCACATAAGGTTTTCTTATCCCTAGCTAAAAAGACTTCATCACCCTTTTTTCAAAGTTGTATGGATTTTAAATCTAGCACCCATGGTCTAAAATATATAGCCTTAAACTATATAATTTCAAGGGATCATACCATCCCCCCTAAAGCATGATAAAATTCTATTCCCACTGTATTTAATTTGTATAGTGCTCATGTTTGGCTAGAAATCAGACTATTGCACATGCCATTGCACCTGCATCAATATGAACCAAAAATATTCATATTTCAAAGAAGTTTCTCCATTATATTCTTTTATATCTTCTTGACCATATTCCTTCCTCTTTATTACCTATATTGGGAATCTTGATTTTAAATCCCCATTAATATTACACTTCCAAATGGACTCAAATAAAATTTTATTATGATTGTCAATATCCACCTCTAACTCTTTTATAGGTTACACATCCTAGATAAATATTTCAAGGCAATAACATTACTGATTCTTTGCTTTTGATGTGACCAGGGGTCAATAATTAATTTCTACCCTCTTCCATACATATTTGATACTTTAATAATGGAACTCTCTCTTTAAAAATGAAAAACAATAATCCTAAACTTATCTATCACTCCCCATCATGATTCAAACCTTATAGGTCCTTATTTACCAATCTTAAAGATTTTTCTGTTTGAGAAGTTACAAAACTCTTGGTGTTACACCCTCATACAATTTTGAATATTGGAATAGTGAATTAGTATTTTTTCATTATACCCAACTCATTTCCTTATCTTAATGGGGTTCCTTAGTGGTCTTTGAAATATTCCAATTTTAACCCAATGATCCATATTTAACACACTTTGGTGGCATGAATAATATTCCATTTCACTTTATTTATCACATCAAGAATTATTCGTGTAATATTATGATTTTTAGTTTGTAATTTCTCTAGAATGATTGAGATACACCAAATTCCAATATAGGGAAACCCATTTCATTATAATAACAAGAAATTAAATTCCACTACCCCTATAACTCACATTGTATAATATTAAGCTACATGATCATTGTCCATTATGTATGAACTTGATGTATTTGGTACATTAGCAATCACATAACATAAAATTAAATGATACAATGGTCCTCATATAAGAGGAAATATCCTTAGATAAGGCTTTGGTCTAAAATCATTCTCATATTTTGGTGTCTTTCACCTATCACTCCACCCTCTAGAACTGCATCTGTCTTAATTCTTCTTTACAAGATACATTACAACATGCATATTCTTTATCTCTAACTCAATAAAAAGTTTGATCATTATTCCCTTTTTCAAAGTGAATATACTCTTAATGAGTCATATAAATTTTGGATTCATCACACTTTTCTAAGAATGGAATCCTACATATTATCCCCCTTTTGTGTATGAGTAATATATAAAAGAAATATATACCACTAATAAATATGTTAGGAATGATTATAATCTCATGGGATAATAAATGAAATTATTATCTCTTAGCTTGGTCCTAACCAAAAATCTCTTATTACCCTTACCTTTTCTTTGGGTACCCTCAGGTTCCTCATTTACCCTTCTAGCACTGAGATGACATTTTATCTAAAGATAATGTTTAAGATATAAAAACATGAACTCTATAACCTCTTTATCCATATATCATTCCTTTAAAAAAATTCCACCCATATTAGGTATTTGTCTATATTAGCATTGAGAACTCAATTCATGATAGGTTTTTATTTTCATTTTATATATGTATGAATATTTCACATGGACCCCACATCATGATCATAAAAAAATGTGCATCTATGCCCAATAATATCTATTTTATCATTCGGATCCTATTTCCCAACGGATATACTATAATTTTTTTATATAGATAATTTATATTCCACAATCCATGTTGCATAGCCCTAAATGAAAATAACTAATAGAAATTCCTGGTTTAAGATCCATTAACTAAACCTATGACCATCCCACTAGTCAAAGTTGTAGGACCATAAATTTAATCACCCTAAGACTCTATGTTATTAATTCTTAAATAAATATCTCTTATTTACTAAAATATATAATAAAAATTATGCAACCTCAAATATCACATAAATATCTTCCCCAAATCATAATAAAACCATGTTCTCATTTCTCTCACAAGTTTGTTATTTGAAACTATTTATAATTATAAAATATTTCATGACCTCAATGAATTTAGGGAAGCTATGTAAATACTCTTGATATATAATTTTGTAAACCTGATAGTTCCTAAAATATTATTAATTATTACTATTTCATGAAAATATACCTTGTATTCCTTCATTTGTTTATAAATCCATATTCATTTACAAATATACTCCCCTATGATGTTGGCACAATGTCATAGTCTCAGCCTCTCTCCTACCTTGGGTACACATACTAAAGGAATTACTATCAATATTTCCAAACAAACTCCCCTATGATGATGGAAAAGTGAACCAGTATTATCCTTCCTCCCATATAGGATACAAATCCCAGAGGAATCACTCTTGACCCTTCCAAAAAAACTCTCATGTGATGATTAAACAATTCCCCTCAAGCTGCCTCCCAACTAGGTATTATTTACTATAGGAATCATCATGTACAAACAGTTATATAACCCATGTTTCTAAGTTTTTCAGTGGTAATCTATATTATATATTTCATTTCCATAAATTTGTTAAAATACTCAATGTTACAACTTCCCCCTTTCCAACATCCCTTTTTAAAGTGGAATTATAGCACCCTTGGTGTTTCTCCCCCAATGAATCCATGAATATATGAAGGGAGAATCAAGATTTTTAATTTCACTAACTTTATTTCTTTCATATTTTCATATTTCCCATTGTTCATACATTAAAATTTTTTCCCCAACCCTTCCGCCCATGTTATACACTCTCATATAATATGAATGATCTTCTTTTTATCTCTTATTTATCACATTGAGTATGAATCATGTTGGAAAATTTTTTACAGTTTATTTATTCTCTAAAACAATTAGGATGTAATAAGTTCAACATAAGGGTTTAAAACAAGTTTTAATTTTTTTACTTGTAAAAAATTCTTATGGTTCGTCCACATTTCATATTATCTTTTACAATAAAAAATTGGACAACTATTTTTCCTTTGTTATCAATATACTAAACTTTTCCATCCTTCTCTGAGGGGTTTTAGAAACTTTATAAATCCTAGACAACTCTTACATCCCTTCCTCAACTTATTGGAACACCTCAACAACCGACATCTAGGACCTAACCTACTTATCCCTATATTCAGTTATTTAGAATGAATTTTTGGTCAGTATATATTCAACTTCAGACAAATATTTCCTTAACTCTATAGCATCCTCCACCTATATCTAGGTGAGGGAATGTAGTCAATGCCCCTATAATACCTATTTAGCAATGTCATGTTTAAAAAGTTGAATATACTCCATATCTTGAGCCACAGGCATGACCTTGGTGGTATTGGAAAATTATGCCTCTAAAATTTATCACTTGGATGGGAAGTTATGATCCATCATGTGAAGTTCATAGCATTCAACCCCACCAACCCTTAGGATCACTATCCAATAGTGTATGCTTTCCATTTGTCTCCCCTTCAAACCCAATAGTTTCAGGGATATGAGGCCTCTAATGTACTTGGACAACCGCCTTTGGATAAATTAGTCGTATTCAACTAAATTTATCCCCATGTTGTACTCATATTTATGGGAAGGATCATATGAAAAAAACATCTTGGGTAGGGGATATGAACCCCCAAATTTAGGGAATATCCTTTATGATCTTGTCTCTAATGTTTGTGGTGGGATTGAGTCACCATTTACCTCCCCCATAGGCAGTGGCTCCACCTCTAGTGTCACAATAGGTTCTTCATGAATATCCTGTGCCTCTAAGTCATTACACATACCAATTTTCTAAATGGAACTCCATTAAAATCATTTGATGATTTAGGATCCTATTATGGCCCCTTTATCTTCAGTTTTGTGATATTTTTCTCTAAGTTCATCACAAATGAACTCTTACTATCCATTGGGATATACCTCTAAAAGATGTACTGGAAGAAGAAACCGGATATTAATTTTGGCTATGAAAATATTAAATTTAAGAAGAAGGTATAGGATGGAGTCTTACATACAGTGTATTGTGAAATGAGATAAATTTTCATTGGAATGATTAAATTCTTTTATATCTCACTATGGTCACCTACATCACCCACCAAAAGGTTTAGGTAAGAATAAATAGAGAGGGAATTTATCACTTTTTGCAGCAATGTGTTAGAAAGTTACTCAAAAACTACTATAAGAGGATCATTAAGCTAAATAAAAAACATTACAATGGATAAATAAAACATGATAATATAGACTATAAAATTTATAAAAGGAAAAAAAAGAGAGTTATATTTTACCTTGGGAGATATATGAAATATTGGTTAATAGATTCTTTAGACACCGTACTTCATCACTAGAGAGATATGCTTCTACAAATTCCAGAGGATGCATCCCATAAACCACTAAAAATATTAGGGAATTAGGTGATACTTCTACCACTTCCTACTCAATTTGGTTATACTTGCATCTCCTCCTAATTTTATGATCCAAACTATGTTCTAAATCCTCTGTGCTACTCAAATATTATACAAGTAAAAAATAGGATTCACTTCCACTTATAATTAAGTTATGCCTTAATAGTTAAAGGTTTCAATAATTATTGTGTATATTTATATTTCTCTTGAATCCTCAGCTATAACAACCTCCTAAACTGAATCCTCATTTATAACAACCTCCTAAATATAATCCTTAGTATGTGGGGTCACCTCACCCCCTGTGTAAATCTTTTTCATGCATGAATCACTTCCACATAACTATTTATCACTAGACACCATCAGATCTATATCCCCAATCGACACTATACCTTCTTGGCCCTCACCTGGTTTCATAATGATCATTGTGAACACTTTGTTGGTTATTAAATCACTCTCACTATAATAGAATACAAGAACCTTCAGTCCTGAACATATATAGTAAGTATCCCTTGAGGAACTATGAGTGTGATCCATGAGTTCCCATGGTTTTGAAATTTATCTGACCTATTTGGAGCGTCCCCCATAACCATCTTTATGAGTAGTGTGGTTTTATCATGTAATGGTCCTTTAATGTTCCAAAAAATAATGTTTTATCTAGTATATCTATAATTCAACATAGATACTTCCCTTAAGCCAAACTAAATTTATATTAAATGGTACTGTATTATTTTCCTCACTACCAAACCTGCTTCTTGGGGATCCCTTGATTAGTAGGTATACTCATCCATAAGGTCTCCCCTTGATGACCTCAAAGAGTCCTCATAGCCCCCAACCCCCAAAAACCTATTCTAATATTGCAGGATCCCTATGTGTGGTCCAATGTATCTCTCTGATAATGGAACATCCTTCATCCAACATCCACCAAGTATCCTATGAATTTTTCCAAATCATCAGTTATCTTAGAATTTCATGAGGATACACTCACATCCAACATCACTCATAATCTTAGAGAATGGTAATATGGGAATAAATCACTAACAAATTGATCCTTTCATTGAATATTTCATGATATTGAATTCACAAAAAAAATTGAAAACCATGGGGTGGTGTTCAAGAAGAACTTTGGTGTTCACCCTTGGAGTTATTCACTAGAGGTGGTATGATTAATATGCGAATCCATATGGATTGTATAGTTCAAATATGATTTTATTTATTATTGTGTGTGTCCAACAACCCACCTATAAGGGAACCAAGAATTGCTTATTCTTAATGTTACCTTTACAGTCATCCATAATATGTTTTTTTAGTGTTCTAAAAGGGATAAAAATGAACAACTCATGTGACCTAGTCATGTCAATTAGCCCAGTCCTCTCAATATTTAGAGGCCACACACCAAAAATGTTAATTAGTGCTATCTTGAGGTTGATGATAGAGAGGGTGATAAAATTTGGGTATCCATTCCCCCCAATGTGCAAAAATAACCGCCCATAAAATAATTACAATTGTCCTTAGATGAATAGAGGATTTTTTTCTCTTCAAATGTACTTCAGATTAAGGTAGTGTTTATCTAGTACAAGTATGTATATATTGATAAGATTCCTATATACTAGAAGTTCTACCATAATAAATGTTCATAACCTCACTCTCATATGGTAATATTCAATTAGAAGCATCCATATTCTCCAGAAGGCCACCAGAAATGCTAGTAGTCTCATCTCAATGGGTATTCATTCACATTAAAACCACATTCTGTATATTGGATCGAATCTGAAAGGATCTAGTATGACTTAAGCTTACTCACGTTTGTGTTCCCTAAAAATCCTTCGATCTCCCCCAGCATCTATCCTTGATGGATGTTGAGTAATATTTGGAACCAAGTCATGAAAATGAAATCTAGGTAATAGATTGTGTCTTTCTATTATACATTACACAACATCCCAAGAAGTTCATTATATAATAAATGGAGCATCTTTGAGTCTTCACAAGTGTTACTATCTAGTATAAATTCATCATAAATCCCACTAAATATGTGAATCCCTTATATCATGATGAAACCACAATGAATGATTTGATCCTCACCATGATGAGGTTGGATAGTTTTGATTTTTATAAATAACATACACAACAATTTTGGAATGGTTTCAAGATGATGGTCCACATGAATATGTGAAGTACACACTACCTTGTATATCCTGACTCCAAGAAGTAGATCTCTAAACTCATATCACGTATAGAATACCATATAGTCCATGCCCACTCATCCATGAAATATACCCTAGGAATGTATTCCATTCATCTATCAAGCTTGGGAAGTTATCTACTACACTATACAGATAGATGTTGGAATACAATTGAAGAGATGTTTCAGCAACAAAATTGTCACCATTGTTCTCATTTGTCTAATTCTAGAACATGTATGTCAGTATAAAGTTTTATTCCCTTAAAAAATTACTAGAAAAAAAATTACATAAAATTAGTCCAAGTTAGCTCATAAACTAATGACTCATGGTGTAGAATTTGGAATCTCAGATGATGAAATCATCCTAAAGACCAAACCCATACATAAATTGTTTGTTACACAAATGTGTCCCCTTTATTCCTATATAATCTAGTCCATAACAGCTACTCTTGTAGATAAACACATTTTCATAACTGGGTTCTAGGTTTATATACCATATCCTAATTCTAAGAAACATTAGCATAAGTTTTATGAAAATTAATTAAATTAATTCTTGAAAAATCATCTACGTTTTTTTGCACAAGTATCCTTGTGAATATCTTATTTTCCCCAGTTTTAGCATAGTGATTGTTGATGTGTTCTTCAACCATGTTTACGAAACTAAATAACATTTGTGTAACTGATGGGTAGCATGAAATAAATTAATTACAATGATAATAATTCATGATAGACCATAGTTATATGAAAAGATATAAATCTCTCAATTTCCAAAAAATCTCATAAACCCCTCTATGGTCCCCATCTTTATTTATAAAAAATTGGTGACCTGAGTTTCCAAAAACCTAGAGGGTAAAATTCCTTCAATCCATTATTTCCCCTATAATTTCATACTCCTCTTCCCCATTATAACCCATTCTGATGGGGGTATTTTCTTATGTTTAAAAACACACCCCCAAAGGATCTAGGAGGAATTCTATCCAAGAGATTAATTTTTATGGTAAAGAAAATTTCATCATGCAACTCGATTTACATGGGCCCATAAAAATAAGTTTCATTCAAGTCAAAAATTGAATGATAATGTAAATATTTCCTGACATAGTCACTTATGTGATCCGAATTCCTATAAATATAACTTATCTTTTCATTTGAAATGTTAAAACATTGGACTTTAGATTTTGTGAAATCATAAGCTCTTATCTCCTATAACCTCATCTTTATTGCATCATGAAATGAAAAAAAACATACATTGACTCTTGAAGATTATTATCTTATGAGAATAATCTTTCCTAATCCCTTTAATTCATTTTCTTTCACTCAAGAATATTTTTCACAAATCACTATAATGAAGAACACACTTCATGTAAATTTTTAAAGCTTCATGAAATTCATGGTTTTATATAACACCCATATTGTGTGAAACCCATACCTCGGTAACTAATTAAATAATTCTCTAAAAAATTCAATTCCATGATTATTGATGGATAATTGGGACCACATCTTACAAATATAGATTAATTTTTAAAAAATGTACATACAATATCAATTTTGAAAGCCTTTAGATCTGAACCCTTTATAGAAAGTTTTAGAGATGTAAAATCCATGGTTTTTTCCCATGAACAAGTCTAGAGGACTAATTTATAATCCATGCATTATTTCGTTATTTAATACCATTCATGACAAAAGTATCCTTAATGTATGATGTTAAAATTCATGGAAATGTCCTATAACATTAACTTAATGATTATATCTCATAATGCATAGGTTTTGATTCAAAATCCAATGAGATATATTGGAAACCTCCATGTGGTTCAATCCAAACACCCCCAATAACTTTATCACCCCATATCCAATTTGAGAGATGATAAATCCAAAACCCAATAACATTTATTAGAAGAAACTATTCTTCCCAAAGTTTCTACCTATGAGTCTTTATTCCCTAGAGTGATTCGAGATAAATATAAACCTTGAGTCCCCCTCCCCCATCACACTCTAATCCATTAGTGTCCTCCACGAGACACTAAACCATAAGTGTTCCCATGTTACTCTATGACATGAGTTTCCTCAACCAATATTTAAACAATGAGGTCTACAGTAGTCATTAAATCATCAACTTACATGTCTGATGATCATTATAGGTTCAATAACCCCTATGTGATGATCATGAAAAAAACATTTCTTTTATTATGTGATCATATTAAGATTCCTTCCTTTCTTGATCATAGGATGGAACCCTTTACTACAGTACCAGGAACCCATCCTTCTATATGTGATTGGAATAGGATTCATTTTTTGATCAGAATAGTATAAATTTGGAGAATAAATTAAGATACCTTATATGATGAGTATAAGTTCTTTGTGTGATGAGTACTATATGCCTCCAATGAAGATCATCAGATGCATCATTTGAGAAGACTGATATTCCCAATTTGATTAACATGGGATGACTTAGGTTCAGATTCTAAGATGTATTATGTGATAAGATTTAGATTACCTCATGTCATAACATGAGGAAGATAAAACATCTAGATTCCAAGAATTCATAATATACTCACTATCTATAATTGATGGTGTTAACACTACTAAATAAGCAGGTGATATGATTAAATGATGTCCAGAATGAGATAAAAAATGGAATTGGATTCAATAGGATCACTTAAATATATAAGGGAGTCTTGGAATAGGAAACAAACTCCTCATAAGTAAGTTCTGACATCCCATCCTTTTATTCCAATCAAGGTGATATCATCATAACCTGGGTGATAATAGTCCTCTCTCCTTTGGAAGGAAAGAATGTGAGACCTAGACCATGATGATTCTAGTGCAATATGATGTATTAGTCCCCACAAAATGAAATAGAATATATTAAACTTTTGAGATATAAAATATTGAGTAAAATTATTCTCATCTCGTAGGGATATGATATATAATACAGATGCATAAATTATTCTAGGAGTAATTCCTTGTGAAATATAATACTCTCATCAATTGTATCCATGTCCCTCAAGGCATATGAAAACATTTGTATTATTTTCCTTAATCATTGTATGGTTATGTGAAATTGATGATGATATTGTTCTTTTTTCAGAAATAGGGTCCACAATTCATGAGACATGTGAAGATACTACTAATCATTACACTAATTAGGGTCAAAGCCTCGAGAATTATTATTAATCACTATATTACTCAAGGTAATGAACTATAATATGGATACATTATATTTGGGACTACAGTCTAAAAAATATAACCATTGATGATTATCCTTTGAGATATGATATTCAATTCTGACGTTTATAAGTTATAATTATTCTTATTCCCACAAAAGGTTGTGATTCATGAGACATGTACATGATGTTGAAACGTTAAGAATACCTTTATATAGAGGATATCAAGTTTAAATATGATTTTTTTTAATTATTTGATATATTATTCTTTTCATATACCCTAGTGTGGATAGGCTATGACATTGTATTATTTAAAATAAGGTGTAATACAATAATCAGTTTATGGAATTTCATTTCAAAACTATTCAAAAACCGAGTATGGAAGTACCAAAATCATTCCATGAAAATTTTATTATTGAAAAATAAAAATATATGAAGAAGATATAGATTTTCATGATAATTTAACTACCTAAAAAATCATTTACATCATAAAACAATGTGTTCTAGGCATGAAAATGGGGAAAGAATAACCACAAGTCTACCAACAATACAACCCATAAGAAACAAATTTGTTCCACAACAATTTGTCTTTAACCATTACAAGATGAAACACCAAAAACATAAACCCAAAAACACCATATCCTACAGCATAAATAAGTTATGTGATACAATGAAACCAATATACTTCAACTCAAATATAGTATCAACTCACTGAGCACAAAAAATTACACATTGTATTAAATAGAATCCTTACTCACTAGGATATATGAATCCTAAAAAACCTACATTACAACATATAATAACCACAATTTCATTAAAGACATATTCTCAAATAAGGCATTCCATATCCACCTAAAACTCTATAACAACAGTGGATCTAAAGATGATGCTTAGCCAAAAAAAATAGACCAAACAGAAAATAATTCATTTATAAGAAGTAAAATATTTAACATTCTCATCATCATAATAATGTTTGATTGAATCAATCATAAAAAACTAAAAAACAATTTCCATGATCTCTTTCCTCTTCATATGTTTAATGAATACAGACATGAGGTTACTTATAAATAGAATATATTTTTATCATATTTTTTATGATGAAAGTAATCCATTATTTTTTATAATTATTATGTTGACAAAAAAGTAAAAACCATCATTATAAAAAATAATTTTACCTTTTGTAAGTGTATAATTGTTTTTAATTTTATCCCACCATGAGAAATTTAGTCCAAAAAAATTTCTCTAAGTGTCTTACCTCATAATATTTAAGGTAATACATCTATTATTAATCTCAATAATAGGTACATCTATCCATCTACACAAAAATTATATTAGATTAAATTTACAAGTCAATATCATCATGTATTTCAGAGGGAGCATTGAAGTTAATCATACTTCACCACTTTTACTTTAGAGTATGAGGGATTTTCCCTCCACCAATTTGTTTTCCTAAAATAAAAGATGAACCCACCTCTATTCTATTAGCTTCCACAGTCTTTTTAGAAGAAAAATATTTATATAAATTTATTATATATTCTTCCAATTTAAAATTATCATGACTTTGTTGGGCATCTATTTCATTGGAATAATTATCTTCTATGAACTTCACATTCACTAGACTGTCATTCTACTTCGTCTTTTGAGTTCTCATTTTTATGGTAATCCTTAGACTCATGTAATTTTATATAGAAATATAAAAATAATGTAAAGTAAAAATTGGAATTTAAATTTCCAATATAATGAAAATGAAAATAAAAAAGATGCAATTCTTCATATTCAATCCATTGAAAACTATAATCATCATTTGTAAAAAGGATCATCTTATCCATGATAGTAAATTTTATGTCAACTTCCATTGATGATTACGTATAATGATTAAAATATAGAAACTTCAATTTCTCTTTCCATTTTAATTGGGAACACCAATTGATAATGTAATTAACGGGTTTCTAGGTATCCAATGACACTTGATCAAGGATATATAAGTAAATAGAAACCTCAAATAAAAAGAACAACTATATTTACAAAACCTGAAACAATTTATTAATATAAATTAAGAAACTATAATTTTACATTAGACAGATAGTGTCCACCACTACTATACTCAATCACTAACTTGATAAAGTTCACTCAAAGGTATAAATTGAACACTATTATCTAGGGTGTATCCATGGGATAATCTGAATCACACAACACTCGGGTGGTATTCTCCTTCATCATGATATACTAGTACTTATTACAGAAAGGAATGAGTGGTAAGAGAGCTTTAAAAATGAGAGAATTGGAATTTTCTTACTCAAGCATCGCAACAAATCAATCTTAGTTGGAATGGACCCTTATATATCCCTCAAGATATTATTGATTATTCATGTATGAACTAATATGTTTATAATGTATGATTTAATGATATGTGGTTACAAGTCTAGTATACTTTTTCTAATCATTATCATATAAGTTTTATCTTATTAAATGTTTTCATTTTATTATAGATTACATAGAAGATTCCAAAATTATATTGGTTATCATTCAGATATCGAAAGAATCATAGGATGTTGGTAAGAATATTATAATATGGTTCTTGAAATATTATAACCAGAAAATATACACCTTTTATACACTATTAATAGTTGAGATATATTCATGATATCACATATCATGACTTATGATATACATGTATCATACCATATGATATTTCTCAATATATATCTTATTTTATAGGATTTAGGGCATATATTTTTCAATATTACACCTATACTAAAAACAAATAAACTATTTTTTATTTCATGTTATATTCAATCATATCAAAAAAAATTTAAAACAAACGAAAAAATCCATTTAGATATTTTCAAAAAACCTTTTGTAATTTTATCATTAACTTCACCTAGTATCACGTCATATGAAATAACTTGTGAATACCCATCAAAAATATAATTGGATAAAATACAAAAAATAATATAGAATCTGTCTATATGAAAAATAAAACCCCATTCAATCAACTATAATGAGGGACCTCAGGGCCCATTATAGCGTTGATAGCAGATAATAATTCCTAAATTCATAAATGTAAGAAAATAGATTCCTCTATAAATGAATTAGTGATACTCTATATGAAAAGGGATCTAATGTGATATATACCAAACACATGAATCTCTATATATGTTTCAAATAACTATATCATATACAATAATTAATTTTTAAATGATCTCATTGTCAACGAAATCAAGAAATCACATGACATAGAATATGTCAACCTCATATAGCTACTTATACATTCTAAATTCTCTTAGTATAGACTGATTTGGTTGACCAATACATCACATTTCATTCATTATTACGAATAAGAACATAGCATTCCTATTATATGACAGATAAGCGCAATACATGTATCTTCTAGTTATGGTGGTAAACTCATATAACCTATATAAATCGAGGAACCAATTCTTAATCACTATTGTAAAAGATGATATTTTTGGTCATTTTTCACGGTGTTTATATATTAAAACTCTAAAATATTAAAAATACACTACCCCTCAAGTTATTAGTGATAGTTTATATAAAAATTTCACTAATTATTTATTAAAAGTGATTTTTTAAAAAACACCCACTAAATTAATGTTTATTGATGGTTTCTAATAACTACCACTAATAAAGCCCTAAATTCATAGTCACAACACACTCTTTATCCCTACCATAATTCACAGTGCAATCATGCCCACCCCAATCCACTCTCCTATATATGACAACATGCTCCCCTCCCCTTGATTATGATACCCTACCCTCCCCAAAATAATATCCCTAGCATCTCCCTCCCCTCCCCTTGATCCCACCCCCACTCATGATAATGCTCCCTCCTCCCCTCAATCCATCCTTATCATATAGATTTTAATTATATATATTTTTATTTAATTTCTATATAGATATAAGTTATCAATTAATTATATGACAACCTTTTTTTATACTTCTAGTTATGTATACAAAAAACTAAAAAATCATGTTTGGTGATATTGAGTCCATTAATATGAATCATCATATCATGTTTTATATTTTTGTTTTATGAGAATGTCATATAAGTTTGTATTGGTGTGTTATGCTAGTTTCAACTACTCATGTACACTATTAGTTGCTTATATATTCACTCACTAATTTTTTGAATCATTTTTATTAATGTATATTTGAAATTATATTAGTATATGATCATCATTTATTTTTTTGTGAAACTTAATAAAACAAAATTTTACACAATAAGATCTATATTTTATTTATTCATGTTCTTTTATGGTTTTTTTTTCAATGATATAATTGAATCTAAAATTGAAGTTTAATTTTTTGTACCTAATATTTTATATTATACACATTATTTTTTAAAGTGATTATATACCATGATTAATATTTCAATATAAAATCAATTATCCAAGTTTGTTAATTTACTTTAAATAATGTCTAAATCATTAATATTCTACCTTTTTCATTGATTTTTATGAATTTTATGATTGTGTGTAAACTATTTGGTGTGGTGGTGGGATTATGTCATGACTAAATACACTTATTTAGTCTCACATATATTTTTTTTGTTTCTTATAGATATTTAACATAAAGTTAATTATAGTTTAAATAATATAATGATATTTTATTTATATTATTACTTTTATAAGGGTGTATATTAATTATATGTTATATTTAAAACATGATTTCATTTAAAAAATATGTGGTATGTTTTTTAAAATTATTTTTTAACGGTACATAAATAGATAAAGGCTAATTACTTTACCATAAAATACACCTCAATATCAAAAAGGGTTGGAGCCTTTTTTATATTTTTATATTGAGAATTAATTTATTGAGGGAAGAATTAAAGTTACATGACCAACTTGAAATTTTATACAATGGTTGAAAAGAGATTATGTTTATAAACATTTTATATTAAAACATTTTCCTATTAGATATGGGAGATGGATTTATCATGGTGAATTGAACATTATAAAAATTTCGATTTTTTGAACATCAAAATCATTAAGCTACTACCCTGGTAGTAAATAATTAAATTAAAAACATAGTTACTGAATCCTCAGGCATAAAATCACAACAAGATAAATATAATAACATGTTAGTAGATTCTAATTTTGATTTTGTAGATATTGTTACAAGGGAAAACTAACTGATCAATCAAATGAGTTTTATGAACATGTAGAATATGGAAAAAAATAGACACATGAGGGTGTGAAAAATATTCAATAATTTACTTTATACTGAAATTTTATCAAATTATGCTTTTATATGGAATTACAGATGATTATATTTCTATGATATTAGATTTATTATATGAAGATTTGTTCTAATGTTGTGATCTAAAAATAATTTTATAAGAAGATGAAAGATATTAACATTTTTTTATCTCAATAATATGAAGATACATGCAAGTAAAAATGATTATACATTATATTCGGAATAATATTCATATATAGAAGAGTGTAAATGATTTCATACATATTATTAAAAATAAATGAATAATGATGTAAGGAGGAATAGATGTGCTAGTACAAAGAATTAGAGAAATAAAACTTCTATAAAGGTTTGAAGTTACTTTCCTTTGACAACTAGGTTACAATGATTATTCACATCATCTAAAATGACATAGAAGATGATGTGGAATTATATTAAAAATAATAGTGATGGTTTTATGAATCATCCAAGAGATTCATTATCATGGAAATATTTTTATTCCTTAGATCCAAATTTCTCTTCAAACCCTAGTAATTTGTGTTTGGGATCAGCTACTAATGTATTTAATATTTTTTTGGAATTTAATTACCAATAATAAAATAAGGAAAGTTATTTTTATCCCTTATAAAAATTCTGTGTATGTGTATGCAAAAATACTTTGATTATTATTTTCATGATTATTCAAGAAAATATTAATTGGAACTGATATAAATGTATTACTTTATCCTCTTATAAATAAATTGAAATAGTTATGGTAAAATAGTATCAATAAATATGATGTCTTAATTAATAAGGTTTTTATATTCCTGCTGCACTCAGGTGAACCTCAATGAATTTTCAAGATTAGGTAATTAATCTAGATGTAAGACTCACACTAGCCTATCACATCCATTTTGTAACACCTCAATATTTTTGGAAATGTTTTAAAATAAATATAATTTTATCGATATATTGTGTTGTACGAAATACTGAGTTTAAACAAACCATGATATACTATTAAATTACAATTATATTTGATCCATTGGATTAGTGAGTATGAATAGGACTAAACTATGATAAATTTATTCATACATTAGTAAAAATTAATTCTTTTTATATAAGGCCCCAGACTTAAACATTATATATTCAACTACTATTTGAACTAGAATTCATATTTGAGGATATTTTCAGTTTAGTGTTTGTAAGAATTAGGAAATAATCTTACAAAGTAAACTCATATATTACAAGTGGACACTAATACATGGTATACAATTTTTTCACCAAATAAAATATTCTAAAATAAAACTTGGTTTATTTATAACATCTCAATTCCCATCTTGTCATCATCCTTGTCCCTACTCATCCTTTAACCCTGTAAAAAATAATTTTAAAACTTGTGGTGAGAACAAAAGCTAATTAAAGGACATAAAAATAACTAAAACCATTAATTGAGTGAAAAACATGAAAAATTATATAAAGAATGAAATAAAACATTTTTCATGAATAAAACATATATGTTTTTCTCAAATAAAATAATTAAAACTAATAGAAATCAATGAAATCTCCTTTATGTTTCTTAGATAATAATATACATAAAACCCTTTCAAACCCCTTTCAATTAGAATTACTATAATTCCAAATTCCAATAATTAATATTACTGAATTAATTATAGATATTTAATGGGAATAACCCTTCATATACTCTATATTGGGCTCACCTGTGAGCTATAATGAGGGAAATCCCTTCATATAAGATAAATTGGGATCACCTGTGAGCTATAATGGGGATCATCCCTTTGTATAAGTTGCATAGGGCTCACTTGTGAGCTATAACGGGGATCAACGCTTCATAAAATCTATATATGGATCACCTATTTTATATAATTCTCAGTAAACTTTTCATGTATAAAAATATTTCATCATAAAACCCTTTGAAAAACTTTTTTAATCCCATATAAAAAATACTTTTGTATAAAAATACCCTTTAATTTTAAGAAACCATTTTCAATACAAACAACCCAAAAAGAATGAAATGGTTTTTTTAATTTAATAATGTAATCTTGAAAAGGAAATTGTAAATTAAATAATATTCAAGTTAGTGGAAAATATTTTGTCACTATGTACATTAAAAATAAAGCATACCTTTTTTCATTTTTTAAAATGTTCCTTCTAAAACACTTAAAGAGATTAATTTTCAAAACATTTCAATGAAACTTAAAAAATATATAAATAATTTCCTTTATAATCCTTTAATATCAATATAAAACATATCTAAAATAATATCACGAATGGTAACTTGTATAAAGTTACTTGATAATAAAATCTTTAAACATTCAAGGTGTCTCGTACCTCTTTGAACATTTAAATAATAATATAAATCAAATAATATATTTATAATAACATTAAATTATATGAGTATAGATAAAATATATATATATAAATATTAAATTTCATATTAGATCTATATACACCTTATAAAAGAATAAAGGTTCATAACATCAAGATATGCTTCAATAAAAGGTGATTGAGATAAAATCCCTTACAAATATCATAATATGGATGTGAAAATTAATCAAATGAAATGAATATATTTATATTTTTTAAATAAAAATAAAAAAAATTAAATAAAAAATAATATATTCAAAATTTATTCCACATATAAGATTAGAATGACATAATCAAGAAGTATAAGTTTCACCCAAAGAACAGAAATTGGGTTAAGAATTGTTTATACCTTATGTCTTGAATCAATTCATACTCATAAAAACCTCACGTATAATAAGTATAAGTATATTATTAATAAATCTTATAAACATATTCATATTTATAATAAAATATATTATTTACCTAATACATTATACTACTCTTTTATTAATTACTCTATGTTTATGTTACGTTTTAGGTGATATTTTATTTGTTAATCATACATGTTTTGACTTATTATTAATGATTATCGAGATTTACATGATTATAGAATATAAAACATGGTATAAATATATTATATATTTAATATACAAGTATTTATAATAATATTTAAATATAAAATAAAAACAATGTTCATGGAGATGGTAGGTCATATGTATGCATGAACGTTATTTTCATTTTCCTCTCATATTGAAAGAATGAAATCAAATTAAATCTATGTAAATATGTATATATTTAATATTATTATTTTCAAATTAATAATTCATGTATATCATATTTTTTTACTAAATCAATCCTTTATACATTCCTTGTGATTTGTGAATTAATCACATTGCTTTGAGTAGGAGGTAGTCCACACGTCCACAAATGAAGTTATCGTATATCCAAAATATTAAAAGCTAGAAGGTATGTTTAATATAAAATTTAAATAATATGAAATAGGTTATAATATAAATATTAGAATATTATTTAACCATAAAATTTTTTTAAGAACATCCACAGAGTCAGTAATAGAAAAAGAATAAAAACATTATTCATGGAGGCGATTAACTGACATAACTTGGACAACAATTTTGTTTCATTGAATAAGAGGAGGTGATAAATACGATGGATATGAGATATCCCATTAGAAACATAAAAAACAAGTATATACATAAATCTATAGTTATAATTCATTGATCAATAAAGGAGGCGAGGATAAAAGATAAAAGAAAATGAAATTAAGATAGGTACTTTGGTAAAATTACCTATTATATATCACCTCTTTGAGAGATCCTTAAGGACCATATATTTGGTATTTCAATGAAGACAGAATCACTTAGACATGTAGAGAAATATTATTATATTGTTTTCAGATATTTGAGGATCTAGAACGCTTTTTGGGTCGAAATGGGGAGGTGAGGCTGGCATTTATACTTGAGGATAGGTGGGTTAAAGTGACTAAATCATTGATTATTTTATATTTAAAGCTAAACACATTGAGGTGTCATTAATTTTAACTAATTTAAATTTAAATTATTGTTTTTTAGGCTGTTTAGGGTGAATTCACGCCATAAAAAACTTTTAAATATTATATTTTTTAGGTATTTTAAGCCTTAACCTTTTAACATTAACATGTTTCATTTTTTTCTGTACCGTAGTAAAAAATATTTTTACCATGGTAACATTTTTAGACCGAAAAATGAAATTGACCTTAAAAAAATATTTTGAAACTTATGGTTCCAAATATGGAATCCATTTTACCAAATTAAATTCATATAATAAGAAAAAATTTATTTAAAATTAATCCCACAGACACAACGAAAAAGTGGGTTTTTAAAGTGAGAAGTTCAAAAGTTCATAATGTTTTATATCTAATTTCAATGTAAAATTAATTAACATTACCTAAATTTATTGATTTATAATTTAACTAATAATTTAAAACGAATTTAAAATATAATTTAACTATATGAATTAATTGGACAAAAAAGTAGTTTTGAACTTATATTTTGTATTATTTTCTATTCACCCGAAAAATACCAAAAAATTACCATAACCTAATTCTTATGTTTTTATTTCGAATATGAGGTTTATTTTTTAATATATAAATTATAAAATTGTCTAAAATTATATTTAAAATGTAATCTCCATTAAAATGAGTTTGAACTTCCTTTTAAAAAAACTATATCTCTTTTTGCTTAAAATTAGATTTATTCTTATTATAATCTTGTAAAATCTTTTAGATAAATGTAAAAACATTTAATCAAAATATATAAAAATAATATAGTTATGTATATCCATTATATTTAATGAAACATCTAGGTGATGACTTCCACTTAAAATAGTGATATTAACATTATATTATGTTTTTGGTATAACACATTCTTCCATACAATGTATGACTTCATAGAAACTAATTGTTTTGTGTTGGGTACACTTTTGAACATAGAAACATAATTAAAGGTTAAATCACTATATAATTCATAAATATTAACAAATATTAAAAGTACTTATTCTATAATTACCCATGATGTTATATCTTTCCCCCTTTTGGAAATTGTGTCCTCTCAATTTTGAATTTGGGATAAAAAACAAGGGGTTTGAATTTTCAAAATATCCTTTATGGAAATCCTATATCATAAAAAGGATTAATTAAACTAAAAATTTAAAATAAATAAAGGGAAGTATGGAGGACACAAGATATAACACATATATAGGATCCATGTAGAAAAACATGGATATATAAGAGAAAACTAACCATTATGTTCAGATGGAGAGTGATAAAAAACATGATAACGAGAAATATAAAAATCACAAAACCATAAATATGTGATTGATTAAATTTTAATTGGTTTATTAGAAATAAAATTAAATGGAAAACATTTTTCATTTTGAAAATACTCTTCCTAGAGCTTTGGAATTCCTTTACTATTTATGAACACAAGGGCATGTACTTACGTAATATATTTCTATTTTATAAGAAATATTTCAAACACTTAATATTATAGAATTTAGATGTAAATTCAAAATAATAAATGTAATCATAATAGTTAACACAAACCCTAATTCTTATCAATACATTAAAACCAGTTTTCAAAAGTAAAGTCATACTTCCCATTAAATAAAAGCCTTATGTAAACATAAACAAAATAAATCCCAGAAAGGTCCTTAATAACTTATTATCACATCACTTAAAACCTCATAAGGTATTAATAAAATATTTAACTTATAGTTATACTTCAAAAAATACCAGCCTCTCTAGATCTTACATCACTTCACCAGATGTCTCGACATCAACTACAATAGTAGAAAAATATTTTCCCATACATTTTTGTTTTTGATCATAATGATTTCCACCCTGAGTAACATTCTAGGATAAAAATTTACATAATGCCAAACTCATTGCTGCTAAATCGTATTACTATAGAATTTTTATCTATTATATCATTTTTGGACTCTTCAGAATCCTTTTTTTATAGTCACAAAACTTGTGTCCAAACTTACCACATCAGTAACACTTTTCAGATCCTGACATAAATTCCCCAAAATTTATTTTAGCACACTTGGAACAAGTTTTAGACTTATATCTAGAATTCTTTGTTGGTTTCTTCTCCATTTACTACCACCTTGATAGTTTTTTACTCTTATCATCCCATGGTATGTAAGTTTCAGCAAAATCCATTTCAACTTTCTCAGCACAACAAACCACTTTCTCAAAACATTTAAATTCTCAAGAGGATAATGATATTCGTAGACTTCATTTCAATCTTGAGTAAAATATATTAATTTTATTTTCAATTACTTGAGTAAAAGATATAACATAACTGGATAATAATTTGATTTTTTGTTCATATTCGGCAACTAAATCATCACCCATTTACATTAATTCCAAGAATTGTTTCTCTATCCTAATCTGAACAACCTTAAGGAAATTTTTCTCAAGGAAAATATCCTTAAATGTTTCCCATTACATGTATTCAATATCATTTTTCTCTCTATTGTCCTTAAAAAATGACAACCAATGATTAACTTTACCATAAAAATGATAAATAGAAAGAGTTACCTTTTGAAGTTTTGAACATCCCAAGAAATCAAATATCTTCTGTAGGGCATAGATCCATCCTTCAGCTACCACTGGGTTAGATGATCAATTAAATGATGGGGATTTTTACTCATAAAATGTTCCACTAGTAACATATTCATATTTGGAGTATGTGTTCGATCTCATGCATGGATTGCACCCCTATTAATATTTTGTTTCAACTGATCCATCACAACAACAAACTGTTGAGTTCTAATTATTACTACCTCATGATGTTGATTTGGAATATTGTTTTCCTCTTGATGCCTTCCCAAATTAGATTTCTTATTTCCTCTATGGAAAATTTTCTAGAACCAACATAGTTTTTATGAAGCAATAATGTAATATTAAAAGGCTAAATCTTTTCAACTTAACCAAAAAGTAAAATATTTTAAGGGTATTCTATTAACACTATCCTAACCTCTAAAGTTTTCTAAACCATCCATTGATACCAAATATATGTCATATTCCTTAAACATTACATATTATAGTGTTTTTTGAAATAAAATTCACATTTCAGGATCTTTTTAGTTTATAAATTTAGAGAAATAGAAAAAACTCTTTTGAAAAAAATCATACCTAACAAGTGGACACTTATACTTAGTATCCAATTTTTTCACCAAATAAATAATTCTAAAATAAAAAATGTAATATTTAAAACATCTCAATTCCTATATAGTCCCCATAATTTTCCCTACTCATCCTTTAACCCTTTGAAAAAAAAATTTAAAATTAGGATGATCAGAAAAGCACAGTATGGTACATAAAAATAAATAAATCCATTATTCTAGTAAAAATATAAAACCAATATTTAATTAATTAAATGAAAAAAAATCATTAATAAAACAAATATTATTTCTCAAATTAAATCATTAAAACCAAGATAAATCAATTAAAACTTATTTATGTGTCTTAGAGAATCATATAAATAAAACCCTTTCAAAACCCTTTTAATTGGAGTAACCATATAGATGACTTCAAATATTTATTATTACCTAATGAATTTGAGATCTTTAATGGGGATAATCCTTTGTGTAATCTATATAGAGCTCACCTGTGAGATATAATGGGGCTGATCCCTTTTTATAAGCTATATCGGTCTCAATAGTGAGCTATAATGGGGCTCAACCCATCGTATAAGTTGTATCGGGCTCAATCATGAGATATAATGGGGCTCAAACCTTCACACAAGATATATACGCCTCACCCATTTCATATAATTCTTAAGAAACTTTTCATGTATAAACATATTTCATCATAAAACCCTTTGAAAAACTCTTTTAATCCCATATGAAAAACTCTTTTGTATAAAAATACCCTTTTCTTTTAAGAAACCATTTTCAATACCAAAAATCCAAAAATAATGAAAGATAGTTTTTAATTTAATAAAATAAGTAATCTTGAAAAGGAATATAGAAATTAAATAATAGTCACAGTGGCGCAAAATTCTTTTTTATCGTGTACATTAAAAATAAAACATTCTTTTTGACATTTTTTGGAACGTTCCTTATAAAACACTTAAAGAGATTACTTTGAAATTTTTTGAATGAAACTAATAAAAAATGACATAAAATATCTTTTATAATATTTTAATATCCATATAAATAAATAATTCAAATAATATCAAGAATATTAATATGGATAAATTTATTTGATAATAAAATCATTAACATTCATGTGTCAAATACCACTTTGAACATTTAAATCATAATCTACAAAAATAATAATACATTTACGAAAAAATTAAATAAGATTATTATATAAAAAATATTGATATTAAATTTCATGTTATATTTATATACAACTTATAAAATAACAAAGGTATATAACATCAAGATATTCCTCAATGAAATTGATTGAGACAAAATCACTTACAAATATCATAACATGGATGTGAAAATTAATCAAATGAAAAGACTATGTTTATACTCTATAAATACACATAAAATTATTTAAAATACAACATAATATATTTAAAATTCATTTCATATGTAATATTATAACAATATAATCAATAAGTATAAGTTTAACCTAAAGAATCGAAATTGGGTTAAGAAATTCTTTTATCTTATGCCTTGAATCTATTCGTACTCAAATAAACCTCATGTGTAATAAGTATTAGAAAACTATTCATATATAAATGAACCATATTCATATTTATAATACCATATATTATTTATTTATGACATTATATTACTCCTTTATTAATAACTCTATGTTTAAGTTACATTTCAGGTTATATTTTTTTCTTAATCGTATATGTTTTGACTTATTATTCTTGATTATCAAGATTTAATTTTTAATAGAATATTAAACATGATATAAATATCTTATATATTCAATATATAATTATTTATAATAATATTTAAATATAAATAAAAAACACAGTTCATGGAGACGGTAGGTCATACGTACGCATGAACGCTATTTTTATTTTCCTCTAGTATTGAAAGAAAACATTAAGAATCACGTATGTAAATATATATATATATAATATAATTACATTATAATTAATATTTTATTTATATAATATATTTTTACTAAAAAAATCCTTAAAGTATTCTCTGTGTTGAGTGAACGAATCACATCGCTTTGAGGAGGCAGTAGTCCATACGTCCACAAATGAAGTTATCGTATATCAACAATATAGAAAGAATGAATTAATATTTAACATAAAATTTATAGAATATTAAATAGGTTATAATATAAATATTAAAATATTATTTAACCATAAATATATTTCTAAGTCCATCCATGTAGGCGGTAATAAAAAAATAACAAAAACATTATTCACATAGGTGATTAATCGGCATAACTTGGGAAAAAATTTCATTTCTTCAAATAAGAGGAGGTGAGAAATGTAAGGGATATGAGATATTAAATTAGAAACACAAAACTAAAGTATATAAATTATTCTGGATTTATAATGAATTTATGTATAAATTAGGTGGGGATAAAAGATAAAAAGGAAAATAAATTAAGAGAGGTACTTTCGGAAAATTACCTATAGTATATCACATCCTTGGGAGGCACTCCAGGACCTTGGATTTTGTCTTCTAGTGAGACTAAAAGAACTTATTCATGTATAGTGTTAGGAGGATTGGTTTAGGTAGATATTAAAGTGGATACAAGGATTTTTTTGTCGAAATGGGGAGGTGAGGGGTGTATTTATACTTCCGGAAAGGTGGGTTCAAGTGATTAAATTATTGATTATTTTATATTTGAAGCTAACCACTTTGCAGCGGCGTTAATATAAATGAATTATACTTTAAATTATTATTATTTTTTGGATTATTATGGTATATACACACCTTAAACAACCTTTAAATGTTGTATTTTTTAGTTATTTTATGACTTTTCCATTTTAAATTTAACATGATTGGTTTTTTACTTATACCATGCTGAATAATATTTTTACCACGGTAATTTTTTAGAAATAAAATTTTAATTTAATTTAAAAACTAATTTTTAAATTTTGATTCCAAATATGGAATTCATTTTACCTAATTAAATTCATATAACTAGAAAAATTATATTTAAAATTAATCACGCACACATGATAAAAAGTGTGTTTTTAATGTGAATAGTTCGAAATTTGGAAATATTTTTGTATCTAATTTTAATGTAAAATTTATTAAAATGACCTAAAATATCTTTATTTATGTATAATATAACTAGTTATAATTTAAAATAAATTTAAAATTCAATTCACCTATATAAATAAATTGCACGAAAACCCAGTTTTCAACTAATATTTTCTAGTAATCATTATTCCCCAAAATATGAAAGCTCTCCGAAAAATAAAAAAAATATCTCAAACTAATTTTTATGTTTATATTTAAAATATGAGGTTTAATGTTTCATATATAAATTATAAATTTTTTAAAATTTTTGATATAAAATGTTTTCTCCATTAAAAGGTGGTAAAACCACCTTTTAAAAATATTAGAGTTTTTTGCTTAAAATTGGATTTATTCTTATTTTAAGCCTATAAAATCTATTTGTTGAAGGTAAAAAAATCAATAAACATGTGTAAAAATAATATATTTAGTTATATTCATTATTTCTAATAATATTTATAGGTGAAAACTTCAACTTAAAATAGTAATATTAACATTATATTATTTTTTTGGTATAACATAGTCTTGCATGCAACTTATGATTTTAGAGGAACCAGTTGTTCTATGTTGGGTAAGATATTGAAAATAGAGACCAATTTAAAGGTAAAATTACTTTATAATTCAAAAATATTAATAAATATTAAAAATACTTATTCTATAATTACCTGGTATGTTACATTGGATATCAATTAATTATAAATAACGATAAAATTTATTTGAATGTAAAATAGATATTTTTATGAAAAATACTTTTCATGCATGAAATATATTTTTATCTGAATAAATTAAATATATAAATACTAAAAAATAATTTTAGTGAAATTTATTTATTATATATTAAATCAAATGTTTTAACATTCATTTAAGTTTTTTTTCTAGGCATGGGATAAGAATAAACCATGTTTAATGCTTATAAATATATTTTCACAAGAAGTGGTTTTCGATGCATGTTAAATTCTTATTATAAAATTAATTTCTCATACTTATATAAATAGAATATAATTAAATATATTCCATATTTATAATCAGTAGGTTCAAATTTCGAAAATAGTTCCATTTTATTTTTTGTCAATATGAATAGTAAATGTGGTAAAATTTATCCCCTTGATAAAGGGTAAATCAGGTTAATATAGGTTATAAAAAAGTTATAAGGCCATAATTTTTCATCATAATTCCTATTTCATGAATTTAATTTTACCATTATGACTATATTCATGAAATGGAAATTTTAAATGGACATTTTTTCATGAAAATGACCAATATAAGTTTTTAAACAAAGAAATTTACAAGATGTCACTATCTTAGTTTTAAATATCTATTATGTTTCCACAAAATAAAAAAACAAATTTATGAATCAATATAAGTTTTTATTTTTATATTAATGAAATTATTTTCTTGATATAAATTTATTTATAATTTTTTAATTATATAATGACCCTAAATTCTTACGGAACACTAATAGTGTACTTCGCTAATTAATAAGAAAAATATAATATATGATTCTAAAATTATTAAACGTAAAAATATTTTAATAATTTAATGTGTGTAACAATTTTTTTGGTTGAATATTACATGTTATTTTTTTGTTAAATAACTATTATAATTCTATATTTTTTTCATTTATGTATTTTAAGTAAAAAAAATAGATAGTGTTAAAATTTGAAATAATTATATTTTATAAAAATGATGTTTTATTAAATTATGTAAGAATCATAAAAATATTAAAATTGAATAGGGGGAAAATAAATGTACTAAAATTTCATCACTTTTCCATTTATAGGACATTTGGAACTATGTCTTCTGAGAATTAAATTAATAATCTTTTATGAAATTCCAAGGGTGTTACTCCCTTTAATTATAAAAGGGCACCCATCCTTTTTTTTATTTACAGAAAATTGGGCCTTCTATATCAACCAACCTCATCCAATTACTCTTATAAACTCCACTACCAACATTATAGGGGTTTTTTTATTCCAAAAAGTATAATCCTATATCCCTTAATAGGAGATATAAAGGATTTATTTCAAAGATGAGGTGATCGCCTTAACCGGACACTTTCTCTTTAATAACTCATTAACCTCCTCTAAATCTATTATATTCTTCATAAAATAATAAACTAAGTTTTTAAATATAATTAAATATTATTTTTATTATTAAACCACCTTTATTCACCCTATTTCAATCAAATCAAAAGTGAAAATATCGCTTGTGCATATGTACGGTTTATTGTCTTCACGAAGAGACACAATTCAAGTATCCTCGGCATATTTCATGGATGGTTATTATGATGAGTTAAATGATTATAAATGATAATTAGGAAATAATTAAAATTCGTTAATGATAATATCATATCTACCTTCATTCATTCAATACTTTTGGAAAATGATAAAGTTGATCCTGCGTGTGTGTGGAGCACCACCACTTTGAGGCGATGTGATTTGATTTTCATTTATGTTATACTTGGATAGTAATAAGGATAGAATTTTTGAATATATATAATATATATGATAAAATGTTAATTTTTTAATTGTTATTTATAATTTATATTTCATTCGTTTCATCCGTCAAAAAATGGAAACGACTGTCATGTGTATATATATAATACCATCTTTATGAAAGGTGTAATTCATTTTTCTATCTATATAATTTATGAATGAATATAAACATGTATAAAATTAATATATATGATACCTATATAATTATTAAAAAAATTAAATTTTTTAACCATGATCAAAATACAAGGACCAAAACTTCTGAGCCAATAAATACACAAAACAAAAAAGGTGATATCAATGAGAACATTGTTTTTAATAAATAAATGTTAGAAAAAGTGTGATAAAAGTTTATAATTAAATATTATATGGTATTTTATATATTATTATGGTTATTTAATAGATTTATAATAAATATATATTTATTATATAGGAGGTTCAAATTCATATAGATGATTCTAGACCTAAGGTAAGGGATTTCCGTCTCACCTTTATTTTTGTGGGATACATCTCATATTCAACACATATTTCGTTAATGTGGTGTATAAGATTAAATTGAATATATTTTATGATTATTATCATAAATAATATGGGATATAAATATCCATATATGGTTCTTTATTTCCTTGTAATTATGATTCAAATGATACCAAAGCAGTATAGGTTTTATATGGAAATATCATTATTTATTAGGGTAATTTATGATTAAGTTACTGATGATAAAATATTATGATATAAATATCATGAAACTCATTAATTATTTTATAATTTATTTATTTCTTAAAAATATATTTCTTCCTTTCATTTTACTCACCTTAAGTACTCAAGAGACAAAAACATGTTCTCAAGAAAAATCAACTTTATTTCTCTTTTTGTTGATATTTTTTTTCTTCCATATCCATTTTTTATAAAAAAAATTAAGTAATGTTTTTACAATTATTCTATGATTTTTTAAAGTAAATTTCACCCATGTTGACTTTATAAGAAATGGTTTAAAATTAATCTTCTTTTCATTTTTTTAATGAAGTAATATTTGAATTTTTATACAAAATTTTGAAAGGAATGTTTTCTTATAACTTATATGACATGAATGGAATTTACTGATATCATGACCACTCAAGTTCTTGTAGATTAATTTAAAATTTTCAAAGTCTATTTTAAAATAAAATATTTTCCATAATATTATGGAAATACTTTTTTATTTAAAATTAAGTACCAAAACTAGAAATTTATTTTGCTCAAGAAATATATCTGGGATCCTTTAAAAAAATTATATATTATAACATATTTGATGTTAACTATTAATTACTAGGGATATGATACAATTATCCCATTATTATAAATTCACTATATGGTTAATGTCTATTTAAATTATATGTTTATAAAACTAATTTATTTTCCATGTTCTATGTTATAGTGAATGGATAGAATTCTTTTGAAACCTGTTTTATTTACAATGTTTATAATGTGATGATGTGATGAAAGTTTTATGATATTAGAGAGCATATATTTATTTTTTAAATTATGTGATGATGGTTACATTATAAAAAAGGATAGTGGTTATTTTATAACCAAGGATGGTGGTTATGTTATATCCATGGACAATGTTTATGTTATAACCAATTATAGTGGACACATTATAAATAAGTATTGGTGGGACCTATATATCCCTAAAATTCATTGGGTATAGATTGATATATCATGGGATAAATAATATTATAAAGGGTAGAGATACTAGTTTAGTAAAATATTTTTTCAACTATGATGGTCATTGGAGTAAACCTTAACTACTATAATGGTTTTGGTAGTAAATACATTCCACTATGATAGTCTTTGAAATAATCCATGTCTTTTAAGTAAATGATTTTTTACACTTATTTATATTACAAAAAAACATGTCAATTTTAAATTGTATGATTCCATGGATTATATTATTTGATTCGTTTATTATTCATGTATTATGAAATGTTGATATTTATAATGTGACTCAAGATTATGATTTATGATATGTAGGTTATGATTTTCAAATGTTAGGCTTATGCTCTTATACAATTAAGTTCATGTTAAGATCAAGTGATCAACGATGTCTCCATTTTTTAACCTCACTAAGAATCTAATATTTTACCTTATTATGCTTCCTTCCCTAGGTTATGAACAAAGGTACTAAGTATGATATGTCTAATAATGATTTTAGTTATAAAGAACTTAGTGGGAGATGATGTAGATCATTAATGAACCAGTTGGTTTTGTGTCTATGTTTCCAAATGTACTAGAACAATATGATTATAGCATGGATTGTTATGTTATGTAATGAATATTCATATATTAAGATGTGATATCTAAGTATGAGATTTATGTGTCTCTATATTTGGTATCAGAGTAAGGTTTAGTTAACTTTAGAAACTAGGATGATAAATATTTAGTGAGAACCCTTGGGATAATTCTAATTATATGATAACATCCAAATGTTTTGGTAATGATCATGAATGACCTGTGTGAAAAATAAGGTTACATAGTAGAAGGTTTCAAGATTTAGAAATCATATAAATTTTTTTCATGATTTATCAGTTTTCAACTATGGTCATTGTTTCTCACACTATGTTTTTTGGTTTTATTTTATGGTTAGAAATTAAAGGAATCATTTTAATTCTAAATCCGATGGAAAATGAAATGATTTTCCTCCTAAGAAACTGAATATTATTGGATCTAGAAAACAAAATCATATTTATATGCTCTCAAGACTTTATCAATCTATGATTCATGATGATCTTCTAAACGAGAAAAGGATGGAATGATATTTTTTTATTCTTTCATGAGGAAACATATATATTCTTCTAGTTCGTATATTAATCCACTAATTTCTATGAAATTGATATATACCATTGATAATATACTTTAAATTCTATAGTTTTTAGATCATTAGAGATTTATTTTTGATATTCATTATTTGGAAGGTGAATTATATAAATGGTGGACTCTTATCAAGAACCTTAGGAAATATGAAGAAATTTAATACATGGAGTGGGATAAGAATAATTTCTTATTTTTTAATATGTACTTTCCTTGTATTCTTTATATGAAATTTGATAAGGAAATATAAGAAATTTAATAAAAGGATGAATAATTATTTGGAACCTATGAGGAAAATTTTACCGGACTTTTGAAGTACACTTCTGGTATTATCATCCATCCTAAAAGTAATGTTGATCGATTCTTTAGTGACTTAAACCTGATTCTCTGAAGGGTGTTAATGTAATGACCCAAAATTATATAAATGGAATTTACCTTCTTATAATTATTTTATATAGTATAAATTACTTAAAATCACATAAATAACACAATAAAAACTTCATAGAATAAGAATGAATGAAATAAAAGGTATTTCAAGAAGTTAAGGATCCTATATCAATAGAATGGTAACTTGACCTCTAGAATAGCAATGTGGCCCTTATGAATAGTAAACTAGCCAATAGAATAGTAACCTCGCTAATTAAAGTATAAATAAAATTTATCCATCCTATGAATAAATATATGATATAATTATATCATAGTTTAAGTAAATAAATGATTCGTAAATGTTAAATTAAGTATTGGTATTTTTATAAAGAATAAATGTTTATTTTTATTTTTTTAATTAATTTAATGACTTAAAAGAAAATTTATTTTCATAAAATACATTCATAAATTAATATTTTTTTATATCATGATTATAAGATAATTTTATGAGACCTTAGTTAATTTTTTAAATTGTCATAAAATCGATTAAAATATTAAAATTTTGAATAAATGATGGTTTTAATTAAAAATTAAATTTATAATATGTAGAAATTTATTTTCATAAAATGGAGTCCATTTTTTAATTATACACTTTTAAAAATGGTTAGGGTGAATTTTTTATATTTTTTTAAAATACTTGAATGTTTGGTTAATAGTAAAATACGATAATTTATGATAAATGCTAAATACATGAATTATTGAGTCCTAGATGATATATGGCTGATCTAAGCCCATAATACCAAACTATACTAAATTATTTAAATCTATTTAAACATAATTATCAAACTATTTATATTATTGAGCCAAAATAATAAATCAATGAATAAAATAATGACAAATCACCACTCTCCTCCCCTATAAATATAACCCATCGCCGCCTCTTCTCCTCAAGTATTCCAAGATTTGAGACATGTCAAATTTTTTAAAAAATACTCTTCCAAATCCCCTTACTCGTGTATAGTGACCCTTGGTCTCATAAAAACACTAAAACCTTTGTCCTAAGCAGGTTCTAAAAGATGATAAAATCAAGAGGTAAAAACCTCTTTCTTTTTCGTTTAATTTCTTGTCAAATTATTTTATTTTCTTATCCTATCCTCACCTCTATATCCCAAAGTGAAATGATATATCCATTAACAATTATATACTATAATTTTATTATGTTTATGGAATGATATTTCATCAATTCTATTCCCTATCCTTTTATTCTAAAAATGAAAATAGCATCTGTGATGTGTTAATTTATCACATTCAAGGACAGAGAGTTTTCAATTTCAATTTACAACTTTAAGGATGATTATAAAAAATTGTGTTTAAAAAATATTATAATATATATATATATATATATATATATATATTATAGCCTATTTAATATTCTATAACCATTATATATACATGATGTTAATTAATAAAACAAAACTATTTAGTGATGATCGAAAAACCGCCAAAATAATCTAAATGATTATCAAGAACGTCTTATCTAATGTTTCATCCTCACCCAATGTAACCAAAATACTTATATAATCAATGAATATTATTTATGATCATTGATATCATATATCTTCACTTTTTATATTTATTCCCATTTTACATGAACTTTCATACTCTTATATAAATAAACCGATCATGAAAACCAAGGAAACGAACACTCCTAAACGATAAAATTGTATCTTATAACTCATCAAAAAGACCATAAGTGAACTTAATAAAATTATAATAAATCAAATACGTGTATAGAAGGTTATTAATTAATTTATTAATTAATCTAATTTCATATTACATGGCATTAAGGTCAACTGAAGAACACTTTTGGACATAAGGTAAGGGATTCTCCTCGGACCTCAATTTTTCATTCGGGTTGACCTTTCTTTCTCTTTAACCCAATTATTAATTATTATTATTTACTCCTCCAAAATTATATGTGAGTATTCTGTATATATGTACCTAGAATAAATCTTCTTTATTTTATGGACAGTTACATGTTTTATAAAGATCATTTCTCAATTCTTCCTGAGAAACAAGCCAGATTAATGGGAACATTACAATTTATTACCCATTTTTAAGTAAAATCCATTATTTTTTTAAAAACCAATATTTTTATAAAAATAAATAAAATTCTCATGAAAAACACTCTTAATTAATTTCTATTTTTATACAAATATGTTTCCCAAAATAATTCTTCTTTACGAAGTAAAATAATGGTATTTATCTCAAGAATTCCCCAATGATTTTATTAGATTATTTTCATCTATTTCAATACCATGTCATTAATCTTATGATTAATTGGTATTAGTATTTAATGATATAATAAACCATATTTTATTTAATATTTTATGATTATTTTTACTGGGGATGTACTATCTTGATATAATTATCCATATTACACTAGATGGTTTATGATTATGTTTCTTGTTTAGGGAATGTTTTTTACATTTCATATTATAGCTTAAATATGAATGCATATATTGATTTTGTTTCACTCCACTCATATTAGGAATACATTGGACTTATTATGTAAAGGTACGTACCCTCTATGTCCCCTCGATGCATCATTAGGTCTCATGATGCAAACTAGAATGAGTTTTTACCTATTATGTATAGTGTCTTGGACGAAGCCTATATGGTATGTTTATGAAGTCCCAAATTATTAATTTCATCATTATGAAACTAGTAATTAATATTCTATGTGATTTTTCTACCAATATAATATCTATGGTTAAGTTTTAATATGGAATTATTTAATCATAATTTACCTATACAATATTATGCTCAAGATTATGTTTTAATGGCTTGTGTTTTTAGTTATTGACTGTGCCTTATTGTTTATGTTTATGATAGCTTCAACTTTATTTATTTCCCTTAATGATCATTTTATCTCACCCCTTTCTTATGTTTTATTTTTTCCTTTAGGATTCTAAGATGTATATTTTCAATGACTTGTCAGGATAATATAGGAGTTTATGGGTGTTTCCAATGGAATTTCTATGTTTTATTTAATGTTTTAATGTAAACTTCATGTATGCAATATGGATTCAAAAACTACTAAACTAATCATCCATTGGGATTTGAATCTTGTATCTATTCCAATGTATTAATTTAAGCCACCAGCTCTGGGATACTGGGGTTGGGGTCTTTATAGTTGGTATTAGAAAAATTTTAGTAGAAACCTTGGAAACTATATTTAGAAATCATATATTAGGGGAACATGACCCTAATATAGAATTTGAAGATAATAATAGAATAGAATTCTTGAATTTTGGTAAGTTATATATAATGTGGGTATTCCTAGCAATACATATATGTCTGGATACTACAATTGGATGTGGTTATGAAACATATACACCTAGGGGTAGAAACTCTAACAAAGTGTCCTGAGACTGACTTGGGGTAACCTGGTATATGAAAATGGGCCTTACTATACACCTTGTTTGACACTCGAGGGTGATATTCTTAGGATGACATGTATTTTCTTTACAAATCATTATAAAGGATTTAAAAGTAAATATTTCCCCAAATAAACATTGTTTATGAGATTATCTATGTATAAATTTTTCAATTTATGTTAAGTGTTAATAGTTTGAAATTATGTATTATGATTAATAATCTAATTAAGTGTATGTAAATGTTTATAAATGGTGCCTAGTGAAATTAATAGAAACCATATATACCCACATACTCCATGTAGGTATTTCCCTCTTATACAAGATAATGATATTCGATTAGGATGTGAAACTGAAGATGATAAACATATAACTATACTAGGATAGATTACTCAGGTTATGAATAATAACCTTATTTATATTTATTATCCTGATCCAAAACATTTAAGAGAATTGTTATACCACTTTATGTGACAATATCCTCCATTATTCAATGGTACTACAAACCCATTTATAGATTAAGAGTGGATAAGTTCCTCAGAGAAGATATTTCTTGATTTGGGAATTAATGAAAGTGAGAATGTTATCATGGTAGTTTATAATCTCTCCCCACTTACTGATCAATTGTGGTCATTAATTCAAAACATAAAGTAGTATGAATAAATATCCAATATAGAATGGAAATATTTTAAGGAAGTTTTCATAGAAAAATATTTCCCTCACGAACAGAGAGTGGATATGGAGAGACAAATATTGATTCTGAGACAGAAAGTGGATAAAAACTTTTCCAAGTATGAATCCAACATTATAGGGTTAGTAAGTCATGTTTCAGACTACATACATGATTCAAGGAGCAAGATTGATCGATTCATTGATGGGTTGAAACCATTCCTCTGAAGGGAACTAATCTCCAAAAAAAATTCATCATATGAAGATATAGTTTCATCTGCTATCAAGATATAAAAATAATTATCTAAGTATTATGACTTTGAAGGAAAGCATGAGAATAAGAGGGTTTTTTAACACTTTGGAAAAGTAAATAAAAAAAGTTTTATAAGGGAAGTTTCAAATGTCCATCCTTTTCTAATTGTGGGAAGAAACACCACAATACTTTCTTAAAGGGAATGATTATTTTCTATAAGTGTGGAGAAAACAAAAACCAAGCCCATGATTGAAAGGGAAATAAAAAATAAACAAATATTCAATGCTATAATTGCAAAGAAATGAGACATTATGAAAATTATTGTCATAAGAGTCAAGGAAACTTTCCCTGGAAGAGGCTAAGGGAGAAAGACCATTCTTATGTGATCACAACTACTGAGGTTTAACTTGTTAATGATGTGGTGTAAGGTACATTAATAATTTCATCAAAAATATCCAAAGTTATTTTATATCCTCCTATTTTCCCAAGAAATTTGGACTTTTCTCTTTTGATCTAATAAAGTAACTCTTAAGGGAAGTCTGATTGTAAAATAGATGTGTTGTTCAGTTCCCTTTATGACACTTAAACGTGATTTAGTTGTTGATCTCATCATTATGATTATGATTCACTTTGATATAATCCTCATTATGTACTTGATTTAAAAATATGATGTGAAAATATATTGTAAGAAGAAGGATATTAATATTACTGAGGTAGATGTAGAATCGATTGTCTTTAGAGTAGAAAACTCATCATCTAATTCATACCTAGATCCACCTCTAGTAGGTCTTCTAAAAAAAATTATTAGGGAGGAAGATAAAATATCATCTATGGATGAGAAAATAATTATTCAAATTGAAGATTTACCTATTGTGAAATAATACATTAATGTATTACTTGAGGATTTAACTATAAATACTCCAATGCAAGAAGTTGAGTTCTCTATTTATTTAATTCCTAGTGAAAGACCTATATCAGAGAATCTCTATAGAATGAACACTGTGGAATTAGTGGAGATTATAAAAAACTAGAGTAATTGAGTGATAAGTATTTATTCTCTCTTTCATTTCCCCATGCGGATCCCTTGTTCTCTTTAGTAAGTAGATATATGGATCCATGAGGATGTGCATTGACTATAGGGAAATAAATGAAATTATAATAAAGAAAACATATACCCTACCTAAAATTGATGATTTATTTTAACAAATTCACATAGATCAGTATTTTTTGAAGATTTATCATCAATCTAGATATCATCAGTTGCATGAGAAAAAGGAATATATTCCAAATATATCATTTTGAACCAGGTATGGACATTACGAGTTCACAATAATTCCATTTGTATTAACTAATAAACCCTATTTTTTATGGATCTAATGAACAAAGTGTTCAAGGAATATATTGAGGAGTTTTTTGTGTTATTTATTGATTTCATCTTGATATATTCCAAAATCTATGAAGACCATGAGATCCACTTATGAGTTGTTCAGAAGACTCTTAGAAGAAAAGAGTTATTTGGGAAGTTTAGCAAGTGTGAATTTTTATTTCAAATAGTTTCTTTTCTTGGACATGTTGTCTCTAAGGATGTAATATCTGTTGATCTTATAAATACAAAGGTAGTCCGAGAATGTCCTACACCAACGAACCTAACTAAGATATGTAGTTTAAATGGTTTAGCAAGTTACTATAGTTGTTTTTATCATAATATTTCCTGATTATCTAACCCATTGACCAATCATACTCATAAATGGGTTATGTTCAAATGGACAAAAGAATGCGAAGAAACTTTTTAAGAATTTAAGAGGAGATTAGTGAATGATCCAATATTGACTATACAATTGAGAAATGGTGGATTTTTTATTTATAGTGATGCGTCAAAGAAAGTAATTTATTGTGTCCTTATACCAAATGATAGAGTTATTGTCTATGTATAATGGTAGTTAAAAATTCATGAACAGAACTATCCAACTCATGATGTTGAGTTATTAGTTTTAATATTTTCTTTTAAGATATGGAAACACTATCTCTATGAAGAAATATGTGAGATATATACAGATCACAAGAGCTTGAAATATATCTTCTCACAAAAAAACTCAACATGAGGAAAATGTGATGGCTCTAGCTACTCAAGGATTATCATTGTTCAATACACTACCACCCAAGGAATCTAGATAAGGTATTGGATGCATTGAGCAGGAAGGATCATGGAGTTCTGAACAAAATGAGGCTTGACAAGGATCCTATGTATATAGATCTAGAGAATATGGATATGGGAATTATCAAGGAAGGTGAAACATATTTACTTTTTTAATTGGTTTCTCAACCATATTTATTGGAAAGGATTAAAAGTTATTAGCATTATGATTAAAATCTTCAAAATAAGATTAAAATTGTGAATTATGGGAAGTTGGAAGACTTCATGTATAAAGATGGAATTCTAAAATTTTGTAGGAGGCTATATGTTCCCTCTATGACCGAGATAAAAAGTGATTTATTGGATGATTCCCATAGCTCTAATTTATCTATACATCCTGGTATCACTAACAAGTATAGTGATTTTAAAGAGAATTTCTGGTAGGTATAATATAAAGTTGTAAATTGTTGATTATGTATCAAGATGTTTAGTCTATCAAAAGGTGAAGGCAGAAAGAAAACACTTTAGAGGAGTCATGAAACCTATACATTTTACTACATGGAAATTGTATGACATCACTATGTATTTTCTCATTGGATTACAAAAAACCCTAAGAAATAAAGATGAAATATGGGTAATTGTTGATCGACTTACCAAATCTATACATTTCCACACTATAAGGGAGGATGTTCCACTGGATCTCCTTGCACGATGTTATATTAATGATGTTTTAATACTTCATGGAGCCCCAATTTAAATTGTGTTTGATCATGATCTATTATTTACATCAAAATACTAGGAAAGTATTTAGAAATACTTGGATATTATGCTTCATTTGAGTACTGATTATCACCCTCAAACTGACGGGTAGTTTGAAAGGACCATTCAAACATTATAATACATGTTTAGATCATGCTCACTTTACTTTCAAGGTATTTGGTATCAATATTTACCATTGGTAGAGTTTTCCAACATTAATAGTTTCCATTAAAGTATTAAAATGGTACCATATGAAGCATTGTATGGAAAGAGATTTCATACAACAACTTTTTTGGATGAACTTGGTGAAAGGAATCTTGTATGCCCAGAGCTTATGAAGGAAGAAAAATTGAAGGCAAAGATCATTCAAACTCATATCACAAAATATAAAATTAATAAAAAGAGATATGTTGATAATCGAAGGAAGGAATTGTAATTTCAATTGGGGCATCAGGTTTTCTAGAAAGTGTCTCCATGGAAGGGTGTTATAAGATTTAGAAATAAAGGGAAAATAAGCCCCATGTACAGTGGTCCTTTTTAAATTTTTGAGAGAATTAGTGTTGTGTCTTATCATTTGTAAATGCCACATAGAATTTCCAAAGTTCATGATTTTATCTATATCACTTCGTTAAGGAATTTCATGCCTGACCCAATGCAAGTCCTCGCTTCTAAAGGAATATAATTGGAGACTGATTTAGATTACTATGAAGAACATAACTGATTCCTAGACACTAAAGAATAGGTGTTGAGGAATTAGATAACTCAGTTGGAAAATTTACTTTGGAAAATTCATAAAATTGAAGAGGTGATGTGAGAACCAGCGGAAATTATGATGAATACCTATCCAAAGATATTTATGAGGTGACATTCTGTAAATTTTGTGGATAAAATTTTTATAAGAGGGGAGAATGTAACGACCTAAAATTATATCAATGAAATTTTCCTTCTTATATTTAATTTATACAGTATATATTACATAAAATCAATTATATAACACAACATAAACTTTATAAATGAGATTATAAATAAAATTTATCCTATAAATGAAAATATGATATAATTATATCTGAGTTTACTTAAATAAATTATTTGAAAATGATAAATTAAGTGTTGGTATTTTTATAAAGCATAAATGTTTATCAATAATTTTTTAATTAATATAATTACTTAAAAGAAAATTTATTTTCATAAAATAAATTCCTAAATTAATATTTTGTTATCCTATGGTTATAAGATAATTTTATGATACCTTAGTTAATTTTTTAAAGTGTCATAAAATTAGTTGTAATATTAAAATTGATATTTTTTAAATAAATGATTATTTTAAATATAAATTAAATTTATCATATTTAAAATATTATTTTCATAAAACGGGGTCCATTTTTTAATCTAAATTTAAAAAAAATATTTAGGGTTGATTTTTTGCTATTTCTCAAAAATACTTGAATTTTCTGGTGAATAGTGAAATACAATAATTTATGATAAATGCTAAATACATGAATTATTGATTCATAGATGATTTATGGCTAATGTAAGCACATAATCTTGAACTCTCATTAATTATTTTAATATATTTAGTGATAGTTATAAAACTATTCATACTCTTGATCCAAAATAATAAACTAATGAATAAAATAATGAGAAATCACCCCTCTCCCCTATAAATACCACCCCTCGCCCCCTCTTCATGTCACACCTTACAAGATTTGAGACTGGTCCAATTTATTCCCAATACTCTTCCCAAGACCCTACCCCATGTTAATGATCCCTTGGTCTCATAAAAATACCAAACCATTTTCCCTAAGTAGGTTCTCAAGGAGGAGAAAATTAAGAGGTAAAACCCACTTTCTTTTTATTTTAATTTCTTTTCTAATTATTTTCTTTTCTAATCTTATCGCAAACTATATTACCCAAAGTGACATGATATATCCAGTATATTTTATATACTATAATTTTATTATGTTATTGTAATAATCCATCTTCAATTCTATTTCCTTTCCCTTTGTTCTAAAAATGAAAACATCATCTATGATGTGTTTATTTATTACATTCAAGGGAGAAGAGTTTTCAATTTTCATTAATGCCTTCAAGGATGGTCATAAAAAAAAATTATCATTAAACCAGTTTATAATATATGTATTATAGTCTATTTAATATTCTATAACTATTTTATATACATGATATTAATTAATAAAACAAAACAAGTTAGTGATGATCAAAAAACTGCAAAATAATCAAAATGATTATCACGAACATGTTATATAATGATTCATACTCACCCTATATAACCAAATAAATTATATAACCATTTAATATTATGGATATTAATTAATAATATATAACTTCAATTCTTTATATCTATTCCCATTTTACATGAACCTTCATACACATATACAAGTAAATTGATCATGAAAACCAAGGAAATGACACTCCCGGGCGATAAAATTGTATCTTATAACTCATCAAAAAACCATAAATGAACATACTAAAATTTTAATAAATAAAATAAATGTATAAAATTTTATTAATTAATTAATATAATTTCATATTTCCGGAAATTAATGTCAAGTGCAGAAAAATTTCAGACATAATGTAAGGGATTCTCCCCAAACCTCCATTTCTCATTTGGGTTACGATTTATCTCCCTTTACAACAAAAAAATTATTAATTACTCTTATTTAATACTCCTAAATTCTATTTTAGTGTTATATAGATATTTACCTAGCATAATCCTTCTTTTTTTATAGAAAGTTAAATGTTTTATAAGGATATTTTCAAAATTCTTCCTGATAAACAAGCTAGATTAAAGGGAACTTTCCAATTTCTTACACATTTTTAAGTACACTCAATAATATATTTTAAAAACCCAATATTTTTCTATAAAAAAAATTGTCATGAAAGACTATCTTAGTTAATTTCTAGTTTTATGAAAATATTTTTCTAATGTAACAATTCTTTGATAACTAAAAAGGGTATTTATCTCAATAATTCCTCAATGATTTTATTAGAGTATTTTCATATATTTCAACACCAATTATTCAATATTACTATTAATTGTTATTAGTATTTTATTATATGATATATAATATTTTATTGAATTTTTTTGATTATTTTGACTGGAGACGTACTATCTTGATACCATTCTCCATATTACTCTGGATGGTTTATTATAATGTTTATTGTTTGGGTAATGTTATTTACATTTAATATTATAGATTAAATATGAATGTATATGTTGATTATGTTTCTCCCCTTTCATACTATTAATGAATTGGACCTAGTAAGTGATAGGAGGGGACCTCTATATCCCCTCAATGCATCGGTAGGTCTCGTGAGATTAACTAGACTGGGTTATTACCAATTATGTATGGTGTTTTGGAATAATCCTTGATAGTATGCTTATAATGTCTGAAATTATTCATTTCCTCATTTTGAAACTAGTAATTTATTGTCCTTATGATTATTATACTAGTAAAATATCTATGGTTATGTTTTATTAGAAAATTATTTAATATTAATTTACTCTGGTAATATTATTCTCAATATTATGTTTTAATGGAATGTGTTTTTAGTTATTCACCATGCCTTATTGTTTATTTTTATGATAGCTTCAACTGTATTTCTTACCCTTACTAACCATCTGATCTTATCCATTTCTTATTTTTTATTTTTCCCCAAGATGTGAATATGTATATTACAAATGAATTTCTGATATAATCTAAGAGTATATGGATGTTTCCAAGGGAATTGATATTTTGTATTTACAGTTGTATTGTAAAGTACATATATATACTTTGGATTCCAAAACTACTAAAATGATCGGTCCTTTAGAATTTTTTTATCTTATCTATTCCAATGTATTAATGTATAAAACTGACTCTAGGCCTCTAGGGTCAAGGTCTTTACAGTTAACCATAAGAGAATTTAGAAGCTATGAATAAATAATTTAATGCTTCATTATGGTGGATATGTATATTAGATTTACCCATGAATCTCAGGTTTTTTACTAGAAAAGAAATATTGACTTAAAGGGAAATTATAAAAACCATGGAGATAAGAAGATGAGATTTGATTTATGCTCAAATTGTGGAAGAAAACATAGAGTAAATTATCTTAAGGGGAATGGTAAATGTTTCATGTTTGGAAATGAATGTTAGTGGGTAATAAAATTATGATGTTCTAGGAAGAATGTAGTTATTTGTGGGAATAGAGTGAAATATTTACATAATGCACCACCCACACTCTAGAGTCTTAAATGAAATAAGTATTGAAATCATGAATACTAGATCTCAAATATGAAGTTTAAGTATGGTGATCAACATCAATAATCTCTTAAGCCTTGATACAAATATAAATCTCATGAGATCATTAGTTTTGATGTGGGGTATGATAAATATGTGGTAAAAGGTATATTTACCATAAACACTAGAATGGTGAATATCTTATTTGATTCTGGATATACCCACTCTTTTATATCCCACTAATTTTATAAGGGTATCACTATACCACCTTCATGAATAGATTTTGAGTTAGTAGTAAAATACCCTAGTGGTATGATAATTGCATCTTAAGTATATGATTCTTCTCCGATTGATGTTTGTGGAATGTGATTTCTAAAAATAATATTATTCTCCCATTTATTATGTTTTATTTTATCCTAGTCAAGGATTTAATTTATTTAAATAAAGTTAAAATCATTTTTTTGTCGAAGATAAGTAACATTTAGTTTTTTGAACCAACCTTTGATTGTTTATTAGTGTGAGGATAAACATGAAATTCTGATGGAAATCACATCCATTTTATGGGTATTGTTTGCTATTAAAAAGAGGTTTTTATCAAAAATGGTTGTGGAAAACTCAAAATCAAATATATTACTATTTATAGGATTTTTATAGTGGACCTATCCTTTTACACATGTTATTAAATTATTTTAAGCATAATTAATCATTAAATTTAAACCAAGGATCGTAAAGTCTAGTGTCTTTGGAAGATTAGGTACATAAAACTAAAAACATGAGAATAGATGAAAACATCATTATATTAATCATCCATAATGATATCATAAACTTATTTAATCTCTTAAATATTAATAGTTTAACCTGGGGAGGATGATATAAAAATACCATTATGGTAATAAACATAGAAATAAATCATAACACATGGGTTAGAAGGCATGACATGATGACATAAAAAGGAATGAAACATGAATAAACATCTGGAATCATAACATATAGAATATAAGATCATGCAATCATAGAAAGATATAAATGTGTTTAAAATATATGACATGATATAAACATGAGTGAAGGATAACTTCCAACACTATATTACATGGGGGATAAAGTATCATAAAGAAATATGGTTTACTCTCTATCCCAACATGACATCTCATGAGACTAAAAATTACCCAATTCATTAGAGATCTATCTAGTAACACCCATAATAACATGTTCATTCATATTTGTTCCACATGAATAATTAATCATAAGGAATATTCATAAGGGTTACCCATGGAAATAAATGGGTATCCTAATCATGTCATAAAGCATAACCAATGGGTGTATAAGAATGGTGTACAAGAAAGAATGGATTTAAAACATACATTGAAATTAATAAGGTAAAATAGGAATATCTCATGATAAATTATTTCCAACTGAATTGAAAACATGTAAAAACTGTGTTTAAGAGTATTTAGAAATGAGCCATGTCGGTGCAGTTTAAGGGAAAATATAAATGAGTCTTTTAAGCGGATAAATGAATAATAATTCTCATAAAACCCAAAATGAAATAATATAATTTTTCATGATAAAATTAGGTATTTTATAAAAAAAAATTTGAAACCTATTATGTATGGTACTTGAAAATGGGTAAGAAAATGGTAAGTTCCCCTTAATCAGGCTTGCTTATCATGATGACTAGAGAAGGGAACCTTATAAAACATATATTTCTCCATTGGTTAAAGAAGAATTAATCTAGTTATATATATGTTCTTAAAATATATATATAATTTAAGAGTATTTAACAATAATAATAATTAATAGTTTCTTTTGGTTAAAGAGAGAGAAATCATAACCCAAGGGAAAAAATGAAGGTTCGGATAGAATCTCTTACCTTGTGCTTGAATGTGTTCTGTACTTGAACTTAATGGAATGGATAATAAAATTATATAAATTTATTAATTAATTAAGAATATATTTTTTTCATATATTTTATTTATTATAATCTTATTATTTTTATTTATGGCTATTTTGATGAGTGATAGAGTTTAATTTGGTCATTTCAAGAGCATTCGTTTCATAGTTTCATGATCGGTTTCCTTGTATATAATTATGGAAGTTCTTTTAAAATTGTAATAATTCTATTGAAGTCAAATTACTTGGTATTAATTCAATTATATAAATTTCAATGTTCCCATATATCATTTTCTTTTTATTATATGTTCATTAGATAAAACGTTAATGACAAATGAATAGTGTATTTTGTCAGTTTTTATGACCATCACGTACTATTATAATTTTATTTAATATTAAGTTTATATACTGATTATAGAAAATTAAATAATTTTTAATACACATATTATAATCAATATTAATGATAAAAATTGTTTATAACCATCCTTGAAGGTGGTGATGAAAAATGAAAACTCATCCTCTACGAAAGCGGTGAATCGACACCTCACATATGATGTTTTCATTTTTAGAATAAAATTTGATGAGAAGAGATTTGATGATGGATATTTCATTTAAAAATAAAACTATAGTATATATATGATATTTTATTAATCATTTTACTTTTTATTGGGGTTGTGAGGGAAGGATAGGAAAATAAAATAAATTAAAAGAGAAAGAGGGAGGGTTTTACCTCTTGAGTATCATATCTTTGAGAACCTAGTTAGGGAACTTAAAAATGGAATTTTGGTGAGAAAAGAAATACCATAATGTGGGGAAGATGTTTGGTAGAGTAATCAGGTACAATATATGCAATCTCCATGGCTTATAAGTGTGAGGAGAAGAGGTGGTGAAGGGTAGTATTTATAGTGGGAGAGAAGATGTGTTTTTTATTTTATTCATTTGTTTATTAGTTTGGCTCAAGACTATAAATAGTGTATATTAGTGTATATAAGTGAATAAAATGGTTTAGGAAATTTCAAAACAATGGGTTCTTACATCATCCATACATCATCCATAACATAATAATTCATGTATTTTTTAAATACCGTAAATTACCACATTTCATTATTCACCAAAAATTCAACTATTTTAGAAAATTAAAAAAAATAACCATAACAATTTTTTTATATGTATATTTAAAAAATGGAATCCATTTTATAAAAATAATTTTCTAAATATGAGAAATTTAATGTTTAATTAAAATCATTATTTATTCAAAAAATACTAATTTTAAAATTAGAACTGATTTTCTGACACCTTGAAAATTTAATTAAGGACTTATAAAATTGTTTTATAATCACAAAACAATGAAATATTAATTTTTGAATCTATTTTATGAAAATAAATTTTATTTTAAATAATTATATTAATTATAAAATTATAATTAAACATTTACATTTCAGTAAAATACCAAAACTTAATTTATCATTTTTAAAACATTTATTCACTTATTCCAAGATATAAATACATAATATTTTCATCTATAAGATACTTAAACTTTATTTATAATTTTATAGGTGAGGTTACTATTCTATTGGTTGGATTACTATTCTTAATGGTCAAATTACTATTCTAATTGTTAAGTTACTATTCCATTGGAATAGGTTTCTTACAAGAAACGGTGTAAACCTTGGGTTAAAATCCATGATCCCAAAAATTTATTAGAAAATTAAAGTACACATGAAAAGTAGATGGGGAGAACATCTTAGAAACATGGAATAGACAATACCACAATAAAATAAAGGATCAAATAGTGATCACTGTCCTTTATACCTAAAACCCCTCCCTTGAGAGCCACCATCCATTGGGTGCCACATTGGAATAGGTTTCTTAATTTATATGAATACCAATTATTTCATTCTTAATAATATTTTTACTAGGTTCTATATGTGATTAATGAGTTTTATACTATGTAACATAATTATATGAAGGGAAATTGGATTGGTAAAATTCGGTGTTGTTACATTCTTCCCCCCTTATGAAATTTCACCCTTGAAATTTCATATTACATTCTATGTTGAAAATAGGTGGGTGTACTCATCCTTCATTTCTTCCTCTAATTCCCATTTTCCTCTTCATACTTATGGTTCTTCTATAGTACTTTGACTGGGTGATTAGTATTTTGTGTAAAACCTTATCTCTATGGACCAAGATCTTCATCTGTTTCTCCTCATAAGATATATCATTTTCCAGCTGTGCCACCTTTGAATTTAGTACATGTGAGGAATCTGGTATATACTTTCTCAAGATGGATGCGTGTAATACATCATGCACTTAATATGTGGTTGGTGGAAGTGCTGGTCGATATGAAAAATCTCTGATGAAATAAATAATATCAAAGTGGTCGATGTACTTTGGACTCACCTTTACTTTTTCCTAAATATCATAATCCTCTTCCATTGAGAAATGTGGAGGAATATCATGCTTCCAACCTTAAACAGTAGGTCTCTTTGATGATTGTCTCGATATCTCTTATCTCAACTTTTGGATACCTTGATGTTTTGTTGAATGGTTTTCACCTTTTTTACCATTTCATCAACCATTTTAGGTCCCACCATCTTCTATTCACTTACTTCATACCATCATTTTGGTGTTATCCATATTTTCCTATAAAGGAATTAATATGGATCAATTTTTATTCTTGAGTGGAAACTGTTATTTTAGTTGAAATCAACCAGAGGTACATGTTGGTCCCATCCTCCATTGAATTATATAGAACATTCTCTCAACATGTCTTCTAGTGTCTTAATAGTCTACTCAAATTCCCTAAAAATTTAAGGATAATAAGTTCTAATTAAGTTAAACTCAGTGTTTAAAGAATTTTGGAGAATTTTATAGAACTTGGAGGTAAATATTGGATCTCTATTAGATAAATAGAAAGTGGTACTCCATGTAGCCTCACCACTTCTCTAATTTACATCTGTGCAATTTGATCGATTGATAATTCCTCTCGAATTGTGATAAATTGATTTATCTTTATAAGATGATTCACAATAAACTATATAGCATTATTTCATCTGGATACCCTAGGAATGTAAATACCTATAAATTCCATGTAAATTTTATATATATATATATATGGGGATTTTACGAGTCCGTGAAAATTGACAGCGCATGATTCCGAGGCCCGTTGTGCCCGGAATGAATTTCTGAAAAAAAAATTCAGGTACGTTCAGTAAACATGCGAGTGGATTTTTATAACATTTTAATCAGTGCTCAAAACTAAAATCTGAGGGAACCGTTGAACTCGAAGCGCCGATATTCATACAAGGAGACATTCACCTTGACTGTAGTAGGACGAGGGTGAAAATTATTTTTTGTGCTTTTCTTGGAGGAAGAAGAAAAATAAAATATTTAACATTTTTTATTTTTCTTTGAAACCCCTCCTTTTGAGTTATGGGGGTGGGGACCACCTAAACCAGAAACCCCCATTTTGAGTTATAGTGGTGGGGACCACACAAATCCCTCTTTAATGTGGGGAAGTCTCTTGGAATCCTCCAATTTTAATTGTGCCAACACAATATATTTATTATGCCCACATCAACTCTAATTTAATTAATAAAAATTAATTTAATAAGTTGCCTATTTTTCATTTCGGCAGAATTGGGGGAAAGTGTTGGAAAATATGAGAGATTTTGGAGGTTTATTTCCTCCAAATAAGAACGCCTCCCAATGAAGAATGACCTTAGGAATCGATGAACGGGGAACTGACCCCAAGCCCGGATCGGAATCACCTTGCGAAGGCAACGAACGCCAACGTTCTTCAACGACGAAGAACCGACGTCTATCTTTCCTCTCTCCTCACCGATGTTAACAAACCTTCTAGGTAGGGGTGTGTTTTGATTCATCATTGTTAATTTCTTTTATGATTGAATCTCTCCCCATGAGTCACTAGCTCTCATTCTAACGTGGAGGGTAGGGGCCAAACGAACATGGCATGACCACTCCACAATCATTATGGTTTTTGATGTGTTCTTCATGACAGAGGAAAACAATGACCGATGCTGGCGACTGGCACTAGTGGGACTTGGGAGTGGCGGATGGCACACCGGCCGGCGGGGACAATGGTGGTTGTGCAACCGCGCCGCCGGAGAAGGGTTATGGCTCGTCGGCCGCAGCAGAGCGAAGGCAGCGGCTGGCTCGCGGTCGGCCGAGTGATGGGGAGGTGGTGGTTTGAGTCTGCACCGCCCGGTGAGTAGGTGTCACGGTGCAAGGCTATGATGGCAGTGGAGGAGCGGTCGGCTCGATGCTGGCTACTGGCGATGGTGCGACGTGTGGCTGAGCCGCGCGGAGGAGCGGTTGGCCATCCGGCCGGCTGGGGCTGCCCAGTGGACCGCCTACCATGGGACAGGCCACCTCAGCAGGCCTAGCCGAACCTAGTGGGCTAGGCCAGATCCAGCAGGTCAGGTCGGACCCAGGGCTGGAATTGGGTCGGCCCAGGCCGGGTCGGGTCGGGTTGGACCAAACACAGACCAACTTCGACCCCTTTTCATTCTTTCGTCCATATCTTGAGTTGCAGGCGTCCATTTGACGAACCGTCTACGGCGCCGGAAACCTTGTATCGAGATGGTTCTTTTGTAATACCCCACTTGAGTTTTGGATAAATTTGGGTTATAGCTGGGTTGGATCAATCAAAAATCCAACCAGGCCCTCGGGACTAAAAGGCCAATAACTTACAGACCGGGTGTCTGATTGACACACCATCTATTGCATTGAGAGCCCTTTTATGGAGATCCTTCAGGATACTTCTTCATGTAATGTCATGAAAGTTGGATTATGGACCTGTAGCATGAGGATAGGACCCTCTTGGAATCAAGTGAGCTTAGTGCGGGAACCCTATAGCTTGCTATAACATGAGAAAAGGGATCCTATGTGGGTCTGTACTTTGGGATCCTATGTGGGTATGTGATTTGGGATCCTACGTAGATCTTTGTTTGAGAGTCTCACTTATATCCACTCTAGGAATCCACATGAGACTACTCTAGGATCCTATATGGGTCTGATGATTTAGGATCATTCTTGGGTCTACCTCTTAATAATGTAGGATAATTCAGTAGTTATATTTGATCATCTTTGCAACTGTACCTAAGTTATAACTTGTGTGAGGTGAGTCTTTACCTTTTTCGTAATCTTCTTTGTGGTGTACCTTTGTTGTGCATACCTTCGTGGTGATGCCTTTGTGGTATTCTTCTATTTGGTTTACCTATGTGGTACTTACCTTCGTGGTGATGCCTTTGTGGTATCCTTCTTTGTGGTGTTACCTTTTTGGAACTTACCTTTGTGGTGTTACCTTCATGGTAATATTTCCTTCGTGGAACAATTGTACTTTGGCTAAGGATTTGGGCCTTTTGTTTACTCATGAATGAGATGGGTATACTTTATAACATAGTTATATGTATGGTAATATAACTAAGTAGGGTTGTCACTAGTTTACATGATTTTTGGTTTATCCTTTGTCTATTTTGAGATACCTTTGAGGGTCTTGGAATCCCTACTAAGTGTCGTTATACTCACCCCTACATGGGTTACGCCCATACCTTGTTGTGTTTGGTGCTAATGACGAACAACACTAACTAAGGAAAAGGGTACCAGGACTGGAGGAAGCTCGGGGTGGACCTTAGACGAGTCGTACCGCAGAGATGACCGTTTGAGAGTTGTACCTACCCTTCAGGTAGGATCCTTGGCGGGTGTTCACAGGACTTGTTCTAGTTTACTAGTACAGTTCATTTTTTCTTGTACTTTCCAGTTGGGTTTGTATTCTGCCCCCTTTTACTTACTGTACACACTCATTTTACTATTCATTTTACTCATGTTTGTATATTTTTGTGTGCTTAGTTGCGTGAGTTTAGATGTTATAAAGGCAATGTCTTCCCGATTTTAGGGAATACGCCTTTCAGTGCTAGTCACCAGCCCCTGGCCTATGGAAGGCGGGCTTGGGGTAGTCACATCACAGGCCCCTAGGGATGGGTCATGACAAATTGGTATCATAGGAGTCGGTTCTACCATAGAACATTGTAATATAAACTTTTAATAGTAGTATTGTTAAGTGTAGTGAGTGTGGTTATCAGTTTAGGGAATCCAATGTTGGTTCGTCTACCGACGTATCCCTACACTCGGACCCTGACTTCTAATTTCTACCTCAGTGTATGTAAACACTGATTGCATGTGTGTTTGGAAAATTTTTCCTTGTGATCTTTTTGAGTCAGCTCGCCAGGTATAACTTATTGACCGTGGAACACTTTTTTCTTTTCAGGATGCCTCTATGCAGACAGCCAGCTAGGGTTCTGGGTATACTATGTGATGATAGCCCACTGAGCGATGAGGCCTCGGTGAAGAGCCCTCTATGGGTAAGGGAACCAGCAGAGGCACCATTCATACCATTACCTTTTGGGACACTGATTCCACCATCCCCAACAGTATAGGGTGCATGACACTTGAGAGAATTGCATGAGTTCTAGTTCCAAAGGCCACCCAGGTTTAGGGGTGAGATGGACCCACAGGTGGATGAGGATTGGATGGAGGCCATGGTGAGAGACTTCCGACTGGTAGGGACACCAGCTGATCTCATGGTGATCCTTTCTGCCAGTCTTTTACAGGTTGTAGCAAGAAGATGTCAGATCTTGATGATCCTAGTTCACAACAAGGTGACACTTCTCTGGGTAGACTTTGAGATCCTGTTTTGGGTAGAGTTTGTTCCAGTGACCCTTCACGTAGTGCGCATATATGAGCTTCTTCATCTACAATAGGGTGGCATGATTGTGGCTCAGTACTCAGTGAGGTTCACCGACCTCTCATGCTACTCCACTGATATGGTGCGGGACCCATTCATTAGGGCCCAGACCTTTGAGAAGGGACTCAAGTAGGATATGATTTCTTTGATTATTTCTCTTAGCATCCAAACGTAGGCAGGGGTGTTAGAGTGATCCCTCTTAGTGGAGAGTTTTCTTACTGATCAGTCACAAGCAGTGAGACCCACCATCGGCCATCACGTAGCGGAGTCTTCTACAGCTGGCACTAGACAGATTTCACATAGGTCTAAGAGAACCAGACCTATAGGTGGATGACTATAGGATTAAGGGTCGGTTGTCTGGGGCACCGGAGAAAAATCCAGTCATGCGAGGAGTAGGTATAGTTACACATGCGGTGGACAAGGTAACATGGATCATGATTGTCCAACCCTCCATATGGATGATCAGTAGACGGTTGAAGGACTGCCCAGGAAGAGACAGAGGTTTGACCGAGGAGGTCCGTAGGGAGCAGGAAAATGTGGAAGAGGAGATGGTTGTGCATCGGGCGGTGGGTGACGATTCGTAATGTTACCGCCACCACAACCAGGTGTTCCACCCCGACTACAGGGATCAGGTGGACAGGGTGAGCTCAGTTCCAAGAAGTTGAGGCCTATAACCATGGCACTCCGAAGATGATATGAGGTACAATCTGTGTCTACTCCACCTTATCTGTAGTACTTAGAGACACAGGTGTCAGTCATTCTTTTATTTGCACTACCCTCATTCAGAGCTCGTAGATTCCGAATGATCCATTGGCTCGATCCTTACAGCTAGAGGCACCAACGGGAGAGGATTCGACGATTACACACTGGTGTCGGAAGTGTGAACTTACTCTAGGAGGTGAGATCTTTGGTTGGGATCTCATAGTAGCGGTGTCGAGGCCTTATGATGTCATCTTGGGTATGGACTGGTTATCTACATTCTATGCTCATATTGACTGTATTAGGTGCAATTTGTGGTGTGTCTGCACGGATGGGACTAGGTTTACCTTCACCAGAATTAAGGGATACATTACAGCACAGGATAGACTTACATGGAGGAGAGTGCAGTCGATCACTCATCAGTTAGCTAGCCTTACCCTTAGATTGTTTTCTGTGGAGAGTCTGAGTTATCCTGTAGTAGTGGACCAGTACGCGGATGTCTTCCCTGATGATGTCTCATGTCTACCTCCTCATAGATAGGTGGACTTTTATATTGAATTGTACCCTGGGATGGCACCGATATCTACACCAGCATGTTGGATGGCTCCTACAGAGCTTTGTGAGCTGTGAGTATAGCTGTAGGACTTACAGGGAAAGCGGTTCATTCAGCCCAGTCTTTCTTTTTGAGCAGGCCCAATTTTGTTTACCAAGAAGGTGGATGGGATCTTGAGACTTTGTGTTGACTATCAACTCCTGAACCAGGTGACCATGAAGAACAAGTACCCACTTTCGAGGATTGACGACCTCATTGATCATCTGAAGGGATCATGGTGGTTCTCAAAGATCGACCATAGATCAGGCTATCACCAGCTCAGGTTACGAAATGAGGATGTGCATAAGATGGATTTAAGATGTCAGTGTATCCACTATGAGTTCTTGGTTATGTCATTCGGCATGAACAATTCTCCAGCAGTGTTCATGGGACTCATGAATATGATCTTTCAGCCATACCTTGATCACTTTGTAGTAGTTTTCATCGATGACATTATGATCTACTCAGCTACTGAGGAGGAGGATTCCTATCATTTTCAAAGAGTTTTGTACACGCTCTGAGAGCACCAACTTTATAGCAATATCTCGAAGTGCCAGTTATAGATCCGAGAGGTTCACTTTCTAGGGCATGTCATATCAGAGGCTAGAGTTTCGGTGGATCCTATGAATATTGAGGTGGTACTTTCATGGGATCCACCTAGGAGTGTGATAGAGGTATGAAGTTTCTTGGGTTTGGCTGGATACTACATGATATTTGTGCCCAATTTCTCCAGAGTTGCAGCACCTTTATCAATGTTGAAGAAGAAGGGGAAACCCTTAGTATGGTTGGAGAGATGCAAGTGGATTTTTTAGGAACTGAGGCAGAGACTGATTAGTGACCCAATCTTGAGGCTACCAAAGGTGGGCGTTGGGTACGTAGTCTACTGCAACACATCAGGGACTGGACTTGGATGTTTCCTAGTTCAGGATAGAGTAGCAATCACACTTGGTTCTTGATATTTGAGTCAACATGAGCAGAAATATGTTACCCCTGGCCTAGATTTTGTATCAGTGGTCTTCGCCTTGAAGATTTGGAGACATTACTTGATTGATGAACACTTTACAGTCTACTCTGATCACAAGAGTCTCAGGTATATCTTCTCTCAGAAGGACCTAAACATGAGATAGCGACGTTGGCTTGATTTTCTCAAGGACAATGACTTTGAGATAGTTTATACTCCTAGGAAGGGTAACGTTGTAGTATATGTACTCAGCAGGAGATCTGGTATAAAGCTACTAGGTGAGGTGACGGAGCAGCTAGCCACTTTACAGATATCCTTTGTGGAATGAGATGGAGAAGCTTTTCTTCAGTCTCTTATAGTCACTCCCCCACTTCTTCAGTGAGTCAGGGTGGCACAGCATGGGGATACTGACTACGAGGCTCGACATGATCAGATATCCATCGGACAGGCACCTGATGGATTTTCTGAAGGTGGGGAGCACGTCATCCTCTTCAGAGGACGTACCATGGTACCAGTATCACTTTGAGAGGATGTGTTAAGGTAGTTCCACACATACCCTCTAGCGGTACATCCAGGAGTGGTGAAGATGTACCAGGATATCTAAAGACTGCACTAGTGGTCGGGAATGAAGAAATCAGTAGTAGAGTTTGTCTCTCGGTTCCTCACTTGTCAGCAAGTGAAGGCGGAGAATCAGGTACTAGCAGGCTTAGTTCAGCCTTTAGTGGTCCCATAGTGGAAGTGGGATAGGATATCCATGGACTTCTTGGTAGTACTTCCATGTACATCTAGGGGTAATGATTCTATTTAGGTGATTGTTAACTGACTCACCAAGTCATCCCACTTCCTACTGATCAAAGAGTAGGGTTTAGCAGAGATCTTGAGACACCTCTATTTTCAGAAAATTGTTCAGCTACATGGAGTACCCTCGATTATTGTCTCTGATCGTGATGCATGTCTCACTTCCCGGCTATGGAAGGGGTGGCAGGAGATTTTTGGGACGCAGCTTAATTTGAGAACTACCTTCCATCCTCAGACGGAAGGCTAGACTGAGTGGACCATTCAGAACCTCGAGGAAATGCTACATGATTATGTCCTCTACTTTGGTTGCAGCTGGGAGGATTACTTTCCCTTGTTGGAGTTTTCATACAAAAATAGTTATCACTCCACCATTGGGATGGCACCTTTAATGGCGTTGTACGACCGACCTTGCAGATCACCTTTGTGTTGGACTGACCCAGGGGAATCAGTACTCATGGGACCAGAGATGGTATGGGCTACCACAGAGAATGTGCAGATCAACCAGGACGAGATGAAGACTGCATAGAGTAGGAAAAAGTCTTATGACGATAGGAGACGGGGACCTCTGGAGTTCGAGGATGGGAACCACATCTTTCTACAGGTCTCACCTTGATGAGGTTTGCGGAGATTTGGTCGGGGTGGCAAGTTATCGCTGAGTTTCATCAGACCCTTTTAGGTCCTCAATAGAGTTTTCAAAGTAGATTACCACTTAGATCTTCCACCTTAGTTTCATCGAGTGCATGAAGGTTTCCATATATCCCAGTTGAGGAGATACGTGCATAACCCATCACAGGTCATCGACTATGGCGAGCTGGACATCAATGATGGGGCAACATTTATGGAGGTTCTAGTGGATATTGAGGATCTACAGGAGAGGGTCCTTTGTGGGTGGTCGATATCTCTGGATCTCATGTGTTGGTAGCACAGGAACCTCCAGGAGAGAACTTGGGAATGGGAGGCTCAGATTCATGCTCAGTACCCCCACTTGTTTTCCTATATTTTGTCATGTGGCTTTCGGGGATGAAAGGCCTTGAGGTGCAGAGAATGTAAAGACCCAAAAATTACATATAGATTTATATATATATATCTATATATATGGTAATTTTATGAGTCCGCAAAAATTGACAGTACGTGATTTTGAGTCCCGGTGTTCCCGGAATGAATTTCTGAACTTTTTTTCGGGTACGTTCAGTAAACGTGTGAGCGGGATTTTACAACTTTTGAACCAGTGCTCAGAATTGAAATCGGAGGGCACCGTTGAAATCGCAGAACTAGTATTTGATTAAGGATACCTTAACCTCGACCATAGTAGGTCGAGGGTTAAAGTTAGTTTTTGTGATTTTCATGGAGGAAGAAGAAAAATAAAATATTTAACATTTTTATTTTTCTTTGAAACGCCTCCTTTTGAGTTATGGGGGTGGGGACCACCCAAACCAGAAACCCCCATTTTGAATTCTAGTGGTGGGGACCACCCGAACCCCTATTTAATGTGGGGATGTCTCTTGGAATCCTATAATTTTAATTGTGCCAATGCAATACATTTATAATGCCAACATAAACTCTAATAAAATTAATAAAACATAATTAAATAAGTTGGATATTTTTCATTTTGGAGGAATTAGGGGAAAGTATTAGTAAAGGGGAGAGCTTTTGGAGGATTATTCCCTCCAATGAAGAACACCATCCAATGAAGAACGACCTCCAGAATCGATGAACGGGGAACCGACCCCGATCCCGGATCGGAAGCACCTTATGGAGGCAACGAACGCCGACGTTCTTCAATGATGAAAAACCAATGTCTGTCATTCCTCTCCCCTCCCCAACGTTATCAAACCTTCGAGGTAGGGGTGGTTTTTAATTAATAATCATTAATTTCTTTTACAATTGAATCTCTCCCCATGAGATGCTTGCTGTTGTTCTAATACGGAGGGTGTGGGCCAAACAAACATGGCCCGGCCACTCCGCAACCATTATGGTTTTTGATGTGTTCTTAATCACGGAGGAGGATGGTGACCGGTGCTGGAAAATGGCACCAGTGGGAATCGGGAGTGACGGCTGGCACATCGGCCGGTCGTGACGATGGTGTCAGCGCAACCGCACCGCTAGAGAAGGGTCACGGCCCGTCGGTCGCGGCGGAGTGGAGGCAGCTGCCAGCCACGGGGTGGGGAGGCGGTGGCATGTGTGTGCGCTGCCTGGTGAGCAGTTTCTATGATTCAAGGCCGCGATGGTGGTTGAGGGGCGGTCGGCTCGCTGTAGGAAGTCGGCGATGGTGTGACGCGCGACCGCGCCGCGTGGAGGTTCGGATGGCCATCCAGCGAGCCGGGGCTGCCCAGCAGACAGCCGAGTAAGGGCCGCACCGCGGGCCGCACTTGGGGCCACCCAGCGGGCCGGTCCAGACCGAGCAGGCCAAGTTAGACTCAGGTCCAGAATCGAGTCAGCCCAGGCCAGGTCAGATCGGGTTAGTCCGACCGGGTCGGACCGGACCTAGACCAACTTCGACCCCTTTTCGTTCTTTCAGCCATATCTTGAGCTATATGCGTCTGTTTGATGAACCGTCTATGTCCTAAAAAACATTGGATTGAGACGATCCATTTGGTATACCCCACTTGAGTTTTGGATAAAGTTGGGGTATGGCCAGGTTTGATCGAGCACGAATCCAATCGGGCCCTCGGGATTAAAAGGCCAATAAATTACAGACTTAGCGTCTGATGTTTTGCACTATCTATTGCGTTGAGACCCCTTTTTGTGGTGGTACTTTGGGGTACTTCTTCATGGGATTTATGGCAGTTGTATTATCAACCTTTGGCTTGAGTAGCGGACCCTCCCGGAATCAAGCGAGATTAGTGCGGGGACCCTGTAGCTAGCTGTAACATGAGAAAAGGGATACTATGTAAGTATGTACATTGGTATCCTATGTGGGTCTGTGATTTGGGGTCTGAAGTGGGTCTGTGTTAGAGAGTATCACATGGATCTTCTCTATAAATCCAAGTGAGACTACTCTAGGATCCTACGTGGGTCTGTTGTACTAGGATCCTACGTGGGTCTGATGATTTAGGATCCTTCGTGGGTCTGCCTTTTAATAAAGTAATATGATTCAGTAGTTATATATTATCATCATTTCTACCATACCTAATTTATACCTATTGTGAGATTATTCTTTACCTTTGTGGTAATTTTTTGTGTGGCCTACCTTTGTGGTACTTACCTTCATGGTGATTCCTTAGTGGTATTCTTCTGTGTATCGTACCTCTGTGGTACTTACCTTCGTGGTGATGCCTTTGTGGTATCCTTCTATGTGGTGTTACCTTTGTGGTACATACCTTTGTGGTGTTACCTTCTTGGTAATCTTTCCATCATGGAATAGTTGTACTTCGGCTAAGGATTTGGGACTTGGGTTTCCTCATGAATGAGATGGGTATACTTGATAACTTAGGTATATGTATGGGCATATAACTAAGTAGGGTTGTCACTGGTTTACATGATTTGTGGTTTATCCTTTTTGGATTTTGAGATACCTTTGAGGGTCTCAGGGTCCCTACTGAGTATCGTTATACTCACCTCTTCACGGGATATTCCTTCACCTTGTTGTGTTTGGTGTAGATGACGGACAGCTCTGACTGAGTAAGAGGGTACTAGGACTGGAGGTCAGCTCAGGGTGGACCTTATACAAGGCGTACCGCAGAGACAACTATTCAAGATATGTACCTACCCTTCAGTTAGGATCATTGGTGGGTGTTCACAGGACTTTTTAAATTTTACTTGTAGTGTTCAATTTTTCTTGTACTTTCCAATTGGGTTTTTATTCTATCCCCTTTTACTTATTGTACACACTATTTTTACTATTTAGTTTACTCGTGTTTGTATCTTGTTGTGTTCTTGGTTGAGTGAGTTTAACGGTTATAAAGGCAATGCATTCCCAGTTTTATGGAATATGCCTTTCGATGGTAGTCTCCATCCACTGGCATATAGAAGGTGGGCTTGGGGTAGTCACGGAACGGGCCCCTAGGGACGGGTCATGACATGGAAGTCCATTGAAAACATCTATAGTGATGTTTTCAAATATCCATGTTGTAAAGGTTTCATCATTCCATTAGACTTTTTCCTTTCATCCTTTACTTTCTAACATACCAGGAAATTTGATGTATATTCTATAATCTCATTCATCATACTGTCCCACCAATAGTGCTTTAATAGATCTTGATACAGCTTTGTGCTTCCTAGGTGAATAGAGAAATTTAATTTATTTGCATCATTCATAAGCTCTTTCTTTGTCTCTGAATTGGATGGTACACATAATCATTACCCAAATCTTATAACTCATTCCTCATCAATTTTGAACTTTGAGGATACCCCATTTCTGATAGCTTTCTACTTTTTCTAATTTGATTCATCATTTATTTGACCATCCTTTATTTTCTCCATATGGTATGGATGAGAAATCATTTGAGAACGTACTAATGATGTTACTTCCTTAATGATTCCCATGTCTATCCTTTCTGGTTCTAAAAATATTATATCCTTCTCAATTATCATCATTGATAAATTTATTGGATCCTTTCTACTTAGATCATCCTCCACTTTATTTTCTTTACTAGGATGGTAGTGGATTAAGTAGTAGTAATCCTTGATAAGCTCCAACCACCTTCACTAGTGCATATTATTCTCCTTCTATGTGAATATATATTTGAGGCTTTTATGATCATTATAATTCTCACACATATCCCCATAGAGATTATGACACCAGATTTCTAATGTGAATATCACATCCACCAACTCCATATCATGTGTGGGATAGGTTTTCCCATAAACGTTCAACTCCCATGAGGTGTAGACTACCACTTTATCATTTTTCATTAGTAAATAGTCCAATCCATTCTTTGAATCATCATTGTATTCCAAAAATAATTCCCCACTTATTGATGGTGTGAGTACCAGTGCAGTGATAAGCCTCTTCATGAAATCATTGAATCAGTCTTCACATTAACTATCCCAGATAAACATTACTCCCTTCTAATTCATCTTGGTTAGTGGGTTTTAAAATCAGGAAACGTTCTTCAAAAATCATTGGTAAAACCCAACTAGACCAAGGAAACTATGAATATCCATTATAAATGTTTTCCTGGGATAATACTTAATTTCATTTTTTTTAGAGGGGTCCATAGATATTCCTTTTTTGGTGATAAAATGCCCCAATAATGATACTTCATCCATCTTGAACTCACATTTATTGTACTTTTCATAGATTTTCTACCTTCACAAGGTATTTAGCATGACATTCAAATACCCCTCGTGTTCCTAATTTCTTTGGGAGTATATTATAATATCATTAATAAAGACTACCAAAATTGTTTTGAGGTAATCTATAAAGACACCATTAATTAAGTCCATGAATGTTTTTGAAGAATTATTGATTCTGAAGGGAAGCACTATGAACTCATAATGTCCATAACATGTTTGAAATGACATCCTGGGAATATCTTCCTAATTCGCGTTTAATTGGTGATATCCCATCCAAATTTCCAACTTAGATAAATACTTGGCCCCATGTACTTTATCAAAAAAAATATTTATTTGTGTAAGGGAATACTTTTTCTTTATCATGATTTTTTTGATCTCACAATAATCAATAGAAAGGCACATTGATCCAAGTTTCTTCTTGATAAATAGAACTGGCATACCCCATGGTGAAGCACTCGGGCATTGAAAATCATTTTCCATATTCTCATGAAATTGTTTCATTAGTTCATCAAACTCAATGGTTGCAATTCTATAAGGTGTCTTTGATATAAGTAGATATCCAGGAATAAGTTCAACTGAGAACTCAACCTATTAGTCATGAGAAATACCAGGAAATTACTCAAGGAATTAATTAGTATAGTTCCTCACAATGGGAAAGTCTTCAAGCATGATCATTTCTTTTGTCTTAATAATTTTAGATATATATGATTTCTCATTAGGTGATAATATCGACAATTGGGGTGATAATTAGAAATAATATTCAGCATCATCCTTACACTTATACAGAATTAAAGGATTCCTTGCGATGTGAATAGTGATCTCCCATTCTTTATAGTTAATTTTGGATTTAAATAAATATAGTCAATCCTTGACCAATATAGCATAAAACTCCACCAAATGAAGTATGAATATATTTACTAGATTGTTTAGTCCACCGATATTAACTAGGGAGGAGTTATATACTTTGAATTCAATAATTTCACCATTTTTTATTCTCATAGATGACACAACCTTCATACTTTGAGGTGGTGTTTGAATAGTTCTACTAAACATACAAGGTATAAAATAATTCAAAGAACCATAATCAAATAGTGTGTTATCTATTATTGAATTAATAACTAGAATACATATCACCACATCATTATTGGGTTCCACCTCAATAGTAGTGATAGAATATGTCCTTCCTTATTGCATTGGATGTTGGTTTTATTGACTATCTCTAACAACCATTGGTGTAGGAAAATAGCTCGAATAATTCCCATGTTTCTTTTAATTGAAACACTATAATAAATTATGAGTGTTGATCTGAACCTCCTTTTCTTCCTCTACATTTGTGGGATTCTTTCTATCTCTTCGGTGTTTATTGTCTAGATTCCCCTCTCTTCCACATTTGAAGCATCTCTCGGTTCACCTTAGGAAGTTTCTAGGATTCTTCTTCCCACACTATTGACATGTGGTATGTTGGGTTTTATTTCCATCATGGGATTTATCTTTTGACCCTACCATATTAAACTCCATTTTCATCTTTTTATCTCTAGGACTATGAGACCATTGAGAGTCTGTGATCTCCATTTCAACATTGAAGGAATAGCATAAAATATTATCATAGATTTCAAATTCATGAATCACCAACACTTTCTATAGACTCGTATTTAGCCTTCTAAATAAGTGATCCACCTTCCAATAAGTGTTAGTAACAAAGCTAGAGGCGTATCATGCAAGCCTTGTAAAGTTTTCCTCTTAAATCCCGATAGACTCGTCTCCCTTTTACTTCAGTATAAGGAACTACCTTTCTAGATTAAGACAGAGAGTTTTAGGAAAATATTTATTTAAAAATATTTTGTTGAAATATTACCACTTCAAGGAATTAATTTCACCCTTATACTTTGTTTTTTTAATCATTTTCTACCACTAATCACCTTCCCCATAAAAATTATGGACTAACAACACAAATTTCTCTTCTTCTGTGCACTAGAGGATAGATAATATCTTCTCAATTGAATTAATACATTGTTCTGTGATGAGGGGATTATAATATCCACTAAATTTAGGAGGCCTTTTCTTCCTAAAGTATTCAACCAAAACTTTCTCTTTCTTTGGATAAGGCAGTTTTTCCACATGATTTAAGTTATAATTCATAAATTTTTTTAGTTGTGCTAGTACTTTCATGAAGTTTTGAGCTCACATTCCAATATGATTTGTCATTTCATTAGGGAAATAAAAACATTTCCAATCATATTGACCACTGTAAAGGGTTTTCCTATTTATATCCATTAAATAAAAAAATAAATTACAATTAGGTGGCTTGAATACTTAGTTAATAATATTATAAAAGGATAAACTTGTAAATGGAAACTATATCTTATCATGTGGTTCCCTAAGTTTCAATCTAATTTATCCATGGTGATAGAATTATCCTAATGGTTCTTACAAAAATTATCTAATCCTAATAATAGAGAGAATGTGCATAGGTATAGAATTAAAAACCCTATTAACTATCGTTGTCCTCCCACCAAAATAGATCCTCTTATTTTCACATTCATAAATATGGCTATTTAAACATCTTAAGAACCAAATAATATCACCATTAATTTTTCCATCACATAAAAAACCTATACTTTTCACATAGATGTTAATTTTTCCTCTAAAACAAACTCATTAAATTAAATATTTAATTTAAATTATTCAAAAATATCATATTAAAATGTTTAATTAATAATATTTTCAACTCATCATTAAGCCTTATGAAGTTTTTTTTGAAAATAAAGATGATTATAAAAGTTACTAAGTGGTATAAGATAATTTGAAAATACTATTAATCCATTGAAAAATATAATAGACCATAAAAATTAATTCCTCTAAATAAATAAATTTTTTATTTTAAAAGATAATAAACATACATTCAAATTTTAAATAAAATTCATTTATCAAGAATAGTTCAATAAAAAAAATTATCCATTGTAGGCATAAAATGAAATACAAAAAATTAAATGTTTCTTTTTAGAAAAATAAAAAACTTTTTTATTACTAACATTTACCTTTAAAATATAAAAAACTTCCCTTTTATTAAAAGCCATTTTATTTTTCATGAAATCCAAATATTTACATTGAAGAGACATAATAAAACATATAAAACCCCTAAAAAATATTAGGAAATTTTATTCATCATCCTTTTAATAAAATTGTATACTTGGTTGTATCATTCATCATCTATGATGGAATAACTTATATCCAATAAATTCTAACATCATTAATATTAGAATAACTATAATCTAGGTAATTTTATCACCATAAATAATGGAATAAATTAAATCCAGTTAAGTTCAACATCACTATTGAGTAACTTATATCCATTTAACTCGAATATCATTTCCCAATGCATTAATTAGTTATATAAAAAGCTCAAATATCATCATCTATAATTCCATAGTACCATATTCTCAAAAAAACATTTTATAGATTTAATTTCATCGAATAATGAACAAAACCCATGAAAAATTCTTTTATAATCTATAAATATCATTCTTTAAATAATATCAAATAAAAAATTATTTTAAAGAATTCATGGTTCTATGAAAATCATAAGTACAAAAGTTCCTTTGAAAGAAATACTTTCAAACATAGAGTGATAGTTTTAAAGGAAAAAATACCATAAAAGATATTTATTTTAATAAATGCGTGATTAATTTATAGAAATATAGAGAAATAATTTTATAGAAAGTAAATATTTTAAAACATAAGAGATGTAGTTTAAAGATATAAAAAAGAAACACCTTACCTTAGTTCCCAAAATAGATGGGTTTTTCCTTTTAATTCAATCCTTGGTGATAAGCCATATGAATGTACTCTTCTTCTCTTTCTAAAGAAAATTTATGTATTTTTTGATAAGAAGTTATACAGTATTGTGGATCTCAAACACACCAAAAATGGGGTTCTTCTTTTATATAAAACTCCACATTCATATATGTATTTAAATACTTCTAAATATATTTTTTTATAAAAAATGAAGGCTAAATAAACATTAAAAATAATATTCACATAATCTTCTTCTTCTTAGATTATAATATTTAATGAAATTCCACTTTTAGTGAACATTATTAAAATATGACTTCCCATTAAAATACATATTCCTCATTTAAATACACTAAACCATGAAAATATTATCTTTAAATTGTTAAATATAAATTTTCTACATGTATGTATGGACAAACATAATAAAACTTAGGATTATGTAATGATCTCACCCAATGTGTTATAATGGATCCTCCCATAAATTTTTTTATAAAACTCTAATCATGTATCTTTCATGGAGTTAGGGTTTAGTTAAGAATACAATATTTGTTTAATAGTCCATCTGGGTTCCTTTATTGTGATAATCATGGATTAAAAACTATTTGGACATACTCGACCAACTTTATACAATTATCCATATCATAATTGTATAATCAGTGTGAAAATCAAATTATTTTGATTCCCTCATTGTGATATATATATATATATATACATAGTCCACCAAAAATATTATAACTACTACTCACTGAGGTATAAGATGGAATCTTAGTGACATAATTTAATTCATAGCATGTGCGTCCTTTAAACTAGTAATATTTCCTAGTTTCATCGAACCCACGTCCAATTTATTATCGAGTTTGTGCCTCCTTATCAACCTAGATACAGTATGTAACACACAAAAATATATTTGGTCCAACCTACATGGAAGGTCACCATGCCACCCTATACAGTTTTTCTATCCTACTCAAGCACCACCTCATGTTTTATTCATTATTACTATGTTATCAATAAACTTTTTCTAGATCTACTCTTCCCTATCCATTCAATTGTAGCAATTTTTGAGGTCATCCACTACCTCAAAGCAATAGGACCTTCCTCTTGTTGATGAATTGATCTAGATATTATTTTTAACATATATACCCCTTATCCACTTCCCTATTACTTATTCATTTTATGTATTTTAAAAAAACAAGTTGAAAAAACTTATTAAAAAAAGATCATTTTTATAATACTCATCTAATTAACATAGTATATTCTAGATAGTGAATTAAATATAAACATAGTTAAAGTGTTAATTTTTTATGACATGATAATATTATTAAACTAGTTTATTTCAAACATCTAATCATATCTTAATTTTTATTCTCACCAATTTTATAATAACCCCCAATGATTAAATTCTATGATAATATTTTGAATCAATGTAATAGTTATATCTTCTCATTTTAAATAACCATTTATCATTTCCACTACTTGCATAAAAAAATATTTCCCATATTTCTAATTCTCTAAAATATTTCCATAATCATATTTACTAGATTTATATTCATGGTTGATCACATTGATGCATTCTTCAACCTCACAATTTTCTAGTTTTTTTCATAAGTTTTGTATTTATTATATTTAGTATGATATTTCCATTTCCATTCTAATGGAAAAAAAAATATGAAAATATATTACATAATTAAATCTTTGGTGTTATATTATCACCTCTTAATAAAAATTGTGTCCTAAAAATTATTTTCACCACTACTAATGGTGTCCTAGAATGTATATTCTAAGATATATTTTCTTTTTATTTTTCATCCCTATATTCTAAACAATATTCTATAAATTTAATCTCATAATAGTTTTTAATGTGGGAAAAAATAATGAAGTATTTCATAACTTCATATAATACTCCAAATTAATTATTAATGACACCCTTGAATCTCTTATTCCTATACATCAAGGTTCCATTCATTAAGGAAATATTTTAAAACATTTTCAAAAATGTTACTTCCCTTATCCAAATAAAAATTTTACTCACAACTTTATTTTTTAACAAAATTTAAATTATTTTATAAAATACTTACTTTAGAAATATAGTTTTAAAACATCTGAGTGAATATAATATTGGTAAAATAAACTAATTGAATTATATTTAATGTGTTCAAATTGTGGTTTTTATATAATATCATATGTGTTTAACAGGAGAAAATAATTTAAAACTGAATACATATGTTTTTATCATAAATATCCTACATTTGAGGCTTCTTTAAAATCAATGTATTCTTCATATTTTCATGATTATTTAAAATATTTATAAATGGATTAATGATATCTCTTAAGTTGGGGAAAAATAGATAATTGAGAGTTTAAAATTTTATCATAAACAATTCATGTCCCTTGAAAATTTTGGGGTATGAAGTTGGTGGTTTATATTTTATATAATAATTTGTAAATGTATTGAATGTTTAAAAAAAACTAAAGGTCACTCAAGCATAAAATTGAAATAATAGTTGAAAATATATCATCTGGAAGAGATAGAATGGTTATGTAGATTTCCCTTTCTAAAAATTTTGATAAATTATCTTTAATTTGTTGAACCAGTTAAATTAATTTTTAAACTCCAAATTATAGCTTGATCACTTAAAACCTAACTTTAATAATCACAAAACGTATAATCATTTTTCTAAATTTATATTACCCAATAAAATAATAATAAATATATGAAAAAATTATAACTTTATCTTTGGAAACAATACACTACAGGTTTTGTTAGGTTACTCTATAATTTATCTAATAAGTCGTATATATCTAATTCCCAAAGATAAAAAATCCTTAGAAATCAAATTGTCATGATTATGTACACTCCAAAAAAAATTATCCTAATATTTATCCTAAAATAATTGTACTTCGAAAAATAACAAAAATAAACCTGAATATTTCATAAATACAAAATATATTAATACTTTTAAAAAAACACGAATCCTCATGATATAAAACCTTAAGAAAATTAATTAAATTTTATATCCCAATTAATATCATTAATTTTTATATAAAATCACATACTATCTATTAATTTCCAATAAACACCTTAATCATAAAATGTTCTAAAAAATATAGTGAAATTTCTACAAAATTACTTTAACCACTTAAGCACCAAAAATTAAAACAAATATCTAGGCTATATAAACAAATTAACATATGCTCCCAAAATATGATAACCATTTTCCAAAATAATCACAATTTAATCAACTTCAAATCATATAACATTCCCAATAATTATCCATAGCTTTAATCTTATGACCTAGAAAATATAATAACATTTTCTTTATATAAAATTCACACTAACTAACATTTCAAACATAATGGATATATATTACTCAATCATTTATTCTTCCTAAATCCCAATAATCATCTCTAAAAAATATCATTAATCACCTCAAGATACAGCCACATAACACTTCTATAGGTTATATATGCCTTTGAATTTATAACCACCCTTAAAATTATTATCCCATGATATTATCTATAAGTCTTAAATTATCCATTATTAATAAAATCCTAGCCTCCAAAGTTATCCAAAACATTCTCTGATTCAAATAGTAAATTCTTGAACATAATCATCTTATAATTAGATGATATATAGAATACATTTCTTCACTTTCAAACCCAATACCATTGAGGTTTGCGGTTATAGAAAATTAGTAAAATACCTTATATAACAAAACCTATAATTTTCACATTAATGGATATTTTTCAACTAAAAAGGGCTCTTCAAATGGAACACTTTCATTTCTCAAAGCCAAATCTAATATTATAAGCCAGCCATCATATTATTTCCCACCCATCCTTAAATTCTGTGAAAAACATTTGAAAATATTGTATGATAATAAAAATAATTAAGTGGTATTAAATATTTTGCAAATATTATTATGCCTTTGAAAAATATTAAAACCATTAAAATATTACTTCATTGAAATAAATAAGTTTGGTCTTATAAAAGAACATAAGTTTACATTCAAACCTAAAATCAAGTTATTTGCTAAAAAAGAGTTCCATAAAATAATATCAGTTGTATTCTTAACATAAATAATAAAATATTGAAGTTTTATTATAGAAAAACAAAAGAAATTTTATTTTTTAAAAGTACAATCATTTTCCTTTAAAGTGATAAAACAACCATTTTCTATAAAAACTAACTTCTTTTTCATTAAATAGAAGGATTTACTTTGAAAAATCATAAGAAATTATAGAAAAAAACACAAAGGAGTATTGTGAAATTATATTCATCATTCATTTAATAAAATTTCTTACTCATAAATATAATTCATCATACTTAACAAAATAACTTGTATCCTATTAATTCCTATAACATTCAAAATAGAATTACTTATATCTAGTCAATCCCAGTATCATATACAATGGAATAACATAAACCTAATTAATTCCAACATCAACCTAGAGTGACTTATATACAGTTAACTCCAACATAATTACCCATTTCATTAGAACATTATATATGAGGCTCACCCGTCATCATCTAAAATTATCAAGTACCATATTTTGAACAAATAATTTTATATCTTTCATTTCATCACAACATGAAAAAAACCCATGAAAACATCATTTATAATCTATAAATATCATTCATTAAATAATATCATATAGTGAAATTGATTTTAAATAATTCATATTTCATTGAAAAACACAGAGCAAAGAGTTATTTAGGAAGAAATACTTTAAAACATAAAATGGTAGTTTTGAAGGAAAAATCCATAAAAGATATTTATTTTAAGGGATTCATGATCCTTTTATGAAAACATATGGAATGAATGTTATTGGATAGAAATACATTAAATTTTAAATTAACTTTTTAAAAAATATTAAAAAGAAATAACCCCTTACCTTAATTCCCACAATATATTGGATTCCTCCTATAAAGTTCCCCATTAGTGAAAAACCTTTATAACTCAATCACCTTATCTTTATAAGACAATTATACATATTTTTTGGAAAAAAGGTAAAATAATTATGTGAATATCAGACACACCATAAAGGAGTTTCTCTTTTTATATCCTACTCCACTAATATATCTACATTTAAATACTAATAAACAATTTTGATGTTAAAAAATCATCGTGAAATGTAAATATAGAACTAGATTCACATTTCCCTAATCCACATAGATTATAATATTTAATAAAATCTCATTTAAAATAATATTAATTAAAATATAGATTTATGGTGTAATACATATCCCACTCCACACTACACTACACCACAAAAATATTATCTTCGCATTATTAAATATCAAAAATTCACATGCATATATAGCCACACATAATAAAACTCAAGTCTCTATAAAGATATATCCCAACAAGATATTTTGTTTTTTCATATAAAATATTCTATACAACTCTAGGAATGTTTCTCTCATAGAGGTAGGTTTTATATTCTTCTTAGGATATCATTTTACCAATGCATGGGGTTCCTTTAATGTGATGAATATGGATTAATAAATTATTTTGACATACTCTTGTGGAATTATACAATTATACATATTACTATCATAAGATCATCATATAAATACACTGGTTGTGATTCCATTTATTTGAAATATATATATATATATATATATATATATATATATATATTCCCCTAGTATTCCATCAATAACTGCTCACTTAGGTAGAAGACAACAACTTAACAACATCATTTAATTCAGACAGCATGAAACCTTTAAACCATGAATAGTACCTAGGTTCACTAATATAACATTTAACTTCTAGTTGAATAAAGCCTCTTCATTAATCTGTATATGGCAGGGCACATAGAACAAAACCCATTGGGCGGACCTTCTGGTGGTCTATCATGACAACCAACATGGTGTTTCTATCCTACTGAACTGCATCCCCATGATTTGTTCACTATTCCCACTCCAGTACCAACCTTGTTCTAGATCTAATCTACCCTCATTTCTCAATGAAATCCATGGTTGAGGCTCTATATTTCCTTATAGTAGAAATACCATCCTCTTATAGTAGTCATCAGTTGGATCTATTTTCAACATATATACACCCCATAGATTTCCATATAACCCATTACATTTCCATATTAAAAAATAATATTGTACATAATATTAAAAAAATAATGCATATAATAAACTTTTAATCCACATAGTAGCTTATATATTGTAAAAAATTAACACAATTAAGGATTTAATTTTTCATAAAATGGGTATATTATGAAACTAGTTCATTTGAAAAATTGAATCATATGTTATCACTTACTATCAAATATTATATAATGATCCCCTCATTGAATAATTTCCTCAACAATTTTGTGAGTACATGAAATATATATATCCTATCTCTTTTAATAACCATACATTATTTATTGTACTTACATCTTAAATTTTTTTCAAATTTACAACTATCTAAATCCATTCTAGAAATCTTTGGAGAAGTAATCTTAATGGTAGATAAAGATAATGTGTTCTTAAATATTTCCATTTTCTTGTTTACATTCATTTATTTTCCCATCTAAGAGTCCTAGTAGGATCATATATATTATAACATCTCGACCAATAATTGACTCAATGGTGCTCCAAACCGATTCACCACATGACCTCAAGAACGCTTCCTCATATTCCATAGGCTTCCAACTAGCGGTGGGGGACTGAAGTGGAACTGTGAGGAGATTATTCCCCCATATCAAAGTGGAAAACCAAAATTAAATCACTAAATTTCATACACATCAGAGTGAGTGGGAAGAATTAAATAAACTACAACATTTGATAATAACATGGAATGCACTAATGGCCTGAATGTCCACGTCTTACATGCAACAAACTAGCCACTAGGTCAGTGACATAACATACCAAAAGAAAAGAAACTACAACCAGGTTCCATAAAATAATCAAACCCAAATTATTCAATCACCTGATACCACTCATGCAACCTTTCTTGATCAACCAACACTCAACATGGGTCTCATCCCAAACCTGTGCCTGTAACAAACATATGAGAGTTTCTTGAGTACCCAGGTGCAATTGAGGCCTGAGCGGGATGTTATTAACACTCAGTAAGCAACCACCAATAGTTATAAAGTGACTATTAGTTAGTAAAGCAGTGTATGTGAATAAATAGTGGAATAAATAAATAGTAAATAAAATAAATACATGGAATGAAACACAACAACTCATCTAGTGCCCACAAGACCATGGGTTCTAAGGTGACACCTAGGCCAACCCACACTACATGATCTAATCTAGGCATCTGAGACATTATCTGAGGGGATGTGTCAATTACAATCCATTTCAAGGTTACTTCCTATTCATTCAAATCAGGGATACACAAACCTACACTCATAGTACCTCATGAATATACCCAAGTCATGAGGTCCAATAACATTAGTCTTGAATCTAAATAAATTATTACATTAATATCAAATGTGGTTGGATATTCCATCCATAACCTAACCATATATAAAACAATTGACACCAATACTGAACAATGGGTCTATCAAACCATCACAAAACACAAAGGTGGTGTCTGGAACCTTAGTCCAAAAACCTTATATACATAACATCAGTGTTTCCCAGAGCATTTTTATGGCCCAGCCTAAGGATAAGGAGACTCATTCCAATTCTCTTTTTCACGTGTAATTTAATTACCACCTAGAGCATCAGTTTGGAACTTACCATGAATCATACTATCAGTGTACTAAGCCTTGGTCTGCAACCATGTTCATAGTATACTTCATATACTCATAACATCATTCCATAATCAAACCACAAACATGTGAAGTCTCATGTAATAAAATATATAGTATAAAATAACATTCCCAGAACCCCGGTCCAACACTCAAACCCTACACAAACTATCGGTACTTATAAAAAACCTCATGTCCATATATCTCAATTTTGAATATCCAAAACCATATGTGTGGATCGTCTATCCATCTCCAAAACCATTCCATAATTTATCTAATTCTAATCTCTACATCATGACCATACAAAATATTTAATAAAAACAGAAAAAACATTTTAACCAATTAATATTACTAAGTTCCTTATGTGACTTCAAAATGAAAAAAAATACTCTACCAGGACTAAATATGTTCCTCATGAAAAAAGAAACTAAATAAAACAACCTTGTTAAACATTATGAAATCACACTTTTTAATTCATGGGACCTCCTCTTTGAAAACCAAAAAAATTATAAGGCTCAGATTTCCACTAAAACCATCACAAGTTCCCTTAGTTCATTTTCACCAAATATTTCACCACATAACCATTATACATCAACATTTTAAATCCAACTAAATCACGTTTTTATAAACCACTTGGTGGTCAATACCTCATTTCAAAACAATGATCATAGAAAAACACTATGTTTCCCCTTTTTCATCCAAATCCTAGTAAAAATCCAATGAACAATTTTAGAACAATTTCAAAAACCTCAAAGGATTATTCCTAAAAACATAACATATAAAACACCCCACTCTCTAAAGTTTTCACACCCCATGGGTGGAAATCAGTCTGTCATCACATCACCATAGATTCAAAATGATCCATGAATGTCTAGTGTGTCAACCCAAAGAGGAAAACTAGTATCTTAAATCCATTAAACAAGAATATCAAACATGGGTTCTAAGGAATATACTATATTTTACATATAAAAAAATTATTAAGATTGTGGGTAATTCTATTAGACCACCTACCTCATTAACGAAGCTTTCTGAATCATTTCCAAAGAATGGTAGCCTTGAAAAGGCCCACCCAAGAATCTCCCAAACCTCTTGACATCCAACTGAGCTCATCACCATCACACAATAACTAGTCTCACACCAAACAACCACAAGAAATTAATTCTAACAACTATAATGAATTAATTTACCAAAATCCAATGTGGAATAAATTTGAAAAACTCACCGAGTCATTATGGCGCATCAAAAATGAACCAAACAACCCACCAAAGACACAAAACATAACCCTGAACACATTCTGGGAAAAATACCTAAAATAAAATACCAAACCAAAAAACAAACTAAATTAAACCATTATTAAAAACCTAAGAAAATTAATAATGGTCACATGCCTTAATGAAACGCTATACAACAAAGGGCAGAATTCATATTGGGGTCTTTTCTACCCAAGATGAAAAAAATCCCTATTATCCTTGTTTAATTCTACCATGATCTAGTGGAAAAATAATCAAAACTCTAACCTTCACATTTGAAAATTATAAGGAACCAATGGAATGGATAAAGGGGGAGGAGGAAGAGAAATCTCACCTTAAGTGATGAAGAAACACCAACAAAACACCTCCTTGAAGAGGATTGAATAGAGGAGGAAGTGATGAAGATCCTCCTCTAGTTCATGCATGGGAGGGGAGAATAAAGGGAGGGGTGACTTAAAATCCTAAAGGATAAAATGGTAAAAATAAAATTTTAATAAAAATCTAGGAAGGTTTTTTCTGTATATTTTTCAAAACCATTCACTAATCATGAAGTAGGATTTATCCCGATACATCACTCTCATGGGTTGGCCACATGGTTTTCAAAACCTTGTTCCAAATGTTAATACCCCTATAATCCAACCCCCATGCACCACATAGTCAGGCCACATAGTTTGAAAAACCGTGTTCCAACTGTGTTTTTAGAACAATATATTTCCCGCAACAAGGTGTATGATTCGTCTGAAATAGCATGACACCCCTGCTTAACACCTCATACACTCTTCGACCTTATACGGTTTCTCCTTTTTCCTCACAAATTTAACCCCAAACCATGATATAACTATGAAACCCAATCATGATCAGTTCAAAATCATATAAAACCCTCCCCTGAGAATCTAGGTGTCATAAGGTTTCTCCTAAACCATGAACACCAAACCATGCACCCTTTCCATAAAATCCTAAAACTCTTGAAACATTACATGAATCCACAAAAACTCATCCAAACACCTAATCTACCTCCAAAGAATCATTCTGTATCTCAAGAAAAAACTTTTAGACATTCCAAAACTCAAAACCTCATTCCATGTCTTAATTCATGATTAGAAACTTCCAAAAAAAATTCCTCATAAATTTTCTATCCACCCAGACAAGGGATATTAAAAACTCCCCACCATAATAATTTGTGTCCTCAAGAAGTCTTTGTGATCATCCACAATCACCAACTAATCTATTTTGGTTATCACATTTTTTCAACAACCTTATTTAGCATCTGATTTCCTGATATGAAACCAAGGCACCACCTCTAACTTAAGGACCTCAGCCGACCAAAACACTGGGCTAACACCAGTTAATAAAAATAAAACACCACAATTAATATTACCCAAGCCCCATCCATCTAAAACATTGATTACAACCTCACATAATCATTCATTGAAATATGGTGATCCCCACTATAATATTCATATTATAATCATTGAATTTCCAAAACTAAACACCCTTTCCCTCAAGAAATTTCAACCAAACATAAACTTGTGCTCCTATAAAGTGTCAACCATGATTATCAACTAACCGTACCCCAACACCCACAAGAATACTAATCATAATTTCAACCCAACCTCATTATCTAAACCAAAAAAATGGGTACATACCCTCCATCCATGCACGAATTAACAACACACAGGATTTTCCTCGAAATATAAAAATACAAACCCAAAATGTATTCTTCATTCTCAAAACAATACACCGAACATAGCTAATAACCACTCTCACACACATTGTGCACTAACCCCCATTGGATTACCCCCATCCATCTCATCCTAAAATGTCTGGTTCCATCGTCTCATATATCTCCAACCCACCTGATCATGATGCCCTCATACCTATGCGAATTCCACAACTGCCCAATATTCATATAATATTATACACCCAATCCACCTTCTAAAACCACCTAGATCCAGAAGTCCATACCCATCTTGATCAGTTACCATAACTGAGCTGCCAATTTCATTCCCTATGGAAAAAATCATGCACCCTCAAGGTTCACTAATTGAATCACCATGCCACCATAACTGATACACAACTAGTTCCACACACCCATAACCCATCCAATACAAGGTCAATATCACCGCAATAGATACATAACTATCCACCATAAGAGAAACATTATCCCCAAATCACCTAACAACCCCAATTACTTCATCCCATGTTTCAACCACTACTAACCAAGGAATAAAACTTGATCATCTCATGTACACCAGAGTGACCAAAAACACATCAAGCATTGCTCATCCCTATCATCCAAATATGGAATCCATGGTATTCTCCCACATCTAGTATACCCCAAGGACCCCACCCATAAACAGTCGATGGTTCAATTCCCACTATGTGACTCTACATACACCACTCCATGATTGTGATCTCTGAGAGGACTCGTAAATAAAGAACAGACGTTAAGGTAGCTATGCATATAGCCATTTCATGCTTAGCTTACCCATAATGATTTCAAAAAAATTAGAATGATCATAATTAATTATAAGCATTCTAAGATTTATTTAAAGAATACCACAACTACTCATCCAATTCTGATGAAACCTATATCTTCAAAGACATTCCAATCCATCGAGCTCCCAGCCCTCCCTACTTGTATTCATCCCTCCACATCCACATCGGTCCTCAACCTACTTTCAGCTTCCCACATAACTCTATGGACTTATAAGTACAATCTCTTACATTTATTCCATAAACCAAACAACACATCATGTCACCACCTTCTCACACCCTCGAAGATTCTAGTAACACATAACTTTCACACAAACACTTGTGTGAACCCACCATAGAACCTGATTTCATAATCTAATGAGTCAAGACTCATGAAACCTTAGCTTAATATCACAATCCATAGAACATTCCTACCCTCCATTACCATTTCACCCATCATAGATCTCACTTGGTGCTTCCCAAAACCAAAAATAAGCTCACTGAACAAAAATCACGTGTTCGATCCCTAAAAAATTGAGTGTCATTAAAGGTCCCACTAAGATCATTTCTGCTCATATTGTATTACTTAGGATGTATCCAAAGCTAACTAGGCCATGAACCTAACTAGTCCTACCCTCGGAACCACAAGTACCACTAAAGAATCATACCCTAAGTATTTATCATCTCATGAAAATTGGACACCTCCATATGCCTCATACCAAAAAAACTCGCATGCTCGATCACCACCCAAAGAAAATGCATCCACGTGAACTCACATTTCATTGATCACCCCTTATGATCTTGATCTAACTCATGACCATTAAGAAAAACACTTTTTCAAAATCATCACCCAGGATGGACACCAAAATGAACCTTCCATTCATGAAACCAATCACAAACCTAAAATACTAGCGCACAATTTCTCTTATTTAAATCCAAAGGTATCTCACATTTCCAGAACCTCATAATAGGTTTCACCCATTGTGTTACACTATCAATGGTCCCAAGAAATCCACTTGTACCTCACACACCTAAAGGCACTAAAACTCATCCAACCCATCTCATTTTCTATCCAAAAAAATCCACATAGCACTAACTCCATGAACTAGAGTTACGTTAAGAAGGTCATTAGGCTCTTCCTCCCTGCACCACTGATAATTTATCACAAAAAATCACTGGTTCTAACCACCTAGTTCTATGCTAAATTATAGAAGAAAACTACTCATGTTGTATCATCATGCACCCATCTCATCACCACATTACATTAACAAGTCACTACAGCCTCCTCTAGGGTCTCACACTATAAGGTGTCACATACCAACCAAATGACCATAATTTTTGATTCCATCCTCTCTAAGAATCTACACATCAGTATGCTCCCTGGAGGACCTAGACATGCTACAAGTCTCAAACCAAAATAACCCACCAGGGGTCCATTGGTCACATAATCATATTACACTTTCCCACTGGGGTCACTGATCCCAACGTGCATAAGGACCACACCATCATCCTCAATGTCAATCATCCCACCGTAGATCCACATAACCAACCATCATAATGAAACCCATCAAATTATACAACTGAATACCTATAATATGTGGATCCTACATGCCTAACATGATTCATGAGTTTCTTCTTGCCTCTGCAGGAAAAGAGTAAAAACCAAGTTTTAGATCTCTTTCCAATAGGACAATATCCTAAAATCCATAATAAAACATAAAATCCACACAACATGGGAATTTTTAGAAGATAAAATCATATACAATCAAAACATCACAAGCTAGAACAACAATTACTACCCCTGGAAACCTAAAATTATTACCAGAACATGTGTTCAAGATGCACCATCCCATTATCCATCATAAGCTTTAACACATTCCTATATCTCCCATCTATCAACCCCAAATATGAAATAATAGGAATGTAACAGATCTGATTCCACATTATAACATATCATCACAGAACCCACTAATCAGTGCTTTAAGCTAGTTCACCACATGACCTCAACCACACCATCTCATACACCATAGGTTGCTGACTATCTGTGGGGGTCTGAAGTGGAACTATGATGAAACTATACCCCCATATCATAGTGCACAATCATATGTAAATCAAAAAATGTTACACACTTCAAAGTAAGTGGGAAGAATTAAATAAACTTAAACATGTCATAATGATATTAAATGCACTAATGTCCTTAACATCCATGTCATACATACAACCAAACGCCTACTAGATCGGTTACATAACATACTGAAATAAAAGAAACTACAAAAAGGTTCTACAGCATCACAAAACCCAACCCATTTAGTCACCTAATACAACTCAATTAACCCCACTTGATCAACCAACACACAACACAAGTAACATCCAAACTTGTGCCTATAAAATACAAATGAGACATTCTTGGGTACTTAGGTGCAATGGCATCTTGAGAAGGGTGTGAGTAACACTCAGTAGGCCACCACCAACAATTTATACAGTGAATACCAGTCATTATTGCAATGTATGAGAATAAATAGTGAAATAAATAAATAGTGTAGAAAATAAATACAAGGAAAGGAACAAAAAATCTCATTTAGTGTCTACTAGCCCATGGCTTCTAAGGTGACACCTAGGCCAACCCAAACTAAAGGATCTAAACTAGGCATATGAAACATAACTTAAGAGTGTGCATCACTTAAAATATATTCTGAGGTTACTTAATATTCATACAACTCAGGGAGGCATGAACCTGCACTCATGGTACCTCACAAATATACCACAAGTCATCAGATCCTAGAATTCTATTCTAACATCTAAATCAACTATTACATTAATATAAAATGTGGTTGGAAACTCTATATAGTACCTAACCATATATCAAACTATCATAATGATACTGAACATTGGGTCTATCAAACCTTTAAAACCGCTAAGTTAGTTACTATAATCTCTATCAACCAACCATCTATACATAACATCAGTGGTTCCCATAACATCATTCTGGCCCAACCCAAGGATAAAGAGCCTTAGTCAAACACCCTTTTTCTCATGGAACACCATTAAAAACCAGAGCATTAGTTTGGAACTAACCATGAAGCATACTATCAGTGTCTAGAGCCTTAGTATGACACTATATCCGTAGTATACTTCTCATTCCCAGAATATCAGTCCATCATAAGACCACATACATGTGATGAAAAATCCACTGTACTCAATAGTATAAAATAACATACCTTTAACCTCCAAATCTCATGTTGAACTATCTCAATTTAAAATATACATAACCATACCTATGGTTCATATTTCCGATTCCAAAACCATTCCATCATTTCTAGATTTCTAATATATACATCATGAACATACAAAACGTTCAATAAAAACAAAAAACTCTTTTTAACTCATTAAAACTAACTAAGGTCCCTACGGTCCTTTAAAAAAATAGGACTCATCCAGAACTAAATTTGTTCCTCCTGAAAAAAATAAATTAAATAAAACCCCTTTGTTAAACATTATAAAATAACCCTTTTTAATACATGGATCCTCCTCTTTGAATAACAAAAAAGGTCCAAGGCCTGAATTTCCTTTAAATCCATCATAAGTTCCATTAGGTAATTTTCACCAAATACATCAACCCATACCAATTTCAACTAAACATTTGAAATCCATGTAAAACCCATTTTTAAAAATAACTTGGATTTTAACTCCTCATTTCAAAACAACGGTCATTTAAAAACATTATCTTCCCCCTTTATAATCCAAAACTATTTCAAAACCCAATGTACATATCTAAAACTATTTCAAAAAACTTAATGAAATTTTAAAAAAAAAACTTAATACATAAAACACCCCACTCCATAAGTTTAGAACACCCCATGGGTGGACATTGGTCCGGACTCACATCACCACGGATCCAATAGGATCCATGTAAGGTCCAAGGTATCAACACAAATACCTAAACCAATATCTTAAATCAATGAAACAAGCATATCACACATGGGTTCTAAGTAATACACTATAATTCACATATAAAGAATTATTAAGAATATGGGTAAATCTCTTAGACCACCTACCTTATTAATGAAGCTTTATGAATCATTTCCAAATAATAAAGACCTTATCATGGCCCTCCCAATCATTTTCCAAAACTTTCAGAATCCAATTGATCTCATCACAATCAACCAATCACTAGTATCACACCAAAAAACTATAATTAATTAATTATAACAACTATAATTAATTAATTTACTAAAACCCAACTTAGAATAAAGTCAGAAAACTCCTCGATTCATTGTCTGACATTAAAACTGAATCTAACCACCCAAAAAACACTCGATACATAAGAACACAACATTAAGTGCCAAATCCCTAAATATAGATACCAAAACAATAACTAACATTATTAATCCATTGGTAAAAACCAAGTAAATTTTACCATGGTCGCATACCTTAATGAAATTCCATGAAATGAAGTTTGGAATCCATCTCAAGATCTCCTCTTCCCAAGAATACAAAAAGCTCCATCATCCATATTTGATTCCACCATGATCCAGTGGAATCATAATCAAAATCCTAACTTACTCATCCAAAGATTATAAGTAACCAATGTAAAGTAGAAAGGGGAGGAGGAGGAAGAAAAATATCACCTCAAACACTGAAGAAACTCCACCAAAACACCTCCTTGGAGCAGCTTGAATAAGGGAGGAAGATCGTCCTCTAGTTTGTGTATGAGAAGGGAGAGAAAAATGGAGGGTGACTTAAAATAATAAAGGGTAAATGGTGAAAATACTATTTTAATGAAGATTTAGATAGTTGTATGACTTGGCTGCATGGTTATCCAAACTGTACACCAACCTTGTGGTTGGATCTGTCCCAATCCACCACTCCCATGGTTTGGACACATAGTTTTCCAAACTGTTCATCCCTACTATCCAAACCCCATGCCTTGTATAGTTAGTACACATGGTTTGACAAACTATACACCAACCATGCTATCAATACTATCTCACACCTATAAGAAGGTGTGTGGTTTTCATGAAACTATGTGCAGCCCATGTGTTATGCCTCCAACACTCCTCAGCCTTATATGGTTGCTCATATTAGTTTTAATGATTTACCCCAAACCATTCTCTATTAAGTAAACTCAACTATTCTCAGTTAAAAATGAAATAAAAATAACCCATTAGCATCTAGGTGTCCCACAGTTTCTCCAAAACTCTGCACACCAAACTATTCACCCTTTCAAAAAACTCCAAACCTCCCGAAACTTGACCTAAAGCATTTGAAACCCAACTAAACACACAAGATGCCTCCCAAGCATAATTCCTTGTATCAAAAAAAACACATTAAGGCGTTCCATCCCCTAAAATACCATTTCAATTATTAATTCAATATTTGACCCATCAGGTAATGAAAAATCATATTTACTCGAAAATTTTTGATCCACCTGGATGCGGGATCTTAAATAGACACCCCTAAGAGTGGTTTAATCAGGTGTAGTCAAATTAATTTACCAAAAACCAAATTATTCTTTATTTTATTTCTATCCATTTTGGCTTATGGACCCCTATATTCAGTTAGGAAATAAACTTATACCATAACACTTTATCCAGTAACCTAAAATATAAATAGGAAATCATTACATTGTATTTAAAAATGTTTGGCCCGGATAAGGAAATCTTTCCCTTTATCCTGTTTAACTTCCCTTAATACATGAACTATTAACCCTAATATTTTTATCAATTATAATGGTTGACCAAGGGTTACCCTAAAACCACTTTTTCTATTTTAAAAATATTGGTTCACAATATTACACAAAAATTTCACAATGTTCAATGAATGAACATATTACCTCACCTTAGATTCTTTAACTTCCTATAAACCTTTAAGAAAGAATAATTGAAACTCAATCTCAGGTACTTTATCCATTGATTCATAGTTGATCCCAAAACTGATTATTGAATTACTCAAACTTAACCATCTTAGTATTGAAAACTCAATAACATGATATTTAATGGTTCCAAAAAAATATCAACTCCTAACTCAAATTCTTCTCTTTTTCTTCCAAAACTGTATCTGACCAGTATAACATGTCATTCTAATCCTTTTATTATTTATTCAAAACCAAAAATAATTTCTCATTGTATCACATTTTTGGTTATATTTATCTTTATCCTTTCAATATTATCTATAAAATTCTAATACTTATTATTCCTCGAGAGATATTCTTATTCCTCTCTGCTAAATCTATTATTATTCTTACAAAACACTCTTTATCTCCTCAAATTTTTCATTTCTAGACCCCTTATAATTTTTGGGAAACCATAACTTAGTTTTTCTAGAGTCACGTATATATTCATAAAAAATGTATATTAATTTAAATTAATAAATCCATGCACACATATTACCTCTATTTTTTAACTCTATACATGGGATGTTCCAACGATCCCTTTTTCTCAACTAAAAGAGTATTACAATAATTCCCTTATTTATTTAATTTCTATTTCTCCTTCTAGATGAATAAATATTCCATTTATTTTCAATATAGACTAATATTTTTTCTCCTAAAATTATTTCTACAAACTCTATTCATCAATCTACAATATTTTCTAAAAATATACATGAATAGGTCTTGTGGTGTTTCATTCTCTCTTAAAATGTGAGAGAACCTCCATTCTCAGCGTGGTTTTCTTATTTACAATTTAAACATCATTTCCTTGAGTCAAATTTTGAATTGTAGATCATTTGTGATATTTTAATCACTATAGAATTACTCAATATTTAAAACTTTTAGTGTATCCATTATTTTTTTAAATAAGGAAATAGAATATTGAGATTCTCATCTTATCCACATTTCATACAACATTATCTCAATATTGGATCATCTCTAAAAATGGATTCTTAATTTTATGAACTTTAAATCATAGAACATCATTATTAGATGTCACTTTCATTATAATATAAAATTCTAGAAAGTGTATTTTTAGAAATGAAAAAATCTCATAAATTCATATTTTTTATTGATCCTCTTAATCAAGGATAGAAAATAATATCTCATATTTTTTAGGATCAAATAATAAACCCTTATAAGTATATATGATGTTAGTAACATTGAATAATGGCTTAGGTATCATCCTGATTATTTATATCCTTTATAATCTCAAATTATGGAAAAATAAAATTTTCATAAGGGTAAAATGATATTTATGGGTTCATTGTTATGGATCACCCTTAAAAATCAGTTCATCATAATAATTCATTAGAATTAATACTTATGGAATTAACCATATATATTTAGAAAATCCTTATGGGATAATTTTATATATGATGATGTCCCTTGAAACCTTAGATTATTATTCTTTCATTCCCCTAGTCATCATTACATGTAATTATGAAGGACTATTATGATCAAATCATCTATAAATAATTCATCCTTATAACTTCTACATTATTATGTGAGTTCTCATAATTATGGGTATATAGATTATAATCATGATCTATGAAATTGAATCTTATGTTTCTCATTTATTATCCATTTTTCTAATAAACTAAACTAGACGACCTTTCCATACATCATATTAATTATTTCATAGTTGATGATGATATATTTGATGTCATGGTTTCATTCCAACACAGTTTGGAATAATGTTAGAATTTAAACATGGATGACCCATACACAACCAGGAAATTTCCATTTTTATAAACTCTCTAGAAAAAATTGATGATTATATTGGACAAATATAACCCTTATGTAGTATATGATTCATTATGAATTTTTTAATTTTCAGAAACAAATAAACTTTAGTATATAAATTCAAAAAAAACTATACTTCATCAAAGTGATGTTTATCACAATAATTAGAAACTTTCAGATATAGTACACCTTGGATGGTTTCTCATAATTTCACATAACCTCATATAATATTTTTGTCTTAACATTGAATCTTTAATCTCCCCACTAGCTTGATTATTCCAAATCATATTACAAATTATTATAATTGATATAGATAGTGATTTATCCATGTATAGAAATTAATTTTCCCATGAGTACCATCCTTATAATAATTGTATATAATTGGTTTCCCAATAAGAACAAACTTCATTTCCGTTACCCATATGAATAGAAAACCTTCTCATTTTCATTACCAATAAGTGATATATCTTTATTTATATATACAATATAAGAAAATCAATTATATTTTAACATACATTGAAGTTCTTAATTTTCATAATATATGTAACTTGATATTATCTAAATCCATGGGAACCCCAGTCTCCCCCTTTGGGTATTCTGTAAATTCCAAAAAAAAACTATGGTAAGTTTGACTTTTATCACCCTAAATAATAAAAATACAAAGGTGGGAAAATATTTCTCCCCCATAATTACTTGGTATGGTATAATTTAGAATTTTATAATTCACCTATATTAGTCTCATATCTTCCAAGTTAAGGTATTCTATTATTAAGATAACTATTCTAATTCATATAATTTTAACTTATTCCAATTTGATTCCTCTACCCCTTTGAGATAATTAATAAACTTCCATTTGAGATAAGTTTATCACTAAATTATTCTCTTAGATATGGTCTATTAACTAGTCTAATATAAGTATATGTAGTTTAACCATTTATAGAAAATATAAATTACTAATTGATATCATAATCCATTCCATCAAATCACTATATTGTGGTATCACCTAAAAATCACTTCTTTTCGGCTCTCCAAATAGATTTTAAAAATATTTTCAGGAGGCTACACTCACTTGAAAACACACATACAAAAAAATGATAGCAAAATTATTTTATTCACAATTTTTTTAAATACTAACTCCCCATTGATAAACATATTCATTATGTATGCGAAATTTTTTTTGGATAAATATCATATCTTATCTTAAGCCTTTTTAAGGGGATATCATATTTCTAGAATAGTTTGGAAATGATGAATCTCTAGTATACTTACTTCATTGGATAGATCTCCCTTTATATATTATCTTACATTTTTCACTATGGCTGTTTCTAAGAATGTATGATACTAGTTGAGATATTTTATACCGATGAATATATTAATTCCAATTGAGATACTACATGATATATATTCTTTCAAATTACCTTGAACTTACCACATTCACCATTTATCCCTTTTTCATGATTCACTGCCTTTTTTTCAATTCAAAACCCAACATAATAAAGGAATAAGGTGATTCTTCTTTTATACTTTAATGATTTTATTAGGGCAGATCCATACTTCTCAAAATAAAAATTCCTTTCTTTAGAATTATAAAGTGACCAGTACTCTTCATGTTTTCATTACTTTTGGTTTTAAAATTATGGACCTACATTAGAAACATGGGATTCTTCCTCATTTTATCTTTTTCCTTAGTTGAAATAGGATTCTGAACTTTTTCAACTAGAAATTTTTTATTCTTTTCCACTTACTATGGCTTACTTGAATTTTCCAATTGTCCTAGACATATTGATATGCAATATTTCTCATATTAATTTTTGTGTGTTGACTCTATTTTCACAAAATCATTCATATAACTTGAAATCATTGGTGATTTCCACCCAAAAAAATATTCATACACTTTTCAGCTATATGTCCATCCTGTTGAAACCTTATATACACACTTTCTTCACCTTTTTAGATACAATTTTTTATATTCTTATAAATATCTTCATAGAGTTTCAATCATTAATTATATCCTACTATCACTATATGGTGTTGATTTTTTATTTGATTCTATTTTTATCCCTATTACAATGATAATCCTATCCATTTTGTAATGAATCATGATGTGGCCTCCTCTCATTATATTTTGAATAACCTAATTACCTTCTTCACTTGCTTCATGGGATGATTTGATTCACCTCTCGTATTTTGAATTTATCCCAAGGAATAATTTTTCACTTTCTTTTCCTACTTCATCAATTTTTTTCATCTTTGATTCAAATCAGAATGAGGGTAGTGTTGTGTTGTTACATACCAACACTCCTGATAATAATTTCCATATGCATTTCAAAATTCAATGAATCTGTTTAAGATTTAAACTTTATTCTTCAATGAAATATTCTCCATTCACTAGGAAATATTTTTCTTTCCATATGGTTTTCATATAATATTATCTTTTCTTCATCTATCATTAGAATTTATAGTACTTGTAACACTGACATGATAGTCCAACAATCTATAGAAATGTTTCCAAACCACGAGTGGTACCAATACCTTCCAATTAATCTCTTTATTTTTGTATAATAAGTAGTATATCAAGATTGAGTGGCTTGATATTTTTCAGTGGAAACCCCAAGATTTTAGGATCTATTTGGGTGAAAAACATTCAGATACAAGATCATTTCTACTATTGATAATGTGGTGAGTATTTCACCATTTTTACGCTTCCAAATTTATATAGTTTTTGACTTATTTCTAGTATTTCATAAAAAATAATTTTTTCTTACTAATTTAATTGGAGAGTGTGTTACATATTTGTATGAGATGGTTGTGGGGTGACTTTTTGATGATTCTCACCTCTTCTTACAACCATTTTTAGAATTATCATACAAAATAATATTTTTAGAACCACTTATATATTTTTTTCTCTAATATATTTTGAAGATTCTTCTTATATGTTTTCTATGATTCTCAATATAAAATCTAGATCTAAACATTTTATATCAAGATATAATGTATAATATTAAGGATATTTTAACCTATCTTCACATTCTTTAATAAACTTCTTCATTTGATCCTCGTGTATTTTTATTATATTAAATAAAGAGTTGAAATGGCCTTTAATTTTTTCCTTCATTCTATCTGAATATCCTTAACATTTTTAGATAATTTTTGAAATTTATCCAATGTATTGATAACTTATTTGAAAATATTTTTTAACACTTCCTTCTCAAAAATATATCTATGAAATTCTTCTTCATACTGATAGAATATTTAATTTAAAAGGGTGAGAGTTTATTCATTTACTTTCATTATCTTTATAAGAGTATTATAACAGCTCGTTTTATTTTCCATTGAAAATTCTATGGCATTATATTTAACTCATGTTGTGACTACTCATCATAAATTCCCATGATGCATGCACACATGTATGTGAAAACTTCAATGGGAACTTACTTTATGTAATCCTTGATTTTAGAAAAAATAAACTATGTTATTCATTGAATTAATATTCATAAAAAATTGTTCTAAATTCACTGGAAGAATAATTTTCAATATATTTAACTGAAAACATGCATCATTATGAGTACCTTTTAGCTAATGGTTCTCCCCTTCACCTTTGACATTTTTCACAACTTCTTTGCCTATTTATTTTACCATTTTCTTGATGTATTTTCTAATTTTAAATTATTTTTCTAAGATAAATTTAAATATAAACATCATAAATTCAATTTAAAAAAATCTAGGTAAAAAATCAGTTAAATAAAATTTTTAATTTATTCTGAAATGATTTTTTACAAAAAAAATATATATCCAAATTAGTGGGAAAATTTTCTTGGTACTAATTTATAGTCCTTATAGGATTGTGGAAACAAACATAAGAAGGAGGTAAATGAGATGTGGTTAATTTATTTTAACAAAAATAAATTTATTAATTTACATTCTTTCCACTTATTTGGTCTTCTTATTATATGTGTTCGGTTAAGACACAAATGAATATTGTTAACATGTATACAATAGTACATAACCATATGCAATAAAGAATTTAAATAGTAAATCAACACATAATATTATTATAAGGATTGAAAATGATGTGGGAAACCTACTCCATGTCATTTTCAACTCCTTCTCAAACACAAATTCACCACTATAATAATTTTTATCAACTATAATGGGAGTCCAAGGATTATCCAAAAATATATTTTTTCATATTATATAGGAAGGATCATAGTATTACATATGAAACCCTAGTGTTTCAACCTATAAAACCTTTACACTAGTATCCCACTAGTTCTTCAATAATTTACTTCCTCTAAATTTAAATCAGCACAAAATCATATAATTTCATTATATACAATTAATGGACCTGGTACCTCACATTAGAGTCTTTGAATATCTATAGATCTTTAAAAAATATCACAAGAAACTTATGATAGAGTTTGATGTCCAAAACATCACATATCCTCTTGAAATTTATAATTATCTTACTCAAACTTAGGTTTCTCAACACTAAAAACTAGAGAACACCATGTTTCTAGTTCTGATGAATAGATTATCATTTGAATAAACTTTTTCTCTTCTTATTCCTTAAATATATCTGACTAGTAGAACCTCTCTTATTATTCTAATTCAAATCCAAAAGTATTTTCTCAGTGCAGCTTTATCTTAGTTCTCTTTCTCATATTCCTTTCTATAGTATGCAGTAACTTGTAAGAATTTTTCCTAAATAGAGCTTATTTTTTCCCTTATATAACTCTATTATTCTTCTCACACAACACTCTCAAGATCTTCACAATTTTTTTGAGATCGGCTATATTTTTTATATATCTTTAACTCTCTTTTTGTATAGTTTCTTCCATATTAACAAAAAATGGAAATTTTTGTAAAAAAATAACTCCATACACACAAAAAATATCCATTTTTCAACATTTCACGTGAGATGTCCCCATGATCCATATTTCTCAACTAAAAGAATATTATAATAGTTACCCTATTTATTTATTTACACTTTACCCTCCTAGATTAATACATATTTCTTATATATTCCACAATATATTCGAATTTTTTCTCCAAAAAGTATCTCCAGATACTTCACACTTTAATCACCAGTTCTACATAAAAATATATAGCAATAATTATTGATGCTTAAAACTCTCTATTTAAATGTGATAGAGACTCCAATATCATTATGGCTATATTATTTACAATGTAAATATCATTTTTTTGAGTAAAAACTTTAATCATTCCTCATTTTTGGTTTTTTAATCACTAAAGAATAGATTGAGATTTTACCCATTCAATGTTTTCATTATTCATGAAAATAAATAAAGAAATCATTCAACTTATCATATTATCCACATTTCATCATCTTTTATCACAATAATGGATCGTGGATAATAATATCTTCATGATATTAATAATATGAAATCATATCACAATGTCATCATATATGATTTTCAATAAAATATGAAGTTTTGGACATTTTATTTTTAGACATGAAAAAGTATCTCAAATTCATCTTCTTACTTGTATCTTCTTCTCAAATTCTTGAAGATTATCTCTAATAATTGTATGTCTGGAATCACAAACCCTTTTAGATGTTTCTATTATTTATAACTTTGAATAATGAATTAGGCATCATAAAAATTGTTTCTATCCTTTGGAATCACAAATTATAGAAAACATAGAATTTTGTAAGGGTAAAATGTTATTTACTAGCTCATCCTTATTACTCAACCTTATAGTTCATCTCATCCTTATAGTGCATCAGATTTAATACTTATAAGATTAGCCCTATACCATTGGATTATCTTTATTGGTTGATAATCCCTATAGTGATCTCCCTTACGACTTTTTGTATGAATTCTTATATATTCTTAGCCATCTTTATGTGTAAGGATGAATGATACGTAGGAATTGATTATCCATAATGAATTAATATTATTTATAAATAAATTTTATAGGTTTTATCATCATTATAGATTAACAGATAATCCATTCAATATTGAAAAATAATTCTTATGTTTCTTATGCCTTTTCACATTTTTCTAATCAACTATATTGGATGACCCTTACACAAATCATATTTTTGTTTATAAAAAAAGATATTATCATTAAGAATTTATGGTTTCATTCCTATGAAACCAAGAATGATATTTACACTGAGTCTTGGATGACCCATATGCAAACAAGGTTTTTAGAACTTTCTCAGAATCTCTAAGATGAAATGATATTTAGAATGTATATGAATGTCCCTTATATAATACAATATTCCTTATGCATCTATGAATTTTTAAATCTTGATACACTTTATCCTATAAAATCAAACACATAATCCATCATCTAAGTGTTTTTATGAAATAAATTAGTAGCTTTCACAAGTTTTAACCTTGGATAGTTTCTCTTAATTTCTCAAAACCTTAGCTAGTACTTATTTATTAATATTAAATATTAAATCTCTCTACTAGATATAATCTTCCAAATTATTTCCTAGCTTCTTGAAATTGAATTATACCATGCTTCATCAACATGTGTCACTTTCGTTTTCCATCAGGACCTTCTCTCCAATCATCTGATATAATGGTTTTCTTGATAAGAAACCAACTTAATTCTCTATATCCTTTCCACATCATTTTCTAACATGATATAGATATTACATTTTATATAAAATGTAAAACAATCCATTATCATTTAAAACACATTGACATTCTTCATATTGGAAAGAAATATAATTCACACCTCTCCTGGTCCAAATACACTTCACCATTGTGTTTATAATTATTATATTAAATATGGTATTTCAATTTATATTATAATTCAAAACATATAAATTTATGAAATTATATTTCATACATAAATCTAGGGTGTTACATCCTCCCCTCCTAATAGAAATTAAATCCTCTAAATTCTTTTCACCACTACGCTAACCCCATAATTTAGTGTCTTGTTATTCTCATTCCTTATATTTTAAAAAACATTATGACAACCTTAATCTCATAATATTTTTTAATGTGTATATTTATAATGAATTGTTACATAACTTGAACAAAGACTCCAATTTACTTTTTTTCATCACCCTTAAATTATTTGTTCCCAAACAATGAGGATCTATGAATTATGGTAATATTTTAAAATATTCAAAAAATATTTTACATCTTTTGTCTAGATACAATTCATACACTCATTTTAATGTATTTGAACTCAATAAAATATTTTTAAAAAATTAATTCATCATACATATAGTTTTAAAATAGCTATTTGATCCTAATTATTATTAAATAATATGATAGAGTCATATTTTAATTCTTGAAACCTGGGTTTTTCTATAATATTAGATGTATTTATTATAAAAACAATTTAAAACTAAATTTATATATGTTAATCATATATATAATGTATTTTTAGCTTCTATAAAACCATGGATACATCATATTTCCTTGATAATGTAAAATATTAATAAATTCACTAATAATATTTCCTTAGTCAGGTTAGATAGGAAAGTTGAGAACATAAAATTTAGTCATAAACAATAATTGGGTACTGAGGGTGTGTTTGATATTTCCTATAATCATTTATAAGAAACTTTAATGACGGAAAATGATATATATTTACTCGAGCATGAATTTTCAATAATAATTAAAATTATTTAATTTTTTAAGTGTTAATGAGTTTTTTTGGGGTTCCCCTCCTTCCATATCTATAAAAATGAAATAATTCAATGATAAAATTAACTCAATTATTAACATTAAACTTATAACTTAATCACTTATCCCATAAATTCAATCAACACAAAAATAATAAAACCATTTCAAAATTATTCCTTACTAAGAATACCAAAAGAAACCACTCAATCCAATTCAAACATTAATTTTCTAAATGAAACACCATAATTTCCACTTAGGTTAATCTATAATTTATCTAAAAAATACACATTATATAATTCCTAAATATAAAAAAATCATAGAAAATGAAAATAAAATGATCATATACTCTCTAATATAAAATCAATATAATATTTATCAAAAAATATTTTTACTTCAATAATCATCAAAAATCATAGTAAATATTTTCTAAACCCAAAATATATTAATAGTTTCCCAAAATAACATGACCCACTATGACATGAAACCTAAATAAAAATAACTCAATATTTATATCCAAAATAAGATCAACCATTCATATAAAAATCACATAATTTCCATTAATTTATTATATAATCCTTAAAAAAATTAGATTTTCCCAAAACATAGTGAACTTTAGCCAAAATAACTATAACCACCCAATCTGAAAAATTACTTATCAGTCCCCAAGGTTATCTACACTCTAAAACATATTCTCCCAAAATATGATAATATTTCTCTAAAATAATCATAATTTACTCAAATTAAAATAATATACTAGTCTCAAGGATTATACATACCTTTAAATATATTTTCTAAATATATATAATAACATTCCTCCCAAATAACATTCTCACAAAATAAAAAATCAAACTTATGGGATATATATACATCAAATGTTTTTATGAATACCAATAAATTCCTCCCAAAATATGATTAATCAATATAAAATAAAATCACATAATACCTATAAAGGGTATATTTTAATTTGAATTTATAAACACCCATACACATATTATTCCATGATGGTAAATACAATTCATAAATTATCCTTAATTAATAATATCCATACCTCTAATGTAATATAAACCATTATTTGATACCAACTATAAATACCCCGACATAATCATACCATAATTACAATATTGATAGAAAATATTTCTTCATTTAGTTTCCAACTACCTATTAGTTTTTTAGTTTTAGATAATTAGGAAAATACCTTAGATACAAAACCTGTAACTTTCACACAAATTGACATTTCCTCACTAAACCAAAATATTTAAATGATGCACATGCTTTCATCAAGGTTAAAATCTCATATTAAGATATTGCACTCATAATAGTTCATACCCACCTTTAATATTTGGGAACGAAATTTGAAAACATGGTATGATCATAAAACTCAATAAGGGGTATAAAATAATTTGAAAATTCTTTAGTCCATATAAAAACATGAAAACTCTTCAAAAAATTACTTCCTCTAAACAAATAAAATTTATATTGTAAAAAACATAAGCATACTTGCAAACCTAAAATCATGTTATTTTCCCAAAAAGACTTCTATAAAAATATATCAGTATAAATATTATAATAAATAGGAAAATTTTGATGACGTTTTTTAGAAAACCATAAGAATCGTTCGACTTTTAATGTAAAAAAATTACACTGGAAGATGAAAATCTTCTATTTTCTCAAAAACCAACTTTTTTTACAAAAGTAAACTTTTTCAATTGAAAACTCATATTCAACCATATAAATACTAATAAGTCATATTATGATATTATATTCAATATCCTTTCAATAAATATCTCACATAGTTATCTCTTCCCTCAACCTAATGGAATATATTATATCTAGTTAATTCAAAAATAATTCATAATGGAATAAATTATATATAATTAATTTAAAAATTATACATAATGGAATAACTTAAATCCATTTAATTCCAACATCATCATGTATAAACATATATCCAATTAACTCCAACATCATTACTTAATGTATTTGATAGGTAAACTCTAGGCTCTCCTGTCATTAACAATAATTCCAAATTACCATATTTTGAAAAAAAACATTTCATGGATTTCATTTCATTATAGAATAAACAAAACCCATGAACAAATACTTTGTAATACATAAATATAATTATTTAAATAATCTTAAAGAGGTAAATTCTGTTTAAATAATCCACGGCTCATTGAAAAACATAGATTAAATAGTTCCTTAGAAATAAATACTTTAAAACAATAACTGATTGATTTAAAGTAAAACCCCAATAAAAGAATATTTTTTAAGGGATTAATGTATATTTTATTGGAAAATATGGAATGAAAGTTCTTGAAATTAAATTCATTAAAACATAAGAGTGATTTTTTATAAGTATAAAAAATAAAAAACCCTTTACCTTAATTCCCAAAATAGATTGGATTCCTTATTTTAAGTTCCTCCTTGTTGAAAAACATTATAAAGTAACTCTTCTTATCTTTATTAGGAAATTATACATATTTTTTTGATAAGAAGTTACAATAGAACGTGTATATCATATAAACCGAAAAGGAGGTTCTCCTTTTAAAACCAACTCCACTTGTATATATCTATTTGAATACAACTAAATAATTTATGTGTAATAAATTTATCATGGAATGGACATGTAGAAATAGATTCATATATCCCTCATCCATTTAGATTATAATATTTAATAAAATCTCAATTACAATGAACATTATTAAAATATAGATTCTAGTTGTAATACATACCTCACACTACACAATACTACACCATCAAAATATTATCTCAAAATTATTTAATATCAATTATCTTGATTCATGTATGGTAAGAGGTAATAAAAGTAAATATTTTATGGATATTTCTCCCAAAATTATCTTCTAGTTATTCTCATAAAATATTTTATAAAACTTCAAGCATGTAGCTTTCATGGAGGTAGTTTTTACTTTTTAGTTAAGATATTAGTTTACCATTATATGTAGATTATTTTTATGTGATAAAGATAGATTAATAATTTATCTTTCTCAACTATAATGGAATTCCACAATTATTCATTTCTTCATCATAAGACCAGTAATAAAATCCATTTATTGTGATTCTCTTGATGTTAATTGTATAAATATAAATATAAATATAATCCTATGATAATCATAAAATTATTACTAAATATGGTAGAAGGTGATATCTTAACAGTATAATTTACTTCAAATAACATGCATCCTTTTGACATTAAATAGTACCCAATTTCACTAATCACGCATCCACTTTCTATTAGAGCATGAAACTCTTCATTAATAAGGATGCGATAGGGAAAACCAAACAAATTTATTAGGTTTCTCCTTCCTAAAGGGTCAATGTGTCACCCCAAAAGTTTTTTCAACCCAACTCTAGTGTTTCCCCACTCTTTATTCACTATAACCACTCTATTATTGACCTTTTGTTATCTCTATGCTTCCCTCACCACTAAATATTAGTCAAGGTTGAGTCTTTCTACTACCTCATGGTTGAATGAACTTCCATCTATATGTTTATATACTTTATATAATAATATTTTGTGTAATTATCTTTATTTTCAATCAGGATGATTTATTCTTTAATATTATCATTTTCTTGTTTATATTAATTTATTTTTTCATCAAACTTACACTTATTTTATTTAATGTTATATTTCTATTTCATTTGTATTTTAAAAAATATAAACTAATGGAAATATATTACATACTTAAATCAAGTATGTTATGGTTATTCAGTACACAAAACCTACCTTGTGCCTCGTGATCATATTCTATATCTTTATACAAAAAAAAAACTCATTCTAATCTTAACATTTCATTACAATTTATAATACACCATAGAGAACATTGATTAGAGATTACTCAAAATCCATACTCAGATAGGTCAAATATCAATTCACATCATGTCTATATGAATCCAAAATGAAATAATGATAATGTTTATATGTTGTTTTGTATAACATGATACTTTTTATATTCTTAAAATATTTTAAGAATACTGACAAACCCATAAATAAAAACTTGTCCTATCATATCATGTATGATAGATTTTCATATATGCCTATTGTTTGTTGTAATTTTATGTTTTTGATAAACTCATTAAATCACTTTTCAATTACTACAAAATCTATATGTGACTATATAAAAAAAAATTGAAATAAAATATTTATTGGTAAAAATCTATGAAGAAATATATTTTGAATCATCGTGAGAGTTAGGAATCATATTCCTAATGTTAAACTCTTTTAACAACATATTTAAACTTCTTAACTCCACAACATCAAATGTTATATTGTTATTAACATCTATTATCTACAAATAAATCTTTCAATGTTCAAATCATCATTATTAGAACCTATTCTCTCAATATTTTATCTTAAGATCATTTTTGTAAAAAATTAAAATATTTACATTATAACCCACACATCTTAAAAACCTTTAATATTTATATATACATTCACTTTTTATTTTTATTTGTGTAATCCTTTATTTTTTGGACACTAAACTTTTTTAAGTTCAAACATACTACCACTAGAAAATAAATATTATTTCCTCTTAATTAAAATATTTAAAAAATAAAATATTTTATGGTATTCAACAAGTTTTGATCTATTTCTTGAAAATAATATTGTTTTTTAAAATATGTCACTGATCTATTTTATCCAAAATAAAACAAATTTTATCCTTACCAACGTTGGAATAATTTTATATAATTTGATGAAACATAAACCATTTTTATTAGAACCATTATCTAATTATATTAATAACAACTCTTTGTTAATAAAAAATTTCTCTTATCACATAATAAGAATTATATAGCTATAAAAATACTTTATTGAGATTTATCTATGCTTGATATATTCCTTTAAATTTAAATATTTGATAAATACACTCTTTTATTCATTAATTTAATGAAAAAAATAAGCTTCATAAATTCTTATATGGATTTTGAACTAATATATATTTACAACCTTTGTAAAATATACATTTGGTATCATATATAATTAAAAACTGAAGAATCATTTCTATAACAATGATATCATACCTAAAATATCCATTGACTATCCAAAACCATTATATGGAGCCTGGAAATTTCTATATTAGAGAAACATTACCCATTCTTCTTGTAATTACATTTTTGTTCCAAAGACCATGACTATCTATTTGAAAAAACACTTATTGGGATTTCCAACTAATGTTTCATATTTTCGTTTCAACTTTTACCCACTTATACTATCAAAACAACACAAGAACCTAGAAATATAATGTACAGTTCACTAATCCTCAATAATTTTAGGAAATTAGGTAAAAATTTAATAAAATCATTATAAGGCCCCAGCCTTAAACCTTACTTAATCTTGAGTTATTACAAGATTACACATTGAGGATCTTTTCAGGTTTAGAGTTTTAGAGAATTAGATCATGAAACTTGCATTACATTCCACATTTAAACAAAGTGGTTACATAAAAGACAGTATTCATTCTTCCCATCAATGGGAACATATTTAAAATATAACACGGATTCTTTCTTGACACATACTTGACACTATCATCACATCATGTACCTTTCCCTTGACCTGTGAAAAACATTTCAAAAACTTGGGATGAGAATAAAAAGCTCAGTAAGAGTTATAAAAATATGGAAAGGAAACATGAGTTCATATATACATAATAATGAAATCATACTTTACCCATAAAACAAAGGCACTCTAACATACCTCATCAAACCATGAATAAATCATAGAAATTATAATACATAAAGGTAACTTGTGGCATTCATAACATTCTTACGTATGGAGTAACCCTCTTGGTTACGTTTGGAATACCCATCACAGTATATTCCCTAAATCTCTTCGGAGAAACCTTAACGTTTCACTCCTTCGCGTTACCCAATGCATTGGAGAGCTATATCGGGCTCACCCGCCCTTAGTTTATCACGGAACCACTCGTTCTTCATAACAATGCCCAAGAACCATAACATAATCGTATCACATAAAACATGAATAAAGTAAACATAACATTCCCACATTTCAATCACAATATAACATTTTAGGATATTGAAATAATGAATCCATTCAAAAAGAAACCGTTTCCAAAACCATTTAAAACATTTAATAAAGAGATTTTTGAATCAAAGTGTCCCATACCACCTTGAAGCTTTTAACATTTTAAACCATTAATATCCATATAAATAAATCCTTAAAACTATTTTGAAAACATGGATATTAATAAGAACAAATAATTAAAACATTTAAAACGATATTTTGGTTAAAGGGGTTTTACCAAAATTAGAGACACTTGAATACCATAATCGAGGAATAACATTTAGTCAGAACTTTATAATATCATGAGAATAAAAGGATTCATGATATAATACTCTAGAGGACAGTATATAGACCATATAAGAGTGAATTGGTGCATAACAACAATAAACCCTCAGTAGAAATGTCAAATGTGATGAAATCCCTTATAAAGAAGGTATCCTTAAATTAAGGACAAATCAATCTCAAAATATGTGTGACAAATATATATACACCCAATATAAGTGTATATTAAGTGTAAAATAATAAAATTTCATTCACACATATTCAATGGATGACATATTCAATGACTACATGTTGAACCCAAAGAAATCGAAATTGGGTTAAAAAGTTCCCTTGACAGCCTAACAGCATCACATCAAAATGAGTTGATGAGAGATAAAAAGTGTATCTCATCACTTGGACATAAAATTTACATCAATAAGGATATATGAGAACATATCCCAACATAACAATATTTAAATTAAAAGACCCAACAAAAGAAGTCTTTTAAAAAAGAGGGGGGTGAAAGGTTACCTTACCGACTTGGGTATCTTTCAAAACATACACCCCATGAAAGAAGGACAATAGATCATTGATGTAAATACTCATAAATGAATGTATATTACACAAAGAGTATAATAATGGGCAGTACATACACCACTCAACGGAATTTGTGGCAAATGTAGCATAAATCTCACGAGAATAAAAGTGAGATGAAAAATCCCTTACGAAAACTCAGCAGCCTAACGGCGCCACTTAAAACTTCCAAAATGGATTGATGAGATCAAATAGATTATCCCATCATATTACAATAGAATTTACAGCAAGAGGAATATAAAAGAAAATCCCCCAACATAACAAATAGGAGCTTAGAATATATGACACAAAGGAGAGTACTTAAAAAGAAAGAGAGAGGTTAGATCTCTTACAAAAGTTCGGCAGCCTAACGGCGCCACTCAAAACTCCCAAAATGGATTGATGAGAGAGAATAGGGTCTCTCATCACATGAACATAAAAATTACAGTAAATGTAATATAAAAGATCATCCCAATAACAAGAAATATGAGCTTTAAAAGGAATGACATAAAAGTGTATACTTAAAAAGAAAGAGAGGAGTAGGATCCCTTACCTCGGGTCCGACTTGACTCGATCGTTCTTTAATATCCTGAATAATAAACTTGAGTTAATTTCTAATTCCTTAATAACCCTTTTTCAAGTTCATTATTACTTTTATACCACTTATTACCATGTCACAAACATTATGTAATCATTTAAGTTAATAATATTTGTTTTGCCGATATTTGGTTCTTAAGTCGAAAGTGGTCTTCTTACAATTACATGTTGTTCATGTGGAAAAATGTTTATTATATCCAGAATTGTATTAATTATTTAGATATCATATATGTCATATATATCCAGTACATTCATGCATTTATAACATTACATAATCATTTAGAGGTAAGAAATGAAATGCACCGTTCATGGAGACGGTAAGTCGTACGTACGCATGAACGCTACTTCCATTTCTATTTCATATTTTATAGAATGGAATAATACTGATATAAAGGTATATTATAATTCCAGTATAATATCATATATAATATCATAGTTCCATCCTTTATACGTCCCACATATGGTATATAACGAATCAAATCACTTTGAGGGGGCGGTAGTCCGCACTTCCTTAAAATGAAGATATCGCGCATACCCATAATGGAAGCCATAAAGGTAAGACAAAAATGAAAAATACAGAAGAATAAATAAAACATAAACATATTATATATCATATATAAAAATAGTTACATCATAATGGCCACCTTTGAAGGTGTTAAATGAGTATTGAACAATCATCGTTTCGGGAGGCAGAATTTCACCATCCACGGAAACCGTATGTTCTTTAACCATTTGATGTAGTTGTGTGAGGGTGTAGCTCGAATAAATATTATACCAAAATCCTAGTATATTGAAGATACTGGTGTTGTTACAAAAGAAGTAAATAAAAAGAGTTTAGGGGGTTGGAGAATCAAAATAAAACAAATGAACATGAGAGAATGAATTACCTTTAAAAGTGTAACTCCTTTTGATTTAAGCCTAAAGGCTTCCTTTGAAAGGATTCTGCCCAAAGGGAGTCCTCTAGGATGAGGAGAGGGATTTGGAGAGAGTAAATGGGCAGGGGTTGGCCGAACCAAAGGCTTGAGGAGTGTGTTAAATGAGGTAGAGGTGGGGGCCTTTTATAAGAGGAGAGAAGGGGTACTTTTGGAAAGTAAAGAAATATTACTTTATTTGAAAATTTGTTTCGGTTTTAAAAGGTCTCACATTGATAGAATTCGTGTATAAGGTGATAAGGCTTCTAAATCCACTCATCCAATAAGTTTTTTACATGTGTAGTTCATAGATTTTACATTATATTTCCATTTTATTTAAATCGTCAAATAATGATATCATCGCTGCATCATTATTATGTCATAAATAATTTAATTTATTTAATGTCTAAAAATTATAAAAAAAAATACTATTATGTAGGAAATCTTTTTATCTTTCCAATTAATATTTATAATCAAAATTATGACTTGTATAACCCCACTTAAAATTTTTTTTAGTAAAACATATCATGTTTGTGTCAATTTTACTTTTACATTAAATAAAATGTTATTTATGTCATTTCCCAACCAAAGTGGATCCATGGGGTCCCCAAGTTGACCCATGGCTTGTCTTGGTCTGCCATGACACAACCAATAAGGTTGGGACATGTGTCTAGGTCATTTCATATCATTAAAGCATTATTTATACCTTAAACTACACTAATTACCACTAATCGCGATTAAAAACTTAATAAGTTACTATTCACCAAAAAATTATTTTAATCTCATTGAACCACATTTTACTTCTTAATGACAACCATGTATGTAGGATTTTCAAAATTCAATACACATTAGTGGTAAACTTTCATTTAACTGAAAAATCAGTTTGCTTGATTACCACTTAGTGGTTTCACTATTCATCAAAAATTGAAGTTTTTCAGAAAATTACCAAAAATTCACCCTAAGCTATATTTGATATTCTGAATTGAAAAATGAAGTCCTTTTTAAAAAATTCAAAACATATAAGTCACATTAATTAATTTAATAATTAATTCCCGCTGTCATGACAAATAGCGTGTTTTATGAAACAATAAGTATCAAAAGATTGACACTAGTTTAAGTCTGATTTCAAAGTGAAATTGATTCCAATGACCACTATTGGATTTAATGGTAAAAATATTTTCTAATTTCACTTTAAAACCAATTCAAAATATAATCTAATCATATAAATAAATTATATTAAAAAGTGGTTTTGAATTAAAATACAACATTTTACACTATTCATTAAAAAAATGAACTTTATCAGAAAGATACCAAAAATTTACACAAAGTAAATTTTGATGTCCCGATTCTTAATAAGAGTTTTATTTGGTCCAAAATAATGTTTAAGAGTGAACAAAACTATATTTAATGACGGTTCTCCATCAAAAGGTGATAAGTGAACCTTTTGTGAAAACTAGGGCATATACGCCAAAAATTGAATTCTTTCCGTATTTTAAGCCTTTATATTTTATTGTATAAATGTAAAAATATTTGAGAACATATATAATCATATTTTAGTTATTTCTGTCCATTCCCGCCAATACAACGGCTACATATTAACTACCATTTAAAATAATATTATTTTATTATTAGAGTGCAACGTAAGATTCCCAAGAAACTCGTTGTTGCGTGTTGGGTACGCCATCGAGCATAGCTTCCCCTTTAAAGTCATTTCAATATTTTATTCACAAATATAGATAAATATGAAATGTCATATTATTTATTTACCTGGGGTGTTACATCCTTCCCCCCTTTTGGGAATTGCGTCCTCGCAATTTTAAAATTGCGCTTGGAAACTTCCTTGAAAGTCCCACATCGGAACAAAAGTCGGTAAAACAAACACTTTAAAATAAAGAAAGATAAGTACAAAGGTCACCCGAGTTAACCCATACTAGGATTCCAAGTATGAAAATATGGACATGGAGGAAAAAAACAAAGGGTCATGTTCTGATAGAGAGTGATAGAAAACATGTTTAGGAGAAAGTTAACCACGAGAAAATCACAAACTTGTGATGGGTTAAACGGTCTTCGATTCCCTAGTAGGAAAAGTTAATAGACAACATTTTTGTTTTAAGTTACTTTTTATTGAGGAATTTATTCACAAGGAAACATAATCACTTATCATATTTACTTTCAACCATTATTAGATTCCTTACACAAACTCATATTTTCTCCAAAAGATGAGTATTTAGGAAGACTTGTTCACATTAAGAGTACTATAATCAACTTCTAGAGAATCACCTAATCCACAAGATAGAACTATATACTTCCCATGTCTTTAGACTTTAACCAAATCCAAAACCAAAAAGGCTAGTACAAGATCAGATAATCCAGAAAAGGATAACCCTTTATAAAAAGAAAATATATTCTTAATCTCCAAAATTTGTCCAACAAAACCCAAAGTTCAACGAGGACCATTCTATAATCAATTTGTCCATAAAATTTTTCAAAGTAAACCAATATAAGATTGAAACCCAAATATTTGAAGGATTTAGTCGCATAGTCTTCCAAGATAAATCGTAACATTTATCTCCAAACAATATCAGTTGCTCCTAAAGTCTCGTATTGAAAAGTAATTAACCTAATCACATATCCTCCATGATAGGTTAATCATAACCCAAAATCAACTTACTCTTAATTCATAAAATCATATAACTAAAAAGAATCAGTAAAACTAACCAGGGACTTCACGTAGTCCAGTGGTAGGCGATAAATACCAGTCGCACTTTGGTTGTGGGTTCGATTCCCGCAGCTTTGTCCGACACGACGGGATGTCACACGGTCTGCGTGTTGTCCTTTTTCCAAAACTATATAATTCTTAAAACATTCCCCAAAATGAGATAAAATCTTCAAGAATAATCATAACATATTTTAACCTCAAGTTTATCTCATTCCTTTCATTTTCCATCATATCATATAATAACCCATAATTACCTCAAAAGTAAGGATCATATAAACCCTAATGGTTACCTTAATAATTATTACCTGAATTTCCACATAGAGTTGGACATCTCGTACATGATGCATTAGAGAACTCACCAAGGTTTAAGTGGTTGATCATGACTCCTTGATAGTTGGTTTAGAACAACTATGAGATTCCTCATTGAATCCCCCATATCATCCAGTATCTTAATCAGAGAACCACCACAGTTTCCTTCAAACCCATTGTCACTTTGGTGCCTGCTATATCTAGCCATTTACTAAAACCAAAAAGGTCAGTGTGAGTATATCAACAAAACCATAATGTACTAATGAGGAAGGTAAACACTAAGATATACTTACTCATTCACTTTACCTAAAACTAGGACTCTTTCTTAAATCCTAACCATTATGGTAATGTCACTTATGCTTAAAGAATACCCTAACCTCTGAAGTTATCTAAACCGACCTCTGATACCAACTATAAGGCCCCAGCCTTAAACCTTACTTAATCTTGAGTTATTACAAGATTACACATTGAGGATCTTTTCAGGTTTAGAGTTTTAGAGAATTAGATCATGAAACTTTCATTACATTCCACATTTAAACAAAGTGGTTATATAAAAGACAGTATTCATTCTTCCCATCAACGGGAACATATTTAAAATATAACACGGATTCTTTCTTGACACATCCTTGACACTATCATCACATCATGTACCTTTCCCTTGACCTGTGAAAAACATTTCAAAAACTTGGGATGAGAATAAAAAGCTCAGTAAGAGTTATAAAAATATGGAAAGGAAACATGAGTTCATATATACATAAGAATCAAATCATACTTTACCCATAAAACAAAGGCACTCTAGCATACCTCATCAAACCATGAATAAATCATAGAAATCATAAGACATAAAGGTAACTTGTGGCATTCATAACATTCTTACGTAGGGAGTAACCCTCTTGGTTACGTTTGGAATACCCATCACAGTATATTCCCTAAATCTCTTCGGAGAAACCTTAACTTTTCACTCCTTCGCGTTACCCAATGCATTGGAGAGCTATATCGGGCTCACCCGCCCTTAGTTTATCACGGAACCACCCGTTCTTCATAACAATGCCCAAGAACCATAACATAATCGTATCACATAAAACATGAATAAAGGAAACATAACATTCCCACATTTCAATCACAATATAACATTTTAGGATATTGAAATAATGAATCCATTCAAAAAGAAACCATTTCCAAAACCATTTAAAAAATTTAATAAAGAGATTTTTTAATCAAAGTGTCCCATACCACCATGAAGATTTTAACATTTTAAACCATTAATATCCATATAAATAAATCCTTAAAACCATTTTGAAAACATGGATATTAATAAGAACAAATAATTAAAACATTTAAAACGATATTTTGGTTAAAGGGGTTTTACCAAAATTAGAGACACTTGAATACCATAATCGAGGAATAACATTTAGTCAGAACTTTATAATATCATGAGAATAAAAGGATTCATGATATAATACTCCAGAGGACAGTATATAGACCATATAAGAGTGAATTTGTGCATAACAACAATAAACCCTCAGCAGAAATGTCAAATGTGATGAAATCCCTTATAAAGAAGGTATCCTTAAATTAAGGAAAAATCAATCTCAAAATATGTGTGAAAAATATAAATACACCCAATATAATTCTATATTAAGTGTAAAACAATAAAAGGTCATTCACACATATTCAATGGATGACATATTCAATGACTATATGTTGAACCCAAAGAAATCGAAATTGGGTTAAAAAGTTCCCTTGACAGCCTAACGGCATCACATCAAAATGAGTTGATGAGAGATAAAAAGTGTATCTCATCACTTGGACATAAAATTTACATCAATAAGGATATATGAGAACATATCCCAACATAACAATATTTAAATTAAAAGACCCAACAAAAGAAGTCTTTTAAAAAAGAGGGGGTGAAAGGTTCCCTTACTGACTTGGGTATCTTTCACAACATACACCCCATGAAAGAAGGACAATAGATCATTGATGTAAATACTCATAAATTAATGTATATTACACAAAGAGTATAATAATGTGCAGTACATACACCACTCAACGGAATTTGTGGCAAATGTAGCATAAATCTCACGAGAATAAAAGTGAGATGAAAAATCCCTTACGAAAACTCAGCAGCCTAACGGCGCCACTTAAAACTTCCAAAATGGATTGATGAGATCAAATAGAGTATCCCATCATATTACAATAGAATTTACAGCAAGAGGAATATAAAAGAAAATCCCCCAACAGAACAAATAGGAGCTTAGAAGATGTGACACAAAGGAGAGTACTTAAAAAGAAAGAGAGAGGTTAGATCTCTTACGAAAGTTCGGCAGCCTAACGGCGCCACTCAAAACTCCCAAAATGGATTGATGAGAGAGAATAGGGTCTCTCATAACATGAACATAAAAATTACAGTAAATGTAATATAAAATATCATCCCAATAACAAGAAAGATGAGCTTTAAAAGGAATGACATAAAAGTGTATACTTAAAAAGAAAGAGAGGAGTAGGATCCCTTACCTCGGGTCCGACTTGACTCGATCGTTCTTTAATCTCCTGAATAATAAACTTGAGTTAATTTCTAATTCCTTAAGAACCCTTTTTCAAGTTCATTATTACTTTTATACCACTTATTACCATGTCACAAACATTATGTAATCATTTAAGTTAATAATATTTGTTTTGTCGATATTTGGTTCTTAAGTCGAAAGTGGTCTTCTTACAATTACATGTTGTTCATGTGGACAAATGTTTATTATATCCAGAATTGTATTCATTATTTAGATATCATATATGTCATATATATCCAGTACAAGCATGAATTTATAACATTACATAATCATTTAGAGGTAAGAAATGAAATGCACCGTTCATGGAGACGGTAAGTCGTACGTACGCATGAACGCTACTTCCATTTCTATTTCATATTTTATAGAATGGAATAATACTGATATAAAGGTATATTATAATTCCAGTATAATATCATATATAATATCATAGTTCCATCCTTTATACGTCCCACATATGGTATATAACGAATCAAATCACTTTGAGGGGGCGGTAGTCCGCACTTCCTTAAAATGAAGATATCGCGTATACCCATAATGGAAGCCATAAAGGTAAGACAAAAATGAAAAATACAGAAGCATAAATAAAACATAAACATATTATATATCATATATAAAAATAGTGACATCATAATGGCCACCTTTGAAGGTGTTAAATGAGTATTGAACAATCATCGTTTCGGGAGGCAGAATTTCACCATCCACGGAAACCGTATGTTCTTTAACCATTTGATGTAGTTGTGTGAGGGTGTATCTCGAATAAATCTTATAACAACATCATAGTATATTGAAGATACTTGTTTTGTTACAAAATAAGTAAATAAAAAGAGTTTAGGGGGTTGGAGAAGAAAAATAAAACAAATGAACATGAGAGAATGAATTACCTTTAAATGTGTAACTCCTTTTGATTTAAGCCTAAAGGCTTCCTTTGAAAGGATTCTGCCCAAAGGGAGTCCTCTAGTATGAGGAGAGGGATGTGGAGAGAGTAAATTGGCAGGGTTTGGCCGAGCCAAAGGCTTGAGGAGTGTGTTAAATGAGGTAGAGGTGGGGGCCTTTTATAAGAGGAGAGGAGGGGTACTTTTGGAAAGTAAAGAAATATTACTTTATTTGAAAATGTGTTTCGGTTTTAAAAGGTCCCACATTGATAGAATTCATGGATAAGGTGATACGGCTTCGAAATACACTCATCCAATAAGTTTTTTACATGTGTAGTTCATAGATTTTACATTATCTTTCCATTTTATTTAAATCGTCAAATAATGATATCATCGCTGCATCATTATTATGTCATAAATAATTTAATTTATTTAATGTCTAAAAATTATAAAAAAAATACTATTATGTATGAAATATTTTTATATTTCCAATGAATATTTATAATCAAAAAGATGACTTGTATAACCCCACTTAAAAATTGTTTTAGTAAAACATATCATGTTTGTGTCAATTTTACTTTTACATTAAATAAAATGTTATTTATGTCATTTCCCAACCAAAGTGGATCCATGGGGTCCCCAAGTTGACCCATGGCTTGTCTTGGTCGGCCATGACACAACCAATAAGGTTGGGACATGTGTCTACGTCATTTCATATCATTAAAGCATTATTTATACCTTAAACTACACTAATTACCACTAATCGCGATTAAAAACTTAATAAGTTACTATTCACCAAAAAATTATTTTAATCTCATTGAACCACATTTTACTTCTTAATGACAACCATGTATGTCGGATTTTCAAAATTCAATACACATTAGTGGTAAACTTTCATTTAACTGAAAAATCAGTTTGCTTGATTACCACTTAGTGGTTTCACTATTCATCAAAAATTGATGTTTTTCAGAAAATTACCAAAAATTCACCCTAAGCTATATTTGATATTCTGAATTGAAAAATGAAGTCCTTTTTACAAAATTCAAAACATATAAGTCACATTAATTAATTTAATAATTAATTCCTGCTGTCATGACAAATAGCGTGTTTTATGAAACAATAAGTATCAAAAGATTGACACTAGTTTAAGTCTGATTTCAAAGTGAAATTGATTCCAACGACCACTATTGGATTTAATGGTAAAAATATTTTCTAATTTCACTTTAAAACCAATTCAAAATATAATCTAATCATATAAATAAATTAGATTAAAAAGTGGTTTTGAATTAAAATACAACATTTTACACTATTCATTAAAAAAATGAACTTTATCAGAAAGATACCAAAAATGTACACAAAGTAAATTTTGATGTCCCGATTCTTAATAAGAGTTTTATTTGGTCAAAAAGAATGTTTAAGAGTGAACAAAACTATATTTAATGACGGTTCTCCATCAAAAGGTGATAAGTGAACCTTTAGTGAAAACTAGGGCATATACGCCAAAAATTGAATTCTTTCCGTATTTTAAGCCTTTATCTTTTATTGTATAAATGTAAAAATAATTAAGAACATATATAATCATATTTTAGTTATTTCTATCCATTCCCGCCAATACAACGGCTACATATTAACTACCATTTAAAATAATATTATTTTATTATTAGAGTGCAACGTAAGATTCCCAAGAAACTCGTTGTTGCGTGTTGGGTACGCCATCGAGCATAGCTTCCCCTTTAAAGTCATTTCAATATTTTATTCACAAATATAGATAAATATGAAATGTCATATTCTTTATTTACCTGGGGTGTTACACTCATTCACATTTACAAACCATTTCAAATGATTATTCCATAATGATTTTAATAGATTGAACAATCTATAAAGGAGACCTTAAGTCTCTCCCAGGCCTTAGTATACTAAATCATATCGATTATATGTGTGGAGACAAAATTGTATTTATATATATTAGATATAATTCATTTAAAACCATAATCATAATCTTTTATTCATATCATATGCATCAAGATCCACTTGTTGAGTAACTTCAAATATTAGTTACTTAAGTAAAGGATTGTTTTAACACATAGAATTTTTTTGTCTCTTAAAAAAATATTTATGTGTTTATACTAGTATAATAATTTTATTATGATAATACCCTCCTTCATATAGAAATATATCAAATTTAAAATGAAAGTATTGTCATTTTATTTAAAATAGATTCTTTTATCATATAAATATCTTGTTTTATATTCATTTAATGAGGAATTTTATAAAAATTTATCCAACTAAAATAAATACCCATATTAAATTAAAATAATTCATGAGTTGTAAAAGAGAAATATTTCACAATAAAATGAGTCTAATTTGGTATTTTTCTCATTCCTTAGTAATTTTGGTAGGTAATTAAAAAAATCATATCATATATAACACTTTGATAGTCAAATGGACAACTCTATATCTAATCCATATTATGCATAAACTCAAAATAATTCCTTTAATATTCTTCTCAAGGGTTTCTTAGATAAGTGTAACCTAAATAAAACTAAAAAAATGTGTAATATAACTCTAAGGGTCATTTTAACACCAAAATATTTTATATTTACTTTGAAATAAACATGATGTATTATATGACTTTCTTTATATGCATCCCTGAGTATAAATAAATTATGATATAGTAATCCTTTATAAACTAAACATTAAATTAGAAGTTATGGATAGTAATTACCACATTATTAAAAATAAGTATAATGGTTTTAAATAATTCAATTTTATTTGTTAATTTATAATAAATAAGTACCTAATTTTCATTAAAGTCATTTTAGCTTCAAAAATATGTTTACATTAAAATTGGTTTTTATTATAATTTGTGCATGGAAATTATAATTAATTTAAAACATTTTTAAAAATTATATTTTAGTAAGTGGATATAAATTTTTAAATAACCATGTCAACATTATCAATTCAGGATTATTTATAATTTTTATAAAAAAAATCATTCAATAGTGGAAAATAAGGATTTTTATAAAAATTACAATTTATTTCATGTTAAATTAAAATTATCTTTTGAAACTAATAATAAATAAACATAAGCATACTTTAATTATAAATAGTGTAATTAATTATATAGAGTCAGCATTGAACTCATTTTTTGTATAAGTTCATTTTTTATCTTAAAAACAAATTTATTCCAAAAAAAAATTTAAACTCACACTGTTGTTTTATCTTGATAAATTAATTCAAATAAATTTATTAATGTTTTAAATGAAATTTAAATATTATATACTAATTAATTTATTTTCACATTCATTTTATGCTTTTTACATGGTTAGGATTGTAGGTAAATTTTTTTATATGCTTAAAATGCATTCTTTAAAAAATAATCATTACAGTTTGCATGATTCTTTAAAATTAAATTCTTCCACTTATGGAAATTAAATATAGAAAAATGGATTCCAAATTTTTAATCATCATAGAAAATATAATTTCATAGTACCAACTTGATTTTTTTCATAATGAAAAATAAAAATAGTAAAAAAAATTACCATGGTTACCGAGGGTTAAACCAAAATATAAGGATAGGATTTCCACTCAAACGTGTCTAATTATTATTTTTTATAATATATTTCAATATTATATTATAATAACTTCAAAGAAATCCATTTGGAGCCACTTTCACATGAATTGTATGTTATATCATTGAAATATTTTAATAAATTCCATGTGTCCCTCACCTTACTTATAAAAAAGAACCTCTTCTCCTCCATTATTCACAAAAAATATTACCCTTATATCTCATCCATAACCATATAAATAAATATTTCTATATTCATTAAATTTATCTAATAGCTTTTTTTTCTTATCCAAAGACCAATATTTCAAGGATTAAGTGGTATACCAAAGTAGGTCTCTCAAATATTAGGTATAAATCCTAAATGATAGCTTTCAATATTATGTATTCCCAAAGATTATCAAAAATTGTTGTAACCATAATAAAAATATGAATTTAATATCATAAATATATTGATATGTTATTTTGATTATTTCATAAATAATTCACACCTTTTCTCCAACAAATGGGAGATGAATTTATTAAACAAGCATACATGTGGACAACCACATCTACAGAGAGATATGGATCATTTTCCATCACCATAATATATGGATTTGAATTATAATGAATTTAAATTTAATAAATTAATTTTATGTAGTAATTATTCTTCTGAAATTATCATATATTATCTATCTTCTTAGCTTATGATCTATTGGAAAACGATAGTGTCACTCGTGTGTATGTTTGGACTACCACCTCCATAAAGTGATGTGAGTTATTTATCATTTTCATTTTACTTGGATGATAATAATGATTGATTTAATGAATATATATTATATTTATGATATAAAAATTATTCTTTAAATTTTAATTATCATTTAAATTTCTTTTTTCCATTCATGAAAAAGTGGAAAACATAACTTGGGTGTATGTACTAACTGCCATCTCCACATAGTGATATAATTAAGTTTTCATCACCTCTTTATATGAATGGTTAAAAAATTAAATAATTAATATATATAATATTTATATCATGATTAAAAAAATTTATATTAAGGAACTGTGATCAATGTTCAAGTATCATAATATTTGAACCAAAACACACATGAAAAATGAAGATGTTAACAACTGAAATGTTAAAGATAATGAAATATTGTTAATAAACAGGTAATAAGTTATTATAAGTAAACAATGTATGGTATTATAAGTATGAATATGGTTTTTTTATATAATTATAATATATTTAAATTTATTATAAAGTATTTAGAGTGGTTATGAGGAAAGACAGACTTGAGGTAAGGGTTTCTTATCTCACTTTTGTTTGTGTGGTCCATATGCCATATTCACCGCTTGTTTCTTTAATGTGGTGTAGATAATTCCAATTTGATATGTTATATAATTAATTTATTTGAACTCTTGTTATTTAAAGTTTCAATTTATTTAATTTCTTTCATGGGGTTTATGATTCAAATGTGATTGAATTTGTAAGGTTTTAATATTATAATCTCATTTTTTTCGAGATTATTCATGCTTAAAATTCTCTGATGATGAAATTATAATATTTATATCTCCAAAATATTATATATTTTATTCTCATTGGTTTATTTCAAGATATTATATGTTTTCTTATATTTTCCTAAACAATAAGTACTTGACATACTCAAATAATGTTTTTAAAGAAACAATGATTTATTTCTCACTTTTTTAGGGAATATTTTCCTTCATGCCATAATTTATTTAAAAAAATTTCAAATATATTTTTTCTATTATCCAAAGATTCATAAAAATAATTTCTAAACTTTTTTTAATTTTTATAAAAACCAGATTAAAGGAATCTTATTTTTTCTGAATGAAATAATTTTTACTTTTTACCAAAAATGTGGAAGGAATCTATGTTTCAAAGTACTCAACATGAACGAATATCCCTACCATCAGGAATTCTATTTTATTTGAATATTTATCTATAGGTTTTCATATTTATTTTCAATGAAACTTTTTTAATTAAATTTTTTAAAATTTTTAGGTTTCAAATATGTGTTTTCTAAATGGAAATTTTATTTTCCTCAAGAGATATGCAGCGGTTCTTTTTAGGTTATTTTCATCTATAACAAAATCCATTGATGTTTATTAGGATTTACTGGGTATATGATCAAATATTAACAAGTTTATTATTTCAATAGATGGTTTTTGATTATAATAATGAAATGTTCATGGAACCTGTATCCTTTCCATGGGATAAGATTTAATAACACACTACAAAAAGGTCATTAGTGGTCATTTTGTCATAGTCTGGTGGTGGTTTAAATCATCTCCTAATAGTATAGTTGTAGTTATTAAAATCAGTGTGTATTGCAAAATATCTTATCATTTAACGGCAGTTTTTAAAATTTCACAGTGATTTTCTTATGTGTTTTTCTTGGAGAATTTTGTGGTGGTTTGGTATTTATATAGAAGTGGTTCTTTTACTTTTTAAAAAATATCAAGGAGAAATATAGATAAAATAAAACAAATCAGCACTAAACATATTAGTGGTAGTTTGTTTTAGTGGTTGTTAATTGTAACCACCACAAAACATATTTTATTTAATTTATTTACTGGAGGATACTAAAAAAATCTATAAATTAGATTTTTTTAAAATTATTTAATAAAAAACTATAAATATAAAAAACTAATGACATATACTTCCTAAATTTAAAACCAAAACATTTAATAAAAGAATTTCGAAAGGGAAAAGATACTAAATATATTCATAATGCTGCACTTAAAATTTTGTTATTTTTTTAATCAAACAGAATAAATTTTAACATAAAACAAATAATATATAATAAAAAACACTTTGAAAAAATAAAATTACATATTTAAGATAATATTCAACACTTGAATCTAAAAAAAGAAAAGTAAATGTTCTAATTTATTTGTAATGTTATGTGCGGTGTGATTGAAATTTACTTAATAAAAAAATAAAGACATTGATATCAAATCATTCATATATTTTAAAAATAAATATCTTATAATGATTTTACATCATTATGAGGTGTTTTTCAATAGATTTGACCATTACACGCACATTTTAGTGTTTTAAAACACTAAAAAATGTTTATGGACATCTAGGGAAAATGTGATTTAGAATGATATGTTATGAGTTCCTAAATTTCAAAATTAAATATATGGTCAATTTCATTTAATTTCAAGTCAATCTAACATCATTTTCTAGGTTTTTATCCTCTGATACTTGTTTTAAAGGATTTTGTGACTTTAATAAGTGTTTTTAGAGTAATTTCAACCACACCACATGTCGGATTGATTTTTTTATATGTATACATGTCAAAAAAACTTAACGATGGATTCCCCATGACTTTACATCAATTTGAGGTCATTTATTATGGTTTTGACCATTCCATGAATGTCTTAGTGTTTTAAAACACTAAAAACATGTTTACATCCATATATGGAAAACAATAATTCAGAATGATTTGTTATCAATTCCTACATTTCACAAATAAATCTTTGATCAATGTCCCCTGATTTCAGGGAATTCTGGTGTCATTTTCAAGGTTTTAACCCCCTGACAATTGTTTTTAAAGGCCTTTGTGTCTTTAAAAGGTGCTGATCGAGTGATTACAAACTCAATTCACTTTGGATTTAAAATGTTTTATGTTTTTACATGTCAAATAAACACATATGTGTCTTTCCCATTATTTCACATCAATATGAGGTAATTTTATAAGGTTTCTACCATTCCACACATGTTTTAGTGTTTTAAAACACTAAAAATGTGTTTATATCCATCTAGGGAAAAATGAAATTTTTAATGACATATCATCAGTTCGTACATTTTACAATTAAATCTACAGTAAATTTCACCATATTTTAGGTCAATCTGACATTATTTTCTAGGATTTGACCCCCACCCCCAACACCTGTTTTTAAAGGCTTTTGTACCTTTAAAAAAAATTATAGAGTAATTCCAACCCCACTGCACATCAGATTAAGATTTTTTCTATATGAACACATCAAAAACAACTCACCAGTGGTTTTTCCATGATTTCACATCAATATAAGGTCATTTTCTATGGTTTTGACTATTCCACAAACATTTTAGTGTTTTAAAACACTCAAAAACATTTATAGCCATCTAAGGAAAACCCTAATTTAGAATGATGTATCATTGGTTCATACATTTCAAAATTAAATCTATGGTCAATTTCCCCTCATTTCAGATAAATATAACATCGTTTTTAAATTTTTGACCCCCCCCAACACTTGTTTTTAAAGGATTGTGCACTTTTAAAAAGTGTTTACTGATTAATTTTGACCAAACTAAACATAAAATTGATATAATTACTATGGTCACACATCAGAAACAACTAATCAGTGTTTTTTCTATTATTTCACATCAATCTGAGGTCTTTTATATGGTTTTGATCATTCCACAAAAGTTTTAGTGTTTTAAAACACTAAAAACATATTTACAGCCATCCAGGGAAAACCATAATTCAAAAAGACATTCGGTTGATTAATACACATTATAAATGACTTATGAATCATTTTACTAAAGTATCAAAACAATATGAATGCATTTACTCATTTTTGAGTAAGTCAGTTTTCCTTTTCACTAAAATTGAAGTCAATTTTAAATAAAAAGATGCACGTTAAGTCATACCGGTCACACCATGCATTATATTGAGGTGAGGCTGATTCTTACACATTTAAAATGACTTATGGATCAATTTTATAAAGTAACAAAATAATAAAAATGAATTTACTCAGTTTTGAGTACATAAATTTTCTTTTCTACTAAAATGTCATTTTAAACTCGAAACACAAACTTTGACTCATAAAAATCACATCGTGTCTTGGATTGGCGTGAGACCAATTCCAACACATCAAAAATTATTTATGAATAGATGTCTTAAATTATCAGGAAAATATGAGTGTATTTTTTTGGTTTTCAATGTGTGAAACTTTTTGACCTAAAATATCAATTTTAAACTGATAATGGACACTTTTAGTCATACCGAGCACATTGTGTATAGGATTGAGTTGCAACTAAATCCTAAATGTCAAAAATAACTTATGGATTATTTTCTTAAAGTACCAAAACAATTGGAATTTTGTTTCTTAGTTTTGAGTATGTTATTTTTCTTTTTTAATAAAATTAATGTCATTTTTAAATAAAAAGAAGCACTAGGAGTCATACTGGTCACACCGTGTGTTATATTGAGGTGTTGTTAATTGATGCACGTTCCAAAGTCCCAAATAAATCCTAACTACCATTGTTACAACAATTTACATTGTATTTCTTGTTTGAACTTCCAACACTTTATATTGACTTGATGTTCTTAGCCAACAAACTATCCTCATTGTTAAAATCTATAAGAGAAGAGGAAGATCATATTCTCATAATATCACGATAAGTTTTCACAATGGTCACATGATCTTTAATACTCTTCTATCATTCAATAACAAGAAAGTTTTTTCAGCTAATAACATTGACTCAATATACATTGTTGGCAGTTCGACAAGAAAGGCAGTGGAAATGGAAATCATGGTAACATTGGTAGAAAGAAACATTTTATCTATTTCATGTATTTTTTCAAATATTTAAAATATGACTTCATAAAATATCTATGAAAAAACTAGATAAGTATTAGATAAAAATTTTATGTAAATTAACTTACAAATGGTAGATAAAGTAATTAAAAAATTAATTAAATAAGTAGTATTAATTCACCTTGTCATAATGGTTATATGAATTCTTAACACATTTCCTTGTTGTCATTATCACAATTTTAGACTTGAGTTCCAATCTCTCATGAGCATGAGTAGATTTGAACAAACCACCTTAACTCAAACAAAAGAATATACATGAAAAATAAAAAAATTATTATGTGAGTAATACTAAAAAGAAATAAATTGAACATAAATATGTAACAGTGCATTTTAGAACAAAGAAAAACCATGAACAATCCAAAAGATATCAAATATGTCTTCCTAAATTAAAATTTGGAAGATTAAGTGTCTTTCTCAGTAAAGATAAATTTATTTTTTTCTTAAATATTTACTTTTTAGTTTTTTTATTTTTACTGTGGTAACAAGTTTTTACCTATATAAATTATGTTTTAATAAACATATAAGATAAACCCTATAACTAAATTTTTGTGCATTCATCATTAGTTTTTATGAATTTAATGTAATTAAATTTATTATCATCATAAAACATACATTTAAAATAAAACATTTTATATATTAAAAAACTATTTTATATAAAATTATATTTTTACTATTATTTTTCTTAATATTATAATGAATTTATTACCCATAAAATTTCTATTAATATAATCATATATTTTTGTAAACATAATTATAGTGTCATTATTTTAAATATATAAATTTAATTTATTAGTTAAATGTTACAAAACTTTAATAAAACAATTCATCGAAACTAATATTTTTGTCATTATCATGGTCATCAACGTTAATCATAGTAATTATACATTTATTCTCAAAAAATACACTAGAATTAATACATAATATGATAATATTAATCTAAAATAAAATGTACATTTTATAGATATAATTTCATTAGGTAAAGAAAACTAATTTTTTAATTTAATCGACTAAATTAATATTTTGATTAAAATATTACATATGTTTGAAAAATTATATACAATTTTTTTATAAATACAATAAAAAATATTTTTTGATTTATTATATATATATATATATAATATAAAAATTCTTCAAAAAAATTAATCTATTCTTCCATTATAGTAATTTAATGAAAGTAAATGTTTTATGAAAATTGGTATTTTTTTACTATTTTGCTACAAAAAAACTATTTATATGAAAATTATGAAAAATTGTTCATAATATGATATTGACATGTTAGAATCAAAAAATTATTTTTATTTTATGAAATTAAAATAAAAAATCATTAGAATAAAAAATTATAGATATAATGAAAGTGTTTTCATAGGAAAATTAATGTTACAAAAATATTCAACTCTATATGAGCTCGTGATATTTCATGCATACCCAAAATATTCAACATTATATGTCTATAATGGCTGTAAAAGATAACACGCCCCTTTTTACAACTATAGAAGACACACCCTAGAGAGCATCATTTTTTCATGATATACATAGTATTTCTATTTCCAATTTTAAACCTTCCATGGATTAATTATAATAATCTTGATAAAATAATTATGAGTTATAATTAATGTGAAAGGGTTAAATTATATTGTCCCTTAAATATTCCCAATTTATTAATACTATAGTTGTATAATAAACCTTTTTCTCAATTATATTGAAGCATATATAAAATGAAATCAATCTAATTAATCTAGGGAATTAATAGCTTATTTTTGTGATCACAAAGCCCATACCCATAATACCTTTAACCCCATACCCTATTATGTATAGAAATAAACTCCCTATGACGAAGTTTTCTAGGAGAAACTACAAAATGACCCAACTAAAATTAAATATTCACTAACTAATTAAGTGTAATCTAATACCATTTATAAATAAAATCATAACTGTAAAGAGAAAATATAATAAAATAACCCCCTTGGGGAATAATATATATAGGGGGATTATAGGTAGGATGATGCAACCTTTAAGGGATTCTCTATTTTCGTCAAACAGTGGAACCAAGCTAGAGAGAGGGAGGTCATAGGGGGTCTGCGTCACCACTAAGGAGGGGAACTGAGAAGGGGGGTTATGGTGGTCGGTGTCACCATCAAGGACGGAGGTTGGTCAAAGGTATGGGGGAATGGGGGCCTCTGATGAGGTTGCGTGGTTGGCGTCATTATTAGTGATGGAATAGGAGGAGTTTTGGGGATGGGGTATAGGGTTCGGGTTGTGTGTAGGGAATAGGGGAGAGGGAGGAATTAGGTTTTTATTAAAACAATTAGCAGTGATTTAATTTAACCCACTGCTAATTGTTAAAATAAAAAATATATAGAAACAATTTAATAAAACTGATTTTACATTATATTTTTTTAACTAAATTCATTTCTTAGATATTACTAGAATTTCATCTAATAAACCACCACTAAGAAGTGGTTTTTTATAGTGATATAATTATTGTTTTATGATCTCATGTCACATATATGTATGGTTTTCATTATATGAAGGGTGGGCCTATAATTATAAACCATTAAATGTATTGGGTAAAGATTGATATCTCATGTGGAAATAAGGACTTGGGTGGGGACTGGACTCAGTTCAACACAGGACTTTTTCCAATAAAATATTCATAGTAGTGAACCATGACTGGGGAATTGATAGGATAGGGAATGAACCCAATACACTATGATAGTATTGGTAGAGATATTTGGATAAAGAAATTATTTTCTATTATTATGTTTATTCCACACAATTATGCCTTATTCTTATGTTATTTTCTCAAAAAACATTATTTATTATTGGTGATTTCAGACTCTTATGACTTGCATCTTTTGTTATGATAGTGCCTTATTCCATGATTCGTTATTAAATATCCTTGATTTTTTGGTTATTAATTTTTTATATTTTGATAATTTTTTCACCCTTATTCATTCCATATGATCATTTATGCTCATCTACTGGTTTCTATTACGTTTACCCTTCCTGAGTGTAACACCCAAAACCATGGTTTCTCAGTGCTGGTGGGTTATTTTTCAAAAGGAAAATAGAGTATACGATATTAAATTCCAAGAATCATGGTTTAGTAATCCTCATGAGACTAGATAAATTAAATTACATATTTACAACACAAAATTGAAATTATTTATTCCAAATTTATATCTTTATTTAGTCATTTTATTCCACTTCATTACCTTGAGAAATGTGGAACAAAGTAAAGGTAGTGATCTTAAATGATTAGTAGGGGAAAAATGTAAAGTGAAAGATAATAAAGGAAAACCTTGAATAGGAAACATCATGAGTATAATTAAATTGATAATAATGAATATATAAGTGTAACACATGTAATAAATAGAATTTCATAATCACATGGATCATTAAAATAATCTAAATAATATAATTGCATAATGTCAAACATCATAATTGTATCATCAAGGCCTTGTTCTAAGAAATTATACATAATGGGTAAGAAAACTCCCATTTCACTATATTATTTTTCCCATGAGACCTATTAGTGCACTGAGGGGATATATAAATCTAGTCCCCATCCATCATATAAAATTATAATTCATTCTATCACATACCAAATGAATATAGTAAATTCTTGGCATAATGTTAAAGTTTGGTCAACTTAAAAATACGTGGCACATTTTCCAAATAGAATATATCATACTTGATTTTCACATATGGAATAGTCAATTATATGGTTCATAAATATATTTAACCAGTCAATAAATTAATAAAAATTCCTAGGTGAATTCCCTCAACATTTATAATGAATAATTAGGGATTCCTAGTTTTCAAAAAGTACCCACAACAAGTGATTTATATTAAGTTATATATAATATGTATTTTTTAAGAATAAAGATTTTAAATGTGCTTAGGAAATTTAATTTAAAACTATAGGAGAGCAATTAAATTCATAAATTATACACCACTATATAAATTATGTGTTTTTTATTATAAAATGTCTGAAAATTATCCGTATCATGTCACTAGGGACTATCAAACTAGGTTAATAGTGAGGGACCATTCACGGTGAACAAGGATGATACCTAGGATATACCAAAACAACTAGTTTTGGGGTTATTAAACCTAGATTAAACTAAACTGAAATTATTTCTACTATTAGTATCTAGGAAGGGATATATTTTCTTGGAAAATATCACACTTTTTACTTAATGAAATTATATGATTTCTATGGCTATGAGGAGGTTTATGCATCATAATGGATTATGAATTGGGATTAATGTGAGTAAAAGTAGTGATATCAAGGGTTATATGTATTAATAATGAAACATAAAATTAAATAAACACAATATGGGATAATAAATTGTGGATTAAAATGGATATTACATTGGTAATGTAAATATGAATTTTATAGATAGATAAAACTAACCCTTACTTTGGCAGAGAAAAGGATTACAAAAAAGGTATAATGTAAGGGGTTTGGGTAACATTTACATGATAATACTTCAATGGGATGATAATAAAGTGGATAAATATCATGGAATTATATAAAATAAAGATTTTAAAGAGATTAAAAATTAGTAAATTCAAATAGGAAATGAAGAGAGAGAAGTAGAAACCCATACCTACATTAAGCTTCTTAGACTGGAACCTGACACTAGATCCGACCAAACTCTTAAAGAATAAATATATAACTAGGGTATATACTACTTGAGTATGAAAAAAAAATAGGAAAAATAAAATTTATTGTGTAATAATGATAGGATGTAGTGGATATTTATAGGCATGGTGATTATAATTTTATGGAATAATTTATTAATTATTTTATTATTCCACTTTCCCTTAATTATCCACTATAACCATTGTGCTCCACTAGCTCGCATATTTACACTCTATAGTTTTTAGTGCTAAAAATATTTATATAGAACTTACTTGGCCAAAATGAATCATTATTACATAAATATGATTCTATATATACCATATTTACCATATTTTATTGTATTCCTCCATTTTGACCAAATTTTACTATTTTAATCAAAAAATATAGAATTCCACCCCTATGATATTTTGACATAATAATTTCAAATATGTAATCCATTTTCTCAAATTAATTATATATTTACCTATATTTTACTTTTTATGTGTGGTTAATACATTCATCAAAAATAAAGAATATCGGTAAACATCATTTTAATTTCTTAAAGAATTTACATTATAACAAAAATAAACCCCTAGATACATAACCTATAATAAAATAAGAATATTACACGATAATAAGGTTTGAAATAGTGGTAAATTTTTTGGGTGGTTCTACCAATATTGACTAGGTGGCGATCTCCACTAACGTAAACTTCTCTCATAGATAATTTTTCTCTAACTTCACATATTGGGGTTTTTTCTTGGGCTTGGTCAAGGAGGAACCTTGGTGATGCTACCCCCTTCTCAAGATCTTATTAAATAACTTCATAAGTGATGTTACAACTATTCAAAGATATATTACCTCCCTTATGTGATAATTATAATTCATAATTACCCTTAATATAAAATAATCATAATTTTTTATTCTTAAACTTTATACCACAAATGGTCATAATTCACAATGGTCATATTGAGAAATGGTCATATAGAACAACGGTCATAATTCTCAATGGTCATATTAACCAATGGTCATATTAATCATTATATATATGATCCAATATCTAAATCCCTTCATATAATTCTCTATGTTCATACACCATATCAATTTCTATTTATATTCTTTTCTTATTAATAGTAATATAACTCATATACTTTCTATTTATTTTAGTATGATCCATCGAAGTAAAATATTATGGTGTCTCCGCACATTATTACAATATTTATGGTACTATTTTTATATTATGCTCTAAATGTATTTACTTAATTTATTTTTCTATCAATATGTTTTATAAAATTTTGATGAAATAATAATTTGTGAATTTTGAGAAATTATTATACTGAAATGTTTTTTTACAATTACATAATCTCAGGTATTACATCCCCCCTTAAAAAAATTCATCCTCGAAATGGTAATTAAATATATAAATAGACGTGTATAAGACTTTATCATAGAATCGTATGGATCCCACATTTCTAATTTTAGAATATGACACCCCCATTAAACCATCACCATCTGGGTATTTCTATTTCATAGCACTTTTGTCCTTGTATCAAGAATAAGAATAAACTCTTCCTCATATGATAGTTATGTCTCCCACTAAACATGATCAACTTTTACAACATGGGTAGGATATATAATATAATTCCATTGAAGTTATAGATGGAATAAATCATGAACTTGGGTTTGGTTTTATGGAATGGAAAAATGATATGCCACTTCCCCCAACACTCTAATATTTCAAATGGCCTAATATATCTTGAACTCAATTTACCTTTCTTTCAAAATTTCATAACCCCTTTTTATGGAGATATCTTCAAGACTACATAGACTCTCACATGGAATTATAGATCCCTCTAATTTTCAGCATAAATTTTATATCTACTTTGATATGTCTTGATATGATTCTGGATGGATGTTACATTCTTAGTTGTTTCTTCCATGAGCTTTAGAACTAAAATTTTCCTTTTTCTAACTTCATCATAGTTTATTATAGTTCAACACATTTTTCTAAACAATTATTAATATTGTTTTTTATCTTAATGTTGGAGTTGTAAGTATTATTGTATAAAAACTCTTAACGGGGTAAATATTTGTCCTAAATTCCTTATAATTCAATAAATAATTATGTTATCATGTAATCCAACATTTGGATAGTTCTTTAATATTTCAAATTTATTTGAGCATGATATTTCATGCTAAAATTAATCTAAATATTTAAATCCTTATATATACTCCTCCAAAATCTTGATTTGATCCTTGGCTTATGATCAAACACTATTGACATGGGTGTCCTATAAAGTCTCATAACTTCATTTATATACAACATTGAAATATGATATAGAAAAAAAATATTCTTTAAAAACAATAGAATGTGTCAAAATAGTGAGATGGTCATCCATAACCTATATAGAATTATTACCCTTAGATATCTTAAGAATCCCAGTTATTAAATACATATATATATTATCCCACTTATATTATAGTATAAGTAAAAGGATCATTTCCACTTTGGGAAGTTTTATTTCAACCTTAACCAACTCGCATACTAAGACTCTTTTAGTTAATCTACAATTTATCTCTTCATATTTCCCACTATAAGTTCTCCCAAACATCATAATATATCTTGGTACTACTAATATTTATAGATAATTTTTAGATCTGAGCCTCATCCAAATGATCCTTCTTCCAGTATGTTATAGATGGAAAATATAACCTCTTATAAAACAATAAAACTCTTCCATAACTAATATTGAAATCTAGTAGTCTCCCATTCATCAGATATTGCATTTTATTTTTTAAGGATTTATCACTATTTTGAGATTTCTTAATCCTATCTATTAAATATAGTTTGGTGATTTCATTGAATAAGAATGAATCTTTACCTTACATTATAATACCCTAATCCATACTTAGTAGGTATTTGTGATTTTGAACATTCATTACCCTCAAAATGGAAAAGGTATCATGGTATTTCTTACTCAAATAATGTATCACGTTGTAAAGTTTACCTAGATTGTAATTGATAGAAAATTCACAATCATTTGGTAGTTCTAACCATATTCTTTTCCTTATATTAATATATTTCTATTTAAAGATATATTTCAAACTCTTTTAGTCTATGTATATATCTCATCTCTATCCATAGAGGTAATGTATCCATGTCTTCAGAGAAAATATTAATGTTACAAATTATATATCCTAAGTTGGATAACTAATCACATGGGATATCATCTATCTTGATGCTTATTCCACAATTATAACATTTTGTATTAGAACATATCCAAGACCTTTCCTTGATTGTAAAAAACAAATCCTTATTTACCTGATAGAAGAGTCAATATATGATAATTTAGAAATATCATATTTAATTCTTTTAAACTATCTTAACATTATCTAATACATGTGATGTTAACTCCCTTGTAAGTAAGCATATTTAACAAATTATAAAATCAAGAAAATTTTTCAAAAAATCACTAATACTACACTTCTAACCAAAGAAAAACTCATATTTACATTAAGTTCATGGGTCTTGAACATTCTTTGAAAAACTTCATTTATAAGGGTAAATAGATATACCATCATTTGATAGATGATAATGAAGTAAAGAAACTGTTTGAAGCTAGAAATTACTTTTACTGAATTTCATATATTATCCCTATGTCCTCAACACCTTATAAAAAATGCATAAATGAGTATCATTCTCCTCATAACTATGAGACTTTATAATAATTTCATTTACAAATACCACCATATACTTATCAAGGTAGTGTTTAAATACTCTATTCATTAAATCCATAAATATAGAGGGATTATTTTGTAACCTAATAAGAATTATTGTAAACTCATATTGACCATAACCCATATGAAATGTTTTTTTAATGTCATCCATCTTAACTCTTAACTGATGGTATCCAGAATAAATATAAATCTATTAAAATAATTTACCCATTTTTATTTGATCAAATATGTCATCAATATGAAAAAAAATATACTTTTATTTAAATTGATTCAATTTATTTCCTATAAATCGATTCATAATATCATTTTCCTATCCATATTATTTAAAAATAAAATAGGTTCTCACTAGGGTGAAACACATGGATGAGTGACCCCTTTTTCATACAAGCTTGGTATTTTCTTATTCAACTCAACTAAATCCACTAGATCCATTTTATATTGTGGCTTAAATATTAGCTTTATATTAAGAATAAGATCAATATATAATTCTACTTCATGGTTATATGGAAATCTAATTAATTAATTAGGAAATACATCAATATATTCCTACTATATTTTCTATAAACCCATTTTCAACATATATTTAATTCCATATATATCCTCCCTAGGACTATCATTAACTTGAGATACTTGTGGTAGATCAAGACAAATTTTGGGTAATTAGATCTCTCCTAAAAAAATTAATTACTTACATGCCTAACCAATTATAACATAGTTCTCACTATGATAAATTCATTATTTATAATTAGAGATTCAATCCATTCTCAAGATTATATAAAAATACACCATAATTAGTATGATTATATTTTTAATAAGACAATACACATTCATCCCAATTTTAACTACCTAGTGTACCTTTGATCCAATCAATGTACCCCTCAGTGTTATAAATGGTATATAATTATTTGTATGGTAAGGGTGATTGGATATTATTTGAAAACATACAATATATACAAGAATTCATAGATCTAGAATCAAATAATGTGTTAGATAAATTTGAATATATAACCAATGTAACTACTATTAAATCATTTACAAAATCTACTCTGGTTGTTGTTATGCAAAAGAAAAAACCTTGATCTATAGGCATATTTTATGGAAGATTTCCTTGGTGCATAGGGAATTGATTTGAATCATACCCCATATCCTGGTAGTAAAATCATTTTACTTTGGTTGATTCCCTATTTCCTTTTCACTCATGAGACTGATGAACTTTATCTCCACATTTCAAGCATATTCCCAATCCCCTTAAATTTGATTTAAGTTGTTTTTCCCAAATTTATTACTTATAGGGATCTATACTATTAATTTGTTTTACTTCCTAACAACTATTTCCATATGTTGATAATTTATCCTCTTCTTCTCAGGTTTCCCATTATAAAAAATGGAGAACTTATTTTCATTCTTGATAGAAATTGTTACTATTTCCACATATATTGAAAAAAATTTAGATACCAAGGATATTCAAATACTTGTTTAAACCATCAATTAAGTGGTTAATCTTTCTTTTAGGGTTACAAAGACAATACATAATATATATTGATAGACATGTAAAATTACTAACAAATTCAACCACTATTTATTATTTTTTTCATAGGTTCAAAAATTTCATTTACATCTCCACACATTGCACTCAAGAAAAATATTTTTACAAAAAAAATCACCTTGATTGAATTACATTCCATTCTACCATTCTCTTATTATTCATTAGTATTTTAAATTAAGGACCGTCATTGGTCAGTATCACCTCTTATATGATACAAATCCATAATTACTTTCTTACTATTATAATATCCTAATACCAAAAATATTCTCTCTAGATACTTGATCCATTGTTATGCCGCTATAATATTGGTGGTTCCACAAAAATATACAGCTTTCTCTTCATAAAAATATCTAATATTATATATCTTGTTGGAGGTGAATCTAGTTGCTTCATTGTGAAAGGTTATTTATCATAACCTAAGCCAATTTTCCTAGAACAACCATAATTTTGTCTGTAGTAATATTAACTCTATTATCCATACTTTTTTAGATAGTTATTTCACTGTTCATAGTTATTATCAGGGTTTCAAATTCTTCTAGTAGGTACCATTATCTACCAAGAATTTTATGGGTTAATTTTTAAATATATAATATGACTTATATAGTATGTTATTAAAAAATTATGTAATTATATATTGAATTTTTTCCTAGTGGTAAAATATATGTTATCTACCAAGATTTTCCTAATTCTAGGTCAAAATATTTTCACTAAAACTTGGTCCGATACCAACTGTAATACTCCCAACCCCTTTTTAATAAATCAGGTAGGTTATTTATTACATGTAAAATGGATTTTAAGATAATACATTATAAGTATAAAGGTTTAGTAGACCTCAAGAGACTATATAAATTAATTATAGATTTAAACAATAAAATTAAATGTTTTTATGCCATAATTCTATCCCTATTCAATCATAGTATTTCACTTAATTACCTAGGGAAATAGGGAAATAAATTAAATGTGGTGATCTTAAATTCTTGGTAATGGAAAAACATACAACAGAAGTTAAAAAATGAAAAATATGGCATAGTCAACATCATCAGTATAGTTGAATCCCTAACAATGAACACATGAGGGTAATGCATGGAATAAAGATAAATGAATAATCACATGGATCACAAAAAATAATCTGAAATATATAATTGTATAATTTTGGGAACCATAATGATATTTTCGAGGCCTTGTTTCAATACATTATACATAAAGTGTAAGGACACTCCCATTTCCTTATCTTAGTTATCTCAAGAGACATACAAGTTCACTGAGGGTCCATATAATTTCAGGCCCCAATAGTAACATAAAATTCCAATAAATTCTATCACATACCAAATGAATGTATGTTATACATGAAATAATATTCAGGGTTAAACAACTTAGAAACACGTGGAAAATGTCTCAATGGAACATATCAAACATGATATTTCCATATGGAATAATAGATTATACAGACCATAAATGGATTTCCCCAATCAATGAAATAATAAGAATTTCTAGGTGAACTTCCTCAACACATATAAGGACTAATTTAGGATTCCAATTTTTTTAAAAAGTACCCATAAAAAGTGATTTTTCTGAAGTTATAGATAACAAGTACTTGTTTAGAATAAGGTATTTCAATATGTTTAAGAAATTTTATTTGAAATTGTAAGAGACCAATGAAACAAATAAATTATACATCACCATATAAATGTTCTATTTTTTATAATAATTTTGATAAATATCCATTTCATAACACCCGTAAGTGTTAATCAAAGTGTGTCAGGCATTGGGATGACGGTTGGTATATACCCAACCAAATATTTTGGGTTTATTTACCCTATATTAATCTAATCATAAAACATTTCCCCTAGTAGTATCCAAACATAGATGTATTTTCTTAGAAAATCACACACATTTTACTTAACCAAATTATAGGATTTCTCTAACTACGATGAGGTTTAGGCATAATAACATCTTATGAATTGGGTATAATGTTTGTGAAATGAATTATAACATGGGTTAGATGTATTAATAATATAATATAAAATCACATAAACATAACAATAGGATAATAACATGTGGAATAAAAAGGATATAAAAATTCTAATGTAAATTAGAATTTTAAAGAGAGATAAAATCAACCCTTACTTTGGAATAGTAATGGCTTAAAAAGGTATAAAGTTAGTGGTTTGGGAAATTTTTCTATAATAATAGTTAAATGGGGTGATAATGAAGTGGATAAATATCCTGGAATCATATAAAATGAAAATTTAAAATATATTACAAATAAGTAAATTCAAATAGGAAATGAAGAGAGAAAAGTTGGAACACTTACCTCTCTTGAGCTTCTTAGATTAGAGGTCAACCATAGATCCAACCAAACACTTCAATAATAAAGATGGATCTTGGGTAAATATTAATTTAGAAATAAATAAAGAGGGAACTTATAATTTTTCTATAATAATGATATGAGGGGTGGGTATTTATAGGTACAGTGAGTGTAACTTAACCGAATAATTTATTAATTATTTTATTATTCCACTTTCCCTTAGTTCCCTATTATAACTATTATAATCCACTACCACCATTAATGATACAATATAGTTTTTAGTTCCAAAAATAGTGAAATAGAACATCCTTAGATGAAATGAATCATGATTACATAAGTATGATGTCATATATACTGTATTTAATGAATTTTTATATATTCCACCACTTATACCATATTTTTCTATTTTAATAAAAATATACAAATTTCACCCTATGGATAATTTAGATATACTAATTACAAGTATGAAAATAAATTATTAAATACATTGCTTAATTAAAAACATTGTACTATTTATTTTTGTTTGATACATTCATCAAAAATAAAATATAAGAGTGAAAATCATTTTAATATCATAAAGAATTTAAAATATAACATAATAAACCCCTAGATACATAACTTATAATTATACCATCATATATCCCATGGGTGAGGTGTGAAATAGTGGTACTTTAATGGGGTGTTTTGGCCAACATTGACCGGGTGGTGATCTCCACTAACATAAACTTCTCACATTGATGGTTTTGCTCCAAAATTAATTATTATAGTTTTTCTTGGGCTTGGTCAAAGGATAACACCAATGATTCTGCCTCCATCCCAAGATCTGATAAATAAAATTCATAAGGGGTGTTCATACTAGTTAAAACCAAATTTCCCCCATTCTATGACAATTAAAATTCATATTTACACTTAATATATACTAATAATAATGGTTTATTCTTAATCATAATACCACCAATGATAATTTGGATGAAAAAACATAATTCCTAATGGTAATATTGACCAAAAATTATATTAATTCTTATATATATATGGTGAATCATCTAAATCCCTTCATATGATTCTCTATTTTCCTACAGCATGGCAATTTTAATTTTTTTATTTCTTATTTATAGCATTGTACATCATATGAATTTTATTATATTTTGAGTATGATCCACTAGAATACATTATTATAGTTTTGTCACACATTTTTACTTGCTTTATGATAATTGTAATAGATTTTGTAATAAATTTAATTACTTAATTTTTTTGTATCAATATATGTTATACTATTTTGATGAAATAATAATTTTTTCATTGAGCATCAATGTTATGATGAAATTTATGTATAATATTATAGAATCATTGTTATTTCACAAAGAATATGAGCTATCAATTTCTTATGTTTATATTCCCAGGGTTATGAATAATTATTTTAATATGGTATGTCTATTAAGGGTATTAATTTTGAAGATCTAAGTGAGAGATAATGTAGATACTTTTATTTACCAATATTTTATGTATCTATGTTTCTAAACACACTAAATATTTATATTTATGGTGTGGATAATATTCATATTTATTGAATATTCCACTAATATGATGTATTAATTATGTATGAAAAGTATAGTTCACTATAGTTGGTATTAGATAAAGGATGAGAAACATTCAAATACTTGGTTGAGGAAACATTAGTGATAAGCCTTAGGAGAAGCCAGGTAGAGGAGAACATCATATATTATGGTTAAAAAAAGAGTATGGTTTTCTTATCAGTACATATATATATCTAGATACTTCAATTGGATGTGGTTTTTAAAAAGATGAATCTAGGTGTAATAACCCCAAAAATAGTTATTCAAATATATCTCTACTATCATTATGGTGTATGGGGAATGGACCCTCACTTTACACCTATTTTGTAACTCCCAGGGGATATTATAGGTTAATTAACATTTTATTTATGAGCTATTAGGAAGGATTTGAATATATATTTACTATGGATATCCTAGGATAAACATATATTGTTATATTTCGAATAAAAGGTATAATTATTTAGACATCCTATAAATGATTTTCATGATTATATGATTTCCCACTATGATTATTGTTTCTCATACTATGATTTTTGGATTTAGTAAATGGTTAAAACTGGAAATAATTATGTTAACTATAAATGTGATAGAAAATGGAATTATTTTCATTATTGGAGACTAAATAAAATAAAGGCAGGAATGTGAAACCTTATAATTATTCCTAATTATCTATATTGTTATATGATTACCAGTCTCAACTTGGGTGAGTTTTATGACACACCTAATAAGAGGAAAATGGAGTTTCATGAAAACCAAGGAGGAAAGAATATTTTTCATCCTATGTGTCTAGAGTGTTGGAAAACCCCAAGGAAATTTCATAAATGAATGAAAATATTATTTATGTGTGGAATATAAGGGTAAAAATCAAAAATATTATGAAAAAATTAAAGGGTCCAATGGAGGGAAATGGAGTTTATCCTAGGGCTCCACTATTTGATCAATGATTTTTTTCTAGGGAATGTGGACATTACTAAATTCAATGCCCTAGACCAAAGGAAAATTACTATACTAGAGAAGTTTATATGATATCTATATTACTAAATTTAATCTTGATAACAATGGAACACTATATAATTGGGGATGTAATGTTAAATTTTGTAAGTATGTGGCCTATGAAAATCTGTTTGTCCATCATTTATTTGAATTTAATGTGATTTTGGGAATGGATTATATTTATTTATATAAATTCGACATTAATTTTAGATTAAGGTTCATAACATTTGATATTCTAAACCAATCTATGATTTTTTATCAATGTGAGAATATATATTAACTTCCCGTGGAAATTTTATCCATTGCATGGTTCTTGATTTATATTAAATGAGAAAGATATGCCTATTTTATGAGAATATGTTGGTTCCAATCTAAAAGAGTTTCCAAGTATTACAATAAATCCTGAAGTCTAGTTTTCAATAGAACTTATACCCAGTGATACACCAATTTCAATGACTCTATATAGAATATCCGTAATTGAGCTACTAAAATTGAAGAAGAAACTTTAGGAGAATCTTGATAAGGGATTCATTCAAACAAGTGTATCGCCTTGGGGTGAACATATTCTTTTTATTAATAAGATTGATAGATCCATAAAACCCTACATTGATTATCAGGAACATAATAAGATCATGATCAAGAATTAGTATCATCTTACCCATATTGATGATTTTTTTGATAAATTTTTTACAAGATCCATATTTTTCTAAGATTTATTTTCTATTTGGATATTATTAGTTAAAGGTAAAAATTGAAGACATACCCAAGACATCCTTTAATTCAAGTCATGTACACATTAAATTTATATTTATTCCATTTATTCTTACTAATTACTTTAGTGTCTATATGGGTTTAATGAATAGAGTCTTTAGAGAATACCTTGATTACTTTTTGGTAGTCACTATAGAAGATATTCCTATATATTTGTTTTAGCTGGAAAACACATCCCCAAAATATTCCAAATGTATCTATATATGATCTAATATCGTAGCCCATTTTGAGATCTTCAATTTGATAGTTCGTAGTGACTGAACGGATTTACAGATTAGGATTTATGGACATTTGAAGTTGGGCTGGAAAACGGGTCCATGAAGCCCATTCACGAAGCCCATTCGTGAAGCTCCTTCCGTGATCGCAGAGTATGGAAACTTGATTGGAGCCTCCGTGAGCGCCAAGAATATCTATGATAGTTGACTCCACGGTTATTATGAACATGATGTAACTTGACCGGAGCCTCCACGAGTTCTGTAAAGCTCTATGACGGTTGGCTCCACGATTACGAGAAACTTGAAGGAACTCCCTCCAGTTGCGGAGTGCGATTTGCTTCGCGGCGCACATTTTTGCTTTGCAGCACACATTTGTGCTTCATGGTGCGCTCCTCCGACCTCCATCACCTATAAATACCCGGCTCACCCCCTTCATAATGATGGTCACTCAGCCCCTTGGGTGGCCGATCTCCCATTTTGCAGAGCTCCAGGGCACCACGATGTGATGCCCTTCACAAAGGGCTCCATGAGAGGCTTCGCTCCACGAGAGGCTTTTCTCCATGAGAGTATTTCCTCCAAGAGAGGATTTTCTCCACAGGATTATTTGCTCCATGAGATTATTTTCTTTTCAATATTCTTTGCTCTGTGATCCCCTTTGCTCCGTGAGCCCCTTTTCTCTGCAAGTCCATACTCCACAAGAAGCTTTCCTTCGTGAAGCTGCTCTATGAGTTACTTCTCTCCGCAAGCCCTGCTTCTTTGCGAGACCCCATGCTCTATGATCCCCTTTTCTCCTCAAAGCTACATTGCGAAGCCCTATACTTTGTGAACTTCCTACCTTCACGCCCACTGGTCCATACCACGGGGGTTGCGCCCCCGCACCCCCTACTCCGGCTCAGTGCCAGGCTGCAGTCTTGGCCCTCCGGGCATGTCCCTTCTCTCCCATTGTTGACCCCCATGAAAAATGGAGAGTCGCACCATGAAATTTTAGAGTCGGGGCATCAACATTTTCCATTACTCCCTTATGCACAACCACTTTCCACCTATAGAATACCTTGATTTCAGATACTCCTCCACACACCATGAAACACCTTGAGTTGACATATTCCTCTTGGTTCATTTTCCATGTCATGAGTTGAGAGTCTCATCATCAATTCCCCAAGCACCTTGACTTGAACATTCCTCAAGAAAATCTTTAAATCTCTATCCCTTAGCTCATATTCCAGGTTTAACAAGAAAGGGTTGCTCTTGAGTAAGTCTTAACACCAACCATAGTTAGGTTCCTAATGCCTAATAGTCCTATCTATATGTCTATAAATTTTAGTCCACCCTATGTTCCAAAAAAAGGAAGCCTCTTACTCCAAACAAGATATTCCTTATGCTATAAGAATAAGATACCAATAGTCTTATCTATATGACTATAAACTTTAGTACACCCTATGTTCCAAACATAGGATGCCTCTTTCTCCAAACAAGAGATGCCTTATGCTCCAAGAATAAGATGCCAATTGTCTTATCTACATGACTATAAACTGTAGTACTCCCTATATAACAAATATAGGATGCATTTTACTCCAAATAAGATATGTCTTATTCTCTAAGAATAATATGATAACAATCCTCTCTATATGACTTTAAACTATAGCATGCCCTATCATTCAATAATAGGATGCCTCTTGTTCCAAATAAGAGATGGATTATGTGAAAATAATAAGATACCTCGTGCCTTTATTACAGTGGCATAATTTCAAGAGTGTCAGAATCCATTTAAACATTCCATCACTCCACCTCATTCTTTGTGTGTCCTTCATTTGGATTTTCATCCTCTTCCATGTATGAAGGGATCCCCTAACATCCTGGTCCCATGCCACATCTTCTCACCTACCATTCTGGGCTAATGCCCTGGAAGACTTTGGATGACACTTCGAGTCAGGTCTGGTGTTTTGAACACGGTCAATAGTCGAACCTCATTTCTCTGTCCTTCATTTCATGCTAACGTGATATGGATGGTGTGTTTCGAACATGGTCAGTAGTTATCCTCCATCTCCATGCCACCCTCATTTCCTACCAAATTTCAAGCATGTGATTCACACATTTCATTTCCCTTTGTTCGGACTGATTCCAATGCCCTTGGCATTATCCTGCTTGTTCACTAGCACATAATTGTAGACCACAATTATATGCCTCGACCCACTATAAATTTGAGATGCCCTCATGACCAGATATAAGGAAGACACCTGGGAAGCTTCCTTGTGTAAGCCCCATTCACCATCTCCGCTTCATAGGGGCACCTGGGAAGCTTCCTTACATAATCCCCATTCACCATTTTCACTCTATAGTAGCACATGGGTAGCTTCCTTACGTAAGCCCCATTCACCATTGTTGCTCCATAGCGGCACCCGGGCAGCTTCCTTGCATAAGACCCAATTGCCATTGTCACTCCAAAACGGCACCCGGGCAGTTTCCTTGTGTAAGCCCCATTCACCACCCTTCATGGAATCACCTTTGCACCATGATTATCAGGTCTATTTTTTCCTCTTGTTTCTCACACCGAGCATGACTCATGTAAGCTTAGAGTAAACAGTGACCATGACATCCTCCCCTAGGCAGCCTAGAGTGTAAGCCCCAAACCCCATCCAAAACTACATGTAATTTTATCCTTGCCAAGGCAAGGTACATAGGATCCTCCCTGAGGTTCAATCCCAACACCCATTGGTCCTAACCAGCTTCATGTCGGTTCACCAACACCCCTCCTAAACTATGTAGACTTTGGTCCTTTCCAAGGCAAGGTACGTAGGAAACCTCCCTAAGGTTCAATCCCACCATCCATTTGTCTTGAATCCCTTCATTTCATTGCACCACCCCTTATCTAACTACAGGGACTTTGATCTTTGCCAAGGCAAGGTACGTAGGAAGCCTCCCTGAGGTTCAATCCCAATAACCATTGGTCCCAAATCCCTTTACGTCGATTCTCACCATCCCAAACTACGGGGACTTTGATATTTTCCAAGAAAATGTATGTAAGAAGCCTCCCTAAGGTTCAATCCCAACAACCATTGGTCTCTACTCCCTTCACGTCGGTTCCCACCATTCCAACACTATGTGGACATTGATCATTTCCAAGGCAAGGTATGTAGGAAGCCTCCCTGAGGTTTAGGGCCAACAACCATTGGTCCTGACTCCTTTCACGTCGATTACCACCATCCCAAACTACAGAGACTTTGATATTTTTCAAGTAAAGGTACGTAGGAAGCCACCCTGAGGTTCAAGCCCAACAATCGTTGGTCCCGACTCCCTTCACATCAGTTCCCACCATTCCAAACTACGTGGACTTCGATCTTTGCCAAGGAAAGGTATGTAAGAAGCCTCCTTGAGGTTCAATCCCAACAACCATTGGTTCTGACCCCCCTTCACGTTGGTTCCCACCATCCCAAACTATGGGGACATTGATATTTTCCAGAGCAAGGTACATAGGAAGCCTCGCTGATGTTCAATCCCACCATCTGTTGAGCCCGACCACTTCACGTCAGTCTACCCCCATCCTCTAGGATGTTAAAATGTATGCCCCTTTTTTCCCGCATGACCCTAAACTATACCTTGTTCAGTGGTAAGATGTTGTGATCCCCTATCCAGTGGTAAGTCATTGTGAACCTCACGTAGCGGTAAGCCGTTGTCAACCCCAACTCAGCGGTAAGCCATTTTCAACCACATTCAATGGTAATCTGTTGTCAACCCCATTGTCGGTAATCCATGGAAGTCCCCCGTCGACGGTAAGACATCGAAGTCCCTAATCTATGGTAAGTTGTCATCATATGAACTACATAGAATTTGATTCCCTACCATGGGGATACGTAGGAAGCCTCCCTGAGGTTCAATCCCATCACTCATGTCTCATATTGATCTATCCCTTTATCCCATGTGTTCTGGGAAGATCATTCCCAAACCTGGAGGTTATATTTCTTTCAGATCCAATCCATGCATCCATTCTCATGGGCCACCTCCTTAGGTGTCCCATAGTCCCACTGAACTACGCAGACTTTGATTCCCTGCCATAGGGTATATAGGAAACCTCCATGATGTTCAATCCCAACTAATGGTAAACCTTGGTGTCCCCATTCTGGGGTGCACTCTCCCTGATCCTCCCTCAGTGGCGTCCATATCAACCTTCATAGTGTGACATCTTCTATTTATAGGACACACCACCTCGGATCTGTCCTCATTGGGTGTTCTGATCCATCCATATGGAAAACCATCTAGGTGGTCCCACCTAGGGATATACCAATCTAATCCACTCTCATCATTGTTCAGATCAGTTTGATCCTTCTCCGCAAGATGTTAAACTTTTAGCCTACCTTGTGTTAAACATGATATGCCTGAGGAAAACCTCAGAAGACATTCCTTTGTCGTAACCATCTCCTTAATACATTAAACTCACAGCATGACCCATGTTGAACATGGGAAGCTAAGGAAAACCTCAAAGACATGCCTCCAGCATAAGATACCCCATGACTGACTTGGGATGACTCAGGTTCAATGCCCATGAAATGTCCTCTTATGAAGAAGAATATAGGTTCCCCAATGTCCATACATCTAGATATGACCCGACAAGCCTAATGTTACCATCTACTCCGACCGAAGGTGGCTTCCATGTCAAGACCCCATGGAATGTCTTGAAGGAAGTAGTGTAATAAACTGAATTCCACAAATATATGGCACCACGAACAAGATTCATGAACAACATCTTAATATTTAAGGGAGGCATGAACTAGGTAAGGCATTCTCAGGAGGAATCCATGGAAGGAGGAACCGACATCCCATCATCCCATTTCGATCACGGAGCAAACGTCCCTAAAAAAGAGACATATGCCACCTGCCTTTGGAAAGCGATAATGCAGGGAAACAGCCAGAGCATCCTCGTCGTCCCCAAACAGACAGATGTTCATACCCTGGCGAAAGCATTAGAAACAATATTATAAGAGAAAAGGAGAGAATTAAGATCACTTGAGAATTGTATTAAATACCATAAATAAGGATAATTTTTATATAAAATTATTCAATTTAGATTTTTGTCTATAAAAAGTATCATTTTTCGTTTATAGAATCTCAAGAGATGGTATATCGTGGGATCTATCAAAGATAGAAGTTATTGAACGTTGTTCTAGATCATCCTCTGTGACTAAAATCCATAGTTTTCACAGATTATTTTTATATTATTAGTGCTTTGTAAAGAATTTATCTTTGATATGTAATCCACTCACCATGTTAACTTATAGGGTAGTTAAGTTTCTCTTAATAGATAAATATGAAGAAAAATTCAAGGAACTGAATAGAAGGTTGTTCGGTGAACTTGTTCTCACAAGACCCTACAGTGGAGAAGGGTTTATTATTTATAATGATGTATCAAAGAAGGGGTTAGGATGTTTTCGTTTTCATAATGATATGATGATTTATTATTCCTCATTTTAATTGAGGATTCATGAGAAAAATTATCTAACTCTTGTTTTGGAGTTAGTAGTGGTAATATTTGACTTAAAGATATGGAGGATTTATCATTATAGATAATAGTGTAAAAGATATATTCATCATAAAATTTTAATGTATATATTCACCCAGAAAGATCTGAATATTTTCTAGAGAAGATGGTTAGATTTGATTAAAGATTATAGTTGCTCAATCCATTACCATTATGGGAAATCAAACAAGCTGGATGATGCATTTTGTTGAAAGTAACATGCTATCTTATAGGATTAGGATCATAAGAGATCCAATGTTTATATATTTTCAAAGTATGGGCCTATAAATCTTGAAGGAAGAGGATAAAAATTTGTGTTTTAGTACTTCCTAACATCCTCAGACAGATGGTTGGTTAAAGAGGATTATTCAAACCATTCAAGATATGTTGAAATTTTATTATCTATATGTCAAATGTAGTTGGAATCAACACTTACCTCTAGTCAAGTTTTCTGACACAAATAGTTTTCACTCAAAAATTTAGATAGATCCTTATGAATATCTATGTATAAGGAATTATAGAAATCCAAAATTTTAGGATGGAGTTGGAGAATGAAAGCTATTGAGACCTAAAAAAGATGAGTAAATTGTAGAGAATTTTAAATCCTTTCAGCATCACATCAAGGAAAATCAGATTCGGTAGAATAGTTATGTTGAAAATCAAGAATGAGATCTGGAATTCATTATTAGTGAGAAGATATTCCTATCAATTTTTTCATGGAATAATTTTATGATATTTGGATATAAGTTAAATTTGATCCCTAGGTATATTGGTTATATGATATTCATGGTTGTATTGGGATTGTTTCTCATTGATTTCCACTCCAACTGAACTACTCTCAAGAACATGATGTGTTCCATGTATCTCATCTGAGGAAGTACATACTTGATCCTTCACATGTACAAAACTTAGAGGTTGTAACATTGGATCCAAATATTTCCTATGAAAAAAAATCAGTATAAATCTTGTATCTATGAGATAAGTTCTATGAAACAAGGTTACTCGTCTTGATAAAGTACTTTTGATGAGTCAAAAAATTCAAGGAAGCTATGTGGGAACCCTAGATGTGATAAATTCGACATATCATCATTTATTTGTATCATATTAACATAATTTCTAGGTATAAATTCATTTTATTTGGGTTATAATGTAACACCCCAATATTGTTTATGTATTTCCTTCGAAATAAACATGTGGTATTCAATAGATTTCTTTACATGCAAAATTGGGTCTAAACAAATCATAATATAGTAATCCTTTATAACCAGGCCATTAAATTGGAAGGTATGAATTATAATAATCATATTAATAAAAATATTTATAATTTTTTTGAATAATCAAAATTTATTTATTAATTCATAATAAATAAGTACACAATTTTTAGAAAATTCCTTTTATGCTTCAAAAATATTTTTACATCAAAAGTTGTTTTTATTTCATTTTTTCATGGAAATTATAATTAATTTCTATAATTAATATAAATTTTATTTTTTTTAAATGAATAAAATTTCATAAATTATAATTTTGACATTTTTTTAGGGTGAATTTGTAAAATGTTTCTAAATTGATTTATTTTTCAGTGAATAGTGAAAAGACCATTTTTTGTAAAATATGTCAATTATTTTCAAGTAAAAGTACCATTATATCTTTAATTTTATCATAAATTAACATAATTTTTCTTTAATTAGAAATAATCTAATTAATTACATAGTAATCATCATTATACTTTATTTTTGTATAAGTATATGTTCTATCTTGAAAGCACATTTTTTCTAAAAACTGTTTTCAAGAACATAGAGTATTTTTATCTTAATAAATTAAATTAATATCTATTTAGTAAAATTTTAAAATTAAATTTATAAATTATATATTAAATAATATATTTTAACATTCATTTTATTATTTTTATAAGTAATTTAATTGAAGTAAATTTAGTTTTATAGTTAAAAACACATTTTTCTAAAATGGGTTTCTTTTCTTTTTGAATGGTTCTTTATAATTAAATTTTTACACTTATATAAATTGAATTTTTTAAAATTTATTAATTATTTTTAATAAAAATAATTAATATAATATAATTTTTTTAACTTTGTTTTTGGTTATAATGACCAGTAAAATTTTGTTGCTCTAATTATGGTTAAAACAATTTTACCAGGTGTTAAACCAAGATATAAGGGTATTATTTCCAACCACACTTGTATAATTTTTATTTTTCTAATATATATAAACATTTTCCTATCCTAGATTTTAATCCTTGAAATTTGGATCCACTTTCCCTTGAAATTATCCTTATATCATTGAAATTCTTTAAGAAAGTGCCATATTTGTCCCTCACAATACCTATAAAAGGAAACCTCTTATCCTACCTTATTCACAGATATTGAGCCTTATATGTCATAAAATACCTAATAAAAAACTACCTATATTTCTTCCCTTCATCCTAGATCATTTTATTTTATATTAAGACTAATCTTTCATGGTTAATGGTGTAAGAGAAAGGAGAACTCTCATAGAAGAGGTAAAAATATTAACAAATATATTTGTATATATCTCTTATCACACTTGAATAAAATTTTATATTCAAAAATAATAATAAATATAGTATCATAAAAAAACTTATATGTTATTATAATGATTCAAAAAAAATTCTCACCTCTTCTTCATCAAATGGAAGATGAATGTCTCGCTCGTACATACGTGTGGACTATATCCTCCACATAGCGATATGAATCATTTTAAATATCTATATATCATGTATGGTTATTATGATGGATTAATATTTAAATATGATAATTATTTCATAATTATTCCTTTTTAATTATAATATATTATCTACCTTATTACTTCTGACCCATTGGAAAAATGGCAATGTCGTTTAATCATACATGGGGACTACCGCCTCCATGAAGCGATATGATTCATTTTTTATTTCCATATTACTTTTATCATAATTATGAGAGAATTAATGAATATTTATTATATTTATAATAAAATATTAATTCTATAAAATTGAATTATCATTTACCTTTCTTTCATTCAATCCCTCAAAAAGTGGAAAATATCACTCATGCGTACGTACGGAATACCGTCTGCATGTAGTGTTTTAATTTATTTTGTATCACCAAATTATATGAATGGTTATAAAATATAAATAATTAACATATATTTATATCATAATTAATACTTTTGTGATTAATTAATCATTATCAAATTGTGAGGACCATAACTTCCAAACCAAAACAAACATGAATAACCAAGAAGTTAACACCTAAAATGATGATGTTAATAAAATATTATTAATGAACAGTTGATAATATGTTATAAGTAAAACATGTTTGTTATTATAGGTATTATTATAGATATATTATATATGTATAATAAATTTAAATTTATTGCAAATAAATTTATATTTATTATGAGTAAATATGGACTTGAGGTAAGAGTTTCTCATCTCACTTTTGATTCCAAAATTCATATGCCATATTCACCACTTGTTTCATTAATGAAGTGTATATATTTCTCCTCTGATATGTTATATCATGAAATTATTTTTATTCATGGAATTTAATTTTTAATTTTAATTTATTACTTTTATGGGGGATATGATTCAAAACAAATCAAAATTGTAAGGGTTTTATGTTACACACTCGTTTTTACCAGGATTGCATAAGCTTAAAATTTTATGATAATAAAATTATATGATATATCTCTAAAAAATAAAATATAATTTCTTATCATATGTTTAATTATTGATAATAAATTTTTTTATTTCTTTTTTCCCTATTTAAATACTGAACATACTAAAAGAATATTTTTAAGGAAAAATGATTTTATTTCTCTCTTCGATTGGGAATATTTTCCTCCATGTCAATATTTTCTTTAAAATATTTTCAATAAATTTTTTAACATTCTATAAATATTAATTAAATTTATTTTTATCCATATTTTAACTACTATAAAAATGATTTAATGGAATCTTATTTTTTCCTAAAGGTGGAGTTTTTGACTTATTACTGAAAATGTGAAAGAAATTTTTTTTCTTAATGTATGATGCTTAAACATCTTTCCCCACCCTCAAGAATACTATTTTAGTTGAATATTCCTGTATAAGTTTCCTTTATTATTTTCAATGAAAATATTTTCCTTAGTATTTTGGAATTTTTTTAACTTAAAATATTTTTTTTCAAAATGAGCAGTGTATTTTCCTTAAAAAATATTATAGGGATATTTTAAGTCTATTTTCATCAATAACAACATCCTTTAAAGTTTCTTATGATTTACTATAGGTTTGATCCAATGTCACAATGTGGTTTATGTATACATAAGTCTTAGGGAATGAGATTTATTTTCTTAATGATGTGAGGTGTTGGGATTATCGTGGAATGGGTTGATAGGAGTTGGTTTTGGGTTTCCCTATTGTATTTTTCACAACATGTGTTATATTATATATAAATTTGATTTGAAGAGTGTGTTTCTAGTAATATGGGTTAGAGACCTTACTTTATTTGAGATCATATATCTATTTCATTATAGACTCACATTAGATTTTTAATGATTCATTCACACTAACAAAAGATTTTCCATTGTGGGTTAGACTTTACTAACTCATGTGTATGGTGGAAATAGTAGACACTATTAGAGTTTTTTTCCTTATTTAGATGTTTTTGGTTGATTCATTATGACTATAGAGGTATTTTAATTTTTATGAGTTGGGTGATATTACATGAATTTTGGGTTTATATATAATATTTCACTTATATTATATAGATGATGAATGTTTATTAGTGGTTTTATTCTTATTTATTGGTATTAAATAGGGTAATTCCATCCATATCATACTTTATATACCCTATGTTTTAGTTTCCAACTCATGGATTGTTAGAGGTGGCATTTGAGGATCATTTTAAATTTCAATAAAACCCCATGAGGGGTTCTAGTAGAATGGTTTCATCACATCCACCCCCTCCCAATGGTCATGAATCTCACAATTCATTATAATACTCATAGATTCCAAATTATTTAATAAAAAAGTGGGAATTTTTTAGAGGAAAAAGATTAATTATAGAGCTATTTTGTATGAAAAAATCCTCTAACATAGATTCAATAGAAGTAGGGAAGTCTATTTTTAATCAAAACTACATTATAGTGAAATACCTTAAATATACCAATCTAAAAAACTCTTGAAAACCTAATGAAGTTCTAGTTTTCCCATACTATATGCTCAGTGGATCACTAAGATCCTAAAAGTTAACCACCTGTTTTCCAATGGATACCTAGAGGATACGACCTCACTGCCTTAGCCACTAAACTTCCTATAATACACACTTGATTTGCGGTGGTCTATTATAGTGAACTTTGTGTTCACTCATAGTTCATCTCCTATAATCCTCCTTTACTTCCTGCTTTAATCCAAAATTTAAACCATAATATATTGAAATAAATTCAATCGATAAAATTTAAAATTTAATACATACTTTAAAATCATGGCATTGCTACAAACTATCCACAAAAGTCTTATCATCCTAAAAACGAATCACTATCTATACCTAGTGAATAATATTGGAACATGAAAACTTATATCATATTATTTTTTCCAACTCTCTTACTATATATTACTGAGATATAATAATACATACATAGGATGGAAAATATTTTTCTCTAAAGCCTTTTCAATCTGATCACTAATATGTACTATATACTTAATATAGGATGTGTCTATATCAAATTATAGATCATTAGTGGATAATATGATATGGATTTAGTTTATATTTATTCAACTAGAAAATATGAAACATGTCATATATTACAATATACTTCAAAGAAAAATCCAAATGGTAAAAAACATCCATGATTTTCTCATGGATCTCAAATATCCCCACAAATAAACATGATAATTTCCCCTACTTATCAAAACACGGATTTCCCAATAGTAGTAGTACATGATGGAAAACATGATTTATAATGATAAACTCAAGAGGTCAATTCCTTCTCTAGATATAATATTTGTTTCTACTTTGGGTAAGATATTGCATCTTCCTGATTAATTAAACCCAATCTATTGTCTCCTTCATTAGGATAAGACTAATTAAAGTTGCCTCACCCATCTCCATCCATCACAATAGTGACCTATACTATCTCCTATAAAATTAATCAAAAATATCCATCTGAATCAACATTTAATAGCTATTGTTATATGAAAACTCAAAAAAGGCCAAAAAATCTCCCATGCACCACCAAAATCAAGGATACATGCATGAAATATATCTTCCATAAACTATGATACAACCTACACATAACATACATGGATTTTATATCATTTTACAAGATTATACATTATAACTCATGATTAAACTTCACTCCCAAAAAAATATTTAGAATATTTTCATATTAGCTATATATATTATTACACAATAAACATATATTTATTCTATAGAATTATCCACTCATGATTCCCTCTTAGATATATCTCTGATTATAAAATCTGTGGGATATATATAAACAATTAAAAGGGTGAGATAAACACCCCAGTAGGGGGTAATATGAGATATAATTATGAGTAACATGGGTAATAATGAATAATGACATACATGAGTGTATGCACTATAATATACATATAAAAACATAAATATAATACATTGTATAATAATATCATAACTAAATAATGATGAATCATGGAAACATAAACATAAATAATTATATAAAAACATAGAATGACATAAGAATATAGAAATCATACTGAAGTGATCGTAAACCATGGAAAAAACATGAATTATAAATTAGGGATATATAATGAAAATGGTATTTGTAACATAAATAGTTATAGGATATCATAAACATAATTCAATTCTAACCTCTAAGACAATTATAACATAGTGGACTAAGTTAACTATCCATGCCTCATACATAATTATACGAAGTGATATAAGATTTTCCAAATATATTATAATTAAATATAATTCCATTACTTCCCATCACATAATAATATATCCATATTTATATTCATGTCACATGTGAATGAAATAAATCATATATCCATCAAAATTCAAGGCATGATTATCTAATAAAAATAAAACTAGTTACAAAACAACTTTTATGAGGTATAAAAGACATCAAAAATATAAAGTTTATTATTCAAAGAATGTAAATCCCTAAAAAAAGATAGAAATAATAACATTAGAAATTCTAAAATATTCTAAAATAAAAATTTATTGATATAAATGAAAAATACTTTAAAGGAAAATAAAAAATTATGAGGAAGTGAAGAAAAAATTTCCGTAGCATTTTGATGTTTTTATGAATTAGAAAAATATATATGAGTGAAGTGCATATGAAGGATAAAGGTAATAAAATTTATTTAAATAATAATGTAATATTAAAATTATAAAGGAAATTTCATAAATAAAATAGAATAAAAATGTGAGAGAAAGACCAAGTAAGAAACATAGAGAGAGAGAGAGATTCCATTCCCAATATTGTATGTAAGAAAAAATCAATGAATAGAGTCATGATACATACATAAAAAATTTAAGGGTATAGGATATACCCATGAAATTATATATATATCTATATATATATATATATATATATATAATATGTATATGGAAGAAAAAGATATGTTGTAAAAGAGAGGTAAGGAAAAGTTACCCTTACAAACATCGTAATGAGTGAAGTATGAATCAATCAAAGAGGGATAATAAAACATGTTTTTAAATATAGAAAACAAATACTAGAAGAGAGAGAAGGATTTACATTGAAATCTTATAGAAGCATTTCAAAGTAAAATATTACATAGAGAATATCAAATAAAAATATATATCAAGATAAAACCTCTTATAAAATTGGTAATTTGTATGGTGTAAATTAATGATATGTTAAAGAGGGAATATGATGAGGAAATTTAAATACAAAAAAATCATGTAAAAAATAGAACAATATAATTTAATTGGATAGTATATACATAATATAGAATAATATAGGGAGGGAGGATAACTCAAATATGTGAGACTGAGAAAATAATCCCCTAACCTTGACTTTTGACTCGCTTGAAGGTTCTCTAAATCTCTATATAATTAATGTAAGCATATTAATCATATATTTAAGAGCCTTATTTATAATTATATAATTTAGTTTAAATTAATTATATTTATTTAATATATATTTATTATTTATTCATAATATATTTTTATTATTGGGTGTTAGTTGTTTCAATTAATCCTTACTTGTTTCAATATAGCAGTCTCGGTCATCACTCCTTGTTCTGGAGTTCATCATATCTAAAATTTTCAAGTTACTAGAATAATAATTTCATAATTATTTCTAGAGTTTAATTTTCATTGCATGGTAGATATAGGTGTGGTCATAAATAATATTCAAATATTATTTTTCTTGAGGAGATTTTGTTAATTGTAAAGTGTTATTTTAATAATGATTATTTATTTCGTATATTAGCATTATAGAGATATAAAAATAAATAAAATAAATAATATTTTTTTATTATTACTATAAATTATTTTTTTCGTATCCCTATTTGATGATAATGGTGAAAATATGTTTACATCATTCATGTTGGTGGTAAAATTGACCCAAACATGAACAAGTTAAAATGATTGAATTATTATATGTATATTATTATTTATTTACTATATAATTATTACATAAATGTAATGATATTAATTTAATGTTATTAAAATTATTAATTATATTTTATAATAATTAAAATGATAAGATAAAAGAAATAAATTGAGAATAAGATCTTTCCTTCTTTTAAGAAATTATATCTCCACTTATATAGGTTCTTTCGTTTTAAGGATTTTGGACTACATATTTTGGCTGAAGGCTCACAAACATGACAAATTATTATATAGGGTGAAATTTGTATAGGTTATAGAGTAAAAAATAAGATTTATTTTTGGATTAGAATGGGGTTGGAGAGGTCCTTTTATAAATTATATAGAGTGGTATTTTTTGAAATACCCATTCCTTAAAGGTTAAGAAAAGTAAATTTGAATGGAAAGTAACACATAAATATTAAAAAGGAAGGGTTATGAATTATTCATCTAGAAAAATTATGATAATTGTTTTTTCAATTTGAATTAACTTATAAATCATTTGTAACATATCAATCATTTTTTCTATTTTCCGATATATTTTAATATTCACCAAGATAAATTATTTTTTCACAAAAAAATAGTATTTACATTCTTACCAAATTTTTATTCCCTAGTTCCAAATATTAAATCCATGTTATTAAATTTAAACTCTTAATATAAGAAATTTAAATTTTTTTTAAAAAAAAATTAATATATAAAAAATATTTGAATAAAAACTATTTCTTATGCAATAAATGATTATATATTTATTTCTTATCATTCCATATATATTACAAAAAGTATAATAAAATATTTATACATATAAAATATTTATACATATAAAATATATTATTTATTATTTTAAATAATTTTTTTAACTTAATATTATGTGTTACTCATAGTGATCACATATTTCTAATATAAAACTTGTATGTGGTTAATGGTATTGTGCCAATTAAATATGTGATGGGTTAGTTTTGAACAGGGTTTGTTCGTGGAACCAAAAAAACCCCACATATCTCATATCTATTTTAAAACCCCAAGATCTTATGGTATGTACCTTTTAAAATTTATCATATTTGATATTTTATGATTCATGCAACACCGAGTTTAAAACTGTAAAATACTATTAAATATGACCAATGGAATAGTAATGTCACCATTAAGAATAGTAATATGACCAAATATAATAGTAACTTCACCTGTAAAAGTATAAATAAAATTTTTGCATGTTATAAATATGAATATGATATAATTATGTCATTTTATAGGTAATTGAATATTTTAAAAATGATAAATAATGTATTAGTATTTTTTAAAAATATAAATGTTTATTTGAAATTTTATCATTAACATAATGATTTGATAGAAAATATATTTTCAAAAATAAACTCATAAATTAATATTTTGTTTTATTGTTATTATAATATAATTTTATGAGATCTTAATTAATTTTTCAAAGTTTCATAAAAATATTTATAATATTAAAATCATTATTTTTCAAGTAAATAATTATTTTATTTAAAAATTAAATTTAGCATATTTAGAAAATTATTTTCCTAAAATTGAGTTTATTTTTTAATTATACATGACTAAAAAGGTTATATTTAAATTTTTGTATTTTTCTAAAATACTAGAAATTTTTGGGAATAGTGAAATATGGTAATTTACTGTATATAATAAACGCATGAATTACTGAGTCATAGAAGATTTATGGAAGCTATAAGACCATAATATAGAACTATAACTCATTATTTAATTATATTTACTGATGATTCTCAAACTATTCATATTCTTAAGCAAAAATAATAAACAAGTGAATAAAATATTCAAAAACACTCCTCTCCACCCACTATAAATATCACCCCTCACCACCTCTTCTCCTCATACTTCCAAAGCCTTGAATATTTCTTATATTCTACCCATTTCCTCTCCCAAACCTCTCCCCCACATTATTTTATTTTTTTTATCACCAAAAAACCATTTTATAGTCCCTTAAATAATTTCTCAAGGAGAAGAATTCAAGAGGTAAATCCTTTTTTGTTCTCATTCAATTTCTTTTAATTTCTTTTCGTATTATCCTATCCTTACCTATTTTGTCCAAAAATTCATGAAAACTTCATTAAATTATATATAATGTAATTTTATTTTTTTAATATAAGATTCATCATTAAGCCCCTTCTTCTAACCCCTTTTATTCTAAAAATAAAAACACCATCCGTCATGTGTCGATTTACCACCATCGTGGATGATGCAACTTCATTTTCCATTACCACCTTAAAGGCTAGTTATAAAACCATAATTATGGTTAAATAATATTTTATTACAAATAAAATAATTTATTTATTATTCTAGAACCATTATATATACATGATATTAATTAATAATACAAAACTAGTTTGTAATGATCAAAAACCTACCAAAAAGATTCAAACGATTATCATTCAAGTTCAATATAATGAATCATCCTCATATATGGAAAAAAATAATATATAAGACCATTAAATATTCTGGATATTTATTAATAATATATAATTTTAATTTTTTATAATTATTTCCATTTTACATGATCTTCTATATACGTGTATAATTAAACTGATTATGTAAACCAAGGAAAAGAACACTCCTGAATGACAAAATTGAATCTCATAACTCATTAAAAAGTCTATAAATGAACTTAATAAAATTATACTCATTAAAATACGTGTTTAACAGGTTATGAATTAATTTATTGATTAATATAATTTTATTATCTAGGATATTAATTACAAGTGCATAACACTATCAGATATAAGGTAAGGGTTTCTTCTCGAACCTCCATTTTCAATTTCGGCTTACATTTTATCCCACTTTACCACAAATTGATTCTTTATTATTTTTATATACTACTTATAAATTTTTTTTATATGTTTCAAAATCATATATCAAGATCATTTCATCTTTATTTTATGGGGAAATACGTTTTTTATAAGGTTCCCTTCTCAATTCTTCCTGATAAGAAAACTCGATTAAATGGAACTTCTCGATTTATTACCCATTTTCAAGTACAATCTATAATCTATTTTAAGACACCATTTTTTTCAAAAATCACTAATTTTTTCATGGAAAACAATATTTTTTCATTTCTAGTTGTATACAAACAATTATGAAAAATAAAAATGATATTTCTAAAAGAACTCTTTTTGCAAAGGAAAAAAGGGTATTTCTCTCAAGAATTTCCCCATAATTTTATTAGTGTATTTTCATCTATTTCAAATAATATATCAAATATTATGATTTATTTAGATTTATCTCTTATGATTATCATCTACCATATTTTATTAAATGGTTTATGATCATTTTGACTGTGGATGTGCTATCTTGATACCATTCAACATACTATTCAGAATGGTTAGTGCCTCTATTTACAGATTAAGAAAAATTATTTACATTTTATATAAATATGTTGTTTATGTTTCACCCCATTAATATGAGGAATTAATTGTACTTATTAAGTGATGGTAGGGGCTGATATATCCTCTTTATGCATCGGTAGGTCTCATGAGACAAAACATATATGGACTTGGCCAAGGACTTGCCAATTTACATTCAAATTGGATTTTGATGAGGCCTTGACAATTTGCTTTCATATGTCTTGTCTGAGGCCTCGATAGTATGTTTTAGATGTCCATCATTAGTCATTTTCTCATTATGATATTATTAATTTATAATTCATATGATTATGAGACTAATAGAATATCCTTTGTCAATTTTCTTTATCATGTAATTATTTATGGAATTATTTAAAATGTTTTCACTCCATCCATATTATGCTCAAGATTATGATTTAATGAAATCTATTTTTAGTCATTATCCATGCCTTATTATTTATGATAGCTTCTACTATATTTTTTACCCATACTAAGAATTTTATCTCACCCCTTTCTTATGTTTTATTTTTTCTTCAGGATGCGAAGATTTTTATTATCAATGTCTTGTAGGGATAATCTAGAATTTTATGGATGTTTCAAATAGATTTGTTATGTTGTTTTTCCTTTCAATTTGTAATGTAAAACTTATTTATATATATGGTTTTTCAATTCTACTAAACTATTCAATTCTTTGTGATTTGATCATTTTTTCATAGTACCAATGTAATAAAGTAAGGCACTAGTTCCAGGATAATGGGTTTTAGGTATTTACAGTTTGTATAAGATTAAGTTTAGTAGAAACATTGAAACGGGATTTAGAAAAAATATATTAGGGAAAATAAACCTAAGATAGACACCGAGGATAATATTATAAGAACATCGTATAATTTTTCAAGGTATAGATTATGTGGGTCTTCCAAGAAATACATCTATGTCTAGATACTACATGTGTACGTGGTTCTAGAACATATGTACCTAGGGATAACAAATCTAAAAAGGTGCATCGAGCCTAACTTAGTGTAACTTGGTACATGAAAACATGCCTTACTGTTCACCTAGTTTGACACTCCCAGGGCATATGCTTAGGATTATTCACATTTTCTTTATAAACCATTATGAAGGATTTAAAAGTGAATATGTACCAAAAGAAACCATGTTTATGAATATTATATTAGATATTTATAAATTTATAATTTATGTTTTTTTTCTAGTTTTAAATTATGAATCATAAACTAATTAGTGTATGCCATTATTTATAAATTTAACCTAGTGGAATAAATAAAAACTATATCAACATGCACATCCCACGTACGGATTTCTCTCCTATGCAAGATAATGATGTTAGTACTGGACTTGTGACTGGTTATGAGTAACTTATAAGTATACTGGGATAGATAACTCATGTTATGAACAATAAACTTACCCATATGAAGCATCTTGATCCACAATGTTGAGGAGAAATGTTAAACCACTTTATGCGAAAATAGCCTTCATTCAATGGGACTACAAACCTATTTGTAGCAAAGTTGTGAATAAGTTCCTTAAATAATATATTACTCACTTTTAGAAGTAGTGAAAGGGATATGGTTATCATGTAAATTTATTGTCTCTCAGGATGTTCTAATCAATGGTGGTCTTTTATTTAAAACAAAAAGTAGGAGGAAGAAATTTCAAATATGGAATGAAAATATTTTAAGAAAATTTTCTTAGAAAAATATTTCCCTCATGAACAGTGAGTATATATGGGGATACAATTCTTCAGTATGAGATAGAAAGAGGATGAAATTTTTTCCAAGTGTGAATCCAACTTTACAAGGTTATCAAGTCATGTCGTAGACTACATACATAATCCAAGGAGCACGATTGATTGATCATTTTATGGGTGAAAAAAATTCCTCTAAAGGTAAATTTTCTACAAAAATTTGTCATTATACGAAGATATATCCTCATGTGCTGTCAAGATAGAGAAAAAATTCTCTAAGTATTACGAATTTAAGGTAAAATAAGAGAATAATATGGTGGCAGAGGAAATAATGGATAAAGGGAAGAATAAAAAATTGAAGTTTTTTAATGTGCGATACTTGTAGAAGGAAACACCCTGGTGCCTGCTTAAAAGTAAGAGGAGTCTATTTCAAGTGTGGAGAAAAATGACACCAATATTGTGATTTCAAGTTAAAGAAATAATCTACCAATGTTCAATTCTAAAATTAAAGGGATATCGGACACTATGAAAATTATTATCCTAAGTTTCATATAAATATTCCCTAGAAAAGTCCAAGGGAGCAAGGCCAAGCTTATGCAATCACAATTATAGAGGTTGAAGTTCCTAATGATGTGGTGGTAGGTGCATTAATCATCTCCTAAAATTTAGCTTAAACTTTTTTGATTCAATATCATCGCATTCCTTTATACGTTCCCAAATTTATTTAAAAAATAGATATTTCTAATTCAACTTAACAAGGGAGTTGTCAGTAAATACTCATAGTGGAAATCTTATTGCAACAAAGATGTGTCAAGAAGTTCTTATTATGACACATAAACATTCTCTAATTAATGGTTTTATAATCATACCTATAGTTTATTTTTATTTAATCCTTGCTATGGACTAGATTTCAAAATATAATGAAAAATTTATTACAAATATAATGAAATTATGATCTGCAATGAAGGTATAAAAATTCTTATCTCTATAGGGGAAACTTCATTATATGATTCATATCTCGATCCATATCCAACAGATCTTCTAAATGAAGTTCTTGGGGAATAATAAAAAATATCATCTACGGATTCAGAAATAAATATTTAAATTGAGTATGTACCTATTTTCCAAGAATACATTGATGTACTTCCAGAGGATTTACCTGGACATCCTCTAGAGAGGGAAGTTTAGTTCTTTATTAATTTAAAACCTAGTTCAGGACCTATATCAAAGAATCCTTATAAAATGGACATTGTGGAATTATTGGAGCTAAAAAACAACTAGAAGAATTGAGTGATAATCGATTTATTCACCTTAGTGTTTCTCCATGGGGATCCCTTGTTCTATTTGTCAAGAATAAAGATGAATCCATGAGGATGTACATTGACTGTAGATAAATCAATGATATTAAAATAAATAAAATTATCCACTTCCTCGCATTTATGATTTATTTGATCAAATTCATGGAGCTTAATATTTTTTAATATTGACCTTCGATATGGATATCATCAATTGCATGGGAGGAAGGAAGATATTACAAATAAAACATTCAGAATCATGTATGGACATTATGAGTTTAAAGTAATTCTATTTGGAATAACTAATGCACCCTATGTTTTTATGGATATAATGAAAAGAGTGTTCAAGGAATATATTGAAAAAATTGTGTTATTTATTTATGATATCTTGATATATTACAAAATTTATAAGGACCATGATATCCACTTAAAGGTTGTTCTGAAGACTCTGAGTATAAAAGAGTTATATGGGATATTTAGAATGTGTGAATTTTAGATTCAAACAATTTCTCTTCTTGGTTATATTGTCTCTAAGGACGGAATATTAGTTGATTATGTGAAAGAAAAAGGTAGTCCAAGAATGGCCTACAACAATTAACATAACTGAGGTACATAGTTTAATAGGTTTATTAGGTTACTATAAACATTTTGTTCAGAATTTTTCCTAATTATCTAACCTCTTAACCAATATTACTCGTAAAGGGGTTAAGTTTGTATGGAAAAAAGAATTTGAAGAATGTTTTGAATAATTGAAGATGAGATTAGTGAATTATTAGATCTTGACTCTACCATTGAGAAATGGTGTATTTTTTATTTATAGTGATGCATAAAAGAAAGGACTTGGTTGTGTCCTTATGATGAATGATAATATTATTGCCTATGCATTAAGTAAGTTAAAAACTTATGAAAAAAACTATCCAACTCATGATCTTGAGTTAGCAGCTATAATCTTTTCTCTGAAGATATGGATACACTATCTCTATGGTGAAAGATGTGTGATATATAAATATCATAAGAATTTGAAATATATCTTCTCACATAAATAACTCAACATGAGGAAAAGGTGATGGATCGAGATGCTAAAGGATTATGATTGTTCAATACACTACCACCCAAGGAAGGAAAATAAATTATTAGATTCTTTGAGTAGAAAGGATCATGAATTTCTAAACAAAATGAGGATTGACAAGGATCGTGTGTATATGGATCTAGTAAAAATTGATATGGGAAGTATCAAGAAAGGTGAAAAATCGTCACTTCTTAAACTAGTTACCCATCCATCTTTATTATGAAGAATTAAAAGTTCTCAGATTCATGATGAGAATTTTGACAGGAAAATTAAAGCTATGATTGATGGGAAGTTGACAGACCTCGTGTATAAGGATGGAATTCTAAAATTTGGTAAGAGAATTTTTGTTCCCACTATACCTGATCCAAAAAGAGAATTATTGGATGATTCTCATAGCTTGAATTTTTCTATACACCCTGGTAACCTTAAGATATATAGATATTTGAAGGAACATTTATGGTGGGATAATATGAAGTGGGAAATTTATAATTATGTATCAATATATTTAGTATGTCAATAGGTTAAGGATGGAAGACAACATCCTAAAGGAGTCATGAAACCTCTTCTTATTCCTACATGGAAATGAGATGACATTACTATGGATTTTGTCACGGAATTACCCAAAGCTCTAAGAAATAATGATTCAATATTGGTAATTGTGGATCGACTTATTAAATATGTGCATTTCCTCATTGTAAAGGAGGATTTTACACTTAATCACCTTGAACGAATCTATATTAATGCAGTTGTAATACTTCATGGAGAATCTATTTCTATTGTGTCTGACCATGATCCATGATTTACATTGAAATTCTGGAAAAGTCATCAGAAATATCTGGATAATGAAATTCATTTGAGCAATGTTTAACACCCTCAAATTGAAGGGTAGTCAAAAAGGATGATCCAAACCTTAGAAGACTTGTTGAGATCATTCTCACTTGACTTTCAAGGTAAGTGAGATCATTATTTACCTTTTTTATATTTTTATTACAATAATAGTTTCCATTAAAGTATTCAAATGGAACCATATGAGGCATTGTATGGAAAAATATGTCGCACACCAACATGTTGGGATGAAGTTAGTGAAAGGAGGATTATAGACCTATAATATGTGGTAGAAACAATAGAAAAGGTAAATACTATTCAAACCCATATCAAAGAAGCTCAAAGTAGAAAAAAAATCTATGCTGGTAACTGAATAAAGGATTTGAAGGTTCAAGTGGGAGATCATTTTTTTCTAAAAGTATCTCCCTGGAAGGTTGTTATAATATTTGGAAATAAAGGGAAACTAAGACCCAGTTATAATGGACCTTTTGCAATCCAAGAAAGAATTAGAGGTGTGGATTATCGTTTGGCAACACCACATGTCCTTTATAAAGTACACAATGTGTTCCACATCTCTTTGTTAATGAAGTAAATCCTAGACCCAATGCCTGTACTCACTTCTGAAGAAATATAACTGGAACTAGATTTATCTTACTGTGAAGAGCCTATCCATATTCTGGACAAAAGATAGCAACTGTTGAGGAATCGGGTGACACGCCTGGTAAAGGTACTTGGCAAAAATCATAAAATTGAAGAGGCGATGTGGGAACCAGATGAATTTATGATGAAGAACTACCCAAATATTTTTATGGGGTGAAATTATAGAAATTTGTAGAATGAAATTTTTTAGGAGAGGATAATTTACACCCTAACATCTTATGGTAGATCCATTTTAAAATTTAACATCTTCTATTTTCTATGCTTCACACAACACTGAGTTTAAAGTCATAAAATACTATTAAATATGAATATTGGAATAGTAATGTGACCATTAGGAATAGTAATATGACCAAATAGAATAGTAACTTCACCTAATAAATTATAAATAAAATTTTGGCATCTTATAAATATGAATATAAAATAATTATATCATAGTATAGTTAATTGAATATTTCAAAAATGATAAATCAAGTGTTAGTATTTTTGAAAAATATAAATATTTATTTACAATTTTATAAATAATATAATGATTTAATAGAAAATATATTTTCATAAAATATACTCATAAATTAATATTTGGTTGTCTTATGATTATAATATAATTTTTTGAGACCTTAATTAATTTTTCAAAGTGCCAAAAAAACAGTTATAATATTAATATCAGTATTTTTCGAGCAAATGATGATTTTAATTTAAAATTAAATTTCTCATATTTAGAAAATTATTTTCATAAAATGGAATGAATTTTTTAATTATACACATTTAAAAATTATTGGGGTGAAATTTTGGTACTTATCTAAAATACTTGAATTTTCGGTGAATAGTAAAATACAATAATTTATTGTTTTAATAAATACATGAATTATTGAGTCATAGATGATGTATGGATTATGTAATACCATAATATCAAACTATAATTTATTATTTTAATATATTAGTGATAATTCTCAAACTATTTATAGTCTTAAACCAAAATAATAATAAAAAATCAAAAACACTCCTCTCCTCCCACTATAAATACCACCCCTCACCACCTTTTATCCTCAAACATACAAAGCCTTTAATATTGCTTATATTCTATCAATTTTCTCTCCAAAACCTCTTCCACATGTATCAGTCTTTCTAGTATCAATAAAAGTGTAATCCCCTAACCCAAGTTACCCAGAGTCGGTGCCTTATTACGTAACATTGTCATGATCACAAGAGATCAAGTCTCGAAAGACTGATTGGTTTAATATCCTTGGAAGTACTAGATACATACATAAGTTTTAAATTACATAATGAAATAAAAAAAGAAACATTTTCCCCTTTGAAAATGATCGTATTCTTTAGCATATCCCTACAGGTTGATCATAACATACTTCTTCGCATCCTGGGAAAATAAAACATAGAAAGGGGTGAGATCAAATGCTCAGTAAGGATAAAAATATAGCAGAAACTATCATAAATAAGCATAAACATTTAAGTCAATGTATAAGACTAAAACATAAGCCTCATAAACATAAACTTCAGCATAATATGGAAAAGATAAATCAAATAATTCCATATACTTATTCACATGGATATTCTACTAGTTGAATAATCACATGAAATATCAATATCCAATTTCATTATGATGGAATGCATAATGTCGGACATCATAACCACATATTCAAGGCCACGTTCCAAGAATACAAATAAGATTTTGTCAAGGCCTTGTGCCAAGACACTAGTTTGTCTCATGAGACCTTCCGATGCATCGAGGAGCTATAGCGGGCTGCACCCGTCACTTACTAAGTCCAATTCATTCCTTATATGAAATGGTTGAAACATAACATAAACATTCATATTAAAAATATCATACGAAATATTAATACTTTAAACATAAACCATGAATGGTATGAAAATAACACATCCACATTAAAACATATCACAAAACTTTCAATACAATATGGAATATTGTATCATAATAAATCAACTTCAAACAAGTGTAAAACCCATAAAAGTATGTTGACATAGATAAAATCAAAACTATTTGAGAGAAATATATCATTCTATTTTGAAATCATTTAAAAGTAACATAATTATAAAAGAAAACCTTTATTTTGAAAATATTATTATAAGCTTGTAAGGGAAGCTTCAAAGTTGTTATAACGGCGTAAAATAGTCACACCCTCCGTATAAGTTAAAAAACAGTCTTACCTTAATTTTTTGAAAAGATCATAAATTAACTTATTTGGAAAACGATGGAAAGATTCCATTCAAAACATTTTATAAAAATTGAAACTAGGGTATAAATTACTTTAACCCATATTCTAGGAAATAGTAAAAATGTTTTGAAATACATTTTTAATAAACACGTATGTGGATGATAAAGAAGTCCCAGTAGATACTTTCATAAAAACAACCTCAGATAATAAAGAGATTATAAAATTAACCCTTACCTTGTACTTTTCCTAGGTCTAGGGTACATTAAACTCTTGTATAATAGTTAAATTATTGTTATTAAATTATACAAGCACCACATACATAAATATGATATCATATATGATCTCCTAATATTTCTTTTGATAATATTTTAGTAGTATAATTGTTTCAAATGTTAACTGATTCATTTTCCTTTATATGTTTTGTTACGTATGTCATGTTTTTTATGTACAGGATGTATTTTATTCATATCTATAATTATATTAAGTACTTAGACATTATTTTTAATCATAAAATGAAAACTATTCTTGAATTTTTACAATAGAGAATGAATCTCATCACGTTCGTGGAGACGGTAATCCGTACATACGCACGAGCGACAATACCATTCTATTGATGGTGAAATTATATGTAATTAGATGGTATATCATATATACAAAATCATTAACATGTTATATTTATTATTTATATCAATTATACTCATTATTATAAACATTTGCTGGAAATACTTTTTTATTATTATAAAAAACAGCAAACGCCTTACATGGAACCACAAGGTCACGGTGGTCTAAAATGATGGAGAATTAATGCATCTCCTTGGAAAAACAAATTACATTCTTGAGGTAATGAGCCAAAACGATAAAATACTAACAAAGGTTCTTCCGGTCTACCTCCTCTCGAAAGAGAGTCCGCAGCAAAGTTTCCCTCCCTTGGAACATTCCAGACCACAAAGCCTCTAGGTATCATTAAGATGCATCTACGACTTAAATAAATCAAAGACCACGGAACCTCGCCTTGGCTGTGATCACCCGAACCAGAACCTCCGAATCAAATTCAATTTCAGCGTAAACTAGAAGAAATCTGCTACACAGCTTGATCCATGTAAGCAGCGCCCGAACATATTCTTCAAGTGAGCACCCCAATCCATGATAGCTACTGAAGGCCAACATCACAGATCCTCCCCCATCATGGACCAGGCCTCATCCACGCATGACTCCATGTAGCAAGGATCCATCTACGTTTATCTTGAGTCTGATAGATGGAGCTTTCCATCTGATCCAGGATCAAGTAGACCTTGGTGGAACCACCGGTCTGTTGAGGAAGTTGCAGAGTGTATGAGAGAATTGGCCTTTCTTTAACAAGGAACCAAGCTCATGGACAAGGCTTCTCATTCTCAGTTGAAGTAGGAAAATCGGTGGTCGGTTCTTTGTTCTAGCTGTGTTTCTAGCTTCACAAATGGTCTAAAAAATTTCCATAACAAATATGCACCGGATTTTTGCTTCCATCTATTCAGAATCCATACCTGAGAACCACGCTGAGTGGAGCTCCTAGAACGAACTGCAAGTCCCAACCGAGACTCCCCCTCTAATAATGCTGGACAAGAGCTCCTTACCCCATTAGATCTGAAAAAATAGATGTGAAACTATCTCCACATGGGGAGAGAAACATCAGAAACACCTCAAGGCCATCTGGATCCCCTTCTTCTGAACATTATCGTCAGTAGGTAGAGCAGAATTTCTGGTGTACCAAAGTAGAAAACCAAACTTTGTTGGAATCTCTTTGCACCAAAAATGCACCCTCAGCTCGTCTCGGCCTCCGTCATGGTGAATTAGGAGATGAAAATATCTCCCATTGAAATTCCCTATCATATCCTCCATAAAACAAAGTCTATCTTCTTCCTCCGAGAGGGTAATTTCTTTGAAAACCTGAAATTGATCCCTGTTCAGAATGGTTTCCATGAACCCAGGGTGAGCGGGTGCCTCCTTCACAGAGAAATCAGGAACCGAACAGTGAGGAAAATAGATTCTCTCTCCAATCCAATTGTCCCACCATAAGTTGGCATTCCCTTGTCTAGAATCCATCTGTCATAATCCTACAGGATCACTAGTTGGGACCTGGTAGTTTTTTCTAATCTGGAAAGCTTTCTGACCTCCCAATCCTCCCAATTGCTGCCATATTTCTTGCTAATGACCTAATCCCACATCGATCTCCCCTACAAAAAATCCCAAGAAATCCTAGCTTGCATAGAATGCATGACTTCAGAAATGTCCCTCAGGCCAACACCACCCTTTTCCACTGGTTTGGCCATCCGAGACCAAGCAGCCCAATGCGACCTTCCCACCAAATTAGCATCCCAAATGAAACGATTCATCACCTTCTCCATTGTTTCTATCATCCCCTTGGGAGGAGTAATAATATATAGCACGTTCATATGGATGGAAGAGACCACACTATTGATCAAAGTCACCCTTCCTCCAAATAAAAGAAACTTTTTTTCCAATTCATTATTCTCCCAAAAATTTTACTCAACAGATCCTCAAAGAATACCTTCTTCACCTGCCCATTCGAAATAGGCGCCCCAAGATATGTCATGGGAAACTGCTTCAGGTTAATTCCCAGGATGTCTTGAATTTTCTAAGCTCTTCTCCTTGAACAATTATTGGAAATAAACACCTTACTTTTACCAAAGTTCACATGCTGACCGCTTAAACTTTGATATATTAACATGAGTCGCATTAAATTGTCCATGGAATACCTCCTTACATTCACTAAAATAATAATATAATCAGCAAACATAATATGAGAGCAAATATCTGAAACTTTAGACCGTTAAGGCCTAATATTCATGTTCTTGAACCACTTTTGTAAATTCTAAGATAGGAATTCCTGAGAAGGAGTAATAAGGAAAGGGACAGTGGATCTCCTTGACTAATGCCTCTCACGCTTTTGAAGAAGCCAAAGATCTTTCCCAAAAGATAAATGGACAGCCAAGGGGAAGAAAAGCAACGGAATCATAGATCACAAACCCCTTCTTGAAACCCCATCTTTCTCATCACCCGAAGAATAAAGCTCTATTCCAACTTGTCATAAGCTTTATCCATGTCCACCTGGATAATAACATTAGAGCCAATCACCTTTCTATCCACATCAGATAATAACTCCTGAGCTACTCCCACTTCCCCTTGAATGCCTCTTCCTTGTATAAATCCAGGTTGTTCTTGGGAAATAATCCTCAGTAGCATATTACTAATTCTCCTAGCAATGATAGACTCCAAGATTTTATAGGAGACATTGCAAAGGCATATTGGTCTGTACTGACTGATAGAACAAGGTTCTTTCACCTTAGGAATCAAAACCACTCTCAATGCACAAGAACCTCTGTTGATGGTACCTCCCTTGAAGAAATCACTAACAGCCTCAATCACATAAGGGACCACAAACTCCCAGTTTGTGTCATAAAAAATAGCAGGAAATCCATCCAGGCTTGGGGTGCTATCCGCAGATAGATTACAAACCACCTCCCATATCACACTCTCAGATGTTAGGGATGTTAATCCATAATTATCCCGGGATTCAACACTCCTTGCAATGTTCTCCATAAAATCTCCTTGATTGAGCAGTAACTCCTCGTCACCTGTATTTTGCTGATTCTCGCCTTTCAACAGTCATTCAAAATGTTAAAGAGCCAGATTTCCAGAAACGTTGATGTCAGAGGAGAAGGACCCATCCTCCAACCTGATATTGATTTTAGTATTCTTCCTTTCTTTCAGTAAAGTGTGGAAGAAGCCAGTATTTCTGTCTCCCTCTTTGAGCCACCTAATTCCAGCTCACTGCTTATAAATCTTCTCAACCTCCAACAATCTTTGAGTTAAAGTCACCCATTTATCTCATAATCAAATGAAGGTTGCATCCTCCCACATTTGTAGTAGCGAGTATTCCAACCCTTAAATATCTCTTTGGAGTGCCTCAATAGGGTCGTTTACTGATGGATGTTCCATAAACCATTTGAAAATATCGGTTTTCAACCTTTTTAGACATCTAAAAAACCAACCCAAGCCCTTCCATCTATTTCCCGCACCCATGAATCTCGCATCATTTGTGTAAAACCTTCTTTGCTATTCCAATCCGCCGAATATAAAAAACCTATGTAATCCCAGTTCCCCTGCACAAGTTTCACCAGAATTGGAGAATGGTCCGAAAGGCCCCTGGCAAGATGGACAAATGAGGCCCCTGAGAAGGAATCAATCCCCTGAATATTAGCGAAGTATCTATCAATTCTACACCATATCATGCTTCCTCCTTTATGGTTATTACACCATGTGAATTTACTCCCACTGAATCCTAAATCTAACAAACCCTTGCTAGCTATAAAGCAGTTAAAATAAAGTATACTATTGTTAAACAATGGTGACCCTCCTCTTTCCTCTGAAATGTCAACAACATCGTTGAAGTCCCCTCCCACAAACCAAGGTAAATCCAATTTAGGGAAGGATCCAAGATAGTCCCATAGCTCTCTTCTAAATAAAACATCACAGCTATCATAGACAAAAGAAAATAAAATATACGAACCTCTGAAGCCCAGCTTCACTGTGATACATTGTTCATGGACCTGCATTAACTCCACCTAAAGAGAGTTCTTCCAAAAAATCCAAATATTATTGTTACCTGGATGACCATGTATAAAGTGACCAAAGCCCATATTTTTGGCGAAAAAACCCATCCTGCAAATGTTCGGTTTTGGTTCTAGAATAACCACCAAAGGAACCTTATTCCGATGACACTCAGAGGCAACGAAGGCACATTTAGCTTTCCCCCATAAGTCATGAGCATTCCATATAAACATTACAGCCATTAACTCAAGAAACTCTTGGCCTTCTGGCTAGGGCTACCTGTATGAGGACTGAAGAGTATCTTGTCACACTCCACCTTGTCCATTGACTGGGTCATTGGTCTGGAATAACTCTTCGAAGAACACCCTTTCTTTGGTGTGCGAATTTTCTTCTTCAAGGGACTGATGGAGTCCTCCAAGAGAGAGAATCTATTTCCCTTATCCTTTGTAGATGAAGTTGGAATCACTTCTTCAGGAAGGAAAGAAACCATAAGAATTTGAGCCCTAGAATGCCAAGACATCGAAATCTCCTTGGACGTCCCCTCTGAGAAACAACTAGATGGAGTTCCCTGAATCAAATGCGAATGGCCAGGCTCTGTCGTCAAAAAGGACTGATTTTCCATTTCCACGGATGAAGAATTGGGATTCCAGCAATATTTCACCTGAGAGGAAGAACATGTAGGGCCTGAAGCTACAGAAAAGAGAATTTTACCTTTCCCTTTCCAGGACTCCAGGTTAGGAACCGACTTTGTCTTCTCCAACAATGGATTATCCCGGATGGGACTGCCGGGAGACCTCAACTTCAGTGGAAACAACATGGGGGGCACAGGACCTGCTAGTGAGAACAAATCTGACAAAAACTTTCCAGAAAATGCTAAGCAGCATTGCAGCACAAATCCAGCAGCAGGAGGAAAAAACAAAGAATTATCCGGGACTTTGGATTTCACCAACACCATAGAGGAAGACGGAGCATGAAAACCTTCAGGTGTCGATGGACCAGACACCTCAGACTCTTTCAAAGCATCCAAAGCATTCTCCTTAAAAGTAGAAGACAAGGATTCCATCGATTTGTCCGTAGGTTTTGAGGGCCCCCGATATCGAAGGTCTTCCCTTCCCTTCCTGAAGGAATCCGCAGAATGGCCTTGAATAGCACAGGAAGAGAAAAACCTAGGGGGCCTGATAAACCAACCGCTGCCACCAGTTCAGACCCTCAGGACATCAAATCAGAATACGAGGTAGAAATATCACCACTAAGTTCATCTCAACACAGATTCTAGGGTTATCATCATCCAAAAATAGCCCAGTCTTCTCGTCCGCACAAAGAAAATTACCCAAAGAATCCCCCACCGCTGCCAGAATCGAGGGGTTCTGAAGAGGGAAGGGGAGACCCGGAAAATTGATCCAAACTGCACCCATATTAGATTCTCTACCATAGTGACAAGCCCACGCCCATTGAGCCAGAGAAAATCAGAAATTTCCACACCGTCTAACCGGCCTTGACCAAGCCCTAATGAAATCCTCCCTTGAGTGGCAGTGGATGTAGAAGGCAACCTTTGATAGTTCTGAAACAGCCGATGGACCTTGAAGACCCAAAGAGTCCACAAACCTATGAAAGATCTCCAAGGATGGATTCACGGGGCCAAATCTGGCAACCAGAGAAAGGTTTTTCACCGCCGCAGAACGCTCCAAATCTCTGTCCGCTACCACCACCACTGGGTATCCTTCCGCGACCTCCGGCTGCCAAGTTTCAAAATGAAGCGGCAGAATAACTCCCTTCTGACCGTATCCATAGACCACCTCCTTTAAGGAGAGAGATGAGGGTTCCTTGACAAGATCATATTTCGACTTCCCCCCACTGGGTAATCCAACATCAACGGCAGCAGCACCGGCAACATGGGAAACGCCTGGAAAAGCACACGCCCCTCCCATCGAAGAACTTTCCATAACCTACCTTTATTATAAACATCCAAATAATGAAGTGTTGAATAATAAACTACACCATGATGTGGATATGGTAAGTCGTACGTACTCACGTATGGTGACTTTTTCATTCATAGAATTTATAGAATAATTGTAACACCCCGAGATTTTATGAAAAATATTATTTTTAATGTCTTGTGTTGTATGATACACCACGATTATCTTACTCTATACGCAACACTTTATTAGCTTGTAGTATACGGAACACTATTCTTGGATTGTGTTATATGCAAGAGCAACCTTCCTTGATAGCTTGCGTTGTACGCAATACCGAGTTTCACTAAACAATGATATGTTATTAAAATATTATATAAACTAGCCGTTATGAATGGTAATACCCACTTTTTAAAATTTTATAAATTTTATCATTCAAAATGGACTTCATTTTTGGATTTGGAATATCGAAATTAACCAAGGGTAAATTTTTGGTATTTTTCTGAAAACTTTCAATTTTTGATGAATAGTGAAAACACTGAGTAATTGGTTAAAACTGACTTTTTATTTAAATAATCATTTATTTTATTCAAATTTATTTTAGGTCAAAATAGATTCATAATACCTATATAAGTTCAATTGAATTCATTGGAGTCGTTTTATAATAATTTTAGATATATAAAAATTTTATTAACCTTTTCACTGCCTTTTACCCACCTCCTAGGAGCATTTACAAATTTACATAAAACTTAATTTTACCACATCAGTGAGTTGAATTTCAAAAATCCAAGATACACAGTTGATATCAGTAAGTAAAATTTTCTTCAATGAGATGAAAATAATTTTTGGTGAATAGTAACTTTTAACTTTTATTTATCACGGTTAAAAGTAAATAGGGTAATTAAGGGTAAAAATAAAATTATTATTACCCTAACACATGTCCTAATTCTACTGGATAAGTTTAATTCAACCAAAAACAACCTTATGAATAAAATATTACCCTTTAGGTACACTTGGATTAGATTCGGACATTTATTATTATTTTATTTAAAGAAGAGTTAAAATAGTTAAAATCAAAGTTTAATAAATAAAACATTTTTAATATAGGTTTATACATAAGATAAATTCAACTATAAATATTAATTAGAAAGATAAAAATATTTACTAGATAATGGTATTTTATTTATATTTTTTAGACATTAAATAATTTAAGTTATTTATGACACAATGATGATGCAGTAATTACCTTATTAATGAAATATTAACATAATTGATATTATAAATACCCAAATAATTGTCATTTGAGACTTTTTATTAATTAAACTAATTTTATAGGTTAATATAACATAATAGGATTTGTAAGAAGAATTTTTTTTTAATTAATAATGCTTTTATGAATTTAGAAAAAACCAAATACCAAATAGTGTAAAAATTGACATAAAAGAGTTTTTAAAACAAATGTTATATTATTAATTGATATAATGGTCCTAAAAATTTAAAGTTTATCCAAAATACTTATATAATAATATATATGACATTAATGAACCAATTGGGGTTCTATTGGTAGTTTATAGTAATTTTATTAACCATGTAGTGTAATAATACAAGAAGACACGGTAAAAGTTAAATTATTTAACTTAGAAATAAATCTAAATGATAAGGTTAAAATGGTAACCTAAAATTGTCTAAAACCTATTGGTTGAGATTATTTCAACCCATACCCACCCTAGCCTCAAAATAAGTTACTTTTAAGCCATTATAAACCGAATATGAATTTATTATAAAATAATATTTTATGTTTTTTCTATGGTGCCCCTCACCACTCTTATAAAAGGGCACTCCTCCTTCTCTCTAATTCACACCTCCAAATCCATTTGGCTCGGCCAACCCCTGACCAAATACCCTCTCAACTATCCTCCCTTCATCCTAGAGGCCTTCCTTTAGTCAGAAATCCAACTTAAGAAGCCTTTTTGATCAAATCAAAAGGAAGAACCCGAAGAAGAGGTAAATATCTCACCACCTATTTCAAGTGCCTTTCTTCTTCCACTTCCTCCTTCTTTGTTGTTTCCATTATAAAATAATAACTTCAGTATATTATATATATTTTGATGTTATTATAAAAATTTTACAACCATATTAGTTATTTTATCCATCCTATGAATGAAAAAGTCACCACACATCCGTACGTACGGCTTACCGTCTCCACGTCGTGGTGTAGTTTTTTATTCAAACATTTCATCATTTGTATGGGTATAATAATGATTATAAATTATATAAATAAATATAACAATTTGATTATTCTTTATATATTATATAACATCCAATTATATACTATTTTAATATCAAAAGAATGATATTTTCGCTCATGCGTACGTACGGACTACCGTCTCCACGACGCGATCAGATTCATTTTCCATGATTAACCATTCAAGTATGATTATAAAGTATATATAATAAATAATAATGAAATATATTACATAATAATTATAATGGTTTTATGTACATATATCTTTCATTTACTTAATTTCATTCAATTCAATAAGGAAACTAAAACAATGTTCATGCGTATGTACGGCCTACCGTCTCCATGAACGATGTATTTCATTCCATTTATCGATCTATCATATATATTTATATGATGAATATATCTTATATAATAAATCATGTTTTACATTATGTAATTAATTATATTAGGATATAAGTAATAATATCAAGAACAACAAGTCGAAACACGTACGATAAATGAAAGGATTTTACCCAAAGCGCTGCTTTAAACTGGAATTTTAAAAAGAACGGGTAATATAAAGTCATAAGTGAATCATATATGATATCATAAATATTATTATGGTTATGTTAAAAGTTAATAATATGTTTAAACCCACTATACAGGAGTTTCGGACACGTACGGAATAAATTGGACCTAAGGTAAGGGATAATTTTGCAATCTCATTTTTATCTGAGATTGTTTATTCATAAGTATTTACTGGGGTAATATTTATCATCCATTTCCATGTTTTAGAAAGATGTTTTCATAAAGTATTTATTATTCTTACATGTATGTTTAAAGTCATTCTTACCCCTTTTTGACTTTTACTATGTACTATGGAAGGAATATTTCTTTTGTCTACTATACGAGGTACTTTTTGACTTTTCCGGCAAAAGTACAAGAAGAATGTTTTTTTAACTCATACAGCATGAATGGATTTTTACAGTTTCATAAAGACTTATTTAAATGAAGCTTCCTCTATAATATTTCATGATTATTTTCAACAAAATTATTTTCTTTTAAAATTTAATGGTATTTTTTGATAAGAAAATTATTTTGAAGAAGAAAGGATATTTTCCTCAAGATTTTATTTCAAGTGTTTTGTCAAAACTATTTTCCATCTAAGATGACATTATTTAGTATGATTATGTTTCAAGTATAATGTCTCTATTATTTACATGGTTTGATTCTTCTTATGATTAAATGATATCCATTTGTTTTATATGGATTACGTTATGATGGGATGATGTTTATGAAACCCATTTTATTCTCTGGGTTATGATGAATGATTTAGGTTTATTTTGTGGAACAAGTAAGAATGATTTCATTATGATATGTGTGGGACCTATATCTATCTCCAATGATTGGGTAAAGATTTTTATCTCATGAGATAGACATGTCTGGAACAAAAAGTGAATCTGGTTCAGTAATACAGGGCTGGAACGGCAAGTAAACCCAGTTCAGTAATGGACTTTATCCACTATGATGTTCTTGGCAGCAATTCCTTGGCTACTATGGAAATCATAACATGTGCTTAATGGTTTCCACAATTACATATTTTATTCTCATGCTATTTTATCATATTTAGTGTTCATTTATGATCTATGCCTTATGACCGGCCGAGATTTATGTCATTACTCATGATTTTGATGGTTTATGTTCATGTTCTTACGTTCAAACATTTAGGGATTGTTTTATGTTCTCTATGTTTACCCTTACTGAGCATTTGAGCTCACCCTTTTTATGTTTTCTTTTCCACAGGATATAAAGAAAGGTTTTAGGTATATAAATCAAAGGGGAATATCTTTATGGGAGATGTTAAAGATCTTTCACCATGATTAGAATATTATGTTCTGAGTTTCCAAAGACACTAAACTAATACGGTCTCTGGGCATTTGTTTTTGTCATGTATTAAGTATTCCACAAAAGTAATGTAATGTTTATGTATGTCAATCTTTGGGCCTATACAATAATTAATGTGGTTGTAACATATTTATAATAACATCGCAGTATTTAGAAGGTACCTGATTTATTATTTTGGTATGGAAACAAAAAATAAATAGGAAATGGAAGAAGAAAAGAACTTTGAAAGAGGTGATGAAATAATTACCTTTTCTTCGGGTGCTATCCTTTGATTTGATCAAAATGGCTCCTTTGGTTGTCTTTCTGATCAAAATAAGGGCTATAGGTTTAATTTAGGGTAGTTTGGAGGATATTTGATCAGTTTTTGTCCTAGCCAAATGGATTTGGAAGTGTTATTTTAAGAGAAGGGGAAGTACCCTTTTATAAGAGAGGTGAGGGTCACTTTAAGAAAATCTTGAAATATTATTTTATTATAAAATAATTTTCAGTTTATAATGGCTCAAAATGGATATATTTAGAGGATAATGTGGGAATGGGTTGAAATATTCTCAACCAATAGGTTTTAGACAAATTTATGTCACCATATTAACATTATCTTTTAGATTTAATTCTTAGTTAAATAGTTAATTTTTACCATGTCTTCTTTTATTTTTATATTACATGGTAAATAAACATACTATAAAATTCCAATAGAACCTCAATTGGTTAATTAATTACATATATATCTTAATATAAGTACTTTGGAAGAACCTTATATTTTTAGGAATATTATATCCTTTAATAATGTAGTATTTTTTTTAAAAACTCATTTATGTCAATTTTGACACTATTTAGTATTTGGTTTTTGTGAAAGTCAAAAAAACTTGATTACCTTGAAAAAAATACATTAAATCAATCCTAACATGTTATATTAACCTAAAAAATTCTTTTAATTCATCATAAGTCTCAATTTACATTTATTGGTATATTTATAATATTAATTATTTTAATTTTTCATTATTAAGGTAATTATTTCATCGTCATTGTGTCATAAATAAATTTAATTATTTCATGTCTAAAATTTATAAATAAAATAAAATTACGTATAAAATATTTTTAACTTTCTAATGAATATTTATAGTCAAATTTATCTTATGTATAACCCTATTTTAAAAATGTTTTTGTTATTAAAATTTGAATTTAAAACTTTTAACTCTTCTTTAAATAAAATAATAATAAATGCTCTAATCAAATCCAAGTGGATCAAAGAGGATAATATTTTATTCCTATGGTTGATTTTGGTCAAAATACACTTATCCAGTAGAATTGGGACATGTGTTAGGGTAACTATAATATCTTTTTTACCTTTAATTATCCAATTTACTTTTAACCGTTGTAAATAAAATCCAAAAGTACTATTCACCAAAAATTATTTTCATCTTATTCAATCACATTTTACATACTGATTTCAGCCATGCCTCTCGGATTTTTTAAATTCAATTCATAGAAGTGGTAAAACTTCATTTTATTCAAATTTGCAAATGTGCCTAGAAGGTGGGTAAAAGTGGTTAAAAAGTTCAATAAAATTTTATACGTCTAATATTATTATAAAATGAATTCAATGAATTACATTGAACTAATATAAGTATTATATATATATTTTTAAATAAATAAATTTAAATAAAATAAATAATTATTTAAATAAAAAGTCGATTTTAAATAATAACGCAGTGTTTTTCACTGTTCATCAAAAATTGAAAGCTTTTAGAAAAATACCAAAAATTTACCCTAATCTAATTTTGATATTCCGAATCTAAAAATAAAGTTCATTTTGAAAAATAAATTTTATAAAATTTCAAAATTTTGGTATTACTATTCATAACGGCTAGTTTGATTGGTCATGGTGTGCTAGAACTCGAAGTTGCGTACATCGCAAGTTATTGTATTATTCAAAGAGAAGTGTACCGTGGAAGCTTGGGGTGTTACATTCTTCCATCCTTCAAATAATTTCATCCTAGAAATTTCTAGAATATTACTGCATAAAAAGATTTGTGTGGTTCATCGTCATAAGTTCCTTGGGTTCCCACATTGCCTCTTCCATCTTAGGGTTTCTCCATAGAACATTTACCAGACGAGTCATCCGGTTTCTCAACACTTATTCTCTGGTATCAAGAATCTTGATAGGCTCTTCACAATAAGACAGATCAGGTTCCAGTTCTATTTCTTCATAGGTGAGTACATGTGTTGGGTTAGGCATGTATTTTCTCAATAGTGATATGTTGAACATGTCAGTAACTTTGGAGAGACTTGGTGGCATTTCCAAATGGAAAGCTAAAACTCCATTTCGTTATATAATTTTTAAAGGCCCGATATACCTAGGACTTAATTTACCCTTCTTACTGAATTGTATAACACCCTTCAATAGATATAACTTCAAGAAAACAATATATCCTACTTGAAATTCCAAATCTTTCCTTCGATTATCAGCATAGCTCTTTTTCTTACTTTGAGCTGATGATGTGGGTTTGGATAATTTTCATCTTTTCTATTGTTTACTCAACAAGTTTTGGGCCTATGAGTTTTCTTTCACCAACACCATACCAACAAGTTGGTGTGCGGAATCTCTTTCCATATAATGCTTCATATGGTGCCATCTCAATACTTGACTGGAAGATATTGTTATAGAAAAATTCTACCGGAGGTAAATACTAATCCCACATACTTTGAAAGTCAAGTGAGTAAGATCTCAACATGTCTTCTAAGGATTGAATAGTTTATTCTGATTGCCCATCAGTTTGAGGGTAGTAGGCAGTACTCAAGCAAAGTTCAGTATACATGTATTTTTGAAGACTTTTCCATAATCTTGATGTAAAATGGGGATCACGATTAGAAACAATCAATAGTGGTACACCATGAAGTATTAAAAATTCATTAATATATAATCTTGATAAATGTTCAAGTGGTAAATCTTCTCTTATAGCAAGAAAATGGGATAAATTGGTAAGAAGATCAAAAATTACCCATATTGTATCATTCCTTCAAAGAGTCTTTGGTAACCCAATGAAAAATTCCATCTTAATATCATCCCATTTCCACTCAGGTATTGGAAAATGTTGTTGACTCCTCTAGGATGTTGTCTTCAAGCGTTAACCTATTGATAAACCATATATCATGACACATAATCAAGAATTTCCCTTTTCATGTTGTCCCACCAAAAATGTTCCTTCAAATCTCTATACATCTTAGTACTACCAGGGTAAATAGAGAAATTGGATCTATGAGCATCATCCAACAATTTCCTTTTTAGATCATATGTATTTGGAACAAAAATACTCTTCCCAAATTTCAAAATTCTATCTTCATATATGAAGTTGATCATTCTCCCATCATTCACAGCTTTAATTTTATTTTGAAACTCTTCATCATCAGTCTGAGAACTTTTTATCCTTTCTAGTAAATATTTATTAGAAAACATTTGAAAAAGTATTGATGTTTCACCTTCCATGATTATTCCCATATCCATTTTTACTTGATCTGTGTACATAGGATCCCTTTCAACTCTCATATTGTTCATAACTCCATGATCTTTTCTACTCAAAGCATCTACCACCTTATTTTCCTTCCCCAGGTGGTATTGTATAGTGAAATAATAATCTTTGAGTAGTTAAATCCATCTCCTTTTCCTCATGTTGAGTTATTTCAATGAGAAAATATACTTCAAACTCTAGTGATTGGTATATATCACACATTTTTCACCATAGATATAGTGTCTCCATATCTTTAAAAAACATAGTATAGCTGATAACTCAAGATCATGAGTAGGATAGTTTTGTTCATGAATTTTTAGCTTTCATGATGCATAGGAAACAACTCTATCATTCTGCATAAGGAAACAACCAAGACCTTTATTTGAAGCATCACTATAAATAAAAAACCTGTAATTCCCAAATGGTAGAGTCAATATAGGATAATTGACTAATATTTTCTTTAATTCTTCAAAACATTATTCACACCCTTTTGTCCAAACAAATTTAACCCCTCTACGTGTGAGCTTGGTTAATGGGTTAGCCAATTGGTCAAAATTCTGGACGAAGCACTGATAATAACCTACTAAACCAATAAAACTGTGTACCTCATTTATACTCATTGGGGCTGGCCATTCTTGGATTTCTCTTGTCTTAGAATGATCAATAGAGATTCCATCCTTAGATACAATATGGCCAAGAAAAGGAAATCTTCTAAAGCTATAATTCACACTTGCTAAACTTACTATATAATTAATTTCTTCTAAGATTCTTTAGAATGGTGCACAAGTTATTTTCATTATCTTAATAGATTTTGGAGTATACCAAGATATCATAAATAAATACCACTGCAAAGTCATCAAGATATTCCTTGAAAACTCTATTCATTAGATCTATGAAAATGAAGGGTGCATTAGTCAGTCCCAAATGAATTACTTTAAAGTCGTAATGCCCATACCTAGTACAAAATACTATCTTTGAAATGTATTCCTTTTTTACACACAACTGATGATATCCAAATCGAAGTTCAATATTTGAAAAATATTGTGCTCCATGAATTTGATCAAATAAATCATCAATGAAAGGTAGGGGATACTTGTTCTTTATTGTTATAGCATTGATCTCCATGTAGTCAATGCACAACCTCATCAATCTATCTTTCTTATTAACAAAAATAACAGGGGATCCCTGTGAAGAAACACTAGGGAAACTAAATCCTTTATTACCCAATTCCTCTAGTTGTTTCTTTAGTTCCACTAATTCCACAGTGGCCATTATATAAGGGGTATTAGATATGGGCCTTGAACCAGGAATTAAATCAATGGAAAACTCCTTTGTATGTTTAATGAGTTTGAGAAGCTTTGTTTGTTGATCTTTCCAATGATCCCGATGGTGGGAAGATAGTTCATCCGGATTGACCACATAGAACAGACCCTAAAGGAGGATTTAGAGCAGTTATTTTATCTTTGAAAATCTTTATGGATTTGGTTGTTTTATAGGGTATGTAATTTTCCATTGGATCAGGCCTGTTCTTTGACACAGGACACTTTCTTGTTGAACTACCTTACAACGATGGAGAGATTCACCATGTTTAAATGATGCGTAATGGGAGATCTATGTCTTCATTCTGGATTTTAATTTCTTATCTTTCGGGTGTGATTTTTATTATTTCCATGATGTCTAGGCAATATTCCCCCTTTTCCCTTAAAAGGGGGTTTTATCAAAAAAAATTAAAGGCCTTCGGGCCATTGGATGGAAATAAATGGAAAACTCAATTTATCGTTCTATAGGATTTCTAGGTAAATCCTATTGAAACACATCAACATATTCTTACACAATAATTACATCCTCTATTTGAACATTCATTTCCTCACCCATAGTTATTTTACACTCTTCTACCCCAATAATTGAATTTAGTAGAGATACTGGGGGTGGATCTACACAAGAATCAGATGGTGATGTTTCTGCTCTAAAGATAAGGTACTCCTTATCATCATCGAGAATTGTAACCTCCTTCTTCTTATAATTAATTTTCACATTATGGTCTAAAATCCAATCCATACTGAGGATTATATCAAATTTAATCATGGGTATGACGATGAGATTAGCAGATAAAGCATGTTTCTATGCCTTAATGGGAACTGATTCACAAAACTTTGTTGCAATGATACTTCCCATAGGAGTTTTTACTGACAACTCCCTTGTTAAATCAAATTATAAATATCTAGTTTTCTTAGATAACTAGGAAGATATGAAACAATGTGATGGTCCAAAATCAAATAAATCATTGGCTAAATTTGATCAAACCATTAAATTACCTGCCACCACATCATTCGGAGATTCAACCTCAGTAGTAGTGATCGCATAAGTTTGTCCTTTCTCCCTTGGTCTTTTCTGAGGTAAGTTTCCTTGGTGCTAAGGACATTCATTTTTATAATAAACCATTTATCTACAATTGTAGCATTCAACATTTATAGCCTCTTTCTTCCCTTTTCAATCACAAGCTAGGTGGCCTTTTTGTCCACACTTGTAACAGACTCCCATTCCCTTTGGGAAAGTATGAAGGTTTTTCTTCCCACATTTACTGCCGGATGGAAATTCAACTTTTCCCTTCTTCCCATTATTTTCATTCCCATAGTTTTCAGCAGATCTCTTCTTCTCTTACTTTTCTTTTAAGTCTTAGGACTTAGATAATTCTTTTTCTGTCTTGATAGCACATGAGAAAATATATTTGTACGATAAAAATTATTGTGATACTAATGCTCGACAGAGAAATGGTTTTAAGCCATCAAATAATTGATCAATATTACTTATTAGGTTACGTATATAATCTACAGCATACCTTTCTAACCTTGTAAAGTTAGCCTTATACTTTGGGACATTCTCATCCTCCTTTTGCCTCATCCTCAGAAATTTCATTTCCATATCCTTTTGATGTTCATGAGTAAAGTATTATTCTAATAAAATATCTTTAAACTCCCTCCATTCCATATTTTATACTTCTCTATCCTCCTTTATGTTTTGAATCAATGAACACCATTGATTTGCATCTCCTGTGAGGTGATAAAATTCCATGACAACTTTTTCCCTTTCGCTACTCCCTAAAGCATGAAATATTTTCTCTAAGGAACTTATCCATTTCTCAATTACAAATGGATTTGTATTTACATTGAATTTTGGTGTTTTTTGCCTCATGAATCAGTCTAACATTGATCCTCCACGTTGTGGATCAGGGTGCTCTATGCGGGTGAGGTTATTATTCATAACCTGAGTGAGTTTTCCCATTATTGTTATAAGTTGTTTAGCACCAGTTGCATCACCAGCTCCACTATAATTATCTTGTGTGGGAGGGAAATCCATACATGGATTACATGCATTGATATGATTTCCATTCCTTCAACTATTATCCATTTATAAACAATGGCATACACTAGATTAGTTTATGAATTGCAATACATAATTCCAACTAGTAAAATACCTAACATAAATTGAACAGTTTATACATATAATCCATAATCATAAAAATGTTTTCTTTGTGGAATTATTTAATCATAAATCCTTTATAATTACTTGTAAATAAAAATTGAATTATACTAAGTATATCCCTCAGGAGTGTCATAACCAAGAGTGCATCAAGGCCCGTTGTCGTGTACCAGGATACCCCGTGTCAATCCTGACACTCTTTATCAGATTTTTCACTCTTAGGTATATCTGTTTTAGAGATGTATTTACCTTATCATATCCAAACAGGGATGTATTTTTTGGAAAACTCACAAAATCTCTATATTACCAAAATTCTATGAAGTTCTTCTACACTAATTCTCAAAGACTATCTTTGGGAAATGTTTTCTAATCAAAGTTTTCCTAAATCTATTTTCCAAGTTTTGTACTAAACTTTCTCTGATACTAACTATAACGCTCTAACCCTAGTTACCTAGAGTTGTTTCATTATTACATAACATTGTCATGATCACAAGAGATCAAGCTTTTAAAGACCTATTAGTTTAGTAGCCTTGGAAGTACTTAATACATACCTAAGTTTAATATTACATCATGAAATAAAAAAACAACATTGTTACCCCTTTGAACACACTCATATACTTTATCTTATCTCTGTAGGTTAATCATAATATACTTCTTTTCATCTTGGGAAAAATAAAACATAGAAAGGGGTGAGCTCATATGCTCATTAAGGATAACAATATAGCGGAAACTATCATAAATAAGCATAAACATTTAAGGAAATGTATAAGACTAAAACACAAGACTTTTAAACATAAACTTACAAGTATTATGTCAAAGATAAATCAAATAATTCCATTTACTTATTCACATTGATATTCTACTAGTCGAATAATCACATGCAATATCAATAGCCAATTTCATTATTATGGAATGCATAATGTCGGACATCATAACCACATAGTCAAAGCCTCATGCCAACACTACAAATAAGATTTTTTCATGGCCTTATTCCAAGACACTGGTGTGTCTCATTAGACCTACCGATGCATAGAGAAGCTATAGAAAGCTCCACCTGTCACTTACTAAGTCCAATGCATTCCTCATATGAAAAGGTTGAAACATAATATAAATATTCATATTAAAACTAGCATACGAAATATTAATACTTTAATTATAAACCATGAATAGTATGAAAATAACACAAACACATTAAAACATATCAAAAAACCTTCAATACAATATGGAATATTATATCATAATAAATCAACTTCAAACAAGTGTAAAACCCATCAAAGGATGTTGACATAGATGAAATCAAAACTATTTGAGAGAAATATATCTTTCTATTTTGAAATAATTTAAAAGTAAAATAATTATAAAAGAAAACATTTATTTTTAAAATATTATTATAATATTTGAATGGAAGCTTCAAAGGTGTTATAATGGCCGAAAATAGTCGCACCCTCCATATAAGTTAAAAAAACATTCTTACCTTAATTTGTCAAAAAGGTCATCAAGAACCTTGTTTGGAAAATGACAGAAAGATTTATTTTAAGACATTTTATAAAAAATAAAACAAGGGTATAAATGACTTTTACCCATATTATAGGAAATTGTAAAAATGTTTTGAAATACATTTCTATAAAATACAGATGTGGATGATAAAGAATTCCTAGTAGATACTTTCATAAAAACAACCTCGGATAATAAAGAGATTGTAAAATTAACCCCTACCTTGTACTTTTACTTGGAAGAGGGTATGTTAAAATTAGGTATAATAGTTAAATAATTTTTATTAAATTATACAATAACCACATAAATAAATATGATATCATATATGATCTTATAATATTTCTTTGTCATTAATATTTTAGTAGTATCATTATTTCGGGTGATAACTGGTTCATTTTCCTTTATATGTTTTGTTATGTAAGTCATGTTTGTTATGGATTGGATATATTTTATTAATATCCAAAATTATATTAATTTCTTAAACATTATTTTTTATCATAAAATAAAAATTATTCATGAATGGTTACAATGGAGAATGAATCTCATCGTGTTTGTGGAGACGGTAATCCGTATGTAAGCATGAGCAACAATACCATTCTATTGATGGTAAAATAGTATGTAATTGGATGTTATATCATATATAAATAATAATTAACATGTTATATTTATTATTTAAATCAATTATACTCATTATTATACCCATCCAAATAATGAAATGTTGAATAACAAACTACACCATGACGTGGAGACGGTAAGCCGTACGTACACACGTATGATGACTTTATCATTCATATGATGGATAGAATAATGAATATGGTTGTACCATATTTATAATAACATAAAATTATTTATAATGTACTAGGGATATAATTTTGGTATGGAAACAACAAATAATGAAAAAGTGGAAAAAGAAAAGAACTTTGAAAGAGCTGATTAAATAATTACCTCTTCTTCGGGTGCTTTCTTTTGATTTTATTAAAAGGGCCCAACAGGTTGGATTTATGATCAATTTAAGGCCTATAGGTTTAGGTTATGGTAGTTTGGAGGATATTTGAGTAGGTTTTTTCTGAGACAAAAGGCTTTGGAGGTGTGATTTTGAGAGAAGGGGAAGTACCCTTTTATAAGATAGGTGAGGGTCACTTTAGGAAAAGCTTGAAATATTATTTTATTATAAAATCATTTTCAGTTTATAATGGCTCAAAATGTATATATTTAGAGGATAATGTGGGTATGGGTTGAAATATTCTCAACTAATAGGTTTTAGACAAGTTTATGTCACCATATTAACCTTATCTTTTAGATTTAATTCTTAGTTAAATAGTTTAACTTTTACCATGTCTTCTTGTATTTTTATATTACATGGTTAATAAAATTACTATAAAATGACAAGATAACCTAAATTGGTTCATTTATGAAATATATATCATAATATAATTCCTTTGGTATAACCTTAGATTTTTAGGAATATTATATCCTTTAATAATATAGTATTTGTTTTAAAAACTCATTTATGTAAATTTTGACACTATTTAGTATTTGGTTTTTGTGAAAGTCAAAAAAACATGATTACTTAGAAAAAAATACAATAAATAAATCCTAAAATTTTATATTAACCTAAAAAATTCTTTGAATTCATCATAAGTCTAAATTTACATTTATTGTTATATTTATAATATCAGTTATTTTAATCTTTCATTAATAAGGTAATTACTACATCATCATTGTGTCATAAATAAATTTAATTATATAATATATAAAAATTATAAATAAAATACCATTTTGTAGGAAATAATTTTATCTTTCTAATGAATATTTATAGTCGAATTTATCTTATTTATAACCCTATATTAAAAATGTTTCAATTATTAAAATTTGAATTTAACACTTTTAACTCTTCTTTAAACAAAATAATAATAAATGTCCTAATATAATCCAATTGGATCAAAGAGGATCATATTTTATTTATAAGGTTTATTTTGGTCTAAATAAACTTATAAAATAGAATTAGGACATGTGTTAGGGTAATTATAATATCATTTTTACCTTTAATTATCCTATTTACTTTTAACCGTGGTAAATAAAATCCAAAAGTTACTATTCACTGAAAATTATTTTCATCCTATTGAACCAAATTTTACATAATGATGTCAACCGTGGCTCTCATATTTTTGAAATTAAATTCACAGAAGAGGTAAAATTATGTTTTATTAAAATTTATAAATGTTCCTAGAAGGTGGGTAAAAGACATTAAAAAGTTCAATAAAATTTTATACGTCTAATATTATTATAAAATGACTCCAATGAATTAAATTGAACTAATATAGGTATTATGTATCTATTTTTACTTAAAATAAATTTAAATAAGATAAATAATTATTTAAATAAAAATTCAGTTTTAAATAATAACGCGGTGTTTTTCACTATTCATCAAAAATTGAAAGTTTTCAGAAAAACACCAAAAATTCACCCTAAGATAATTTTGATATTCCAAATCCAAAAATAAAGTCCATTTTGAAAAAACAATTATAAAATTTCAAAAAGTTGGTATTACTATTCATAATGGCTAGTTTGATTGGTCGTGGTGTGCTAGAACTCGAAGTTGCGTACAACGCAAGTTATTATATTATTCAAAGAGAAGTGTACCATGGAAGCTTGGGGTGTTAAAAAAAACCATTTCAAAGTTCCTTAAGGATGTTCTAAAGGATAATAATTCAATAGGTAAAACCTTTTTCATTCTCTATCAATTTCTTTTAATTTCTTTTCTTATTATTATAAACTTACCTTTTCTATCCAAACATGAATTATAACTCCAGTATCTTGTATATAATTTAATTTTATTATGTTAATGGAAGATCCATCATTAAATCCCTTATCCTCCCCCATTTTATTCTAAAAATGAAAACAACATTCGTGATGTGCTGATTTACCGCGATCATGGACAACGCGACTTCATTTTCCATTACCACCTTAAAGGATGGTTATAAAACCATAATTATGGTTAAATAATATTTTAATATATATATTATAAGTTTTTTAGTATCCTAGAACCGTTATATATACATGATATTAATTAATATGACAAAACTAGTTCATGCTGATCAAAAAAACCCACCAAAATGATCCAAATTATTACCACTAAAGTTTTATGTGTAAAAGTAAACCAATCATAAAAACCAATAAAAAAAAGAACACTCTTAAATGACGAAATTGAATGTAAAAACTCATCCAAAAGTCCTTAAATGAACTTAATAAAATCATAATAAATAAAATACATGTTTAATAGGTTCTTAATTAATTTATTAATGAATATAATTTCATTATCCAAGACATTAAGTACAAATTTAGAAAAATTTCATGCATAAGTTAAGGGTTTCTTCTTAAACCTCCATTTTCCATTCGAGTTACATTTTCTCTCTATTTACCACAATTTAATTCTTCATTATTTTTATATAATTCTTATAAATTATATGAATATTCTCCAAAATCATATATCCAGATCATTTAATCTTTATTTTATGGGTAAACATAGGTTTTATAGGGTTCCCTTCTCAATTCTTCCTGATATGTAAACCCGATTAATGGGAACTTTCCAATTTTTTACCCATTTTCAAGTACCATCCATAATCTATTTTAAGACACCATTATTTTTATAAAATCTTAATTTTTTTCATAAAAAATTATATTTGTTAATTTCTTATTTTATACAAACTATTATGAAAAATAAAAAAATATTTTCCTAAAAGAACTCTTCTTTGCAAAGTAAAATAGGGTATTTCTCTCAAGAATTCCCTGATTATTTTATTATGGTATTTTAATCTATTTCAACTCCTTTGTTTAATCTTATACTTTATTGAGATTTATATCTTATGATTAACATCTACTATATTTTTTTAAATTTTTTATGATCATTTTGATTTTGGATGTGCTATCGTAATACCATTCACCATACTACTCATAAGGGTTAGTGATTATATTTATTGAATGAGGAAAGTTATTTACATTTCTTATATATATATTTTTTAGGTTTCATCCCATTCATATGAGGAATTAATTATACTTAGTAAGTGATTGGTGGGGCTTCTATATCCCTTTGATTCATTGGTATGTCTCATAAGACAAACCAGATATGGACTTGGACGAGTCCTTTCCCAATTATTTTCATATATGGATTTGGCTAAGGCCTTAACCATTTATTTTTAGATGTATTGGTTGAGGCCTTGATGGTATGTTTCAGATGTCTGGTATTATTAATTCCATCATTATGATATTATTAATAAATAATTTATGTGGTTATTATACTATTATAATATCCATAGTTAGGTTTCTTTCGCATGTGATTATTTGTGGAATTATTTAATTAGTTCTAAATCTTGCCATATTATGCTCAAGATTATGATTTAATAGTGTCTGTTTTTAGTCATTCACCATACCTTATTATTTATGATATATTCAACTATATTTGTTACCCTTACTGGGAATCTGATCTCACCCATTTCTTATGTTTTATTTTTTTACCCAGGATGTGAAGATGTATATTATCAATGACTTTCAGGGATAATCTAGGAGTTTATGGATGTTTCTAATGGAGTTTCGATATTTTATTCCCATTCAAGTTGTAATGTAAAACTTATGTATATATTTGGTTTTCCAAATATAATAAACTATTTGGTCATTTGGGATGCAATCTCTTTTTCATAGTACCGATGTAATAAATTAAGGCATCGGCTCTAGGCTACTGGGGTTGAGGTCATTACATCTGTAATGACTCATGGAACTACTTTCCAAAGGCAGGTGTTCATTATGTAACATGGACAACAATACATAAGAACTCAAATTAGTGTAGAGGATGGGATTTTGGGCTCATCACTCCCTTTTTTAGGGAAAATATTTCCTATTATAGGACTCTCTTATAGATTTAAGATATATTAATGAATACTTATTCATTCCCAAGTATGATGTCAATCACCCTGAATTAACTATTAATTATTAGCATGCATGGTTTTAGAATCATCTACACATATATAAGGTTATCCATCAATGTAGGTATAAATATGTATTTAAGGTTCTCAAACAATGGTATAATTTTATATAGGGATCACATATTTTATATTTTTTTCATTATGATGCTAGTTTTAAGCCATACGGTGATGCACTCTAGAGTTTATCAGCATCCTGGGAGAGGGTAGTTGTTTTGATGTTGGGATCCAACCCATAATATAGAATTACTAAATATCCTCATGAAAGGAATCATAACCCGCATAGTTTGGTGCCACATAACGGTACACGCCACCTTTTAAGGTGGTGTGATATGGACCAAATTGTGCAGTTTAATGTTATTTGGCAAGGAGGCCAAGATGGAAGGTGACTAGGCAAAGTCTGGTGTGGGAATTATGCCGAGGAAACCTGAGGGACCTATAATAGATTTTTTTCTCCCATGTGGGGTATGATCTTATAAGAAATATATACCAATAATGATGATAATGAAAGGGACCTGAAAAGAATATGTCACCTCAGGTCAGATGTGACCCTATAGGGAATGTTTATGAGAGAAAATTAGGGTGAATTTGGGTGGTGGGTTTAGACCTCGGGGAGTCTTCCTACATATCTTAGTTAATTGGGAATCAAATCCCATATAGTTTGGAATGTTTTGGGGATTACACTAGATAGGAGTCCCATAGGGTGCTTCTTCATTGGGAATATGGTCCTTTAAAGGTTGAGGCATAGTTTGGAGAATTCACTATATAGCATTCCCATATGATTAAGTATGGTTGGGTCTTACACTGAATAGGAGTCCCATATTTCTATAACCTTGAGGAAATTCTCGACTCAGGGTGTTTCGTCGGTTTTTATTTGGGATTACACTTAGAAGGATTTCCATTTAATTATGATTGGGGATTATACTAAATCAGAGTCCTGATTGAGGTTTAGGATCTTTTGGATGTCATGATCGCCACTAAGATCTAAGCTCATGTGATTCATGCTTAGTGTGAGAAACCAGATCAAGATAAATATCTGAAAACTGACTGATTTTATTTGTCCACAGATGGATGAGACTTGGACCCAAAGGGAGAGGGGGTATTTGAATGTGCCTATCTACCCTATTTTATTTTGGTAATTGGGATAGTCATATCTAACAATCTATCTAGCTATGTCCCAACATATGAATAGGAGAAAAAGTTTGGCCTCTTGATAGAAATTATAGAAGCTTACTCCAAGAGTGATGCACCTAGAAAATAGAGGAGGATATGGAATTAACCATTAAAGGGAAAGAAAATTTTTATACCCCCTATCCCCAAATGGAATGGGGAGGTCCACATGATCACCTCCTAGGTTAGGACAATCATTACCATGGGAATGTAGTCTTGAAAACATTATGAGCGACCCCCTTGTCAAAGAGGTTACCAATAGGACTCTGTTAACCATGGGTATGTAGACTCTAGAGGGCATGTTGATGTGTCCAATGATTTGATCATACAAATCAGGTGGATTTTGAAGAGTCCTTATCCTAATTCCATTGACATGGTTTATAGAGGAGACAAAATGGGTCCTGATGGTAAGATAGAGGGAAGTGATGAGAGCTTGAGAGTAAAACACCCTAGTATTCCCCATTTTATATATCGTGTTCTTATGCAGGGTGTGGTTCCCTCCATGTAGTATGTTGTTGTATGGGTGAGGGGTAAATCCACGTATCACATTGCTACATGAGCCTAGGTTTTGTCTGCATATCATTTTTCAACACAGGATCAAGTTTCTTACATGTACCATTTTTCTACATAGTCTTAATTTCCTCTTGCGTAGAGTATTTCTATATAGGGTAGGGTTTTGGACACATAGTGTTTTGTTACTCGGGGTGATGGACTATATAGGAATCATCAGCTTATGATTCATGAATTGATGTTCCCAAAGGGTTTTGGGTTTTAATATGGTCAGTTAATCTACTTGTCTCCCATAATTTTGTGTAGTGGGTTTACCTTCTTAGGATTTGTGGATCTCGTACCTTTATTCCAATTTTTATCTATGCTTCGGCTCTCGTTCGGGCTCTCTCCTCAAGATTTTTCTTTTATCATTACCCTATTGAGTTCTTTATAGAGGAATGGAGTAATTAGATACTTGTATATACATTCATCCATGGTGGTACATTGGTATTTCGTTTTTTGGATCCCAAAAATACCACCCACATCCGAAAATGACCTTTTCATTTGTGGGGGGTAGAAATCACCGCATGCGCCTGCAAATGGCTTTTCAATTGTGAGGAGCGGTCGTTCATGGGGGGTGGAAATAACCATCTATACTAAAAAATCATTTGGGTTAATTCATGGGAATTTTTTGTACCATCTCATCCCATGAACAATTTTGTTCATAGGATTCCATATAGAGTGGTGGAGAGCTATGCGGAGCGGCGATCTGCATAGCAATTTTTTAATCCACAGTACCAATTCCTCCTTCACAGACTCAAATTCATTGAACATTATTAACTCTTATTTGGAGTTATATTATCCTTTATATAAAATTATGAAATACTTTTCTCCTTATATGTAGAGTTTTTAAGACCCAACAAATGTCCCTCATCATAATGGGATCTGATCGGGATGAAGATAAGGTGGTTTAGATGAATGAATTGGTCCTATTTTGAACCAGTTTGTGGTATACATGTGGTCCCATAATATTTCCCATGAATATATATAGGGGGAAACTCTTTTTTCCTTTATCATATTTCTCTGCTTTTTATGATCTCAATGAACTTCTATCACTTATTGTCTCCCACATATCATTCCCCCTTCACAGATTAATTTCCCACATACTCGAAGTCTTCATCCGCAAGTTGTAATTCTTCTTACCTGTATAGTGATTTGTTCATATTCCTAGTTTCTTTGTGGATAGAGAACATTACACACCGAGAACAAAGTTTCGAATGTATTTAAGGTCACAAGGGAAGATCCCTTCATTAGTAGAAACACCTCTCAGAGTGGTAGTTCACAGGAATATTCTTGGTGGGGGGAAGTAGCATGTAGTTTTTTGAAATTTTCTATGAACTCATTTAATAAATCTCATATATTTTATTTTATATTATAACAGGGATGAAATGGATTTGGATTCCACTTCAATGATGAAATTAATAGAATAAATTCCATTACTGATAACATTAATAATGGCCTTCTTCGTCACATTATCCCACAGGAGGGTATCTTAGAGTTCCTATTTTCACCAAGTATTCTGAATTACTTTTAGTCCAACAGATTGTTGTTGTATAACTTTAGAATCAAAGTTGATGTTCCCATCCCATTGGTTGATCTGAATCTTTTGTGTTCTTGTCTTTATATGTCCTTAGATCGCATTCAAGTGAACATCTCTGATGTAGAGAATACTATCTCTGAATCAAATTAATATAAGGTCTCCATTTTGAATGTATCCCTATGGACTTAGAGAAATTTGAATAATGATGATATATCTTTGTATTCTTCCATTAAATATTAACCATCCATTCCTAATCTCTCATGAGAAAATATCGGTAGTGGATGGAGTTCCAAATGGGATTTTCGATGTGGAGGAAGATTTTCTAGCGAATAGGATTGGGCATTCTGGGTTTACCAAAATTGCCTAGAATTTCCAAAACATTTGGAGGTCGTCAACCTGTATTAGTTAATATGGATTTATTAGATTGAGTTTTATTCACCAATTGAGATCCTCTATAAATTAAATATTCATTGGTGTTTAATAACCAACAACTTTCATTTAAAACATGGAAAATTTTAGACCGTCTTGTGGGATATTTATCAATTAGGTGGTATTCCCATTATTAGAAACATGTATGATGAATTTCTTCCTGTAGCCAATTACTGGGGGGATAAAAAACATGTTTCACCCATATCAAGGGATTTGATGAACATGGCAGAGAAATATTGGGGTTATCCTCTTATCACTCATTCACTCATTCTGTTCAACAACTGGATAAACCTATTTTTGAATGTTAGTGGTCTGAGGCCTAAGATTTAGTATACTATGACACACCAAACGAAACAATCACAATAAAATTCAGGTTTATATTGGGCCACTCTTGAGGAATCCCAACAAACTTTCTCAGGTTATTGGATCTAGAAATACGTATCCCTATAATTTGGGTAGCGGTATTTTTCTCCATATTCCTAAGTGGATGGATTTTCCCATCTCTTGATGCCTATATTAGTGTCAGGGTTTTCACCATAATGATAGTTTTCATGATGGTGAATGGGTGACCCATCAACCTAGTTGTTCCCACTATTTCTTGTATTTGTAATTTTTTGAACCATATGCAAGAAGATATATCTTCACATAATATATGTGGGCCATTTTAGTACTTCAGTGGCTGGGTGGAGGAACACTTTCGAAGATACAAATATAAGTATATTGCAACAATCCCTCATTCCACCTTTCACCTTGTACTTCTCAATATTTATATCATTATCCAAAAAATCAATAGGCATCAATGGTTTTGTTGAGTTATTAAATGATTTTTCCCAATTTTATTCCAGCTCATATTCATCAACTTATGGAGTGGTGATAGATAATTTCATGGGTTCATTAGAAGAACTTTCCTATATAATCTCATTATGAGATAAGATTTTGAATGCTCGAGTGAATGGGTTAACCATTTTCAATCCTTATACCCCTTATAGGTTTTCATGAGAATTTTTATTCTTACAATAGGTCTCATAATTACCCCTTACCCATATTAAAAATGAATCATTCCCAGTCATCCTTTTTTAACTATTATTAATGATAATGCATGAGGATTATTTTCAGAAAATTCCCTTGCCTCCCATGAGAGATCCAACTAACTTATCATGGGGTTATTCCAACATGTATATGGAATAATATCCCGATGGTGTGTAGCGGTAGATAGTACGATGGGTGTATAAACCTTTGGACAATCTCGATTCTTTTCCTATCATGTCATACTTACCCACTTTTGAAAGGTAAATGTGTTCATCTCAATGTTATAGGCCTTCATAGGGAGATTTATCCTCAAGGTATCCTTTTGTAGAGAGTTTTATGGATCCCATACTTCTGACTACTACCATTGGTAACATTACTAAAGTTAGTCCTAGCATGACAAAATTAGACATCCCACCAATCAATACCAAACTGGTCAGCTTAACTCATAAGATCAAACAAGAGGTCGAAATGGAGGATCTTTCCTCCCCAATGTTGTGTGTGGAGGTGAGCCTATCCATAGAAAATATGATCTCATATTAAATACCTTTTTTCATTGGTAGACAAAACTCGGACCCCACTGTTATCATTGAACATTAGGCTACACAAAAATGGGAATGTATCTAATTATACACTATTATTATAGTGAATCCCTTGGGGAAATTTGATGATAATATGGATAGTGTTCTTCAAAATTTTCCTTGTATTGGGTGCAAGTGGGTTTGAATATCGAACTTGCATATCCTCATTCACCAATTTCTCATTACCCGAGAGGAGTTGGTTTCTTGTGAATGTGATATTATCTAGATTAATTCTTCTAATAATAATGTAGAAACCATAAAGGATGATACCACTGAGTTACATCACTCAACTATAGAGGAATCATGACTTGATCATGGGATCTTTGTATAGAATGCAGAACTTAGAGAATATGAGGTTCTCATAGCTATAATAAAGGCACATCTTTCATTATAAAACATGGGTCTTGAAGTAAAATAATATAATAAACATAATTTAAACTCCTATGTTAGGAAACTTCGTCCATTGTATGAAACCAATGTTAGGAAAAAAACCAATCTAGAGCGAGCCCAGGATGGATTTAGTCAAGTAGTATCAATTTTCTAAATAAAGTAGGTCAAGTTTCATTGTATCCATTTTAGTGTTTTTTTTCATTATGGCTAGGGAGAGACTCTAGGATGTGGATGATACTCTTTAATTTTTATGATAAGTTGAAATTTTGAGGTTCTCAATCATCTGTTTGTTTGATCCATCTTTACCTTATACTTTTAATAATAATACTGGAGTTGAATTATTTGGATTATAGATTATGTGGTGCTCTATTTTATTTTTAGATTTTTGGGGCTCAGCAAGTATAGTTTTGAATTTCTCTAGTGTTTCATGTAAAACCCTACAAAATTTGTTTATTTTCTATTACTAAACTAATTTTTTCCTAAGTCCATTTTGGTGTGGGATTATCGGGTATAACTTGACTTTTTATTAGTTCTCCCTTTGTAGGTTTTCAACCTAACATGTTTTGTGCCTTTTTCTTTTCTAATTGTCCGATTTTGTTTCCTACACCATGAAAATTTTAGGTTTGGTGATTTGGGACACAAAATTACCCAAGTTGACCTTTGTAGGTTTTCAACCTGGAGAGTATTGTGTCTATTTTTATGGGTAATTTAAATTATTTCCATCCAGACAAGTGTGACTAATGTTTTATGTCAAACAGAATTGACCATTAATTATGGGGAATGACCCTAAAAGGGATCACTAGCCGTGAATGTACAAATAATTTTCATACATGAATGGGGGATTTTTAGGCCCTAATTTTGTGTTTTCATAATATGAGGTGTGATATCGGACAAGTATGTGAGTAGTAACTATATACCTTTTCTAAAAGGTGCTTTCCATCATGATGCTTTTGAGGCATATGGATATAGGAGAGGCCTCTCTTGAGGATGAATTTTTCTTCGGTTGTTAGACCTTTTTTTGGGAAACTTATGAAAATCCAATTGGGGAATATTATGAATATCCAAACAAATCTTTCCTTGGGAAACTGACCCACTATTTTTGATTTCCCGGTAGTTTTTGAAAATTTAGATTTATTAAGACCACAAAGGGTGTTTTATCAATGGATTTATGTCTAAAAATGATAAGGGAATCTATATCAACACTTTCTACAAATGAGAAACCACTCTTACATGAATGTGTCTTGTGTAATAGAGGGTTGGATCATGGTGTAGTTTAATGTCATGAAACTAGGACATGGAATTTATAGTTTAACTTTCTACAGCAAGGGTATTTAAGGGATATAGTTTAAGGTCACTTAGCACTAATTGAGGGATAAAAAATATCCTTGTTAATGGTAACCTATCTAGGAATATCTCATCATCTTTAGGAATGAAGGGGAAATCTTATAAGTTTTAATATGGTGGTTTTTTAATCTTAGGAGTGATATGGGATGAAAATAATTGTAGGGGAATATGAAGATATAATATTCCTCTGTTAAGGATGAATTTTTATTTGGTTGATGGGCCCTTTTATGGGTGAATTATGTAGATCCAACTGGGGAATATTATTCATAGTAAAACAAAGGTGAATTTATGACATTAACCCTCCATTTCTAATGGCCAAGGAGGTTTATGGATATTCAGACTTCCCTAGACATAGTGTTCAGTTTGGGTAAGGAATGTTCATGAATATGAATGGATTATTTCATGTTGAAATTTTTCGATAATGGGTAAGAGTGTTTTCCTTATGCAGGTCTGACCCATATGTAGTAAAGAGGGATTTTTTGTTACGGTTGGGCTCGAGATATATTGTTCAGGCATCACTAAACATCTCATCAAAATTATAATCAATCAATACATAGTTCTAAGAATGTTTCTGCACACATCGATCTAACTCTTGTGTGGGGAAGGGGGTATTTTTATTTGAATACAGGCTCATGTGCTGGGTGAGATGTGTATTGGTCTCTCCTCTAAAATATCATGTATAAAAGAGTGGGGGGAAATTTTTTTTTGTTTTAGCTAGACCAGGATATAGGATATGGGTGTCACTATGTATCTCATCAACAAGAGAATCAAGCTATACATAGTTCTTGTGTTAAAGTTTCCTATGCAGGTCTAATCTATACACAAGAAAAGGGGGAACATTTTTATGCTATAGTTGGACCTATAATTAGAAATTTTGGCTTCGCTATATATCATGTGATGACAAGAATCAAGCCAGACATAGTTATATAATTTTAACATCAAGTAAAAGGGAAGTTAACCATGTATTTTAAAGTAGTGTGGTAAGGAAAAAGGTTACCCGATGTGAAGAAGAAAGGAACAAATCACCATAAATTCTACTTAATAATAAGTAGAATTTCCTTATGGGTGTAATATTTTGGTCATGATGCAAGGATTCTTAATCTATTTTCCCTAGGAATCCTATGTTTGATACACTAGGTAGGACTACATTTTAATGTCATATACTAAATAAATTTTTTGTACAGTTTAACATCATGTGACTAGGACAACATAGTGTCCCACATTTTTTGGAGATAAGACTAGGACCATATTTTATAGAATCAATTATTAATAACAGGATCATTTGGTTAGGATATTTCAACATGCCTTGAATGTGAGGGGGAAAGAAATGGTAAACCATGATTCTGGGGGTTCTCATATATGGAGCAATGATATGGGAAAAAATTACATTGGTCCTATAGAGATTGAAGAGGACTCTCCTAGGGATAAATTTTCCTTTGGTTGATAAGACTTTTTTGTGGAAAGATTATGTAGAATCAACTAGAGAATATTGTTCATAGTCAAACAAAGTTTTCCTTAAGAAACTGACCCTCTATCTTTGATGGATAGAGATATACTATGAAGATTCAAAATTTCCTGGGACACAGGGTATGATAAATAGAAGTAATGTGTCTGAGTATATAAGAATCATTTATATTACTATTTTACATGGAGTGTGAAGTTCCATAAATATATATGACTCATATGTAGGAGGGGATGTTTTTATTTCCCTGATAGATCCTTAAATAGGGGACCCAAATTTTATATCTCTTACATGGATCTTTGTTTGTATGAAGGAGGTGGAGACATTTTTTTGTTAACCCTGTGGCTAGGACTAGGACATGAGGTCTAGGTGTCACTATGTATCTCTTCAACATGAGAATCAAGACACACATAATTCTGTATGAATAATGTAATTTAATTTCTTACAGAAAGGAATTGAGTTCCCTATCACAAAAAGGACATACTACTATTGGACCCAAGATTAAAGAAATGGTTGTCACTACATATACTATGATATCAGGAATCAAGCTACTCATAGTTCATGAACTTAGATCAAGCATTAAGTTTAATTTAATGCATTAAAGATATAATTGGTGCTATTTAGGGTGTTGAAACTAGGACTATTGTATCTCTGATGTGAATTGATATTCCATAATCATGTTGGGAATCCCTTACTGAAACTCCTAATCCCATGTGATCTCTACTTAGTGTGATAAAAAAGGGGTGGAAAAGGTTTATTTCACAACATAAAGTATAGTGATATTTTGATTTTGTGGTGAATGAACTAGGATGTAAGATCCATGCATCACTACATATCTCATTAGAGTGAGAATAAAGCTATATATAGTTCTTGAATTTTCTTCCTCTATAGGTCTGACATGTATATAGGGAGGGGTAATTTTCCCTAGTGATATTGATTGTTATGGTTGGACTCTAGATTTTGAGATTTAGTTATCACTATATTTCCGAAAATAATAGGAATATATCCACACGTAGTTTTGAATAGGGACTCTCCACGCAAGTCTTATCTACACGTAGATAGGATCATCCCACTTGGAGAAGAATTCGATTTCAATAAGAATGTACTTGAACTACTTGGCTATAGTGGGAGTATATAGTCCCATGATATCCATTCCCTATATGGAAAATTGATAGGAGTATTTAGATGTGTGTAGAAACTCTGGGAATTGATGAATTAAGTTGGCATGCACCTAAAAAGAATGGAACTTTTTGGTAAACTTTGTGAAATGTTTCTTCATAGTGGGCCAGTGGTACCCAATCCTCTAGATTTGATGATAAATATTGAACCCTGACTGGTGAGAACTATAGGCTCCAGTGTACACTTATTTTATGATATTATAAGTCTCCTCTCTATAAATACACCTGATAATGACCTCATCGAGGCCCCGTTTATAAAGTAACTTCTGATGATTTGTTTCCTCATATAGAACAAAGTTAATTTCTCATCTTCATATTTTCAATTTCACAGCTTTGTCTAATATGAGTACTCTATTTTGAAGGTAGTCCACAATGGTAATCATCCAACCGGTCGTGGGACTATATAGTTTGGGGATGAGACTAAATTTATTGATATATTCGATATTCTCTCAAAAAAATGTGATATCATCCAGTATTATTCAATGTTGATGACTATTTCATCCCAGTCTGGATATGCTAGATCTATGGTTGTATTTTCCAGGGCATCTTCCTAGAAATTTTGTGAGTGTATTAAATGAGTTAATGTTGGATCTAGAAGTAATTACTCTATTAGTTTTTGTATTTAGTTTAGTATGGAGATTAGATCTTAATTTTTTATGGAATAATCACCATTGACCTTCTTGATGACTAATTTTGAATTGATTTTAATATTTAATTGATTTACTTGTAGCTAAAGTGACATGTCTAGCCTTATAATGAGAGCTTGATATTCTGCTGCATTGTTCATACACCCTTCCGAATGTCGGAAGGAGTAAGGTAGGACTTTATTTTCAATAAAAATGAGAATGACTCTCAACCCCACTTTTTTGAGCTTGGGGTCTTCCATCCTCTTCCTTATTAGGCATATGGATGCACCGTCAAAATACATCTCCCATATCAGGGGGATCTCATAAACATAGAATATATATTCATCTAGAAGTTCAGTATCTAATGATTTCATATCTATAAAGGTATTTTCTATAATTAATTCTACTAATTCCTGACCTTTGATCACTTTCTAAGGTATAAACTGGAAGTCAAATTTTTTCAGAATAACGGTCCACCTTGAAAAAATCTTAGTCAACATCAGATAGTTAAGAATGTATTAGAGTATGTTTCTATGAGAGACCAGACATACCTTATGATGATGTAGGTAGTACCTCATTTTCTATACTGCAAATATTAGTGTTAGACAGCTCTTCTTAGTATCTAAATAATGTGTCTCATCATCAATCGTGGTTTGGATGAGGTAATAAAGGTTATTTTCACATTTAATGAAATTCTTTTTCACAAGGAAAGAACTCAGTGACTACTATAAGGATGTCACATATAAAATGAGTGGTCATCCTTTGATGGTAGGTATCATCACTGGTAGAATTAAGAGGTATTTTTTGAGACTATTAAATTATTCCAAATAATCATCAGTCCACTTATCCTTTTTCAAAAACCTGTTGAAGGGTAGACATTTTCCTTAAAGATTTGATATAAATCACCAGATGTAGTCCAAGTGTTTTTTTATTCCTCATAACTCTTTAAGGTTTTTAGGGGGTGTCCTTATAAGGATATCCTTTGTATTATTAGGGTCTATTTTGAGTCCATTATAGAGTATGATGAAATTGATAAATTTCCTTAGGTAACACAAAAAGAAAATATTAAGGGGTTCATTTTCAGGAAATGTTGTCATTGTTTATTGAAGACAGTTTCAAGATCATCCAAGTGGTCAGAAAACTGTCAATATTTGACCAATAGACCATCAAGGTAGCATTCTAAAAACTTATCGATGAAGGATTTGAAGATTTTTTTCATGTAATGTTGGTACGTGGAGCTATAATTCTTCAATCCATAGAGAATTACCCAATATAAAAATACTCCTTGGGGGATCTAAAGGAAATGTAGTCTTCATATTTGTAGTTCATTCATATTTTATTGTACCCTGAATATCCATCCATGTAGGAAAGGGCATGATATTTGGTTGTTTAATTGATCAGTGGCTCTATGATCGGGACTGGGAAATCATCATTTGGGCAGTGCCGGTTGATATCTCTGAAATTGATGTATACTCTAATTTTATAGTTCTTCTTGACATGTAATTTATTAACTAGTTATTTCAAGTATTGGACCTCCCGAATGAAGTTTTATTTGATGATCCGGCCAAATTTGGCTTCCATTTTGTTAGTGTGTGCTGAATGTGTCCTTCTGGTTGTCTTCTTGAAGCCCCAGGGGACCTCTAGAAATCCTAGGTGGTGAGTGACCACCTTGGGATCAAGGATATACATTCCTATGTAGTTATAAGAAAAAAACCCAATTCTGATTCAAAAAGAATTTATATACCTCTTTTTCTTAAAAATTCATGGCTTCGCTAATTAAAGTTGATTGTGGGTCCTCTTTTGTACCCAGATTTTTTATCTGATTTCATCAATGGTGGTAGAGACACCCTCATCAAATGATTAAGGGTCATACCTAAGGTCCTCCTCTTCCTATTATTCCTCCTCTTCATCTTCTTCCTCTTATTCCATGGAGGGATAAAGTAGTGGAGTAAGATCTCTAGAGTTAGTAGAGGAGCCAATATCTCGAGATTCAAACGATTAAGAAACTTCCTCTAACCCAGCTAAAAGTGCGTGATTTCATTGAAACTCTATAGAGGATCGAGTGAGGGATGAAGAAGGAGTGTCTCCATACTTTTTGGGAGTTGATAAAACCTCTTCTTCCTCAGCTAGTTAGGCGGGTATTTCTTGGAGTTCTTGGGATGGAATGAGGGCATTTTCATCTGAGATTTCACTATTATCTGAGGAGTCTGAAAAATTTACAACATTTTTTCACTCAGTGGTTATGACTAATATCATGAATATTGTTGAATATGCACATGAATTTGGGATAATGGAATCAACCTTATTAATGGGTAACATGTACTCCTTTTAGATATATTTTAATGGGTTGGTTGGGATCATTTCTAGACTGTTCAGGGGTAACCCATGCAACACCATCAACTAGGGGTTGTTTCCCTTCCATATGATAGAATACCACATTAATATAATGTGACTCATAGGAGTCAAATGAGGCCTTATTGGCATGAAACAACCAGATTTTTTCATTAATATAGAATTTGATTAATTGAAGGTAGAATAAGGGGATTTCCACATGTTGATGCAACCAAGGCCTTCCTAGCAAGACATTGAAGGTCGTATCCTACTGAACAACCTAAAATTAGGATTTAGATATGAGGTATCCAAATTGATCCTTGATCTTGATTTAGACCAGTGTATTTTGTTCACTTTTTTTATAACCATGTAGTGTTAGAGTAGACAGTGTTAGGTTATCCTCATTATAGCCTATCCAGTGAAGTGTTTATACTGTAATGATATTAACTTCAGATCCATTATCAATGAAAATCCTTTGGATTTCGACACCATTTATCCTACTGGACACGTACAGGGGTCTAATGTGTCCCTATATAATGGAATTTTTATCTTGATCTGTAAAGGAGATAATTACATGGAATTATATAGGATTATTCTAGGTTTTATAGTCTTTAGTGGAGGAAACTATGAATTTTAACTCTTTTTGGTTTAATAAGGTCTCTACTAGTGCTTCCTCGAGGTATTTTGACAAGATTAAGGCATCTAAGATTGATAGTTTGGATGGTACTAGGGATAACTATTTTAAGATATAATATTTTTTGTCTAAAGGTCTATGATTCCTAGTATATAGATGCACTTTCATGGGTGCTTTATGAGCTGGAGTACTTGATGTAGATAGATCGGTCCACAAAACTGGAACCGGGGGTGGTCATGTCCTTTCTAGGTTAATCTAAGTAGGTTTTCCTACACATTGAGGGTGATCAGACACCTTCACCCCTACAATTGATATTATAGATTAATCAAGTCTTGGTGGACTTTTTCATATGTGGAGTGATTTTAATATTCTTTTTGGACTTTCTGTAGGGATCTTCTATGAGTTTTTGTAGCATTGACGATTCGAGGAGTGGCACGGCTAGAATTAAGGTTTCTGTCGCGACTACATCATCCCATGTACCCTCATATCCTACAGTATCTTCCTCTGATCCCCAATATGGTTTGAGGAACTCAAGTTCATATTCATACACATCTTTGGATAAGGGATCTATTAAATTAATTACATTAATGGGACCAAATATTAATTCTTCATCTGATGAGTATTTTTCTTGGCTGGCCATTTCTGGTGGTACTGTTTGGAGGTGTGGTTCCCATTATTTAAAATTCAAAGGTATAAAGTCTGAGAGGGTCAGAACCAACTTTTTCCTTGATACAGTTTCATCTTCCTGCATATTTTTCCTACCTTTTCAACCAAGATTATTTTTGAAAGGATGGATTTTGTAGGTTTGTGGTGTCAATGTCATTGGTTGTATTTTAACGGAATAACCTAGGGGAATAGCTGGATGTTTCAACTATTCTTGGAGAATAACATGAGTTTTTTTATTGTATTTTGATTCTTATAACCATAAAACTTCTTTTAACTTATTGTAACAACTTTTTTCCACTCGTCTCCTTCTTTAAGGGAAGTAGTGGAAACATACGCTACTTGAAATGGTGGATTTCCCAACTTCACTTTCCCAAAGTCCACCAATTTTTTTAGGATATCTTTAAATATGAATCATTCCTAAATGGTGTTAACTAGTGGCCTTTAAAAATGGAAATAATATATATATTCATTGAGACCTACCTGATCATACCATTTGGGCTCTAGAAGATGAAGAAAGTTATTGCACATAGCGGCTATAAAGTAGCTGCAAATTTGATCATCTCAAAATGAGTAAAAATTTTTCCTTCACCCCTCCAATTTATTTCACCTGGGTCCACTCCACTCCTCTTGAAGATTTGGGGGGGTTTACACCTAGGGGGTTCGTTGCAATATGGTGCGAGTTTTAGAGTTGGGGTTCGTGTGGAGGATGTCTTATGTGTGAAGTATGATGCCACTACCTTTCCTTCTCTTTTCTTTAGGACTGTTGGATTTATCTAGGACTTGATCTTAGTTCTCTATATGAAATCTTACATTATTTGGTAAATCGTGGTGAAATATTGAAGACTACTTGTGTATTTCATAGGGACAAGTAGCATTCACAGCTCATCGTAGAGGTTATCTATGTAGAGACTATAACAACCCTGCTTTTTATTACAACTTAAGCGTACTTTATTACATAAAACTTCACTTGATACAACAAAGAAGATCGAGAGGTTTAGTGTCTTTGGGGATTAGGATCATTACATAAAAACTTTAAACTTGAAATACAACATCTTTATTAAAAACTTCATTTACATGACCACTACACTCCTTCGTACTTAGCATTGCATGGGATAACCTGAGGACATGAATAAAAAAAGGGTGAGCTATAAAGCTCAGTAAGGGAGTACACAATGAATAAAATGAGGAGTACAATACATGTTAGGCAATAGGAACATCAATAGAGAATTAGAGTAGCATGAACATAAAGGCATGATAAATCATGATAACCATAACATGGAAATGTGGCAACAACACTTAACATTGAATTAGCATGAGCCAAGGCTCATTGCACATGGAGCATGAGTAAACCCTCATTGCACTTGAAGCACGAGTAAACCCTCATTTCACTTGAATTAGAATGAGTAAACACTCATTTCACATGACGTATCATGATATTATACTTTACCCAATGCATTGGAGCACTATAAAGGGCGCACCCTTCTTAAACATTTCATTTCATGCATAAGTGTGCCACATGGATCATAAAACATGGATTCATAAAACATAATCATTTATTCCGTGATAAAGGAATGTGGAATTAATACATGAAACATTATAATCAATAAGTAAATGTGCATAAAGTTGAATACCCTTGATGGAGAAATGGGCATGGTATTCACTACACAATGATATTGGCTTAGAAAACCGATGTGATTTCGGCAGCGTAACGGCGTGACATAAGAATTCATAAAAAAAGGTTGATGAGAGAGAAAGGGGTTCCTCATAATATTTACATGTAATGGACAGTAAGGAGGTCATATAGATACATGTCCCAACAATTGAAAAGGAATTTAGATTCATGATACAAAAGTATTGCTTGAATATATAAGAGGAGAAAAAGGTTTCTTTCGGAATTTCGGCATAGTAACGGGTGTACATGGGAGGCTTTTAATGAGAGATAAAGGGGTATACCATCATTCAAACAATAAGAGGGAAGTATGGGAGAGGTTCGAAACCATACCCCAACATTCATAATTGAAATTAAAAGGGCAATACAACTTAAAGAAAATTGAAAAAAATGAGAAAGGAAGAAAAAAATCCTTACTTGGAAGTGTGCTTCCAAAGGCTAGAGAGAGGCTTGTGAGAGGATTCTTGGGAGCTTGGGGCACCTTTAGAGGATTCTAGAGAGATTAGGGCAGAAGTTGGACGAACTTCAAGGGCTTTGAGTGAGGAGGAAGTGGGAGCTTGGGTGGGTTTATATAGGAAAGGTGAGAGAATTCTTTATTATTTAGGTTTGGGACCCCTTATATTAAAATAATCCAAACCACAAACCATCCCATGGTATTTGCCCATGGTTTTTGGAAAAGGAAAGAGGAAAACAATATTTTACAAGGCCAAGGTCCGAAATTATTAAAAAAATTAGGGTTGCTTATGTGGAGGTGAGTCACACTCCCATGGAAATTAATTTAAAAAGGCAAAGTGTTGAATAAGTCTTGAGGGCTCCATTAATGCTTTGAAAAGTAAGTCAAACAAACCCAAAACCTCATTATTTTAATGATAAACACATATTGGCCGAACATAAGGATTATGGTATTTTATTACATCATCATTGGGTCATTATGATGTCATAAAACACATTATATATTTAAATGGTATTTAATTTTTACCCAAAATTTTGACTGTCTCAGAAAATTATAAAAATTTCACCGTTGGATAATTTCGACGTTCTGATTCCAAAAATAATATTTATTTTATCTAAATAATTTTCTAAATATGTGAATTTTTACTTTTAAAATAAAAACCGACATTTATCAAAAATTCACGGGTTTTGACAGAAATGGCTTTCAAACCTTAATAAAAATTTTAATTGCATTCATAAAATTATAAGATCATTATATTTAATAAAAATTAATTTAATATTAATAATAATATTTTATTAAAATATTATTTAATTCAAAAAAATCCTTTAATTTAATAAAATATAATTCTTAATTAAATAATAACTAAAAACACCATTTGTAATTTAAAAACTAATTATAATGTATCAAAAATGACTTGAAATTATATTCATTATTATATACAAAAATAATGCACATGAACATAGAACTACTTATTTGTTACATAACCCCTTAAAATAGTCGCATAAGACCTAAGGGTAAGGTGTGCGATGGTGACAGACTCTTGGGGCGGCTCGGACAACATCGCTCGAGTGGTAATTTCAATCAACTTCCACTTTTCCCGTAGATGATCACGTTCGAGCTTAACTTGATGAAGCTCAGCTTGGGCTTGGTCAAGGGAAAAGCCCAAAGACGCCACCTATTTTCTGAGCTCTGACAAATGGGCTTCGTAAGGGGCAATTCTACTGGATGAGGCCATCGCTTCCTTTGTCTGAGTAGAAATGGGTTCGTTAAAGCCTTATATTTATACTACTCAGATGATCACTGTTCAACAGCTATAAAAGTAACGGTCACAAATCTTAACGTAAAACTAAAGAAGTTGACATCTTATAAAAACATTTTTCATAATGAAACATTTAACTGGATCAAGAGTGATTTTCCATTAATGAAACTTTGGGTCGTTACAACATTCCCCCCTTAAGAAATTCCGCCCTCGAAATTTTCCTTTTCCCACACTAAAACAAATGTGGGTAACTCAGCTTCATCATATCCTCCGACTCCCATGTTGCTTTTTCAAACTTGTGGTTTCTCCACAACACCTTGAAGAGGGGCATTGTCTTATTTCGTAGAACTTTTTCTCTACGATCTAAGATCTTCACTGGTTGCTCCTCATAAGAAAGATCATATTCCAATTGTACCACCTCGGAAGAGAGTACATGTGAAGGGTCTGGTATGTACTTCCTTAAGAGGGATACATGAAATACATCATGCACCTTGGCCATAGTAGGTGGAAGTGCTAGTCGATAGGCCACAGCCCCAACACGATCAAGAATCTAGAAGGGGCCGATGTAACTTGGACTTAACTTCCCTTTCTTTCCAAACCTCATGACCTTCTTCCACGGAGATATGCGTAAAAACACCATGTCTCCAACTTTAAACTCAAGGTCTCATCGACGATTATCTGCATAACTCTTCTGTCGACTTTGGGCTGCCTTGATATGCTGCTGAATGGTTTTCACCTTCTCCACCATTTCTTCGACCATTTCTGGTCCAAGCAGCTTACGTTCACCGATCTCATCCCAACATGCTGGTGTTCTACACCTTTTCCCATACAGGGCTTTATATGGTGCCATTTGGATGCTCGAGTGGAAACTATTATTATAAGAGAACTCAACCAGAGGAAGATGTTGATCCCATCCTCCTTTAAAGTCCATTGAGAACGCTCTCAACATATCCTCAAGTGTTTGGATAGTCCGCTCGGATTGGCCATCAGTTTGAGGATGATAGGCCGTACTGAAGTTCAGTTCAGTATTCAGAGCATGTTGAAGACTCTTCCAAAACTTAGAGGTAAATCTTGGATCTCGGTCAGAAACAATAGATAGTGGTAGTCCATGAAACCATACCACTTCCCTGATATATATCCGTGCCAGTCGATCCAAAGAGAAATCCTCTCGAATAGCAATGAAGTGGGCAGTCTTTGTAAGATGATCCACAACAACCCAGATTGCATTGTTGCCTTTGGATGTCCTTGAAAGTCCGGTGACAAAGTCCATGGTGATGTTCTCCCATTTCCATTCTGGTATGGGAAATGGTTGCATCATCCCCTTAGACTTCTGCCTCTTTGCCTTCACTTTCTGACACACCAGGCACTTTGATGTATATTCAGCGATCTCCTTATTCATATTATCCCACCAAAAGTTTTCTCAGAGATCTCGATACATCTTTGTGCTCCCTGGGTGAATAGAGAAATTTGAACTATGTGCATCATCCAAAAGTTCCTTCTTTAGCTCTGAACTTGATGGAACACATAGTCTTTTCCCAAACCGCACAATTCCTTCTTCATTAACATTAAACTCTGAGGATTTTCCCTTTTTGATAGCTTCCACTTTTTCTTGGATTCCTGCATCATCCTTTTGAGCATCCTTTAACCTTTCCAAAAGAGATGGTTGAGAAATCATTTGTGAAAGGATTGATGATGTTCCCTTCTTTATGATTCCCACGTCCATCTTCATCAAGTCTAAGAAGATTGGATCCTTCTCAATTCTCATCATTGATAGAATCGCTGGATCCTTTCTACTTAGGGCATCTGCCACCTTGTTCGCCTTCCCAGGGTGGTAATGTATTGAATAGTCATAATCCTTGATGAGATCTATTTATCTTCTCTGGCGCATATTAAGCTCTTTTTGTGTGAATATATATTTAAGACTCTTGTGGTCAGTATATATCTCACATTTCTCTCCATAGAGATAATGCCGCCAGATTTTCAAGGCAAAGATCACTTCCGCCAACTCCAGATCATGCGTTGGATAGTTTCGCTCATGGATTTTCAACTGCCTTGAGGTATAGGATATCACTTTATCATTCTGCATCAGCACACATCCTAAGCCCTTCTTTGAAGCATCACTAAATACCACAAAAAGCTCCCCACTTGTGGGTAAAGTGAGAACGGGTGAAGTGATAAGCCTCCTTTTCAACTCCTTGAATCTTTCTTCACATTCATCACTCCAAGAAAATTTTACTCCCTTTCGAGTTAGCTTGGTAAGTGGGTTGGACAATCGTGAGAAATTTCTCACAAATCGTCGATAATATCCAGCTAACCCCAAGAAGCTACGGATATCCGTTACTGATGTCGGCCTCGGCCATCCCTCAATTGCATCTGTTTTGGAGGGGTCCACAGATATCCCATTACTTGTGATGATATGGCCCAAGAATGAGACTTCCTTCAACCAAAACTCACACTTGCTGTACTTTTCATAGAGCTTCTCCTTGCGCAAAGTCTCTAGTACAGTTTTTAAATGCTCCTCATGGTCCTCCTTGGTTTTGGAGTATATTAGAATATCATCTATAAAGACTACCAAAAATTTGTCAAGGTAATCTCTAAATAATATATTCATCAAGTCCATGAATATTTCTGGAGCATTGGTGAGTCCAAAAGGCATTACTATGAATTCATAGTGCCCATACCTTGTACAAAAAGCAGTCTTGGGGATATCTTCTTTCTTCAACCTTACTTGATAATATCCCGACCGCAAGTCCACCTTCCGCTTCTTGTCCCCATGATACACTTGTGATTCTCCGATCTCCATTTAAACCATGAGGGCACATCGGACAATTTCCTCATAGATGTCGAAGTCACGAATCGCTAATGCTTTCCGCAAGCTAGGCTTCAGCCCTCCAAAGAAGCGGTCAACCTTGCATTCGGGGGTAACGACAAAACCGGAAGCGTATCGTGCAAGCCTTGTGAAGTTTTCCTCATACGCTCCCAAAGATTCTTCATCTTTCTGCTTTAGGTAAAGGAAGTCCCTTTCCATCTTAAGATGGAGGGTGCATGGAAAATATTTATCGAAAAACATCTTCCGAAATTCCTTCCATTCCAAAGCCTCGATCTCCTCCTCAAGCTTCATATTTTTTATCAACGTCCACCATTGATCAGCTTCACCCTCCATATGATAAGCCACTAGGAGAACCTTATCTTGTTCAGAACATTGAAGGATAGAGAAGATTTTTTCAATGGAGTTGATCCATTGCTCAGCGATCGTGGGATCAGATGATCCACTAAAAGTATGAGGCCTTTGTCTCATGAATCTCTCGATAGCGACTTGTTCTTTCTTATGGGGGTTGAACGTTCCTCTGGACCCATGTTTCTATTCAAAACTTGAGTTATCTGAGAGAGAAGCGTGACAAAGTTCGCGATTCTCGCTCCCATTGGATTGGGCATCTCATTAGTACAATCATCACACTGATCTTCACAACGGTTGTTAGCCCGAGTTCTCCTATTACCGGCCATTGGATGGAATAAAAGGAAATTTAGGGTTAACACATAAAGGTTAATCCAAAGACAAAAGTTGATGACTTATAAATAAACTTTAATCTCTTTAACTCATGAGTCTATAGGATTCAATCCAGGCTTTTCATGATCTTCCTTCTAACATATATTCTTAGAGGAATTTTTCCCTTAATAAGGGTTCATACTAAGATTGTGAATTTATCAAAACATATCCCCCGGGAGTGTCGTAACCAAGAGTGCATCAAGGCTCGTTTTCGTGCACCAGTTCTCGTTCGAGTCTAGCTCAAAGCGGTGTTTTCGGGTTTTACCCCTAGGATACATCTGTGTCAGAGCCGCCTCTACCTGCTCGTATCCAGACAGGGATGTATTTGTTTGATAAACCACTTACTTAGTATTTACCAAAACTTAGGCATGTTTTTATTATTCTTAGTCTTGTATCTAAGGCTTTACTAGGGTTTCCTAATCCCAAAAATAACTAAACCTATCCTCTGATACCAACTATGACAACCCTTCTTTTTATTACAACTTAAGCATGCTTTATTACATAAAACTTCACTTAATACAACAAAGAAGATCGAGAGGTTTAGTGTATTTGGGGCTTAGGATCATTACATAAAAACTTTAAACTTGAAATAAAACATCTTTATTGAAAACTTCCTTTACATGACCACTACACTCCTTCGTACTTAGCATTGCATGGGATAACTTGAGGACATGCATAAAAAAAGGGTGAGCTATAAAGCCCAGTAAGGGAGTACACAATGAATAACATGAGGAGTACAATACATGTTAGGCAATAGGAACATAAATAGAGCATTAGAGTAGCATGAACATAAAGGCATGATAAATCATGATAACCATAACATGGAAATGTGGCAACAACACTTAACATTGAATTAGCATGAGCCAAGGCTCATTGCACATGGAGCATGAGTAAACCCTCATTGCACTTGAAGCACGAGTAAACCCTCGTTGCACTTGAATTAGCATGAGTAAACACTCATTGCACATGACGTATCATGATACTATACTTTACCCAATGCATTAGAGCGCTATAAAGGGCGCACCCTTCTTAAACATTTCATTTCATGCATAAGTGTGCCACATGGATCATAAAACATGGATTCATAAAACATAATCATTTATTCCATGATAAAGGAATGTGGAATTCATACATGAAACATTATAATCAATAAGTAAATGTTCATAAAGGTGAATACCCTTGACGGAGAAATGGGCATGGTATTCACTACACAATGATATTGGCTTAGAAAATCGGTGTGATTTCGGCAGCGTAACGGCGTGACATAAGAATTCATAAAAAAGGTTGATGAGAGAGAAAGGGGTTCCTCATCATATTTACATGTAATGGACATTAATTAGTTCATATAGATACATGTCCCAACAATGGAAAAGTAATTTAGATTCATGATGCAAAAGTATTGCTTGAATATAAAAGAGGAGAAAAAGGTTTCTTTCGGAATTTCGGCATAGTAACAAGTGTACATGGAGGCTTTTAATGAGAGAGAAATGGGTCTCCCATCATTCAAACAATAAGAGGGAAGTATGGGAGAGGTGAAAAACCATACCCCAACATTCATAATTTAAATTAAAAGGGCAATACAACTTAAAGAAAATTGAAAAAAATGAGAAAGGAAGAAAAAAACCCTTACTTGGAAGTGTGCTTCCAAAGGCTAGAGAGAGGCTTGTGAGAGGCTTCTTGGGAGCTTGGGGCATCTTGAGAGGATTATAGAGAGAGTAGGTCAGAGGTTGGACCAACTTCAAGGGCTGTGAGTGAGGAGGAAGTGGGAGCTTGGGTGGGTTTATATAGGAAAGGTGATAGAATTCTTTATTATTTAGGTTTGGGACCCCTTATATTAAAATAATCCAAACCACAAACCATCCCATGGTATTTGCCTATGGTTTCTGGAAAAGGAAGGAGGAAAACAATATTTTACAAGGTCAAGGTCGGAACTTATTAAAAAAATTAGGGTTGCTTATGTGGAGTTGAGTCACACTCCCATGGAAATTAATTTAAAAAGGAAAAGTGTTGAATAAGTCTTGAGGGATCCATTAATGCTTTTAAAAGTAACTCAAACAAACCCAAAACCTCATTATTTTAATGATAAAACACATATTGGCCGAACATAAGGATTATGGTATTTTATTACATCACCATTGGGTCATTATGATGTCATAAAACACATTATATATTTAAATGGTATTTAATTTTTACCAAAAATTTTGACTGTCTCAAAAAATTATAAAAATTTCACCGTTGGATAATTTCGACGTTCTAATTCCAAAAATAATATTTATTTTATATAAATAATTTTCTAAATATGTGAATTTTCACTTTTAAAATAAAAACCGACATTTATCAAAAAATCACGGGTTTTGACAGAAATGGCTTTCAAACCTTAATAAAAAATTTAATTGCATTCATAAAATTATAAGATCATTATATTTAATAAAAATTAATTTAATATTAATAATAATATTTTATTAAAATATTATTTAATTCAAAAAAATCCTTTAATTTAATAAAATATAATTCTTAATTAAATAATAACTAAAAACACCATTTGTACTTTAAAAACTAATTATAATGTATCAAAAATGACTAGAAATTATATTCATTATTATATACAAAAATAATGCACATGAACATAGCACTACTTATTTGTTACATAACCCCTTAAAATAGCCGCATAAGACCTAAGGGTAAGGTGTGCGATGGTGACAGACTCTTGGGGCGGCTCGGACAACATCGCTTGAGTGGTAATTTCAATCAACTTCCACTTTTCCCGTAGATGATCACGTTCGAGCTTGACTTGATGAAGCTCAGCTTGGGCTTGGTCAAGGGCAAAGCCCAAAGATGCCACATCTTTTCCGAGCTCTGACAAATGGGCTTCGTAAGGGGAAATTCTACTGGATGAGGCCATCGCTTCCTTTGTCTGAGTAGAAATGGGTTCGTTAAAGCCTTATATTTATACTACTCAGATGATCACTGTTCAACAGCTATAAAAGTAACGGTCACAAATCTTAACGTAAAACTAAAGAAGTTGACATCTTATAAAAACATTTTTCATAATGAAACATTTAACTGTATCAAGAGGGATTTTCCATTAATGAAACTTTGGGTCGTTACAGAGACAGAGCATATATTCTTGTGGAACCAGTAGGTTTAGGAAGTAGGTTAGTCCTTTACATGGATAAATTAAATCCAAGACTCTCTCCTTCACTCGCTTATTTTAATTTTAGAGGTTACATATTTTCATCATTTGTAGTGTTGAGCCTAACTAAAATAGGAACTACTAATAGAGGTATTCCCATCCTATGATTTACTAAGATAGAAAAATTGTGTACCATAAAAATGTCAGACCTTGAAAGGTTAAAATTAAGAATATGAGTTTTACTACTTCTTTTTTTGAGTGAATTCCCATCATGGGATCAAAAGGGGTTGAAAATTGTGTCATATGTTATTTCGAGTCTCGTGATCCATTGAATATCCGAAAATTAGGGCTCCCTGAATGGGGAGGGGTGGTTTTTTGGTCACCCAATCAAGGTAAGGTTTCCATTCTGACTATACGAGTTCTCATCATTCCTCCACAGATTATAATCAATCTTCTAATGAATAAATGGTATCAATAATACCTTGATGAATTATTGGTTTAATAGGAACTTGGATAGGTTAAGTAATAAGTGGGACTTGACATGCCATTTCTACCATTATTTTTGGTTTATATCCAGTTGAGAAAATATTTTGAGGGTTTTCCTAAATACATTCTAGTTGTTTCCCTAATGTAGTAAAATATTGATATCTGTCCATAATTAGGTCTAGGTAAATTGATGGTCCAGGTTCCAAGTTGTGTAGATGTATTGGCCTTAATATAATCACTGTGAAGAACCTTTTTTGTTTAGGTACACATGTTTGAAGTTTACTTTTAGGCTCTTCTCATGGATCATATTCAATAGGAATGTTAACTTGGAGAAATTCTATATTGAGTCTTCTCAAATCTTTCATTTCTTACCCCCTACTGAGTGAATCTTTCCTTAATCATGAGGAACTCAACCTCTTCTAGATGTAGGTCATATGTGACCTTGCCTTTACCCACTTCTTTTTTGGATGTTTCTTTAGGAGGAATTAATATATGTTTTGAGGGAGAACCCAAATTCAGGGTGATCCTCTAGTTCAGGGTATGCACACCTCCTTAATGTGTTTTAGTGTGGAATATATTTCTGATATAACCATCCCCTCCTTATTCCTCTATGTTGGAATCATTTTTAGTGTTTTTTTCAGGATTGATGTCTATTATTTTCATTGATGCGTAATGAAATTTAGGCTTCGTATTGGCTATCAGATGATAGGAGGATTTTTTATGCCCTTTATTGGACCTCTCCCTTCCTTTATGGGATCCTCTTCAAGCTTCTTCGTGAAGAGTGACTCGGTGGTAACCTCCATATAACTTGGTCATACGCTTCCCTTATAAGGGAAATGGTTCAAAAAATAGGATGAAATGGGATACCTTACTTATTTTTTTCCTCCCTAAATGGGAAAATGCTGATTTTCGTTAAAGGGGAGGTTGAGGTAAAAATACCCCCAACCCTCTAGGCTAGGGTTGCACCCATTCTTTTTTTGTTGTGTCTTGGGATAAATTTGTTAGGCTTACAAGGTAATTTTGTGTTAAAAATTCCACCAACTCTATAGGGAGAGTCTGGACCCATACTATAGTAGATTCTTCTATTATCTCCACTCTCTTTGTCTCATGTATCCTTATTCGATCATGATATGGGTGTAATTTCGGATCTACACGCATGTTACTTACTTCATAGGACATTAGTAGTGTCTAATTATTGTCTTCACTTAAGATATAATCCAAATTAATGTTATCAGTTTCTTGGCTCAAGAGTTTTTTATGGTATTCTATCATTGCGCCTAACACTTTTGAGACTTATTCAGGGGTGATTCCTATGGAGTGCGCCATCTTTCCTGAGATGTGGTTTTTATTAAATGTGGCCTTAGTGTAATGACATTACAGGATTTCATTTATAATGGTTTCTCCTGGATAGGACGTGAGTGGAAATAAAATAGTTTCATGTTCCCCCTATCCTCATATATGAACATCGGGTTGGGCATCGATAAGTAGATGACGTAACTCATGCAATGCATTGAGGTATGTCAATTAAAGATATTTCCACCACTTTTATAACTGAAGTCACCACACATATAGAAGGGATTCCAAGTCAATTTAGTGATGAATCTCTCCCAATACTTTGACATCATCTATATACCTGTTGTATGGAAACAAATTTTCTTTCAGGTGGTAGAGAGTTGTCTAGATATTCATATAGATGTTTTGTATTCACCATTAAAACAATAACTCTGGAATGTCAAATTGAGAAGTAGATGATGGACAAAACATGATGGGTATATCATACCTAGACAATTTCCTTCTCACAAGTAATGTATCATCTTTTTATTATTCCATAGATTCCTCCACTTGATCAGCCTAACCTGACCGCTTCTTGTCTATTTTTTCACAAGCAGTGGGGCTAGTGGCGGTGTCGTTGAAATAGAAATAGTCTGGATGTGGTTCAAAGGAAAATCATTTCCCTAGTCCATATTCTGGTGGATAAAGGATGTCACTTTTCATTGATAGGTTATCAATAATGACTATCCCCATCTTTCTAAGTGCCTCAGAATATGAGGGCTTTATCATATTTGACTTTTCAAGGGGAGGGACTTCTTGTCGAAATAAAATATCACTGCATGGAGGACCTTTGTAGTGAATACTATCATGGGGAGGACTACCATCATAGTTTGATGTCCGACTATAGGGGTAATTTTTATAGTGTATACCCTGGGGAGGACCTTTAGGATGGACCGCAGTAATGGGAGGACCTTCTTTCTGAAATGAAATGTTATGGAAGTGAGGACCTTCGCAGCAAATGATATCATGTAGAGGACTACAATCATCTCTTGATGTTTGACTATAGGGATAATTTCTATAGAATATACCCTAGATAGGACCTTCAGAGTGGATGAATGTAATGGTCCATGTCCCCCCAGTCCATTACATTTTCGATTTTTTTTTTGTTAGAAAGGTTAGGAGGAGGTTCCAAGAGTTTTCACAGAATCTGGGGGTGTAGAAAAGCTGTTATGATAGTTACATGTCGTGTAACTATATTACACAATGTGAAAGTTGGTTTCATGAATTCTCCAAGGATGGTACATGGTGTGAAATGTGTCGGGGTCTTAAAAATAAAATAAATAGAAAATTGATGGGTTTTTCAGCGGAAGTCGACCGCGGGGAATTACACGGCATGAAAGGGTAATACATGTCATGTAATACCCCACTGATGTAACTCTTAAGTGTTTATCTAGCTGCTTTAGTTGTCAAACCCTTTGGATGCAGTGACCCTTCCTTGACCCCAGAAAATCCAGTGACCCCTCTTTAGTCTGTTGATGATTCCTATTCCAAGGATTGATTCCTAGGTTCCCTCCTTTGATCCATAGTGATCTATCTTCTATATAAGGTGTGTTCATCCTTTTTTCTTGAGGTTTCTTCTGGTTTGGTCTCTTTCCCATTTTGTTTCTTCTTACCATGTGGTGGAGTATGATCTTCCATGGTTTTAAATGGAATTCTATTCAGTTTTTGTTAGTGTGGTGGTGTCCTGGAATCCTTGGATGGATGAATATCTTGCAGGAGAGGTGATCTAAGATCCGTTGTGTGGTTCGTTCTTGTGCGAGGATCATTGACACCCTTTCAAGATAGGATTTACTTTTTTTCTCTTCATTTTTGTATCATGTGGGAGGGTTCTTCTTTTTTACACCTATAGATCATGGTTTTTCTAGGATAATCAAATATAATAATCGGTTAAATGAAATTTAAAGGGGAATGGGGATTCGATTTGTATGCCTTTTCAATTTTGATATTAAGATTGTGATATTGTGAATTATATGGGCTTGATACCCCACTGAAAATCATGGTCTTTGGGGGACCTAGTTTGTGCACTAAATGGGTTTCATGTTGTTTGGTTCATGTTGAACACTTACATATAGATATTGGTTAAACACGTAAATCCATCTAATGAATGGATTCCCCCGAATTTGGTTTGTGTGATAATTCCCATAAATAATGAAGTGGAATTGGTTAAGTGTCCCATTTTCTAAATATAAAAATGTTTTACATCATGGTCTGTGATGTGATGTGTGGAATGGTTGTGGATGCGTGCATGGGACTAAGGTAATGTGAAGTTTCTATATTGTGATGTGTGGTTTTTCTCTAGTTTGTGATGTGGTATGCCTTTGATCATTTTTGTGCACTGTGGCTTGGCCTGGGTAGTATTATGGATGAACTTATAGATGATACATCAACCTGGATATATATAGAACCTCGGGTTGATAGATTCATTGATTTTGGAATGGATGAGAAATGTTGTTCAGCATGGTTGCGGTACTGGTTGTGCAGTAATGTGTTATCGGTTGGGGTTGTGATTTGGGGGTTGGTTTTATTGGTACGTGGCATTAGCGGGATAAGTTTTAATAAGGTCAGTAGTGATTGTATTGGGTAATTCACCTGGATTTTCTCCATGATTAGTATGTAGAAAACTTTACCCCATATCTAATATATCGGTATATGATATACCATGAATGGGTATTAATTGTGGAGAACATGGAACAATGTGTATTTAATTAGGAGTTGCCTTAATTTATTAGGCTTTATGCCTTTTTAAATTATTATTTATATGTTTTATATGGTCTTTTGAGATTAGTGGTTTCCCATGAAGTGATAGAAAAAATAAATAATTGATTAATAAATCCTGTAATGTCTTGAGTTGGTTTGGATAATAGGACAGAAATGGTTAATTAAATTGGTTGGGAATGTGAATAGAGTTTCATGGATTTTTGTGTGGTATTGTGCATTTAGAGGTAGCAGTAAATTTGTAAGTGTTGTGAGTTGGTGTTTTTCTGAGAACCCATAGGTTTTACTTGAGTGTTTGGTATCATATATGTGTATACTTTACTTTTCCTTGTGATTTATATATGCACCCCACCCTAGTTGAGAACTATGTTCCAAACACCCCCATCATCATAGGGGATGGTGTCTTTCCCAACTATCCAAATGAGAGGGTGGATGGTTGGCCACATGTTCTTCCCTACTCCATATTCTAGGTAGTGATAGCCCAAGATTCTTCAAGTAGGTTTTGGTTTGTGAATCCTAGGTGTGTGTGGGCGATTTGTGCTTTCCCATGTGTCTTTGAGATGAGATTTGTTCTGATTTCCCAGGTGTCTTTGAGATGGGGCATTTTTTTATTTCCCAAGTGTCTTCGAGATGTGATGTGGTTTGTGGACTAGGTGTCTATGGGCGGGATGGGATGTGGTTTGTGAACCATGTTTCTGCGGGTGGGATTTGATGTGGTTTGTGGCTCATGTGTCTACGAGCAGGATGGGATGTGGTTTGTGGCCTAGATGTCTATGGGCGGGATGTGATGTGGTTTGTGCCTCAAGTGTTTGTGGGAGGGATGGGATGTGGTTTATATCCTAGGGGTCTTCATCCGGGATGTGATGTGGTTTTTGGTCCAAGTTTCTACGGGTGACATGTGATTTGGTTTGTGGACCAAGTGTCTGCGGGCAGGATGTGATGTTGTTTGTGTCCTAGGTGTGTGTGGGTAGGTTGTGATGTGGTACTTTTAGAAGATTTGGGAGCACAATGACATTTTCTATTATGAAAGATTGATTAATTATTGGGAATTTATGGGGGTAACATATAATTTATGTGCATTATATTACATTACCATACTTTAATTATTTGATGATCATGCCTTGGTGAGGTTGGGATGGTTAGTATACCTATTAGGTGTAGTTTGGTTCTGTTGTTTTCTCACAAGGGAATTAGTATGATTCTTTCAAACGTTCATGATATACTTTGGTTTTCCTAATGAGTATAATTATATGATAACCCTATGTATATAGGAATTATTTTTAGGTTTCTTTGAGGATTTCTCAGACTATGATGGACCCTACTAGCTCAGATCTTGACAATTGTTGTGTAACTTCTTAGCATTGCTTTGGGTATTTACTTTGTAGACTTTTGTACTTGTAATATTTCTACTTTATGAATTCATATGGGATGGTTTTTTTATTTCTTTCATATATAGATCTTGGAGTTGTTTTTGGGATCAACCATCTTATCTCTGATCTTGTTTCCTATAATGGGTAATGCCTCCCATTTTGTGAGATTTGTATACCCTTGGTGTTAGTCACCAACCTAGGGCCTACTAGAGTTGGGACTCAGGGGTCATTATCTACCTTTATTCATTGCCACCTAAGAGGGGAATCTTTGGAGGGAGGGGTCATGAGAGAATGGTATCAAAGCTGGTGGTTAAGTGATAGGATGGAGTTTGGAGTTAGGAATATTGAGGATTTAATGGGTTAGTAGGGAAACAGTGTTAGGTGATCTTGGTGCATGACATAGGCCAGGGAATACTAGTTAGGACATAGGATTTTAAGGACCCCTATGATCTGATGCAAGAACTCTGAGCCTACAAAACGACCAAGTGAGGCTACACCATTTTTAGGGTAGAGACCCTAGGAAAGGTACATGCATCATAATTACTTGTGTTATTGTTTGTATTGGGTTTTTTTGGAAATTTTGAAATGAATAAAAAATGATTTAAAATGAGTTGAAATGAATTTTAAATAAAAAAATTATACTACTCAGGATTAGGAACTTTTTGTTAACTTTTGTGTTATGGCTTCTGGTCATCGTCTGTGTGTGGCTCGAGCAGTTGAGGCTCAGTAGTTTGGTCTAGTTGATCGAAGGAGGGTTGATATAGTTGAGGAGGATGATCAGTGGCAGGATTTCGGAAAGTATGAGAGAAGTGTTTCATACATGGAGATGAAAAGCTATTTCTAGGAGCTTAAGATCACTTTTAGTTTGAGTTGGGTCCCAACAGGGTACTAGGTTCCTTTGGTAATCAGTTAGATGTGAGGAGTTGCGTGTAAAATGTGGATTCTTAATATGAGGGAGAGGACGGAATTAGACATTTTGTGGGTCGACTTTGAGAAATAATTCTGAGTGGATTTCCTTTCAAAGACCATGAAGGCTGAGAAGAGGTAGAAGCTACTCTCCCTTAAGTAGGGGAGTATGTCAGTGTGGGATATTGGGATCAAGTTCAAGGACCTCATTTGTTTTGTACCATACCCATTTCCAGATGAGGAGTCTCATGCGAGACATATTAAGGAGGTGCTCCATCATTCGATCCAATATGTGGTTACTCCTTTTACATTTCCAATGCACTTGGAGGTTTATAAGAAGGAAGAGGTGATCAAATGAATTCACTCACGAGTAGGTATATCATGATAGGGGAGCTAACAATGTTCTTTGATAGGTAGGGTTACCAGCGGTAGGTCTTAGTCACCAAGACCTTTGAGGTTTCAATCAGCAGGGAGTCATCCTCAATAGCTTACTTTTCGGCCTTCTGGTTCTAATTGTTCTCATTCTCTTCCTGTGGGATTGGGGATGACGTGTTTCTTATATATAATTCATGGATATCTTTAGAACCAATGTCTAGTAGTTTTTTTAGCTTAGTATGGTGGAGGTAGAGTGGTTTAGTTCTAACCTAAGTAGCAGTTGTCGGTGATACCATTTTAGCAGTAGGGACTGCGGGATTTTTCTCAGTTGAGGGTAATGGATTAGAAAGATGCTGACCTCATGATGTTCCTCGTGTTTAGGGGCCTCAACCCAAGCATGTTCATGGTGGTGGTCATCAGCAGAGAGGCAGAAGAGACAGTCTTGTTCAGTTTCAAACATCAGATCGGTACTTCCAGCAGGGCTAGATATTTTTAAAGGTACGATCGGTTTGTTTAGTACCCTTACTTGTGATTTGTTTGATTCAGGAGCTTAAAAATCCTTTATTTCACCCACTATATCCCATGGTCTGATACTATACATACAGAGTCTTACCATTCCCCTGGTATTGAGTACACCGGTTGGATTCCATAACCTCTTGGTTGATGTGTGATGGGGATGTAGACTGATGATGGCACCACATCAGTCTTGTGGGGATCTTTTTTTTCTACAAATGAAACCATATGATGTCATTATTTGCATTGAATGGTTGTATTCCATGCATGCCATTATCGACTATTTCTATATGTGAGTCATGTTTTTAGACATGTATGGAAAGCATGAGGTTTTTTTGGAGAGCAGAGATTTCATATGGGCAGTCATCATGTAGAACCCCTCTTCTCATTATTGGATGATCTATCAATGGAATTAGTGAATTTTGGGATGTTGGAGGTTACCAATGTCATTTTGGAGTTCCTAAATGTTTTCACCAAGGAAATTATGATGCAACCCCTTGACATGATATGAGTTTGGGATAGACTTGATGTTTGATGATTCTATGATTTTGATGTTTTCTTATCAGATGGAACCTTCTAAGATACATTAGATGAGGATTTAGATATATTATCTAATGAATAATGGTTTTATCTATCCCAGTGTGTCATCGTGGGGTGCTATGGTGTTTTTCTCCAAGAAGGCGGATGGTAGTATGAGGCTTTTTATAGACTACCGGAGGTTGAATCAGGTGACGGTCAAGAACCATTACCCTCTTCTGAGGATAGACAATATTTTTTTACTATCTAATAAGGGAAATTTGGTTTTCTAAGATTTATTTTTGGTATGGATATCACTATTTATGGATGAAGGAGGGAGATATCCCAAATACTACCTTTAGATACAGGTATAGTCACTTCAAGTTTGTGGTCATTCCATTCAGTGTTATGAACACACTAGATGTTTTCATGGGGTTTATAAACTCTATGTTCCATGATTTTCTGGATTGGTTCTTCATTGCATTCATCAATGATATATTAATTTTCTTGAATTCAGAGGAGGAGCACATCAAGCATCTCATAGCTATATTGTAGGTTATTTAACGCCACCAACTCTATGGTAAGTTGTCCAAGTGTATTTTCTGGAAACTATAAGTGTATTTACTTAGGCATATGGTGTCTCATTAGGGTGTGGAAGTAGAAATGTCGAAGGTTGAATCAATTGGTTCTTCGGAATCACCCAATAATGTGACATATTTTCATAGTTTTCTCGGTCTTGTAGGCCATTATCAGAGGTTTTCACCTGATATATATCAAGTTTCATACCTATTGAAGTATTTGACCAAGAAGGACCAAGATTTTTCATGGAGTGATCAGTTCTAGGTAGCATTTGGTTATCTAATGGAGAGTTTGGTTAGTGCTCCAGTGCTCCGGTTTCCTGAGGAAGGGGTAATGTTTGAGGTGTTCTGTGATTCTTCCCATTTGTACTTGGTATGTGTCTTGATGTAGTAGTGAGTGGTGATCTCTTATGGGTCTAGGAAGTTATTTCCCCATGAGAATAACTATTCCACCCATGATCTGGAGTTGGCATTGGTAGTTTTCGTACTGAAGTTGTGGAAGCATTTCCTCATTGGGGAGTGCTTTGAGTTCTTCATGGATCACAAAAGTTTGAGGTATATCTTTTCCCAGTGAGATCTAAACTTGTGAAAATGGAGGTGGATATATTTTCTTTAGGAATATGATTTTGAGATCCCCTACACCTTAGGAAAGAGAAATTCCATGGTTGATTATTTGAGAAGAAAGTTGCAAAATGAGGTTTTTTGGAAATTTAAAAATGTTTAGAGAGAGATATAAGAGTTTTCAGCCATGAACTTGGGTGCAGGAGTGGATGGTGGTAGAGGATTTTTGTTTTAGATGATAGTGTAGTCTTATCTAATGTATCAAGTGGAAGAGTCTCAATGGGGAGACTTAGAGGAAAATGTATTGCGCGATCAAGTTGGCCATAGTGATGCTTTGGAGGTATGGTTGGAGGATGTTCAGAAACAGATGTTGTTTTGTAGGAAGTTGTTTGTTCCGATGGTAATTCATGAAGGATTCCTTTTTGGTTTTCATATACCACCTTTATAGGTGAACCCAAGAGTTTATAAGATGCATCATGTCTTGAGGATACAATTTTAGTGTCTCGGTATTAAGTGTTCATTAGTAGAGTTTGTGGCAAGATGCTTAGTCTTCCAACAGGTTAAGGTCTAGAACTTTGTTCCCGATGGTTTTTTGTAGCCCTTGGATGTTCCTGAGTGGAAGTGGTATGAAATATCTATGGATTTTGTCATAGGGTTACCTGTAGATCAGGGAGGATATGATGTTATCTAGGTAGTAGTGGATTGACTAAAAAAAATTTCTCACTTCTTAAAGGATTCAGGAATGGTGGATGCCTTAGAAAAAAGGTATGTGGATGAGGTGGTGCAGCTATATGGAGTTCTGAGATCCATTGTCTCATATCGTGACACATGTTTTACCTTGTAATTCTGGAGGGGATTGAAGCATTATTTTGGCACCTAGTTATGCCTCAATGCTACTTTCCACTCTCAAACATATGGGTAGACAGAGAGGACTATTTAAACATTGGAGGACATATTGAGATCCTGCATCTTGGACTTTGATAGATCTTAGGTATGAAACGTTCCCTTCTTAGAGTTTTCTTATAATAATAGATATCACTCTTCCATTTACATGGATCCGTTTGAATCTTTGTATAGAAGACCATGTCATTCCCCATTGTTCTGGATAGAGGTTGGGGAGATACTTTTTCTTTGTCCCTAGGAAGTGCAGAGCACGACAGAGAAGGTTTATCTTGTTCCTAAGAAGATTAAAGCAGCACAAGACTGACAGAATTCTTATGCTGATTTCAATAGGAGGCCCTTGGATTTCTCGGTTGGGGACCATGTGTTCTTGAAGGTTTCCCCTCTATGTGGGAAGCAGAGGTTTTGAAGAGGGAGTAAGATTTCTCCCATGTTTTTTGGACCCTTTGAGGTGTTGGGGTGAGTTGGCGAAGTGGCATACTAGTCTACATTTCCACCAAATTTAGGGATAATCCCTGACATATTCCTCATCTCTCAACTTCATCAGTATCTTCACAATGAATCCCATGTCCTTGACTGGGGATATTTGGATATTTAGGAAGGTGTGACATTAATGGAGTGGCCAATATAGATCCAAGATCATCAAGAGAAGGTGTTTCATGGGAAGACCATTCCCTTGGTTTGTGTGTTGTGGAGGCATGGTTATCAGGAAGATAGTACTTGGGAGAAATAAACATAGATGTGTGCCCAGTACCCGGATTTTTTATGAGTTTGCCTTGTTTTTTTTTTGAAATGTAATGTTTGAACCTTACTTTATAAGATGAGTTTTTTCCCTTGGTTTGATATGTGTGTGGTGTGGTATGTGATAAATTCCTAAGATAAAAATAAGATAGGATCATATTCCTAATCGAGATGCATTAACTGTAATGAAATTAAACCTATGTGGTCGAGTCAGTACTGCCTAGAGAAAATAGTTTCTTTATATAGAGGATGGAATTCCCTGATTCTTATGTCCATAATGGTATCATTCATTGACTATAGTATTTTTGGTTTGGACTATGTAGAGGGTGAGATGGTTGCATGGTGGTAATGTTCATTATGGTTGTGTTCATTTGATTTGACATGTTTGGCTGGTGGTAGTACTTAAGGAGTGGAAAGAATCTTGAGTGGTATCTCACAGGGTGGTTGTTCAGACCCCTTTTTCCTTCTGGGATGGGTTTTGGATTCTTAAGGATTAGAATCATTTGAGAGTTATTTGATGTAATGGACTATGTCCCCCCATTCCATTAAATTTTTAGTTCTTTGTTTATGGAGATGTTTAAAGGAGGTTCTAAGAGTTTTTTCCAGATCTGGGGGTGCAGCAATGCTTCTGCAAGAGTTACACATCATGTAAAAATATTACACAATGTAAAATTTGGTTTCATGACTTCTCCAAGGCAGGTTTACAGTGTGAAATGTCTCGGGATCTGAAAAATATAATAAATCAAAAGGTGATGGGTTTTTTAGCTGAAGTCGACTGCAGGGCCTTACATAGTGCAAAAGGGTATTATACATCGTGTAATACCACATTACTATAACTTTTATGTTTTTTTTCAGCCACTTGGGCAATCAAACCCTGTGGCTATAATGACCCATCCCTGACCCCAGGAAACTCGGTGACCCCAATTCAATTTTTTGAGGGAGCCTAAGCTAAGGATTAATTCCTAGCTTCCCTCCTTCGATCTATAGTGATCCATCATTTATCTAAGGTGCATTATTCCACCATTCTTGTGGTTTCTTTGGGATTGGTCTCTTTCCCCTTCTGTTTCTTCTTTCCATGTGGTGGAGGATGATCTCTCATGGTTCAAAATGAGATTATCTTCTGTTTTTGTTGGTGTGGTGGTTCTAGAGCATCCTTGGATGGATGAAAATGTTACAAGAGAGGTGAACAGAGATCCTTTGTGTGGCTCATTCTTGTGTGAGGATTGTTGACACCCTTTTGAGGTAGTATTTCCTTTTTTTTATCTTCATTTTTTGAATCATGTGGGAGGGATATACTTTTGTTCACCTATGGATCATGGTTTTTTCAGGATAATCAAATATAATAATCGGTTAAATGAAATTGAAAGGGGTAGGGGGATTCTATTTTCATTTATTTGTTGTTTTAATATTATGATTATGAAATTTTGAATTATATAGGCTTTATTCCTCACTAAAAATCATGGACTTTAGGGGCCCTTATTTGAGAAATAAATGGGTTTCATTTCGTTTGGTTCTGGTTGAACACTTATATATGGAAATTGGTTAATCATGTAAATTCAGCTAATGAATGGATTCCCTCGGATTATGTTTGTGTGATAACACCCTTAAAAAATGAAGTGGAATTGGATAAGTGTCCCCTTTTATAAATATGAAAATGTGTTATGTTGTGGTCTATGATGGGACGTGTGGAATGGTTATGGATATGTGCATGGGACTGATGTAATATAAAGTGGCTATGTTATGATGTGTGGGTTTTATTTGGTTTGGTTTGTGGTATGTCTGTGAGCATGGTTGTGTGATGTGGGTTGGCTTGGGTGGTGTTATAGATGAACTTATATATGATACATCAACCTGGATATGTAATTTAACCTCGGGTTGAGAAATTGATTGATTGTGGTATGTATGAGAAGTGTTGTGTGGTGGGGATACAAGACTGGATGTGCGGTAATGTGTTATCGGTTAGGGTTTTGAGTTAGGGTTTGGTTCTATTGGTATGTTTCCAAATAAAGATTAGTTTAAAGGAGGATAGTAATGATTGGTATAGGTAATTCTCTCCGAGTTTTCCCCGGAGTAACATGAAGAAAGATTCACCCCGTATCTAGGATATTGATGTATGATATACCATGAATGGGTATTAAACATGGATAATGTGTAATGATGTGTCTTTAATGTGGAGTAGTCTTAATTAATCAGGATCTTAACCTTATAAAATTACTATTTCTGTGTTTTCAATGGTGTGTTATACTTAGTGGTTTCCCATGTAGTGATGGAATAAATAAATAATTGATTAATAAAACCTGGAAGGGATTGGGTTGGTTTGGATAACATGATTGAAATGGTTAATTAAATTTGTTCGGAATGTGAATCGTGTTTCATGGATTTTTGTGTCGTATTGTTCATTTAGAGGTAGTAGAAAAGTTGGAAGTGTTATGATTAGGTGGTTTTTTTGAGAACCCATAGGTTGGGCTTGATTTTTTGGTATCATATATGTGTAGGCATGTATTTTCCTTATGATTTATATACACACCCCGCCTTAGTTGAGCACTATATGTAGAACACCCCCATCATCACAAGGGAGGGTGTATTTCCCAAACATCCTAGTGGAAGGATGGATGGATAGTCACCCACTCTTCCATGCTCCCTCTTCCGGGTGACATCCCAAGATTCTTCTAGCAGGTTGTGGTTTTTGAGGACCAAGTGTGTGTAGGTGAGTTTTTATTTCCCAATTGTCTTTGAGATTAGATGTATTGTGCTTTACCATGTGTCCTCAGGATGATATGGGTTGTTCTTTCCCATGTTTCTTTAATATGTGATTTGGTTTGTGGCCTAGGTGTCAATAAGCGGGATGGGGTATGGTTTTTGGATGATGTGTCTATGGGAGGGATGTGATGTGGTTTGTGGCCTAGGTATCTTTGGGTAGAATGGGATGTGGTTTGTGGCTCAAGTGTCTATGGGTGGGATGTGATGTGGTTTATAGCCTGGGTGTATATGGTTTGTGGCTCTGGTGTCTGTGGATGGGATGTGATGTGGTTTGTGGCCCAGGTGTCTATCGGTGGGATGTGATGTTTTTTGTGCCTCAGGTGTCTATGGGTGAGATGTGATGTGGTTTGTGGCCTATGTGTGTGCAGATGAGTTGTGATGTGGTACTTTCAGAAGAGGTGAGAGCATGAGTTAATTTTCCATTAGGAAAGAGCATCTAATCAGTGGGAAGTGGTGTGGGGTTCCCTATCATTGATGTTCATTATATCACATTACTTGAATTTTGCTTCTTGTTGAGCATGCCTTAGTGAGGTTAGGATGGTTAGTTTACCTATTAGCTTCTATTTGGTTCTGTTGTTTTCTCATAGGTAATTAGTATGCTTATTTCACATGACCACGAGAGACTTTATCTTTCCTACTGAGTATACTTGTATGCTCACCCTACATATATAAAAATATTTTTAGGTTTCCCTAAGTATTTCATAGATTGTGTTGGACCCTACTATCTCGGATCTTGATAGTTGTTGTGTCGCTTATTAGCTTTACTTTTGGTATTTACTTTGGAGACTTTTGTACTTGTAACAGTTCTACTTTATGCATGCATGTGGGATGGTTTTTGGATTTCTTTCATATATAGATCTTGTATTTTTTTGGGGATGAACCATCTTATCTATGATATTGTTTCCTATAAAGATTAATTCCTCCCATTTTGTGATATTTGTATACCCTTGGTTCTAGTCTCCATCTCAGGTCCTACTGAAGGTGGGACTTAGGTTTATTATCTCCTTTTCTTAATTACCATCCTAGGAGGGGGTCAGGACAATAGTAGTAAGGGGAGGACCTTCTTACTATTTGATCTTCTAGTCATGAGTAGGGCTATCATGATACTCATCAGGAGATAGGATCTCATAATCAATTGGTTTTTTCCCACAAATGAATCATTTATGTTAGATGCTCTAAGGAGGACCTACAAAGACTCTAGTACCAATGTTTCATAGAAGACCTTTGAAACTTATAATTCCACTTATATAGTTTGGTAATAGATTCGTAGGATGCTGACTAGACACTGATAGATGTTTGATGGCCTCAAGAAATCCAACCTCCAGTGGAGCAGAGTTATGAGTTTGGTCTCCATTTTCTAACCGCCATTGGCGCAATTTCTTTTTAGGTGATCTCTTATGGGATATTGGGACCGATTAATATATGTAATGGTCTTCATATACATTTTTATATTCAAGTGTCTCCCATGGTGCTTCCAGGATGTTTCGGTAAGCTTTCAGAATTTTGTAAGGAATATATGTCAGCCCTAGAGAGTACATTGGAGTGGACTAGTTCACCCCAATAAAAATGGGTATTTGTGCCCAATCCTATTGTCCATTTATCATGGAATATTTCTGACGACCCTCTTAGATAGGATCATGGATGCATTCCAACTCTTGAGTGACCATCCCATTGTGCGAATGAGTCACCCCACTTAAGGAGTTGGTATCATGGGCTTGAATCCTAGTTATTTCCAATGATGTGATTAAATCTTGGAAAGTTTATAGGATATGCTTGGGGATTGATGTATAATACTCCATCATTGCTAAGACATGTTGAGATACATCCTTGCAAGGAACATGGATATATGCCCATTCTGGTGATGGAGAAAGTATATGTGCCTACTCCTACCCTCCATTTCTTTCTAGTGAATATTTATTTTCCTCTTATGTGGGGGAAGAGATACGAATATTCCTCTAATTTATAATCAGGATACACCATCTACTTTCTCTAATTTCAACCATATTTTACTAGCGTGATTGATATGAATCAACAAGAACATACATTTTCTCATATTTTCCCATTGTATTTGATTAGAGGGCTTGATATTCATCCTCAGGAATTTGTATCTACTTATAGTTTTCCACCATATTTGACAACTAGGAAAGATATTAATTTGTAGTAATTTTCATCTTCGTATAGTTTTCCTATATATTTGATTGGAGGTCTTGATAATAATTAGTATTAATTTTCATTTTCTTATTGGTTGTCATTTTATTTGACTGGAATACTTGATATGAGCGAGCATGAATTTTTATCTTCTTGTTGGTTTCTGTCGTATTTGATTGATGGGATTGATATGAACAAGCCAAAATTTTCATCTTCACATTGGTTACTGCCATTTTTTACTGAAGGGATTGATATGAACAGGAAATAATTTGCATTTGATCATAGTGAGACACCTTATTGGACTGAAGGACTTCTTCAATAGGAACAAGGACAATGGCTTATTCCATATTGTTTGATTGTCTCCCTCTATGAATCTCCCTAGGGACCTTGATCTGCATGATTTTGGTTGAGGCCCATAGGGAACTATCCTCTTCATAGTGAGGATACTGGGTCATACAGTGTTGTCAGAGAAGATTAATTATAAGGGCACTTGGGTGAGACCCATGTGCTACTGGGATGAATTTATTGGAGACCACATCCTTATCCTCCCTAAGGTAAGGGAAGAACTTGTTATCATGTTATGGGGAAAGGCTCACAAAATGGTTTGAGATAGATATTGGGGTTGTCTAGAACTAGACCTCTGACCATCATTGAGCGAATGGTTGGTGGGGTTTCATAAGATATAGTGTCTTTTGAGCTTCCTCTAGGGTTATGAGAGTTCTATTGTGGTGGTACTCCTATACAAATGCATTTTAAACCCAGCATTAAATACACTAAGCAGGAGATGGTGTCCTCTATTTGGTCGAGTAATTGGATTGTGCAGTGGCAGATGCACATGTCTATGATAAATTGTGAGACGCCACTGGATTTAAGGGAGTTTTAGGGAAATTTTTCTGCAATATATGTGACAAACACACAATAATACCCCAACAAAGTAGCATCTTCATAAATGAAAACATGCATCATTAATCATTTTGTTTGTCCCTATTTCATTTTGAGATCGAAAGGGGACTAGCACAAGGTGACACTGCCACCTTGGTTAAGGATTTACATCGAGTTCACCCTTTTGTTTTTGATGAAATAATCATGGTGTCTAACCATGGTATGGTTGATTATGGGGGGTTTGAATATTGCAAAATAATTCATATCAGTTTCACCATTCTTATCTCACACCCTCTTATAATGGGTTGATTTCCAATGGGGTTTGTTTGTGGTCCCATAAATACCCAACAACTCCTATATCCATGATTACTCATGGACCTACTTTACAAAGTAAGATGCTTGTTGGGTAACTTGGAAAAAAATACGTAAGAAATCATATTGGTCGAGAGGATGGGAATTCATGATCATCATAACTTTTTTGTGGGGAACTATTTCTTATTCTAGGACTCTCTTATAGATTTAAAATATGTCCATGAACCCTTTTTCCATTCCCAAGTATGAAGTAGATCACCCTAAATTAAAAAATAATTATTAGCTTGTAGGATTTAGGAATCATCTATATGTATTTGAGGTTATACATCAATGAAGGGATGTGTATGTATCCGATGTTCTCCGTAAATGGTGACTTTTTATATTGGGATCAGATATTCTTACATTTTTTTCATTATGAGGATGTTTTTAAGCCATACGATGAAGTTATCTGAAGTTTATCACCATCTAGGGAGATGAGAGTTGTTTTGATGTCATGATTGAACCCATAAGATGGGATTCAAATGTATACTTGTGAAAGGAATTATAACCCATGTAGTTTAGTTCCACTTAAAAGGACACATCACCCTTTAAGGTCAAGTGACAAGGATCAAACCATGTATTTTAATTTTTTATGGAAAGTAAACCTAAGTGTAAGGTTCCTAGTAAAATTTTGGTGTGGGAATTACATCGAGGTGTCTTGAAGGACCTGAAAGAGATGTGGTATCCTAGGTGGGGTATGATCTTATAAGGAATATGGCCTAATAAGTATGGTGAGTAAAGGGACCTAGAAGAAATATGTCTCCTAGGTTGGATGCTACCCTGCCTAGAATGTAGCCCATAGAACATTAGGGTTAATTTCGATGGTGGGTTTGGACCTCGAGGAGGCTTCCTACATGTCATAGTTAGTTGCGAATCAAAGCCCATGTAGTTTGGAATGGTTTGGGTCTTACATAGAATAGGAGGCCCATAGGGTGCTTCTTCATTAGAAATATGTCCCTTTGAAAGTTGATTCATGGTTTTGGGGCTTACACTATATAAGAGTCCCATATGAGTAAGTATGGGTGGGATTACACCTAATAGAAGGGCCATATTTTTGGAACCTTGAGGAAAATCTTGAATATGGGTGATTTGGATGTTTTGATAGTGGGTTACACTTATATTTATTCCCATTTAAGTATTATTGGGGCTTATAGAGGCTCATTTTTGGTTTGGTATTGTGCAAATTTCATGATCTCCACTAACATCTAGGCCCACATGAGTCATGCTTGGTGTGAGAAAGAAGAGGAAGTAGAAGATCCATCAAGCTACTCGATCTGTTTTGTCCCCTAGTGGACAAGGCCTGGGCCCAAAGGGAGAGAGAGGGGGTTTTGAATGTGCTTATCTCCCTTATTTTATTTTGGTAATCAGGATAGTCACATATGATGATCTATCTGTCTATGGACCTGTGGGTGAAGAGAAGAAAAAGTGCCACCTCCTGCACGAAAGGAAAGGCGATTACTTCAAGAGGGATGCACTACTGGTTCCTAGGGAAGATAAGAGGATATGGAATTAACCATCAAAGGTAAAATAAATTTTGATTCCCCCTCTCCCTACCTGGAACAAGGACTTCCAAGTTATAAAATCCAAGGTCAGGACCCTCGTTACCATGGGAATGTGGACATGAAAACATTTTTAAGGTCCCCCTTATCAAGGAGGTTACCAACATGACTCTTATTACCATGGGTATGTAGACTCAATAGAACACACTGATGTGTCCAATTATTTAATCATACATATTTGGTGGCTTTGGAAGAGTCCTTGGCCATTGACATGGTTTACGGAGGGTCCAAAATGGGGCCAGATGGTATGACGAAAGGAATTCATGGGAACTTGAGAGAAGAACACCCTAGGATTACCCATTCTTCATAGCACGTTCTTAAGAAATGTGGGGTTCCATCCGCATAGCATGTTTCTATGTGGTTGAGGGGGAATTCCATGTATTGAATTTCTACATGCACATGGGTTCTATCTACATAGAATTTTGCTACATGGGATCAATTTCATTCTGTGTAGTGTTTTGCTACGCGATCTTAGGTCCCTCCCATGTATCATTTTTCTATACAGGATCGGGTTCTTCCCATATTTCATTTTGGTACATGGGGTGATGGACCATAAAGGGGTCATCCTTTTATTCTTCACAGAGTGATGTATACAAATGGTTTTGGGTTTGAGGATGGATGGGTGATTTAATTTTCTCACTTAATGTTGCGTAGATGGTTTACCTACTTAGTATTGGTGGATCTCGCACATTTCTTCCAATTTCCATTCATACTTCAGCTCTCATTTGGGATATCTCTTCATTATTTTTCTATTATCATTCCCATATTAGGTTTTTTATAGTGGAATGGAGGAAATAGATACTAGGATATCTAGTCATCCGCTGTAGGCCACTGGGATTTCTTTTTTAGGAGACCAAAAATATTTTCCACACCCGCAAACAACCTTTTCATTTACAGGGATGCATAACTCACCTCCTATGCCCAAAAACAGATTTTTATTTTGGGGGGGGTCATTTTCATGGGATAGAAATTAAATTTTAGACCAAAAATTATTTGGTTTCATTCGCAGGCATTGGAGGTATTGTATCGTCCTATGAACAATTTTGTTCATGGGACGCCATATGGAATGGTGGGATTCTATATAGAGCGGCAATCCAAATAGTGATTTTTTACTCCATGGGACCAAGTCCTCCATCATGGTCTTGCCTCCTTTAAACATTATTCTAACTCTTCTTCAAATTTTTCCTATCCTTTTCATAAAATTATTATTCCATTTATCCTTGTATGTGGAGTTTTTAGGACCCAAAAAACCAAAAGTAATCCATACACATATAGAAGATAATCAATTCCCAGATTTCACTTAGGTATCCTCTCCCCACTATATATTATTTCATATAAAACCCAAAATTTAGAATTATAACATTTTCTTTTATTCACTCACTTCATCCATGATTGTTTAATTATTAATGGTGTTAAAACTACATGGCCTGAATCACTTGATAAATATAGATATAACTCAGTGAAAAGTGACATGAGTTTTAACTCATCCTTTTACACCTAAACCACATCAATATGAGATTTCCTACTTAAAGAATCAGCAATATAATTTCCTTTCCTTTGAGTATATATCATCTAAATATCAAATGAATGGATATACTCAACCCATATTCTCTTTCAAATGTTCAAATATCTCTAAGAGAAAATATAGTTCAAGATCGTATGCTTAGTATAAATAATAAACCTCTCACTAAACAAAATATGTCCACCAAATCTTGAGAATTTGCACCATAACTTCTATCTCATCATCATTGGTGGGATAATTCTTCTTCTATGGTTTATGCATTCAAGAACCATATGTCACAACCTAACCCTCCCGCATTAGCATACATCCCAATCCCACACCTAATGAATCATAATAAGTTTCATATCACTTACACAATTTTGGTAAGATTAAAATAGGTGTATAGGTCAATATTTTATGGTTGGAGTGAGTATGATTATTGTATAGAAATATGAAATATTCCCATGAGGAAAATAAAGTGATTTTGTGCACTATATGACCCATGATGTATACCACATGGAGTGCCACCCACTATGTATTTGGTATATTATGGGTAAATGGATAATATTTAAAGTACCCACTGCCTGAGGTTGGTGAGATATCTAGAATGAGAACCTTCATACTTTGATACCATTCTTACAAAAGGATTTAGGCTTAGCTAATCAAGGGTAGTTAGGTATATTGGTGATCATTTCATTGGTTGGAGCTCAAATAGGATGGGATTTGTCCTCTCGTATGATGATTATGATGTCTGGGCACATGATTGAGATAGTCTGAGGAGTTTTTGGCCATGAATAGATAGTACATATGATGTACTTATCTATTTGGGTGAGGGACATGTTATGTGTTCATCCATAAATGTTAATGACATGTGATATATTCATTGACCATGTCTTCCTACACTCAAAGAGTCAAGAACTTATGAGTTGCTAATATGGGATAAACATACTCTATGTCTTATGATCACTCAATTTCTTAGATGAAGATAACATATTAGAATTCATGCTAGCAAGTAATGTAACTGGTGGACATAGGTATATAGATACATGTGTTTGATTGAGATCACACCAGATCCCTTTGCATCTTGCACTACGGGAAAAAATAGCTTTTTGCGACGGGTTATTTGCGACGGGACTAATTCCCGTCGCAAATAGTTCATCCCAAAGTTTATTTGCGACAGGGGATTCGACATGTCGCAAATAATTGGTTATTTGTGACGGGATTTGGGGTCACGTCACAAAAAGTGAGGCGCGGTTTGCGCGCCAAACCGCGGGAAGGTTATTTTCGACAGGGGGATTCCCCCTTTGCAAATAGTGTGTCGATCAAAGGGTATTTGCAACGGGACCTGTCGCAAATACCCGAAAGCAGTAAATAGGTTTTTGTGATGGGATGTTGTCCCATCGCAAAAAGTGTGTCAGCAGGAAACTCTTTGCGACGGGACTCATCACAAATACCCTTTTAACCACCGATAGTAATTAATACGGGCGAAGGTATTTGCGACGGGTCCCGTCCCAAATAGTACCGTCGCAACTAATCTTACCTATATATACCCCCCATCAATTTTTTTCTTCTCTTCCCATCAATTCTCACTTTATCTCTCTCGCTAAACTCTATTTTTAGAGTGAAAGTTTTTCTGAGTTAGTTTTTTTTTACGAAGAAGTTGTGGAGTCGCCTTCATCAATATGAGATCAAGTTTAAAGGTATTTATATTTTATTTAATTTAGTATTTATTTCATTTTTTATGTTAATTTTAATTATTGTTGATTAGTTGTAAATAAATTAGATTTAAATTGTTTTGTTATCAGTATTTATTTGTAATAATAAATTGAAATTATTAGTAATAATTCTTAACAATTAGTAATAATTAATAATTATTAACAATAATTAGTATTGTATATAAATAATTAGTGGTAATTAGTAATTAGTAGCTACAATTTGTAGTTATTAATAGTAATTGACACTAATTAGTAATAATTAGGGGTAATTAGTAATAATTAGGGCTAATTAGTAATAATTATCGGTAAATAGTAATAATTAGGGGAAAATAGTAATAATTAGTAATAATTAGTAATAAATAGTAATAATTAGTAATAATTAGTAATAAATAGTAATAATTAGTAATAATTAGTAATAATTAGTAATAAATAGTAATAAATAGTAATAATTAGTAATAAATAGTAAAAAAGTGGAATAATTAGTAATAAATAGGAATAAATAAGAATAAATAGAAATAAATAGGAATAATTAGTAATAAATAGGAATAATTAGTAATAAATAGGAATAAATAGTAATAAATGGGAATAAATAGTAATAAATAGAAATAAATAGTAATAAATAGGAATAAATAGTAATAAATAGTAATAAATAGTAATAATTCGTAATAAATAGTAATAATTAGTAATAATTAGTAATAATTATTAATAAATAGGAATAAATAGGAATAATTAGTAACAAATAGGAATAAATAGGAATAATTAGTAATAAATAGGAATAAATAGGGATAAATAGGAATAAATAGGAACAAATAAGAATAATTAGAAAGAAATAGGAATAATTAGTAATAAATAGGAATAATTAGTAATAAAGAGGAATAAATAATAATAAATAAGAATAATTAGTAATAAATAAGAATAATTAGGAATAAATTGGAATAATTAGCAATAAATAGGAATAATTAGTAATAAATAGGAATAATTAGTAATAATTAGAAATAAATAGTAATAATTATGAATAAATAGAAATAAATAGTAATAAATGGTAATAAATAATAATAAATAGTAATAAATAGTAATAAATGGTTAGTAATAATTAGTAATAATTTTTAATACTTAGTAATAATTAGTAATAAATAGTAATAATTATTAATAATTATTAATAATTAGTAATAAATAGTAATAATTAGTAATAAATAGGAATAATTAGTAATAAATAGGATTAAATGGTACTAATTAGTAGTAATTAGTAGTAATTTATAGTAGTTAGTAGTAATTAGTAGTAATTAGTAGTAATTAGTAGTAATTGGTAGTAATTAGTAGTAATTAGTAGTAAATAGTTATAATTAATAATAAATAGTAATAATTATTAATAAATAATAATAAATAGGAATAAATAGAAATAAATAGGAATAATTAGGAATAATTAGGAATAATTAGGAATAATTAGTAATAATTATGAATAATTAGTAATAATTAGTAATATTTTGTAATAATTAGGAATATTTAGGAATAATTAGTAATAATTAATAATAATTAGTAATAATTAGTAATAATTATTAATAATTAGTAATAATTAGTAATAAATAGTCATAAATAGTCATAAATATTAAAAAAATAGTAATAATTATGAATAATTAGTAGTAATTAATAGTAATTAGTTGTAATTAGTACTAATTACTAGTAATTACTAGTAAATAGTTATAATTAGTAATAAATAGTAATAAATAGTAATACATAGTAGTAGATAGTAATAAATAGGAATAAATAGGAATAAATAGGAATAATTAGGAATAATTAGGAATAATTAGGAATAATTAGGAATAATTAGGAATAATTAGTAATAATTAGTAATAATTAGTAATAATTAGTAATAATTAGTAATAATTAGTAATAAATAGTAACAAATAGTAATAATTAGTAATAATTAGGAATAATTAGGAATAATTAGGAATAAATAGTAATAATTAGGAATAATTAGTAATAAATAGGAAAAATTAGTAATAAATAGGAATAATTTTTAATAAATAGGAATAAATAGTAATAAATAGAAATAAATAGTACTAATTAGTACTAATTAGTAATAAATATGAATAAATAGTAATAATTAGTAATAATTAGTAATAAATAATAATAATTAGTAATAAAAAGTAATAAATATTAATAATTAGTAATAAATAGGAATAAATAGGAATAATTAGTAATAAATTGGAATAAATGGTAACAAATAGAAATAAATGGTAATAAATATTAATAAATAGTAATAAATAGGAATAAATTGGAATAAATAGTAATAAATATGAATAAATAGTAATAAATAGAAATAAATAGGAATAATTTGTAATAAAAAGTAATAATTAGTAATAGTTAGTAATAATTAGTAATAATTAGTAATAATTAGTAATAAATATTAATATATAGTAATAAATAGTAATAAATAGTAATAAATGGTAACAAATAATAACAAATTGGAAGACTTGGGAATACTAAGGAATATTTAGGAATATTTAGGAATAGTTAGGAATAGTTAGGAATACTTAAGAATACTTAGGAATACTTAGGAATACTTAGAAATACTTAGAAATACTTAGGAATAGTTAGGAATAGTTAGGAATAGTTAGGAATACTTAAGAATAATTAGCAATAAAATCAATTGTAATAACTTGTAAAAACTTGGCATAATTTTCAATGGATTGGTGGCACTCCTTTTGCTCGATGACTCTTCTCCTTTCAACTTTCACCGACTCAAAACATCATGAAAAGTATACTTCTATGTGTGCATATCCAATCTCATATGCACAAGTTTGAATTTTCATTCGTAGGACAAAATTTTTTCATAATATTTTCAAGTGGTGACAGTTGCAAGAAGAAGATTCTTTGATGAAAAGGGGGCTCATTTGTCTGAAGGCTCATTTATTTACATCTTTCTCACACTGAAATCACAATAAAGAATCTGCTCGGAGGTACGCTTATACATTCTCATATGCATGAGAATGAATATGCGTACCTCCAAGTAGATTCTTCATTGTGATTTTAGTGTGAGAAAGTTGCAAGTAAATTAATCGTCAGACAAAAGAGTAGTCATCAATCAACTGGAAATTGTGTCGCCCGTAAATAATGGTAATTATTAATAAGTATTTGTAATTATTTGTCTTCATTTTTCAGATAGTGTTTTTATAATTTCAAATTATTCAAAAACAGTAATGATTTTAGATTTTGTAGAAAAACATTGAACAAGGAAGTCAGAAATAGTCATTTTTAGATGATCATGCTTGGATAAATCAATGTAGAAATCCAAACAGTTCTGGTTTAAATCCTGTATATATTGAGGGTGTTAATGATTTCTTATCATTTGAATAATCAAAACCAGAATATGTTTCAGAAGTCACAATTAAGTGTCCTTGTAAAAAATGTGCTCTGAGAACGTTTGACACATTTGAAAAGGTTGGGGGACATCTCTTGCGGTTTGGTTTTTAACCAGATTATGTTTTTTGGTATCAACATGGTGAAAGAAGTTCCATAAAAAAATATTAATAACTTGATTCCGGATCCATCACGGTTTCAAAATTTAGTACATGATGTTGCAGTTCCATATGTTAAACAAACTGAAACTCAAGATGATATTGATTTAACTCCTAAGTTGGAACCATCTGAATTTTATGAGTTGTTCAGGTCTGCTGAGGATGAATTTTATCTTGGTTGAAAGATAAGAAAATTAGAAGCGGTTGAAAAATTTATGGCTATTAAATTAGATAATGCAATATCAAATGAATTTTTTGATCAGATATTTTTTAGGTTAAAACACTGTTACCTGAAGGAAATGTGTTGCCTGCAAATTACTACGATAGAAAGAGGTTGGTTCGTAATTTGAGCCTTATTTGTCAAAAGATTCATGCTTGTGAAAATGATTTCATCTTATATTCTGGTGAAAATGAGTCATTGGATAGTTATACCACATGTGGAAAATCGAGGTATAAATAATCTCAACTAGGAAGTCTGGATAGATTCCTATAAAATAGTCAAGATATTTCCCCTTTACACCAAGGTTTTAGCATTTATTTATGTCTTAGAACACAGCTTCAACGATGTCATGGCACAAAACCAAGATTTCAACTAATAAAAGCTTGAATCATTCATCTGATGGTGATTCGTGGAAACATTTTGATCGTCTTCATCTGTATTTTGATTTAGAAGCCTGAAATGTGTGATTGGATATTTCTACTGATAGTTTTTGTCAGTTTGGTTATTATGGTAGTCAATATTCATGTTGGAATATCATTATAACTCCGTAAAATTTACCTCCATAGATGTTGATGAAGGAGCCCTATATCTTTTTGACCTTATTAATCCCAGGACATCCGAAAAAGAATATTGATGTTTATTTGAAACCATTGATTTATGAGTAAAATGCATTGTGAAGTAATGGTGTTAGTACAAATGATGTTGCTACGAAACAAAATTTCATATTGAAAGTTGCACTGATGTAGACGATTAGTGACTTTCCGGCATATGGCATGTTATATGGCTAGAGTACACATGGTCGGAAATCATGTCATTATTGTATGAAAGACAACAAATCCTTTATGTTCATCAATGGAAAATAACCTTTCTATTTTGATTGTCATCACATATTTCTTCCAACCAATAATCCTTTTCGGAGGAACAAATATTATTTCAGAAAAGGCACAATTGAAAGGGATGAACCTCCAAAAATGATCTCAGGTACAGAGTTAAAATCAGTTGTATTTTTATTATTTCTCATCACATTTGGTCCAACAGTAAACCAAAAAAAAATTCATGGATTTGGGAAAAACATAATTGGATAAAATGGAACATTTTTTGGGATCTTCCATATTGGTCTAATTTGTTGTTCTGCCACATGTTGAATGTCATACATATTGAGAAGAACTATTTTGATAATTTATTTCATACATTTTTGGATACACGAGGTAAGACCAAAGATACTGTAAAGGCACGATTAGATCTTGCCCAAATTTGAAGGTGGCCAGAACTTGAACTATTTGAAAATGTCAGATCACAGAGGTTAATGAAGCCAAAAGTATCTTATACACTGTCTAAAGAGAGTTGCTTATTATTTGGTTAGTGGATTGCAGATTTGAGAGTTCCAGATGGCTATGCTTCCAATTTGGGCAGATATGTTAATAATGGTCATATTATCGGATTAAAAAAGGCATGATTTTCATGTTATAATGGAAAGACTTATGCCAATTGGATTCAGAGGTTTGTTTAAATCTATGATTTGGTATTTTATAACAGACATATCATATTTTTTTTGAGACATTTCTATGGCGACAACAGACTACGATGCGCTAAAAAAATTGAAAGAAGATGTTGCTATAATTATATGTAAACTGGAAAAAATATTCCCACCAGATTTCTTTGACTCAATGGAACATATGATATTACATTTTTTACATGGATCTAAATGTGGAGGTCCAGTATAGTTTTGATGGATGTACCCATTCGATAGATGCCTGCAGAAATTGAAGAAAAAAGTACGTAACAAAGAATCAGTTGAAGGATCAATTGTTGAAGCTTATTTGTAAGAGGAAATTGCTTTTTCCTGCTCTCATTATTTTGAATCTGAATATCCTGAAAAACACAACTGCATGGGATAGAATGAGGAGAATGTTAATGAAGAAATGGACAATCAATTATCATTTTTTAATCAGCCAAATTTTGGCTTTAGTGGAGTTTATGAACAATGGCTTTCAGATGATGAACATCACAAAGATCATATATATGTTATGCTCAACTGTAAAGAAATGACATCATTTATATTGTGAGTGATTCTATTACTTATTCTATAATTTATGTTACAATATGTAAACTTATTTTATTTGTAGGTTATATGATAATCATATCGAGAAACGACTTCCACAAATTACAGAAGATGCTCTTGAAAAACGCAGACAAAAAAAATTCTCAATGGTTTCAAAAACTGGTAACATAAACTATTGATGGTTTAACATTTCAATTCAGTTTATTATTTATTATAATGATAATTGTTTTAAAAAAAATTAGGTGTCTCAACTTGCTGATAAAATTGATAAGAGACTGTGTATATTTAGGAACCCACCATCCAAAATGGTTAAATCTTATAATGCATATGTGGTGAATGGTTTTCTATTTCATACGCGTGTATATGGGGAATCAAAAAAAATGAGCAGTGGAGTTTTCTTGAGAGTATCTCATCATAGAGAAACTGAAGTTGACTTTTACAGCATTCTAGATGAAATTATTGAGTTGTGTTATCTAGGACAGAATTATATAACGATGTTTAAATGTCAGTGGTTGGATAATGAGAGAGGTTTGCATGTTCATCTGACTCATTGAATCGTCGATATTAAATATAAAAGACTTCTTGTAGTAAATAAACCATTTTTACTGGCTCAAAAGGCACATCAAATTTATTACGCAATGTATTGTACTACTTCAAGAGACCTGAGTGATTGGTGGATCATAATAAAAATGAAATCTTGGGAAAATTAGTTTACTCAAACAGAATGTGGTTCTGCTGAAGTGTAAGGAATTTAAATTTTTCAAGAGACTACTCAAAATTATTCTTTTTCACAAAGAAACATGAATATCGATGATAACACCCCACAATTAAGGGTCGATGGTGAAGAAGATGTTAATAATGCTACAAATGAATTTGAAATGACAAGAGATGATGAAACTGAAACTCTTATGGATATTGATGATGCTGAGGGGGAATATGAATACATTGACATCGTCAGATATGAAGATGATGATGAAGGTGAACATTGACACGGTTAAATGCTGGTTATAATCATAACTAATATATATATATATAATAGTTATTTTCAAATATCTGCTAACAACAATCATTTTGTGATTTAGATGGACCCTGATATATTTCGTGAGTTGGAGGAGGCTGAGCTACCTTTGGATGAGGGGGATTTGGGATCATCTGACCCTCATCCCACTGGCGGTTCAGGGGGTACCTGGAGGGGGTGCGATCTTGCGCGACTTATAATTCATGACCCTATCCCCGAGCGACGTCCATCTCCTATAGCTCCTCCACCTCCTCCAGAAGACAAGCCCCCCCCCAGTGATTTTTTTTATGTTAAAAACATTTGAATTCAAGATCTGTTGTAATATGAACTATTTATAGTTTCTGTCTTTTATATTGGTGCGAATATTGCATTTTTTTTTAATATTTTATAATTTATTATTAGTATTATATTTTTTAATATTTTTTTATTTTACTAATAATAATAATAATAATATTTTATGATTTTTTATATATTTTTGTAAATATTGAGAATTTTAATATTTTTTATTTTTTTATTAATTTAATAATATTAATATTATTTTTTCATTAATCATAATTTAATTAAAAATATTTTTTTAGTATTATAATTTTTAAAGTCTTTTTATTTTACTAATAATAATAACAATAATATTTTATGATTTTTTTATATTTTTTTGAGAATATTGAGAATTTTAATATTTTTTTATTTTAATAGTATTAATATTATTTTTTCATTAATCATAATTTTATTAAATATATTTTTTACTTTATTTAGTATTTGCGACGGGACCTGTTGTGATGGGATCTCGTTGCAAATAGTTTAAATATATATTTTTAAAAAGTATTTGCGACGGGCCCGTCGCAAAAAGTTTATTTATATATAATTTATATAAATGGAGACTTATTTTTTATGGTGAAGTTCCCCATCGCAAATACCATTTTTTGCGATGGTCCCATTGCAAAAAAATGGTATTTTTGACGATGTTTTCTAAAATGCACTATTTGCGACGGGATCCTGTTGCAAATAGCTCATCGCAAATACCTCAAATTCCAATAGTGTTGGGTAGAATTAATGCTTTTCTAGATGCTTCTATTTTCTAAAATTTATGAATGTCACTACTAGAAGTTTGTCCTATAGCAACGGGCCAAGGTTTTAGAAAAATATTGGTATAGGTATCGATGATACCAATGGTTTTGGAGAACCATTTGTATAGGTATTTCCTAGTTACCCTTACTAACATTTTTACAAAATCATTGGTATAGGTCCAAAAATTTAGGTATATATACTAACATTTTTACAAAATCATTGGTATAGGTCCAAAAAATTAAGTACATGTACTAATGTTTTTCCAAAATCATTGGTATAGGTACCATAATTTTTTAAGAATTATTTTTTAAAATAACATTAAATATTATAAATTTTAATTACTTTAAATACACACACACAGAGATATATATATATATAATTATGTTCATAAAATCCATTTTAATGAAGTAGTTAATTCATTGAAGTATATGTGGCAGGTGTTGGGATCAAAACTCACAAACATTTTTTTGAATTGCCTATACCATCAGTGTTCCTAAACCATTAGTATAGTTGTTTCATATTAATGAGCTATATCAATGGTTTGGTAACTATTGGTATAGACCACTTATAACATTATTTTCCCCAAAAGAACTTTTATAAGCTTATCCCTATGGAAAAACATCCAATGACTCTTCAATCCATTGGTAAAGGCTATATTAATGGTTTGAGGGCTTATACTAATGGTCCCAAACCATTTTTATATCCTTTATTATATTAATGTCAGGATATTCATATATTTTTTCAACATTAGGTCTTTTAGGTTCAAATAATTTGGTTAAATCAATGGGTATTTATTTTGAATCAAAGAGATGCACTAAAAGTGTTTTATTGTTAATCCAGAAGAGTTTTAGATGGTATTAAAAAGGTTTTTCATACTATGTGATACATGGGGAAGTAGATGATGGCTTTCCAAAAGTTTTTTTTCAATATATACAAAATATTTTTGGATATGATTTCAAAATTGATCATATATGATATGATAAAAGGTGAAATCACATGAATTCTATTAGGCTTTATAGCAAGTGGGAGATTGAAGGAGATATGCCCTAAAGGCGTTTTGCATGTGATTAAATTGGTCCAGTTGTATTATATGATTAATTTATATCATAATAAATTGAATGATATTTCATTACACTACTTATTTAAATCATAATGTATAATTTTTAGATATCATAACATCATTGTATGGACATGTCATAGTATACGACTTCTATATCGTATAGTATATACATGCCACTATCTTTGATTGTGTGTGTAGATGAATGGTAATATTTATCATTTGAGTGAATCATTCCCACATTTTCTATCACTAATATCCATTTCATGAGATGAAATAGATAGGATATTTATTCATTCAAGTATTTCATGAATTTTCCATGAGTTATAGTTGATACATGAATTAAATCATAACATATGAGTTAATTCATGTGTAGTCAAGGATAATACTCGAAGGATTTATAAAGACTAAATCCATAGTATGGTATTAGTATGATTACTTGTTCATTCTTGGAAAAAAATATCCACCAAAATCTATAATCATCAATTACATTTACCAAGAGAACTATTTTTGTGTCATGGTGAAAAGATGAATCCCACTAATATGACAAGGGATTAAGTTTATCTCATGGATACCTCCAGAGGAAGGATTTCATTCAACTGCCTCTTAGATTATCATCATTAAAATCATGGAATGAATATTGGTATAGAATCAACATACAATGGATTCAGTGTAAGTAATGCATTTATAGGTTTCTTCATTTCAGGTTTACCAATTATTTATTTATCTAGAATGGTTCAATATTGGTTTTGGATTTATTTAATTACTTATGTTATTTTTAATAATAGTTATGAAATTCCTCTAAACAAAACTATGGTATCAGAGGCTTACCATGCCATTATATTCTTGAAATCATGTATGGAAATAAAGGATTCTGAATCATAATTTCTATCGTATTCCCTATCATAAAATATGATAGAAAATATGATTTTTTAAGAATGAGTCATTTCTTATGATATGTGATATCATAGTTAAATATCCAATACAAATCCCTTAAATTTATATTAACCATGGAATATGACTTCAGGTGATCGTATTCGATCATAGTGTTATATCATGCTCTTAAAAAAATTCAACATATAACTTTTATGATACTAATGTGAATAATAAAATGTGATTTACACATAAGGTTTTTTACTGATACAAAAGGTTTTTATTGATACATAAGGCTTCTTCCTTTATGGGAAAATTTCCTACATATGAGAAAAAACATACGGATGAAAACCTTATGTAGTAAACCTTATTCATAATACTAATCATATTCGATGATAATACTATCATTCAAAAAGTATGACTGATGGAGTTTAAACTGTTTAAGTGCATAATCCCACTCTATTATATTTTGTGACTCCCCTTATATCGTTAAATGTGATTAAATGACAAAAAATTATTTTTCTTTAAATTAAATTATTAATGGAATTTTATTACATATAAATTTATTATAAATAAGTATAAAAGGCATTTTGGGTATATTTATTAATTTATAATTTTTTTTGGAATAAATTAATTATAAAGAGTTTATAATTAATTAATTAAATGTTTATGAAACCTTTTTTAATAAATATTCTATAATTTTAAGTGTTAATATTTAAAAAATTCTTTTAAATTATAGGAAAATCTTTATGACTTATAAATAAAGGGTTTCTTTGGAAATCATAAGTTTTCATTTATAAAGTGCTTATAAATTACAAAATTAGAAAAAAATAAAAAGTGTTTATAATTTAATATTATGAATTGTTAATAATACTTAATTTTAATTGAATAAGTTAAAGGCCTTATTTGGGATATTATTTATACAAAAACAAAAGAGTTTTTATGATTAATTTGATCAAGATTTTAATAATGTTATTTATGTGATATTTAGATTATTTAAATAGTTTACATAATATAAATTGAAATATAAAATGTTTATATTTCATAAAAATTATTTAATATTTAAACTAAAAAATTATATAATGAATAATATGAAGGATTTCATGTTATGAAATGAGTATAAACTGTTTGTATTCAAGATTATATAATTTCCATAAATAAAGGATAAAATTAAAATTCATTTATAATTAGATTTTAATTTATGATTTTTTTATTAATTTTTATCTCTTGTTTAAATAGGTTATTTGTTAATTTACTTAAAAATTTATTACCTTGTTAATTATTGATGTTTATAAATTTTTTATGAAATATGAATATTATACATTCTATAATTTATGAGATAATTTGCTTCTTATAAATTTTTGATCCTTGCATGTTAGGTATGATTACATAACATTTTTTTCAACTAACTTGACCATAGATTATTATTAATGTTATTAGCTTGAATTTATTTGTATAATATAGTTTATACATATTTGGTTTTATAGTTATGATGAATTGGATTCTCTCTAGAGTAAATTCTCCTTGGGGAGAGGTACTTTGGGTTGGACTTCCCACGAGACTAGAGGCTCATGACTTGCTCTAGAAAAGTATGGTTTGTATATTTTTCTCTCTAGGATTACTCACATATAGATTATCAATTTAATATAAGTATAAACCTTTATAATAAATTTTCATATTACTTATGCATTAGATGCATTTGGATATGTGTAAATATGTTTTTCTTCTATTTTTGGGTGAGAAACACAAATTGTGGGTTGGGTAAATAGTTACACATCAATATAGTTTGAATATATTGGTTTGGTGGAAGGAATAAGATTCCCAAACTAAATCATTATAAGAATGGATATATAAAAGGAATAACATGAGATAACATGGTTAGATTAAATCCCCTTTAAAATATTAAGCGTTAGATTCCTTTCAAAGTAGCACATGTCAAGACCTCGATCATTCAACTGGGTAGTTAATGAAAATTTCTCATGGATTATCTTGTGTAAGGCATGGTGTAAATAGATTACTGTAAGAGTTAGGTAACAAAATATTGTTGTTTATTTTTTTACACTTAGTTGGGAAACCCTATGTGTTATGATACTAGAGTAATATTTTTGAGTTTATTTATATGTTGGATTGTACAAATATTTGTCTAATCAGTAATCCAAGATTAATATATGGTATAATTGGGATAATTCCCTAAAAAATAGCTATCTTGTGAGAGAAATTACATATTAGGATCATTTATTAGTGAAATATGGATATTTTACCACTAATGGATATGATGGATTTAAAACCAGGGTCATCATTTTAGTCGGATACCATTTAATAAAAGAAAAAATGATAATAATCTAATAAGAGATTCTATTTTAGAAAAATAATTTCATCATCATAAAACTTAGCTTTGAGATCAATCTTATATGTAGGAGAAACATAATCTAAGAAACTTGTATGAATATTAACTTAAGAATAGTTATTAATTTAGAAGATACTCAATATGTTAGAGAAACACATTCCATAGTAACCAAGTGTTGAGGTTGTTAAATAAGTAAATTGTGATTCTTATGAGAAGAAAAGATTGATTCACTTAATATTCCATAGGAATTGGATACAAAAACTAGCTAAGGAATTTTATTCCCATATACTCAATATGATTAGGTATGTCAATGATGCTTAGTATGATTGATTATTATAATGAATTTGAGAAACTAGAGACTTTCATAAGGCTTCTTCTAGTTAAGGAGTTCATTTTCTAATAATTGATGGGAATTTTATGAAAATGTGAATGAATTATAGAAACTTTTAGCTTATATTCTCATGTTTTGAGTATTGATGGACTTAGAATATGATGTCCATGTTTGGGTGGTGTGTAGATAGTACATGTGGGTAAAAGTTCAAACAACAAGAAGAAAAGTTAGTTAGATAGTGCAACAATGTTTCTTCTTGTATCCAATTTAGGTCATCAAAACTTGTACATGTTATCAGGAAGAAGGAATCATTATTCCATAGGATAGAATTATTTGGGATACATGAATGGGTTTAGATACTCGGTGGAATTTCTATGTCAGGTATCAATGTTATAGAAGTCAATATTTTGGTTTTGAATGGTATATTATACCAAATGTATAATTTATATGTATTTTAAATATAAAAAATTTCAAAATCATTGAATGAATTGATAGAGATTTTAGTTTCTATTCAAGTGATAAAGTAAAGACTTTCTCCATTAAATAGTTTAATCAAAAATAATAAATCGAGATTATATGGATCTAAGTAAAGGATGTGTATTTTCATCTCATTTATCTAATATAATAAGGGAAGTTATTTAATAATAAAGAGTTATTATGAATAATATATGATAATAAATTCTATACACATATTTTATGATTCATCAAGTTTGATACCATGTTTCAAATAGGATACATGGATAAAAATGTCTAATACAAGATAAAAGGTTCATCTAGATATTTTCTAAAATATTAGGGATGATTTTACCACCACCCATCAGTATAATATTTTGATGAGTTTTATTTATTTCAATGAAAAATGATCCAAACACATAGATTATTATTTATGATAAGGAAATAATATTTACTTCCTAAACATAAAAGAGCTTATATATCTTAGCAATATATAATGAAAATAATAGTGTTTAATAATATAATGGGAGTATGTTTATACATATATAAGATTAAAGTTAAAAAATAAAATATTACACCCATCAAAATAATTAATGTGTTTTTCGCTTAATATCCTAAATATTTTCTGATATAAAATGGTAAAGATAAATGTAAGGATTTACATTTAGTTATTTTGAGAAATTTGATATCACTATTTCCTATAATATTATTCTAGTAAAAAAAGTAAATTTTAACTTAATATCCTAAAGGTTTTTAGGGTATACATTTAGAGAGAAATATAAAGAGTTAAATTTATTTACTATAACATAGTGATGATGATGATAATTGGTTTTTAATTTTATTATTAGAATGCTGGAAGGAAAACCTTCCCCTAATACAATAACTCAAGGAGGCTGAAAGTGATGAAGCCCAAGAGCATCCCCAAGAACAAAACCATTACATTCCTAGGGTAATGACCCCAAATTATAGAAAACCAACAGGGGTTCCTCTGGATTCCCCTCCCTAGATAGGGTTTTTGCGGTAAATTTTCCCTCTCTATGAATATTCTGAACTGAACATCCTCTAGAAATCTCCAAGGCACAACTACGTATAAGGTACGTTACAGTCCACAACGACTCAACTTTCCCCTGAAAGGCCCTAATCAACACCTAGGAGTCTGATTCCATTTCTAATAACCCCAATGAGAAACTTTTGAACAATATTATACTCATGTTCAAGGATCTTACTTCCACACCCAACGAACTCCCCGTCCCATGAAATCTTCTAAAATTCAATAAAACTAAACCATTCTTGTCCCAGACCAGATATACCCCGCACATATGACCACCCATAAATGATCTCTAAACATTATGTTTAAATCCATTCATTAGAGGGTTCCAACGAACCCAACTACACTAAAATACCAGCCGAGTAACCTGGATATTCATGATATTTCCTAACTAGAGATACTACTGACTAATATTAACTAGAGAGCCCAATTCATGCAGCAAATACTTCATGCACGCCTGTAGCAGCAAGACCATCAGGCACACCACTATTCTGGTCTTATTCCAGGCCTCCCACAAGGTCCAAAAAATTGCAGTAACCATGATGATTCTGGTCTTATTTTCCATGCCTTACTGATCCACTCCCATAAACTAGTTCGCAAGAAACCCCTGCATGGATGAGCACTCTCCATCATATCTCCCCCATTAATAAGATATCATGTGAAAAATTTTATGGAAAATTTTATATGGATGATGACGTTAAACATAGATATAGTTATAAGTATACAATATAATTTTACATCATAACATTTGATATTGTGGAGTTAAAGAGTTTATATATGTTCAAGGATTTGAAAATTGGGAATTTGATTCATAATCTCTTTATTATTAAAACATTATTTCTTAATAGATATTACTCACTAAAATATTAGTGGGATGGTTTTATCATGATATCACATAGAAATATGGATGGAATTTCATATATATGTAATGAGTTAACAAAACCTCTAAAATTTTAGTAAACATAAGGATTTTCTAGAAGTCTATCATATATGATATGATGGACATAAACATATATTGGGTTTCATTAAGTATTCCTAATAGAGTCTTCATACTATAAAATATATCAAAAGTAAATATACACTTTATCATTATTTCACATTTATTGCATATATGTATATATTGATATACATTTCATGAATTGTAATTATAATTGACCTCTCAAAGTATCACTTTGATTTATATCTAACTGGTGTTTTTCATGGATTGTTATAATTTATGATGAAATGTTAAGTTAGCATGAGTAATATTCCTTTATAGAAATATGAAATATGAACATGATGAATAAAAAATTGTTTTTACTTGTGTTGGATGAGTCATGAAGTATACCATATAGAGTTTAATACATTATGTATTTGTTATACTAGTGGTACATATATCATATTTGGAGTTCCCATTACCTGAGGTTAGTGAGATAACTAGCATGATAATCTTCATGATTTCATACCTTTCATATTCAAGCCTTGAACCTTATCTAGTAGGGGGTGGTTATGGTCCCACCAAGATAGTATATACTATGTTCTTATATATTTGGTTGAGGTACATGTTATGTGATCATCCATAAAGGTGAATTTTATGTGATGTATTCATCAACCTTTTCAGTCTATACATAGATATTTGAGAATGTATGAGTTGGTTATTTGATATTTTCATACTCCATGTCCCATGGTCACTAAATTTCATGGAAAAAAAAGGGAACATATGAGGAATTATGCTAGAATGTGATGAAACTGGGGGACATAGGTATAGAGACACATGTGTTTGATGGAGATCATTCTAGATCCCATTTTAGCTTGAATAGAATTGATTCTTTTATAGAGACTATCATTTTCTAACATTTATAGATTCATAGATTCATATTTTTTCAATGATATAATGGTTTTTAGGTTCACATTTTATGATTAACTAAATGATGATTGAGTTTTAATTGGATTTCTCCTCTAAAACTAGTTTATATTTAATCCAAAAAGAGTGTTAATAAGGTATTGCATGTGATTTGATACATAAAAAAGTTGATAATATCTCTCCAAAAGTGTTTCAGAAGATATCCAAAATTATTCTAGATATGATTTCATAAGTTATCATATATGATATGATAAAATTTGAAATGGAATAAATTATATTAGGATTTAGTGAAAGTGTTATATTGAATTAGATATGCCCTAAATCTCTTTTTCATGTGATGTAATTGGCCCATTTGTATTGTACAATTAAGGTATATCATAAGGAATGGAATGAGATTTCATGCTACTATCTATTTTAATCATAAGGTATGATTAGTTGATATCATAATATGGTTTTATTTATAAGTCATATCATATAGCATATACATGAAACTATCTTTAATTTTTTAGTAGGTTTAATGATAATAGTTATCATTCGAGTGAATCATTGCCATGTTGGAAATCATTAATAATCATTTCATGAGATAAAATGAATGGGAGATAAATTCATTAAATAAATTCATGAATTGGTTGAGAGTTATAGTCGATGCATGAATTAACTCATAACATGTGATTTATTTCATTTTAATTCATGGATCATCCTCAAGGAATTTATAAAGACTACTTCTATGAGATATTGGTTGTAGGTTCACTCATTCATTCATAACTAAAAATATCTCTACCGGAAGATCTCATCATCATCCACCCTTACCTATTGAGGTGTTAGAATTCCATGGTCTGAAGAATAATCCCACTCATGTGATAATTGATTCCATTTTATCCCATTGATACCTCTAGATAAGGGATGTATTCCATCTTCCACTCATTTGGTCTTCATCAATCACATAAGATAATGATGGATATATAAGTAGTATACAGTAGAGTTGGTCTAGGGTACACATTTATAGGTTTCTTTATTTCTATTTTATATGTGATTTATTTATATATAATGGTTAGATCTTGGTTTCTATATATTTAATTACTACTACTGAATTTAACCAGAGTTTTTATATCCCTTGAAACCTATCAAAATCTCCTCTTCAACTTTTGGAAATTTTCATCACAATAATAATACTACTTAAATTCCATACCATTCATGGATAATTTCATCATTAAAACTACAAACCAATAAAAATAATTATTTAATTAGAGATAATATCATGAAAACAATAATAATATCTATCTCTCAAAAACATTTTTGGGTATACCCTAAGGCATTAATGCTGCCATTTTTCAGGGCCAACTAAAATTATAAATTCAAAAGCCACATGCCTAATAAAAATTACATCTGGAATCCATAAATTATTTTTACATTTTAGAATCAGTGTCTATAATATAAAAACCAATTGATTTAAATAATCCTCATTTGATTGTTAAAATATCAATATATCATCAATGAACAAAATTACTGATGATTCTAGATAAGGGTGAAATATTTGATTCATTAAATCCATGAAAGATACTAAAGTATTATTTACTCCCAAACAGTATCACCAAAAAATAAAATGAACATATCAAGTTCTATATTTCATCTTTGATATATTCTTAGCTCTTACCTTGAGAATATTATATCCTATTCAAAGATCAATCTTATAGATCCATTAGGACCCTCTCAGATGATCAAAGGTTTCATCAATTAATGGAAATGGATACCAGTTCTTAATAGTGAATTGATTCAACATCCTATAATAAAAAAATAATTTTAATCTCTCATAAACCATTTTAGATAAAAAAAAATAGGATCACCCTATGGAAACTCACTCTTCTAGATGAATTATTTCAATTTTATATACTCTAATTATATTTTTGAATTCTCTACGATTGGGTAGATCCATGTGGTAATGAAGTATTGATGTATTCATGGTACATGGTACCAATTATATAACAAATTATACCTCCCCAACCAGAGTAAATCCTATAAAATCCTTTTAAATGAATTTTAAAATTGATCCACTATAAGAGGGGAAAAATATTTCCATCGCTATCAACTAAACTATGAACCATCACTATAATTTGAGATATAATTATCTTTATCCATAAAAAAATGTTATATTATCTATAATGATTATCCCATTATATCATAAAAACAAAAAAAACTTATCCGAATAATGGAATAAAACCACTCATATATTGTATCATCCCAACATTTTAAAGTAAGAACATTGTGTTTGATAGCATATACGACATGCATCACCAATCTTAAATGGCCTGTGAAATATATTATTTAAACATGAAGATTATAACCTAAATATTGATATGATAGGTATTAATAGGATTAAATATATTATTATTATATATATATGACCTAATAAATACAAATGTGTTGATAGAAATCACTCAATATTTAGTAAATTCAATTTATTCTTAAAAAAATATATGCTTTCGTTAAAATTATTTTTACTTCTCTTTGTGAAAAAATAATGTAATTAATTTCTTATAATTTTATAAAATTTATTTGATAAAATGAACTTATTTTTTAAAATCATCATAACAAAATTATCATAGGGTAAAATTTGGGGATTTTTCTGAGAGAGAGATTTTTCAGTGAATAGTGAAAAATACTTTTATTTGTACAACAATCATTTCTTATCAATAAATTCAGTAATATAAATTTACCATTATGATTTGAATTTGATTTAAAAGTAACACAAGTATTATTTAGCTATATTTAAAATAATTTATTATATTTGAATCATATTTATACTTGATTTTGGTATAAGTTTGTTTTTTGGATTAAAAACGCATTTTTTTGAAAACTATTTTTAAATCCATAATGTTATCCATTTTAATTAATTAAAATAATAAATAATAATGAAATATTTAAATGAAATTTATAAATTATATATCTAAATATATTTATTTATATCCATATAATTCTAATCACAAGTCATATAGTTAATGTAATAACATCTTATGTTTGAAAATGTATTTCTTGAAAACCCATTTTTCAACATGAATAACGGGTTTATTTTTAAATTAAATTATAAAAATTCTATGAATTTATTTTCATAAAATTTATTAAATATTTTTAAATATGACAATTAAAATTATATAATATTTTCAACTTGATTTTTAGTAATATTGATTAGTAAAGACAGAAAAAATTATTTATAGCGATTAAGGTTAAAATGAGGTTTTGTGTGTTACATGCACTTATTTTAAAATTAATTTTACAAACACATGAAATTTATATTTAATAAATTTTAATTAATAAAAATAATAATTGGGTATAAACTATATAATTTTAAGAACCCGGTTCTTATTCTTGAGGTACGTGTTTCTTCTTTTCCTTTTTCCTTAAGTGTTTTTGAGAGAATAGGGGAAATGTGGGAAAAATACCAAATTTATGGGTACACACCGTGTACTTTGACTATGTGGGATGATAATATAGGGCACGTTGGTTTTTCAGTAAAAACAAACTATGCGCCGTGTACTTTCATATACACATCGTGTACTTTTCCCGCGTGGGACGAGAACACAGGTCATGTAGACTTGTCAGTGGTTCCGGATGTAAAAACTAACTACAGAACATGTACTTAGTAATGCACGTTGTGTAATCAGTCGGAAAGTGAATAGTAAGGCGGTGGAGGGTAGCCGCCAGATGAACAGTAAAATGGATAGTACACGACGTGTACATAGTATTACACACTGTATAATCAGTCGGGAGTTGAACAGTAAGGTGGTGGAGAGTTTCCTCCAATGAACAGTTAAAAAGAAAGTACACGTCGTGTACTTGAGATTACATGCCGTTTAGTTATGTTTTTTTTCTTAAAATAGGCATTAGCCTCCTCATTCAGTAGAGGAGTCAAAGAACTCATTTTGGAGATCGGGAGAGCAGGTCGAGTCTTGGAGGAGCTCCCAAATGCTCACCGGAACTCCGATCTTTCCGCCTGCAATCTAGTTTGGACTGCACGGGTAAGACCTTCCCTATCCTTGAGTCTTTCCTTACAATTATTTCCCTAAGGTAAGTTATTTTAGTTTGAACGGATAAATGTTTATCCCAGATCTACGTCCTTCTCGGTTGTTTTGGGAGGCGTCGTTCACATATATCGATTAGAGGAGATCGAGGTAGGTGGTCTTGTGTTTAATTCCAACTATCTAGTTTATTTTGTGTATCGTTGTGCCACGAACCCATGTTCGAGGTGTTTTATGGTGGATACTTTGACTATTGAGATACCTATAATTTCTTAGGTAATCTAATAAATAAGTATAAACTACTGTTTAGGATCGTTGATTTGATCCAGGGCCACCCCGAGGGTGCATTTCCCTTGTTTAGCCGTTTGGCCCAGATACCCATGGGTATGCTATGATTATAGCATGTTTTGAGTTTTCTTGAGAGGAAAATATATATAAATTTCTTGCTTATGCTATGGGCTTGGCTGATTTACTTCCTTTTCTTCTGTTTATCCAGAGGGCAAGGTTCTGTTTAGCCTGAGGGAAAGTACTATTTAGCCTGAGGGCAAGGCTCTGTTAGCCTGAGGGAAACATTTATTATGCCTGAGGGAACTATCTTCTATGACTGAGGGCGATATCTTATATACCTAAGGGAAATATTCATTATTTCTAAGGGTAGTTACCTGAGGGTTTCGATTCTTCTTTCCTGAGGGTAAGGATTTTCATGTCTAAGAACAATGTTTACATTGAATATTCACTGTGGTGATTTTTTATATCGTACCTTCCAAGATAAAGCACAAGCTTAAAATTGATAAATAATTATTAAAATGGAAATGTAATTGGTAGAGATAGTTACTTTTGAGTACTGCCTAGTTTTCTGTATTTCTTTATTACACACTTCTGTTGCACATTTTCACTATCAGTTGGGCACGGGCCTTTGGTGGTTGCCTACTGGGATTTATTTCTCACACCCTATTTGGGTTATGTCTTGGGATCGAACATATTATATTGTTGCAGGTGTTGATAATGGAAAGGGACCCTGTACAGGTACTTGATTGTTTTAGAGGAGTAGGAGAGCATGGGACCGAGCTTAGGCTTGCGATGCTGTTGAGTTCAGGTTGCACTATTTTAGTTTGTTTTGTTGTACTTGGTACTTTTTACTATATTGTATTTGATTACAGTGTATCCTATTTTGACTGTTTTCTTAGAAATAGGACATATTGTATCATCATATATATATGATTGTAGGTTATCCTTTGCTTCAGTACCGTTGTCCATTCAGCTTTGTATTGTTTACTGCTTCAACTTTTGGTATATTTATATTTTTCTATTGCGCTACACTTTGAAAAATGAGGGAATAGTTTCCCCACTATCATACCTAGGCCCTCGCTGTTAATCGGAAGCCTCTAGCAATTGGGGAAATGTGCTTGAGGTCATGTGACCAACCGGTTTTGGGGCACCCGTTGTGTGGCACCCGGATCTGGGACATTAAAAAGTGGTATCAAAGGGTTTCTTTTCTTCTTGACTTACTATTTGGAGCCTATATCCAGGGATAGGATGGAATTGGTACTTGGTAATAATTTTTTCTCGAGAGTAGCTACCCCGTGTATAGGGAAAATCCAATCTACCTCGTTTAATTGCAATTTTTTTGGTTTTTCACTTATTATGGTTGATTTGATTTTCACCATTGGGTGACGCACTTATGGTGTGCTGTTTGTATTTTTATACATGGGTTCTATTTAGTTGAAACCTGGTGAGATAAGGGTATGCCATCTCATGGATCATTTAGGCACATGTTATAATCACATGCCATGCATAGTTTCCATGCCATGTAGGTGCATTAGAAATTGCATGTTGTTGTGATAGATATTGGGCTAGTAACGGCATGTTGTTGTGATAGTTTCTTGGATAAAAAAATACCTGTTATTTGTTAAGGTATTGTTGTGTGAGGTTTTGTAGAATGAACACAAAACTTTGTTTCTTGATGATTATGGTCCCTCATTGACTGGAATTTGGTGGATAATTGACTTGTTTTATTTTTTTATAACATGTATAAGATGCCAAGATTTGATTCGCGGGGAGTATGGGCCCTCACGGATCATAATTTGGCACTTAGGTGTTGGTTTCAGTGTTTTTCTGGGATCCGGAGTAGTTTCTAAGGCTTACTATCTGGAAAAACCCAGAATACACACCATGTAGTTTTGACTACATGCCATGCACTCTTATGTTCGGGAAGAAATGAAAAAAATTAACTACACATCGTGTACCATAAGTACACATTGTGTAGTTTCTAACTGTGTTATAGGTTGTGTAGGAAAAAACACGGGATGGGAAAACTCTAGAGGGAACATTTTGTGTATCGTTCGTACATTCCATGTCGTGTTGACCTTATGTCCACCCATGTAACTAACAACACGGATGGAGAAATCTTCACTTAAACACATTGTGTCAATGCTGAAAACTCCGTGTAGTGTAATCTGGTAATCCGGTCGTGTAATGAACAATATGGTTCTATTTTATCCTTTCTTTTACATGTCGTGTCTATCTGGAACATGCCGTGTAGTGTGAGTCGTGTATCCAGCAGTGTCATGAACAACACGGGTCAACGAAGCTTGTTTAGTACACACCGTGTACCTGTGGGAAATGTCGTGTAGTCTTGACCGGTTAGAGACCATGTGGACTTGGATGTGTGGCTAGGGATATGGAGTGGTGTACACGCTGTGTGTGGGTGTAACATGTCGTGTACCTAGGGTTGAGACACACCCAGTCCAGGATCAAAACACGGCCATGTAAGGGCTTAAGGGTACATGTCGTATCGACTTTATACACGCCATGTAGTCTCATTCAAAAGAGATCCATGTGGATTAGCCATGCAGAAGGACTCGGGTAGGGGAAAAAAATTCAAGTATACACCATGTGTAAGGACAACACACCATGTGTTTGGGGTGTTACACGACCAGTTCTTGCGGAAGTACACACCCATGTGAAATACTTATGGGAACACGTCGTGTAATTATTATACACGCCATGTAGTCTTGTTTTGTAAAACTTGAATGTTTTCTGTTCCCTGTTCCCTTCTTATGTTTCCAGTTCTTAGTCCTTGATGAGCATAATCTAAGGCGTGTGTTTGACCTTGTAGAGTCATGCTGCCGAGATGACCACCAGTTGTTCTCCAAGAGAGCAACAATGATTATACTCTAGAGATGGTCATCCATGGGCTACCGATGGATCCTCCAGCAGTGCTAGATGCGGCGCCAGCCATTATACCGGACGCAGGCGCGGATATGCAGTTCCATGAGGGATTCATGCGGTTCATGAAGACCTTCTAATGAGCATTGTAGGTTGCCACATCTATGATAGAGCTGACATGTATATTCTAGCAGTAGTATCCGCCTACGTTTTTAGGGGATGCGGACCATAGGCTACGGAGTCATGGATTGATTCATTGCATACTATCTTTGAGCACCTTGATACGCCTCTAAGGAGGAGGTTTAAGCTCACTACTTATATATTGTGTGATTCCACCAAGAGATGGTGGGATGTTACCACCCAGATTGAGCATCACCAAGACATGGTGTGGGAATATTTTCAGAAAGTCTTCTATGACTTTTTCATTCCGTAGATGCTAAGGGCAGATCGAGCTCGAGAGTTCATGAATCTACAGCAAGTCGCCATGTTAGTGATGGATTATTCTGCCTGATTCACCGAGCTACAACGTTTTTCACCTGTTCTGGTGGGTGATAAGGCATTGAGGGCTAGACGCTTTGAGTATTGTCATCAATATGACATCTGGGTGCAGGAGAATTTTTTTAGGTTTCCTACAGTGCATTATATTATGAACCAGACACTGATTACTGAGTGGAACCTACGGGAAGCTAGTGGTGCGAACCAGGGCAGTTCGACACCAGTCTCTGGTACTATTTCTACCGATAAGAGGAAGAGGCAGATGGATTTCTCTCACGGTGTCAGTACTAGCCAGAATAATTCTTCAGGTGTCCAGGTAATATGCTACCAGTGTGGTAAAGAGGGGCACAAGAGACCTCTAGGTCCATGTGACCTAGTGGAGTGTCGAGCTTGCAGTAAGGAGGGACATCTCTAGCATTTTTGCAGGGCATTTCCACCAGTGACTATTGAGAGGGATTATGTGCAGACTCCACATGCGGGAGTAGGGATAGCAGCTTCTTACCAATCATAGAATTGGAATACGTCAGGGTGTTCAGGCCGAGGTGGTAGTTGTGTCCGTGGTAGCCAGACACCAGGATCTCAGAGACAGCAGGGCGGGTCATCTCGGGGTAGCCAGGCTATGTCGCAGGGCCGCGGCACTGGGCATACATATGCAGTGCAGTAGACCCAACAGGAACAGGATACCAGACCTTCCACCATCAAAGGTACTATTCTGGTTTCTTCTGTTTTATCTTATATACTTTTTGATATTGTTGATACACATAGCTTTATATTTGTGCCCGTTGTGGAGATTCTTGGGCTCTGTGTTTCTTCTTCTTCTGATATCATGATGCTAGAGACTCTATTGAGGATTATAATGGCAGGTGTGTGTCAGTTAAAGGAGTTCCCCCTAGAGGTTAGTTGGTGTCACTTTCTGTGGTACCTCTATGTCTTATAGATGACGAGCTATGATGTCAATCTCAGTATGGACTGGTTGGTGCCCTTTAGAGCCTATGTGGATTGCTATCATCATAGGGTGAGTTTCATGTCACTAGAGGGTGGACAGTTTCTATACAAGGGAAAATGGGATGTCCAGGTGAGCCGAGCAGGACTGGATCATTGTGGGTGAGGTGGAGTGACAGCCCAGATTGTGAGTTTATATTTGGATGACCAGATAACTTGTCAGAAGGATTTCCCTCCAGTGGTTGTTCATTTCAGGGATGTCTTCCCAGATGACTTTTCAAGTCTACCTCTGGAGCGAGAAGTGGATTTCTCTATTGAGTTGTTCCAGGAGAGGCACCAGTGTCCATTCCTCCTTATAGGATGGCTACTCCAAATTTTCAGGAGCTCAAGAAAAAGTTAGAGGAGTTGCAAGCAAAGGTTTTCATCTGACCCAGTACTTCTCCTTGGGGTTCTTCTGTCCTGTTTGCAAAGAAGGCGGACGATGCCCTCAGACTTTGCATGGATTATCGGAAGCTGAACCAGTTGATAGTTAAGAACCGATATCCCTTGCTGAGGATTAATGATCTTTTTTATCAAATTCAATGAGCATGAGTGTTCTCGAAGATTGACTTGAGATCCTAATATCATTAGTTGCGTGTTAGACCATCAGACATACTACTTACAGCTTTTCGGACAACATATGGTCAATAATAGTACTTGGTCATGCCGTTTGGACTCACAAACGCACCAACAGTTTTCATGGCTCTGTTGAATCGTGTATTCCACCCATATCTGGATTCTTTTGTGGTAGTCTTCATGGACGATATCTTGGTGTACTCTCACACTCAACATAACCATGCCACCCATCTTGATATTGTATTGAGTACACAGAGAGAGCATTAGATATATGTTAAGCTCTCAAAGTGCCACTTTTAGATGGACGATATTCACTTTATGGGTCATATTATCTCAGAGGCAGGAGTTGCAGTAGACCCAGAGAAAGTGGGAGCAGTAGTTTCTTGGGAGCAGCCTAAGAACATGTTTGGAATATGGAGTTTCCTGGGGATGGATGGTTACTACAAGCGATTTATATAGGACTTATCCCACTTAGAAGCATTGTTGATGGGTTTGACTAAGAAGGGTATGATGTTCGTTTGGTCATAAGTTTGTGAGATAGCCTTTTTGGAGCTGAATGGAAGGTTGAAATCAGCACCAATACTGATACTTCTAGAGCAAGGGAAGATTTATACATTTTACTGTGATGCATCAGGTATTGGGATGGGAGCAGTGTTGATGCAGGGTGATTAAGTAGTTGCGTACGAGTCTTGGCAGTTGAGGCCACATGAGAGGAATTACTCAACGCATGATCTCGAGTTAGCTGCAGTTGTACAAGCATTATGTTGTTGGAGACATTATCTCTTGGGAGAACATTTTGTGGTGTTTATAGACCAAAAAAATCTTAAATACATATTTACCCAGCGTGACTTGAATTTGAGACAGCGAAGGTGGGTTGAGTACCTTCAGTCCTTCGACTTTGAGCTTGTCTATATAACTGGTAAGGGTAATGCAGTAGCTGATGCACTGAGTAGAAGGAATCAAATACTGGTAGTGCAGGAGGCTAGTGGTGAGTGGCATTTTATGGCCTTGTTCTCTGAGATGCATTTTTAGGTGCATGATAGTCATGGGAAAATCTATCTTTCATCCTTAGCTGTGACTTCTACCCTCCTGGATATAGTGAGGATGAGACAGCTACCAGATTCAGAAGGCCTAGTTCTACGAGAGTTGGTGGTAAGTGAGGAACCTCCTCCTGGTTGGATGATAGGCAACGACGAGGTACTACATATCCATGGATGAGTGTGGGTTCCAGTGGATATACACGAGGAGTTGATGCGGGAGTTTCATGCTTCAACTTGGACAGTGCATCCTGGAGTTACCAAAATGTACTGTGACTTGAGACGTTAGTATTGGTGGCCGGGTATGAAAAGAAAAGTAGTTGGTTTTGTTGCGAGATGTTCCACCTATCATCAGGTGAAGGCGGAGCATCAGAGGCCAGTCGAACTGTTACAATAGTTACCCATTCCAGAGTGGAAATGGGATGATGTCGTAATGCACTTCGTGACCCGGTTTCTGAGGTCACCTCAAGGCAATGACGTCATGTGGGTTTTTATGGATAGACTTACGAAGGTAGCTCACTTTTTGCCGATCAAGGAAACCTACAGTGTTGACAAGCTCAGAAATTTGTATATCTGATAGGTAGTACATCTTCATTGGGTCCCTCATTCTATCATTTTAGATAAAGATGCCTATTTTACGTCTCGTTTCTGGCAGAGTTTTTAGAGGGCACTGGGTACACGGGTTCTTCTAAGCACATCTTACCACCCTCAGACTGATGGCCAGTCAGAGCGTATGATACAGGTGCTAGATGACATGCCGCATGCATGAATCCTAGACTTTGGGGGCTCTTGAGATAAGCACATACCCCTGGTTGAGTTTTCCTACAACAATACTTTTTAGGAAACTATTGAGATGGAACCTTATGAGGCTTTATATGGTAGGCCATGCCGATCACCCTTGTGCTATTTGGAGGTAGGTGAGGCAACTTTACTAGGACCATGTCTTGTGTAGGTGACTTCAGAGCAGGTCTAGTTGATTCAGAAGTTGATGGCTACTGCATAGTCTCATCAGAAATCTTATGTTGATCACCGCAGATGACCCTTGGAGTTCGTGGTTGGGGATCAAGTTTTCTTACGCGTTTCACCGAGGTTGGGACACAGGCATATCAGGAGATAGGGTAAAATTTCACCGAGGTATGTAGGGCTGTTTGAGATTCTGGAGAGAGTCGGACCGATTTCCTATTGGTAGCAGTCACCACATAGGTACCGGGCCATGCACAACATCTTCCACGTTTCTTAGCTACGCCATTATCACTCAGACCCGTCTAACATTTTTTAGCCCGAGGAGGTTGAACTTCAGGTAGATGCATCCTTTGAGGATCATCTAATTTGTATTGTTGATAGGAGCATGAAGGTTCTCTGAGGCTGGTCAGTTCCTCTCTTATGGGTGTTATGGCAACATGACCGAATGCAGGACGAAACCTGGGAGCGAGAGACCGACATACGTTCTCAGTGTCCAGATTTGTTCACAGCTTTATCTTCACCACCCTTGTAAGGGAAATTAGGGGAAGAATTTCTTTAAGGGGGTTGTTTTTAAGAACCCAATTCTTGTACTTATGGTAGGTGTTTCTTATTTTCCTTTTTCCTTAAGTGTTTTTGAGAGAACAGGGAAATGTGGGAAAATCCCAAATTTATGGGTACACATCGTGTACTTTTTGTACACATGTCGTGAACTTTGGCTATGTGGGATGAGAATACAGGGAACGTTGTAATTTCAGTAAAAACAAACTGCATGTCGTGTAGTTTCATATACATGTCGTTTACTTTGGCCATGTGGGATGAGAACACAGGTCGTGTAGACTTGTCAGCACATTAGGCTATAAAAACTAACTACACGTCGTGTAATCTGTCAGCAAGTGAACAGTAATTCGGTGGAGGGTAGCCACCAAATGAAAGTAAAACGGATAGTACACGCTGTGTACTTAGTATTACACACCGTATAATCAGTCGGTAGTTGAATAGTAAGGAGGTGGAGAGTTGCCACCAGTGAACAGTTAAAAAGAAAGTACACGTCAGGTACTTGAGAGTACACGCCGTGTAGTTATGTTTTTTCGCTTAAAATAGGCAGTAGCCTCCTCATTTGGCAGAGGAGGAAGAGAAATCGTTTTGGAGATGGGGAGAGGAGGTCGAGGCTTGGAGGAGCTCCCGAACGCTCACCAGAACTCCAATCTTTCCGTCGACGATATCGTTTGGACCGAGCGGGTAAGACCTTCCCTCTCCTTGAGTCTTTCCATACAATTATTTCCCTAATGGAAGTTATTTAAGTTTTAATGGATAAATATTTATCCCAGATCTACGTCCTTCTCGGTTGTTTCAGGAGGCGTCGTTCACGTATATCGATCAGAGGAGATCAAGGTAGGTGGTCTTGTGTTTAATTCCAACTGTCGAGTTGATTTTGTGTACCGTTGTGCCACGCACCAATGTTTGGGGTGTTGTATGGTGGAGACTTTTACTATTGAGATACCTAGAATTGCTTATGTAATCTAATAAATAAGTATAAACTACTGTTTGGGGTCATTGCTTTGATCCAAGGCCACCCTGAGGGTGTGTTTCCCTTGTTTAGCCATTTGGCCAGGATACCTGTGGGTATTCCATGATTATAGCATGTTTTGAGTTTTCTTGAGATGAAACATGTATAAATTGTTTGCTTATGATTTGGGCTCGTCCGGGTTACTTGCTTGTCTTATGTTTAGCCTGAGGTCAAGGTTCTGTTTAGCATGAGGGAAAGGTTCTGTTTAGCCTGAGGGCAAGGTTCTGTTAGCCTGAGGGAAACATTTCTTATGCCTGTGGGAAGTAGCTTCTATGCCTGGGGGTGATATCTCATATTCCTAAGGGAAATATTTGTTATGCCTGAGGGCAGTTACCTGAGGGTTTCGATTCTGCTTTCCTGAGGGTAAGGATTTTTATGTCTGAGGACAATGTTTACTTTGAATATTCATTGTGTTGATTTCTTATATTATACTTGCCAAGCTAAATCACAAGCTTGGAATTGATAAATAATTATTAAAATGGAAATTTAACTGGTAGAGATAGTAAATTTTGAGTACTACCTAGTTTACTGCATTTCTTTATTGTACACTTTTGTTGCACATTTTCATTGTTAGTTGGGCACAGGACTTTAGTGGTTGCCTACTGGGATTTATTTCTCAAACCCTATTTGGGTCATGTCTTAGGCCCAAATAGATTATATTGTTGCAGGTTTTGATAAGGGAAGGGGACCCTATACTGGTACTTGATTGTTGTAGAGGAGTATAAGAGCATGGGACTGAGCTTAGGCTTGCGATGCTGCTGAGTTCCTATTGCACTTTTTTAGTTTTTTTGTTGTACTTGGTACTTTGTACTATATTGTAATTGATTTTAGTGTATCCTGTTTTTACTTCTTTATTAGAAATAGGACATATTGCATCATCATATATATATGACTGTAGGTTATCATTTTCTTCAGTACCATTGTCCATTCAGCTTTGTATTGTTTACTGTTTCCTCTTCTGGTATGTTTATATTTTTCTACTTCACTACACTTTGACAAATGAGGGCATAGTTTCTCTACTATCAAACCTAGGCCCTTGATGCTAGTCGGCAACCTCTGGCATTTTGGGAAATGCGCTTGAGGTTATGTGACCAACCGGGTTTGGGGAACCCATTATGTGGCACCCAGATCCGGGACGTTGCAATAATATTGATAATTTTATTTTATTCTTAAAGGATAAATTACCTAGGTTAAAAAAACTAATTACCATAGTGAAAATTAAAATGGTAAAAGAAAACTTAGAGGATAATGGAATAAAATGCTTAAAATGTGATTATTTTTTTGTGATGAAGGTGTTTCTAGACCTTAAATTCACTAAAATAAATTATTTAATAATTTTTTATGCACTCGTGGTGAGAGTGACTTCCCATTATTGAATAGTTTTTTGTATTTACAAAAAATATAAATTGACCTCGATTATTAAAGGGAACTACCTCCACAGCCCCCCTCCCCCACCCCCACACTTTTTCACACCTATAAATCCATTTGAATTTAAAAAAAAACCTTAAAAATATCTCCCAAAAATCCTTAGACACATTATAGATCTTATTATATTCCCAAAATTCCAACCCTATGGTCCATAACAAGAGATCCAAATGATGTTCTTCTAAGTGAAGGTAATTATCTATACTAAGATCTTTCTTTTTAATTTTTATTTCATCGTGATAAATTATGTATTAATAGTTATAATATAATTACACCAGTATTACCCATATACTTATATGTTATTATGTTTATGGAATAATATTTATTCATCTCCTCCATCATATGGGAAATAAATCCATCGCTCGTGTGTATGGCGGACTATTGCCTTGTGAACCGATGTAATTTTTTCCATCACCAACTCACACGGATCGTCATAATGGTGGAAATAAATAATATATATGATATATATGAAATTTTATTGATTTTTTAAAATTAATATATCATAAACATCCTTACTCTTTCTCCCATCAATGAAATTATATTATCACCCATGTGTATGTACGACCTACCGTCTCAATGAAGAGATGCGACTAATTTTCCATGTGAAACTTTCAAGAATGGTTTTAAAAATGTATCCAATGAATTAATGTCATATTTATAGATTTAATATAATTATAGATATGATTTTTATACATCTTATGCACAAGAAATTGACCTTCCATGACAGAACACGCATGAGAAAAGAAGGCAATTAACACTCAAAATAATGGTAATAATGAAATATTATAAACAAACAGGTGATAATATTTTATAATAAGAGAATATATGATATTATAAATATATATATAGTTATGTTATAAATAAATAACATGTTTGATACCATTATAGAGTAGGTTAAATTATGTTCAACTAAAGGGAAATGTGGGGTAATGGATTTCATCTCAATTTCCATTCCATTGAGTCGTATTTTTTATTATGCACCAATTCACTTTTATGTGGTGTATATACTATCGCTTTGATTTATTTAACACGAATAACTATTTATTAATTATGTTTAATGTTTCAATTAAAGTTTATTATTTCTATGTCTTATAAATCGAAAAGTTTTCAAATAGGTAATAATATATTTTACAATCTTACTTTATTTTGGGATGGATTTTACTCTTGTTGAAGTAATATTATCATTTATCCTTAATAAGCTCAAAAAATATTATTTTACACTAGATATTTAAGGAGACTATATATTTTATTCCAAATTTTCCTCTCTTGGGAACTTGAATCAATCAAAGAAATTTTTAAAAGAAAAACTGATTTTATTTCTCTTTAAATCGGATATATTTTATTCCATATCCATGTTTTTCAAAAATTATAATTTAAAAGTACCTTTATTTACTCAAATGATTTATTACGTAAATTTTCAAATTATCCTTGAATTAAAAAAAAATTGAAAGTAATATTTCAATTTTTTCTGAAAGGGGTGTTTTTGATAAAAAAAACAGAAGGAATGTTTTTAACGTATACGATGATAACAGGTTTCCCCACTGTCAGAACCATTTTACAAAACGTTGCTTCTCTTACACATTTTTTATGGTATTATAAAAAAATATTTTATGAAATATTATTTTAATATTTCATTTTCATCCCCTTCATGATTTAAAAGGAATTGTTTTTACAAAAAACCTATATTCTTGATAAACTCACGGTCACCTCTCATCTCTTGACTAAGTTTGTGATTATTAAATTTATATTAGAATAATCACTTTATTATGATAATTTTTTATTGGAAATTAAATTTCTCTTAAAACCCATATTATTATATCATGTATGTGATTATTTACAATACCATATACCATTTTTACATATGGTGTTTACTTTGAAATTTATTTGATTAACTAGATAAATATTGATAAATCTATATCCTTTACTCAATAATGATATTTGATGGTAATTCATATTTATTACTAAATTAAATTGATTAGTTGATATATTATTAGTTATTTGAACATGAAGTGATGGGAGGCGATTCAAATTATATGGTCCCTTGATGCATCGATAGGAATCATGAGACAAATCAGTTGTCCAAATTAAATGGGTTTTTACCCAAAGTTTTAAACTATCGATTAAATTTATTAATAGTATAGATATCATTACTTTTACACTAGTAGAAAAATGGTCTTTAAATTTAGCTTTTTTTAAATTTTAATGTCTATTTTTAACCAACGTCTAAGCTACCAACGTAAAAAATGGGACTTTCATCATCGGATTTTTAGAAAATCGACTTCAAATGTCTGATAACATAATGTTTTTAATGTATTATTTTGATATAAACCAATGTTAAATGTCCTTATGGAAGTATTTTAATTTTTTTTGTTCATTAACTGAAATTAAAATCCTTCTTTTAACGTATGTTCATGAAACACTGATGCTAAAAGCCTTCATAGAATACTTTTAATGTCGTTTTTTTAGTAACTGGTGTTAAAAGTATTATTTCATAATATTTTTAAATAAATGACATTAAAAATGTTTATCAAATTTTATATAATTTTCTAATCTTTGATTTGACTAGCCGTGGAGATAAAATAGAGTTATGGATCAAAAGTTATGGTCATCGGAAGTTAGACTTTTCTAAGTTTCGATAGATACAAATTGTTTCAAAGAAAACATGAGAAACATGAATGAAAATTACAAACACAAAATGAAAAGAAAAACTTAATTCTTTGAACATATTTCAAAGATTTCATAAGTTTCTATCAAATCAATATTTTTTTATCATCATTTCTCTTATTTTTAGTGTAGAACTCATGTGATAATAAAACTGATGATCGATAATGAATTTTTCACCTCGATTAGTATATCCCATCTAGATGTTTTATATTCATAAATATTTTCTAATAATAATGATTCATTAAAAGGAAATTTACCAAGATTTTTAGCAAAAAAAGAAGATAATAATAAATAAAATAAATGATTATAATAGATACCATATTTAAATCATCAATTGAAGACTAGTTGAAAATTTAATTTTCACACCATGACTTTTTAATTAATTTTTTATTTTAATATTTCTTGGCTTCAGGTTCTTACGCCAAGGTCTGGGATGGGTCCCAGCTTAAAAATTTTGTCACTTAAATATTTTTAGTGGGTTTCAGACCCGTACGCGGTCACCGCACAGTGGGCGGCAACCACATCGTTAGCCCGGGTTCCCAAGTGGTTTGGAATGAGGCGTGTAGCTTGCGCGCAGGTTGTTAAGTTATGCAACGAGAGTGCAGTTACCCGGTTTTTAGAATAAGATAAATAAATGGATTAAAACTTAAAATAATGTTTGATAGTAATAAAAATATTATGTTATTATTTTATTATTATTATGATTATTATTAAGAATGTTAATATCATTAATGATATTATTATTATTGTTGTTGTTAATGTTTTTAAGAAAGGTAATTAAAATTTATTATTAAACTTAAAATTATTATTAAACTTAAAATTATTATTATTGTATTACTGATATTATTATTATTCTTATTATTGTTATTTTTAGTTTTATTATTATTAGTATTGTTATTATAATAAGAAAATGAAAAAAAACTAACAAACCCTAGATCTACCCCCCCACCCCCCCCCCCCCACCCCTTCCCCTTACCTGTGAGACACCACACCTTTACCCTTGCTACCCCCCTCGTCGTCCAGCACCCTTGCTCAGTGCCCTACCTTTGTTCTATGCCTCTGGCCCCACCACCTCTGGCCCCCTCTGCACACCTGATCTCCAACCTACGCCCCACCTCTGGCCGCAAGACCCCCGCCTCCCTCACCCTCGCTGCCCTCACCATCGATACGCCCTGTCAGTGTCCCCCTTCCGCTCGTTCTCGGAACTCCGTGCTCGCCCCTCCATCCCAGCCTTTGCACTCTACCCATGCCTTGTGCCGGCTCCAACAGAACTTGCCCTTGCCCAGCCTCATGCTGACCCCGATCAGCAGCCCGCGACTCGGCCTCCTGTTCTTCCCTGTAGTGATATCCTTTATTGTCTCCCAACTATCACTCTTTCCCCTCCGGCCAGCGACCCATGTGATCCCCCCATCAGCGTCTCCGATAGCCAGCTGCAGTGATGTTTTCCCTCTTTCTCGCAAACCTGAACCCTCCTTCGCAGTGCCTCCACCTCCCCTCTGGAACGCAGACTTCACTCTTCCGATGTTTTCTTCAGTTGGGTTGTGCTTTTCTTCAAATTAATTAAACCCTAGTGTCCGAGTTAAGTATCGTGCATTTTTCTTGTTGTTTTAATGTGTGCAAGGGGTCTGTGAGGATCGGTTCTACCTTCCGTAGAAGTGGCATCATGTTTGCATGCCTTTGAGGTAGATGGCTTCATACATCACCTATCTGATGCACTTCCATTGATGCTTGAAACTTTCAATAAATTTATTACCATCTCTGAGGTGCCTATTTTCAGCTTAGTATAGTTTTTTGAAATTGATTTAAATTGTTAAAAAAAATAGGTTTTCAAAGTAATTCTTGAAATATGTCTAGGTCAAAGTGCACCTTTGATGTTGGTTGAAATGAAATGTATTTTCCTTAAAGTTAAATTGAGTATGTAAGAAATTTTTATCCTTATTTTTGTTATGGTAAAATTGTTGAATTTTGGGTTTTTCAATGTATGTATGATTTGGTGATCTTTTGGCTTGAGTATTTTGGTAAAAATGTTTTGAAAAAGTTATTTTGTAAAAAAACAATGGTTAATGGATTTGGTGTTGTGCGGGTTATTGTTTTAGTTTTATGGTGGGGGATATTCTTGAAAGGGTGTTTTAATGTTTTCTTAGTTACTCCTCATATTCCATTGGATGTTAGCACATCCATGGGTGCATGAGGTGCACACACGGATGTGCGCTTAAATGAAATTGGCACTTGAAAATGGTGTTCCTCCCTAAACCTTGTTTATTTTATATGACTTTTTTATTTAAGTAAATTTGTTTCCCTTGTGTGACTTCTAAAATTGTATTAAATGAAATCTTAAATATTTATACCCTTTTTTCACTTGCAACTCAATGACAATGTTTTTATGAACTTTTAGAAAGGATTGTGTTTAAAAATTGTGTGCCTGGTCAGTGTTTTAAATATTTTAGAAAAATGGTTTCGACGTGGATGTGACATGACGGCTTGGTTGGCACTTTTGGTAATGTGAAATGATTGAATGTGTATTTGGGGGTGCTTCTGTCTAGGGTAACCATTTATGGTTGAATGCATAGGAAGTGTCTGTGTTTGTGGAAGGAAAGTGTGGTGAGATGAGTCACGCGTGCAGGGGCCTTCCTACTTACACAGTATTATTATAACCACCATGGGTTCTTGGGTGTATTTTAGATGATCAAGTGATGGTTTCTGATCAACCCCGATTAGACGGGTTGGTACCCCCTGGATTGGTTGTTAGGCTAGGCGGGCTTTGCCACTAGATTGGTCAGTTATAGGGTGGCCAATTGGTTATAAAGTTAGGAGCTTCACTATACGCCGGCAGGTGGTTCCAGAACCGAGTATGTTCAGGGGTCTTCTAGGGATATTTAGGATCACCCATGGTTTTTCTTTTCTTTTCTTGTTTACTTTCAGCTATACTTGTTTTTTCAGCTTACAATGTCACCTTTTTCTTTTAGCACTGCCTTGTTTGCCTTGTTTGGCTATATTTTCAAAATTATAATTTGTTTTAGAAATGGCACATGGTGGGTGTTGGGTTTTTGAAATGGGTAAATGATATTGTTTTATTAAAATATGTAAAACTTACTTTTATAATTGTATTATAAACTTGTGTTAATGGATTGTTTTGGTAAAGGGGACGTTGGATTCTATAGTTTATCTTGGAAACCCTACTGTGCATTTTTAAATGATCACGCCTATATTTATCATTTCAGTTGTAGGTTTTCTTTGCTCAAGTTCTCTTGGATGAGTTTCTCATTATTAGATAAAGATCGACCTTCGGTTGGTAAGTGACCTGGAAGGTCACGTGGTGGTACGTTGAGTTATTCCTTTTATTTTCTTTTTCCACTGCTCAAGTTCAGTTTTATTATTCTGTTTATTCCTGTTTATTTATTTTTCTTTTTATGGGACAAATCATTCCCATCGATTACATTTTTATTCTCGGCACTAGTTTCCATCCAGTGGGGATCGGGAACACTCCTCGAGTCATGTCACGGACCAGCTTGGGTGACCGGTTCAGGGTCGACCCGGATTGGTTCATGAAAAAATGGAATCAAAGGAGGCCCTTGTTATTTGGGGTTTCCGGTAGATAGATATTAGTACGATTAGAACTTGATAGGTAGGTACGAGAAGGTGGTCATAAACCTTCACCCGTTCCAAACCTCGAGTCACCAGGGGTAGTCTGGGAATTGAGTCCTTGTTTTGTTCTGGTTTGTTTTAGATTGAGGGATGACAACAGAGGCTAGCCGAGGTTACATCATAATTTCACATAGAGTAGTGACCCGTGTGGAGTCTGAGTACACTGTTTAAGTTCCTCCTAGTTGTTGATGCTTACTTGGGGCATGGCCCACTACCATGTTTCCAGGTTTAGCGTGACTACTAGTCCCTCACTCTGGTAGTTTGATGCAAATTGAGTTTCATCTTGGTTCTTGTTGGTGTAAGTGCACTTTTGAAAAATGAAAAAGGGTTTTTGAAATGAAAACAATTTATTCTAAATGGATTTAAATTCATGAAATGGGTTCTAAAACTGAATAATCTTGGTCTAAAAATCTGGTGTTTGTTTGGAATTGGTAGAAAATGGTTTGGGTGCAACCTTGGGTACTCTTTATGAACGTTTGCACATGTGAGGGGATACATGGAAAGTGTGTGTTTGTGTGTGTGGATGAAAGAGAATGAAGACATGTGAAATAGTTCATGGGATTACTGGGGTGTGCACTTGGAATTAAAGGGTTGACCTTGTTTTTCTAAAGTGGTTTTAGAAAAGGGTAAATAATTTTGGAAATTGAATTTGTTTTGAAAAGTGGGTTTGGTATTTGGAAATTGGCCTTGAAAGAATTTGGTTTTGAAATCTAAAATAAAAAGGGGATTTTGAAAAATAAATTTTTGGCTATGTTTATATTTGTTTGGTTTTTGAGCCAGTAATTTTTTTTAAGGATGTTACTTTTAATTATATGTTGATTTGATATCAGTTTCATCTTTGTGTTTTATATATTGTTCATAAAATGCCGCCCAGAAAGGTCCCCAAGGTTTCTGATAATTCATTCCCATTTTTTGTCCACTTTGGACATTTCTTGTCCTTTATGGTGATAGAGGTCTTCTAGAAGCAATAGAGTGGCTTGAAGTGGTTGAGCGCGTCTTTAGGGAATTGGGAACTCCCGACGCTGTCAGAGTACATACCGTTTTGGGTCTGTTAGAAGGTATGGTATTGGATGAATGGGAGTTGTTTGCCTTGCCATCAATGCAAGTTGGGATGACGTGGGATGTCTTTAAATTCATCTTCATCTGATGGTTTATACCTGAGGAGGTGAAGACAAAGAAAAGGGAAGAGCTAATGCGTATTCAATAAGGCCAATGGACGGTGAAATCATATGTTGACCATTTCAAGAAACTTGTGTTATTTTCTATGGAAGTAGCATTGTGAGAATCAATAAAGATTTCCCTCTTCATCAGGGGTCTTCACCTAAAGATCAAGGAGCAGGTCCACATTTCTAAAGACCATCATTTTGAGAAGCTAGTGGATGAGGCGTTCCTAGCTGAGTTGGTCTCTGGAGTGCAGATGGTTGAAAAACCAGCGTATCTAGTTGCTTGTGAAGGTTCCCCATCTGGAGAGCAGGGTGTGCCAAAGGGACCTATTTCTAAAGATTCCTTTATAGTGTTTATGGGTACCAGTTCATCAGACCATTTAGTGGTGTGCCACTAGTGTGGCCAGTTTGTCATTTGAAGTCGTCATGTCGCATCCCTCCAAAGACGTGTCATCGTTGCAGCTGTTTGGGTTACTTAGAGAAGTTTTGCAGGAAGTGTATTCTGAATAAGATGATGTGACCAAGGAATTCCAGGTCCTGACTATGAGGAGGGAAATGATTCATCCATCAGAGCCCCAGTCATAGGTCTTGGGGTGAAGCTCGAGCGTAGTCAGGAGTTGCTGGGGGTGTGAAGCCTCGGTTCAGGTTTTGTGTTCCATGTTGGTGGTGGAGCATTTAAAGTCTTTTCATTCTTATTTTTTTTCTGTTAAATTATTGATGTCATTATAAGTTCATTGTTTCATTATTGAGTTATGACGGACATGTTATTTTTAAATATAAACAGTTTTGTTTTTTATATTAGGGTTTTCTGAATCATACGTTTTTCTTAAGAGTGTGTTTGACTCTTGTATGGGTTGATCTTGGTTTAGTTGTGTTCTTTTAGAGATGTAAGTGTCTGCAGAGGAGTCAAGGCTTGCAATTATGCTTGGATTCACTACTTAGGGTAAGTTCTTCTCAGAGGTTTTTCTCTAGTGTTTGAGGTTTTTGGTCTGGGTCGACAGTTCCGGGTTTCTGTGAAGGTGTGGTTCTCTTATGATATAGAAGTTAGTTTTTATTGATCAGGAGCTCTTGCGTCTGCCTCCCTTCCTGGGGTGGTATGTCTGGGTGTTAAATTTCTATTCTAGTTGAGTTCTTATGGTGGGGAGAACCCTCTCATGTTCTCACATTCTCTTTTGTTGTGGTTTCTTTTGGTTTCAATTGGGCATGGATTCATGTTTTGTCTATTGTTCAACTGGGTGAGTTTCTAGGGGTAGAAAGTGTCTGTGGTGGGGAGAATTGTCACACACCTAATTTTTAATTAATTTTTTATTTTAATATTTCTTGGCTCAGGGTTATCGCGCCAAGGTCCAGGATGGGTCCCGACTTAAAATTTTTGTCACTTAAATATTTATAGTGGGTTTCAGACCCGTGCACGTTCACCACACAGTGGGCGGTAGCCGCATCATTATATCGGGTTCCCAAGTGGTCTGGAATGAGTCACGCAGCTTGCGCGTGGGTTATTAAGTCATGCGGCGAGCGCGCGGTTACCCGGTTTTCAAAATAAGATAAATAAATGGATTAAAACTTAAAATAATGTTCGATAGTAATAAAAATATTATGTTGTCATTTTATTATTATTATGATTGTTATTAAGAATGTTAATATCATTAATGATATTATTATTATTATTATTATTAATGTTTTTAAGAAAGGTAATTAAAAATTATTATTAAACTTAAGATTATTATTATTGTATTAATGATATTATTATTATTATTATTATTTTTATTTTTAGTTTTATTATTATTATTATTATTATTATTATTATTATTATTATTATTATAAAATAACAAAAAAACTAACAAACCCTATCTCTACTCGACCCCCCCCCCTTCCCCTTCCCCTTACCCGTAAGCCGCCACCCCTTGCCCCTGTGCCCTCGCTACCCCCCTTGTCACCCAGTGCCCTCGCTCAGTGCCCCGCCTTTATTCTATGCCTCTAGACCCACCGCCTATAGCCCCCTCTGCACACCCGACCTCCCTCCTGCGCCCCACCTCTCACCGCAGGACCCTGCCTCCCTCACCCTTTCCAAGCTCGCCCTTGACATGCCCCAGCAGCGGCCTCCTTCTACTTGTGCCCTGACCTCTATGCTCGCCCCTCTATCCCAGCCTTTTCACTCCTCTCATGCCTTGTTCCGGCTCCAACGGACCTCGCCCTCACCCAGCCTCATGCCGACCCCGCTCAGCAGCCCACGACCCAATATTCTTTCGTCAGCCTCCCGCTCTTCCCTGTAACGACCTCCTTTATCGGATCCTGACTTCACTCTCGCCCCTCCGGCCAGCGACCCACATGATCCCCTCACCGGCCCTCATCTCCGACGGCCTTCTACAATGATTTTTCCCCCCTTTCTGTCAAACCTGAACCCTCCTTCACAGTGCCTTCGCCTCCCCTCTGGCACGTGGACTTCACCCATCCTGTGTGTTCTTCATCTAGGTTGTATTTTTCTTCAAATTAATTAAACCCTAGTGTCTGAGTTAAGTGTCATATGTTTTTCTTGTTGTTTTAAGGTGTGCAAGGGGTCTGTGAGGATCGATTCTAACTTCCATGGAAGCAGCATCATGTTTGCACTCCATTGAGGTAGGCGGCTCCATACATCTCCAATCTAATGCACTTACTTTGATGCTTGACACTTTCAATAAATTTATTACCATGATTTGCACCACTGAGGTGCCTTTGATTAGATTAGTATAATATTTTTTAATTTATTTAAATTGTTAAAAAAATAGGTTTTCAAATAAATTCTTGAAATATGTCTAGGTCAAAGTGAACCTTTGATGTTGGTTAAAATGCCGTGTATTTTTCTTAAAGTTAAATTGAGTATATAAGAAATGTTTAGCCTTATTTTTGTTATGTTAAAATTGTTTAATTGTGGGTTTTCCAATGTATGTATGATTTGGGGATCTTTTGGCTTGAGGATTTTGGTAAAAATGTTTTGAAAAGGTTCTTTTGTAAAAGAAAACAAAAAAAACAATGGTTAATGGTTTTGGTGTCATGCAGGTTATTTTTTTGGTTTGATGGTGGGGGATATTCTTTAAAGTGTGTTTTAATGTTTTCTTAGTTACTCCTCATATGCCATTGGACGTTGGAACATCCATGGGTGTACGAGGTGCACACATGGATGTGCCCTCAAATGAAAGTGGCACTTGAAAATGGTGTTCCTCCCTAAACCTTGTTTATTTTAAATGAATTTTGTATTTAAGTAAAGTTGGTTCCCTTGTGTGACTTATAAACTTGTATTAAATGAAATCTTAAGTATTTATGCTTGTTTGGAAGTTTCAACTCAATAATGATTTTTGTATGAACTTTTAGAAAGGATTGTGTTCAAAAATTGTGTGTCTGGTCGGAGTTTTAAATATTTTAGAAAAATATTTTTAACATGGATGTGATGTGATGGCCTGATTGGAACTTTGTTAATGTGAAATGATTGAATGTGTATTTGGGGTCAATTCTGTCTAGGGTAACCCTTTATGGGTGAATTCATAGGAAGCATCCGTGTTTGGTGAAGGAAAGTGTGGTGAGATGAGTCACGTGTGCGAGGGTCTTCCTGCTTACACGTTATTATTATAACCACCATAAGTTCCTGAGAATATTTTAGATGATTGAGTGATGGTTTCTGATCAACCCCGATTAGACGGGTTGGTACCCCTTGGATTGGTTGTTAGTCCTGGCGAGCTTTGCCACTGGATTGATCAGTTATAGGGCAGCCAATTGGTTATAGACTTAAGAGCTTCACCATATGTTTGAAGGTGGTTCCAGAACTGAGTACGTACAGGGGTCTTCTATGGATGTTTAGAATCCCCATGGTTTGCCTTTACTTTGCTTGTTTACTTTTAGCTATAATTGTTTTTTCAGCTTACACTATCACCTGTTTCTTTTAGCACTAACTTGTTTTCCTGGTTTGGATATGTTTTCAAAATTTTAATTTGTTTCAGAAATGGCACATGGTGGGTGTTGGGTTTTTGAAATGGGAAAATGATATTGTTTTATTAAAATATGGAAAACCTACTTTTATAAATGTATTCCAAACTTGTGTTAATAGATTGTTTTGAGAAAGGAGATGTTGGATTCTATGGTTTATCTTGAAAATCCTACTAAGAATTTTTAAGTGATCATTCCTATCTTTATAATTTCAGTTACAAGTTTCCTTTGCTCAGGTTCTCTTGGATGAGTTTTTCATTATTGGATTAAGATCGTCCTTTGGTTGAGAGGTGACCTGGAAGGTCACGTGGTGGTACATTGAGTTGTTCCATTTATTTTCTTTTTCTGCTACTCAAGTTCAGTTTTATTATTCTTTTTATTCATGTTTATTTATTTGTATTTATGGGCAAAATCATTCCCAACGATTAAATTTTTATTCCTGGCACTAGTTGTCAGCCCGTGAGGATCGAGAACGCTCCTCGGGTCATGTCGTGGACCAACTCAGGTGACCAGTTCAGGGTCGACCTGGATTGGTTCATGATATTAATTGAATCGAAGAGGTCGAAAATGATGAAATAAAGAGAATACGGATTTATATATAGTAAAAAGTATATTTTCAAAGGCATCATATTAAAATTTAGGTGGGGTTTTATAAAAGTAAACATGAATTATGAAAATAATCTTGAAATTCCAATCCCGCATATTTTAAATTTTACTTTTAACATCGATTAATGAAAAAAACATTAAAATACTTCTTTTAAAATATCTTAGAGAAGTTCAACTTTTTACCTCTATAATTTTTGATCCGTAAGTCTATTTTAGCTCTAAGACTAGTCAATATAAATCTTAGGAACCATACTAAAACTTGGTAATCATTTTTTGCATCAATGTTTTCCTAAAACTAACATCTAAAAGGATTACTTCTCATCTTTGGCAATGGTAAGTCTGATGTGGAGGCTCCTTTGAGGGTCGTTCAAGGGTCTTCTGTTGCGGCTCCCTTGGTTCCTCGGTCTTTCAAGGAGGCGGTGGTGGGTGTGAATCATGTTTTGTGTTGACCTAGTATTCCTTCAGTCGTGGTGGATCCAAGGTGTGCGAACCATGTTGAAGGGTGCCCTACTGTTGATTTTTTGGACAGGGAATTGCGAGAGGCAGCGGATTATCGCTTCTGGAAATTGGTGGCTTCTTTTGGGCGGGACAAACCCACGTTGGCTTTCTTCAGGTCCTTCGTGGCTTCTTGGGGTCTTCTCTAGCAGGTAGTGGTTTCCTCTCTTTTGAGATTCACCTTCAGCATTCACCTCTTTTCTAGGGAGGACTTTGTCAAAGCTTGGTCAAGGGAGGGTAGACGCTGCGGATCTTGGTCCTTTTTTTATCTCGTTGGTCTTGGGTGACTCATAGAGGAAAAGAATCCAGTCTGGCAGCGGTTTGGCTGAAACATCCGGGGTTAACTTTGCCGTTTCAGAACCCAGATTTTTTACAAGTGATGGGAAATGCTTTGGGTAGCTTTCTATGCCTGGATGAGGATACTATGTGTATGCAGTCGACGGCCTCTATGAGGTTATGTGTGGAAATGGATCTGTTGGAGAAGTTCCCGGCACGGGTTCATTTAAGGGGCGGTGAAGAGCTTACCTGGTGGCAAAGGGTGTTCTATCAGCTGGTGCCCCGGTACTGCAGCCTGTGTTGTCACAAAGGGAATTCCTTGGACTTTTTCAGGAGGTTTCGGAGATTTGAATAGTTGGGGAAGGAGTCGTTCTGTCTAGGCCCGGCTTCAGAAGGAAGGGCGGCGGGTGGGCGCTTGGGGGTTACTCAGGGAAAGATTTTGGTTATGGTGGTCCAGGATGTCTCGAGAGGGCCTTCTTTGCTCCCAATCTCATCGGAGGTTGTTGTGCCGGCTAGGGCAGAGGAGTCTCTGGTTTCCAAGGGCGAGATCGGGTTCAGTCATCGGAATTCAAATTTACCGGTTGGGCCTCACGCGCCGGGTTCTACTTTGTGTTTTTACAGGGAAGTGTCATATCTGGTGCAGTTTTCGTTTAAGAATAATTTGTTGGGATGCTCCCTCTCTTTGTCGTTTGCTGGGACCCTGACATTGGCTACAGGGGAGTCGGGCGTAGCTTTTTCTCTTGGTGTTTCGGCTCCGGTTGCGATGCACCTGGCTTCCTTGTTCCAGGGGGAGAAGGCGAGGAAGTTGGTTTCTGGTATCGTGTCTTCAGACCATTCGGTGGTACCGATAGCGAAGCCTTCGAGAGGTGAGGAGGAACCATTAGTGGTCTCTCCTAAGTCGACTGTAGTGCTGTGCTGGAGGCGTCGAGTTCTGCGGAGGATGGGAGGGAGTTTCATGGGGTGGAGGAGGTTTCCGAGTCTGTACTTCCCCCAGAGGGTGCTGTTCCGGATATTTGTTCTAAGCGGTCAAATGGGACAGCTCTGGCCGGGGTGTTCTCGCCTAACCCCTTTGCAGTGTTGGAGGTTTCAGACCTTGTTGAATCAGGGAAGGAGCAGATAGGGGGGAGGAGTAAATTTCTAAGTGCTTGTCTTCCGGAAGGTGTGGTCCAGTTACTCGCTCTAGATCCCGCTCTCGGCCTTGGGCTGAAGGAATAGGTCACTCTAATTCAGAGGTGAAAGTTTGTCCTACTTCGGGTGGCAAGCCCATTAAAATATGTTTCTAATGTATTCCTTTTTGGTCTGGAATGTGAGGGGATTGGGTGCAAAGGCAAAAAATGCGTACATTTGAACAGAGGCCTGTGGTTTAAAGCTTTATTTGCTTGCTGTTTTGGAGCCCAAACAACCAGTGGAGCGTATTAACTTTTTTGCAAAGCGCATGGGGTTTATGGAATCAATGCATGGCCATCCATGCAATAAGAATATATGGATTATCTGGAAACACAGTGTAGAGGTGGAATGGGTTGATGGTTCTGTGAAACATATTTCCATTAAGTTGAAAATGGGAGGTTACGTGTGTTTTGTGCCTCTTGTGTATGCTAGTTGTGACATGATAGCCAGGAGAGAGCTTTGGCAGAACTTAGAAATTTTTAATGCTGGGAACCTGGCATGGTTCGTGGTTGGCGACTTCAACACAATCTCTGAGGATCGGGAGAAAAAAGGGGGTGTGGAGTATGCTAGTGTTGCGATGTAGGAGTTTAATGCTTTCATTAATGGCACCGGTTTGTTTGATTTGGGTTATAAAGGTGGGAGTTTTACCTGGTGCAATAACAGGAAAGGGTGCAGGAGAATATGGAGCAGAAATGATCAATGCTTGGGTAACCTGCAATGCCTGGATTCTTTCCCTCAGACGACAATTTTTCATCTTCCCAGAACCCTGTCGGATCACTCTCCTTTAGTAATTAATATTCAGTGTTCTCTCAAAGGAACATAACGTTTTTTATACTCAAGTAGATGGTTAAAGACTGAGGGTTTTATTCTAAAGGTCAGAGAATCATGGTCTCAACAGGCTGATGGGAACCCGTGGGAGAGTTTGGTGAAGAGACTTAAGAGGCTTCGAAGTGACTTGATGGAATGGAATAGATGCAGGTTAAATGGTGTCATGGCCTTGGATATGATTCAAGCAGAGATTGAAAGGCTTGAAGGTCATTTTCAACAATCGTGGGAGGATGAGGTTTTCGTTTCTCTCAATGACCAACAAAGTCTTCTTATAGATAAGTTGCTGGATATGGAAAGGGTCTACAGGGAGAAGTCATGGGCCACATGGCTGAAGGAGGGAGATAGGAACACAACTTATTTTCAGGCTTGTATTAAGGAGAAGCAGGTGTCAAAGAAAGTGAACATCATACTTCAAGATGGATCCTATACTAATGATGTTGATGTGGCCGACAATTTACCACTGAAGTTTTTCCAGAACTTGGTGGCTGAATCTTCTAGTTCGGAATGGAGGTAGAATACAGAGGATGATGAAGGGTTCTGGAAGTGCATTCCAAGGTTGATCGAAGAGAGGGACAATGTGGGCATGGAGAGGATGTCATCTGTAGATGAAATTAAGGAGGCAGTGTTCATCTTAAAGGCGGATAGTGCGCTAGGTCCAGATGGTTTTCCTGGAGCTTTCTTTAGAGATACCTGGGAGGTGATTGGAGCTCAAGTTAATGAAGTAGTGTGGGATTTTTTTAAAGGTGGGAGTCTTCCCATGGCAGTTTGTGCTTCTAGAGTGGTCCTTGTACCAAAATTTAAGCATCATGAAGTCATTGACCAATTTCTATCTATATGTTTATGCAATGTGGTGTATAAAATTTTATCATCCATTGTGAATAGGAGGCTCAATATCTTGATTCTGATATTGGTCTCAGAGGAGCAACATGGGTTTATTCAAGGAAGGGGTATTCAAGGTGAGGTGGGAATAGTTCAAGAAATGGTGGAAGATATTAAAAAAAAGATGTTGGGATCCAACATCATTATAAAAGTGGATATGAACAAGGAATATGATAGACTTGAATGGGGTTTCCTTTTGAAAATTATGAGGTGATTTGGTCTCAGGACTTGGGCGTGTGATTTGATTTTTAGATGTTATGCGTCTCCATGGCTATCCATCTCTTTCATGGGGAAGAATTTTGGATTCTTCAAAACATTCAGAGGTTTGCATCAAGGGGATCCTCTGTTTCCCAGTCTTTTTATCATGGCACAGGATGCTCTCTCGAGGAATATGAAGTGATTCTTAGAGGAGGGAATCATTTCTTCCTATAAAAATAGAGGAGTGACAGTATCATTTCTCATTTGATGTTCGTTGATGACATGCTATTTTTCTTAAATGGTAGGAAGAGATCCATCAGGGGTTGGAGGATAATGATGGAGACTTATTGTAAGGAAAGTGGGTAGTTGATGGGCTTAGATAAAAGTAAAGTTTATATTTCTAAAAAGTGCTCAGCCAGGAGAGCCAGGGAGATTCAAAATAAACTGGGTATGCAAGAAAGGCAGATTCCTCGGATTTATCTTGGAGCTCCATTATCAAATGTCAGGATCAAGAAGACCTTGTTTGAAGGGATGGGGGAGAAAATTATAGGTCGGATTTTCAACTGTAAAAATAAGTTCCTGTCCTTTGGTGGTCGCATCACACTGATAAATAGTTTGTTAACTTCAATACTGATGCATGTTCTTTCGGTCATCAAATTTACCAAAGGTACAATGGATTGTATTGAAAATATTTTGACTAAATTCATTTGGGATGCTAATGATAATGGTAGATATCATTCGGCAAGCTGGAAGAGATTGGCAAGACCAATTGGAGAAGGGGGAGTTTATCTTCATAATCTATCGGAGACTATGAAAGCTATGCAAGTGAAACTGGCCTGGTAAATCATTGAAGGGAAATCCCTCTGGGAAAGGTTTGTTAAACACATATATGGGGAGCGATGGAATGATTGGTCTGAGGATGTGAAGAAACCATCCAAGTTGGTTAAACTCATGATAGAACTGTTAGAAATTTTGGAGGATAAAATCCACTGGGTGGTGGGACGTGGTGACATCAGCTATTGGAGAGATAATTGGAGTGGAAATCCACTATTTTTTCCTTCTTGTCTAACTCCAGATATCTCCTTCAATGAGGCTTCGAATTACCCAATTCTCTTGCAGACAACGCTGGACAAGAAGCAGCGGGATGTGTTCGACAGTATATACCTATCTGATGTTGATGATTACTGCGTTCTATCAATCTGTAAATCAGGCCGATGTTGTGGGAAAAAGGTTAGGGACTTTCTGCATGTGCAACCAGATTATGATGAGTGGGAATCTCTTCTATGGTGTAAGTGGATTCCATCAAAATTCAATTTTCTCATATGGAGGATGCGAAACAAAACGTTACCGACAGAGGATAACATACAGAATAAGGGGATCACCTTGGATTCTAAATGCTGGTGTTGTAGTAGACCGAGACAGGAATTCAGATGGCATCTCTTCTTCGGTAGTGAAATGGCTTCTTGTATCTGGATTTATCTGGCGCCTATTATGGGAGTAGCTAGAAGGGGTGATAACGCGGAAGGATTTCTTTCCAACTGGTTTCAGGGAGCTGAAACTGGTAGTGAGGAGGAGAGGGTGTGAGGGGGATGAAACTGAATGTTGATGGATCATGTTTAGACGGTGACATGAGAGGGGGAGGCCTGGTTAGGGATGGAAGGGTATTGGTTATTTTTGTCTATACTGCATTTTATAGAACAGGTAACTCTCTTGGCGTGGAGGTTAGAGTTGTGATAAGCGGGCTCCAACTATGCAAGTTATATGACATACGGTCATTGGAAGTGGAATTTGATTCTAAAGTTATGGTAGGGATGATTCAAGGGAAGGGACAAGGTCCTTGGGAATTGGCGCACCTCATTAGGAAGGGAAGGAGAATGTTAGAGCATGGAGCAAAGATTGGGCACACTTGGAGAGAAGGTAATTTTACGGCAGATGCGTTAGCTAGTAAGGTCGGCCCTGATGATACGCTTAAAATATTTAATATCATGGGATCTATTCCAAAATATTAGTCTCATTGTTATGGCTGACGCCCTGGGTTTGCATTTTTTTCGGCCACCCTGATGTAATTAACTCTTCCCATCCCTTTCTATAATAAAACCCCCATAGAATTGCATCCAAAGCTTAGAAAATATACTAAAACTTGGTAATCCTTTTTTATGTAGGTTTTTGTAAAAACCGATGCCAAAAATATTTTTTTTTATCTTTTGGTGTCATATTTTATGAAAACTGATTCCAAAAGATATATAAGTCAAACTTTTGGCATCATTTTTATCTAAAATCGATGCCAAAAATCAGCAGTCAAAATGATTTAGCATTGATTTTATAAAAACCTGATGCCAAAAGTTTCACAGATGACCTCTTTACATCAGTCTAAGAACTAGTGTTAAAATTATGATGTTAATGGCCATTTTTCTACTAGTGCTAAGATCATGGTGTCCAAAATTAAGTTTTTCCTTCATTGAGAATTCAGTTATTATTATTATCCTAGATATTTTTACATTGATATTATCCATGGATAAATTTTTGTTCTCATGTTATTAAATGGCTTATGTGTTCAGATATTTACATTTCCATATTGATTATGCCTTATCTGATTATGATAGTCAAGTTATTGGTTAAATAGAATGCATTTTCAGTTATTCCCCTTCCCATATTGATTATGCCTTATCTAATCATTATAATTAACTTATTGATTAAATTCCATATGTGTTTTGTTATTTACCATTCCATATTGATTATTCCTTATTGATTCATGATAGCTTATATTATACACAAACATTACTAGGAATATAAGCACACCATTATTTTGTTTCCATTCTCTAGAATCTAAATAAGGAATCTTTGAATGTGTTCAAGAATGCATAATTATTACTCTCACTGTGTTGTATTTTATGTTTTAAAATGTAATGTTAGATTCAAGTATGTATCTAGTTTATCAAGACTACTAAAATATTCAGTCCTTTGGGATATGATCACTTATATCTAATTCCATTAGAATAATGTAACTAATAACTCTAGGCTACTAGGTTTAGGGTATCTATAGTTGGTATTATATAAAGTTTATTAGAAACCTTGTGAACTAGATTTAGGAAAACATAAATTAGGAAACATAACCCTATGAATGAAATTAAGGATAATTCTAAGTATAAGATAACATCCTAAAATTTTGGTAAGTTATATATTTTGTGGTTTTACTAGTAATAAATCCATATTTTGATACTACAAGTGGCCATGGTTTTGGTACAGATGCATCTATGGGTAATAACATGAAAAGAGTTGGTCAAGTATATCTTAACCATCATTCTGGTTCATGGTGAGTGTTCCCTTACTATACACCTCATTTTACACTCCTAGGGTATATGGTTAGGATAATTCAAATTTTCTTCATGGACTATCATAAATGATTTAAATAGATAATGAAAATGAATGACCTAGGTTAAACCTAAGGTGTATTATATTGAAAATAAGGTTTAATGATTTAGACATCAAATAAATGATTATATGGTTTTCCAACTATGATCATTCTTTCACACACTATGATTTCATGTTTTTGTTAATGGATGGAACCTAAAGGAATCATGTTTACATTAAATATGATGAAAAATGTGGTGGTTATGAGTGGCCAAATGGGATGAATATTGAAGTGAAATATATCATGATTATTACTAATCAATTATACCAAAATATGATTAACAACTGATACTTTAACCAACTCCCATACACACCAAAGAAGAGAATTATGGAGTTCACTAAGAGCTCTAGTGGTGGAGACCATGGAGGAAAGAATCCTTGATTTCCATCACATGGGAAATGTGGAGAGATACACCCATGATAATGTATTAAAGGAATGGGAAAATGTTTTATGTTTGGAAAATAATGGAATAGAGACATGAATTTTCTAGGAAAAGTGATTAATTCGATGGAGAGAAATAAATTTCATACTAGATATCCATTTATAGTTTGTTGTCTTAAATGTGGGGAACTTGTACATTATCCAAGTCAATTCCCCCTTCTAAAGTTTAACTCCTAAACCAATGAATGGTTTTTGTTATTCCAGTCATTGAGGTGTAATTATTTAATTATTTATGTATTTTTATTCAAGAATTATGTTTTATAAGTATTTTTATCAATGGTATTTTGGTTATAATAATAAAGAAATGTATAAGGATTTTGTTAATTTTTGGAATCATATATTTCCTCATTAAATTAAGAGTTTTGGATACCATAATGGGTTTATGAGTTTAAGGATGATCATAAGTTCAAAGTCTTATACACCACTTTTTAGGTTTTGGGTGATGGGATTTTCATGGGATTAATGATATTTTGGGAGATGTTTAATTAGGTTGAGGTATATATAATAATAAGGTTCAACATGAAGTATTATTTGAGGAATATTGTTATCTTCGTAAGTTTAAAGGTATTGATAAACTTTAGGGTTAATATAATCATTGATGTTAAAAGTAATAATAGTTGATTAATATTATTTGATTTCGTGGAAAAAAAGTTCATATAGAAAACCATTGTGGTTAAAAAGTGATTGAATGGCTAATATTATTTTTCAGGATGTCCATCATTTTTTAGGAACTTAATATTAATTATATTTTTATATTTTTATAAAAAAACCACATGTTGGTTCACAACCCATCTCATTCGGAAAGTTTACGGGGCTTGAACCCACAACCTAAGGGTGATAAAGATGCAACACCTACCACTGGCCTATATGATGTTCTGGTTAATTTTTCATTATTTTTATATAAACTATTTGATATATAAATATTAATTTGAAAATTGGGTGTTACTATTGTGGTTTAGATATTAATTTGTCATATTGGATAACTTGTTCTATCCATTTTGGTTTTGGTAAATATTTGGAGACATATGGAAGTAATTGTCACTCTTTTATGGTTCTTATCATTTGTTAGAAGTTAATTTTAGTACATCCAGAATAAAAAAATCATCTTATATATTCAGTTATTAGAGTAATAAATTAATTGAAAATTAACCAAAGCACAACTAATGGATGAAATTGTGCTTGTGAAATAGAAAGATGTTTGGTAAGTATATTTCCTTATATTATTTATCTATATAGTAAAGTAATTCCTCAAAATTAGTAAAAGGATCTTAAAACAAAAAAATTATCCTATTACATTAATTTCTAAATAAGTAATGGTATTTTTCATGCCTCATCAGTTTATGGTTTTGTGGTTATTGACTTTCTCATGAACATTCACTTTCTTGTGATCAATGCTCTATATCACTCCCCATAACTTTTTATTATTTTTCTCCAAGTATATACTTTCACTTATCACCAATGTTATCCTACTTGGAAACCTAGTTATATGTTATTTCAGATGACTTTCTTATTTCCCTTTCCCTCTTTTAAGAGTAAGTTTATTAACCCTTTTTCGATGTGGGTGTTCAAAAAATGTATTTTTAAATTTCAAACCCTTGATTTCTGAGAGAAAGTTCAAATTGTGAGGATGAAAGTTTTTAAAGGTTGGGATAATGTAACAACCTAATATTTTATAGGAAGAATATTGTGTTCGATAGTGTATACAATATGCAACATCAAGTTTAAATGACCAGTTAAATATATTATTTAAATATAACTGTCATAACCTAACCATTGAATATGTGGGTATGAATAAAATTAACTGAATTATGAAATATATATATATATAGGTCTTAATAAGTACAAAATTATTTATAAAATCACTCAATTTTTATTAAAGTCAATTTTAAAAAATCTATGTTTTCATCCAAAACTTTTTTTACTAATATTTGTGAGAAAATAATGTAATTAATTTTTTCCAATTTTAAGAAATTAATTTTATAAAATTAAACTCATTTTTTAAATCATAATATAAAATTTATTTTAGGGTGATTTTTTTTTATTTTTATTAAAAGGGTGATTTTTCATTAAAGAGTGAAAAATACCACTTTTTTCAAACTATCATTTATTTTCAATAAATTAAGTGACTTAAAAGTCCCATTATTATTTTAATTTGATTTCAAAGTAACAAAATTATTATTTATTTATATTTAAAATAGTTTATTTTATTTTAATAATCATTTACCTAATTTTGGTATAATTTTATTTTTAGGCTTAAAAACATTTTTTTGAAAACAGTTTTTATGTGGATAATGTTTCTCCATTCTAATTAATTAAAATAACCACTAATAAAGAAAAATTTAGAATAAATTTACAGATTATATATCTAAATATATTAATTTAAATCCATATAATAGAAATCACTATTCATATAGTTAATGTAAGATCATCTTATGCTTGAAAAATTTATTTCTTGAAAAATCTTTTTTTGACGTGAATTGCAGGTTTATATTTAAATTAGATTATCTCACTTATGTTAATTAAATTTCAAAAAAATTATTCCATATTTGAAAAAATATTAATTAATATTATATAATAATAATAACTTGCTTTTTTTTCAAAATGATTAGTAAAGCCAGTAAAATTTATTTATTGTGATTAAGGTTAAAATAGGGTTTTGCGTGTTACGTGTGATTGTGTTAAAATTAATTTTACACACACATGGAATTTTTATTTAATAAATTTTATTTCATATTCAAAATAATTGGTTCCAAATTATCTAATAATTATCATTTTATTTCATACTTAAAATATAAATTACCTAGGATAAAAAAACTAATTACCATGGTGAAAAATAAAATGGTAAATTGAGTAAACTTACAGGATAAGGGAATAACATGTTTAAAACATGTTTATTTTTTGTGTTAAACATGTTGATAGAACTTAAATTACATAAAATATATTATTTAACAATTTTTGAGGCACTTGGGGTGATATTGACATTTCATTACTAAATAGTTTTGGGTATTTACAAGAATGTCACTCCTCGATTATAAATGGGAACTCCATCCTCCCACTATTTCACACCTCTCAATAAATTTTGGCCTGACCATTCCCTAAAAAAATATCTCCTCAAAATACTTAAAAACATTCTAGATATTATTTTATTCCCAACATACCAAACCTTGGGACCTTAATAAGTGATCCAAAGTAATTTCTTCTAAGAGGAGGTAATTGTATTCACTAAGCTCTTTATTTTTTACTTCTTCTTTCACCATATTAACTTATTTATTAACACTTAAAATATAATAACACCAATATATACAATATAATGAGGTGTTATTATGGTGATTTCATAATATTTATCAATCTACTCCTCTATTAAATGGGAAACAAATCCATCGCTCGTGTGTACGATGGACTATCATTTTGCAAATCGATGTAAATTGTTTTTCATCACTGAATCACATGGATAGTAATAATAGTGTAAATAATGAAGATATATGATATATATGACATCATTTTGATTATTTAAAATTAATATATCATCAAAATACTTTCCCTTTCACCTATTATAGAAATCATATTATCGCATGTGCGTACGTACGGTCTACCATATCCATGAAGTGATGTGGTTCATTTTCCATGTCAAACTTTCATGAATGGATTTTAAAATGTATCCAATGAATAAATAGGATATTTAAAAAATTAATATAATTATTTTTATTATGGTTATATATCCTATTCACAATAACCAGAAATTACGCGACAAAAAATGCATGAGAAAACAAGACAATTAATATCTAAAACAATGGTAATAATGAAATATTATTAAAAAAACAAGTGATAATATGTTATAATAAGATCATATATGATATTATAAATATTAATATGGTTCTAGTATAAATCAATAACATTTTTAAAACCATTATACATGAGGTTAAAGCACATTTAACTAAAGGGAAACACGAGTTAAGTGATTTTGTCTCGGTTTCTATTCCATTGAAACTTATTTTTTATTAACCAATTTACTTTTATATGGTGTATATATTGCCCCTTTAATTTATTTAAAATGAATAAATATTTATTCATTACGTTTAATTTTCAATTCAATTTTATTATTTCAAGGGGTTATAATTTAAAAATTTACAAAATATGTAAGAATCTATTTTACAATATTACTTTATTTTAGGATATATTTTACTCTTGTTGAAGGAATATTATCATTTATCCTTCATAAGATCCAATAATTTTATTATACAATGGATATTTAATGGTTTTATATATTTTATTCCAACTTTTCCTCTCTTTGGTACTGAATCAAGAAAATAAATGTTTAAAAGAAAAAACCAATTTTATTTCTCTTTAAATCAGATATATTTTTCTTCCAAATCCATTTTTTAAAAAATTATTTTTGAAAAGAACCTTTATTTACAAAAATTATTTATTACATAAATCTTAAATTTATACTTAAATTTTTAAAAAGGGTTTTAAATAAATATTTCTACTATTTCTTAAAATTAATTTTTTCAACAAAAATACAAAATGAATGTTTCTACTATATAGAGCGATAAAAGACTTCCCCACCGCCTTAACGATTTTAAAAAATTTAACTTATCCTACAAATTTTCAATGGTATTACAAAGAAAATTATTTTATTAATTATTATTTTAACATTTCACTTACATACCCTTTATTATTTCAATGTACATTATTTTATTTCAAAAACCTATATTCCTGATGAACCCATGGTCACCTCTGATCTCTTAATTAATTTTGTGATAGTTTACTTCCTCTTATGAAAATCAATTTCTTATGATAATTTTTCATTGGACATTACATTTCTATTAAATATTCATATTATTGTATCATGTATATTATTATTTTCTAAACTGTATTCCATTGTTACATACGGTGTTTAATTTCAAAGTTATTTAATTAATTGGGAAAATATTGATAAATCTCTATCTTCTACTAAATGTTGATATTTGTTGATAATTTATATTGATTAATGAATTAAATTAGTCATTTTATATATGAGGAATTATTTTTAAATGTATATATGGGTGAGAACCAGAATAATATATCACCTTGATGCATCGGTAGGTCTCATAAGACAAATCAGTTGGTCAAATTAAATAGATTTTTACCCATAGTTTTAAACTATCTTGTGAAAGTTATTGACAGTATAGATATCATGATGTATGAGATCATAACATCCAAAATTAATAATTTCCTTCATTGGGAATTCAGTTATTATTTTTATCCATGGGATTTTTGAATTGATGTTATCCATGGATGAATTTTGTGTTCAAGTTATTAAATAGAATGTTAGTTTAGTTATTTACCTTGCTATATTGATTATGAATTATCTAATTATGATAGTCATGTTATTGATTAAATAGAATGTTTTTAATTTATTTACCTTATCATATTTATTATTCATTATCTAATCATTATAGTCAAGTTATTGATTAAATTATATGTGTTTTAAGTTATTTAAATTTCTATATTGATTATGCCTTATTGATTCATGACAGCTTCCATTGTACGTAACCCTTACTGGGCATTTGAGATCATCCTTATTTTGTTTCCTTTTCCCATAATATCAATAAGGAATATTTTGATAATTTCAATGATAAAGAATTATTACTCTCACTATGTTGTATTTTATATTTTCAAATGTAATACGAAATTCAAGTATGTATCTTTATTATCAAGACTACTAAATTATTCAGTCCTTTGGAATTCAATCACTTGTATCTAGTGCCATTGTAATAAAGTAACCACCAGATCTAGGCTACTAGGGATAGAGTATTTACATCTATGATAGCCTTCAATGTGTTCTATAAAATGTTTCATCCAATCCATTATCAAAATCATATCAAAGATAGACTCTTTAAGACATAGAAATCCTAAAAATGTTCATATTCCATGATAATAATGGAACAAGATATAAATATCCTAATATGATTCACTTTAATCCCTAGTAGAGTATCCATATTAAAAACTCTAGGAAAAATTTCAACATAAATTCGCAAATCAGAAACAAAAGGAATAAATAATAAATGGGATGCACTAGTGTTAAAAGTAAACTATATGAAGTCGATGATACTAGTATCATGCCTTTGACCATTGAATCCCCATCACCAATATAAAGTGGTTTTACACCCACAATATATAACTATATTGAGCCTAATCTATGATCCTAACCCCAAGTCACCAAGACTTCCTTAGCCACATCACCTCATTGAGCCTTCATGTGTGAATATTTATCACCTATATGACCATAACTTCTATATAATATCCTACTTCCACTCTAGAAAGGTCCAATCATCCAAGCATGAGGCACATGAGTGGGATAAGGTTCTCATCCATTAATTTTTTGTGTCTTTGTTCATTAAAACATCTAAATATGTCCTATATTTTCATAATAATGACACTTATTTGGCTCTTTATGACACATAGATCAGTTATTCCTCTTCTATCTACACTAAAAGTACTCAATGTATTATTTTCCTTGAGAATATGAATAAGATAATGGCTTTCACTAGCTCCCTGATTTCTCCCTACCCTAGTGATAATCATTGAAATTTCTCCTCTTACCACTTCTTGATCCACTACCACTTCTAACCTTTGTTTCACACACGTTAAAATATTTTTTTATTAGCCAATTCATTATTTACCAACTTAGTTAAAGTTTTTGAAAAAATAACCTCACCTACCATGAAGCTTTAATTATAATTTGAACTCAAATAGATGATCCTTGGTAGAATCATTTCCACTCAAGGTTGAAGAAAAAAAATCAAGTTAGTATATCTGGCTTCATATTCCAAAAAATACATATCACAATGTTTCATCTTTAAAAAATTATATCCCTTGTCTATCCTCAATGTCTCCGGATTTAACCTCTCAATGAAAAAAGTTTGAAAATAATCATAATATGGTCCTTCCATATTTGTTTCCCAAATAAGGATATTCCACCAATTCTTTACTAGTCTCTTAATAATATATATAACTAGTTTTACCTTATTAATCTTTATGGCCTTGATCAATTAAAAAATATTTCTCATAGATTCTAACCATTCTTCTATGCCCCACAATCCATTATTTACCCTAAAAGTATGAGGATATTATTTTAGTAAATTACAAGAAACATTATTTGTTTTCACTTATCCCTAATAATTTATCCCCAGTATATTTTGAATCACTTTATAAAAACTCTCTATGATTTCAACTTCATGAGAGTCTTAAGTATTCCCAATGGTGGATCATGCTCAACTTCCCCTAACTAGCATTCTTCAACATCCCTTTCCTAGTTCACCTCTTCTTTATAAGGCTCCTTAACATGGATTTTTGATTCCATGACTTTATACAATGAAAAAATCAATCAGCAATTAAGCACCACAATTTTATATCAAGTAAATACACAAGTCATCATTTCCTTTACAAGTACAAAAAGTGATCAATTGAATCAAATCAATCACATCACATCATTAGATTAGCCACACTGATTTCAATTAATTAATTCATTATTAATAACTAATTTAGGAAAACAAAAATTAGTTTATTAATAACTATATCATTTAACAAAAATAAATTTCTTAATTCCAATCACAATCAAAGCATAGTCACGTGCACTCATACATATGTCATGTCCCTTTTTCTGAAGTGATGTATGAACACCCAATAATTCCCCCTCAATAAATGTGAATTTAATACCCAAAAATCCCATTTAAAATAAATCAATTCAATCCTATAATTATATGTTAACATGAACTTCAACTATGGTTGTTTTAGTCAGGCACACATTTATATATGTTTACCAAGTCCCAACCTCTAGTCTCATTTCCACCACTTTCCCTAAGTACCGAAATCATATAAATGAAAACAAATATCATTCCATTTTGTGATTTCCCTCCCTATTATGATTTTGGTACCAAGGAAAAATGTAAAATTCCCTCAAGTACACCCTATGATCACCATAGTATAGAAACTAGTATTGTGGGTATAAATGTGTTTCTTGGGGTGATATTTAACCTCAAATAGATCATCAAAAAATATATACATAACAAATGATACAAATAATCCTATGAAATGGAATAAAGTAAGAACAAAATCAAAAAACTCAAATATAAACTCAACTTTTCCCAATGATAACATGTATCCAAACAAGACATAAATATTATCTCAAGTAACAACATCAAAGTACAATACATAATAATTATCTCAAAAAAATAACCAAAACAGTTCATTATCATAACTCCAAAATCAATAATAAATCACCACCATGACTCATCAATCGATCGTATTCCACCTATAAAGGACTCTATCACTTGCCTACATCACCGTATAAACTTTTTACACACATGAAATGTGTACATACATAGTGTTAGAAAATATTTTATTAGAAACTAATGTCACCCCAAGAATCACGTAGAGTTTAACATGTTATTATATATATAATTTCTTACTATGAAATGAGTTTGGAATATAAATTAATCAATAGTAGAACACATAATAAAAAATTAAGTGATAACCAATCCACCTAGTAACAAATCTATATACTCCATCCTGTATTGGTAAGTATCCAATATACCAGTCAATGTTTCATATCCAATCACACATGGCTCAGTGTACCTCTATAAAATCATGGATCGTAGCCCCAACTCATGATCAGTACTCACATATCACATGGATTCCTTTGTATATGTATAGGACCAAAGTATAACATAACACAAGGTCATCCACTAGTAGTTAACACATCATACAGTTGCATCAATAAATGGTCTAGACCAAGTTGTAACACAGCTACATGTCAATCCTAGTAATATCACATATCATACCCTCACCTTAGTTAATATTCAAACCCTCATATCATACAAAAAAATAATCACAATCATTTTATTATATTAATTAATTCCCATATCAATATTAAATTTTTTATTATATTACATCATTCAATACATGATCAATCATCAAGTTAACACATAATTTAGTGTTCATTACACTATTAATTACAGCTCATTATACATTTAATAATCAATATTTAATTCTAGAACACCATTCAATGTTTAATTAATCTTATTTTCAATTAATATTAGACTATACCCCTTAGGAAAAAATATCAAATTTGTTTATCAAATCATATCAATTTATCAATCAATAAAAAAATCATTTTTAATGTATAAACTCATGCTAAAATCCTCATTTTATTTACTTAAAAATCATTATTTTAACATTATAATTCATAAACTATCATTCAATTCCAAACACATCATCTTGTATTTGAAACAAAATTGTTTAGAAATCATAAAACTTTTTTATCCATATTTCCAAAAATAAATCCATATTTTACCCTTTTAATCAATGACTTAAAACAAGTATTTCAATGCATTTATTTTAATACTATAATACATAAATTCTTTAATTTAATAGTCAATTTGTATTATGTAAAGTTTCATCTTAATTATACATTAATTCAATGATTTCACAGGCCACCATTTTATATAACAAATAGTTCATCTTAACCCAAAACAGAGATTTAGAATTAGTTTATAAATTTAAATTTATCAAGTAATTTTAAGAATGAAAATTTCATTGGTAAAACCTTCTAAAAATCAACATTCTAATTTCACAATTCTCTATTTAATATAACAAAACTCAAACATAATTTCCTCTAACCCAATTTCATGAGATAATAATTATATTTTTTATTTTAAAATATAAATTATATTTAAAAATTATAACCTTATTTTTTCATCATGTGATCTATACTTTTAATATTACATTAATAATTTAAATTCAAATTTCATTAATTGAAATCAAATATTCTTTCATTCAATCCAAATCATCTCCATTTGATTAATATTTCCTTGTTTCCATTACAAAAAAAATTACTCAACTCAAGTGTCATCACTTACATGTGTTCTTTTTATCACTTAAATTCACATATTATCAACATGAGTCATTAATTCACTCAAAAAAAATGAATCATCACATAAAAATCTTTATCGATAATATTTATTCACAATAATTTCATCAAAAATCATGTCTTTCAAAGATGACTTATTTCCTCATTTCAGTTCACTCATATCCATGAACTAAATTCTCCTCTCTTAATTTAAAACACTCTTAAAGTATTTTTTCATGTATAATTCATGTAATTAAATTAAATTAATTAACCAATCCATCTTCATATTGATTTTTTTCCATTTCAATCACTTATTTCAGTCATTAAGAAATTATTTTATAATACACAAATGATTCTCATAAAATCATTTTATAAAACTTCATGAAAATTATTGAGATCCCCATTCTACATTTATGATAAATTTTCACCAAATATTGAAAATAAATTCCTCTTAAATAACCAAGGATCAAAAATGTCTTCAAAATATAAAATAAGTGACATGTTAGATTATAACAATAGGTAAAACTTATCTCCTTTCAAAAAAAATCTTAGGGAAAACTTTTCTCTCAATCTCCTAATTTCAATAAAACACATATATTTAAAATCAATCAAAATATGAGAGGAATTTTTTAAGGAAGAGGAGGATTTTTAGAGAGATTTTGTAGGAAAAAATATGATGACATTGTTCATCTTGGGGTAGAGAAATCAAGTTTTAATCAAAACTCAATTATAGTAAGATTCCAAAAATTACCCTCTTGAAATAAAACTTTGGTTAATATTCCAGCATACCAATGGAAACCCATGGTATCTTAGGGGATCATCAGAACCCTCGTGGTTAACCATCAGTCTCTCGATGGCTACCTAAAGGACACCATATCATTTTCTTGTCTACTAAACTCTTGATGGAACCCAATGGAGTCCTGGCGATCTACAGTTAACAATTAACATTCTCCAATCCTTCTCTACTTCTTTCTCCAATCCAATATTAAAACAATAATATATTAAATTAAATTCAAAATATAAAATTTTAAATTTAATAACATGCCCAAAAATCCCTAAGGTGAAATAGTTAAAGAAATATATGAAGATTAGATAGATATGAGGTAGTTTTAGACCTTGAGTAGTAAAAGTTTTTTTACCCATTTGAGTAATTGAAGAGTTATCCCCATTCCGATACAACATTATTAAACTTTTAAAAATAATAAAATTTAAATAAAAAATTAAATATTAAATTTGTCTACCAAATTATTTAAAAAATAGTTTACTTAGTTTATAATAGATATATAAATGAGTACCTATTAACTAGGTACTCATCACTACCCAACCTGATTAAATATGGTTAGGGTAGTGGTTAAATGGGTATTTATAGGGTTAGGGTACTATTTATGATGGAAACTCTAATGTGCTCCCACATCCACAACGGTTTGGTGTGAAGGTCAGTGCATGCTTGCTTTCAAAAGGTAGGAAGTCACTGGGTTTTTATTTAGTGATTTATAGGAAAGAATGTTGGTCGAGTGGATGTGAGGTTAGTATCACCACGCCTTTTAAGGTGTTTTATTTCCTACTTTGGAAATCTCTTATATATTTAAGACGTAATCATGAATCCTTCCCAAATCTTAGTGCAAGATAAGTTACCCACGTGTCGATGATCTGATTGAAACCGTGTGGATGTGTGAACTTTTCTATGTATTAGATATTTTTATCCTTATATTTTTAGTCCGTGATGATTTGGATTAAAGATAACTAGCTAGAATCTCTGGTGTTTATAATCATCTAGGGATTCAGTAGGTGTTGTGGAGTTGGGATCAGGCTTGTGGGAGGGTTCCCTACATATCCCTATGAAGGGAATATGAATCCACGTAGTTCGGTTCCACTTAATGGGAAATGTCATAACTTTTAAGGTAATCTGACAAGGACTAATCTATAAATTCTAACATCATGTAGAAAGGATAGCTATTTTAAGGTGTATAACAATGTTTAGTGTGGTACTTACACATGAGTGTCCCTTTATAGTGTGTCCTCTCACTAAACAGGAGAAGGTATGGATCGTATCTGACTCATCATGAGAGTCATCATTGTCTTGTCACTAGAGAAAGATTATTCTTTATATACTTATCATCATAAGGAGGGCTTAGGGTCATCACATTTGAGGTAGCTAGCTCATTTTGGGGTTTACACCAAAAAGGATTCCTATGTATAAAGATACCAGGAGGAGTATCTCGACTCAAGGTGAGATTGGTCATCTTATGCTTGTCACATAATAGAAAAAAATGAATGTTTTTTGAATGTTAGGATTAAACCTATAAGAGGTTTCCTGTGTATACAGGTTAATAAAAATCAAATCACAGATAGTTTGGGTGAAAAAATTAAAGATTATATGTGAGGATTAGTTTGTACAGTTTAATGTAATGCAGTAATGGCGTGTGATATGTAGTTTAAAGTCATAAATCTTGTAATTAAAGGTTATTTCTATGATGTGACTCAATTATACTAACAAAAAGATAAAAAACACCTCTAATCTCATGTATGTCATGTTCGCTGTGAGAAACAAGATATAGTGGATCGGTCGTATTGCATCGGAGAGCACATCATTAGACTAAGTGGGGATTGTGCATATATGATTCCCTTATGTCCTTGTGTCATAAAAGGGGGTGAAAATAGAAGACTAAGTGGGGATTATGTGTGAGAATCCCTGTAACACCCCAAGATTTTATAGTATGTCTTTCTTTAAATAAATTTAATCTCTTCTATAGCTTACTTTGCAAAAAAAACAATGAGCTTAAACGAACTCCAAAATATTATTATTTTAACACAATTATTATCACCTAGTCATTGGAATGGTTGGAATGAATGAGATTAACTAAATTATGAAAATTTAGTTTAAAATTTTTTATATAATGAATTCATTTGTTACTAATTAATTATAAATAAAAATAAAAACCAATTCAACATAAAGGAAGTGTTTTTTTATTTTTATCACTATAATAGAATTTTATCTTAATAAATTAAATTGATTACCATTAGTGAAATATATTATTGAAATTTTTATATTTTATATCCAATAAAATGTTTTTAAATTCATATAATAAGTTTTATAGGTTTATGATAGGAATAGATCCAATTTTAAGCATAAAAATTTATATTTTAATAAAAGGTAATTTTTTCACCTTTTAAAAGCACACATATTTTAAAAATAAATTTTGTCACTTTTATAGATTTTATTTGAATTTTTTTTTTAAGTTGGATTTCATAGGGTTAATTTTTGTTATTTTTCTGATAATTTTCATTTTTTGACGAATAGTGAAAAATACTGAATTTTAATTGAAAACTAACTTTTTATCTAAATAATTTATAATGTTAAATTATATTTTAAATTTATTTTAAAGTAAAAATAGTTCAATTATACATATATTAAAAAACTTGGGTCATTAGAACCAATTTCATATTGAAATTGGGTATAAAAACTTTGTAAACATTTGAACTTTTTCACTTTAAAAACCTTCTTTCTCATTGCGTCTGTGGGATTAATTTTAAATCTAATTTTTCAAATTTTGTGAATTTAATTTGGTAAAATAGATTAAATATTTAAAATAATAAGGAAAAAATTATCTATTAAGTTAATTTTATTCTTTATGCATTAAAAATTTACCATGATAAAAAGAAATATTTACCGGAGTATAGATAAAATAATGAAAAGGGTTAAAGTTGAAAGGTAAAGGCTTAAAATACCTAAAAACTACAAAATTTAAGTATTTTTTTAGATATTTATAGACTCTAACCTTCCTTTAAAATATTAATTATAAAAAAATCATTAAAATTAATTTCACCATAATGTGGTTGGATTTAAATATAAAATAATCATTATTTAATCACTTAAAACCACCCCTCCTAAAGTATAAATATCAATCCTCACCTCCACATTTCTCCTCACAAGACTTTAAGCTCATAAAATATCTACCAAAACTTATCCTCCCCACTCTAACCATGTTCAAAGTCTTATTTTATCACCCAAATACCATCTCCAAGGTCTTTAATGGATCCTTCAAGGAGGTGATATTCAAGAGATAATTTTCTCAGAGCACCTCTCTTAATTTTTTTTATTATTCTACTTTATCCTCACCTCCTTCATCCAGAAATGCATGATAAATAAATAATAATTTATATAATGAAGTTTTATATTTATAATATAATAACTCATATCCATTTCATTTCTCATCTCCTCTTATTCAAATAAACAAAACTATTGTCCAAATTATGCGAGTCAATTGTCTTCATGAATAATGATTTTACAATTTCTATTATCGTCTTCATGTATGATCATAAAAGTATAATTATGGTTAAATAATATTTTAATTGGTATTTTATAACCTATTTAATATTCTTTAACTAGTATATACTCATAATATTAAATAAAATTAAATTGGTATGTGGTGCTCGAAAAAACAGCTAAAATAAACTAAACATTTATCATTAACATTTTATCAAATAAATCATCCTCATACAAAAAAAGAAAAATGATATATGACACCATTTAAAATTATTCAATGGAATTAATACTATTTAATTTCACTTCTATATTTTCATTTCCATTTGACAATAAAATCCATAATTATACACAAATGAACCGATCATGAAACTATGAAAGAGACACACCCAAAACAATGAAAACAATGAAATATTATTAATAAATGGGTGGTAAGATGTTATAAAATGGTCATATAAGATATTATAAATATTAATATAGTTCTTAAAAAAAATAATAGCATTCTTTGAACCATAATACATGATATTTAAGTACACAAAACTAACAGGAAGCATGAGGTAAGGGTTTCTCATCTCACTTTTTCTTCTATGAGATATATGCCTTATTCGCCACTTATTTATTATTTGTAGTATATATACTACCATTTGATATATAATATCATGAATATAATTATATTAATTTTATTAAATGTTTTATTTTATAATTTTTACTTTTATGGGGAATATGATTTGACTGATTATAAAGTGGCAAGGGAATTCTTAACCTAATTTTCATTTGTTGGGTTAACCTTCTACTTCATTGATTATATTGTGGTACGATTTTGTATTAAATGAATTTTTATTATCTTATATTGTATTTAAAATTTTTTATGTGTATTTACAGTGAATAAACAAAATTGATTAATTTTTATTAATTCTCACTTCAATGATATGATATTTATAAGGGACTTTCTTTTAAAAAATTACCTTTTTAAAATTTCCCTTAAAACTATATTTTTCTTCCATGTACATGTTTTCCAAAATTGTCTCCAAATTTTTTTTTAATATTATATTATGATTTTTTAAAAACATTTTTACTCACTTTTTACTTTTTAAAAAAACGTTTTTAAAGGATTATTTTTTAATTTTCTAAATTAGTTTCTTTGTGACTTTTCTGATAAAAAACAAAAGGAATGTTTTTTTAACTTATGCAACAAGAGCGTCCTTTCCTGCTATCATTACGCCTTAGTTTATTGAAATTTCATTTAAAATATTTCAAGGTTATATTCGTATAAGGTTTTTTCTTTTATAATTTCATTTCATTTTAAAAAACATGTTTTCAAATCTGATAGGATATTTTCCTCATGGATTATTTCAAGTGATCATTATAAATTATTTTCCATCTAAGATAAAAATATTTGATGTTTTTATGCTTTAATTGGGATATTATTCAAGAATAAAACCCTTATTATTTTTATGTTTTTTTATGTTTATTATGGAATGATATTTATGAAACCTATTTCTTTTTTGTGAGTTATGTTATGATGAAATGTTTATAAAAATCATTTCTTTAAATGGTTTATAATGTGAAGAATTATTTATTTTATTATGGAACACATATGTATAATTTTCATTATACGATGGGTGGGAAATATATCTCCCTACAATTTATTGAGTAATGATAAATTTTATATGACCTCAATGGGTACATGGGTGGGTAGCCCAAGATCTTAACAAAAGGGTACACAGGTGGTCTTCCCAAGCCCACAAAAAAAATGTTACATGGGTGGTAATCCCAAGCCTGAAAAACAATAGTACATGGGTGGTGTCATGAACCAAACTGAGTTGTCATCCGAACTGGTGCCCAACCTGGTCTGTGGCAAGGTTCGAAGGGCGTTCCCAATCCCCACAGGCTGGCACAAGTTCCCGAGTATCAACATTAGCAATTGGGAATGGTTTACCTGAATATTCAATGATAAAACAACCAATAATATAAAGAAAATGAAATTAAAAAACCCACAACTAAACTGGCCCTTAACAATTTCCAAAATTGAGTTATAAGTTTAATACAAAAAACCAAAAAGGTATACTATCAAAAAGGTACAAAAACCCCAACCCCAAAAAACACTATAAGGAAAGGGGTGCATCTCCCTCAAGCCATATCCACAACACCACCCAAGAAATATCGCTAATAGCCCAAACTGCCATCTCCAGAATCTTTACCCTTACCTATATCAAACATAACCAAGTCTACTTACACCCAAGGGTGTAAGCAGGGTGTGAGCCATTTCCCAGTAAGATGCCACCCAAAAAGATTCCATGCTCTAAATATTAAATGAAAAGTAAACTTGCAAGTTTTATAAATGAAAGAAATGATAGGAAATTTTTAAAGGATTTTTTTTAAAGAAAAAACACTTTAAAGGATGTCAATAATAAATAAAAACACACATTATTTTGAAGTAACCAATATTACATACCGTATTTTGACTGTAAGGGAAACATATCCAAAGAGCACTAATCTTGGGAGATGTCCTATAGGTACTAGCTAGTAATGGGACCATAGAAACTCATGTATTGGTGAAATGTGGCTTAGAAACCATGACCATCATCTTTCTCATGCATGATCCACTAGTAAGGGACACCCCCATAACGTAGTGGTATCCACTCATCATTCATGGTTAGTTATAGTTTTCATTTTCAATACCACTAAGTGAAATTGGGCCGAAGCCACTTTTGTATCACTAGAACACTAGTCATATTCCACCCACCTAGTTACTCAAGCTTTCCTTTTTATGATCATTCAATTTCCAAGTTCACGTAACATGCCACATTCACATACACAAACCAAATAAGGCACTACACACAAAAAATACCACCATTTTCACACCCAAATCCTCTTTTAAAATCATATGCACACCAAAAAATTCTCTAAGAATGATCCAAATCCTTTATAAAACTTAATAAATCATTTACATAATTTATAAAACCATTTCAAAGAACATAGTAGGGATTTACTTCACAATACACCCAATTTCACATGAAAAATCAATTTTCAACTCAAATTCATATTAAATATATTCAAAAAACATTTTCTCACCTCACATACATTTCATAAAACATGCTAAAATCCACAAGAAAAAATAAACAATTTATCGAGAAATGGTTAAACATGGAATCACCTACCTCGAGTGGAGAAAGTTCCATAAAATGGTTCCAAACCACAATCGCACCTCAAAAAAACCTAAGAAGGAAAGATTTGACCAAAGACACCAAGATTAGACCCTAAAAAAATAGATATAACCCAAAATTGAACATCCTACCTGTTGGAAAAACTAAAACCCTAAGGAATAAGATCCAAAACCCTAGAAAGGGGAGGAGAGTCTTACCTAGAGTAGACAAAACCCACAACGGAGGAAAAAGAGGAGCATTGAGTAGATTGGAAGGCTGATTGTGAAAGGAGGGGTCTCTATATGGGATCCACACATGAAGGGGGATCACCAGGAGGGGTCTCGTGAGGGAGAGCGGGGCGCCAGCAGGGTTGCGTGAGGGAGAGTAGGGCATTGGAGGTGAAGAGGGAGCCACTAGAAGGAGGTCACTGGATGGTTACATCCAAGGGGGAGGTGTGTGTGCAGGTGGGAGGAGTGGATTGGCGTGATGGAGAGGGGGATTCGAGAAAGAGGGATGGAAAAAAAAGAAAAGGAAAAAATAAAGAAAAGGAAACCCTAAAACCCTAAATATGATTACAATAATGATGATGATGATGATGATGATGATGATGATGATGATGATGATGATTTAATAATAATATTATCATTATTATTATTATTAAATAAAGTCTTTTAATTTTAATTTATTTTCCTCATTTTATTTCATATTTCAATTTATTATTCATTTAAATATTTTTTCTAAACACCGGGTTGGCTGCATGGTAACTTGGGCGAAGCCGCAAGGTTTCAACTGTGCTTTGCCCATGCGCCAGATGCTGCCAAGCCCAAAACACTTATTTCTCAATAAAAACTAAAAATTCAAACCAAGACTCGACCCGAACCTCAACAAGAATATCTGAATATAATAAAATAGTAAAATAAAATAATCTCAAGGGTCAGGGAGTGATAATTCTACCCACCATGAAAACTTTCCACTATCGAAAAGTCAACTCGAAGCTTGATCGGAGAATAAAAATGGTACTCTTGTTTAACCCACAATTTCTGCTCCCAAGTCTCATGCACATCCTTTCCATGCTGCCAAAGGATATAGACCAATGGAATAGACTTCCCATGAAGCACCTTCTCTTGGAAATCCACTATCTGCACTAGTCGTTAAAACACTGATAAATCGGGATCTATATCCAACTCTTCCCAATTCAACACAAGGGATGGATCCGGATTATACTTCTTAAATTGGGAGACATGAAATACTTCATGAATTTATTTCAACTATAAGGGAAAAACTAGTCTATATTCTACCTTACCAATCTACTTGGTGATCTCGAAAGGGCTGACATACCGTAGTGTTGGCTTTCCCTACTTTCCCAAATGATGATGGACCAAGAGAGGAGCCACCTTCAAGAAAACTTGATCACCCATGAAAAACTCAAGATCCTGATGCCTCGGATTGGAATAAAATTTTTGGTGACTCTGAGCTATCAATAACTGTTTCTTGGTCAACTTGAATTTATCATACATCTCTTGCACAAGACTCAATCCCAAAAGTGAGGTCTCACCTACCTCATCCCAACATAAAGGGGATCTACATGGGAAACCCTAAATAACCTTAAATGGATCCAATAGAATTGAATATTGGTAACTATTATTATAAAAAAACTGACCAACCCCAAATGGTTATCCCACAATCCTATGAAATCTAAATCACATGAATGAAGCATGTCCTCTAGAATTTGATTTTCCTAATTTGTCTAGACATCCGTTTGAGGGTGGTATTCCATGCTCATTTTGATCTGAAACCCCAATTCTCTTTGAAGTTATTCCCAAAACTAAGAGCTAAAGTGGGGGAATCTATCAGAAACAATCGTTGACGGCACACCATAAAGTCTAACCACTTCTTGAATGTACATCCATCCCATATCATCCACCTTCAAGGAATCTCTGATTGGAATGAAGAAGGTTGATTTGGTCAAATCTTTAATAACTTTCCAAATAGTGTTCATTCCTCAAGGTGTATGAGGTAAGAAAATAATGTAGTCCATGGTGACCTCATCCCACTTCCAGGTAGGAATGGGTAACGGATGAAGGAAACCAGAGGGCTTTTGATGCTTTACCTTTACCTCCTAACATGTATAGCACCAAGATATGAAATCAACTATGTCGTGCCTCAACCATGGCCACAAAAACTACCTAAGAACATCATAATACATCTTGGTAGCACCAGTATGGATGGAACACTAAGAATGGTGGCTATCATGCATCACCACTTTCCTCAGAGATAACGGTAGCACAAAACAGACCATGAAACACAGTATTCCCTTAGGAGACAATGATCAATTAGAATATGTCTCCCCACCATAAAGAAACTACATGGAATACTGGCACAACTCATCATCAGGATGCTCCCACTAAATCAACTCCAAAATATAATGAGTCCACTAAACACTTACCAAGAATGAACCTCCACTGTGCTCCTTGGTTTCCAAGTGCATTTGGGAAAATATTTGCATCAGGATTGATTCATAACTGGACTTCCTAAAAGCCTATACTAGCACTTTTCTTCTCAAGGAATCAGCCACCACATTACCCTTGACTAGGGTGTAGATGATATCAATGTCAAAACCCTACAAATACTTGATCTAACAGAGCTGCCTCAAGTTTAAATATTTTTGGAAGAAGATATAGGCTAACATTTTATGGTCAGAATAGACCATAAATTTCTCCCGAAAATATAATGACACCAATTATTCAGGGCATGCATCACATCTTCCAATTCCAAGTTATGTGTCAGGTAATTCTTCTCATGTGGTTGGAGTTGGTGAGATCCATAAGCCACTGCATGATCATCTTGAATGAGCACATACCCAAGGCTTATACCTGAAGCATCATAATAAACCATGTAGACCTTATCATATTCTAGAAATATCAGAACATGTGTGGTATTCAACCAGAGCTTCAAATCCATAAGGGATTCCTAACACTCTAGACTCCATTCAAACTTCACCCCTTTCTGGGTGAGTACTATCATGGACAAGGCAAGCCTAGAGAAATACCGAACAAATTGTCTATAATAACCTACCAGGCCAAGAAAAATCCGGATATTGAACACATTATTAATTTGTTCCCATGACATAACTTCACTAATATTCTCATGGTCCATTGAAACCCCTTGCTCCAAAATCACATGGCCCAAAAACATTGATTCCCTAATCTAGAAGGTGTGCTTTAAAAACTTCACATAAAGGTAATGATCCTGTAGAGTTCCCAACACAATTTGAAAATGATTCTCATGATCTTCCTCATATCTAAATTAAACTAGGATTTCATCCACGAATACCACAACAAAGGAGTCAAGATACTGGTGGAACACCCTATTTATGAGTTCCATAAAACCCACTGGAGCATTTTTCAATCCGAAAGGCATGACCAAATACTCGAAGTGGTCGTACGTGTTTTGGAAATTCATCTTAGGGATATCCTCATATATCAACCTAACTTGGAGGTAACTTGAATGCAATTATATCTTGTAAATCCACTTTTCCCACTTTAGCTAATCAAACAAGTCATCAATTTGGGGAAAAGGGTATTTATTCTTAATGGTTACCTTATTCAGCTTCCGATAATCGATGCACAACCACAGAGATCTATCGAACTTCTTCATAAATAGAATAGAAGTGTCCCAAGGGGAGACACTCATGTGAATGAACTATTTAGATTCTAAATCATCCAATTGTATATTTAATTCCATCAACTCAATGGGGTCCATACGATATGAGGGAAGAGATACCAACTGTGTTCCTAGAGCCAAATTAATCGAGAACTCCATGTATCACTATGGGGGTAAGCTCAACAAATAATCCAAAAATACATTTGGGAACTCATCCACTAGAGGATGAAATCCACGCTAAGGATCACCACAATCTTCCTCTAGTGTGAGATATGATAACTCAAAATCAATATTTCCTAGATCTGGGAGTGGAGGTCCCGTATGAACCAACTAAGGATCTCATTCCCCAATAAATACCTGAGGACTCCCATCTGGTTCCATGAAACTCACCCATCACCTATAATAATTGATATGTGCTTGGAAGTGCACTGTCCAATATATGATGAGGATTACATTGAAAAGGTCCATATCTAAGGCCAGGAAATCCCACTCCATCTCAACCCCTGACATAGAGAGTGCACAAGATGGTCACCTGAGACCTTTCTCCTTCCTCTTACCCAACGGTGTTACCAACTCCATCGCAAAAGAAATTAGCTCAGTTGTAAAGTTAACTGGTTCACAATATGGTTAGAGATAAAATAAATAGAAGTACTAGTATCAAATAAAATAGATGATATATAAGATTCAATCAAAATGGTACCTCAAACTGTCGAGGGTCCTGCATCCGGTCCCACTGGTTCTTGGTCCATAGCATGAAGATTCTTGGTCTCTACCTGAGAAAGACTGCTTTCCTACAAATATTCCCTAAATTGGATCTACCCTGAAGATGATCGGGTCTTGCCACCGCAACCACCAAATTGTGATCCCACCGTCATGGATGGATTTGACTGAACTGAAACTCCCATGGAAGCCACAAATCCCACCCCACTCTAATATGGGTGCATTGTCTTGAAAAAATGGTACAGGTTTCCCATAACTCCACATCAATGACAAGGATTAGGAGGATCTAGACAAGCATGTTGAATGTTTCATGCCTTCCCACACTAATGACATACCACAGAACCTACATCAGAAGCTACAAATAAAAACTTCCTGGAAGTATGGCCTGAACTACCACCTCCCTTCTTCCTCTGCTCCTCCTGTTTCCTCTTATTCTAAGATGAACTACCACTTCCTAGCACTATCACTTCCCTAGAAGAACCAAACCTGCCCTTGCGATCAATCTCCACCATACAAGATCGATCAACTAACTCAGCATAGGTCTTCATCTTGAACAAGAATACCTAAGAATAGATCTCTATACACAAATCCATTTCGAACCTCTGAGACTTCATCTTCTCATTGGAGACTATTTCAGGTGCATATCAGACTAGATCATCAAAGAGGTTGGCATATTGCATCACTGACTGGTCCCCCGGAATGAGATCCATAAACTCATAGGATCTAGCATAAGCCAAGACCTCGGGACAATACTAGTTGTTGAAGATATCCTTGAAGTCCTTCTAGCTCATTTTTCCATACTTATCAACTTGATGCACTAAGTCCAACCACCTTAGACTGGGACCCTCTAGTAAGAACAGGATGCATTTTACTCTAAATTCCTCAGTATTATCAAGAAACTCAAACATGCACTCAATATTCTCAAGCCACTTCTCCACTTCCTGAGGCTCTATGCTACCTCGGAAATAAGGAGGTTTGTTCTTGAGAAAATTTTAGGATTTTTCCTTCCTAAGACCAGATTCATCTTCTATAACTAGAGCAGGAGTAGGACCCGCTCCCCGTCCTAGAGGCTGAACAATCCGGACCATATATTCCACCAACCTATGATCAATATTTGGGGGAGAACTCTCTCTGTATTCCTACCATGGGTTCAAGGGAGCTCTCTGGGGGGCATGTTTCTATAAAAATAAATAGTCACAAGAAAAATAATTAGTACAAAAGTATAAAAAAATTCAGCAATAACATAAAATGTAAATAAATCACATTGGTCGCAAAAATGGAATAAAAAAAAGCTTCACCTTCAGCCATTTTCTATGTGCAGTTTGTAGCCTACCCATCACACCTAGAAGAGAAGCTAAACAAAAATCCCAACATCCCATTGGTACTTGAGGTCTTTTAAAAGGGATCCTGGCTAGGCACCCTACTCATAACTAGAACTCTAATCCGCAACAGTCCTAACTCCTATCTAACTTGAATAATCCCAAATAAAATGACCCAAATATCTTAATCATGCTCTAATACCATTTTTTCATGAATCAAGTTGGGTCATCATCCAAACCAGTACCCAACCCAGTCCGTTGTAAGGCTCGAAGGGAGTTCCCAATCCCCACAGGCTGGCACAAGTTCCTGGATATTAGAAATAGAAAGTGGGAATGGTTTACCCAAATATACAATAATAAAACAGCCAATAATATAAAGAAACAAAAATAAAAAAAACTACAACCAAACAAGCCCTTAACATTTTTCAGATTTGAGTTATAAGTTTAATACAAAAAAACCAAAAAGGTCTACTTTCAAAAAGGGACCAAAACCCCAACCCCAAAAACCACCACAAGTAAAGGGGTGCATCTCCCTCAAGCCATATTCACAACACCACCCATGAAAGATTTCTAACAACCCAAACCCCCATATCTATAAGCTTTACCCTTACCTGTATCAAACATAACCAAGTCTACATACAACGAAGGGTGTAAGCAAGGTGTGATCCATTTCCCAGTAGGATTCCACCCAAAACGATTCCATGATCTAAACATTAAATGACAAGTAAAATTTCAAGTTTTATAAATGAAATACATGCTAGGATAATTTCAAAGGAAACAAATTTAAATAAAACCCGCTTTAAAGGAAGGAAACAATAAATAAAAACACACAGGTTTTTGAAGTAACCAATATGCCTTACCATATGCTGATGGTAAGGGAAAAATATCCAAATAACATTAATCATGGTGGATTCCCTATAGGTATTATCCAGTAATGGGACCCTAGAACCACATATCTCGGTGAAATGTGGCTTAGAAACCACAACCATTAGCTTTCTCATGAAAGAACCACTAGTAGGAGACACCCCTGTAACCTAGTGGTCTCCAATCATCATTAAAGTTTAGTTAGAGTTGTTATCGTTAATCCCACTAAGTGAAACTAGACCAAAGCCACTTCCGTATCACTAGAAAACTAGTCCTAGTCTGCCCACCTAGTTAATCAGGCTTTCCTTTTGTGCTCATTCAAGTTCCAAGTTCACATAGCATGCTTAGTTCACATACACAAACCAAACACGAAACTATACATATAAAATCCCACCATTTGAACATCCAAATCCACTTTTAAAATCATACGCACACCAAAACATTCTCTAAGCATGGTTCTCGTCCTTTGAAAAACCTAATAAATGATTTACATAATTTATAAAACCATTTCAAAAAATATAATAGTTATTTATGAAATAATACACCCAATTTCACATGAAAAATCAATTTTCAACTCAAATGCGTATTAAATATCTTCAAAAAACACATTTTTACCTCACATGAATTTCATAAAACATTATAAAATCCACAAGAAAGAGTAAAAAAATTATCAAGAAATGGTTAAACATGGAATCACCTACTTTGGGTGGAGAAAGATTCAGAAAATGGCGTGAAACCAAAACCGCACCTCGAACAAAACCTAATAAGGAAATATTCGACCAAAGAAACCAATATTAGACCCTAAAAAAGATATCTAACCCTAAATCAAACATACTACCTACTGGACAAATCGAAACCCTAAGGAAAAAGAACCAAAACCCTAGAAAGAGGAGGAGAGGCTTACCCAAAGTAGACCGCACCTGCGGCGAAGGGAAAGAAGGAGTGGTGAGTGGCCCAGAAAACTAGCCACATGTGCAAGGGAAACCAGAGGGGAGTTGTGCACAAAGGGGGAGCACTAGTGAGGTTGCGCGAGGGAGAGCAGGGGGGAAGTGGGGTCGCGTGAGGGAGAGCGAGGTGCCGAAGGTGAGGAGGGAGCCGTTAGAAGGAGGTCTCCAGAGGGTTTCGGCCAAGGGGGTGGTGCATGCACAGGTGGTTGGAGGGAAGCGACGTGATGCAGAGGGGGAGGAGAGAACTAGGGAAGGAAAAAAAAGAATAGAAAATAAAACCCTAAAAAACCTAAATATGATTACAATAATGATGATGATTATGATGATGATGATGATGATAATTTAATAATAATATTTATCATCATTATTATTACTATTAAAAAACTCTTTTAATTTTATTTTATTTTCCTCATTTTATTTTATCTTTCATTTTATTATTCATTTAAATCTTTTTTTTTGAACATCAGGTAGGTCGCACGGTGACCTGGGCGAAGCAGCATGGTTTCAACTGTGCTCTGCCCATGCATCGGATGCTGCCAAGCCCAAAACACTCATTTTTAAATAAAAAATAAAAATTCAAACTAGGACATGACCCAAACCTCGATAGGAATATACAGAGACAATAAAATAATAAAATAAAATAATTTCAAGGTTCAGGGTGTGACAGGTGGTCATCCCAAGCCTACAAAAAAAGGGTACAACAGCTGTCAGACCAAGCTCACAACAAAAGGGTACGCAGGTGGTCAGCCCAACCCTATAATAAGAGGGTACATAGGAGGTCGTCATAATCCTAAAACTAGAGGGTACACGGGAGGTCATCCCAACCCCGATGTAGGTTCATGGGTGAATATCCCAAGCCTAACATGTTATGAATTTCATGGTAGGTAGCCTTGACATAATATTTTTCTAATAGTATGTGTATTCTGCATTTCATGTCTTATGCCAATATTATTATATCATTATTTCTTATGATGATTTATTCCATGACTCAAGATTATGATCTTTGATATACATGGTATAATTTTCAAATGTTTTTTATATATTCTTATGACTATGTTATGATTAATATATTCCTTTTTTAGCCATACTAAGCATTTGAGCACACCCTTTTATTATGTTTATTTTCCCCAGAATATGAAGGAATATATTAAGTATGACATATTAAAAATGGTTCTAGTTATGAAGGAATAAGCAAGAGATGGTGTAGATTTTTTATGAACCAGTTGTTTTTGTTTCCAATTTTTCAAAGACACTAAAACCATATGGTCCTGGTGTGGTTTTTCTATATTATGTAATGAATATTCATTTATTTAGATTTAATATTTATGTGTGAAAAATTGGGTCGTTATAGTTGGTATTAGTGAAATTTTTAGTTAAAATTTGGAAACTAGGATTATAAAACCTTAGTAAAAACCCTAAGGGTATGTCTAGGTTACAATCCTAGAGTTTTGGTAATGACTGTGAATAACCTAGGAATAAACCTAAGGTTTCATGGATTGAAATTTTATAAGCAATTCCCCTTTATTGTGATATTTTCTCAGTATGTTTAGTGTTTCTCACACTATTATTTTTGTGTTTTAGACAATGGATGGAACCTAGAGGATTCATGTTAATGGTGAATGTGATGGACAATGGAATAAGTTTCCTCATGATAAACCTAATGAAATAGGAGTCGAAAGGAGAAACCTTTCTACTATGAATAATCAACAATCTCATAATATTCTCTATAATCTAAATTTTAGTGAGTTTCCTAACCCATACAATATGATAAAGATGGAGTTTCATGGTGACCATAGAGGATAGAAATTTTAATTTTCCTCATGTAAATCATGTGGGAAGATTCATAAAGGAGAATGTCTCAAATGAACTAGAAGATTCTTTGGGTGTGGAAAATAAGGAAACAAATCAAGTAATTTCAAATTAAAAGTGAAAGGTTCAGTTAACACAATGGATGAGAATAATGGTATTTCTAAGGCATCATTAACAGTTAAATGTTTTTAAATTTAGAATTTATGGGCATCATGAAAATAAATACCCTAGGGGGGAATATTTTGAAGATAATTAGAAAGGTTGTATGAGTAATAGTTATATTTTTTATGATGAACAGACTATGAATGACATATGAGAAGGAATAAGTGTTAAGAAATAAAATGATGAAGACTTGTTAATGGTTTAAGAAGGAATTGTAAAGATTGAGTGTTTATATATTGGAATTCAATAATGATATTGTAGAATTAATTTTATGGTATTATGGAATAATGAAACATCTAAGGGTTGTTCCACTATAGTTTTTCCTTAAGTATTTGAAAGCATATGTAGAATGGTACCAGTAACTATGAAAAGTGATTGAGGTGGTAAGTTTATATTTTTGTAGAACACGTCATTAAGAAAAAGATAACCCTTAATACATACATGATAATGGGATGATAATGATATTAAGATATTTTTGTTGTGATAAAATAAATGGGATGATATTGATGACCTTGGAACCAATTAGTAATATGATAAAAAGGTGATTTATGGATTGAGTTTATAGAATTTTTGGATTTATGGTATGAGGAAAGAGTTAATTTTTTAAAGCATACATGTTTTCACTAAGGTTTTATAGAAATTCAGGTTATTATGATGATTTAGAAGAATACATGATAATGATCTCCACATGTTTGGTGTGTGACAATTAAGAGCTACATCAAGTTGTTTGGGAGATTAATGATAAGTTTATTTTGAAAATTTAGTGACAGTCTTTTGAAAGTTTTGGATTTTAATCTTTTAGAAGGTTCATAAGAGTAACCATTTATGAAAAAAAATATGTTGAACTTTGGATGAGGTTTTATAGATTAATTTATTACTTAACTATATAAATATTTATGTGTATTGGATAATTTATGCTAACCATTTTTATGATAAATAGAGATAGAAGGAATGAATTTTCATTCCATTATGTATCTTATGATCCACTAATTCTATTGGCATTACAATTTTAGCTTTATTTAATGGAGTAAGAAATGAAACGGAGATTGATAAAGGCATAACCAACGAGTGATATTATACTTATGAGATGAAATAAAGTAATTATATCTTCTCAACTGATTTTGAAATAAAATTTTATCCTGTTATCATTATTTATAATGATATCAATGACCTTTTCAGACCTATTTGGTACATGGTTTGTGGTCATTAACCTTATAATGATCATGTTCTCTATCATTCTCCATCAGAACTTGATTTTTATAATTCTCTTTCATTTCCATGTTTTCACTTTCCACTAATGCTCTCCTAATCAAAATCCTAGTTTTGTGGTGACCTTCACCTTTTACTTTCCTATTTTTAGGAGGATGTTTTATGGATCCCTTTTTATGATGTGGGTTTCCCACAAAGTAATTTTCAAATATCCACCTTTAATTTTCAATGTGCAATTTCAAATTTATGATTATGCAATTTTGTTTTGAAATTCCTTATCATACCAAGATAGTATCTCATTGATTGACTCTTCTACCAAATCTCTCTCAAGTTAATATGTGTTTCATGTATCTCTCCCGAGGAAGTACATACCTGATCCTTCACATGTACTAAACTCAAAGGTCATACCTTTGGAGAAATATATTTATTATAAAGAATAATTGTTATAAATTCTAGATCGCATATGAAAATTTCTGCGAAACAAGACCACTATCCTGGTTAAATATCTTTAGTGAAATCCCCAATTTTAGGAAGCTATATAGAAACCGAAGGATGTGATGAGGCAGAGGTATCCTCATCTGTTTATATCTGAGTAATGAATTTTGAGGTCAAAATTCATTTTAAGGGGGGTAGAATGTAACACCCCAATATTTTAAGGTATGTCTTTTTTAAAATAAATTTAATCACTTTCATATCTTATTTTGCACAAAACAACAATCTTAAATGAACTCCAAAATATTATTATTTAAACACAATTTTTATCACCTTGCTATTGGAATGGTGGGAATGAATGAGATTAAATAAATTATGAAAATTTAGTTTAAAAATGTTTATAAAATGAATTAATTAGTTAAATTTTAATTAGAGATGAAAATAAAAACCAATTGAACATAAAAGAAGTGTTTTTATTATTTTCAAACCCACAATGGAAGTTTATCTTAATAAATTAAATTAATCACCATTAGTGAAATATATTAATGAAATTATTATTTTTTAAATCGGATAAAATGTTTTTAAATTCATCTAATGAGTTTGATAGATTTATGATATGAATAAATGAAAATATAAGCATAAAAACTATATTTTTCTAAAAGGTAGTTTTATTACCTTTTAATGGCGCACCTGTTTTAAAAATAAATTTTGAAACTTTTATTTATTTTATTTTACAAAATAAACTTAACTTTTGAAATAAAGATATCAAAATATCTTAGGGTGAATTTTTTGTATTTTTTTGATAAGTTTCATTTTCTGATGAATAATGAAAAATATTGAATTTTAATTGAAAACTGACTTTTCATCTAAATAATTTATAATGTTAAATTATATTTTAAATTGCTTTTAAAGTAAAAATAGTTAAATTATACACCTATTAATATATTTTGGGTCATTGGAATCAATTTTATAATGAAATTAGATATAAAAACTTTGTAAACATTTGAACTTTTTCACTTTAAAAACATGATTTCTCATTACGTCTGTGGGATCAATATTGAATCTAATTTTTCTAATTATTTGAATTGAATTTGATAAAATATATTCTATATTTGGAATAATAAGGACCAAATTGGGTAGTAAGGACATTTTTTTAGGCATGAAAAAGTTACCATGGTAAAAAGAAAGATTTACCACGGTATGGGTAAAATAATGAAACAGACTAAAGTTAAAAGGTAAAGGATTAAAATACCTAAAAACTATGAAATTTAATGGGTTTTTGAGGTACTTATCGAACCTAACCAGAGTTGAAAACATTAATTATCAACCAAATTCGTGGAAGTTAATGTCACCTCAATGTGGTTTGATTAAAATATAAAATAATCATTATTTAATCACTTAAAATCACCCACCTCAAGTATAAATACCACCCCCTTGTTCCTAAAAACCCTTGAAACTACTAAAATCTATTCCATAACCTATCCTACATACTCTCCCCACATCCATGTGTTTATGATCTCACCCAAATACCATTTCCAAGGTCTTTAAGGGATCCTTCAAGGAGGTGATTTTCTCAAAGCACCTCTCTGAATTTCTTTTCTTCTTTTACTTTCTCCTCACCACCTTCATTCATCAAGAAAATATAAATCCTTTTTATAATGGAATACATCATATCTACTTAATTTATCATATCCTCTTATTCAAATGAACGGAACTATTGTCCAAATTATATCAATTAATGGTCTCTGTAAATAATGATTTTTCATTTTCAATTACCGCCTTCAAGGATAGTCATAAAAGTATCATTATGGTTAAATTAGATTTTAATAAGAATATTATAACCTATTTCATGTTTTGGGACTAATATATACTCATAATATAAAATAAAATGAAACTAGTTCGTGGTGTTCAGAAAACCCGCCAAAACAAACTAAATATTTATCATTAACATTTTATCAAATGAATCATCCTGATACCAAAAATAAAAATTATTTATGAGACAATTTAAAATTATGGAAGTTTATTAATACAATTTCATTTAAATTATGGAGTTTTATTTCCATTTGACAATAAAATCCATAATTATACAAAAATGAACCGATCATGAAACCACGTAACGAACGCACCCGAAATAATGAAAATAATGATATATTATTAATGAATGGGTGGTAAGATGTTATAAAAGGGTAATATAAGATATTATAAATATTAATATAGTTATAAAACAAATTAGTAACATTCTTTAAACCATTATATAGGAAGTTGAAGTATGCAAAACTAATGAGAAGCGTGGGGTAAGGGTTTCTCATCTCACCTTTTCTTTGGTGAGATATATGTATTATTCACCACTTATTTTTTGTGTATGGTGTATATACTTCCCTTAGATATATAATATCATGAATCTCATTATATTAATGTTATTAAATGTTTCATTTGATAATTATTAAGTTTATGGGGCATATGATTTGACTGATTACAAAGTGTATAGGGAATTCTTAACCTAATTTACATTCTTTGGGTTAACCTTCTACTTCATTGATTATATTGTACTATGATTATATGTGAGAATAATGTTGATTATATTATGTTGTATTTACACTTGTTTTATGTGGATTTACAGCGAAAACACATAATTTATTAATTTTTCTTAATGATCACTTTAATGATATGACATTTATAAGGGAATTTCTTTTAAAAAATTATCTTTTTAAAATTTCTCTTGAAACTATATTTTTCTTCCATGACTATGTTTTCTAAAATTGTTTTTAATTTTTTTACTATTATATTATGATTATTTAAAGTTTTTTTACTCATATTTGAATTTTTTAAAAATGATTTGAAAGGATTATTTTTTTTGTTTTCTAAATGAGTTTCTTTGTGATTTTTCTGAAAAAAATACAAAAGGAATGCTTTTTTAACTTATGCGACATGAGCGGAATTTATCATTGTCATGATGTCTTGGTTACTTGAAGCTTACTTTAAAAGATTACAAGGTTAATTCCAAAGAATATGTTTTCTTTTATAATTGTGTTTCATTTTAAAAAAATGTTTTCAAAACAGAAAGGATATTTTTCTCAAGAATTTTTTCAAACAATCATTCAAAATTATTTTCCATCTAAGATAAAAATTTTATGTTACTTATGGTTTAATAGAGATAGTATTCAATAACAGAACCCTTATTATTTTTATGGTTGGCTTATGTTTATGATGGAATGATATTTATGAAACCTGTTTCTTTTCCATGAGTTATGTTATGATGAAATGTTTATGAAATTTATTTCTTTACATGGGTTTTGATGCGATGAATGATTTATATTCTTGTGGAACACATAGGTATGATTTTCATTGTGTGGTGGGTGGGACTAATATCTCCATACAATGAATTGGGTAATGATAAATTTTCAATGAGATCAAAGGGTACATAGGTGGGCAACCCAAGATCGCAACAAAAGGGTACACAGGTGGTCAACCTAAGATCGTAACAAAAAGGTACACGATCTGTCAGTCGAAGACTGCAACAAAAGGGCACACAGGTGGTTATCCCAATCCCAAAACAAGAGGGTACATGGGAGGTTATCCTAAGACTGAAATTAGAGGGTACATGGGAGGTTATCCCAAGCCTGAAGCAGGTACATGGGTAAATAGTCTAAGTCTATCATTTTATGAATGTCTTGGTAGATAGCCTTGACATAATATTTTCTAAGATTATATCTATTACACATTTCATGTCTTATGCCAATATTATTCTCTCATGATTTCTTATACTGATTTATTCCATAACTCAATATTATGATCTTTGATATGTAATGTATAATTTTCAAATGTTATGTATGTATTCTTAAGACATTGTTACGATTGATATCTCACTTGTTTACCCATACTGAGCATCTGAGATCACCTTTTTCTTATGTATATTTTCCTGAGGATATGAAGGAATATATTAAGTATGACATGTCAAAAGGGGTTTTAGTTATGAAGGAATAAGTAGGAGATGATGTAGATATTTTATGAACCTGTTGTTCTTGTTTCCAAGTTTCCAAAGACACTAAACTCATATGGTATTGACATGGTTTTTCTATGTTATGTAATGAATATTAATCTATTTAGATATAATATCTATGTATGAAAAGAGTGCTTAATTATAATCACTTATATTCTTGCACCATAAAAGTGGTGACAATAGGAGACTAAGTGGGGATTATGCATGAGCTTCCCTTAGATATCTGACTTGGTAGGTGAGTCGGGGTAATGATATGTTTTGAGGCTTACACCTAGGAGGATATCCATACATGATAACCAGGAGGAATAAATTGACTCAAGGTGAATAAATAAATTAGGAGTATAATGAACCGACCCAGGTTTCCCTCAAACCAGGCACCTGACCCGATTTGTCACATACCTAAAGTACGTTCTCGGTCCCCACGGGCTGGCGACAATCACCCGGGCATCGAAAGATAAAATAAAGGGAACGATTTAACACAACCTATACTTCCACATGGAATACATACATACATATATATATATAGCAAGAAAGAAACAGTGGAAGTCTAAAAAATATATGTGACATAACTATAGGGAAAACAGTGGAAACAGAACAACTGTAATAGTAGCAAAATTCCAAAAGACAAGTCCAACTTCAAAGGACTACAACCAATTGATACTTTGAGCTATGGCATGGAAAAACCTCCACCATCTCACCACCAGCTACCCATCCCAGATAACACGAATCTTGTCATCTCACTACGGCGCCTTTCCCTTCCCTGCACTGGAAGATAAACAAAGGTATACGCACCGTTGTAGAGGTGCGTAGGGTGTGAGCTAACATGAATAGTATAATCCCACCCAGGTGTTCCATAACAAGTCTCTATAAAACAAATCATGTATTCTCAATTTAAAATAAAACATGATAAGCATTAAAGCAGTTTTATAGAAAATATGGTAAACATTTCTCTTTTTTACAGTTCTAAACAAAAGCAGGTATATCAGTTTCACAACATATTTTCCATATCATTTTTCACATGCATAGACATGCATATCAAGGCTAACTCAGAAAAACAAGTAGTACAAAATAGAAGCAAAAGTATCACAACACCAAGGAATACTACAGGACTAGGCCGCAAACTACTTGTACCACAATAATCTATTGCACAAATTTGATCCTAGAACACAAGCCTAGGAAGTAGAGGAATACCCCATGAGTAAACCCCCCAAAATATCAATATCGTTCCCCTAGAACAACATTCCTAGGTAACACATGTGCTTAATTTCACAAACCAATTTCAATGCTTTGAAAACCATTCAAAACCATTTCACAATCAATTTATCAAAAACCATGGAAAAATAATTTCTCTTTTAAAACCCTTTTTCAACACACACAGACAATCATGTACATTTAATAAATCAGTTTATAAAGCAAAACAAGCAGGTTTATTATCATAGGCTAGAGACGGAACCACCTACCTCAAAGCTTGGGTCGCACACGCCCGTAACAAAATCCAAGATCAATGAAACCCAAAAACATCAACAAAAGACCTAGAATCAAATCCCCACATCTTAGGAATGATCCAAATCTAAAAACAAGGGGTTGGTAGAAGAGAGGAAACCCACATACCTTAACGATGAACGCCCACCGCACCATGGTCAATAAAGGAAAAGGCCTCCAAAATGAGATCTCACAATGGATATAGAAGAAGAAAACAAGGATCGTCTAACATAGATCAATGGATCTGATAACGCAAATCTAGGGCGCTATCACGATCAATAACAATGAAGAACTGGAAAGAACATTTAACCAGAGAGACGCATCGCAGACGCAATGAAGATCCAAAGTTGATCGGATCGATCCATAAGGAGAGGCACCTTTGAAAATCTCCTAGGAAGAGTCTGAGGTCAATAGAAATGGATTCTGGAAATAAAGGACCGAGAAAAACTACCGAACGCATGACTTAAACCTTGGAACGGGCCGGGTCATGACGTGTACCAAAGGGTCACGATGTGCAGTTCACGCTGAATAAGTTACGATGAAAAACCCATCACCTCGGGTTAAAAATCAATCATTTAAAACCTACATGATGTGTACCCACCATTCACGATGTGTACTGGTTCACAACGTGATTTCCCCTTTCATGACTTGTGCATAGCATCCATCACACGACGTGTACCTCAGGTACACAATGTGTACCTACTCTTCAGCCTGCAGAAAATCCAAAAAATTGCTTCTAAGGGATTTAAACCAAAAGCGAACTTAGAGAAAGGGAAAAACTTATCAGATCAAGGTAATGGGATGTTACAAACTCCTCACCATAAAGACTTTATGTCCCTATGAAGCCATGTGGGGGATGTAACACCTGGAAAAAGATGAGGCCACTAATCCCTCATCAACGATGTGTGTTCCCAAGTCTCATGAGAACTTGATCCTTACTGGCATAGAACTCTAACCAATGGAATCAATTTTACACGCAAGACTTTCTTCTGAGAGTCAATGATCTCAAATGGCTTCTCCAAAATAGAAACATCTGGCTCTAACTCAATTTCTTCGCGACTTAGAACATGAGAGGGATCAGGGAGATACATCCTGAACTGAGATATGTGGAAAACATCATGAATTATCTTCAACTAAATTGGAAAATATAACCTATAAGCAACCTATCCAAGTCTTTCAGTGATCTCAAATGGTCCAACATATCTCAGAGCCAACTTTCCCTATTTTCCAATCTGACGGTGATCCAAACGAGGAGAAACTTTCAAGAAAACCCAATCACCTACAGAAAACTCCAAAGGATGATGTCTCTGATCTGTATACGATTTCTATCAACTCTAGGATGTAACCAGATGTTGTCTCACATCTTAAATCTTTGCAGACATTTCCTGAACCAAACCTGGTCCAACCAAAGCTATTTCACCCACCTCTTCCCAACAAAGAGGTGATCTGCACAAGAAACCATACAACACCTCAAAAGGATACATTTTTATTGATGATTTATAATTGTTGTTGTAAAGAAACTCAACTAGTCTCATATGGCTATCCCATGATCCACCGAAAGCCAAGATGTAGGCGCGAAGCATATCCTCTAAGATCTGAATTACACGCTTTGTTTGACAGTCTGTCTTTGGATGGTAAGTTGTTCTCAACTTGATCTGAGTTCTCATTACCTCTTGAAGACTTCTCTATAACCTCAAGGTAAACCTAGTATCCCTATTTGAAATAATAGCAGAAGGACTCCCATGTAACCTCATGATCTACTGCATGTACAGTTTACCCAAATCTTCAACTTTAGTGGTGTCTTTGATTGGAATGAAATGAGAAAACTTCATCAATCAATAAACAACCACCCAGATAGAAATTTTCCCTCGGGGTGTCTATGGAAACCCAACAACAAAATCCATGGATGCCTTGTCCCATTTCCAAACCAGCACTGGAAGAGGTTGAAGCATACCAGAAGGTTTTAAGTGCTCTATTTTTATCTATTGGCAAGTGTAACTGTGAGACACATAATCTGCAATGTCACGCTTCATACATGGCCACCAAAATCTTATTCTTATGTCCTAATACATATTCGTAGTGCCTAGATGAATGGACCATGAAGAGTTATGAAAATAAAACAATATTGAACTACTCACAGGTGTTGGGATGACAAATCGCTTCCCAAAGTGAAGTATGCCATATGAAGAAAGAGACCAAACAGAAATGGTCTCCCCACCATAAAGGCTTTCTTGAGTCTTTTGAAACTCAACATCCTGCTGCTGACATTGAAAAATAGTCTCCATGAGAGATGATGATAAATGAGCACTAGTCAAAACCATACCTGAAACATCCTCCTGAGCATCCAAGTGCAACTGAGCGAAAAGCTCCATAAGATTTCACTCCTTTGATTCAAAAACAACCTGTGATGGTACCTTCCTGCTAAGAGCGTCTGCAACAACATTCCCTTTCCCCAGGGTGTTGGTGATGTTGAAGTCAAACGTTTGAAGGTATTCTATCCATCGTCTCTGTCTGAGATTCAAGTCTTTCTGAGAGAAGATATATCTTAGACTCTTATGATTAGAGAAGACTATGAACCTTTCCCCATAAAGATAGTGTCGCCAACACTTGAGCACATGCATGACTACTGAAATATATAAATCATGAGTGGGGTATTTATTATCATGCGGTCAGAGCTGACGAGAGTTGTAAGCTGCCACATGATTATCCTAAATCAGCACACATCCCAAACCATGACCAGATTCATCACAAAACACCACGTACCCCTTATCGGACTCAAGTAAGATCAGCATAGGAGCCGATGTCAAAAGTCATTTCAGTTCATCAAAAGAAGACTGACACTTCGCATCCCATGTGAATTTCATTGCTTTCCTAGTAAGAGCAGTCAAATGTTATGCCATCTTAGAGAAATACTTAACGAATCATCAGTAGTACGTAACAAGACCAAGGAAGCTTCGAATTTAAAAGACATTCTACGGTTCCTTCTAAGACATAACAACCTTCACCTTCTCTGGATCAACTGATAATCCATGCTCAGAAATTTTGTGCCCTAGGAACTTCACTTCTCAAATCCAAAAACTACACTTCAAAATCTTTCCATACACATAGTGATTTCTCAGAATTTCCAAAAATGAACTCAGATGGTGCTCATGATCATGCTCAGATTTTTAGTAAACCATAATATCATCTACAAACACTACCACAAAGGTGTCAAGATATTAGTGGAATATCTGATTCATTAAGGACAAAAAATTACAGGAGTGTTAGTCAGACCAAAATTCATCACAAGATATTCATAATGGCCACACCTGCTCCTAAAGGTCGTCTTCGGTATATCAGACTCTCGAACTCTGAGATGATAATAACCCAACTGAATATCAATCTTCAAGAACCAATTTTCCCCCTTTAACTGATCAAATAAATCATCCACACGAGGTAAAAGATATTTTTTCTTAACTGTTACTTGGTTCAACTTCTGATAGTCCACACATAACCGAAGTGAATCATCCACTTTCTTGACAAAGAGCACAGGGGTTTCCCATAGAGAGACACTAGGGTGAACAAAACATTTTTCTAATAGGCATTCCAACTAAATCTTGAGCTCTTTAATCTCCTCTAGTACTATACGATATGAAGGTATTGATATCAGCTACGTACCTGGAACTAGTTAAATCGTAAACTCTACCACTCTCTCTAGAGGAAGACCTAAGAAATCTTCTGGGAAAATGTTAGGGAAATCTTGAACAACAATAGGAAGTTCATCAACAGAAGAAACTTCATCGAGATCAAACACAATAGAAACCAACAAACTCCTGATCTCTAGGTGGGAAGGTCCTCTATAATCAAACCTCGAGTCCCACTCTCCCTGAAACACACGAGATCTCCCATCAGTAATAAGAAACGAAGCACACGGACGATAAAAATCAACCTAAAATCAATGAGTGATAAGCCAATCCATACCGATGATGATGTCAAATGAATCCAGATCAAGAATAAGAAAATCCTAGACTGACTCTGCATCGGCTATCATTAATTAACAAGAAAACTAAAACCCTTTTTCTTTCCTCTTTCCAAGAGGTGTTGCTAACTCCATTGTAAAGGGCATAAGTTCTGTTGTAAGTTTAAGCGCATCAACAAAATGTATAGATATAAATGAGTGGTAGGAACCAGTATCGAACAAAGCAATTGCTACTAAAGATGCAATAAGAAGTATAACTATCATTGTTGTTGGACCTGCATCAACTTTCATTGGACACTCATCTACTACATGAAAATGATTCCCTCCTGAGGCCTGTGGCTGGATCCCTATAGTCTTTGAAGCTTCTGACTACACCGCAATAACATTTGGAGCCAATGAACCCTGACCATAACGAGGCGTATTCATAGCTTGATAGAAACGTTGTAGATTACCAACACGTCCAGAGCTATTGCATGTTTTCATGGGCATAGGAAAAGAATGTATAATGTGTCCTCCCTTTCCACACTAATAGAAAGTCATAGGCACACTACCAACTGCAATGGAAAGTGCAGTTGAGGCTCGTTGCTAAGACCCACCTCTACTAATTTTGTGATGATCCTGCCACTTCCTCTTCTTCCCATGCATGCCACTAAAGCTCTCACTAGTTGGAAGAGAAGATTTAGAAAAGCCGACCTTTCCTGACAGTATTCATCTCTTCCATCATTTCTCTTTCAACCGTCTCTACATAGGTAGAAAGCTTCAACATGAACACATGTGATCTGATATTCAGTCACAAACCCTATATGTATTTCTGAGCCTTTAGCTGGTCATTCTTTACCGTGTACAGAGAAAAATGGACAGGCTCAGCAAACCGGTTGGTGTACACTGACATCGAACACTCTCCCTACTTCAAAGAGAGTAACTCTAGAGAGTTTGATAGCATCAGCGACTTGGGAAAAAATTGCTGAAAGAACAGGGTTTTGAATCCCTTCCAATCCAAGCCCACATGTCTGTCTATCTGGACCATAGAATACCACCAACACTTATCGGAACCCTCAAGTCTGAATGTAGCACACTTCACCCTGATATTCTCATGTATCTCTAGGAAGTAAAAGATTTGATCGATCCTGTCCAGCCAATCCTCCGCCTCTTGAGTTTTAGTCGTTACTTTAAAAGACGGTGGCTTCTCACGCAAGAACTCCCGCGATCATTCTTGCTCTTTTCCAGCTCCTGGTTGTACTTCAACTGTAGTGTTCTGGACTCATGGCACATCCTGATCAATGGTACGGACTACCTGTACAATCCTCCCGATGAGATTCTGATCTATAAGCGGATTCTCATGAGGAGCATCAACAACACCTTCATGAGGAATCTATGGAATACGTCTCGGAGGTATATTGTTTCACATCGAAACATAAGAACGATAAAACAACAGAACAAATATCAATTCAAACTAGAAAACCCATAAGAAAAAAATGAGATTTTAAAACAAAAACCCAACACTGGAGACATGTATCCCAACATTCCATGGTAACTTGAGTCTCGTTACGACAAGAGTTGGCCATACACTTATCGCAACATACCTATAAAGTCTCAAAAATCCTATCTCCTATCTAACAAACATCCCAAGAAAAGGATTCTTGAGGACAGACCTCCTCTGATACCAAAATGTAATGAATTGACCTGGGTTGCCCTCAAACCCGACACCTGACCCAATCCGTCACATACCCAAAGGTAATTCCCTATCCCCCACGAACTGGCGACAAGCACCCGAGAATTGAATGAAAAAACTAAGGGAATGATTTCGCCCAACCAGAACAAACACATGAAATACATATATATCAAGAAAAGAACAGTGGAAGACTAAAAAATATGTATGCTATAACTATAGGGAAAATAGTGGAAATAGAACAACTATAACACTAGTAAAACTCCAAAAGATAAGTCTAACTACAAAGGACTACAACCGAAGGTTGCTCCGAGCGATGGTGTGGACAAACCCCCCACCATCTCACCGCCAACTACCCATCCCAACTGACACGAACCTTGTCACCTCACTACGGTGCCTTGTCTTACCTTGCACTGGAAGATAAACAAAGGTCTACACACTGCCGAAGAGGTGCGTAGGGTGTGAGCTAACAAGCTCAATAGGATCCCACACAGGTGTTCTGTAACAAGTCTCCGTATAAAAAATATTATATGCTCATTTTAAAATAAAACATAGAATGATAAGCAGTAAAGCAGTTTTATAGAAAACATGGTAAACATTTCTGTTTTCCCACAGTTCTAAAAAAAAGCAGGTATATCAATTTCACATCATATTTTTCATATAATTTTTCACAAGCATAAACATGCATATCAAGGCTAACTCAGAAAGAAAGCAGTACAAAACAGAAGTAAAAGTATCACAACACCAAGGAATACTATAGGACTAGGCCATAGACTACTCGTACCACAATAATAAAGTGCACAAATCTGGTCCTAGAACACGGGCCTAGGAAGCAGAGGAATACCCCATGAGTAAACCCCCCAAAATGTCAATATCGGTCCCCTAGAACAACAGGCCTAGGAAACAGGGGAAAGCCCCAAGACAAACCTCATTGATAATCATAAAACAATGAACGATGGCCTCAAGATAAACCTTCCACCTAAGTACCCAAGGTAACTCATGTGCTCAATTTCACAAACCAATCTCAATTGCTTTGAAAACCATTCAAAACCATTCCACAATCCATTTATCAAAAACGAGGGAAAGCCCATTTCTATTTTAAAAACCTTTTTCAACACACACAGACAATCATGCCAATTTAATAAATCGGTTTATAAAGAAAAACAAGTAGGTTTATTATCATAGGCTAGAGACGGAACCACCTACCTTAAAGCTCGGGTCGCACACGCCCACAACAGAATCCAAGATCAACAAAACCCAACAACGTCAACGAAGGCCCTAGAATCAAATACCCAAATCTTAGGATTGATCCAAATCTAAACACAAGGGGTCAGAGGAAGAAAGGAAACCCACATACCTCAAAGAAGAACACCCGCCACACCACGACCAGCGAAGGAAAGGGCCTCCGGAACGAGATCTCACAACAGATCTAGAAGAAGACAACAAGGATCATCTAACATAGATCAACAGATCTAATAATGCAAAGCTAAGATTCTATTGTGATCAACCGCAACGAAGAACTAGAAAAAAACTTACTCGAAGAGACGCACTGCAGATGAAATAAAGATCCAAAGCTGATCGGATCGATCGAGAAGGATAGGAGACTCTGAAAATCACCTAGGAAGAGTCTAGGGTTGAGAGCAACGGTTTCAGGAAAGAAAGGACCAAGAAAAATTTCTAAATGCATGACTTAAACCTAGGCACAGGATGGGTTAAGATGTATACCGAAGGATTATGACATGTAGTCCATGCTGGATAAGTTATACCAAAAAACCTGTCGCCTCATGTTAAAAACCTATCATTTAAACCCAATACGACGTGTACCCACCATTCACAATGTGTACCGATTCACAGCGTGATCTCCCCTTTGGAAACTTGTACACACCATCCTGTACACAACGTGTACCTACTCTACAACCTGCAGAAAATCCAGAAAACAGCTTCAAAGGATTTTAAACCAAAAGGGAACTTAGAGAAAGGGAAAAACTTACCCGATCAAGGTAACAGGGTGTTACAAGGATTATATCGACTCAAGGTGAATAATGATAATTAAGAGGAGTATATCGACTCAAGGTAATGTTGAAATGTATAGGAGTATATCGACTCAAGGTGAGTGTGAAACTGAAAGGAGTATATCGACTCAAGGAGAATGTTGGAACTGAGAGGAAAATATCAACTCAAGGTGAATGTGTGGAGCATACAAATAGTTGGATCCATAATATACCTAACCTGGTTAGTGGCTTGGGTGAAGGTAGGGAGAGCTAGAGGCATACACCAAATAGTATTCCCTTATATAAGGAAACCAAGAGGAATATATTGACTCAAGGGGTTCTAAGAATCCATGAGGAGTATCTCGGTTAAAGGAATTCTCCAGGATCAAGGATGGGGTCGCAGAAATTGCAACCCAAAAATATGTCTAACCTAACCTGGAAAGTTCATGGTGTGACTCTATTTTTTAGGGGGTTTGGTATTGGAACCAAAGGGATTGAGCTAAAGGCCATCACTAATATCGAACGGGGGTGTGAGGCAAAGTCCCCATGGAATAGACCAGTGAGTTGAGGAAGAAAATATGAATTTGTGAAGGAGCGGGTGCTCGCATAGGATAATTGCATAACATTTCATGAGAGAGCCCAGATCGCATAGTTTTGTTTGCATTGGGTTGTCTACATAACACTTTCCAAAAGGGACTTCGTATAGGACAACTCGCATAAAGGGCACTCACATAACATTGCTCACATAGGACAACTCGTATACGTCGTTCACATAGCATTTCGCAAAGTTTCCTTAATGAGGGATTTCTTTACGAAGGTACTTCATGGGATTACATCACAAAGGCCCTCCCTAATTTGAAACTTTGTAATTTTACCTGAGTGTCGAAGTCTGTGACTCCTGATATCCATTTGTGTCTCTCGCACTAGCCTTCGAGAGTGTATGAAGAGTCCTTAGTCCCAAAGTGGTTGTCGGTATTTATAGGCAACAAAAGGTAATTATCTTCTTGAAATGGATGGCCGCATAGTGATTGAAGTGTCATGCAAACAGATTAAAATGTCTTATAGTGGGGAAAAAATTACTGCCTTCAAGCCGCAAATGATGTAGGGTTCGTACAACGATTGGAGTGTCATGTGAACTGGGAAAAATGTTATGCGTTGTGAAAAAAAATACCACCTCTAAGTCACAAAGGACATAGGGTTTTCATATTGATTGAAGTGTTATGTGAACCGGTAAAAATGTTATGGGAGATTATGGACTTTTTAAATTTTCATTCGAACTGAAATGAAACTAGACTTAAAATGGTAATAACCTTTGATCTGTAAGTCTGTTTCTGCTCCACGACCAGTCAAGTCGAAACATGTGAGGTGAACTACACTCCTAGATATGATATATACACACTAATAGGATGTTTTTTAGGCCAAAACATTCCCAAAAGACAACCAAATGGGTTTTAAGGCTTCGACGTCCTTTTTTATTAGTAACGAGTGAAGTCCAGAACCTACTCCCAGAGAGAGGTTCTTATCTCCATGTCTCCAGACTGGGAAAGTTTCTAAAGGATGAAGCATGTGTGTGGTCAAGTGGAGCATAGAAATCCCATTCAATTGTTCTTTGGGCATGAAAATACATTTCTACTCAAATTCAACTTGTGTTGTCTAAGTGAGGATTATATCATGGGTTCTGAGGCAAATTGTGTGAGATGGATTTTTTTATGACAACAGGCACCAAATTGAAAACCCAATTAATAAATGTATAGCATTAGAATAGTACTCTTGGGGTATCATTAATATGAACCTGATTATGAAAATTATAATTAACTAATCAAAAATAAATTTTTAAATGACATTGCAATTATAAAAAATATTTATTTATTTTGATTTATGTTCATATTATATTTATTAGTAAATTTTAAATTTGAATTCATTGACTATATGATATTAAATAAAGTACAATTACAAAATATATTTACTTAATTTTTTTACAAGTTTATTCTAAATTTATAAATAAATTTATTTTAATTTCTATTTGGAATAATAAAAAGGGTGAGAGTAATTAAAACGATACTTAAAAATATAATAAGGTATTAGTTTTCTAGGTCATGAGAGATAAATAAAGTTATTGGTTTTCTAGGTCAAGGGAGGATTTCATCAAACAATGTGTTCAAAATGCTAGATTCTTTCATCAAAAGGCCTCTGCCAGAAAAAGGAAGAACCTTATTTCCAATTTAGAGGATGGGAACGGAAACATCACTCCTGATGAAGTGGCGATTCGGGTATTGATTGATACTTTCTTTAAAAATTTGTTTTGTTTCGAGAGGGGAACTTCCCAAGGGGGTCTTCTGAGTTGTGTTGAGCCTAAGGTGACCGAGGTCATGGCTATGAATATTGAGGTAGATATCTCTGGAGAAGAAGTTGTGGTGGCCCTGAAGAGCATTCATTATTCTAAGGTTCCCGGTCCTGATGGGTTCCATGCCCTTTTCTATAAACGGTTCTAGCATATTGTGGGACCAAATATTATTTCTTTGATACATGGGTTATGGTTTGGTTCTATAAGTATGGACAAGATTAACAAAACTCTAATTGTGTTGATCCCAAAAATCTATGGTTTGGTTAAAATTTCTGATTTTAGGCCTATCACCTTGTGCAATGTGGTTTACAAGATTTTCTCCAAAGTCGTCTCCTGTTACATGGGTAGAGTCTTCACCTCTATTATTTTTGAGAACCAGAGTGCTTTCGTTCTCAAGAGGCTCATTACAGATAATGGTATCGTGGCCCATGAAATCTATCATTCAATGAAAACCTGTTCAACCTTAAATAGGATATTTTGGCTATGAAATTGGATATGTCAAAAGATTATGATAGGGTGGAATGGGCCTTTCTGGAAGAGGTTGTGAGAAAACTCGGATTTGGTCCAAAATGGGTGAGAGCGATCATGAGTTGTGTTAAAACTGTTTCTTATAGCATCAAAGTTAATGACTTCCTCACAAAGAATGTCAAAACTTCAATAGGACTACGGAAAGGTGACCCTATTTCCCCTTGTTTCTCCTTGTTGCTGATGTTTTTTCTCATCTTTTATCTAAAGCAACTCTGACTGGTCTTATCCACGGGGCTAATGTTTTTTGGAAAAGTATCCTCATTACTCACCTTTTCTTCGCTGATGATTGTCTCCTTTTCTCAAGAGAAATTTCTCAGGAGTGCCAAGATATTCTCAAAATCATTGACGCTTTCACCAACTCTTTGGGACAATGGTTCAATTTTTCTAAGTATGAGATGTCTTTTAGTCTAGGTGTGCATGAAGGGAGGAGAGATATTATTGTTGGTTTGTGTGGTATTGAGGTCATTGAGAAACATAAAAAAAATTATTTGGGGCTCCTGACGGTCTTCGGACGCTCTAAAAGAGAGGTCTTCTCCTTAATAATTGATAAAGTCCATAGGAAAATCTAGGGATGATCTGGGAAAAATCTATCCAGGGCAGGTAAGGAGGTTCTTATTAAAGTTCTGGCTCAAGTTGTTCCATCTTACATGATGTTCTTTTTCAAGCTCCCATATTTTTTTATCCATAAACTTCATTCAGCCTTTTACTAATTTATGGTAGGGTCATGCTAAAGGGGAAATCATTTACATTGGCTCTCTTGGGAGAAGTTGTGTGCTTCTAAGGCTTGCACTGGCATGAGTTTTCGTGATTTGAAAGTTTTTAACAATGCCCTCCTGGCCAAGAAAGGTTGGCGCCTTCTACAGAACCCTGATAGCTTGAGTTCTAGAGTCGTCAAAGCTAAGTACTTTCCCTATGACAACATTTTGTCTTCCAGCTTGGGTCCTCGATCGAGCTATTTCTGGAGGAATGTCTAGGGATCAAAGTTTGTCTTGAGCCGCGACATTTTTTTGGAGAATATCCAGCAGTGATTCGATTAATATCTGGTGTGATCCTTGACTGGCTAGTCTGGAGGGATTGATTCTTGCTTCCTCATCTGTGCCCGGCCATGAGCATTCAGTTGTCAGAGAGCTCCTGGTTAATGACCTTTCTGGTTGGGACCTTCAGAGGCTCAATCATTGGTTCATTGAGTATGATCGTAAGACTATCCTGGAGGTTCCAATGGTCCATGATATTGGTCTCTTGATTCATCTAGATGCTATACTATTTTTCCGAGTTATAGGTCATGCGTTATGAGAGGCGAAGGTACTTGGGCCCCCCTTTGGAAACATCTTTGGAATCTTAATGATCTGCCAAAGGCCAATATTTTCTATTGGAAAATGTGTAGGGGTATCCTACCCACATACGCTCGCCTATCCGATAGGTACCTCTCTGATAACGCCCTATTCCCTCTCTATGGGGGTACAACAGAGACAGATTTTCATGCCATTTTTTTCCTTAGGTCGTCGGGATTTGGTCCACGTGTGTGACACATGATCTTATTCTTTGGAGGAATCTTGGGGATGTGAGTTTCATTGTGGGGGAATGGTTCAGATCTTTGTCTACTCAGACTATCACGGGACTGTGTATTCGTGTCTGGATTATATGGTTTTGATTTAACACTTTCATTTTCGATAACATTGTTAAAGACAATAGGGTATGGATTTCAAAGATACATAATTAGGGCTCTTGTTGGCTAGATTCCAAGGAGGCTCGTCCACCTTCGCATGTTCATTCACCTCCTGTCAGATGTCTCCCCCCCATCGGGCATTCTCAAACTTAATAATGACACAGTGACTCCTGGTGATGGTTTTGTTGGCCTATGGGAAATCATCCGAGATCATGTTGGCCCTATTGTTACGGCTTGTCATTCCTTGAACATTGTCGGTTAGTTTCCTCCTGTGGAAGAGGATATGACTATTTAGAAGGGTATGTAGTTCATCTTGTCTCTTATCTAGAAGGATGTTGTGGTCAAATATGATTGTCAAGTTATTATCAACGCACTAAAGGAGGATGAAGGTGACCTCCAAACCTATGATTCCATTATTGACATCATCAGATCATTGGTGTATTTGTTCTCTTTCTGTTGTTTTCCATTTATTTGGAGAGAGAGAAATCGTACGGCTCATTTTATGGTAGCCTACATTGTATTTTTTTTTTAACCAAAACAAATAAATTATTGATCAATCACACCAGACCTACTGATCCACTTGGGCAAAGAGTCCTCCCAACAATGGTTACCCCATGATTTCCCAAAACAATCTAAATGATGAGCCTCCTGATTTCCCCCTCGCTTTATGAAAGAAAATTTTCATTCATCGAAGAAATCGGTCAAGGACTAGATCTTTCTCAAAATAAGGCCAAATGTATGGGAATCCTCCCCCTTCTTTGATAAAGCATTAATCACTTCCAAGAAGTCAGATTCCACCAAAACATTGATCCAACCTTTTGATCAGGAGAGAAGAATCCCATGGAGAATGGTAGATGTGTCTGCTACTATAGGGATCCAGGAGGAATCAACAATCCTGCAATGAGATTCAACGACCTGGTCATCACTATCATGAGTGATGAATCTAGTGCCAACCCTAGAAAGAGAAGAAATGACAACATCTGTATTAATTTTGAAAAAACCCTCTGGAGGGGGAGACCAACAGGGAGGACATTGTCAATTACTACCCATAAAGTGCACAACATCATTCGTCGTCCATCAATTCATCCATTCCAAATCCCTCTAGACCCAAATATGGTCTTGGGTTACCTTATTATGAAAAATGATTTCATTTCATCAAGTCCACACCAGCCAAGCAATTGTGAAAATCACCATCATCACCCTTGGTTCCAAAGAAGATGCCCATTTAATGAAGTTTTGAAGCAACCCAATAGATGGATCAAAGAAATTTTTAAAATTCAGCTCTCATTCCTTCCACACCCCTTCCATCCCATGATATAAAATAATTGCATGAAAAGGAAATTCCACCTCGTGGAGACACAGAGAACAGCTGTCTTCATCAGATGATGTCTCGCCAAAAATTCACGGGTAGGCAGAAAACCAGAGCAGACCTGCCACCAAAATAATTTCACCTTGGGAGGGGAGGAGAGCGACCAGAGACTCTTCCAACGATTGTCAGGCGTGACCTGGGTCAAGTCATGAACCCACATTTTGTAGCTCGATCGGACTGAGAACTTCCCGGATGCTTCCCCAGCCCAGAAAATCTAATCCTTCCACATACCCGGTGTGAGAGGAATGCTCAGAATAAGAGTGTGATCGACATCATTAAACCAGCTAGAAATTTTCCCCCTATCCCAGTCATCAAGCAATTCATTGATCAGGTCTCGCACCCTAGAATTTTCAAAACCTAGGGCAGCAATCGAGGACACTTTAAGGTTGACGCCATTTGGCAGCCACAAATCATTCCAAACACTCACATCATTACCATCATCAATTCTCCACACACGGACTAAATCAAGCATATATTTTGCACCCCAAATGATTCTCCACAAAAAACTCAGCCTCGGCCCCAGCTGGGCATGAAAAAAATCAGAGCGGGGGAAATATTTGGCCATCAATACTTTTGAGAACAGGGTGTTCGGGTTTGTGAGAAGGCGTCATCCTTGTTTTTCCAAAAGCGCCTCATTAAACCATTTGAGATTCCTAAACCTGATACCTCCATGAAATTTTGAAACACACAGTTTTTCTCAGGACATCTAATGGGTGTTATGTTTTCCCTCATGTGAGCCCCACCAGAATTTGGCCAATCAGGAATGGATTTGAATGACAAGAGTTTCTGAAAACATGAAAAGGGTCATAGCATAGGAGGAGATTATTTGGGCCACATACTTAACGAGAACTTCCTTTCCTGCCTTGGAGATATTCCTATATGACCATTAGCAATTCAAATTTTCCACTCTCTCCATAATCGACGTGAACACTTGTTTCTTTGATCTTCCGACAAGGGTCGGGAGGCCAAGATATTTAGGATGTTTTTCCACCAGCGGAAATCCTCACACCCACTACAGTTCCTCCCTTCTTGCATGTAAAATGCCTTTACTGAAGGATAATTCTGATTTCGAAGGATTAATATGTTGTCCAGAAGCCCTTTCATACATATTAATGATTTTCAGCACTTGGACACATTCTTACGAGGTAGCACGAGCAAATAGGAGACTATAATCTGCAAATAAAAGGTGGGTTACAGGGGGGTGTTTCTACATACCTCTGCACCATGGATCATCCCTTGCTCCGCTTTCAAAAGAAGATGAGAAAAAACATCAGTCACCAAAATTAAGAGATAAGACGAGAGATGGTCCCCTTGTTGCAGACCTCTTGAGGGTTTAAAGCTTTCCGAGTTGACCCATTAATATTAATTCTGAAGGTGGCAGTCATAACATAGTTCATGATATTAGAGATCCATTTCGTTCCAAAGCCCAATTTGGAGAGAACAAGTTCAAGAAAAGATCATTCGATTTTGTCGTAAGCTTTCGTCATATCTAATTTCATTGTCATGACACCTCTTTTGGATGATGAGCCAGTTTTCATAGAGTTAAAAAGTTCAAAATCAATAGCTGCATTATCGGTAATGGATCTCTTTGGAGAAAAAGCACTCTGTTTTTTAGTAACAAGCCACAAGAGACAATCTCAGAGCCTAACCACCAAGATCTTGGAAAAGATTTTGTAAACAACGTTGCATAAACTGATAGGTCGAAAATCAATGATTTTTTAAGGGAAATGGGTTTTAGGGATGAGAGTAATAAGGGTTTCATTCAGGGGATCAAGAGAGGATCTTCCATCCCACAAATCCTTCATCAGGGATACCACATATGGTCCAACGATATGCCAAAACGTTTAAAAAATAGTGTATGAAACCCATCAGGTCTCGGGGCCTTGGTGTAGTGAATAAGGTGAAGAGCCTAAAGCACTTCATTCTTAGATATATCTCTCTCCGACTTATGGTTCATATCCTCCATGACAAATTGTGGGATATAGCTAGTCAGGCTCGAAGGAGTATCAACGCTTTCCGCTTTATAGAGTTTGCTGAAAAAAATCCAGGATAATGGTTTGGATATTATTGATGTTATAAACAACCCTACCAAAGTGATATTCTAGTTGAGAGATGTGGTTTTTCCATTTCCTAGAAAAGGATATTTGGTGAAAAAAGTGGGTATTCTGGTCACCCTCCTTCAAATGGTATTCTCTTGCCCGCATAAACCAAAAGCTCTCCTTCTCCCTCAAAGTTGTGTTAAGGTTCTTTTCTGTAAATGAGATATCCCCGAGTACAGGGATACAATAAGGCAAAGAATGTAGCTTCTTCAAATTATTTTCTACAGCATTAATACATCTGTCAATATCCCCAAATCTAATCGAACTCCACTTCTGTAAACAAGAGGCAATACTCCGGATATTGAATATTATGGACCAGTTTGATCCCTATCAAGCTGACCGAACCACATTCTTACAATTACTGTCTTGGAGCCACATACTTTCAAATCTAAAAGTCCGCAAAAGTCTCTTAACTTCCCCATGAGAGGTCATTGACAAAATTATCAGACAGTGGTCGGAAGAGACCGGAGGAAGGTGAACCACAGAGAAAGCATGGAAGAGGGATTTCCATTCATCAGTTCCCAAAAATCTATCCAGCATTTCAGCAATATGATTCTCCATTGATATCCCTCTAAACCAAGTGAACGGAGTGCCCGAGAACCCAAGGTCATGATGGGAATTTAACACAAGAGAATTCCTAAATTCTTCCATAGCATCAACACTCCTCCAACGCCCCCCTTCTTTTTCATGATGGAGGATCTCATTAAAGTCTCCCCCAACCAAAAGTGGGCCTGAGAGGGAGGATCTCACTCGGTGCAACAGGTCTCAAGATTTTTGTTTATCTTGGTGCCCAGGTCACCCATAGAATCTCACAAAATACCATGGAGGAGATCCTAGGGCAGCAATAGTCACAGCAATGTGATTACCTGAGTAATTAGTCACTTGAACACCCAGGGTCCTCTTTCCACAAGAGGCACATACCACCAGAGTGTCCTTGTCTTCCAACAGGAAAGACGTTCTTGAAACCGATCTTCGAACCAAGCATACCAGCATCCTTGCAATCCAATATAGTTTTGGATACAAAAACTATGTCATGGTGGTATTTTTAACCCCAGTGACGAAGCGACCGAACCGTTCGGGGGTTGTTAAGTCCCCGGTAGTTCCAGCATAAGATTTTCATTACTCCATGCAAGGTTGGGCCACACCCGCCTCTGCCTTCATAACTTCGATAAATTGTCTGTCACTTGCTGCTTTCCACATCTTTGGGAGGCTCTCATGCATTGTCCCTGCCTCCCAGCTTTGTTTGTGGTCACCTGGTTTTGTACTACTTGGTACGTCATATCGATCTACTCTAGTAACCATTTTCCACATTCGAGGTTTTTGAATACCTAACAACGTTAATCCAACCATGACTTCTCTGTCCTGGGTAGTGAACCCTACTGCTTCACCATCGGTCTGAGGAATTGGTTCAAGGGGTTCCTCTCTAGATTTCTCTCATCCAGCACCTGGGTCTGGTGGTTCTTTGCATTTTGGTGACGACCCAAGATGTGGGGGAGAGGACTCCTTTGCAAAAGCAAGGTCCTGGGTTGAGTAAAGAGTTGGGTCCTTCGCCTTTCCTACATGCTTTTCCCCGGAGTCATCCACGACCACAACGCTGCCATATATTACTTCTTTTGCTCGTTGATCCACTGGGTTGGCAGTAGAAAACTCTGGTGGCCCAAGCATTATGATGTTATTGTGAACTGGTTTCAACTGCTTTATGAGCGCCTTCGCTAGACTATCTCGATCCTTTTGTTTTTCCATCTCAATAATGAAAGTTTATCTAGGTGTTTTTGCATGAATCCAAGGGCCATATTACAAAATTACATTACCTTGATCATCCTCCTTCGATCCACAATCCTTATCTAAATGTCCAAGACACCCACAAAAGAAGAAGAAAATTGGGAGCTTTTCAAATTCGAAGGATATACAAGCATTAGACTCATCATCTAACAAGAAGAATCCCTTCATAAGTGGTTGTGCCACATCGAAAAGTGCTATGATCTGAACCATGGGTCCCCAGTGAATTGGATCAGATTGATCCTATTCTAAAAATTTACCAATAAGTTCTCCAATTTCATGCATAACTTATTCCGTTCTACCATGAAACAGTATTCCTTTAATTCGTATTCAGAAAGGTGAGTGGGTCAGTGGGATATTTTGAATATCTTCTCCTCCTTTTAAATCTTCCATGATAATGATATGGTTATCGACGGACCGTGATCCACCTTTGAGAACCTTTTCTTTATCACTCTTATTAAAAAATTCAAAGAGAATAAGCTCCTCCCCCACTTTCCTTATGGCGACCCCATCCTCCAATTTCCAGATGTATTGTAGGGTGTTTTTAAGAGCGATGTGGTTAAAAGTTCATTTTGCCAAGCATTTTCCAACGATCAGCAGACCCATACGATGTGAAAGAAAAACATCTTCATCCTTTAGTGTGGTAATTGTAATTTTCTCCTTATTCATCGGCGAATGTTTCTGTCATCTATCCAGTAGGTCTGCTTCCATTACTACGTACCCCCTTTGTGTCCTTTCAAATTTCCATTCCAACACAAAATGAAACCTGCGCAAAAACACCCCTAACTTTGCGCCCTTTCACAACCCACCCTTGCACAGACTGCACGCTACGTGAATGCACCCCTACATAGACAAATCACTGCGTATGTGGTGCACTTCACCCACAGTGCTCTTCACGCACCCTCCCTAGCGACCCTTCCTTCACGGACACCCTGCGTGAGTCCTCCCCTCCACTACGAACCAACACTCACGTTGTTCTTCGCACACCCTCCTTCGCAAACCCTTCCATCGCGGACACCCCCCTTCATGAACCCTTCCTTCACGAACATCCTACGCTCACGGTGTTTGAAGATCTAAGGCGTTTGGGACTGGAACTCACGGTTGAAGCTATCAAAGCACACAATTCTCAAATTGGAACCGTCACGGGTCCATCACAGGCCCTCGCAGATTCGAAAAAATCTCAAATTGTCGAAGGTCTGTCGAATGACGCCTGATATCAGGAAACTCAAAAATCCCCAAAGAAACCAGAAGAACACCAGTCAGACACAGGATGCCGGTAAATGTGGAAGATCCCGAAGAAAACAACCACGTAGAACCGATAATCTCCATCGCAGATCCGAGCAAGACCCCCCCCCCACCCCCATAGGGAAAATAATTGATTGGATGAACCCGCCGCCATGGATCACCCGAACCTAGGAAACCCTAGGAAGAACGATCTCAGCTGCGAGCGAGAGAGAACATCGTTCAAAGCACCACAAACCCTAAATCCATTAGAGAACAATTGCTCCGAGATCAATGATTTTCGATTGTTTTGAAAATGGACATATCTCTATCGAAGGAATCAAGAGAAATGAAAACATTAGAGATGCAGATTTTACATATATAATAACCAAAAACCTAAATTGACAAATCCAGCAACTCTTGGGAGCATCATGTCATGGGACTTGGCATTCTCCCAAGATCTCATGCGGCACCAGACTAGCTTCCCTTTTACAAAGCCTAGACGAGTTCAGCATTTTTACACTCACAACGGAATTAAGGATCGTAAGGGAAGTGCTTGACAAGCTCAAAAGGCACAAGTGCAAAGAATCTCTCAAATGCTCTCAACTTCTGTGTGTCTTTACAAATGAGGAGCCACTCCATTTATATAGGGCTTGGTGGCAAAATCTACAACATTCTAGAATATGTACACATCCACATGATTCTAGAGTATTCTAGCCTACTCTAATAGAATATACATAGAGAATTCTAGAACCCGTTGAGATCCACAACCTTCCATGGAGGCCTAGAATGTTCCGGACCCTTCAAGGCCCAAGGGGTGTTCCGCAACACTCCGGAGAAGTCTGGAATATTCTGGAACTTTTTGGAGATGTAGAGAACTCTAGAGGATTCTAGAGATCATCACCACCGGTTATCCTCTCCATTTGGCGGGGCATGACATCCTCCCCCACCTATTCTGGTGACGTCCTCGGCACGTCCATGATACTCCTCGATAGCCCTCGTGAACTAACACAAGTTGTTTGTGGGTTCCCAGGTTTCCTCACATTCTGGTATGCCCTTACACTTGATTAGGTACTCCTTGCTTCATGGCACTCCACGTCGCCGAACTATCCAATCATCGAGTATGAGATCCACCTACTTGTCATATGACTCGACAACCGCGGTAGGTGCCCTTGTAGACACCCCTCTTCTCGGGTCCTCCATGTCTTCATGATATGGGTTGAGCATACTCACATGGAAGACTGGATGGATCTTTAGCTTGTGAGGAAACTCCAAGCGGTATGATACCTCCCCAACTCAGTGCACGACCTCGTATGGCCCCTTATATCGCCGAATCAGGCCCTTGTGCACCCTCCTAAAAGCTTTGTGCTGCTGAGGCAAGAGTTTCACCATCACCTTGTCCCCAGGATGGAAGCTCACATCCCTTCTCCCTTTGTCAGCCCACTTCTTCATCCTCTTGGAAGCTTTCTTCAAGTGGGTTCTCGTCATGTCATCCTGCTCATGCCAATCCTTGTCCATAGTGTAGGCGGTTGGGCTGCTTCCTTGGTACTTCTCCCCAAGTAGCGCAGTGTGAGGAGTAAGGGGTTGTTGTCCGGTCACCACCTCAAAAGGACTATTCCCCGTTGACTCACTCCTTTGCAAGTTGTAGGAGAATTGAGCCTCATCAATCAACTTGGCCTAATCTCGCTGGTTGGTACTCACAAAGTTCCTCAAGTAGAGCTCCAATAAGGCATTCACCCTCTCCATCTGCCTGTCCGTCTGGGGGTGAAAGCTCATAGAGTAGTGGAGCTTCGATCCCAACAATCCAAAGAGCTCGGTCCACAACTTACCTGTGAAGTGTGGATCCTAATCACTGATGATGTGTCGTGGTATCCCCCAATACTTCACCACATGCTTGAAGAGAAGCCTTACGGTGAGCTCTGCAGTCACATCTGCTGGAGCAGGGATAAATGTGGCATACTTCAAGAACTTTTCCACCACCACGATGATGCTCCCATACCCTTCAGACTTCGGCAATGCAATGATGAAGTACATGGTGACTGTCTCCCATGGCCTCTCTGCAATGGGAAATGGCTGCAACAATCCTCCAGGCAACGGATTGTCCACCTTGTCTTGTTGGCACACAAGACAAGTCTTCACATAAGACTCCACATCATCCTCCATCCTTGGCCAATAATATAATCCCTATAGCAAGGCCTTGGTGCGGTGCTACCCTGGATGTCCTTCCCATCTCGAGTCATGAAACTCCTTGATGAGATCCCTCCGCAGGTTCCCCCACTTTGGGACATATATCCTCCTCCATGTGGTAAGAAGAGTGCCATCCTCCTCCAAAAATCTTCTTGTCTTGCCCTCTACCACGAGATCCAAGACATTCTTGGCTATAGGATCATGCTCCATGCATTCCTTGATCCTACCCAAGATCCAGTCATCCACACATGACAAGTGGATGAACACCATCTTCCTGATAAGTGCATCGGCCACCACATTCGTTGTCCCTAGCTTGTACTCCAAAGAATAATCAAACTCAGCCAAGAATTCCTACCATCTTGCCTGCTTCGGATTCAGCTTCTTCTGGGTTTGGAAGTAGCTTATGGAAACATTTTCGGTCTTCACAACAAACTTGGACCCCAAGAGATAATGTCTCCATGCCCGAGGACAATGTACCACAGCTGTCATCTCCTTTTCTTTCACCGTGTACCTCCTCTCAGTGTCATTCAGCTTCCGGGTTTCAAAAGCTATGGGATGTCTTTCCTGCATGAGCACACCCCCAATAGCAAAGTCTGAGGCATCGGTGTGTACCTAATAAGTCTTGTTCGGATCTTCCAAGCTCAAGACCGGTTCCTCCATGATCGTCTTCTTCAAGCCTTCAAATGCCTCCTCGCATTTCCCATCCCACTCCCACGGCTTGTTCTTCTTTAGCAATTCGGTGAGTGGATCCTCCTTCTTTGAGTAGTCACAAATGAATCTACGATAATAGTTTACCAACCCAAGGAAAGATCTCAACTTGGGAACCTTGTTTGGCCTCTCCCATTCATCTATAGCCCGAATCTTCTCATGATCTATCATGAGCTTTCCTCCTTTGATCTTGTGCCCTAAGAAGAGAACTTCATCCCTCGCAAAGGAACACTTCTCCTTCTTCACATATAACTCGTTCTCCCTCAATACCTTGAACACGGTTTGTAAGTGTTCCACATGGTCCACCATTGTTTCACTATAGATGACAATGTCATCCAAGTAGACTACCACAAACTTATCCAAGTATTGGTGGAATACTTTGTTCATAAAGGTGCAGAATGTCGCTGGGGAATTAGTCAAACCAAATAGCATAACAAGGAACTCATAGGATCCATACCTTGTCACGCATGCGGTCTTTGGCACATCTTCCATGGAAATCCGAACTTGATAGTATCCCGACCTCAAGTCTAGCTTGGTGAACACCCGTGCCTTTCCCAACTGATCAAAGAGATCCACTATCACTGGGATAGGATACGTTTTCTTCACCGTGACTTTGTTCAACGCCCGATATTCCACGCACATCCTCAAGGATCCATCATGATTCTTTTGGAATATAACGGGTGATCCATATGGCGACTTGGATGGTTGGATTTGTCCCTCATCCAACATCTCTTCCAACTGCCTCTTCAACTCCTCCAACTCGGGTGGAGCCATGTGATAGGGTTCCATGGATGGTGGCTTTGATCCTGTCACCAACTCAATTTCATGATCCACCTCTCTCTTGGGTGGTAGCTTCTTGGGCAACTCTGGTGGCATGACATCGCTAAACTCCCTTAGCACGACCTTCACCTCCTTCGGCGACTCATGGTTGTCGTCCACTGGCCCATCATCTTTCAAGGAAACCAAGTAGGTCTCCTCTCCCTTCTTGAAACCCTTATTCACTTGCCTGGCAGAAAGTAAAGACAAGTCATGATTTCCACATACCTTCGTCATCACCATGCACGGGCTTCGCTCCTCCATGATCACCATTTGCTCCAAGTGAGGTGTTGGTATGGCCTTGTATTTCTTGAAGAACTCCATCCCCAACACTAGATTGAAGTCATCCATGGGAACCACCATGAGATCAATAGAACCCCTCCATTTTCCATTGAAAAGGGTCACTCCATGGACAATGACACTCGCTGGTTGAGGTGTGGCATTCACGTCTTTCATGCGACTAGTCGACTTGGCCACAACTATCCCAAGTCTTCTCGCCTCATCTTCGGCCACAAAGTTGTGTGTGGCTCTCGTGTCGAGCATCGCATTGGTGGACTTCCCATTCAACTCCACCTTTGCATACATCAACCCATCCTTAGGTGGCGCCTTAGGTGGGTTTTTCACCTCCAACGCATTGAAGAGCCTTAGAGTCCCCATTTTCTGCTCCTTGGAAACTTCCTCCTACTCTTCAAACATGGAGTTGAGTGCCTTCCTCTTGGGACACTCCTTCCATGTGTGAGTCCCATCACAAAAGTAGCATCCTCGGGGCTTGAATTACCTTGAGAATTCCTTGGTGTTCTCCTTGTATTTCCCCTTGTCATGGGCATCTCGGTTCGACCTCCTCTCTTGGTCTCCCCCACTTTACCCTTGAACTCCTTCTTGGGCTTAGGGGGTTCAACCTTCTTCTTGTATTCCACCAAAGACTCGGCAATGGACATGGCTTCGGTGAAGGTCTTAGGCCGTCGACCTCGCACCTTTTATTTTGCCCATTGCAGAAGACCTTTGATGAAATCATACATGTGATCATAATCGGTCTTGCCATGTACCTATAGATTTAGTGAGACATACTCCTGAACATACTCATGGATTGTCCCCGTATGCTTAAAAGCTCACAGCTTGTCCCTTTCTTCCTAATCATCTTCCTTGAGGTAGAACTGATCATAGACCCATTGCTTGAACTCTTCCTATGATATAAGTGTCTTACCACCATCCTTGAGCTCTTGGTGCTTCATCCTCCACCATAGAGAGGCATCATCACCAAAGTAAAGAATGGCGGTCTTCACACAGCTCATGTATTCCATCAATCCAATCGCCTCGAAGTACTGCTCCACTTTCCAAAAGAAGTTGTCTACTTCCTTGGCATCCCTCTTTCCATTGAAGGGATTTGTATGAGGCACATCGATCTTTGGTGTGTCTCGCACAAGCACCCCACTAGCCAACTCGCCACGGTAATTTGACCACTCCCTCTTAAGTTGATCAAGAGTTCGGTCGTACCTGGCCATAACATCTCCATGTTGTGCTAAGATCCCCTTTGTCCAGTCCATGAAGGCATCTTTCTTGGCAGCATTCTCCTTGGCGTACCTCTCAACTGACGACACTTGGTCTTGGAGAGTGAAGAGTGCATCACGTAGGCCTACGACGCCTAGTGCCCCTTCCTCATCGTCTCCCTCAACATACTCGAGCCTTTCTTTCACATCAGCAAGGCACTCCTCCGCCCTTAGGAGACGCTCCTCAAGAGTCGCCACGGTCTCACGAGACTTCCCAACCTTCTTATTAGGAACGGTCGACATGGACTCCTTCTGGAAAATAATAGGATCTTCCACATTTGAGCCTGCCATCACGAACACTTGCCTTGAACACCTTTGATACCAACTATCACAGGACTTGGCCTTCTCCCAAGCTCTCGTGCGGCACCCGACTAGATTCCCTTTCACAAAGACTAGATGAGTTCAGCCTTTCGACACTCACAATGTAAGTAAGGATCGTAAGGTAAGTGCTTGACAATCTCACAAGACACAAGTGCAAAGAATCTCTCAAATGCTCTCAATTTCTGTGTGTCTTTACAAATGAGGAGTCACTCCCTTTATATAGGGCTTGGTGGAAAAGTCTAAAACATTATAGAATATGTACACATCCACATGATTCTAGAGTATTCTAGCCTACTCTACTAGAATATACATGGAGAATTCTAGAACCCATTGAGATCCACAACCTTCCATGGAGGCCTAGAATGTTCCGGACCCTTCAAGGCCCAAGGGGTGTTCCACAACACTATGGAGAAGTCTGGAATATTCTGGAACTTGGTGGAGATGTAGAGAACTCTATAGGATTCTATAGAGCCTCACCACTGGGTCTCCTCTCCATTTGGAGGGGCGTGACAATCTGATATCGTGGTCTATGCTTACCGGGCTTCGATTTACGAGTTTTTCTATTTTTCCCACAGGAGCTGCAGAATCCACAACCAGATAGATGCGGGGACGGAAGATCGATAGCTGGAGACACTCTCACGACGCATAATTCATGCCCTCCGCCATTGGATCAGTTGCGATCTAGCCCGTTCCGCACCGAAGTAACGGCAGTGGCGGTCGTAGGAGGAACAAGCTTGATTTCCTTCCTACCATCCGCTTTAATCTGTAGCTTGTACTCTACTTCTGGCTTGTCAAGATTACTCAACTCAGCGGAGAGAATTTATGTCCCAAACCAATCCCGATGACCCCTGCTGCCGGAAAGAAACCGCAGACCTCTGTAATCCAGTCATCAACACAATAACAACCTACTTATGTCTCCCTATCACGAGCGCGCACGTTTCCGGTATGATCAGAAGGATATCAGCCCTCCCTCACCCTCTACTTCCTAACAAAGGATGTTTCTCACAGCGTGAGATGATGGATCTCCAGTATTTCACATTTTGGACTCAGTTGGACCTAAAATCGTGTATGAATAACAAAAACTACTCTGATTTATTTCACCATTTTACCAAACAAATATTATATAATGTTATTATTTTTTATTAAATATACTCATCATTTTGTATACAAATAAATAATATATTCTTTAAAAAAAATAGAAATAGTGTCATCGTATTTGACGGTGCACTGTAGAAAAACACTAAAATGGCGTTTGATTTGGTTTCTTGTTGGAGCACTCAATTCACGTCAAAATCGCATTTTGATGTCCATTGGTGATACCCTTGTAAATGATCAGCATCATATATATGTGTGAGAAACTATGAGGAAAGGGATTAAATTTATTGAAGGGTCAAGAAACACATAGCACCAATCACATGCACACTATATATCATTAGAGTCATTTTAAATTAATCAGTACCTTACAAGGTAAAAAAATATTGCTTTGTACCCTTTATTATTTTCAGATTATCAATATATATTATTACAACCTATCATCATTAATAATGAGGTGAAAATGTTTTTCATTTTTCATACATATCTTATTATGGTATGAAAACCAATTAGGAACTCAAAACTCTCATCGACATGATCCGATCCTGTCATGTGATATCCTAGATGGGTGATATTGCATATAATGTCTTTCTAACTCCATTTCTAGTATATTAGATACTGACGACTATCACTAATGGTATAAATCACTTGAATGTGAAACATTACCATTTTATAGAAAATTAGAGAGCTCATAGTATGTAACAAACACTAAGGGAAAGGGACGAATCATTGTTCACAAGTACTTACTACAAAAGGATCTATAGTTGACTCCCATCATGTTGTCCTTTCTGAATGAATCAATCAAATCTAATAACAACAAGCACACATGAACATATGAGTTTTTACCAGGTTTACCTCTCATGTTGATTTTCACATTGGTTGATTCAATTTTCAATGATAAATAAGGATCGAAAACAAGGAGAAAGGCTTAAACTTTCATTATTAAAAGAATGTCTTTCGACATTGATCGTGTTTCCTACACAATTATAGTAAAATGATAGATTGTATTTAAAGAATAATGTAATGCCCCACACTACCTGGTGATGTGGAACCATGTCAAAAATCAACTCAGGTTGACCCCGAACCGGTCACTCAAGTTGATCTGCAACATGGCTCGAAGGGCGTTTTCGATCCCCACGGGCTGACAACTAGCGTCAGAAATCAACAGAGAGACAATGGAACAATTTCACCCAATATAAATTAATAATTATAACAGTAGAAAGATAAATAGGACAGCCCAATATATAAAAAAGAAACCAAAGTGAACATCTTTTATACAAAAATCTAAAAATGTAACAAAACTATACAACAAAACCCAAACTAAAACCTGACAACAAAACACCTCCATGTGACCCCGAGGGTCACTCCTTGATACCAAAACCAACCATCACCCACGGCGATCAAACTCAAGTTGAAAGCTACACCAAATGCTAAAAACAAGAAAAAACTATAGGCATGAGTACTAAAACTCAGTAGGTGTGCCCGAAAAATCTATTTCCAATGCACTTCCTTTAAAGTAAAAGAAATATCAACTTCAAGTTTAAAATACAATATATAAAAGTAATATTTTCCATATACTTTTCCACTTTAAAAATAAAACACGGCTCATTTCCCTTTTTCCATTAAAAGAAATATTTTTTCCAAGAAGAAACCATTATCATTTCAAAGATAAAGGATGAAAGATTGTGCAAAACATTTTCCAAAGCATTTTTCATAAACACTAGAAAACCAATTTATCATTTTTAAACAAGAAGACAAACTGATAAAAGAAATAAGAACAATAATTACACAACAAGGTAAATGAAAAATATCACGCAAGTGTAACCAACCAACCATGCATCTCAATCATCCACTATAAGTAACTATGTTCCAATAGACATGGGAGGAACCTAGGAGCTCGTGAATAATCTAGAACATACAGATACATGTTGATTCATCTCAGAAAGCATATCGTACTCGATGACATCAAATTCTCCCAACATGCTCAGCCACACCCCACATGGTATAAACCAAGGGGCACAATCCCATAGTAATAAAACTCAATATATCCCCATATTATAGTCCACTAGATAGTGAATAATCTAACTGGTGCAGCAATCGTTCTCATAAAATTCTATAGCTATGTCGGGTTCTCCAGGTCAAGATGTAAAGAAGATGGTGAGCCAACCAATGCCGACCGAGTATCCAATCACATACACATATTTAATAATAACACAACAGGAATCACCTAAGTCACCCCAAGGATCAATCTCTTTCCTTTCAATTATCCGTACATAAGGGAGCCTCTCAGTATGGGTCTCCCACAACAATCAACATAACCAAGGAAAGAGAATTATCCAAGGAGAGTTTTCCATAATAAATATTTTCACTATTTTTCACAAGATTGGAAAACAGGCCTCAAACACCCTTCACAACACCATCATTTCTTAAAGAACCAAATCCATCTTTAAAAAGGGGTTAAAACACACCATTTTCTATTTCACAATCATTTATAAAATAATTCCTTTAAAACACCCACACCACTATCATGTCAAACCCATTTATAAATCAATTTTTTGAATCAAAACCACCATCTAGATGTCAAAAATATATTTATAAAGCCAAATAATGCTTTAAACATCACAAAATACCCACAAAGGCCAACCAAGCATTTAATCAGACACTTGGTGTGCAATATTTTACAAAACAAATCCATTTATCACAAAAAAAAGGAAGATTTCACCAATTTTCACACCAAAAAATATTCCAAATATTACACATCAATATTTAGTGCATAAGGAAGGTTCAAAAAGTATGAAACCGATAGTTCTTAAATTAAAAAGTCAAATGTAAAGGGAGACCTACCTCAATCTCACGACGCTTCAACAACGTACACCCAAAACCACTCCACGAAGATTACAAGAACCAAGATCTACCAAGAGTAACCCTAAACAAGAACAAACCCCAACATAAATGAAGGTAAACATGAACCCTAGATCCACATGACCATGGGAGAAAGATATCTCACGTGAAAATGGAAAAAGAAGGAAGACGAAAAAGAGAAGAAGAGAATACCTTGAAAATCTGGCCCCAAATCTTGAAAAAACACCTTATATCTACACCAAGGGAGGGAGGAGAGGATTGAAGAACCAAGAATGAGGACCCCTAGGGCCGTACTAACTAGAGGGAGGGAGAAATGGGTGGATTTGGGGTTAAAATCATATAAGGGTAGTTTAGTAATTTCATAATTTTTAAGATCTGGGAAGCTCACATGGTTTGGTTGTATGGTTTACCAAACAATGCACCAACCATGCGCCTCTTATTGGACACATATGAGCACCTACATGGTTTGGTCGTATGGTTTGAAAACCATGCATCAATCGTGCCAAACACTATAGTCCCAAGACAGAACCTTCTCGCACGCTTGCCACACAGTTTGTCAAATTGTGTGCATTCCATAAGCCATTACTCTACCACCAACACTTGATCCACACAATTTCCCTGATAAGGCCATATGGTTTTCCCAAATCATGTGCTCATCATGCACCAAAATAAAAACACCCTGAAACTCAAAATTAAAATCCACCACACCCGAAACTCGAGAGAAAAACCCAGGGCCAAAAGATAAATCGGAATATAGGTCCATAATAAAAATTCAAGTGTCACAATTCTCCCCACCATAATTCTTTTTCCCCTAGAAATCCACAAAACCTTCCAATTGATCGATAAAAGACTAAGGATTTCCACATCCGAATAATCCAACCCCTTAAAGTAAGAACATATCAACTACTACCAAATGGAACTTATGCTTCTTTCCTAAAACAAAACAATCAACTGAAACTACACATTGCTAAGACAACACCGGAACTACACCGAAATATCAACACGGGGGGGGGGGGGTCGATATGGGATCCCAACCATTAGAAACCAACTAGCATCAATCCATTTCTAGAGGTAAACTAAAAAATATTCATGGTGGGTATCCCCACCATTAAGAACCAACTAGTAAATGAACAACACCAGAAAACACAACATGTAACGCCATAACCCTAGTTACCCAAAGTCGGTGCATTATTACATAATATTAGCATGATCACAAGAGATCAAGTCTCGAAATACTAATTAGTTTAGTAGCCTTGAAAGTACTAGATACATACATAAGTTTTACATTACATCATGAAATAAAAAAAACAACATTGTGTCCCCTTTGAACACACTCATATCCTTTGGAATATCCCTGTAGGTTAATCATAATATAATTCTTCACATCCTGGAAAAATAAAACATAGAAAGGGGTGAGCTCAAATAGTCAGTATGGATAAAAATATAGTGGAAACTTTCATAAATAATAATAAACATTTAAGGTAGTGTATAAAACTAAAACACAAGCCTTTTAAACTTAAACTTAAGCATAATATAGAAAATATAAGTCAAATAATTTCATTTAATTATTCACATGGATATTCTACTAGTAGAATAATCACATGTAATATCAATAGCTAATTTCATAATGATGGAATGCATAATGTCAGACATCATAACTACATAGTCAAGGCCTCGTGCCAAGAATACAAATAAGATTTTGTCTAGACCTTTTTCTAAGACACTAGTTTGTCTCATGAGACCTACTGATGCATCGAGAAGCTATAGCAGGCTCCACTCATCACTTACTAAGTCCAATGCATTCCTCATATGAAAAGGTTGAAACATAATATAAACATCTGTATTAAAACTAGCATATGAAATGTCAATACTTTAACCATAAACCATGAATGGTATAAAAATAATACATCCATAGTCAAAAATATCAAAAAATCTTCAATACAATATGGAAGATTGTATCACAACAAATCAACTTCAAACAAGTGTAAAATCCATCAAATGATGTTGACATAGATGAAATCAAAACTATTTTAGAGAAATATCTCTTTCTATTTTGAAATCATTTAAAAGTAATATAATTATAAAAGAAAACATTTATTTTGAAAATATTATTATAAGATTTTAAGGGAAGCTTTGAAGGTGTTATAACGGTGAAAAATAGCCACATCCGCTGTATAATTAAAAAAACATTCTTACTTTAATTTATCAAAAAGGTCATAAAGTACTTTGTTTGGAAAATGATGGAAAGATTCCTTTCAAAACATTTTATAAAAAGTAAAACAAGGGTATAAATGACTTTAAATTATAGTCTATGAAATATTAAAAATGTTTTTAAATACATTTTTAAGAAACACGGATGTGGATGATAAAGAGGTCCTAGTAGATACTCACGTATAAACAACCTTAGATAATAAAGAGATTGTAAAATTAACCCTTACCTTGTACTTTTCCTTAGTCGAGGGTACATTAAACTCCTGTATAATGGTTAAATAATTGTTATTAAATTATATAATAACCACATACATAAATATTATATCATATAAGATCTTCTAATATTGCTTTGTTAATAATATTTTAGTAGTATCATTGTTTCGGGTGTTAACTGATTCATTTTCCTTTATATGTTTTGTTATGTAAGTCTTTATTTTTATGAATAGAATATATTTTTTCATATCCATAATGATATTAAGTTCTTTAAACATTATTTTTAATCATAAAATGTAAATTATTCTTGAATGGTTATGATAGGGGATGAAATCTCATCGCGTCGTGGAGACGGTAAGTCGTATATACGCACGAGCAACAATATCATTCTATTGACGGTGAAATAGTATGTAATTGGATGGTATATTATATATATATAATCATAAACATATTATGTTTATTATTTACATAAATTATACTTATTATTATACTCATCAAAATAATGAAGTGTTGAATAACAAACTACACCACGACGTGGAGATGGTAAGCTGTACGTACGCACATATGGTGACTTTGTCATTCATAGGATAGATAGAATAATGAATATGGTTGTATAATATTTATAATAACATATAAGTATGTAGAAGGTATTGGAGTATTTATTTTGGTATGTAAACAACAAAGAAAGAAGAAGTGGAAGAAGAAAAGAACTTTGAAAGAGGTGATGCAATAATTACCTCTTCTTCGGGTTCTTCATTTTGATTTGAAAAAAAGGGCTCCTTAGGTTGGATTTATGATCAAAGTAAGACCTCTAGGTTGAATTGAGGGTATTTGGGAGGATATTTGAGTAGTTTTTGGCTGAGATAAATGTATTTGGAGGTGTGAATTTGAGAGATGGGGAAGTAACCTTTTATAAGAGGGGTGATGGGCACTTTAGGAAAAGCTTCAAATATTAATTTATTCTAAAATCATTTTCAGTTTATAATGGCTCCAAATGGGATTTATTTTGAGTATAAGGTGGTTATGAGTCTAAAACCTCCCAACCAATATGTTTTAGACAAGTTTAGGTCACCATATTAACCTTATATTTTAGATTTAACTCTTAGTTAAATTGTTTAATTTTTATCATGTCTTCTTGTATTATTATAATACATGGTTAATAAACTTACTATAAAATGACAAGAAAACCTCAAGTGGTTAATTAATGACATATATATCATTATATAAATCCTTTTTTTGAACCTTATATTTTTAGGACTATAATATAATTTAATAAATTAGTATTGGTTTTAAAAACTCATTTATGTCAATTTTGACCCTATTTAGTATTTGGTTTTTGTGAAAGTCATCACAACTTGATTACTTCAAAAAAAATATTGAATCAACCCTAAAATGTCGTATTCACCTAAAAAATCATGTATGGCATCAAAAATTTCTAATTATATTTATTTTAATATTTATAATATCATTTATTTGATTCTTTCATTAATAAGGAAAATACCGCATCATTATTTTGTCATAATTAAATATATTAATTTTGTGTCTAAAAATTATAAATAAAATACCATGATGTAGGAAATATTTTTAGATTTATAATTACTATTTATAGTCTAAAATATCACTTATATAAACCCTTATAAAAATTGTTTTACAAAAAGATATATGTTTATATTACATTTTCCTTAACTTTAATTTAATTTTTATAGTGTCATTTTCAATTAAAAGTGGCCCAATGGGGTCCAAAAATTGACTCAAAGATGCCCATGGTCAGACATATATCATAAATCAGGGTTAGGACACGTGTTAGGGTAATTTAATATTATTATAATATTATTTGTTTGCCCTTATTTACCGAATTTGCCCTCTAACCATGGTAAATAAAATATTTACTGAAGTTACTATTCATAATGTCTAAAAATAAAAGTTACCTATTTAAATAGTTTGGAACTTCTGATTCCAAACATGGAATACATTTTTCCAAATTCAAAACATAGAAGTTGCAGAAATTAATTTAAAATTAATTCCTGTTGTCAAAACCAACAGGCCGGTTTTTAAGAAATAAAAACTATCAAAAGATCAACATGTGTTTATGTACAATTTAAATGTGGAATTACATCCAATGACCTACATTATATTAAATGATAAAAATATAATCTAATGATACTTTAAAACTACTCAAATGTATAGTCTAACACTAAAAATTATTTCTATTTAAAAAGTTGTTTTTTAATTAAAATTTAGTATTATTCACTATTCATAAAAATATGAAAGTTATCATAAAAATACCAAAAATTAATCATAATATAATTTTGATATTTTGAATCCAAGAATGAAGTCCATTTTTTAAAATAAAATTTATAAATTTTCAAAAAGTGGGTATTACTATTCATAACTGTTTTTAAAACGACTAGTTTGATTGGTCGTGCTATGCTAGAACTTGAAGTTACGTACAACGCAATGTATTGTATTATTCAAAGAGAAATGTACCATGGGATCTTGGGTGTTACATTCTTCCCTCCTTCAAATAATTTCATCCTTAAAATTTCTAGAATATTACTACATAAAAAGATTCAGATGGTTCTTTATCATAAGTTCCTCAGGTTCCCACGTTGCCTCTTCCATTTTATGGTTTCTCCAAAGAACTTTTACCATACGATTTGTTCAGTTTCTCAATACTTGTTCTCTGGTATCAAAAATATTGACAGGATCTTCACAATAATACAAATCTAGTTCTATTTCTATTTCTTCATAGGTGATTACATGTGTTGGGTCAGGCATGTATTTTCTCAACAGTGATACATGGAATACATCATGAACTTTGGAGAGACTTTGAGGCATTGAGAAACGGTAAGCTAAAACTCTAATTTGTTCTAGAATTTCGAAAGGTCCGATGTACCTGGGACTTAATTTACCCTTCTTACTGAATCGTATAACACCCTTCCATGGAGATACTTTCAAGAAAACATGATCTCCTACTTGAAATTCCAAATCCTTCCTTCGGTTATCGACATATCTCTTTTGCCTACTTTGAGCTGCTTTGATGTGGGTTTGGATAATATTCACCTTTTCCATTGTTTCCTCAACAAGTTCTAGGCCTATGAGTTTTATTTCATCAACATAGTCCCATAAATTTGGTGTGTGACATCTCTTTCCATATAACTCTTCATATGGTGTCATATGAATACTTGAATGGAAGCTATTGTTATAGGAAAATTCTACCAGAGGTAAATATTGATCCCACATACCTTCAAATTCAAGTGATCAAGATATCAACATGTATTTTAAGTTTTGAATAGTCCGTTCAGATTTTCCATCATTTTGAGGGTGGTAGGACCTGCTTAAAGAAGTTCAGTGTCTAGGGATTTCTGAAGACTTTTCCAGAATCTTGATGTAAAACAGGGATCACGATCAGAAACAATCGATAGGGGTACACCATGAAGCCTTAAAATTTATTAATATATAGTCTTACTAAACGTTCAAGTGGTAAATCTTCTCTTATAGAAATAAAATGTGTTGACTTAGTAAGATGATCAATAATGACCCATATTGAATCATTCCTTCTAGGAGTATTTGGTAGCCCTATGACAAAGTCCATCATAATATCATCTCATTTCCACATAGGTATGGGAAGAGGTTGCATGAATTCTCTAGGATGTTGTCTTCCATCTTTCACCTATTGAAAAACCATACATCTTGACACATAATTAGCAATCTCCCTCTTCATGTTGTCCCACCAAAAATGTTCCTTCAAATCTCTACACATCTTAGTGCTACTAGGGTGTATAGAGAAATTGGATCTATGAGCATCATCTAAAAATTCCCTTTTTAGATCTGGTATATCAGGAACAAAAAACCTTTTCCCAAATTTCAAAATTTCATCTTCATATACGAAGTCAATCAATCTACCATTATTCACAGCTTTAATTTTCTTTTTATACTTCTCATCATCAATCTGATAACTTTTTATCCTTTCTAGTAAATATGGTTTGGAAACCATTTGAAAAAGTATTGATGTTTCACCTTTCATGATTATTCCCATATCTATCTTTACGAGCTCCATGAACATAGGATCCCTTTCAAATCTCATCTTGTTCAGAACTCCATGATCCTTTATGGTCAAAGCATCTGCCACTTTATTTTCCTTCCTCGGGTGGTAGTGTATAGTTCAATAATAATCTTTAAGTAGTTCAAGCCATCAACTTTGTCTCATGTTGTGTTCTTTTTGTGAGAAAATATAATTCAAACTCTTGTGATCGGTATTTATCTCACATTTTTCACCATAGAGATAGTGTCTCCATATCTTCCAAGCAAAGATTATAGTTTCTAACTCAAGATCATGAGTAATATAGTTTTGTTCATGAATTTTTAGCTATCATGATTCATAGGAAATAACTCTATTATTCTTCATAAGGACACAACCAAGTCCTTTATTTGAATCATCACTATAAATAACAAACCCATCATTCCCCGATGGTAGAGTCACTTTAGGAACATTGACTGATATTTTCTTCAATTATTCAAAACATTCTTCACACTCTTTTGTCCAAAAAAATTTAACCCCTTTACGTGTGATCTTGGTTAATGGGTTGGCCAATCGGGCAAAAATCTGGATGAAATGCCGATAATAAACTCCTAAACCAATAAAACTACATACCTTAATTATACTTGTCGGTGTTGTCCATTCTTGGATTTCCCTTGTCTTTGAAGGATCAATAGAGATTCCATCGTAAAAGACAATATGACTAAGAAAAGAAATCTCCTGAAGCCAGAATTCACACCATCTAAACTTCCCATATAATTCATTTCTTCTAAGAGTCTTTAGAATAGTGCGTAAGTGATTTTCATGATCTTTGTAGCTTGTGGAGTATACCAAGATATCATTAATAAATACCACTACAAAGTCATCAAGATATTCCTTAGAAGCTCTATTCATTAGATCCATGAAAACAGAGGGTACATTAGTCAGTCCAAAAGGAATTACTATAAACTCGTAATTCCCATACCTAGTTCGAAACACTGTCTTTGGAGTGTCTTCCTTTTTCACACAGAACTGATGGTATCCAGATCGAAGTTCAATCATTGAAAAATATTGAGCTCCATGAATTTGATCAAATAAATCATCAATTTGAGGTAGGGGATACTTGTTCTTTATTTCTATAGCATTGATCTCTATATAGTCAATGCACAACCTCATAGATCTATATTTCTTATTAAAAAAAGAATAGGGGATCCCCATGGAGAAACACTAGGAAAAATAAATCCTTTATTACCAAATTACTTTAGTTGTTTCTTTAGTTCCACTAATTCCATAGTGGCCATTCTATAAGGGGTCTTTGATATGGGCCTTGAACCAGGAATTAAATCAATGGAAAACTCAATTTCTCGTTCTAGAGGATATACAGGTAAATCCTCTAGAAACACATCAACATATTCTTGCACAATAGGTACATACTCTATTTGAAAATTCTTTTCCTCTACCATAGTTATTTAACTCCATTCATCCCCAATAATTGAATTTAGTAGAGCTACTGGGGGTGGATCTAGATAAGAATCATATGGTGATGTTTCTGCTCTAAAGATAAGGTATTACTTATCATCATCAAAAATTGTAACCTTCTTCTTATTATAATAAATTTTCACATCATGATCCAAAATCCAATCCATACCGAGTATTATGTCAAATTCAATAATGTTTATGACAATAAGATCAGTAGATAAATCACATTTATATGCCATAATGTTAACTGATTGACAAAACATTATTGCAATGATACTTCCCTTAGAAGTTTTGACTGAAAACTCCCTTGTTAATTCAAATTGAAAATATCTAATTTTCTTGGAAAACTATGAAGATATGAAAGAATGCGATGATCCAGAATCAAATAAAGCATTGCCTAATTTTTAGGAAATGATTAAAGTACCTTCCACCACGTCATTCAGAGCTTCAACCTCAGTAGTAGTGATAGCATAAGCTTGGCCTTACTCCCTTCACCAATTCTAAGGTAAGTTTCCTTGATGCTTAGAACATTAATTTTCATAATGCCCCATTTCTTTACAATTGAAGCATTCAACATTGAAAACCTCTTTCTTTCCTCTGAAATCATGAGCTTGGTGGCCTTTTCTCCACACTTGTAACAGACTCCCATTCCCTTCAGGCAAGTACCAGGGTGTTTCTTCCCACATTTATTGCAGGATGGAAATTCAACTTTTCCCTTATTCCCCTTATTTTCATTTCTAAGGTGTTCAACAGATCTCTTCTTCTCTTTCTTTTTTTTAAAGTCGTAAGACTTAGAGAATTCCTTTTCTGTCTTGATAGAACAAAAGACAATATCGCACATGAGTTTCAGCCCAGTTGGTGAAGACTTCTTAAGTTCATCCAAGAGAACCGGGATCAAATCCAGGCAGATGCTAATTTCCAGTACTGTAGCAGTACTGTAGCAGAACTGTAGTAGGTACTATTGCGGGAACTGTAACAGGCACTGTAGAATCTAGGAATATTCCTCCATTTGGGCTTTCAGGCCTCCAATTTGGCCCCCAAGTCCTTTAAGGACTTCGGGCCACCTAGGCCTTCGGGTCAGTAAGGCCTTCGGGCCACCTCAAGGCCTTCGGTCCACCTTAAGTGCAGATGCAAACTAGATAACCTACAAAGGAACAAACTTCAAAATGAGAAGGAGCAAAGAGAATTCATTATAGCATAAGTTAAACGGATTGCAAGAATGAAAGGGTATGGAACCTGCCATCGGGACAAGCCTGTGCATGCACGGAAAAGCCTAGCCAAACAGCCATGCGAAGGTGGAGAGCTGATTTCACGATGAAGATGCTGGGGAGGAGCAGTTACAAGTAGTTGGTATGGGTTGTATGTAATGTGTGAAGCCTACGGGAAATGAATTCCTCTAAGACCTATGGTACATGTAATAATTACACCTACATGCCTTTTAAGGGTTCCACCTCACCCGTTGAAAGGTGGATTATCAAAAATCAATAAAAAATGAAGGCCTTCGGGCCATTGGATGGATGGATGGACAAAAGACAATATCTTCGTATGATGAGAAGGATTGTGAGACTAATTCTCAACATATAAATGGTTTTAACCCATAAAATAATTGATAAATCTTAATACTTGGGTTACATATATAATCTATAGCATTCCTTGATAACCTTGTAAAGTTAGCCTCATACTTTACGACATTCTCATCCTCCTTTTTCCTTAGACTCAGAAATTGTCTTTCCATATCCATTCGATGGTCATGAAGAAAGTATTTTTATAATAAAATATCTTTAAACTCTCTTCATTCCATATTTGATACTTCTTAATCCTTCTTTGTGTTTTGAATTAATAACCACCATTGATCTGCATCTCCTGTGAGGCGATAAACCACCATGAAAACTTTTTCCCTTTCGCTACTCCCCAAAGCATGAAATATTTTCTCTAAGGAACTTATACATTTCTCATCTACAAATGGATTTGCAGTCCTATTGAATTTTGGTGTTTGTTTCCTCTTAAATTGGTCTAACATTGATCCTCCACATTGTGGATCAGAGTGCTCCATACGGGTAAGGTTATTATTCATAACATGAGTGAGTTGTCCAAATATGGTTATAAGTTGTTCAGCACTAGTTGCATCACTAGCTCCACTATAATTATCTTTATTAGGAGGGAAATACCTACATGGATTACGTGCGTTGATACGATTTCCATTTCTTACACTAGGCACCATTTCTAAACAATGGAAAACACTATATTAGTTTATGAATCGTAATACATAATTCCAAACTAGTAAAATACCTAACATAAATTAGACAATTTATGCATATAATCCATAATCATAAAAAATGTTTTCTTTGAGGATGTATTTACTCACAAATACTTTATAATGGTTTGTAAAGAAAATGTGAATTATCCTAAGCATATCCTCTGGGAGTGTCGTAACCAAGAGTGAAGCAAGGCCCGTTGTCATGTACCAGGATACCCCGGGTCAAGCCCAAAACTCCTTGTCGGATTTTTCACTCCAAGGTACATCTATGCTAGAGCTGCCTCTACCTACTCGTATCTAGACAAGGATGTATTTCTAAGAAAATTTAAAAAATATCCACATTACCAAAATTCTAGGAAGTTATTCTATACTAATCCTCAAAGTCTATATTAGGGTAATGTTCTCTAATTAGAGTTTTTATAAATGTAGTTTTCAAGGTTTGTACTAAACATCCTCTGATATCAACTGTAACACCCCGACCCTAGTTACCCAGAATCGGTGCATTATTACATAACATTTGCATGATCATAAGAGATCAAGTCTCGAAAGACCAATTTGTTGAGTAGCCTTGGAATTACTAGATACATACATAAGTTTTACATTACATCATAAAATAAAATAAAAACATCATGTACCCTTTGAATACACTCATATCCTTTGTTCTATCCCTTCAGGTTAATCCTAATATACTTCTTCACATCCTGGGAAAAATAAAACATAGAAAGGGGTGATCTCAGATGATCAATAAGGATAACAATATAACGAAAACTTTCATGATGGGGGCTCCAGCGTCTAGAACCTCGTGGCTCTTCTCTCTACATCTTGATCAGGTTTCCTTGTAGTGCTTCTTGTGGTTACATTCTCAGAGGAGGTGGAGGCTTAGCAGTTGAGTTGCCCGTCTCGGTCCAATTACACAATGATGGGCCTTCTGGTTGCTCTGGTGCTTCATGCTTTCTGTGTTGTGCCTTTGGATACTCTGGTTCACTCTGTGATGCACTTTGATTTTTCATCATTGCTCGTTTGTTGTTTGGGTGCCAAGTTTTGGGGATTGATATGGTTCAGCTCTTGGAAGATTATTTTGGCTTACTTTGGTGGGTTTGCTCAGTTTCTTGGTATGGATCTGGTTACATTGTGGCTTCGGGTGTGATGTTGTATTTTCTTGCACTGGACTATTTTCCATGACTTCTTGGTTCTGCGAGTTCTTGAAGAGCATACCTCTTTATGGAATCTAGATCTTCTTATTGCATTTGGTGCAGCACCCCAGTTGGTGTCACTGGGTGGGCGGCCTTGAAAGAGGTATGGGTGTGTTGACACCCATCATCCAGCCATGCATTATCACTTTGATGGGTGGATGGATGCCTTTCCATGACTTTTTCTCAGTGGTTTATATATTTTTTCTATGTTGCATCCGATTGACATTGCTGGAAGTTCCTTTCATGCTTTATTGGATGGGTGGCTCGAAAGAGAGAAGGGTGTGCTGGCATCCTTCGTCCGGATCTCCTCCACTTTCTTTGTTGGTAGGAGAGGTGGTTTTCCTTGTTGTACTACCATCACGGTGCAAATCTTGGTAGAGGGGGCGACACATTTTCTTGACTGATCTCACTTTGGCAATGTCTGGCGTGGGGGGCGATGAGGATTTCTAGTGCCTGTTTGGACATTTGCTTCTTTTGAATTGTCGGACTTTTTTTGTTTTGTCTTTTAGGAATTTTTCCCTTCTTGTAATGGGTTCCCTCTTTCCCAAATAGGAAAGAGGCTCTATCTTTTTAATTCAATTAAGGGGGCTTTGCCCTCAAAATTTCCTAAAAAACATAAACATTTAAAGCAATGTATAAGACTAAAAAACAAGCCTTTTAAACATAAACTTCAACGTAATATGGAAAATATAAATCAAATAATTCCATTTACTTATTCACATGGATATTATAATAGTCGAATAATCTCATGTAATATCAATAGCTAATTTCATAATGATGGAATGCATAATGCCGGATATCATAACCACATAATAAAGGCCTTATGCCAAGACTACAAATAAGATTTTGTCAAGGCCTTATGCCAAGACACTAGTTTGTCTCATGAAACCTACCAATGCATCGAGGAGCTATAGCGGGCTCCACCCATCACTTACTAAGTTAAATGTATTCCTCATATGAAAAGGTTGAAACATAATATAAACATTCGTATTTAAACTAGCATACGAAATTTCAATACTTTAACCACAAACCATGAATGGTATAAAAATAACACATCCACAGTCAAACATATCACAAAACCTTCAATACAATCTGGATGATTGTATCATAATAAATCAACTTCAAACAAGTGTAAAATCCATCAATGGATGTTGACATAGATTAAATCAAAACTATTAGAGAGAAATATATCTTTTTATTTTGAAATCATTTAAAAGTCACATAATTATAAAATAAAACCTTTATTTTTAAAATATTCTCATAATATTTTAAGGGAATCTTGGAAAGTCTTATAACGGCGGGAAATAATCGCACCCATCGTATAAGTAAAAAATATATTTTTACCTTAATTTGTCAAAAATGCCATAAAGTACCTTTTTTGGAAAATGAAGGAAATATTCCTTTAAAAAAAATTATAAAAAGTAAAAAAATAGTATAAATTACTTTAACCCATAGTCTATGAAATAGTAAAAATGTTTTAAAATAAATTTTTAAGAAACACAGATATGGATGATAAAGAGGTCCCAGTAGATACTCACGTATAAACAACCTCAGATAACAAAGAGATTTTAAAATTAACTCTTACTTTGTACTTTTACTTAGTCGAGGGTACGTTAACCTCATGTATAATGGTTAAAGAATTGTTATTAAATTATAAAATAACTACATAGATAAATATGATATCATATAAGATCCTCTAATATTGCTTTGTTAATAATATTTTAGTAGTATCATTGTTTCGGGTGTTAACTGATTCATTTTACTTTATATGTTTTGTTACATAAGTCCTATTTTTTATGGATAAGATATATTTGATTCATATCCAGAATGATATTAAGTTCTTTAAACATTATTTTTAATCATCAAATGTAATTTATTCTTGAATTGCTACGATGGGGGATGAAATCTCATCACGTTGTGGAGACAGTAAGTCGTACGTACGAACGAGAAACAATATAATTCTATTGATGGTGAAATCATATGTAATTGGATGTTATATTATATATAAAGAATAATTAACATGTTCTATTTATTATTTACATCAATTTTACTCATTATTATACCCATCCAAATAATTAAGTGTTGAATAACAAACTACACCACGACATAGAGATGGTAAGCCATACGTACGCATGTATGGTGACTTTGTCATTCATAGGATGGATAGAATAATGAATATGGTTGTACTATATTTATAATAACATCTCAGTATGTATAAGGTACTTGAGTTATTATTTTGGTATAGAAACAACAAATAAAGAGGAAGTGGAAGAAGAAAAGAACTTTGAAAGAGGTGATGAAATAATTACCTCTTCTTCAGGTTCTTCCTTTTGATTTGAACAAAAAGGCTCCTTAGGTTATATTTTTGATAAAATTAAGGCCTATAGGTTGAATTTAGGGTAGTTATGAGGGTATTTGATCAGGGTTTGGCCGAGACAAATGGCTTTGGAGGTGTGAATTTGAGAGAAGGGGAAGTACCCTTTTATAAGAGAGGTGAGGGGCACTTCAGGAAAAGATTGAAATATTAATTTATTCTAAAATAATTTTCGGTTTATAATGGCTCAAAATGGATTTATTTAGAGTATAAGGTGGTTATGGGTCTCAAACATCTCAACCAATAGGTTTTAGACAAGTTTAGGTCACCATATTAACCTTATCTTTTAGATTTAACTCTTAGTTAAATAGTTTAACTTTTACCATGTCTTCTTGTATTATTATAATACATGGTTAATAAACTTACTATAAAATGAAAAAAGAACCTAAAGTGGTTAATTAATGATATATATCACATTATATAAGTCCTTTTTCCAAACTATAGATTTTTAGGACTATTATATAATTTAATAAAATAGTATTGGTTTTAAAAACTCATTTATGTTAGTTTTGACACTATTTAGTATTTGGTTTTTGTTAAAGTCATAAAAACATTATTACATAGAAAAAAATACATTTAATCAACCCTAAAATGTCATATTCACCTAAAAAATTAGTTTATGGCATAAAAAAATTTCTAATTATATTTATTTTAATATTTATAATATCATTTATTTGATTCTTTCATTAATAAGGAAAATACTGCATCATTATTGTGTCATAATTAAATATATTTATATTATTTCTAAAAATTATAAATAAAATACCATGATATAGAAAATATTTTTATATTTATAATTAATATTTATAGTCTAAAATATCACTTATATAAACCCTTATAAAAATTGTTTTACCAAAAGATATATGTTTATGTTACATTTTACTTAACTTTAATTTAATTTTTATAGTGTCATTTTCACTTACAAGTGGCTCCATGGGGTCCAAAAATCTACCCAAGTATTCCCATGGTCAGACATGTATCATCCAATAGGGTTATTACATGTGTTAGGGTAATTTAATATTATTATAGTATTATTTTCTTACCTTTATTTACCGGATTTACCCTTTAACCATGATAAATAAAATATTTACTGAAGTTACTATTCATAATGTCTAAAAATAAAAGTTATATATTTACATAATTTGTACCTTATGATTCCAAATATGGAATCCATTTTTTCAAATTCAAAACACAGAAGTTGCAGAAATTAATTTAAAATTAATTCTCGTTGTCAAAACCAACAAGTGGGTTTTTAAGAAGTAAAAACTATGAAAAGATCAACATGTGTTTATGTACAATTTAAATTTGAAATTACATCCAATGATATAAATTATATTAAATTATAAAAATATAATCTAATTATACATTAAAACTATTCAAATTTATAATCTAACACTACAAATCATTTCGATAAAAAAAGTTGTTTTTAATTAAAATTTAGTATTTTTCACTATTCATCAAAATATGAAAGTTATCATAAAAATACAAAAAATTCAACCTAAGATAATTTTGATATTCCGAATCCAAAAATTAAGTCCATTATTAAAAATAAAATTTATAAAATTTCAAAAAGTGGGTATTAATTTTCATAACTTCTTTTAAAACGGCTAGTTTGATTGGTCATGGTGTGCAAGAACTCAAAGTTGCATAAAATGCAAGATATTGTATTATTCAAAGAGAAAAGTATCATGGAAGATTGGGGTGTTACACATAAAACCCAACACAAATTTACATAATAACCTTCCCATGAAGGCTAATAACCCCCACTACAAGTATTCCTTCTAAAAGAAACTCAATCCAAATAGAAAAATAAAACACAACTGTTCTCCAAGGAGAAATTTCTCACAATATTGAAAAATAAAACATGATATTCTAAATCACCTACTCCCCAATAGAGGTGGAAAGAACATATAAAGGGTCTTCCACACCCCTGATGGTTTCCTGACTGCATGAAAATATTCACTCTGAGACCTATGGATGGAGCCCTAATGTTGGAAGCATCTGTTGCACTGTAGTCAAAACTAATAATCACAACATACCACAAAACTCTCTCTTTTCAAAAAAGGCACATGAGAAAAACACCATCACTTAGAAAAATAGAATTAAATATTTCTAAAATAAAGACACGCTTTTATTAAAACAAAATTTCCCAAGATATCCACAACATCCCCTCACATTTTAAACAAAAGATAACACCACCAAGAATAACCACCAAAACATAAGGAAACACTACAATAGAAAGGGACCTTAAAACGAACCCAAACAGCACTCTACTCCCATGAACTGGATCCACATCGCTTCCTAGAAACACCTCGATAGAACTGTTTCAAGTGCACTAGGCTCCCACAAACATGAAAGGTCTTTGGTGAACTCATACATGACGTTTCTTATGATCTATCTTTCCACAATGATGACACACCATGATTCCACACCCAGAAGAATCTTATGAAATATCCAGAGGCCTTTTGATTCTATGACCATCACCAATAGCTTCAAGACTCTTCCACAGTTCCATACTAGAATTCCTCTTACTAAATCCAGGAACTGAAGTAGGGAGGACTACCTCAAGCACACCTTCCATCACAACTTCAGCATGAACAACTTGTCTCACCACATAAGCAAAAAAGACTAGATTGAACTATGACACCTTCAACTGTAGATTATTATAGAGCGTACACTCAACATCTCGAGCCTTCGAGGAATCGTTTTAAACATACCTCAGATCATATGGAACTAAATCTAAAAAGAGACAGTAGAACTCCAACATTGACTCATCACCTTGCTGTAAATAGCACATATCCATTCCCTTCCTTACCTTTGTTATCTCAGAGAAGTATTGTCAGAGGAACGAAGCCTTGAAAAACTTCCAGGTAATATCTCACCGAGGCTTGTTTTGAGAGACCAACTTCCACCACTTCCAAGATGGTCCTTTAAGCATAAAGGTATTAATCTTCTCCTTTAACAACTCAGGAAACTAAATGAGGCTAAAGTTCCTTTCAATATTCCACATCCACTCTTCTACTTTGAGAGGATCTTATTGACCATAAAATAGAGGTGGATTTAACTTTTTAAACTCAAGAAAAAAATACTTAGGCTGATCAAATAGAAATCTTTCTAACAAGGAACCACCTATAGTTGCACCATAAACATCCATCAAAACTCTATGGGGGTGAACACTGGACAATAAGAAATCCAAGAGCTTAATAAAAACCAGCTCATCAAAAAGACTTCTCAACTAGAGATGTCGTAAAAACAACACTTCCCAAATCAGGTAAGAATAATCCACACAACTATTGGATATCAAAAAAACCACAAAATTTTCCTCTTCAAAAAACTTTTGGTGAAAAAAAACTTGGTGGGTTGAATGCTCACCAATGGTATTCCTTATATTCTCACTCACATGCATATTCCCACACCACCCTGGACACCCATCAACCATGACATACCATGAAATCATCCAACCACATCATTATCCATCCACTTTACACCCATATAAATACACATGAGCACCTAATGAAATACCAAAGGCCAAGACAAAACAATTACACTTTAAAAACAAAACACTTAACCCATGATTTCACACTTTCTATCCACTTCCTATTTCGAAATACATACAACTTTTCAAAATATCACTAACCACCAATTAAAAGACCATTTTTCACATATTTACATATTAATTCATTTCATCTTTCTCAAAATAAAATCCCATGGATTTCCATCCAAAAATTTGATTCATAATATTCAAAACATTTTTTAGCAGCTCAACAAACCCATTCCATCAAAATCATTTGGTTAAAAAACCATTCTTTCTCATTTAAAACAAGTTTCCAAAACTTCCATCAAAATAAATTTATAATATATAAGTAATAAATTTCAATAACTCTATATTTTGATTATAAAAATAAAATCTTGTAAAGACATTTCCATTTTACCCCAAAGGTTCATTTTAAAAAAAATCATTTTCCTAAATCCTTCCTCACTGTAAATTATGAAAATATATTTTCCACTTTCCAAAATTCCAACCATTCCCACTAAAAATACAGTTTTCACACATCCAAAATAATTGTTTCCAAAAAAATATTTAGAATCAAGGAATTCCCAAAACAACTCATAATAGGGAACTAGTGTTGGTGGATGACTTGTCCATATGTTTGGAGAACATATGCCAAACATGCCACCATCATAGAGAGTATTCTAGAATTATGTATTTAGATTTAAATGGATTTCTAGGCCCTGTGAGATCACTGAGACCACTAGTCCATCTCCCTTTTTGTATCCCAAATACCAAATGACCACAAGATCTAAATAGACCAAGTAAAACCAGACTTCCCAAGGAAACTCAAGGCTTGGTATAGTAAGTGTTGTCCAGACACTCCCTCATACCTACACCCCAAAGTTCTGACAATCCTACTCCATCTACCTTGACATCCCCAAGTAAAAAAGGGTGATCCAAAAGCTAGGTCATCTAATGGAGCCTGATTTGATACCATTTTGACATGAACAAACCTAGGTCAACCCCAGACCAGTCACCCAATCTGATCCACAACATGGCCCGATGGGTGTTCCCAATCCCCATTGACTGGAAACTAATATCATTCATAAATAGAGAGACAATGTAACGATTTCACCCAATATAAATTAATAATCTAAATAGAAGGAAGATAAATAGAACAACCCAATATATACAAAAGAAACCAAACTGAACATCTTTTATACAAGAATCTGAAAATGAAATAAAACTATAAAACAAAACCCAAACTGAAACCTGACAACACAACACCTCCATGTGACCCTGAGGGTCACTCACAAACACAAAAACCAACCATCTCCCATGGTGATTTAAATCAAGATAAAATTTTCCCCAAAGGAAAAAAATAATAAGAAACTATAGGCGTGAGAATTAAAACTCAGTAGGCATTCCCAAACAATCTGTTCCCAATGTACTTACTCTAAAATAAAAAAACATCAACTTCAAGTTTTAAATACAACATATAAAAGTAATATTTTCCACATACTTTTCCACTTTAAAAATAAAAAACATCCCATTTCCCTTTTTATATTAAAATAAAAAAATTTTCCAAGAAGATTCCATTATAATTTCAAAGATAGAGGATGAAAGATTGGGTAAAACATTTTCCAAATAATTTTTCATAATCACAAGAAAAACACTTTATCATTTTTCATAAAGAATCCTAACTGATCAAGTAAAAGAGAATAATAATTACACAAAAAGGTAATGGAAAATATCACAAAATAGTAACCAACCAACCATGCATCTCAATCATCCACCATAAGTAACTAAGTGCCAATAGACATGGGAGAAACCTATGATCTCATGAATATTCCAAAACATTCTAATACATGTTGACTCATCCCAGAAAGCATGCTTCACTCAATGACATCAAATACACCCAACACACTCTACCACACCCCAAATGGTATAGGCTGAGGGGAAAATCCCATAGCAATAAAACTCAATATATCATCGTGCTATGGGCCACTAGCTAATGTGTAATATAACTAGTGAAACAATCATTCTTGGAAAATTCAATAGCTATGACAGGTTCTCCATGTCAAGATGTAAAGAAGAGGGTGAGCCAAACGATACCAATCAAACAACCAATCACATACACATATGTAATAATAATACAATAGGCATCACCTGATTTACCCCAAGGATCAATCTCTTTCCTTTAAAATATTTATACACATGGGAGCCTCTAAGAGTGGGCCTCCCACAATAATCAACAAAACCAAGGTAAGATAATTATCTAAGGATATTTTTTCATAATAAACACTTTCAACATTTTTTAAAATATTTCCAAATGTTCCTCAATCACCCTTCACAAAACCATCATTTCTTAAAGAACCAAATCCATCTTTAAAAAGGGGTGAAAACACACCATTTTCCATTTCATAATCATTTATAAAAAAGTTCCTTTAAAACACTCACACCACTATCAAGTCCAAACCATTTATAAATCCATTTTTGAATCCAAAACCACTATCTAGATGTCAAAAATATATTTACAAATCCAAATAATTCTTTTAACATCACAAAATACTCACAAAGGACAACTGAGAATTTAATCGAACACTTGGTGTGCAATATTAAATAAAAAAATCCATTTATCACAAAATAAGGGAGAAGTCACCAATTTGCACACTAAAAAAATATTACAAAGATCACACATTAATATTATCACATAAGTAAGGTGTGAAAAGAATGAAGCCAATAATTCTTAAATTATAAAGGTAAGTGTAAATGGAAACCTACCTCAATCCCACGATGCTTCAACACCGCACACTTGAAACCACTCCATGAAGGTTCCAAGAACCAAGATATACCAAGAGGAAACCTAAACAAGAAAAACCCCCAACATAAATGAAGTTAAACATGAACCCTGGATCCACATGATCATGGGAGAGATATATCTCAATATGAAATGGAAAAATAAGGAAGAGTGGGAAGAGAAGAGGTTAATACCTTGAAGATATAGCCCCAAATCTTAAAGAACCACCTTAGATATACACAAATGGAGGAAGGAGAGGTTTCAAGAACCAAGAAGGAGGAACCCTAGGGCTGTAAGAACCAGAGGGAGGGAGAAATATGTGGATTTGGAGTTAAAACACCATAAGGATGGTTTGGGAATTTCATAACTTTTAAGATATGGGCAGTTCGCACAGTTTGGCTGCACGATTTACCAAACCATGCACCCCTTACTTAACACACCTGGATACCTTAATGGTTTGGATGCAAGGTTTTAAAGTCATGCGCCAACCATGTAAAATTCCATTATCCCAAGATAGAACCTTCTTGTATGCTTGCCGCATGGTTTTTTAAATCGTTTTCAAGTCATGATCTATGCCTTTGCCACCAACACTTGAGCCACATTGTTTCCTGGATAAGGTTGTATGGTTTTCCCAAACCATGATCTAGTCATGCGCTAAGAGAAAAAACCCCCAAAACTCAAAATTAAAACCCGTCACACCCAAAACTCGAGAGAAAAACCCAAGGCCAAAAGGTAAACTAGAAAAGAGGTCCAAAATAAAAATTAGGGTGTGAAAACCCATAAAATAGATGAACTCTAATAGTGATGGATCCATAGTGATTTTAAAATTTGATATTTGAATAGAACATATAGATTTTAAGTATAGAATGAAGTATATTTTTTGCATGAGTTTGAAAGTTTTCGGGAAAATTTGGAGGTGCATGAAAATAAATTTGAAGAGGTTTCATTACTGCCAAGGTAAACAGATACTGCTGGGTACATAATATAAGTGTATTGGGTACCTGGGGAAAATGAATGTGTTAATAAAATTATGTCAAACACCATCGAGAATTTGGTTGAGGTGAGATAGTTACTTAGTGTGGTGGCCAGAGGGGAGGTAAGTCCCCTGTGTGGCCATCGAGTGCTCAGTAGGTACCAAGTGGGTACCCTATAGTCCCCTGTGTGGCCATTTAGTAATCAGTAGACTCGCTTCAATTTCCTCCACTTCTTTCTTCCTCATTTTTATCCTATGATTTCATGGAGATTATGAGTAGGGACTTTATTACTTTTTTTCTCTGGAGCATGGTGAAATCGATCCTAAATGACAAGGTTTTTTAGTAAATACATTAAAGGATGTCGATGAATTCATATGGTGTCATGCCATTTCAAAAGAGGTAAACACCCTATTGGTTTATACATTAGTTTTGATCAAATTAGAATGAAATTGATTAATGAATCAACATATGAAATTAGGTGTTTTCATTATAGTAGGTTAGGGTTCATGTTTGGAGTGGTTTGCACTTTATTACATGGGATTCCAATGATATTTCATCACACTGCATGATTCTCCACTATTATGTTAATTTTAGTTTTATTTATTAATTAATTATAAATAATTATAATAAATAATTGTATCATTGGGTGAGATAGGTACTCAAGTATTAATATTATGATCAAGTATCATTGGGGAAAACATATATACATGGAAGAGATTTATTAAACAGGGGAAAACTCTATAATGGATGTAGGTGATCCCTGATTTTACTACTTTTATATGTGTTGCATATGTAGTGTGATGTGGTAGAGGGGGTAAGTGGGTTTCAATAACCCAAAACGGAACTAAGGTCAATAAATTTGGGGGGGATATGAAGCAATTTTGTATTGTTAATCTTGTAGTGGGTCCTTCGAGCATTGTGCCTTATCACATGTTGTTGAGTTCTCTATTTTAAATGGTAAAATCTTACATATAGTGTAATTGGAAACACATAGGGTATCAAACCTTAAGAGATCACTCTAGTTAACTAGGGAGGTTTTATGTGTTGGGGTATAACATTCACCTAAGAGCGGAGATCTAGTAGTGAGTCAAGTGAGTGGTTATTAAGGTAATCATATAGGTATTAGGTTATTTAAGATGGATAATCTTCTGGATGAATTGTAGTCATCACGAAAAACCTAAAGAGGATTAGACATGTTGTAAAGGGAGTAACTCCTAGAGTGGGGCATCGGGTTAACCTCTTTGAGATCAATTCACCATGGGGATTATTGTATGCTATGGGATAGTGATGAGCCTTTTGGTTAAGATTCCAAATAAGGGGAAACTAGTGATATGAGAATGGAATAATGTCATAGACCAAAAATGGTCTTATATAGTTAGGATTGATAACCTATTAAGGGTTGGGTATCAACATGATTTCTGACTTAGCATGGGGATTATGGGTTACAGTTTAAAGTCTAACTTGGAATGGGGATTACTGGTTACAGTCTAGTTTATATGTGATTTCTTCATCTAGCATGGTTCAATCTTGTTTTTTATGTCTTTAATTGATTCTGTTGTATTTAAAGAGTTTTTATATCCCTTGAAACCCATCATAATCACCTCTTCAATTTATGAAAGTTTTCATCACAATAATCATACCACTTAAATTCTATCCTTTTCATGGGTAGGGGCATCATTAGAACTACAAAATTATAAAAATAATGATTGAAATGGAGATAATATCTAGAAATCTCTAAGAATGTCTATCTATTAAAAAAATTATTGGGTATACTCTAATGGATTAATACTACCATTTTTTAGGGTCAACTAAAATTCTATATTCAGAAACCACATGCCTAAGAAAATTTAGTTCTTGAATCCAGAAATTATATTTTTACATTTTAGCATCAATTTCTCCAAGAAAATAACCAATTGATTCAAATTCTCCTCATATGAAAATTAAAATATCAATATATCATTAATGAACACAATTACTAATGAGTCTAGATAAGGGTGAAAGATTTGTGTAGATCCCAAATGGATCATGTAAGGACACTGAGAGGTGGGGTGTGTGAATCATTGTACCCAACTTTTTACCGGATTTTACTTTCTTTCAATTAACCCCTCTACTCTTGAACATCTTCCCTGGTTAAGAGGAATGGATATGTTGTGTGCTATTGAAAATCGCATACACATACAATTCAAATAATAAAATAGATATTAGCACACAAGGATTTTTACAAGGTTCATTACAAAGGCCTACTCCTTGTCATGATCAACTTGTGATTGATTAACAGATTCTCTTATCACTATTGTTTTGCAGTGATTACAAACACTTAGAATTGGTGTACAATATTCAGGTAGGAAGTAAAAAAATATTCTTGAGTCAGTGGTGTTTCTTATAATGGTTCCACTAGTATTCAATGGTATTATTTACACTACAAAAAAATGACTTATAACAACATAAATTTATTGAAAGACAATATATTTGTTGGTAAAAATGAGCAATTCCAGCAGATATTAAGTTTTATTGGTATTAATTTTAAGTACCGACACTTGTTTTTACCAATAAACATATCTATTGGTATTGATCATTTAATACCAACATGTCTTTTTCCAACAGTAAAATCTATTACTTTATCATACTAATACCAACATTTTTTACCAACACTTAAATCTATTATTAATAATAATCATTACCAACAAATCTTTTATCATCAATAAAATCTGTTACAATAAATCATTCAATGATAATAACAAATTAAGAGAAACCAATTTTTTTATATAGATTATTATTTTTATTACTAAAATCAATATTAAATTTTAAAGGGTTTGTTAAAAACATCTCACATATATATATAAACTGCTTATATTTTCAAATGTATTTCATTTAATAAACATTTAAATACTTTTCATAAAAAAATTAAATCATTACGATATTTTAATTTAATAAACATAATAAATAAAAACACGGTAATGGATAAAGATATAATAAACATAATTTAAATATATGTAATTAATAATTTATATTCACATATTGAAAATTTATTTTAAATTACAAAGAAAAAATATTAATTTTTTATAATTTTTATATTCATTATATAACAATAAACTAATAAATTAGTAATGGGTATTTACATATTTAATTTTTTATATAATACATTATTATATATTATATTTATTTAATATTAAAAAATTAATAATTTTTCTATATACATATATTGATAATATTTTTTATTTAAAATATTAAATATAAATTGATATTTTTATCTATTTAATTTATTTGTTAAGATACGATATGTTTATACCCTTTCCTATATACATATATATTTATACCATTTTCTACCCGCACCTAATGCTGCCCCTTCCCCCGCACCCGCCGCCCTCGCTCCCGCAGATGTCGCCCCCGCAGATGCCGCCCCCATAGACCCTTCACCCGTAATTTCCTCTGAATCAGTGCTCACCATCAAATCTCTGGCACGTATGATCGATCCATGAGTTCAATAATCTTCAGCGTAGGACCATCCTGATTCATCTTTCTGGTTTCCTGTTAAATCTTCAATCCACCCACAAAATCCACCCTGCACATGCCTCTTTCTCCAATATTCAGGGTGGACGTTCCCGCCCCACAATCTAGTTTGGTGCTCTATAAGGTACCGTGAAAAACCTTAATCTCTAATTTATGTTTTTCTGTATCGGTTGCCCATCACCTAAGATTTCTTGAGTATTTGATTCGTTTCATAGCCTCTCCTTAATTTGTGTAAGTATTCCTCTACTTCCCCCCCCCACCCTCATCCCATCTTCTGCTGCAACATTGGTGATTTTTATTTGAGATACTAGTTTATTCCATTTCCCTAAAAAAGTTGATGAAACAAATGAAAAATCAGTATTCAATTTTAGTTTATTGTCTATTATGGTTCTAAGTTTATTTTTTTAGTTTCCATGTTAATCAATTTTATAATATATGTTAAATTGTAATATGTTTTAGCCAAAAAAAATGTTTATTTTTGTTTAATTTCTTGAAAATTGAATAATATCTAAGAAATTTTATAATGAATATATTCTGTGATAAGAGTTGGGTGAAGTTAAGGAGAAAATCTCAAGATTATTTAAGTGGTGTAGATTTATTCCTTGATATTGCTTTTGCAACTTCGGTAAGGGATAACATGATTGTGTGTCCATGTCGAAGCTGTGCTAATCGACATTATTTGCATCAAGATGTTGTGAAATATCATCTCATTATCAAATAAATGGATATCGATTATCAAAAATGTATTTGGAATTTTCATGGGGAGTTTACATTCAACGGTGATAATAATTTTTTTAGTGTTGAACATGATATTTCTTCTGAGGATGATATACTTGACATGATGGGGTATGCCTTTGAAATTGAGAAACTATATAACACCTCATCATGTCGTTCTAATGAGGTGCAACCATTTTTTAAATTGGTTAAAGATGCTGGGAAACCTTTATACCCCGTATGTGAAGAATTTACTAAATTATCTTTTATTGTTGAAATGTATCATCAGAAATTTTTACATGGGATCACTAACGTGGCAATTAATGCACTTATAAAACTATTTAAGAGAGTTCTTCCCAAAGATTCAACATTACTTGACTCATTTATGAAGGTGAAAGGGATTATCATGAAACTTGGGCTGGATTATAACAAGATTGATGCATGCCTGAATGATTTTTTTAAAAGGTTGGGGTCGAAGCCTCATTTATTATTAAAGCAAAGAAAAGACCACTTTAACTAGGTATAGGGGGACCCATTACATATCCCGAAGGCCCAGTGGGAATTTATCCCATTACATAGCCCGTAGGCCCAAGACCCATTTTGTGAATAGTACTACTACAGTACCTGCGCTGCTATAGTACTGTATAGTACTCGTCGCTGCTACAGTACCCTGTCACCGCTATAGTGCCCTGCCACTACTACAGTGCCCATCGGTGCCACATTGCCACCACTACTATAGTACTGCTACAATACCTATTCCCAATAGGTTTTTAACCCCCATTTTTCATGTAGAATTAAGGGGTGCTTACCAATGCATGCCTGAATGATTGTGTGCTTTTTTATAAGGAAAAACATTAACATGATAATTTCCAAAATTGTGGTTATTTGAGGTGTAAAACTGCTGATTATGGAATTATTATGAAATTAAAAAATGGTAAAAAAGTACCAATTAAGGTTTTGTGTCACTTCCCCTTGATACCCAGGCTTAAAAGGCTATTAATGTCATTTAAAACAGCCCCTCTCATGACATGGCATGAGCATGAGCGAGTTAAAGATGACAAGTTAAGGCACTGGACATATTTTTTGGTTTGGAAAGATTTTAATGATAAGTATCCTGAGTTTTCAAGTGATCCAAGAAATTCTAGGCTAATCTTGGCAAGTGATGGGTTTAATCCATTTGGAATGATGTCCAGTCAATATAGCATATGGTATGTTTTCTTAAGGATTTATAATTTTCCTCCATGGTTATGTATTAATCCATCATATTTTATTATTTCATTATTGATACCTGGCTCTAAGTCACCTGAAAATGATATTGATGTATTTTTAGAACCTTTAATTGACGATCTGGATGTGTTATGGGAGTTTGGTGTTGAAACATTTGATGCATCAAAAAATGAGTTGTTTGTACTAAAAGGAGCATTAATGTGTACTGTTAATGACTTTACCACATATAGTAATCTATCATGTAGGAAAACCAAGGGTAAAAATTCATGTCCATGTTGCAATGTTGAAACATGTTCATTGTACTTGAGAAAAAGTAAGAAAATGTGTTACATGGACCATCAAAACTTCTTGAATCGAAGTCACAAATTTCGTTGAAATAAAAAGGCATTTAATGGGGAAGTAGAAACAAGGCTACCGCCTAAATCTCGTAATGGATTAGAATTTTTAAATCAGATGAAAGGATTGGATGTCATATTTGGAAAAAATATGGAGACTCAAAGACATAATAAACATAAGAGAGATGTTGATGTGCCTTGGAAAAAGAAAAGTATTTTCTTTCAACTCCCATATTGGGAGTGTAATGCTCCGACCCCAGAAGCCCAGATTCGGTGCATTATTTTAATACATTGTCATTATTACAAGGAATCAAGTCCTAAAAGAACGATCATTTTAGTAGTCTTGGAAAATAGATTACATACATGAACGTTACATTACACATTAGAAAATAAAGCACAACATAAATTATCCTTTGAGAACACCATTAATCCCCTAGATTAACCCTGATTATCGATCATAATACACTTCTTGGAATCCTGGGAAAATTAAAACAAAGAAATGGGTGAGATCAGATGCTCAGTAAGGATAACAATATAGCGGAAACTTTCGTAAATAAGAATAAACATTTAAGGTAATGTATAAGACTAAAACAAAAGCCTTTGAAACTTAAACTTCAGCATAATATGGAAAAGATACAAATAAAAAAAATTCCATTTACTTATTTACATGGATATTCTACTAGTCGAATAATCACATGCAATATCAATAGCCACTTTCATAATGATGGAATGCATAATTCCAGACTTCATAACCACATATTCAAGGACTTGTGCCACGACTACAAATAATATTTTGTCAAGGTCTCATTCCAAGACACTAGTTTGTCTCATGAGACCTACCGATGCATCGAGGAGCTATATCGGGCTCCAACCGTCACTTACTAAGTCCAATGAATTCCTCATATGAAAATGTTTAAAGATAACATAAACATTCGTATTAAAACTAGCATACGAAATGTCAATACTTTATCCATAAACCATGAATGGTTTAAAAATAACACATCCACAATCAAACATATCACAAAACCTTCAATACAATATGGAATACTTGTATCATAATAAATCAACTTCAAAAAAGTTTAAAATCCATCAAGGGATACTGATATAGATGAAAATGATTTGTAAAAATATTTGAGAGAAATATCCCTTTTTCATAAAAACATTTAAAAGTCACACAATTTAAAAAGGAAGACATTTAAAGAAATTTTTGAATCAAAGTTTCCCATACCAATTTGAAACTTTTTAAAGGAATTAACATTTTAAAAACATTCATGTTCATATAAATAAATCCTTAAAAACCATTTTGAAAACATGGATATTAATGAGAATGATTTAGAAGAATAAATATTTAAAACATTTAAAATGATGTTTTAGTAAAAAAATTCCATTAAAAATAATCCATTTGAAAAATCTTTTATGAAACGTGGACATGGATAATAAATATTTCTTATTAGATACTTACACATAAACAATCTCGGATAATAATGAGATTGAGGAATTAACCCTTACCTTGCACTTTCCTTTAGTCGAGGGTATGTTTAACCTCCTGTATAAAGACCATAGTATGTTAGTAAATTATACCAGAACCATATTAATATTTATTATTTCATACATGATTCATTTATGACTTTATACTACCCATTTAATAATAATTTCCATGTTAAATTAACATTTCAGGTAATAATCACTTTCTTTATCGTACGTATTTTAACTTGTTACTCTTGATTGTATCACTTAGATCATGATTTAAATAATTCCATAATATAAAACATGATTTATATATCATATATATTTAGAATATAAATATGTATAATAGAATTATATATATGAAATGGAAAACACCGTTTATGGAGATGGTAGGCCGTACGTACGCATAAACACTGTTTTTGTTTTCATATCGTATTGAATGAAACTAAGTGAATAAGATATATGTAAGTACATATATATATATATATATCTAGTATCATTATTATGTAATATATTATATACTTATTAATGATATATATTTTATAATCATTGTTGAATGGTGAACGTGGAAATGAATCTCATCGCGTCGTGGAGACGGTAATCCATACGTACACACGAGCGACAATATCATTATATTGATGTAGAAATCATATGTAATTGGATGGTATATCATATATACAGAATCATTAACATGTTATATTTATTATTTACATCAGTTATACTCATTATTATACCCATCCGAATAATGAAGTGTTTGAATGACAAACTACACCACGATGTGGAAATGGTAATCCGTATGTACACATATATGGTGACTTTGTCATTTATAGGATGGATAGAATAATGAATATGGTTGTACCATTTTTATAATAATATAATAGTATATATAATATACTATATTTATTATTTTATAATGGAAACAACAAATAAATAGGAAGTGTAATAAGAAAATAACTTGAAAGAGGTGATGAAATATTTACCTCTTCTTCGAGTTCTTCCTTTTGATTTGATCAAAAGGGATCCTTAGGTTGGCTTTATGACCAAAGTAAGGCCTCTATGATGAAATGAGGATATTTGGGAGGATATTTGGGCAGATTTTGGCCGAGCCAAAAGGCTTTGGAGGTGTAAAATTAAGATAAGGGGAAGTTCCCTTTTATAAGAGAGGTGAGGGTCACTTTAGAAAAATCTTGAAATATTATTTTATAATAAAATCATATTCGGTTTATAATGAATAAAAAATGATTTATTTAGAGTATAAGGTATTAATGGGTCTAAAAACTCTCAACCAATAGGTTTTAGATAGGTTTAGGTCACCATATTAACATTAACTTTTAGATTTAACTCTTAGTTAAATAGCTTGACATTTACCATGTCTCTTTGTATTTTTATATTATATGGTTAATAAACTTACTATAAAATTCCAATAAAACCATAATTGGTTCATTAATGTCATATATATTATTATATAAGTCTTTTGGATGAACCTTAAATTTTGAGTACTATTATATCAATTAATAATATAATATTTGTTTTAAAAACCATTTTATGTCAATTTTGACACTATTTGGTATTTGTTTTTTGTTAAAATTATAACAGGATGATTACTTAAAAAAAATTAATTTAATCAACCCTAACATGTCATATTAACCTATAAAATTAGTTTAATTCATCATAAGTCTCAAATTACATTTATTTGTGTATTTATAATATCAATTATTTTAATATTTTATTAATAAGGTAATTAATGCATCATCATTGTGTCATAAATAAATTTAATTATATAATGTATAAAAATTATAAATAAAATACCATTATGTAGGAAATATTTTTATATATCTAATGAATATTTATAGTCGAATTTATCTTATGTATAACTCTATATTAAAAATATTTTAGTTATGAAAACTTGAATTTAACACTTTTAACTCTTCATTAAATTAAATAATAATAAATGACCTAATCTAATCCAAGTGGACCTAAAGGATCATATTTTATTCCTAAGGTTGTTTTTGGTCGAATTAAACTTATCCAATATAATTATTACATGTGTTAGGGCAATAATAATATCATTTTTACCTTTAATTACCCTATTTACTTTTAACCGTGGTAAATAAAAGTCAAAAGTTACTATTCACCAAAAATTATTTTTATCTTATTGAACCACATTTCACTTAATGATATCAATTGTGTCTCTTTTATTTTTGAAATTCAATTCAGAGGAGTGGTAAAATTAAGTTTTATGCAAATTGGAAAATGCTCCTAGGAGGTGGGTAAAAGATAGTAAAAAGTTCAATAAAATTTTTATATATCTAAACTTATTATAAAATGACTCAAATGAATTACATTGAACTTAAATAGGTATTATGTATCTATTTTGACTTAAAATAAATTTAAATAAAATAAATAATTATTTAATTAAAAAGTCTTTTTTAAACAATAACTCGATGTTTTTCACTATTCATCAAAATTTGAAAGTTTTCAGAAAAATACCAAAAATTCACCCTAAGATAATTTTGATATTACGAATTCAAAAATTAACTCTATTTTACCAAATTAAAAACATAGAATTTTCATTTATTAATTTAAAATTAATTCCTGTTGTCAAAACCAAAAGGCATATTTTTAAGAAATAATAACTATCAAAAGATTGACACCTATTTTTGTCCAATTTCAAAGTGAAATTACTTACAATGACCAGAATTAGATTAAATGGTAAAAATATAATCTATTTATACTTACAAAGCATTAAAATGTATAATTTAACACTATAAATTATTTTTATTAAAAAGGTTTTTTTCAGTTAAAATATAGTATTTTTCACTATTCACCCAAATATAAAAGTTATCAGAAAAACACCAAAAATTTATTGAAACTAAATTATTATGTCCCGATTCTAAAAAAGAAGTTTATTTTGTAAAATTTAATATATAAAAGCTTCAAACATTGGATTTAAAAAGGGTTCACCATTAAAAGGAGGTAAAAGTGCATTTTTTTGAAAAATATTTCTTTTATCTGAAAAAAAAATGAATTTGTTCTTACATTATGTCTAAGAAACTCATAATATGGATTCTAAAATTATAAGGATTATATAAAGTTCAAAATTCAGTTAATACTATTCATAATCGCTTTTGAACGACTAGTTTGGTAAGTCGTGGTGCGCTTGAACTCGATGTTGTGTGTAGTGCAAGTTATTGAATTACTTTGAAGAAATAACGTACTATGAAATCTTGGGGTGTTACAGGAATAATATTCATCTACACAATAATTTGGATGTTATTCATGTAGAAAAACATGTCCCTAAAAGATTTATTGGCACACTTCTTGGAATTGAGGGGAAAACTAAAGACACTTTGCAATATCGACTTGACTTGGTAGATTTAAATGTAAGACATGATCTTCACCCATATGAGGATCATGGTTGAACATATCTACCCACATCATGCTTTAAATTGACGGATCAAGAAAATTTTGAAATGATAAGTGTACTAGCCTCTATCAAAGTTCCAGATGGGTATTCATCAAATATTAAGAGAAAAGTTATTGATAGAAAATTTGTTGGTTTAAAAAGTCATGATCACCATGTTTTAATGCAACACCTGTTACCATTGGATCTAAGGAAAATGAAAAATAAAGAGGTAATCAGTGTGTTGATTGATCTGAGTAACTTTTTTAAGGATTTGTGCTCAAAAGTGGCCACATGTGAATATTTTCAGAGGTTAAAACATCGTGGTGATGCCATAATTTTTCATTTGGAGCCCATCTTCCCACCTTCATTTTTTTGACATCATGGTACACTTAGTAATTCATTTATCACATGAATCCATGATTGTTGGACAAATTTATTATCATTGGATGTATCCAATTGACATGTACTTAAAATAAAATTTTCATCTTTAACTTTTTTAGACATTTGATTAAATTATTTATGTTGATTTATTAAAGGTTTTTGTGAAGATTGAAAATGTATGTTCATAACAAAAGTCACACAGAAGGATCAGTTTTTGAAGGATACATTGTTAAAGAGTGCATGACATTTTGTTCAAGATATTTTCATGAAATTCAAACTAGATAAAATTGGTCTACAATAAACAATGATGTTGAAGGCGTTGAAACATGTAAAGGGCTATCCATATTCTCTTTAAAATGTCATGCAATTTCCAAAAATAAAGATATCCAACATGACATTTAAATGATATTGCAAGCACATAATTATGTTTTGGAAAACTGTGATGAAGTTCAAGTATATGTACAGTAAGACACATGCCCATAAATTTTGTTATATGTTCATTGCTTTTAAAATTCTTACCTTATTATTGTTTTATAGGGAGAACTGTTAAATTCTTCGTAGAAAATATCAACACAAACCAAAAATAATTGATTACATCCATAAAATGAATTTTATAAATGGTTTGATGATAATGTGTGTTTTATATCATCCTGAGAATTTAAAATTTTATGATTTTTTTGTTTCTAACATTTTTAGTTTTCATTAATTATTCAGGTTTCAACTTTTCTACCTCACGACACTTCTATAGTAATTGATTTGACACATTTAAGTCAGTTTCCTAACATGAGGATTAAAACGACGACCAAAGTCACATTCAATGGTTATCGGTGTCATGTGAAATCTATTGATAAGAGGAGTGCGGCCCAAAATTGTGGTGTTATTGTGAGTGTAACAACAAATATGGGAAATGTATCATATTATGGTGTGTTGACAGAAATTATTAAGTTGACTTATCTAGTTGGAAGGAGTGTTATTTTATTTCATTGTGATTAGGCAAATCCCATTGAAGGCGTCAAAGAAGATAATTTTGGATTCACTCTTGTCAGCCTTAAGAGGATTATTAAAACTGATGTGCCATTTGTACTTGCATATCAAGCCTTACAAGTGTTTCATATGGCTGAATATAAATAGAAAATTTGGCATGTTTCAACCATCACTAAACCAAGAGACGTATTTGTAATAGAGGAAGATTTCATACCAGAAGTGTACGGATTACAAACCAACTTTTCAACTGATGTCGATGTGGAAAATTATGCCATTTAGGATGAGGGAAAAAATTTAATTTATGATCTTTCACTTGATTTCATTGAAGGGTGACATGAATACATGAGAAGATTTATAATTAAAATATAGAAACTTGATGTTTGTGACTATGATCATGATAATGACATGTTTCATGATTCTGATTATTATATTTTTTATTGACACTTAATAATTTATTTATTTTTGGGTTTTAAATATTATTATTTGATTTTGGTTAAAACTTTTACTTTATATTTGACACTTGTATGTTCTTATTTCATATATAGCTTTGAGCTGACATCCATTCATAACTCTTCATTCAAGCACAAGGTGGTTTTAAGAGATCAATTAATGGTGTTAATTTATGAATTTTATTTAAATTTACACCTTTTCTCTTTTGCTTCCATTTTTTATTGTTTTTTATTGACAACCTTTTCTTGTTTATTTTTAGAAATTGTTATCCTCGCATTTTAGAAAAAACAGACAATCAACATCAAATAAACCATTGAAACATTCTTTATTTTTGATAGAGAACCCTTCCAATGCCTCTAAAAAAATATGAAATTCATTTATAGTTGAAGATTAAATGAATGATTCAACTTGTAAGTTTCTTGTAATTTACCAGTAAGTTTATATGATATTGTTTTAGGATTCCTTTAGATAAATTATAATTTTTTATTTCCCGTATTTGTTTTAAATAGTGCATGAAAGGATAAAACCTAAAAAACTGAAGAGATATCCTTGAATAAGTGGAGCATGTTATTTACAAGAATGGATAAGTTAATGAAATTTATGATCCTATTTATTCTATTATTACTTTAATTATACAATCAATGTTTTTATTTATATAGTGGGCCGTCAAAGAGAAGAAATTCAGATTTTTGGTAAGTGGTTTTCCATTATTTATGAAAAATATTGATTTTCTTATACTGGTTTTATGTGTTTAAACATATTTTAAAATTTTAATTTTATTTGAAGGGTTACAATCTCATCAAGTTAAAAATAATGAAAATGTTGGCATAATTCAGTCATCAATTTTGAATGCTGAATAGATACCAGTTGAATTGACTCAACAATCAACTGTTCCTCATCATGCCACTATAAGTAGAAGGAGATATCGGGAATTTCGTGTGAGAAATGAAAAGGGTTTTGGATTTAGAAAGACTAAAATTTTGTCAGAGCGTGTTTTCGTAGACGTCAATGACTTGCTTCAACCAGTTTTTAATTCAGTAAGAAAATTATCTTCACTCATCGGTTGTTTGGCTCGTGACCCTGGGCGATTACCATTAGATTGTTGTGATTAGAGATTAGTAGATATTAAAAAGAAGGAAAATATATTGGATGAAATTAAGGTACATATTTAGTCATTATTATTTTTATTTTAATAATATATTTTTTATAAACATGATGTCATTTTTTATATTTTAGTTATCATATTACTTTCCTGAAGGGCATAAACCATATCATTCTGGAATAGAGAAAATGAGTGCTGCATGGAGATCCTACAAATCCAAGTTAAAGGTAGCTTATTTTGAAAGTCGAATGCACAATGTGGCTATGAAAAAAGGAAAAAAATACATTCATGAAGACACGTGGAAGAATTTGGTGGAGTTTTGGGAATCTTTAGTTGGAAAAGTAATATTTTTTTCCATAATTTATGTATTTAAAACATATTCAATTATTATTATATATTTGAGGTCTTGAATAATCATTAATTAAGACTAAACAATATGTTTCATCCCAATATAATTTAAAATTTGTTGTAGATAAGAACTAATAGGGGTGTAGAAAATCATTCACATTTGAAAATGTCACATTATACAGGGACAAAGAGTTTTTCACGTATACGTGCTGAAATTAAGGTATTGATTTTTTATCCACTCTTTGATATTGTTTCCTTTTATTATATTTTTTAATTTATTTTATCATATATTTTTTTTATGAAAAATAATTTAAATAGGCATATAATCTTCAAATATGGATCAAAACCCATGAACCTAAAAAAGGTTCAAAAATTGATGACACTTCTACCTTAGTTAAGGTAATTTTTGGATTGTGTTACCACCTTAAAAAATATTATGTATATTAAATATTGAATTTTTTTACATGGATTAATGTTTTTTTTACAAAAATCAATTGAGAATGAGTTATCTTCTCTTCTATAGAACACCTCTACTATTGAAAAAATGACATTTTCAAAAAAATGTAGGAGAGGATAAAAATGGCTATTTAAAAACTTTTGGTTTGGGTTCTAAGTATCCATGTGCTTCTGCAAAGACATTTTTATTAGAGGAATATAGAACTATAAGGATTTATAGTGAGGAAAAAGTTGAGAAAATTCCGAAACAACTTGATGAAGTTGTTGGAAAAATATCACATTTGTCATATTTAGTATAAGTTCTTATAACACACCAGGTATTCATGCTTGTGTGTTTATTTTTTCTTAAAAAATGTTTTTTTAAATTTGTTTTCTAGTCATGTTGGTTCAAACCAACCTTGTCCAAGCTAGTGGTTATCACATTCTTTTATAGTGAATGTAATTTTTCACATTTTATTGTTTTATAGGCGGGGTCTGCGAGTCAAATCTTACTTGATGATGAGGAAAATTATTGTGAAGTTGATAGCTCTGATGATTTTCATAAAGAAAATGATGATGAAGAGTCTCTTTAGTTTTTCTTTATATACATTTTTTTTATTTGGAGAAATTTGTGGTTTTCATTCCTGATCATTAAATGTTTTCTTTGAAAGAGTTTTTAATGATTTTTTTAAATTTATTTCATTAATATTTAAATAAGAGTATTAGTTTGGGTGTTTGGTTTCATTTCATTACTTCATGAGGTAAAAGTGTGGTAGGCTGGATGTTTCATTTTTCTTGTTTTATGATATGTTCTATAAAAAGCTCTGTCTTTATGGATGGATTTGTATTCTTTGATGGTATTTTGTAAGTAGTGAAAGCATAAGAACTGTTCCTCAAGTTATTTAAACTTGAGTTAGTTTGAACTGCTAGGCATGGACTGGTGCTCAAGGTATTGTGAAATCCCATTTCATCTATTACTCATACTATATTTTTTTCTTTAGAAAATAGGAAGAAAAATGATGATACACTAAGACAAACTCAAGGGTTATTAGGCTATTCAATTTTTGGTTGATGGGAGACTTTAGTTTCTTCCCACCACACTGCCTGTGAATCTGTCGTGAGGTGCGCACCATTTTCTCGATACAATGCTTGAACTGATTTTTATTCTCATTTTTTCTTATTACTATGGAAGGGAAAATATTTTAATAGCAGTATTATTCTATACCATTGGAATTTTGTGTTGGTTTGGGGACCTTTTGGTTCATCCTGCACAAATCAGTGTTGGTAAAAGTGCGCATATTTACTATTTACAATAGTTTTTTTCTTAACCAATTAGTGTCAGCTCTTATTTTAATTTTATTTTTAAACTTTGTATTACATTTACCATTTATTATCATGGTATCCTTAATATATAATGGCATAGATGTCATGAAAATCTTCCAAATTCAATGATAGTTGTAATGAAGCACCATCACATAGGTGAATGTCGATGTTTCAAAAAATACCCACCACTTTTACAGGTTTATAAATATTTAGTTATATTGTCATGAAATATTTCAAGAAAAATCATGGGATTACACTGATTACTAGGTTTTGGAAGACTTAATAACATTATCTAAAAAAATTATGATGTAAAGTCCTATTGATCTTTTATTCTTCATTTTTAGTTTATATTTTGAGCATATATGTAGACAACTTGGGTTTGTAGTTCTATATTATAGACTATATTACTCTCAATATACTTATCTAGGTTGATTTTCTAGGAACTATTCTACTTTTCTCTACGTAGTTTCCTTGAAATGCTTATAGTTAATAATGGATCCAAGAATTTAGTGAACATAATCAGCAATCGCCTTAGTTTTCTGTCATTTCACATAAGAGAATATTATTGGGTGGACATGAAGAGGATAAAAAAATATATAGATACAATATAGAGGAATACTCTATAGATTCCACCAACAAATTCAACATTAATCTAAAATAGATCTTGACTTGGTTAATGGATTGGGTTCAAGAGGATGGTGGATACCTGATAGGTGATCTACAACTGACTGGATTTTAGTTTCTTTATGCTTGAAAATATATGGTCGATTATTTCATATATGTATTTTCCAAAATAAAATGTGTCCATTTTGAATTTGATTCAAGTCAAATGGGATGATCTTATAGAAAAAATGCCTCTAAAGATATGTTATCCTATTTGGATTATGAGGACTACCGTGTGATCACTGGTAGTAACCCGAAGATCATGTGAGTTTCTTTGTACATTCAATTATTTTATCCTTTTCATGTTTCCTTGTGTGACGATGCACCTATTTATATGTTTAATCATTCTTGTTATGATAGGGATTCTTATTATTCTGATCAGATTATTTAATCTTGATATATATTTTCTCCTTTTAATACATCATTGTTTTTTTATTGTTCTATACAATTTGATGGGTTCAATTTCTAAAATTGAAGTAAATAGAAACAGAGATAAAAAGATGAAACATAAGAATAAGATATATAACTATTAAACAGATATATATTTTGATTCACTCTACCCATGTAATGCACAAACAAGATAATAAATACATAATAATGTCTATATAAAAAATATTCTTACCATGTTCATGTCAAATAGTGCATGATATGTTTGGATTCTATTAACCATTCTCAATAGTTTATTTATAATTTATACTCATAATCAAGAATAATAATGAAAAAATTAGTATTTTATAACCTAGAATCACTTTGATAATATGTGAATTTTAATAAGAAATTGTATGCAAGAGTCTGGATTATCAATGACATGGCATGATTTGTATTACACCCTACACTTTGAAATATGGAATCTCTAGATGTTTAATATAATTATGTGTTTGTAAACTCAGTGTGTAATCTATCTATAACCTATAATATATGAATTTCAATACACACATATCACATATCACATAATCTGGATTCCATGTTTTATAATTTGTAATTAAATCTTGAATCTATGCCCATAATATATTTGTAATTTGAAATAATTCTAAATTTTGGATCATGTGTGTGATATTTTTAACCTTTGTATTCTAGAATCACTGTGTAATCTGTGTGTAGAAATTTCCTAATAGGAAATTGAAGAATAAAAGTTATTCTCAAGCATTAACATTGTTGTAAGATCCTTCTCAATGTGGACAATGCCTAATATAAAGAGATTCATAAACATGTGGCTGAGTTCTTTTCCCTGGATGGAGATCTTCTTGGAATGGGTCAACATTACTACTTACACTATGATTGATACTTTGAGAATTTATCAGTGAGGTATGAACATTTCAAAACAAATCATCATAAGAAGTGTGTAAAGTAGATGATGGGTCCTGCACCCCACACCCAACATGATGTTCAATTAGCCACAGGAATGGGGATGCCTCATAATGGCATCAATCTTATGTGAACCTGAGCTTTGTGAGATTTCCTTTCATTCATCCTCTATTCCTGAAGCATTATTTTCCAATTATTTTGGGATCCCCTTAGAGTAATCATTTTTTTATATTATGAGATCAGAACCATTGTTTTATGAAAATGTTTAAAAGAATTTGTGGCCATCTATGTACTATGTTTGAAATCTGGAAACAATTAATGATAATTCATTATTTCAAAATATCCTTAAATATCTAGGTTTACATGCATTTTTATGGTCTTAAATACTTCCCAATCAAGCATGGGAGTATCCTGATATCATGATATAATTAAAAAATACCAAAAATAATAACCCATTAATATATAGGTATTGGTTTCTTTATTTCCTTTATCATATGGTGCACAAGTCTACTGACATGGAATTACATCAGTGTTTTGTTTTGCCTTCATCATTTTTTTATCTTTATATTTGAAAATTATTCAATTATACTTTTGGATTGTTTCGACCATAATAAACTTGCAAGCCACTTTTTCCTTTTTTTGTCATTTGGTCATCCATTTTTTTGTACAAGCATACATGAATTTCAAGACTTCTTTGGTTTCTATTATTTATTTTAATTAACATTATTCTGAAAATTAAGAAAATATATTAACTATATAGAAATTTTGGGAATATTTTTCAGAATATACTAATATCCTGTTTGATTAATGGAATCAATTAGTTCATAGAATATTTTTCAGAATTGTTTACTGAGTATGAGAGTCACCAAACCCTGGGTGATTCTAAGATTCATGCATCTAAAAACTAAAATACAGGAACTAATATCCATCATGGCAGTGTGGGGTAATGAAGCATCTACTATATTGTCTTTTGTTGAGGGACAACAACAAATCCCAACATTCCAGAGACTTGTTTCAATGGTGAAGGCGAAATGAAATATCATCAAAGAAGATACTATTTTTTATGAGTTAGAAAATTAAATATATATATAAAGAAATTAAAATAGTAGACTCTCTTGATTCCCATAGACTTTTACAATAATTCAGGTTTTGAAGGATTGAATAAGATATCTAGAGTAGAGAAATCAAAGGTGATATGGGTGATTGAAGAGTTCCAAATTTCAAAAAATTTTAACTTCAACTGCAAGGTTTTATACTTCTTGTTTCCCATTTCTACTTGTTGCAATTATTATATTTGAGTTCAATGGAATATGAAGAGTAACTCCATTGGATTGACTATTTTTAAAGGATTTCAAAAACTCTTATAATTACTGAATTTTATTCTCATTTCTTGCAACCATTTGAGAAAACCACAAAAAATACATAGGCTTATTTTGTTGTTTTCATTTTGTTTTATGTTTTTTTTTATCATAATGTGTTGTAAAATATTGAAGCAAATTTTTTCAATTGGTTATTTTTAGAACCTTTTCCATAATTCCAATATTATATGTGTGAAGTCAATGGATTGACTATTTTTTCAAGGATACCAACAAATTTCTCAATCATTGGATATTCTTGTTTCTTTTAACCACATAGAAAACCATGTAAAATACTTATGCTTATTTCTTGTTTTCATTTTTTTCTATTTGTTTTTTATCATAATGAGCTTCAAAATATTGAATCAAATTTTGTTAATTAGTTGTTATTAGAACTTTATATAGCAATTCTAGTATTATATTATTCTTTAATTATCGAATTTATTTGAGAAAAAAGTTATGTTTTGTAATGTTGTTTAATTAAATTTTTAAGTCTTGTTGTATTAAATGTGATTTAGGGTTTCAAACCTCTTATATCCTCTCTATGATCTAATCTTGTACCTTTTATCTAGGTATCAGGGCTTATGAAAGAAACAACACAAACATGTTGCGATATACATGTGTGAAGTCGATGGGAATTACTTTACTGTCGCTCCTATCATCGGTTAAGGTGATACTATTTGGATGTAGAGAACTTCCTTCCCAATGCTTAAGCCTGCATCTATTGCCTGAATTTTCTAGAACTAGGGATCTTGCAGTAATGGTATATGGTGGGGAAAAGGTGATGACTTTTACCTTTTTTTTATTCAATCACCTCCAATATCCTCAAATGATAGTACGTGTGAAAACTTTTTATGAAACCTATTAATTCATTTTTTTCATAATGTGTGGATGAACTTGGTAGTTGTAATCTGTACTTGAAATTTAGTGAGCAGATTCAATGCAGTTCATTTCTGCAATGGAAATAATTACCTTTGTACTCCACAGCTTTTGTGTCAGTATTTTTAATATTATACCCTGCTTGTTTTAGGGTATATTGGGGCTATTATAAATGGGATAATGGTGTTGACTTTCCTCCATATTTATTTATTGAAAAGTGATTTTATATTTCATAATTTTTCAATAAGATTAGTGTTTGACAACACTTGATAAAAATTTCTTATTTCACTTGCCAATTATGAAAACTATAAATTTGTTTCTTACTCTAGTATTGGCATGATATGATTCCGTGAATTATTGATATAGATGTATATTGAATGCATTGAAAGTAATTACCTTTATTTAGGTAAACCATACCATTTTTTCCTCTTAAATCCATTTTTTCAAGGCTCTGAGGTGGCTGCATAGATATATTATTTACTTATCTTATTATCCATTTATCTAGCCACTTGTCTTGACCAAACATGCCTTATTTTATTTATTCGCTTCATTGTTTTTTATGGAATGTTTGAGTTCTGTGCATTTGATGAGTGTTGTATTATTGAAGTTATAGAGAATCTTGGATCAAGTGACCAGGTAGGCTCTTCTAAATTGTATCATCTTATTTATTGTACAAATCATACTCAACTCATCAGGCATTTAATTTTTTTACATTATTTCTATTAGTCCTTTGACAGGTGAGTAAAAAAATTATAATAACATTAGATGACTTGTTTTTTTGCATTATTAAAAGTTAAATTCAAACTAACAAGATATTTTATTTTTCTTTAGCATTATTTCCCTTTCATAGTTCATGATTTTATCTCAATGTCATGTATTATGTGTATATTGGACTCGGATCGGTAAGATCCCAAATTTTCTTTTTTTTCTTCAAGAAATATCACTACATAAGAATAATAATTTATAATCATCCTGTATATAAAATTTTTTATATATTGGAAAATCCTGGTTTTTTTAAGAAACTATTGTATTAATATATAGTTTTTCTAAAAAGCAGTTTTTATAAATCCCTTGGAAAACATTTGTTTTGCAGGGAAATTTGTTGATGTCTTAGTTGCCTCAAACTGCAACATTAGGATACACCCTCCTATTAGCTGTACTGGATGAGTGATGTGGCACAAATTCAAGTGACTTGATGATCTCTGCATGTGGCCCTTGATCTCTGTGAAGTTCTACCAGATACTGGACTCCCTACTACATGTCGTGTCAAGAGAACAGATGCTACTGTTGGTGAATAGATGCTACTGGACACACCCTCCCACTAGACATAGATGCTACTGCTGGTGAAAAGATGCTACTACTGGTGAATAGATGTTGTGTCAAGAGAACAAATGCTAATGGACACACCCTCCTACTGCATGTTGTGGCGCAAATTCATTGTGCATGCCATCAACTCAATGCTAGTGAACAGATGCTACTGCTGGTTGATTTTTTCTAAATTTTTTGGTGCACTTGTGTTAGGGCATGGGATGTGAGACTATGGTTTGAGTTTTTTTCCATTGATTTTTTTTCAGTACAAATTAATGGAAGTGTTGGTGTTGATGATTAAATAACATGGTCATATTTATTTTGGATCATTCAAATTAATTTTATATTTATCATATAATAATTATACTAGATATATTTTATATGATTATATTTATTAATATAATTTAATATTTTACTAAAAAATATTATAATACAAACAAATTTTTTTTATATAAAAATATATATTACAAATAGATATAATTGTTGATATTGTTTAAAATAACATATAAATTGATATGTTTAATGATATTACTGACAAAAATAAAGAATTGGTAATACTATTATCAACAGATAAATGTGTTGGTGAACATTTTAACCAACAAATATATTATCTATTGGTAATATTATAATTTCAACAAAATTATTTTATATGTCGCAATACCATTTAGCGACAGAGTTTTTACTGACAGTTTAGTGATAGGGACATATATGTTGGTAAAATGTTTTACCAAAAAAAAATGTACATTTACCAATAGATATGTTCTTGTTGGAAAAAGCTAAATATTTTGTAGTGTTATTCTAGCACCACCAATTCATTAAGAATATCCAATAAAATTTTGAACAAGGTATCTCAAATGCTCTGGGTGTCTTTGCATCAACTAAACAATCTTGTTATTCAACTAAAATACTTCAACTGCCACTGAATCAATAATATTTTATGCATATCGGCCTTATACTCTTTAATAAGTTGAAGATGATACTTCCAATATAACTCAATGTTTTCTCAAAATGACCAGCTAAAGAATTCTCAAAACAATACAAGTTATCTTTTTTCTTTTCTTCTTGAATTCTCAATCACTATCAAATCAGATGTAAGATGTTCTGATAATCTATCTGGCTTTAGTCTCAACCTTTATTCATAGAAGTATGAATACTACACATAACCAATTTATCATACTTATTTATTTTATGTTATTTATCAAATATTTTGATCCCAAATACTTCTAACACACCTTGTAACTTAATCTTAGTTTTTCCTTTTAAAACACTTGATGTTTATCAAGAATTTTAAGAGGGGTGTATACCATGCATGGGTTGCATGAGTTGCATGCAACATATTAAATTTATTTTTGTTCATGGATTCACACATACACTGCCTGCTTTAGGTTATGTTCTATTCATGAGTGTCATGCATATTTCATGCATGTACACATGCACTATCTCCTTTGTGCACGCCCAAATGGGTGTAGGAGTCTTATTCATTTTGTGTGTACCCAAAGGATGCCTTGTACATGCTACTATTTTGTGAAATAGTCTTTCCTTCTTTGTGTGGTGCATCCACGGGATCTCCTTCCTACCAACATGTAAGAAATATGTGCTACATAGTAGGTCCTTCATGATACACTAGTTGTATCTATGAGATCCTTCTCAGTCCTCTTTGCAAAAGTCTGGGAGATGCATTACTGCTCTATCCTATTTTCTTTATGGAACTTTGTTCTTCAAAATGAACTAAAAAATGGATGAAGGGTTTGTTTCTTTTTTTTATGGGTCTAGGTTTATTTTAAATTGGTATATGGTGCTTATCAGTGCCACTTGAAGTGGTATTTTTTGGGAAAAAATATCCAAAACACCACTTCAAGTGGCGCTTGGCATTTGCAGACCGTAAAGCGCCACTTGAAGTGGCGCTCTACAGTAATTTTAGATCAACGCCACTTCAAGTGGCACTGATAGATTTGGAATTAGAACTCTCAGTGCCACTTTAAGTGGCGCCTAAATTCTATCCCCCTATAAAAGAGGGCTTGCCCCACCCCCTCATTCATCTCAAATGACCCATTCCCATTCTGCCTCCCCCATTTTTCTCCCTAGTTAACGGTTGCTCTTCTTGCGTAGCAATTTCTGAAGCATCACCACCTCCGAAGAAGCAGCACCTCTCCCCCAAATTTGAGGTATTTTTTTTTGTTTAATATTTTGATTGATTTATTTATTTATTTAATTCATAGTTAATGTATTTTATTTACAAAAAGTTCATATTTTTTATATTTTATTTAGAAATAGTAATAGTTTATTTCAATTAAGTGTAATTAGGTAATTAATTAATTATAATTAGTTAATTAATTAATTTGAATTAAGAAATTAATTAATTAGAAGTAATTAATTAATTAAGTGTTATTAGTTGATTAATTAATTGTAATTAGGTGACTAATTAATTGTACTTAGGTGATTAATTAATTGTAATTAGATGATTAATTAATTCTAATTAGGTGATTAATTAATTGTAATTATGTAATTAAATAATATGTAATTAGATTAGTGTAATTAGATGATTAATTTAGTGGAATTAGGTGATTAATTTAGTGCAATTAGGTGATTGATTAATTTTAATTAGGGAATTAATTAATTGTAATTAGGGAATTAATTAATTAATTGTAATTAGGTACTAATTAGGTGATTATAAATTAAGTTTAATTTGGGAATTAAATAATTAATTAATTTTAGTTAAGGAATTAATTGATTAATTGTAATTATGTACTTAATTAATTGTAATTAATTAATTAAGTGTAATTTAGTAATTAATTAATTGTAATTAGGTACTTAATTAATTTTAATTAGGTACTTAATTAATTGTAATTAGATGCTTAATTAATTGTAATTAGGTAATTAATTAAGTGTAATTAGGTCATTAATTATGTGTAATTGGGTAATTAATTATGTGTAAGTAGGTAATTAATTATGTGTAATTAGGTAATTAATTATGTGTAGTTAGGTAATTAATTAAGCGTAATTAGATAATTAATTAAGTGTAATTAGGCACTTAATTAAGTTTAATTAGGCACTTAATTAAGTGTAATTAGGAACTTAATTAATTGTAATTAGGTACTTAATTAATTAATTGTAATTAGGTAGTTAATTAATTAATTGTAATTAGGTAGTCAATTAATTAATTATAATTAGGTAATTAATTAAGTGTAATTAGGTAATTAATTAAGTTTAATTAGGTAATTAATTAAGTGTAATTAGGAAATTAATTAATTGTAATTAATTGTAATTAGGTTTGTTATTAGGGAATTAATTAAGTGTAATTAGGTAATTAATTCATTATAATTAGGTTTGTAATTAGGTAATTAATTAATTAAGTGTAATTAGGTTTATAATTAGGTAATTAATTAATTAAGTGTAATTAGGTTTGTAATTAGGTAGTTAATTAATTAAGTGTAATTAGGTACTTAAATAATTAAGTTTAATTAGGTAATTAATTAATTAATTGTAATTAGGTACATAATTATTAGGTACTTAATTAATTAATTGTAATTAGGTAATTAATTAATTAATTATAATTAGGTAATTAATTAATTAATTTAAATTATGTAATTAATTAATTAATTGTAATTAGGTAATTAATTAATTAATTTCAATTAGTTAATTAATTAATTAATTGTAATTAGGTAATTAATTAATTAATTGTAATTAGGTAATTAATTAAGTGTAATTAAGTAATTAATTAAGTGTAATTATGTAATTAATTAATTTTAATTAGGTACTTAATTAATTAATTGTAATTTGATAATTAACATTTGATAATTAATTGATTTAAATTAGGTGTTTAATTAATTGTAATTAGGTGATTAATAAGGTGTAATTAGGTGATTAATAAGGTGTAATTAGGTGATTAATTAGGAGTAATTGGGCTATTAATTATGAGTAATTAGTTGATTAATTAGGAGTAATTAAGTGATTAATTAGGAGTAATTAGGTGATTGATTAGGAGTAATTGGGTGAATAATTAGGTATAATTATATTAATTAGCGAAGTAATTATATTAATTAGTGAAGTAATTATATTAATTAGAAAAGTGATTATATTTGGGTAAGTAAGACAAACTTAAACTTGTGGGATGATTAAAGGTTGATTAAGGGGTGAATTAACCAATGATTAACTAATGGTTAATGGTTTCCTAATAATGAATTAATGATTAACTAAGTGGGATGATTAAAGGTTGATTAAGAGATGAATTAACCAATGACTAATTAATGGTTAATAGTTAACTAATGATTAACTAATTATGAACTAATGGTGAACTAATGATGAACTAATGGTGAACTAATGGTGAGCTAATAGTGAACTATTGGTGAACTAATGATGAACTAATGGTTAAGTAATGATTAACTAATGGTTAAGTAATGGTGAACTAATGTTTAAGTAATGATTAGTGTCATTATTTAGTATGTAAGAAAACATTCTAAAAATTTTGTAGTATAAAGATTATGTGGTTATCTAAGAAATAAAATTTCTTCCTGGATACAAACAAGTGGATGTCGCTCTAGCACAGATGTACATAGGAAGTAACAACTCCAACAAGGAGTTTCGAGCTTGAGCCGGGGTATCTTGGTACACGAAAATGGTCTTTGCCACATCCTAGTTTGACACTCCCAAGGGATATGCTTTAGATGATTCATATTTTCTTTATAAACTACTAAAATACCTTTAGGATGGTAAAAATTTATACTAAGAAACATTATTATCATAGTTTAGGATATAAGAAGATATTCTAAAATTTTAGAATCATAAATATTAATAACATCTTCTAAAGGTATGTACTTAACTTTGAAATTTTGAAAATATTTTGGAATTCTAATAATAACGATGATTTATTTTAGATAAAAAATATTGATACCTATATTTATTGCAAAGGTAAAATAATTGATACAGAATAAGGATGTAGTTATAGTATACGGCCAAAAGGTGTTGTGATGCTTGGAGGTTGTACACGTTTGGAATCTCTTCATAGGAAAATTCATTGAAAATTAAAACAGACGAGCAATCAAGTGATAGAATCCATCACTTATAGACATTTTTAATTTGTAGATAGGTTTTGGCATGTGTAATATCTAGTAAATGATGATGAAGAATGTGAATACATACTTTCATTAGTTAAGTATCAACTTGAGAATCAAATGATGGATTTGTATTTCACAATAACTACAATGGAGGTTCTATCGACATTAGAAGTTGGTCCATCACAATTTCATGATACTATGTCATATCCTCCTATTATAATGTATCAAGAAATTCCATCAGCAATGGTATTTGTTCTGTCATTTCCTTCGGCGACAGTTTCTATGGATAGTCCTCCACATAATTTATATGTGTTGGTTAATGATTTTGAGGATGATGACAATTTAGAATAATAATATGAAGAGGAAGTTGAAGAAGAATAAGATCATGCAGAAGAACAGTCTGTGACCACTCATGTGAGGTTGAATCGATCATTGAACCATCCTCCACTATTGGATTCATGGTCAACTGAAGGCATGAATCGCTTTCCAGAGTTTGATTTGACTGTTATTAATCCTAGTATAGAATTTCTGGAAATCATTGGTGGCTCAAATCGAGTGTCGGATAAAGTTTTATTGTATATTATAAGAGATATTGAGAGTAAATATTCATTGAAAAATGTGATAAAACAATATCACATTGAATGAAACTACTCTTATGTTGTAGAGGAGTCAAAATATGTATTATTATGTGATCCGTTGTGATAAATTTGATTCGAATTGTCAAATGTGTCTGCGAGCTATAATTGATAACACTTTTCATAGCTGGAACATCACTAGATTTACTCCACACACATGTGTAATCCCAAGATTTTCACAGGACCACTCTTCATTAGATGTTGAGTTTGTTTCAAATGTTATTTTTGAAATGATTAGAGCATGTCAAGACATTCCTATAGTTTTGGTGGTGGAGCGAATCAAAATACATTTTGGGTATCAAATCTCTTACTGGAAGGAATGTGCAGCACGAAAAAAGGATATTGTAAAAGTATATGGTGATTGGGATGACTCTTATTGAGTTTTACCACAACTTTTGGAGCTTTTACGCCATAATAATCTAGTGGTTTATCGGTTACAAACTACTAAATATGTTAACCAATACAACCAAGTTGAGATGTTGATGGTTGTGTTTGATAGATTGTTTTAGACATTTTTACCATGTGTGGTAGCTTTTATACATTGTAAGAAGTTTATACAGATTGATGAAACATTTTTGTATGGAAATTATACAGAAACTTTATTGATTACTGCCACAAAAGATGGAAATTGAGCCCCTCTACCTTTGGTATTTTCAATTGTGGAGAAGAAGAACTTATCATGATCGAGTTGGTTTTTGACCTATCTTCGAGAGTTTATTACGGACATATAAGGGAATTGTATTATTTTATATCACCATCATGCAATCAAGGAGGCAGTACAATCTGAGGGTTTTTTCTGGAAACCACCCTATACCCATCATCGATACTATATTCGACACATTGCCATAAATTTGTGAAAGAAGTTCAGAAATGAGTCGATGAAGAAAGAAATCTTAAAAATTGGTATGAATATATTTTTTCATTTTCATAATAACTGTCACAGTTATTTCCATATATGTTTAGAATCATTTTTTTTATAGCATATGAACCTCAAAAACAAAGGTTAGAGGAGTGTCTTAAAGATATTCACAGAGTTAATTTGGAATTTTATGACTACATGATGCAAATTACAAAGGATAAATGGTAGTTTACATATGATGATGGGATAAGATATGGACATATGACGACCAAAATTATAGAATTTATAAATGGAGTTTTAAAGGGTGTTCAGAAATTACCAATCATAGGTAAATAAGAATATTTGATTATATGTTACTCAAAAGAGCTATAATTATAATTTAATATTTGTATAATGTTTTTAATATAAATTGCAGGTTTGGTACAAGATCCCTTTTATCATACTGTAAAGTATTTTTTGGAATGAGGAAAGAAGGCTGAAGAGGGTCTGAAGAGAGGAATGAGTTATGGACATCATTTCCAGCGTGAGCTAGATAGAGTTCTTTAGGAGGAGAAAACTTATCATGTAATTTAATTTAATTGTCTAAAGAAATGATTTGAGGTCACTGAACCTAGTGATGTTGTGGCTTGTAGCAATGGTCATGTGCGAGTTGTTTTATTGGAGAGACATTAGTTTGAATGTGGAAACTTTCAAGTATTGAGATATCCTTGCGGCCATGTGATCGCAGTAAGTGCTTACATACATTTATCTTGGGAGTAGTTCATTGATCCATTTTATTTATTACAAAGTATCAATGACTGCTACAGTAATACATGGATTCCAATCAGGGAATATTAGAATTTTCAGCTACCTGATGGCACACCCGCGCTTCTACCGAACAAGATTAGGCTTCAACCTAAAGTGAGGCCAAAGTCGACTCATATTCGGAATGAGATGGATTAGCCCAGTGAATGGTCACCAGGACAGAGGTGTAGAATATGCCTCTAGGAAGTTCATATAAAGACACATTTCCCTAGACACATAGGAAAATCATCTAATTATTAAAATCATTCATGTATTATATCGGTTACTTTAAAAGTTTGTATGTGAAATCATTTTTATCATTATGGTCATTTTTAATCATATTTATATTTTTTTGTATAGTGTAACTTTTATAAAATGTACCTATATATTATAATACATACATATATTTAATATATAAAAGAATAGATAAACCCACAAGGTTCAAAACATCCTTTGAAATTTAACAACCAAATGGTTTTTAAAACCAAATCATTTTCTAAGATTCATAACAAAAATCAACTAATTTAATCAAAAAAATACTCAAAAAATTTATGGAAACCAATTCTATTTTATAAAAAATTTCAAAGTCCTAACTTCGTTTAAAACATGTTTTCATGAAATCAAAACATGTTTTATAAATAATACCCCAGGATCTCTTTATAACCAAAAATAATTTTCATAAAATCCACCCTTTTTAACATTCCATGATGATACACAATCAATGGTAAATCCAACAAAATTCAAACTTCAAAATTCATACCCTACTGCCCATGGTATACCCTGGGAACCATCATGAATGGTGGTGATAAAGTACCCACCAATAAATCATTTCAATACTAGGATAGAGAGACTTTAAACCCATGGAAAAAACCAAACCACCATTTATCCCTTTTTCCAAATATTTCCTGAAAAATCCTTTTTTAAAATATAGTAAAAAAAGAACATTATGTAAAGCCCATTTAAGAAATAATCAGAATTACAAACACATACATATATACAATTATTACTAAGTAAATTAAATTTAAATAAATTTTATACATTACATGATAAATTTCATATAATACATGATAAATTTCATATAATACATGATAAATCTCATACATCATGAAATTAATGTTTTACTATTCACACATTCAGATGGGGAAAACTTTGTTATCAACCCATCATTCACACGTGTCACGTGATGTGTTGGCACGACGAGCTGTTATACATATTTTTTTTTGGAGAGAACATCATTTTCATCACAATTCACCCCCAGAAACCATTTTTCCATACCTTAGATGTTATGGATTTTATGAATTTGCTAAGTTTTACTTCAAGACCATTGATCACCATTTTATTGTTGCATTGGTTGAGAGATGAAGGCTAGAGACACACACATTTCATCTCCCAAAGGGGGAGATGAAAATTAATTTAGAGGACATCACCTATATTCTCGGGTTACCCATCCACAGATAGGTAGTTATGAGTGCCACTAGTGGCGACTGAAGTAATGTCATACAAAATCTACTAGGCATTGATGTCTTCGACATACTACGTGTTCTCAAGGGTTCTCGCTTGCATATTAGGTGGCTTGATGATAATTTTTCCATCATTACTGATGATGCAAATGAGGATATTCTTATTCATCACACACGTGCATATATTTTTCGATTGATCAAAGGCATGTTGTGTGTCAACTATGCCACCACTTTGGTACACATGATGTACCTCCCACTACTTGAGGATCTTGATGAGACAACTACATACAGTTGGGGGTCTACTGTATTATCACATCTATACAGATGTCTTTGTACCAGTTTTCATGCTGAGGTGTAGAAGATTTCAGGTTGTATGGAATTGGTACTGATGTGGGCCTGGGAGAGTTTTCCACACATTGCTCCTCAAGATATCCCACCACTTCCACTAGATCTATTCCAGGATTTTCCTTGGGGATTCTGGTATGTTTACATCATTAATTTCATCTATTTAGTACTTTTTTACTATTTTTTATATACTTATCATCTATTACTCTTTTTTAACTAGGTAGAGTCGGTCTCAGAAGTATGCACATACTCCGAGATATAGTGTTCATAGTTTTCGACAGATATTTGGTGCCATATAGCCAGTTGATGTAAGTTAAACATGACTTTTCTTGTAGACAATTTTTTTGTTATTACTTTTTAAAGTTATTTCAATGTAATCTTAGTAACATCATCATGCTAATTTATGACTTATTTTTTGGGTTTACATTTCAGGTTTCATGGACTCTGTATACAGGTTTCTTCTACGCATCACTTCTACCATATTTCACTACTATGATTAGATATCATGGTGCAGTGGTGCCAGTCATCCATTTCCACATAATTGAGTGGAACTAACTAGACTGGGTAATGCTCCACTTTAGTTATTTACAACATATCCCTATTGCACCATGACAGCCTGATCGGTTACATTCAATTGTGCTTACAGGTAGACAGACAACGGATTGGCGGTAGTTTCATGAAACTTTTATCGAGATTTGGGACACACAAGACCAATATGGTATCTTTAAATATGGATATCACATAGCATGGTATCGGTTAACTGATCAGGAAGATTATGCAGACTGATATCGATAAAACACAATCATACACCTTACACGTCAGGGGATTGACATTCAGCAGTTGGTATGTTTACTAATATTTATTATATTTGTTTAATTAACTTTTGGTGTTAATTTGAATGTTATTTCATTTACAGATAGATGACATTGCACATATTTTACATATCATAGATCCTTAGGAGGAGGCATTCATTAGGCGGGATGTAGTTCACCCAGATGTGTTAGATCTCATAGATCCTCTCTGGTTTATACGTGATAATTTCTATGATGATGAGCCATAGATATATCACAATCCATATCCTCCAGTTGTAGCTATTGGGAATGATGATTTTAAAATTTTTCCTACTAAGGATGAGTCACCACCATCACCACCGCCAGCTAGAAGACAGAGACGAGGACATCAGCAGGGGAAGGGGCGACGACATAGATGTCTAAGAGAAGCTCCTGCATGTGCTATTGCACACAAAGAGATGATCCTGCCTAGCCGAATGATGATCTTGCGCAGTAATGAGATGCTTATATGTCACATATTTCATCTCCACATACTAATTTGGACTACGATCTGGGTGTGGTAACACATCTTGTGGTGGCCCCCTCTCCTGCCGACGAGGACTTCTTCAATGTCCCATATTTTCTATTTTTAGGAGCTTTGGGTCCATATGGATCCACATATGATTTTGGGAAATTAGCATGTGATGTTGGTCAGTCCTCCACACAACACCATTAGGAGGCACTAGAAGAACCAGAAGAGGAGGAACCAGAACATACAACTAGGACACCGGAGTGACACAGATGTCAGATGCAGAGTGAGTGTGAGGTTCAGACACCACATTGTGGTACTGGGGGCATCGATGTTTATTTATTCAGATTTCATTTTGTATGTATTAAAAAACCTATTTACTGTGATAATAAATTGTTGTTTTAGAAAAATTAGAAGAAATTCACAAATATACTAAAGAAAATCTAATTTACATAAATAAAGACCACCTTAGCTGAAGTGATTTTTGAACATAAAGAATGCATACCTGAAGTGATATTTGAACATCAATATTGCATACCTAAGGTTCCAATATAATTGGTTTATATGGAATCTAGATATTAAGATTTCAGAATTCATGATGACAGTTTCATTGAACTCTTTATATGTTGAGTTAAAATGGGGATTGAGATCATGAAGATTATCTTAAATACATATATGAATCTTATGATTTTATATTGAGTGGATGAAGATATATTCTTGGTTGTTGGGTTATAAATGTAATGAAAAAAATAGAATTCAAGAAGGTTATGAAAAATTAGGCCTTGCATATACTCTATGTCACACTATGGAACCTATTAGACTCATGGCATGAAAGTAAAACATGATGCAAAGATATGATTATAATGAAAATTTTGAGGAATTCCTTGGAGATGAATGGATATATAAATGGGTTCCTTGAAAAATAGTAAATATATATAGATTACCTAACAACAAATATGAGTTAAATTTCATATGGGTTAAAAATTCTAATAGAATATGGAAATTTGTAAAAAAAAATAGGTATTCATCCCACCACCACCCTCAGGTGTCTAAACTGATATTCTTTGGTCATTCAATTTGAATTAATTAGAGGTTTCATATTATTGGATCTATTTCTAAATCCCCATTGAATTTATTTTAACTAATTAATTATCTATTTGAGATGTTTGATGAGCCTTAGATGGAAATATGAAAACATATTCATATTGTTACTCATTTGATAGTCACTTTCATGACTATGGATAATAGTAAAATAAAATAAGAAATGAAATAAACAAAATAATAGAAATTGAGAAAGGGATCAACAACTTAAAAAAGATGAACAATGTGATAAGTGAACATCAAATGATTTTATGGATAAAGATCTTTCTGATTACTCTAGTTCAATATATATATACATAAAGTTTATTTGTTACCTATATATATATAAACAAATATAATAATGTTTATTTAATAAGTTTTATTTACATATTTCAATAATTATATATAAATTTATAAAATTTAAATATAAGGTATATTTATATATCTAATTATATATAAAAATTATTAAATATAAGGTTTATTTAATAATATAATTATATAATTATATATTTTAAATTTATGTATTTATATATATTTATATAAATATATATAAACCTTATATTTTAAATTTAATAATTATTATTTATATAATATTTTTAAATAAATATATAATTTTATATAAATTATTTTATATAAGGTTTATTTAATTATATAATTAAATAAGTTATATTTATAAATATATAAGTATAGATTTATAAATTATATTTATAATTATATAATGGCACTTGTAGGCCAAATGGTTTTAGAAAAATTGTGAGACCTAAGGTGCATGACCATGCAAGGCTGCTGAGTTTTGGGATAGAGACATTTTTTATGGTTTGCACATGGTTAGTCAAACTGTGCGCCTAACTACATAGGGATCTCCTTAGTAGTATTAAAATAAGAATGGTTTGCATATGGTTTGGCCAAACCATGTGGCCAAACCGTAAACCTATGTATTTTGAGGTGAAATTACCATTTTACCCATCACTTAAGTTATAACCTTATTTCCTTTCACCCTTTCTTCTTCTAGAGGATGGACGTGGGTCTCCTCCTCTTTTGAGATCAAGAACACCTGAATCTAGGCTTTGAGCTAGATACTTCATCCTATGTTTGATCTTCAATCCTTCTAAATCATGGGATCTATCTCGGTAATCTCCCCTAGTCTCTTACTACCTATCTAAATTTATATTTGAATTCTTTGTGCTATTTAGGCGCAAGATCTTTTACCCTATTTTCAGGGAGTTGGATTGTTTCTCATATCACTTCCAACCTACTCTGAATTTGAGGATGATATCGAGCGAGGAGTAATCTAGGACCATGAGGTAGGTAGTCAGGTCATTTTCTCTTTGAGTTCTATCACTTCATAGCTATGCCATTATTCTGCACGCTGGACTTTTCCAAGCATATTCTTTAATTTGGTTTTTTTATATCAATTTGACCGCCGCACCTTGATATACTCTTATTGATCATTTTTTTGTAGTTTAGAGGTTGTTCTAACCTTATATGGTCATACCTTGGGTGTGTCAAGTGGAATTGGCCATTATGGACAATGGGTCAAATTGCCTGGAACACCTAATAGGCTTTAGGCTTAGCCTTTAAATGAAATTTCCCTTGATACATGAGTAATAAATAGAACACAAAGCACCTCTTAGGTGTTTGTCCCACTTGTATTTGGAATTTCCCATATAAGAAATTTCCTTGTTTGACTATGGTACCTTTAAATGCCTAATGAGCCTAATAACATGAATTTCCTTGGCTTAGTTAATTAAATGGAAATTGAATGGAATGTATTAAATGGTAAAGTTTGTTCACAATGGATTACCCTTACTTAAATGAATTAATTAATTTAAATGGAATAGCTTGTGCACATTGGTTTGATTTTCCTTTGATGAAATGAATGGTTTAAATGGAATGATTAGTGGGTGGCAAGATAGTTCCCATTATTGGTTCCCTTATAAAATGATAATATTATAAATTTGATTATGACTCATTTATATGTGTATGGGCTGGATGAAAATGAATCATGGTAGGTTATACCTCATGCCTATTATAATTATGAATAATCCCTTATACAGGTTGTGATACGATGGTAAGGGGTGTTGAGCATGGTGGATAATCACACTCTCTTACATCGGGTGTTGAGTATGGTATCTCGCACCAGTGATACTATATGGGTGTTAGGTTGTATTCACCATGTTTCATGATTATAGTGTTTACATGATGTCTCACTCACCATAAAAAGTGTTGTTCATGATGTCCCACACTCTTCTTGGGATGTAAGGTAGGTACCCTATTACTTGGGATTTTAGGCTCGTTAGACTGGTTATGGAAGTATGAGTTATGTCCTGGTCCAACTAGCACAAGTATTCCAGGTATACATCCACTTACGTTTGTATGTATTTGGTTCATATAGGTGGATGAAATATATAATTAAACTATTTATATACTATTACTATATATATAGTGACTGTTCAGACTGTCATCCCGACCATGAGATGAAGTATGTAGACATGTGTGGTGTACTTTAGGAACCTGAGTGGGAGGTTATTTATTTATTAAGATTTATTAATTAATTTATTATATCTACACACTGTTTATTTATGATAACTACTTGGATTAAATGTAGACATCATTGGTGGTGGCCTACTGAGATTTTTATCTCACACCCTACTCAGGCTGCCTTTGGTACCCGAGAAGATTATCTTACTTCATGTATTGATAAGGGTAAGGGCCTTGAAATAGATTGTTGATATGTATTTCTTATAGATGGAGCTTAGGAGAAGAGGATTGATCATTTTATTGAGATGCTAGTGGATAATCCTTTGTTCTTTTTTCACTTTTTTTATAGCACAATTGCATGCTTGTTCCCATATTCCCCTTTTTGTATATCAACATGCCATGCATCATGTATTGACATTTCCTTATAGAATTTTGATTATATTATCATTTGTTCAGTTCTATTTATTCTCCCACTACTTGTTTATTGATTCTATTTATTTATATATGATTCTTCTACTATTGAATGTTTTTTCTTGTACGTGTTGAGCCACTTTAATTAAAGGGTATAGTATCCAAAACATCCAAACTTTACACCCTCTCCATTAGTCATCAGACTCTGGAATATGGGGAGGCGCTCTTGAGGCCATGTGACCCACCTTATCGAGGAATTGGTTAAGTGGACCCCGGGTCGGAATGTTACACCTTATACATGAGTGCATGCAGGCTTCTTACCACCCATTTCCTTCTTCAGGTTGGCCTTGGATGGGTTCCCTGAGCATGGTTGACCCTTCTAGGTCCCAAAAGTTCTTAGGTCAAGCTTTTCTTGGGCTGTTCAATTAGCTGGTCTATTTTTTTATATAAGGCCACAAGTAATAATTATCAAAAATGCTAAGTATATAATAAATGAAATCATAACCCTTCATCGATAATAAAATCTCAATCTAACTTATTTATTCTTCCTTTATCAAATGTATCCTTTCTTCTTATCTCAAATAATTGCATTATGAAAATGAATATTTTCGCGTGGTATTCACCTTATCAAATTTTAAAGAGAATGTGGAATATCCTAGTATAATAATCACATGTTTTTGAACTTAAGAACAGTTCAACAATCATTTGAGTTAACAACATGGGGAATTTCTCAAGTGTAACATCTAGTGCTATGAATCCATAACAATTCTCTATGAATCATCACATCAATCATGGATAATTGTCTTAGCAACTGACAACCAATGATTCCATAACAATTCTTCAGGCATCATAAATAATCATAGAGAATTTTCCTTCCAAATGAGAACCAATGAGTCCATAACAATTCTCCAGGCATCATCACCAGCCTTCTTGAATGTATCTAAAACTCTTTCCAACTTCGTTATTCCATGATTAATCACTAATCATATAGTAATTAATCAGACATTGACTTTTCATTACTTATTATATATTGACAACAAACACAACCATACTCATCAACCATCCATGTGGGCTTTCAATTTGATTCATCAAATCTATGAAAAATGATAAAGTTTTTTTTACCCAAAAAAGTATCCTCAAAAACTCAAAATGAACATATAAAGTTCTATATATAATATTTGATACATCCACATATCTCACCTTGAACTTATTATATCCTATTCAAAGATCAACCTTAGAGATTTATTAGGCACCACTCAGATGATAAAATGCGTCATCAATTCATGGCAATGGATATCGATTCTTAATGGTGAATTGATTCAAACTCCTATAATCAACAAATAATTTTAATCTCCCATCAAAATTTTTAGAAAAAACATAGGATCATCCTATAGAAACTCACACTTATAGATGAATTATTTCAATTTTATATCATATAATTAGATTTTCAATTCTCTAATATTAGTTAGATCTATATGGTAATGAGGTATTGAGGTATGATCAGTACCTCTTACCAATTCTATAACAAACTCTTCCTACCCCTACATAGAAAATACTATAAATTCCTTATAAATACATTATAAAATTGATCCACTATAAGAGGTGAAAAACACTGCTATCACTATTAACTAAACTAATAACCATCACTATAATTTGAGATAGAATTATCCTTATCTATCATAAATCGAAGTTATCTCAGCTAGAATGATTATCTCATTCTCCCATAAAAAACATAAAAAACATTATAATAAGGGAATAAAACCACCCATCTATTGTATCACCCTAAAATTTTAAATGAATAACATTTTGTTTGACAACATATATGGCACACAACATCAATCTTAAATGACTAGTGAAATATATTATTTAAATATGACCATTATAACCTAGCCGTTGAATTGATAGATATGAATAAGATTAACTAAATTATGAAATATATATATAAATTTCATAATCAATACAAATTTATTGATAAAAATCACTTAATTTTTAGTAAAGTCTATCTATTCTTAAAAAATATTTGTTTTGTCAAAAAATGAGTTTTACTACTCTTTGTTAGAAAATAATGTAATTAATTGTTTCTAATTTTATAAAAATTATTGGATAAAATGAAATTAATTTTTTAAATCATAATATCAAAAATTAACATAGGTTGAAATGTTGGTAATTTTCTGAAAAGAGTGGTTTTTCAGTTAATAGTGAAAAATACGATTTTTTGTAAAACTGTCATTTCTTTTCAATAAATTAAGTAATTTAAAAGTCCCATTATGATTTTAAGTTTATTTAAAATTAAAATAAGTATTATTTATTTATATTTAAAATAATTAATTATATTTGAATCATATTTATACCTTATTTTGGTATAAGTTTATTTCTAGGCTTAAAAATGCATTTTCCTAAAAACTGTTTTTAAGCACATAATGTCTCTCCATTTTAATTAATTAAAATATCCACTAATAAGAAAAGATTTAAATTAAATATAATGATTATATATATAAATATATGAATTTATATCCATATAATGATGATCAATAGTGATATAGTTAATGTGAGATCATCTTATTCTTGAAAATGTATTTCTTGAAATCCCATTTTTTGACATGAATTGCGGGTTTATTTTTAAATTAAAATATAAAAATTATATGAATTGAATTTAATAAAATGGATTTGATATTTTGAACCAGAATAATTAATATTTAATAATAATTTCAACTTAATTTTAGGTCATAATGATTAATAAAGATAGTAAAATTTATTTACCGCAATTAAGGTTAAAACGGGGTTTTGTGTGTTACATGCACTTGTGTTAAAATTAATTTTACAAACACATAAAATTTTTATTTAATAAATTTGATTTAATATTTAGAATCATTGGGTCCAAATTATCTAATAAGTCTTATTTTATTTTATTCTTAAAGGATAAATTTCCTATGTTACAAAAACTAATTACCGTGGCGAAAAATAAAATGGTAAATGTAAGTAAAATTAGAGGATAAGAAATAAAATATTTAAAACATGATTATCTTTGGGTGTTGAAGGTGTGTATAGAAATTAAATTTCCTAAACTCAATTATTTAACAATTTTGGAGGGAGTTGGGGTGAGAGTGACTTCTTATTATTGAATAGTTTTGGGTATTTACAAAAATTTCAATCCTTCTCAATTATAAAAGGGAACCTCCCCCCACCCCCACACTTATTCATACCTCTAAAGTCATTTTGATTTAAAAACCCCTAAAAAATATCTCCAAAAAAACCTTAGAAAAATTCTAGAGCTGTTGTTCTTCCCAAAATACTAACCCTGGGTTCCTTAATAAGAGATTCAAATTAGGTTCTTCTAAGTGAAGGTAATTGTCTTCACTATGATATTTCTTTTTTTTAATTATTCTTTCACCGCATTAAATTATGTATTAACACTTTATTTATTGTTTGTATGGAGGACTACCACCTCGTGAACCAATTTAATTTTTTTTCCATCATCGACTCACATGAAAAATCATAATGGTGGAAATAATGAATATATATGATATATATGACATGGTTTTGATTATTTAAAATTAATATATCATAAAAATACTTTAACTTTCTCCCATTAAGGAAATTATATTATCACTCATGCATATGTACGACCTACCATCTCCACAAAGCGATAAGATTCATTTTCTATGTCAAACTTTCAAGAATGGTTTTAAAAATGTATCCAATGAATAAATAGTATATTTATAACATTAATATAATTCTTTAGATGATGTTTATATATCCTATGAATGAGAAATAGAACTTTTACGACAAATCACACATGAGAAACCAAAGCAATTAACACCCAAAACAATAGTTTTAATGAAATATTATAAAAAAACAGGTGATAAGATGTTATAATTATATCACATATGATATTATAAAAATAAATATGGTTCTATTATAAATAAATAACATGGTTAAAACCATTATATATGAGGTTAAAGTAAGTTAAACTAAAGGAAAACATGAGGAAAGTGATTTCATCTCAATTTCCATTTCATTGAGATTTATTTTTTATTATACACCAATTCACTTTTATGTGGTGTGTATAATGACCCTTTGATTTATTTAACATAAATAACTATTTATTCATGATTTTTAGTGTTTCAATTCATGTTTATTATTTCAAGGGGTTATAATTTGAAAAGTTACCAAATCGATAAGAATATATTTTACAATCTTTCTTTTTTTTGGGATTGCTTTTACTCTTGCAAAAGGAATGTTATAATTTATCCTTCATAATATCTAATAATTTTCTTATCCACTAGATATTTAAGGTGTATATATATTTTATTATAAATTTTCCTCTCTTTTTTACTTGAATCGAGCAAATAAATGTTCAAAATAAAAACTGATTTTATTTCTCTTTAAATTAGATATATTTTTCTTCCATATCCATGTTTTTTCAAAAATTATTTTGAAAAAGTCCCTTTATTTACTCAAATTTATTTATTATGTAAATTTTAAAGTTATAATTGAATTTTAATTTTTTAAATGAATATTTATTTTGTTTTATTTATGGGAAATTTTCAACAAAAAGGTAAAATTAATGTTTTTAAATTATACAACAATAACAAACTTACTTATTGTCATAAATGTTTTACAAAATATAGCTTCTTCTACATGTTTTCAAAGTTATTGAGATGAAAACTATTTTATAAAATATTATTTTAATATTTCACTTTCATGTCCTTTATTATTTTAAAGTACATGATTTTATTTCAAAAACTTATATTCCTGATGAACCCATGGTCACCACTCATCTCATAATTAATTTTTTGATTGTTAACTATCTCTTTAGACAATCACTTTCTTATGATCTTTTTTTATTGGAAATTAGATTTCTATTAAATATCTATTTTTTATATCATGGATATAATTAATTTCTAGACCATATACCATTTTTACATATAGCATTTACTTTGAAAGTTATTTGATTAACTAGAGTAATATTGATAAATATGTATCCTTTACTCAATACTAATGTTTGTTGATAGGTCATATTGATTATTGAATTAAATTGATCATTAAATATATGATGAATGATTTGTACATGTAGTGATGTTTGGGGCCCAAAATTATATAGCCCCTCAATGCATCACTAGGTCTCTTGAGATAAATCAGTTGGAAAAATTAAATGTGTTTTTACCCTTAGTTTTAAACTGTATTTTAAAGTTATTGACTGTATAGATATCATGATTTCTGAGATCATGATTTCAAAAATTAATAATTTCCTTCATGGAGAATTTATTTATTATTATTATCTAGATGTTTTTTGCATTGATTTTATCCATGGATGAATTTTGTTCTCAAGTTATTAAATGGAATGTGTGTTTTTTATTTACTGTACCATATTGATTGTGTCTTATCTAATTATTATATTCAAGTTATTTATTAAATGGGATGTGTTTTCAGTTATTTACCATCCCATATTGATTATGAATTATCTAATCATGATAGTAAATTTATTGATTAAATTTCATGTGTATTCAGTTATTTATCTTTCCATATTGATTATTCCTTATTGATTCATGATAACCTCTGTTGTACATAACCCTTACTGAGCATTTAAGATCACCCTTATTTTTTTCCATTCCCTGGGTTATGAAGAAGGAATATTTGAATGAGTTCAAGAATGAATAATTATTACTCTCACTATGTTGTATTTTATATTTTCAAATTTTATGTGAGATTCAAGAATGTATGTAGTTTACCAAAACAACTAAACTATTCATTCCTTTGGGATCTGATCACTTATATCTAGGGAAATTATAATAATGTAACCACAAACTTTGGGATGCTAGGGTTGGAGTCTTTACAATTGGTTTTAGAGAAAGTTTAATAGAAACCATGGGAACTATATTTAGGAAAACATAGATTACGGAATATAACTCTATGAATAACATTAAAGATAAGACTAAGTATAAGATAACAACTTAAAATTTTGGTAAGGTGGAGATTATACAGTTTTCCTAGAAATACATCCCTATATAGATACTATAAGTGGATGTGGTTTTAATACATATTCATGTAGTGAGAACAAGGTGTTATGATTTAGATATCCAATAAATTAATATATAGTTTTTCCACTATGATTATTGTTTCACAGACTACGATTTTGGGTTTTAGTCAATGGCTATAACCTGAAGGAATCATGTTAAAATTGAATATGATGAACAATGTGGTGATTATGAGTGACTAAATGTGATTATTAATGGAGTGAAATATATCATGATTATACCTAATCCAATATCCCAAAATATGATTAAAAACTTATACCTTAACCAACTCTCAAACTCACCAAATAAGAGAAACATGGAATTCTCCAAGAGCTTGAGTGGTGAAGACTATGGAGGGAAGAAGGCTCAATTTCCCTCATGTTGTAAATTTGGAAAGATAAGCCTAGTAGAATTTATTAAAGGAATAGAAAAATGTTTTATGTTTGGAAAATAATGGAATAAAATGAATTATCAGGGAAAAGTGGGGAATTCAATGGAGGGAAATATGTTTCATCCTAGAGATCCATTTATAGTTTATTGTCATAAATATGGGAAACCTAGGAATTATCCTAGTCAATTCCCTCTTCAAAAGGTTAACTCCTATACCAAGGAATTATTTATGTTATTTAAATCATTGAGATGGAATTATTAAAGCATTTATGTATTGGGATTCAATAATTATGTTGTAGAAGTATTTTTATCAATGGTATTTTGGTTATAATAATCATGAAACATCTAAGGATTAAGTTAATTTTTGGAAGAATATATGTATTAATTAAATTAAGATTTATAGATATCATCATGGGTTTATGATTTTAAGGTTGATCATAAGTTTAGAGTCTTAGACACCCCTTTTGAGGTTTTGGGTAATGGGATTTTCATGTGATTAATGGAATTTTGGGAGTTGTTTTATTAGGTTAAGGTATATAAAACCCTAAGGTTCAACATGAAGTATTATTTGAGGAATAATTATATCTTAATAAGTTTTAAGTTATTGATAACCTTTATGGTTAATATGGTAATTGATGCTAAAGTAATATAATCGATTAGGATAATTTTATTTTGCGGAAAAAATAAGTCATATAGAAAACCCTTGTGGTTAGAAATTTATTTGATGACTAATGTTATTTTTTAGTATGCTCATCATATTTTTGGGAATGTTATATAAATTATATTAATATATTTTTAGAAGAAAAAAATAGCCCACATTTCGGGTGACAACCCGTCGCATCAGGCAAGGCCGCAAGGCTTGAACCCACAACCGAAGGGCAATAAGGAAACAACTCCTACCACTGAACTATGTAATGTTTTAATTAATTTTTCATTTTTTACTTAAATTATTTTAAAGATAAATATCAAGTTAAACATTAGGTATAAATTTAGGGGTTTAGATATTAATGTATCATATTGGATAAATTGTGCTAACCATTTAGGTTTTGGTAAATACTTAGAGATATACAGAAAGAATTATCACTATTTTATAGATATTATGATTCATTAAAAGTTAGTTTTAGTAATTTAAGAATAAAAAAATCATCTTGGATATTCATTTCTTGGAGTAAGAAATAAAGTGGGAATTGACCAAAGAACGGCCAATGGATGAAATTTTTCTTATGATATAGAAAGATGTCAAGTAAATATATTTCCTTATGTTATTCATCTAAATGGTAAAGGGATTCCTCAATATTAGGAAAATGATATTGAAAAAACTATCATATTACTTTTATTCCTAGTTAATTGATCGAATTTTTCACATCTCATTGGTTAACATTTTTGTGGTTGTTGACTTCCTCGTGAACACTCACTTTATTGTGATCAATGATCTCTATCACTCCCCGTAATTATTTATCATTTTACTTCAATTACATACTTTAACATCCAAAAAATGTTCTCATACTTGGAAACCTAGTTATGTTTTATTCCAAATGACCTTCATATCTCCCTTTCCCTCTTTTATGACGAATTTTTATTAACCCTTTTTACGATCTGGGTTTTCAGCAAAGGTATTTTTAAATTTAAAACCATTGATTTCTAAGTGTAATTTCAAATTAGAAGGATGAAATTTATTGAATATTGGGATAATTTAATACGTAAATATTTTAAAGTAATAACATTGTGTTCGATAGCTTATACGACACACAACATCGAACTTAAATGACCCGTGAAATATATTATTTAAATACGAAAGTTATAACCTAATTTTTGAATTGGTGGGTATGAATAGGATTAACTTAATTATGAAATATATATGTATAGGTTATAATAAATACCAATTTATTGATAAAATTCACTAAATTTTTAGTAAAGTCAAATTATTCTTTAAAAAATATATGTTTTCGTCAAAAATTGTTTTTACTGCTCTTTTTGAGAAAATAATGTAATTAATTTTTTCCACAATTTTAGAAAATTTATTTGGTAAAATTAACTTCATTTTTTAAATCATAATATCAAATTTATCTTAGGGTAAAATGTTGGGATTTTTCTAAAAAGATTGATTTTTCAATGAATAGTGAAAAGTATTGTGTTTTGTAAAACTATCATTTCTCTTCAATAAATTAAGTAATTTAAAAGTTCCATAATTATTTGAATTTTATTTAAAATTAAAAAATTGTTATTTAATTATATTCAAAATATTTAATAACATTTTAATTTTCGTTATACTTGATTTTGGTGTAAGTTTATTTTTAGGTTTAAAACACGTTTTTAAACTATTTTTATGTGCATGTTGTTTATTCATTTTAATTAATTAAAATAACCTCTAATATGGATATATTAAAATGAAATTTATATATTATATATATAATTATATAAATTTAAATTTATATAATGATGATCACTAGTCATATAGTTAATGTAAGATTATCTTATGCTTGAAAAATGTATTTCTTGAAAAATCATTTTTCAACATGAATTACAGGTTTATTTTTAAATTAAATTATACAAATTATATGAATTTAATTTTAAAAAATTTATTCCATATTTTTAACCATAATAATTAATATTATATAATAATATTAAATTAATTTTTGTTCATAATGATTAGTAAATCCAGTAAAATTTATTTACCACGATTAAGGTTAAAATGAGGTTTTGCGCATTACATGTGCTTGTAATAAATTAATTTTCCACAAACATGGAATTTTTATTTAATAAATTTTATTTAATATTAATAATAATTATTTTCAAATTATCTAATAATTCTCATTTTAAATTATTCTGAAAGGATAAATTACCTAGGTTAAAAAAACTAATTACCGTGGTGAAAAATAAAATGGTAAAAGTAAACTTAGAGGATAAGGGAATAAATTGTTTAAAACATGTTTAATTTTTATTTTAAATGTTTGTATCAAAATTAAATTCCATACACTTTATTATTTAAAAAATTTTTGTCACTTGGTTTGAAAGTGACATCCCATTATTGAGCAGTTTTGGGTATTTACAAAAATGTCACTCCACCTCAATTAGTGCACTCTCTCCCCCCACTTATTCACAGATATAAAGTCATTTGAATCGACCATGACCTGAAAAAATATATCCAAAACATACTTAGAAACATTATATTTCTTTTTTTCTTCCCAAAATTCCAACCCTAGAGACCTTAATAAGAGATCCTAAGAAGGTTCTTCTAAGCGAAGGTAATTTTATTCACTAAGCTCTTTCTTTTTTACTTATTATTTCACCACCTTAAATTGTGTATTAACACTTACAATATAATAAAACCAGTATATCTAATATACTTATATTCTAAAATGTTTATGACATAATATTTATCCATCTCCTCCTCCATCAAATGGGAAATAAATTTATCGCTTGTGTGTACGTCGGACTACCGCATTGTGAAAAGATGTAATTATTTTTCATCACCAACTCACATGGATAATAATAATGGTTGAAATAATGAATATATATGATATATATATATATATATGTGTGTGTGTGAAATTATTTTGATTCCGTAAAATTAATATATCATTAACATCCTTACCCTTTCACCCATTAAAGAAATGATATCGTCGTGTGTGCGTACATACGGCCTACTATCTCCACAAAGCGATGCAGTTCATTTTCTATGTCAAAATTTGAAGAATGGATTTAAAAATTTATCCAAGGAATAAATAGGATAATTATAACATTAATATCATTCTATAGATTATTTTTATATATTATTTTCACAAGAACCATAACTTACTTGACAAAACACACAAGAGAAAACATGTAAACTAACACCTAAAATAATGGTAAAGAGGAAATATTATCAATAAACGGGTGACAAGATGTTATAATAAGATCATATATGATATTATAAATATTAATATGGTTATATTATAAATTAATTAATTAATTAAAACTATTATACAGGATATTAAATCATGTACAATTAAATGGAATTGTGAGGTAAGATATTTTGTCTCAATTTCCATTATATTGAGGCTTTTTTGTTATTATGAACCAATTGACTTTTATGTGGTGTATATACTGCCCCTTTTATGTATTTAACATGAATAACTATTTATTGATTATATTTAATTCTTAGATTCATTTTTATTATTTAAATGGTTTATAATTTGAAAAGTTACAGAAGAGGTAAGAATCTATTTTACAGTCTTACTTTCTTTTGGGATTTCATTTGCTCTTGTTGAAGGAATATTATCATTATCCTTAATAAGCTCCAATAATTTCCATATACACCAGATATTTAAGGATTTTATATATTTTGTCCCAACTTTTCCTCTCTTTGGTTCTTAAATCAATAAAAAGAAATATTTAAAAGAAAAACCAATTTTATTTCTCTTTAAATCAGATATATTTTTCTTCCATATCAAATTTTTTCAAAAATTGTTTTGAAAAAGTGCCTTTATTTACTCAAATGATTTATTAAGTAAATTTTAAATTTATCCTTGAATTTTAAAAAGGGTTTTAATTGAATCTTTCTACTATTTTCCAAAAGGGGTGTTTTCAAAAAAAATAAAAAAGGAATGTTTTTACCATATACAATAATAAAAGTCTTACCTACTGCCTTAACTGTTTTACAAAATTTAGCTACTCCTAAACATTTTCAATGTTATTACAAAGAAAAATATTTTATAAATTATTATTTTAATATTTCACTTTCATCCCCTTTATTCTTTCAAAGTACATGTTTTTATTACAAAAACCTATATTCCCAATGAACCTATGGTCACCTATCATCTCTTGATTAATTTTTTGATTATCTACTTTATCTTAAGATAATCACTTTATTGTGATCATTTTTTATTAGAAATTACATTTCTCTTAAATATCCATATTCTTTTATCATGGATATGATTATTTTCTAAACAGTATACCATTTTTTCATATAGTTCTTACTTTGAAAGTTATTTGATTGACTGGGGAAATATTGATAAATTTGTATCCTTTACACAATACAGATGTTTTTTGATAATTCATATCGATTCCTGAATTAAATCTATAATTATATATATTAGGAATGTTTTGGAAATACAATTATGGGTGGGGACCAAAATTATATATCCCCTTGATGCATCAGTATATCTCATGAGACAAATTAGTTTCCTAAATTAAATGGGTTTTAACCCACAATTTTAAACTACCTTGTGAAAGGTCTTGAAAGTATAAATATCAAGATGTTTGATATCATTAAGTCAAAAATTAATAATTTTCTTCATTCATAATTTAATTATTATTATTATTATCTATAAGATTTTACATTGATATTATCCATGGATGCATTTTTTCTTAAGTTATTAAATGGAATGTGTGTTCAGGTATTTACCTTTCTATATTGATTATGTATTATTTAATTATGATAGTTAAGTTATTTATTAAATGAAATGTGTTTTCACTTATTTATCTTATCATATTGATTATTCATTATACAATCATTATATTCAATTTATTGATAAAATGGCATGTGTGTTCAGTTATTTACCTTTCTATATTGATTATGCCTTACTGATTCATGATATCTTCCATTGTACATAACCTTTACTGAGTATTTGATCTCACCCTTATTTTGTTTCCTTTCCCCATTATATGAATAAGGAATATTTGAATGAGTTAATGGATTCATAATTATTAATCTAACTTTGTTGTATTTTATGCTTTCAAATGTAATGTGAGATGCAAGTATGTATCTAGATTATCAAGAATACCAAACTATTTGTTCCTTTAGGATGTGATCACTTGTATGTATTTCCATTGTAATAAAGTAACCATCAACTCTATGATACTAGGGTCAAGGTCTTTACATCTATGATAGCTTTTAATGTGATCTCTATAATGTGTCATCCAATCCATTACCATAATCATATCGAATACTGAAACTTAAAAACATAAAAATCCTATAAATGGTCATATCCCCTAATAACAATGGAATAATCTATACATCTCCTGATAGGAATCACTTTCATCCCTAGTAGATTATCCATATTAAAAACTCTAGGAAACAATTAAACAAACATTCAAGAATCAAAAACAAAGTAGGAAGAAATAATAAATGGGATACACTTATGTTAAAAGTACACTAGCTGAAGTAGATGAGACTAATATTTTGCCTCTGACCATTGAAGTCCCTTCACCAACATAAAGTGGTTATATACCTGAAACATGCAATTTTCTTAAGCCTGACTCATGATCCTAACCCCAAGTCACCTGACCACCCATAGACACATCACCTCGTTGAGCCTACCCACGTAAATCTCTATCACATCCATGACCAAACCTTCTAGATAACATCCTAATACCACTCTATAAAGGTCAACTCATCCAATCACGAGACACATGAGTTGAATAAGATTCTCATCCGTCATTTTTTGAGTCTTTGTTCATTAAAACCTACGAATATATCCCATATTTTCATAATAATGGCACTTATTTGGCTCTTTATGACCCATAGATCAGTTATTCCTCTTCTATCTACACTAAAAGTACCCAATAAATGCTTTTCCCAGAGAATATAGAGAATATAAAGGCTTCCTATGGCTCCCTGAGTACTCTCTACCCATGTGATAATCATTTAACTTTATCCTCATACCACTTCTCGATCCACTACCACTAATAACTTTTTCTCACCCAAATAAAAATATTTTTTAGTAGACAATGAATTTTTTACCAACTTAGTTAAAGTGTGTAAAAAAATAACCTCACCTACCTTGAAGCTTTGGTAATAATCCAAACTCAAATAGATGAGCCTTGGTAGACCTATCACCACTCAAGGTCAAAAAAAAATAAAGTCGGTCTATCTGGATACATATTCCAGAAAAGATATATCACCATGTTTCAGCTTTAAAAACATCCAACTCTTATCTATCCTCAAAGTCTTAGGATTGAACTCTTAAATGAATAGAGCTTGAAAATAATCCTTAGATAGCCCTTCCATATTCATTTCTTGAACAAGGACATTCTACCAATGCTATACTGGTCTCTTAAGCATATATATGAATAGTTTTACCTTATTACTCTTTAGTGCCTTAATCAATTCAAAACTATTTCTCATAGATTTGAACCATTATTTTGTGCCCCACAATCCATCATTTCTCCTAAAAGTATGAGGATACTATGCCCAAAAATTCTAAAAAAACATTATTCATTATCGCTTCCCCCTAAGAAGTTCTCCCCTATATATTTTGAAGAACTTTATGAAAACTCTCTATGATTTCACCTCCAAAAGAGTCTTAGTTATCCCCAAGGGTGGAGAATGATCATCTTCCCGTTCCTAGAATTCTTCAACATGCCTTTCCTGGTTCACTACTTATCTATAGGATCCATACCATGACTTTATGATTCCATGATTCTATACAATGAAAACATAAATTAGCAATTAATCATCACAATTTTACATCAAGTAAACACACAATTCATTATTTCCTCTAAAAGTACAAAAGGTGATCAATTGAATCAAATTAATCACATCACATTATTAGATTCTCTACACCGATTTTAGTTAACCAATTTATTATTAATAACTAATTTTTAAAAAAACCAATTACTTTATTTTTTTAAAGGTTGGGACTGAAGCCTCATTTTTATTATTAAATCAAAGCAAAGACCTCTTTTAACTGGGTAGAGGGAAACTCATTACATAACCCGAAGTCCCAGTGGGCTTGAAGCCCATTACATAGCCCATAGGCCCAAATTTTATGCCCAATTCACATTCTGTGAATAGTAACCTGCTGCTACAGTACCCGCACAGTACCGCCGCCGCTACAGTGCTCGTCCGCCGCTACAGTACCCGCTGATGAACAGTGTCGCCGCTGCTACAGTACTTGCACCCCATGGGTTTTGAACCCCCGTTTTCCATGTAGTATTACGGGGTGCTTACCACTAAGCCAAACCCCAACTACAATTACTTTATTAATAACTATATCATTTAACAAAAATAAACTTCTTAATTCCAATCATAATCAAAGAACAGTCACATGTGCTCATACATATGTCATGCCCATTTGTACTGAAATGATGCACGAACACACAATAATTCACCCTCAATCAAGGTGAATTTAATACCCAACAATCTCATTTAAAATAAATCAATCCAATCCTACACTTACATGGTAACATGGACTTCAACTATGTTTGTTTTAGTCAGGAACACATACATAGTTTTTTACCAAGTCTCGACCTCCAGTCACTTTTCCACCACTTTCCCCAAGTACCAAAATCATATAAATGAAAATAACTATCATTCCATTTTTTAATGGCCCTACTTAGCATGATTATGGTGCTAATTAAAAAATTTAACATGGCCTCAAGTTCACGCTATGATCACCGTAGGCTAGTAACTAGTACTGAGGGTAAAGATGTGTCACTTGGGGAGATATTGACCCTCAAATGGATCATCAAAAAATATATAAAAAATAAATGATCGAAATAATCATATGCAATGGAATAAAGTAAAAATAACATCATCAAAATCTAATATAAACTCAACTTTTCTTAATGATAATATGTAGATAAAGAAGACATAAATCTTATCTCAAGTAAAATCATTAAAGTACAATACATCATAATTATCTAAAAAATAACCAAAATAATTCATTAGCATAACTCCAAATTCAATAATCAATCACCTCTACATCTCATCTATCGCTGATATTCCACCTATAAAGGAATATTCCTCTTGACTACATCACCATGTATAAAATTTTTACACACATTGAAATGTTTATGTACACGGTGTTAGAAAATATCTCATTAGAAACCAATGTGACCCCAAGCATCACTTCGAGTTTAACATGTTCTTATATATATAATTTCTTACTATGAAATGACTTTGATATATAAATCAATCAATAGTGGAACACATAATAAAACATCAAGTGCAAACCAAGACACCTGGTAACAAATCTATATACTCCAACTTGTATCGGTAAGTATCCAATATACCATTCAATGTATCATATCCAATAATACATGGCTCGGTGTGCCTCTATCAAATCATGGATCATATCCCCAGATCATGATCAGTGCTCACACATCACATGGATTCTTTTGTATATGGATAAGAACAAAGAATAACATAACACAAGGTCATCCCATAGTAGTTCACACATCATACAATTGCATCAGTAAATGGTCAGGACCAAATTGTAAAATAGCTCAACATCAATCCCAGTAATATCACATATCATACCCTTACCTTAGTGAATGGTCAAACCCCTATATCATACCATGAGATAATCACAATCATTTTAGAATATTAATTAATGATCATATCATTATTAATTTTTTTTATTATAATACATCATTCGATACATAATCAATCATCAAGATTTCACATAATTCAGTGTTTATTCCATTATTAATTCTAGAACATTATACATTTATGTATCAATCTTTAATTCTAGAACACCATTTATTGTTTAATCAATCTTATTTTCAATTAACATTAGATTATATCTCTTTGAAAAACAACCAAAGTTTTTTTTATCAAATCATGTCAATTTATCAATAAAAAAAATTAATTTTCAATGTATAAATTCAAGCTAAAATCCTCATTTCATTAACTTAAAAATCATTCCTTTAACTTTGTAATTCATAAACTACCATTCAATTACAAACACATCATCTCGTATCTGAAACAAATTTTTTTAGAAAGCATAAACCCTTTTTTATCCATATTTCGACAAATCAATCCATATTTCACCCTTTCAATTAGTGACTTCAAACAAGTCTTTCAATGCATTTCTTTTAATCTACTAGTCCATAAATTATAGAATTTAACAGTTAATTTTTATTATGTAAAGTTCCATATTAATTCTCTATTAATTCAAATATTTCACAAGCCACCATTTTATATAAAAAATGGATCATTTTACCCAAAAATGATTTGGAATTAGTTTATAAATTCGAATTTATCAATTAATTTTCAGCATGAAAACGTCACTCAGAATACCTACCAAAAATCAACATTCCAATTTCACAATTCTCTATTTAATATAAAAAAACTCAAACATAATTCCTCTCACCCAATTTCACGAGTTAGTAATTATATTGTTTATTTTATAATAGAAAGCATATTTACAACTTATATCATTATCATTTTAGCATGTAATCTTTCCTTTTCATATTCTATTAAGAATTTAAATTCATATTTCGTTAATTGAAATCAAATATACTTTCATTCAATCCAAATCATTTTCATTTGACTAATATTTCCCCATTTGAATCCCAAAAAAAATTACTCAACTCAAGTGTAATCACTTACATGGTTTCATTTTATCACTTAAATTCACATATTATAAACATGAGTCGTTAATGCACTCAAAATAACTGAATCATCCCATGAAAATCTTTATCAATAATATTTATTCACACAAATGTCATCAGATATTATATCTTTCAAATATGACTTCTTTCCTCATTTTAGTTCACCCATCTCCATGAACTAAATTCTCCTCTATTAATTTAAACCACTCTTAAATTAGTTTTTTCATGTATAATTAATGAAATTCAATCACATCAATTCATGAAGTCATCTTTATATTGATTTGGTTTCTATTTCAGTCACTTAGTTCACTCATTGTGAAATTATTTTATAGTGCACACATGATTCACATAAAATCATTTTATAAAACTTCATGAAAATGATTGAGATCCCCACCACTCAATTGATTACCCATTTTCATTAAATATGGAAAATAAATTCCTCTTAAATCATTGGGGATCAACAATGTCATCAAACTAGAATAGAAGAGACATGTTAGATTACTGCAATAAGTAAAATTCATCGCCTTTCAAAAAAATCATAGGGAAAACATTTCCTCAATCTCCTGATCACAATGAAACTCACATAGTGAAAATCAATCAAGAAATGAGAGAGTAATCTTCAAAGAAATAAGGGGATGTTTAAAGAGAGTTTGGAGAAGAAAATATAATAACATTGTTCATCCGGGGTGGAGAAATCAATTTTTAATCAAAATTCAATGGTGGTGAAATTCCACAAATTCCCCTCTTGAAACAAAACTTTTGTTAATCCATCGATATACCGGTGGACCCCCATTGGGCTCTTAGGGGATCATCGGGACCCTCATGTTTACTATCGACCTCCCAGTGGCTACCTAGAGGACACCAAATCATTGTCTTGTCCACCGAACTCCCGATGGCACCCACTAGAGTCCTGGTGCCTGTAGTCAACAATTCACATTTTCCAATCCTTCTCTACTTCTTTCTTCAATCCAATATTTAAAGTAATAATATATTAAATCAAATTCAAAATATAAAATTTTAAATTCAAAAAAACGTACATGAAAATACTTAAGGTGCAACATGTAAAGGGATATATGAAGAGTACATAGATATGAGGTCGTTTCGACCCTTGAGAAGTAAATGTGTTTTTACCCATTCGAGTAATTGAAGAGTCATTCACATCCTAATAAAACATGTTTAAAATTTTAAAATAAGGAAAATTAAAGAAAAAATAAACTATAAAAAATTAATACCAAATCATTTAAAATATATTTTCATTAGTTAATAATAGGGATGGAAATGAGTACCTATTAACTGGGTACTCGACACTACCCAATTTGATTAAATATGGTTAGGGTAGTGGTTAAATGGATGTTTATAGAGTTAGGGTACTATTTCTAATGGAAATGTTGATGTGCTCCTGCATCCACAACTGTTCGGTGTGAAGGTCGGTGCGGGCTTGCTTTCAAAAGGCAGGCAGGCACTGGGTTTTTTTCTAGTGACACTTAAGAATGCATGTTGGTCGAGTGGATGGGAGGTCAGAGACACCACACCATTTTGAGGGGGTTTATTTGTGACAACCGGGTCCCGGTGACAGCACAGCCACCCCGCCTTAACATGGCCGTCGGGTCCTGGCCCACCAGGTACAACCAGTTGCCCCGCAGACACGTGGGGCCCACCCCAGGGTCCACCCACATGCCTGAACGGGTCATCTGACTAATGATAGTCCCCACAGGACAACACATGTCCTTTCCAGTGTGCTTTGTCCTCACTCACACACACCCTAGAAACTTCCCAGGAGGTCACCCATCCTGATCACTACTCCAGGCCAAGCATGCTTAACCGTGAAGTTCTAATCAGACAGGCTCCCGAAAAGGAAGGTGCACCTTGTTGACATGAGTCATATCATTTAGTCATTTAACCCTTTATCATTTGGGGATGTTACAATCACCCCCCCCCCCCCTTTAGAGCACAACGCCCTCGTTGTGGGCCCTACATCTCAACCCAGGCAGTGCACCGCACTTAAGGCTGAGTTCCTCCTCTGATACCAAATGTCACAACCGGGTCCCGGTGACAGCACAGCCACCCCGCCTTAACATGGTCGTCGGGTCCTGACCCACCAGGTACAACCAGTTGCCCCGCAGACACGTGGGGCCCACCCCAGGGTCAACCCACATGCCTGAACGGGTCATCTGACTAATGATAGTCCCCACAGGACAACACATGTCCTTTCCAGTGTGCTTTGTCCTCACTCACACACACCCTAGAAACTTCCCAGGAGGTCACCCATCCTGATCACTACTCCAGGCCAAGCATGCTTAATCGTGGAGTTCTAATCAGACAGGCTCCCGAAAAGGAAGGTGCACCTTGTTGACATGAGTCATATCATTTAGTCATTTAACCCTTTATCATTTGGGGATGTTACATTATTGCCTACTTTGGGACTCTCTTGTTGATTTAAGATGTAATCATGAATCCTTCTCAAATCTCGATGTGGGACTAGTTGCTCATGTGTCAATGATCTGATTGAAACCATGTGAATGTGTGAACACCTCTTCATATTATAGGTTTTTCATCTGTCTCTTATTAGTTCATGATGCATTGGATTAAAGCTGAATAGGTAGGCTCTCTGGATTTTATCACCATCTAGGGAGGCGGTAGGTGATGTGAAGTTGGGATCAGGATTATGGGGTGGCTTCTTACATATCCCTATGAAGGGAATCTGAACTCATGTAGTTTGGCGCCACTTAACGGGACATGTCACACCTTTTAAAGTCATCTTACAAGAACCAATCCATGCAATTCAACATCATGTAGTAAGGACTACTGGGTGAAGGTTTCTAGCAATGGTTGGTGTGGTACTTATGCATGAGCGTCCCTTTTTGGTTTGTCTTGTCAATAGGTAACTAAACAGGAGAAGGTATGGATCATCTCCGGCTCATCACCAAAGGCATCCCAGGCTCGTCACTAGTGAAAGATGATTCTCCATACACTCGTCATCAAAAGGAGGTCTTATGCTCGTCACATTGAAGGTAGCTAGATCATTTTGGGATTTACACCAAATAAGATGTTCGTGTATGGGGAGACCAAGAGGAGTATCTCGATCCAAGGAGAGACAGGTCATCTTATGCTTTTCACATAAGAGAGAATGAATGCTCTGTGAATGTTGGGATTGAACCTCAGAGAGGTGTCCTATGTATCTTGGTTAACATGAATCAAAGCTTACATAGTTCAGGTGACATAGTTTAAGGTCATATGTGAGGACTGGTTTGTACAGTTTAATGTCATACGGTGAGGATGTGTTATGCAATTTAAAGTCTCGCAGCTTGGACTTGAAGGTTATTTTTGTGATGTGTCTCAATTGTACTAACAGAATGATCAACGAAACCTTTAAGCCCACGTAAGTCATGTTTGGTATGAGAAACAAGAGATAATGTGTAAAGACCCGCAAATTTCAAGGAAATTTTTTTCTTAATTTTCTTTGAAATTTTACAAGAGCGCAGCTTCAGACGGCACCTGATTCCGAGGCCCGGTGTGCCCGGAATCAATTTCCGAAGTTTGGCTCGGGTACGTTCAGTGAACGGACGAGCGGGTTTTTCTATCTTTTGAACCGGTGCCCGGAATCGAATTCTGAGGGCACCGATGAAATCGCAGCGCCGGTATTTGCTTAGAAACGCCACTTCCGGAGTTGCGTTTGCTCAGACGTGGTTTTTAAATTTTGCGGCTTTAAGTCAGAAATAAAATAAAGTTTGTGCGACAACTTTATTTTATTTCACTTAAGCTGCTTGGAAGCCACTTGAAGTCACTTAAAGACGGCTTGAACTAAGTTGAACTGGATAGGATGCTATCCAGAAATATCCTACCCTCTTGGTAGGATATTTGTGCGGTGGGACCCGCACGAGCCCCGCCGTTTCTTTCGCTAAGTAACGCACCCGCGAAAACCCGTCAAAGTAACTGAAAAGTCAACCGACGCGTTTTCTTTAATTCTTAACAGACCATTTAATTGGGCGGTTTATTTCGTGAATTAAATGGACTGTTTCTTCGTGAATTAAATGGGTCGTTTCTTTCGTTGAATTAATTCAACGAATTGATGGATCGTTTCTTAACCGGTTTCGTGTGTTGGCATGTTTATAAAATAAGACCAACCTAAAAATCCTTGGAAAGGATTTGAAAGAATCTTCGTTCCTCCACCCTCTCCGCGAAGAACGCGAAGAACGCGAAGAACGCGAAAAACGCCGGCGACCGGAATTCGACGACGCACACCAAGATCTGCGACGTCGACGAGATCTACCCGCGACGTTCTTCGGCGACGCCTCTTCTTCCGCGGCCGATCCTCGTTCGGCAACTAAGGTGAGAATCGGATCTTTTCTTCTCCCTTTTTAATTTCAATATCAACTGATTTAAACTAATTAAATCCGTTTGATCTTGATCCGGAGATTGGCGACGCGACGCCGGATACCGCGACGACGCGACGATCTCCTTCCTCCGCGACGAGCGATTCCGCGACGACCTCTCGTCCGACGACGACGATAAGGTAAGGGTTGCTGAATTGTTTTATCTTTTTCCCATGTTTATTCTTTTTAAGTAAAGAACTTAATCTCCGACAATTTTAATTTAATTAAAATTGTTGTTGATTTTCCCTCCCGGTGACGTTTATGACTAACGCGGAGGGTGCGGGTCTAACGAACAAGACCCGGCAACCCTCCGCCGATCTTCTCTTTTTGCGCGGATTTGGCGGACGACGACGAACCGTGCGGCAAGGGCAATTTGTTGGCTCCGCAGTGAAGATCGTCCCCCGGGAGGAGCATCGGCGCAGACGGGAAAGAAATCGGGCCACCGGAGCATCTCCGGCGGCCCGCGGAAGGCGGCGGCGGCGCGGGTCGCCGGCGCGGCGGCGCCGGCGACCGGAGGCGGCGGCGCCCGGCGCGCCGCCGTGGAGGAAGCCCGCCGCGGCTGAAGCCGCGGCGGCAACGGCGGCCGGTTCCGCGGCCGCGCGGAACCGGGACGGACGCGGCGGCCCGGCCGCGTCCGCGTGACAGGCGGCCCCCCGCGGGGGCCGCGTCTCCTTCAAAGCCGCGGGTCAACCCCGCGGCGGCGGCTCTTCGGCCGCTCGGCCGAAGACCGAGCCGGCCGGTCCGGTCGGCCGGGCCGCGCCCAGGCCGGACCGGACCCGGCCGAGCCGGTTCGGGCCGGTTCGGGTCGGCCCGGTTCGGGCCGACCCGGTTCGGCCGACCCCAGGGGGGGGTTCGGGCCGGGTCGCCCCGGGCCCAGTACCCCCGTTTTGGGCCCTCTTCGGTCTTTCGCCCATATCTTGGGCCTGGGACCTCCGATTGACGAACCGTCAGCGGTTACGCGATCCTTGGATCGAGACGGTCGTTTCGGTATATTATACTCAAGGTTTCGGAAGACTTTGGGTTCGGCCGGGTTGGTTCGTACACGAAGCCAACCGGGCCCTCGGAGCGGAAACGCTCATAACTTGAGCTACGGACGTCCGATCGACGTACCGTCAGCTGTGGTAGTTTCCTCTAAGTGAGACGGAACTTTTGGCATACTCCGCCCGAGGATCGGATACAGGCGGAGTACGGTCGGGTTGGTTTTTCCCTAAAAACCAACCGGGCCCCTGGGACGAAAATGCCAATAACTCTCAGACCGGGCGTCCGATTGACGCGCCGTCTGTCGCGTTGAGATCCTGTTGTCGATACGGAACTTTTGGATACATCAACTTCGGACTACGTGTCAGTTGATGTATCAGCCTCTCGGCTCGTGGAGCGGACCCTCCTAAACGAGCTCGCTTTGTGCGGGAACCCTAGCGCTGGCTGTGACCTCGACGACAGAGCAGAGATCCTCCGTGGACTGCGACGACGGCAGAGCAGAGATCCTCCGTGGACTGCGACGACGGCAGAGCAGAGATCCTTCGTGGACTGCGGCGACGACTGTGCAGAGATCCTCAGTGGACTGCGTCGACTACTGCACTCAGCGATCCTTTGTGGATCAGTGCCTACAGGTTCTGTGTGAGCCCGATCCTACGTGGGTCCTTACTACCGGTTCTGTGTGAGCCACTGCCTACAGGTTCTGTGTGAGCCCGATCCTGTGTGGGTCTTCTGCGGGGGTTAGTACCTATCGATCCTTCGTGGGTCCGACGACTTAGACGGATCAGTGATCGTCTTTGACGTCATCTGAAAAAGTATACCTGGTTGAGCTGAATCTTATGTTACTCTCCTTTGTGGATTGTGTTGAACTATCCTTTGTGGATTTACTGTTTACTCTCCTTTGTGGATTTGAGTCTTGCTTTCCTATGTGGATTGAGTTGTTCTTGAGCTCGTGAGCAGAGCTAGAAGTAGGGACTTAGGTATATGTATGGGCATATACCTAAGTCAAGTCAGATGTTACTTCGTGATTGCATCTTTCTTTTGTGCTATATCCTTGGTGGATTTCGGGAGACCTTCGGGGGTCTCGGGGTCCTTACTGAGTAGTTGTACTCACCCCTGCACGGGCTATGCCCGCACCTTGTTGTGTTGGTTGCAGACGACGGACAGCACTGATCACGGTTGGGGCGTGGAGCAGGACGGTACCTGGGGGTGGACCACTGGGCGGGACGTGCTCGGAGCGGACGTGGGACCCGAGGAGCCTGGAGGCTATCTGTACCCACCCTTCAGGTGGGATTGCCAGTGGACGACACGAGGCCGCCGTCTTTTCTTCAGTTGCTGTACTTTACTTTTCAGTTGTACTTTACAGTTGGGCTTGTATTCCGGCCCCTTTACTTTTCTGCACTTTACTTTCCGCTTGCTGACTCTGTGTGGTTGTTACTTATAAAGGCAATGCCTTCCCTGTTTACTGGGATTTTACGCCTTGGTGCTAGTCGCCAGCCCCTGGCCTATGGAAGGCGGGCTTGGGGTAGTCACGGCACGGGCCCCGAGGACGGGTCGTGACAAATTGGTATCAGAGGAGTCGGTTCTACCGCAGACTCTGATCGTCCTTTCTTTCTATGTGAAGCAATAGTGTTTAGTGTATTGAGTGTGGTTATCAGTTCAGGGAGCCCAGTGTTGGTGCGGCGGCCGACGTATCCGTACACCAGGACCCTGACTCCTGATTTCCGACTTAATGCATGAAAACATTGATTGCGTGTATGTTTCAAGTTTTCTTTGTGATTGCTTGTGTCAGCTCACCGGGTATACTGATCTGCTTTATGAAAGTCTCAAGTTTTCCTTGTGATTACTTGTGCCAGCTCACCAGGTATACTGTTCTGACTGTGGTGCTCTTGTTCTCCTTTTCAGGATGGCCCCGCGACGACTGCCAGCTAGGGTTCCGAGTGTAGGGCGCGGCGGCAGCCCACCGAGCGACGAGGCCTCGGTGCAGGGCCCTTTGCCAGCAGTGGCACCGGCGGTAGCCTTACCCGCCGAGCCACCGATGCTACCAGTACCAGACGCTGACGATGCACGTCGCCTCAGGGCACTGCACGAGTTTCAGAGCCAGCGACCGCCCAGGTTTCGCGGTGAGGCGGACCCCCAGGCCGCCGAGGACTGGCTAGAGGCGGTGGTACGGATCTTCAGGCTAGTGAGGACACCAGCGGATCTCATGGTGATTCTCGCAGCGAGCCTCCTGCAGGCGGCGGCAGGACGATGGTGGAGCCTGATGCTCCAGGTTCACGATGAGGCATCCCTGCTCTGGACGGACTTCGAGAGCCTCTTCCGCTCTGAGTTCGTCCCGGCCACCCTCCGAGCGGTGCGCATCCAGGAGCTTCTCCAGCTGCGCCAGGGCAGCATGACAGTCGCTCAGTACGCGGCGAGGTTCACGGACCTATCTCGCTACTCGACCGACATGGTACGGGACCCCTTCTTCCGGGCCCGGACCTTCGAGCAGGGCTTGCGACAGGAGATTCGGGCGTCGCTGATCTCCCTCAGCATTCCGACCCAGGCGGGAGTGCTGGAGCGAGCCCTCCTGATCGAGAGCTTCCTGGCAGAGCCTTCTTCAGCAGCGAGACCTAGCGCAGGGCGGCAGGTAGCTGAGTCATCGGCAGCAGGCAGCCGACGGATGACTCACGGGTCCAGGCAGACCAGACCCCCACGCAGACGGCCTCAGGACACCGGCTCAGCAGTACGAGGCACACAGCGGAGTGCCAGCCTTTCGAGAGGCAGGCTGTGCTACTCTTGCGGCGGGCAGGGTCACATGGCTCGTGACTGCCCGACTCGCCGACCAGAGGAGCAGCAGACGGTGGAGGGGCCACCCAGGCAGAGGCAGAGGGTCGACCGTGGCGGTCCGCAGGGAGGAGGCGGACGAGGCAAAGGAGCTGGCCGAGCAGCGGGTGGTGGGCGACGCTTCCAGGCTCTACCCCCACCACCACCAGGAGGGCCACCTCGACCACAGGGAGCTGGCGGGCAGGGACAGGCCCAGCTCCAGGCAGTGGAGGCCTACGACCCCGACTTGCCAGAGATGATTGGAGGTACGATCTGTGTCTATTCCACCCTTGCTGCAGTACTTATAGACACAGGAGCGAGTCACTCTTTCATAGCCTCTGCCCTTGTTCGGAGCTCGGAGATTCCGACTGAGCCGTTGGCTCGATCCTTACGGCTAGAGACTCCTACGGGAGCGGACTCGACGATTACGCACTGGTGCCGGCAGTGTGAGCTTACTCTAGGAGGCGAGAGCTTCGGCTGGGATCTCCTTGTAGCGGCGTCGAGGCCTTACGACGTCATCTTGGGCATGGATTGGTTATCCACGGTTCATGCCCAGATCGACTGTTTTAGGCGCAAGGTGCGATGTGTTCGTACCGACGGGAGCAGGTTTACCTTCACCGGCGAGAAGGGAACCTTTGCAGCACAGGATGGACTTCCGCGGAGGAGAGTGCAGCCCATCTCTCATCAGTTGGCTAGCCTCATCCTAGGAGCAGTGGATGTGCGGAGTCCGGCTTTTCCTGCAGTGGTGGACCAGTACGTGGACGTCTTTCCCGACGACGTTCCAGGGCTACCTCCTCGTAGAGAGGTAGACTTTTACATCGACTTGTACCCCGGGACAGCCCCGATATCTACTCCAGCATATCGGATGGCCCCCGCCGAGCTTCGAGAGCTGCGGGTACAGTTGGAGGACTTGCAGAGCAAGGGGTTTATCCGACCCAGTGTTTCACCCTGGGCTTCCCCGATTTTGTTCGCCAAGAAGGCGGACGGGAGCTTGCGACTATGTGTCGACTATCGTCGCCTGAACCAGGTGACAGTGAGGAACAAGTATCCGCTGCCACGGATTGACGACCTCTTCGATCAGCTCAAGGGAGCGCGGTGGTTCTCGAAGATAGACCTCCGGTCAGGCTATCATCAGCTCAGAGTTCGAGACGAGGACGTACAGAAGACGGCCTTCAGGTGTCGGTATGGCCATTATGAGTTCTTGGTTATGCCGTTCGGCGTAACCAATGCTCCAGCAGTGTTCATGAGCCTCATGAACAGGATCTTCCAGCCATACCTCGACCGATTTGTCGTTGTCTTCATTGACGACATTTTGGTATACTCGACGACTGAGGAGGAGCATGCCTACCACCTGCGAGTTGTGCTAGACATACTCCGAGAGCACCAGCTTTATGGCAAGCTCTCAAAATGCCAGTTCTGGTTACGTGAGGTCCATTTCTTGGGGCACGTCATTTCTGAGGCGGGAGTTGCAGTGGATCCCGCGAAGATCGAGGCAGTGCTAGCTTGGGAGCCACCCAGGAGCGTGACAGAGGTGCGGAGCTTCTTGGGCCTAGCCGGATACTATCGGAGATTCGTGCCAGACTTCTCCAGAGTTGCGGCACCACTCTCAGCTTTGACAAAGAAGGGGAAACCCTTCGTGTGGTCAGACAGATGTCAGCAGAGCTTCCAGGAGCTGAGACAGAGATTGACCAGCGCACCTATCTTGAGGTTGCCTGAGGAGGGAGTTGGGTACGTAGTTTACTGCGATGCATCAGGGACTGGACTCGGGTGCGTCCTGATGCAGGAGCGGGCCGTGATCGCCTACGGATCACGTCAGTTGAGGCCGCATGAGCAGAACTACGCCACTCATGACCTGGAGTTAGCAGCAGTGGTCTTCGCTCTGAAGACTTGGCGGCACTATCTGATGGGCGAGCGCTTCACAGTCTTTTCTGACCACCAGAGTCTCAGGTATATCTTCTCTCAGAAGGACCTGAACCTGAGACAGCGGAGATGGCTTGAGTTCCTCCAGGACTATGACTTTGAGATAGTCTATACTCCTGGGAAGGGGAACGTGGTAGCCGATGCCCTCAGCAGGAGGACGGGCATTCAGCTACTTGAGGAGGCGACGGAGCAGCTAGCCTCCTTGCAGATATCCTTCGTGGATAGAGACGGAGCAGCCTTTCTTCAGTCTCTCACAGTCTCTCCTCCACTTCTACAGCGGATCAGAGAGGCTCAGCGTGAGGACGCCGACTGTGAGACCCGGCGTGCACTGATATCCTCAGATCAGGCGCCTGATGGTTTCTCCCTTGGAGCAGAGCATGACATCCTTTTCAGAGGACGTACCTTCGTACCAGTCGCTCTACGAGAGGAGGTGCTGAGAGAGTTTCACACTTCTCCCTTGGCGGTACATCCCGGAGTGGCGAAGATGTACCAGGATCTCAGACGACAGCACTGGTGGCCGGGCATGAAGAAAGCTGTGGCAGAGTTCGTTTCACGATGCCTCACCTGCCAGCAGGTGAAGGCAGAGCATCAGGTACCAGCAGGCTTGGTACAGCCCTTGGAGGTCCCGGAGTGGAAGTGGGACGGCATATCTATGGACTTCGTGACTGGACTTCCACGCACTTCCAGAGGTCACGACTCCATTTGGGTGATTGTCGACCGACTCACCAAGTCGGCACACTTCTTACCCATCAGAGAGCAGGGCTCAGTGGAGAGCTTAGGACGTCTTTACGTCCAGGAGATCGTACGGCTTCACGGTGTGCCATCGTCTATCGTCTCCGATCGAGATGCTCGTTTCACTTCCCGGCTCTGGAAGGGATTGCAGGAGGCGTTCGGGACGCGGCTCCATCTGAGCACAGCCTTCCACCCTCAGACGGATGGTCAGACGGAGAGGACCATACAGACACTCGAGGACATGCTCCGTGCATGTGTTCTCGACTTTGGTCGTAGCTGGGAGGACCACCTACCCTTGGTGGAGTTTGCGTACAACAACAGCTACCACTCCACCATCGGGATGGCACCATACGAGGCGTTGTACGGCAGACCCTGCAGATCACCGTTGTGCTGGACAGACCCTGGGGAGTCAGCACTCGTGGGACCAGAGATGGTCCGAGCCACGACAGAGAAGGTCCAGATCATCCAGGAGAGGATGAGGACAGCTCAGAGCCGGCAGAAGTCATATGCTGATAGGAGGCGGAGGCCACTAGAGTTCGAGGATGGCGACCACGTCTTTTTGCGTGTATCACCTCGACGTGGTTTACGGAGATTTGGCCGAGGCGGCAAGTTGTCTCCACGCTTCATCGGGCCTTTCCAGGTCCTCAGCAGGATAGGAGAGGTGGCTTATCGTCTGGCTCTACCACCTCAGTTGCACCGGGTGCACGACGTCTTCCACGTGTCTCAGCTGAGGAGATACGTGCACGACCCGACGCACATCATCGACTTTGGGGAGCTGGACGTGGACGATGGGGCGACTTTTGCGGAGGTTCCAGTGGAGATCGAGGATCGACAGGAGCGGGTCCTACGTGGGCGGTCGATTCCTCTTGTGCGCGTCAGGTGGCAGCACGGGAACCTCCAGGAGAGCACTTGGGAGCGGGAGGCTCAGATGCGTGCTCAGTACCCCCATTTGTTTCCCTAGTTTTTGATGTATCTTTACGGGGACGTAAAGCCCTGAGGTGGGAGTAATGTAAAGACCCGCAAATTTCAAGGAAATTTTTTTCTTAATTTTCTTTGGAATTTTACAAGAGCGGAGCTTCAGACGGCACCTGATTCCGAGGCCCGGTGTGCCCGGAATCAATTTCCGAAGTTTGGCTCGGGTACGTTCAGTGAACGGACGAGCGGGTTTTTCTATCTTTTGAACCGGTGCCCGGAATCGAATTCTGAGGGCACCGATGAAATCGCAGCGCCGGTATTTGCTTAGAAACGCCACTTCCGGAGTTGCGTTTGCTCAGACGTGGTTTTTAAATTTTGCGGCTTTAAGTCAGAAATAAAATAAAGTTTGTGCGACAACTTTATTTTATTTCACTTAAGCTGCTTGGAAGCCACTTGAAGTCACTTAAAGACGGCTTGAACTAAGTTGAACTGGATAGGATGCTATCCAGAAATATCCTACCCTCTTGGTAGGATATTTGTGCGGTGGGACCCGCACGAGCCCCGCCGTTTCTTTCGCTAAGTAACGCACCCGCGAAAACCCGTCAAAGTAACTGAAAAGTCAACCGACGCGTTTTCTTTAATTCTTAACAGACCATTTAATTGGGCGGTTTATTTCGTGAATTAAATGGACTGTTTCTTCGTGAATTAAATGGGTCGTTTCTTTCGTTGAATTAATTCAACGAATTGATGGATCGTTTCTTAACCGGTTTCGTGTGTTGGCATGTTTATAAAATAAGACCAACCTAAAAATCCTTGGAAAGGATTTGAAAGAATCTTCGTTCCTCCACCCTCTCCGCGAAGAACGCGAAGAACGCGAAGAACGCGAAGAACGCCGGCGACCGGAATTCGACGACGCACACCAAGATCTGCGACGTCGACGAGATCTACCCGCGACGTTCTTCGGCGACGCCTCTTCTTCCGCGGCCGATCCTCGTTCGGCAACTAAGGTGAGAATCGGATCTTTTCTTCTCCCTTTTTAATTTCAATATCAACGGATTTAAACTAATTAAATCCGTTTGATCTTGATCCGGAGATTGGCGACGCGACGCCGGATACCGCGACGACGCGACGATCTCCTTCCTCCGCGACGAGCGATTCCGCGACGACCTCTCGTCCGACGACGACGATAAGGTAAGGGTTGCTGAATTGTTTTATCTTTTTCCCATGTTTATTCTTTTTAAGTAAAGAACTTAATCTCCGACAATTTTAATTTAATTAAAATTGTTGTTGATTTTCCCTCCCGGTGACGTTTATGACTAACGCGGAGGGTGCGGGTCTAACGAACAAGACCCGGCAACCCTCCGCCGATCTTCTCTTTTTGCGCGGATTTGGCGGACGACGACGAACCGTGCGGCAAGGGCAATTTGTTGGCTCCGCAGTGAAGATCGTCCCCCGGGAGGAGCATCGGCGCAGACGGGAAAGAAATCGGGCCACCGGAGCATCTCCGGCGGCCCGCGGAAGGCGGCGGCGGCGCGGGTCGCCGGCGCGGCGGCGCCGGCGACCGGAGGCGGCGGCGCCCGGCGCGCCGCCGTGGAGGAAGCCCGCCGCGGCTGAAGCCGCGGCGGCAACGACGGCCGGTTCCGCGGCCGCGCGGAACCGGGACGGACGCGGCGGCCCGGCCGCGTCCGCGTGACAGGCGGCCCCCCGCGGGGGCCGCGTCTCCTTCAAAGCCGCGGGTCAACCCCGCGGCGGCGGCTCTTCGGCCGCTCGGCCGAAGACCGAGCCGGCCGGTCCGGTCGGCCGGGCCGCGCCCAGGCCGGACCGGACCCGGCCGAGCCGGTTCGGGCCGGTTCGGGTCGGCCCGGTTCGGGCCGACCCGGTTCGGCCGACCCCAGGGGGGGGTTCGGGCCGGGTCGCCCCGGGCCCAGTACCCCCGTTTTGGGCCCTCTTCGGTCTTTCGCCCATATCTTGGGCCTGGGACCTCCGATTGACGAACCGTCAGCGGTTACGCGATCCTTGGATCGAGACGGTCATTTCGGTATATTATACTCAAGGTTTCGGAAGACTTTGGGTTCGGCCGGGTTGGTTCGTACACGAAGCCAACCGGGCCCTCGGAGCGGAAACGCTCATAACTTGAGCTACGGACGTCCGATCGACGTACCGTCAGCTGTGGTAGTTTCCTCTAAGTGAGACGGAACTTTTGGCATACTCCGCCCGAGGATCGGATACAGGCGGAGTACGGTCGGGTTGGTTTTTCCCTAAAAACCAACCGGGCCCCTGGGACGAAAATGCCAATAACTCTCAGACCGGGCGTCCGATTGACGCGCCGTCTGTCGCGTTGAGATCCTGTTGTCGATACGGAACTTTTGGATACATCAACTTCGGACTACGTGTCAGTTGATGTATCAGCCTCTCGGCTCGTGGAGCGGACCCTCCTAAACGAGCTCGCTTTGTGCGGGAACCCTAGCGCTGGCTGTGACCTCGACGACAGAGCAGAGATCCTCCGTGGACTGCGACGACGGCAGAGCAGAGATCCTCCGTGGACTGCGACGACGGCAGAGCAGAGATCCTTCGTGGACTGCGGCGACGACTGTGCAGAGATCCTCAGTGGACTGCGTCGACTACTGCACTCAGCGATCCTTTGTGGATCAGTGCCTACAGGTTCTGTGTGAGCCTGATCCTACGTGGGTCCTTACTACCGGTTCTGTGTGAGCCACTGCCTACAGGTTCTGTGTGAGCCCGATCCTGTGTGGGTCTTCTGCGGGGGTTAGTACCTATCGATCCTTCGTGGGTCCGACGACTTAGACGGATCAGTGATCGTCTTTGACGTCATCTGAAAAAGTATACCTGGTTGAGCTGAATCTTATGTTACTCTCCTTTGTGGATTGTGTTGAACTATCCTTTGTGGATTTACTGTTTACTCTCCTTTGTGGATTTGAGTCTTGCTTTCCTATGTGGATTGAGTTGTTCTTGAGCTCGTGAGCAGAGCTAGAAGTAGGGACTTAGGTATATGTATGGGCATATACCTAAGTCAAGTCAGATGTTACTTCGTGATTGCATCTTTCTTTTGTGCTATATCCTTGGTGGATTTCGGGAGACCTTCGGGGGTCTCGGGGTCCTTACTGAGTAGTTGTACTCACCCCTGCACGGGCTATGCCCGCACCTTGTTGTGTTGGTTGCAGACGACGGACAGCACTGATCACGGTTGGGGCGTGGAGCAGGACGGTACCTGGGGGTGGACCACTGGGCGGGACGTGCTCGGAGCGGACGTGGGACCCGAGGAGCCTGGAGGCTATCTGTACCCACCCTTCAGGTGGGATTGCCAGTGGACGACACGAGGCCGCCGTCTTTTCTTCAGTTGCTGTACTTTACTTTTCAGTTGTACTTTACAGTTGGGCTTGTATTCCGGCCCCTTTACTTTTCTGCACTTTACTTTCCGCTTGCTGACTCTGTGTGGTTGTTACTTATAAAGGCAATGCCTTCCCTGTTTACTGGGATTTTACGCCTTGGTGCTAGTCGCCAGCCCCTGGCCTATTGAAGGCGGGCTTGGGGTAGTCACGGCACGGGCCCCGAGGACGGGTCGTGACATAATGGATCAGTCGTATTGCATTGGAGAGCACATCAAGAGACTAAGTGGGGATTACACATATATGCTTCCCTTATACTCTTATACCGTAAAAGGGGATGACAACAGGAGACTAAGTGGAGATTATGAGTGAGCATCCCTTAGATTATTATATCGTAAAAGTGACAACAATATGAGACTGTGGGGCATATGCATGAGCTGCCCTAAGATACCTGACTCGGTAGGCGAGTCAGGGTGAAGATATATTTTGAGACTTACACTTAGGAGGAGACCCATACATGATAACCAGGAGGAATATATCAACTCAAGGTAAATAAAGAAATCAAGAGTATATCAACTCAAGGTGAATAATGATAATCTGGAGGAGTATATCGAATCAAGGTGAATGTGAAACTGAGAGGAGTATATCTACTCGAGGTGAATGTTGGAACCGAGAGAAGTATATCGACTCAAGGTGAATGTGTGGTGCTTATGCATAGGTTTCGCCCAGATATACCTAACCTGGTCAGTGCCTCAGGTGAAGGTAGGGAGAGCTAGAGGCATACACCTGGGAGTATGCCCTTATATAAGGAAACCAAGAGGAATATATTGATTCAAGGTGTTCTGAAAATCCATGGTGAGCATATCAACTAAAGGCATTCTCCAAGATCAAGGATGGGGTCGCAGACATCACAACCCAAAAATATGGCTGACCCAACGCGAAAAGTTCGTGGTGCAGCTCTCGATTTTTTAGGAGATCAGTAATGGTAGCGAAGGGATCGGGTCAAAGGTTGCCAATGATCTCGAATGGGGATGCGAGGCAAAGTCCTCGTGGTATGGACCAATGAGCTGAGAAATAAAAATTGAATTCATGAAGGAGCAGGTGCCCGCATAGGAGCATCACATAACATTTCACGAGAGAGCCCAGGTCACATAAGTTTTTTGCATATGGTTGGCCACATAACACTTTCCAAAAGGGACTTCACATAGGACAACTCTCATAATGGGCACTCACATAGCACTGCATGCATAGGGACACTCACATAGCGTTGTTCGCATATCGTTTCGTGAAGTTGCTTTGTGTAGGGACTTTATGGGATTACATCGCAAAGGCCCTTCCTGGTTTGAAACTTTGGAATTTTACCTGATTGTCGAAGCGTGTGACTCATGAAATCCCTTTGTGTCTCTCGTACTCACACTAGCCTTAGAGAGTGTCCGAGAGTCCTTAGTGCCGAAGTGGGTGTTGGTATCTATAGGCATCAAAAGGTAACTGCCTTCTCGAAATGGACGACCGCAAAGCAATTTAAGTGTCATGCGAACAGAGTAAAATGTCTTATAGTGGGGACAAAATTATTGCCTTCGAGCCGCAAATGATGTAGGGTTCGCACAACGATTGGAGTGTTATGAAAACAGGGGAAAATGTTATGTGTTGTGCACAAAATTACCACCTCTGAGCCGCAAAGGACATGGGGTTCGCATAGCAATTGAAGTTATATGTGAGCCGGTAAAAATGCTATGGGAGATTTTAGACTGTTAATTTTCATTCACACTAAAATGAAACCCGACTTAAAATGGTAATAAATTTTGATTTTTAAGTCTATTTCTGCTCCATGACTGGTCAAAGTCGAATCATGTGAGGCGAACTACGCTCCTAGCTACAATATATACACACTAACAAGATGTTTTTTAGGCCAAAAAGTGCCCAAGAGACCCCCCAAAATGGGTTTTAAGGCTTTGACGCCCTTTTTATTAGTAACAAGTGAAGTCCACGACCTACTCCTAAAGAGAGGTTCTCATCGCCACATCTTCAAATTGTGAAAGATTCTAAATGATCTTCATCCCTTAGTGTGTGTAGTCATGTGGAGCATAGAAATCTCATTCAATGTTCTTTAGGTATGAAAATACATTTCTACTCAAATTCGACTTGTGTTGTCTAAGTGGGGATCATATCATGGGTTCTTAGGAAAATTGTGTGAGATGAATTTTTTGATGCCAATAGGTGCCAAATTGAAAACCCAATTAATAAATGTATAGCGTTAGAATAGTACTCGTAAGGTATCATAAATCCGAACCAGATTATGAAAATTATAATTAACTAATCAATAATAAATTTTTAAATGACATTACAATTATAAAAAATATTTATTTATTTTGATTTATGTTCATATTATATTTATAAGTAAATTTTAAATTTGAATTTTTTGACTATATGATCTTAAATAAAGTACAATTACAAAATATATTTACTTAATTTTTTTACATGTTTATTCTAAATTTATAAATAAATTTAATTATTTTAATTTCTATGTGGATAATTAAAAGGGTTAGAATAGTTAAATTGATACTAAAAAATATAATAAGGTAGAGTAGTAGTAGTGGATTTAAAAAAATAAACATGTTAGAGAAGAGTTCTATAAAAATTAACAGGTCAAGGTTCGGATACCCCAAATTTCATGGGTACCCAACCTGTTGTCATCCATAATTAATAATCGATTATCAAATGAAAACTGTTTCATATGATTAAACTATAAAATAAACCACAAAATTTAAATTTGATTTTTATACGGTTTCAAATCGCACCCTAGTTAGAAAGAAGCTAAAATGGTCATCAATTTCTCTCCCAATTTCATTATATTGTAATGACCATATGGCCAAGTGACCCACATATCTAATAAAATATAATATCAAAATAGTAATACCCTTATCATTTACAAATATAGTATATTATAGTAGGTCCGGGGGTGAGGTACAAAGTAAACAAATTGGAGACGTGGTGTCTCCAAACAGGACCTCCTCAACACAGAGTCACATGGAGAACAACTGCATTTACAAACATAGTATAATTTTATAACAATGTATCTTTACAATAACACCCCATCACGAGCCACGGTAACGTTATGAACATCAAGAGAACAATTGCTCCGAGATCTACGATTTTCCATTGTTTTGAAAATAGACATATCTCTATCGACGTAAACAAGAGAAATGAAAACATCGGAGACGCAGATTTTACATATATAATAACCTAAACCTAAATTGCCAAATCCAGCAAATCTTGGGAGCATCAGCTATCGTGGTCTATGCTTACCTGGCTTCGATTTACGAGTTTTTCTGGTTTTCCCGCAGGAGCTGCAGAATCCACAACCGGATAGACGCGGGGACGGCGGATCGATAGCCGGAGATACTCTCACGGCGCGCAATTCAAGCCCTCCGCCATTGGATCGGCAGCGATCTAGCCCGTTCCGCACAGAAGCAGCGGCAGCGGCGGTCGAAGGAGGATCAAGCTTGATTTCCTTCCTACCATCCGCTTTAATCTGTAGCTTGTCCTCTGCTTCTGGATTGTCAAGCTTACTCAACTCAGCGGAGAGAAGATTGTCGTCCCAAACCAATCCCGATGACCCCTGCCGCCGGAAAGAAACCGCAGACCTCTGTAATCCAGTCATCAACACAACAACGACCTACTTCTGTCTCTCTCTCTCGCGTCTCGCGAGCGCGCACGTTTCTGGTACGATCAGAAGCAGATCAGCCCTCACCGTCTACCTCCTAACAGATGATCTCTCTGGCAGTGCGAGATATGGATCCGTATTCCTCCATTCCACCATTTAGGGCTCAGTTTACCCCAAAATTGTCTATTAATATTACACTTTTACCAAACAATTATTATATAATGTTGTTATTTTTGATTAAATATACTCATTATTTTGCATTCAAATAAATAATATATTTTTTTAAAATAAAAACAGTGTCGTCATATTTGACGCCACGCTCTAGCAGAACACTAAAATGGGGTTTGATTTGGCTTTTCGTTGGGCCACCGAATTCACGTCAAAATTACGTTTAGACGTCTATTATAGATGCCCTTACAGATGATCAACAACATATATATGTGTGGGAAACTGTGAGGAAAGGGATTTAAATGATTGAAGCGTCAAGAAAAACAGTGCACCTATCACACACACATTATATATATATCATTAGCATCATTTTAAACTAATCAGTACCGTACAAGTTAAAAAAAAGATTGATTTGTGCCATTATCGTTTTTGGATTATCAATATATATTGTTGTGACCTCTAATGATTTAGCAAGAAGGTACACAGTTTTTTCTTTTTTTTTCATACATATCTTATTATGGTATGAAAGCCAGTTATAAACTCCAAACTCTCATCACCATGATCTGATCCAGTCATGTGATATCCTAGATGGGTGATATTGCATATATTGCCTTCTAATTCCATTTCTAGTATATTAGATACCGATGACTATCACTAAAGGTATAAATTACTTGAATGTGAAATATTCACTACCATAGATCTGGGTAAGAGATGCACCAGATTTTATTAGCGATAAACATAAAGCGTTGATAAAAGGCACACTTTTATCAGCGCTAGTTAAAAGCGCAGATAAATGTCACTTTTATTGGCGCTAAAACAATCGCTGATAAAAGTTTTCAATAAAAAATATTATTAATTTATATAAAATTATTATATTTATATTTAAAAATAATGTTTATTTATATACATTAATTAAAAAACGCATGTTTATAATTAATATAAATATGATATATTATAATATATGTTTATTAATAATTCATATATGTATATGACGTTTAAAAAAAGTATTTATAAGTTTATAAATAAATAGATATATATTTAAATAATTATAATATTATAATATTTTTTAAAATGATAAATATATTTATTATATTTATAATTATATATAAATAGTTTTTAAATATATTTATTTATAATTATAATTATAAATATATATATATATATATAAACGAGTCTTTAATGAATAAATATGTAAATAAATATATATATATATATGTATATATATATTTCATGCCCAAATGACCCGAAGGCCTTCATTTTTATTGATTTTTGATAACCCCTCTTTCAAAGGATGAGGGAGAACCCTTACAAGTTCCATAGGCTTAGATATTACTGTTGAATCAATGAGGTTTTCTTATGACTTTTCCATTCCTTCATGTTTGGAGAGATTGTTGAGTCAATAAAGTTTCCTTATGACTTTACCATTCTTTCATGTTTTGAAAATCACAAACACTTTATCTTAAGACAGATTTCTTTTTACCCTATGTTTTAATTTCATAAGGAAAATTTTTCTTCCCCAATGAAATTTATCATTACCATGTTTTTCATTGTTCATTCTATTTCTAAGTGTAAAATTCAGTTTCATATCTAAAACCTCTGAATCTTATAATACTTAGATATAGAGCATTCTGTTTTCAGGATCCGAATTCAGGTTCCGAATCCTCTGAATTCAGGTTCTGACCTTTGTAAGTTTAGATTCCGAATTCTAATGAATTCCGACTCCGAACTCTCACAAGTTCAGACTCCGAGTTCTCTGAATTCAGACTCCGAACTTTGTAAGTTCAAATTCTGAGTTCTCTGAATTCAGACTCCGAATTTTGTAAGACTCCGAATTCTAATGAATTCAAATTCCAAACTTTCTAAGTTCAGACTCCGAATTCTACTGAATTCAAGACTCCAAATTTCCTTGAAATTCTGACTCCGGAATTCTATAGAATTCAGGTTCTGAATTCTTTTGAAGACAGAATCTGAATACCTATGTATTATAGACACTAAATGTGTTTTTGGTTAGACTCCGAACTTTCATTTTTTCTCCTTACATTCCGAAAAATGAATTTTGTTAAGTAACCATATTTTTGATTACTCATGTTTTGGTTACAAAACGATGTCATGCATTCAGTTACTAACCAATCGTTGTTTGAGTGACATGTGTACAGGTCCCTCCGAAATTCAAGGAAAAATATGACCGTTGGAGGAGGGTGCTGACCATTGGGAATGTGCCTATAAATATGAGCTCATTTGAAAGAGCTCATAACAAGTTGATCAATCTAAAGATTATATGCTGCTGAAGTGATTTCTAGAGAGAGAGACTTTATTTCTTTGTGCGTACTGAACATCTTGTTCAGAATTGTTTCGTGCGACTCTGAATGTTGCTGAGTACATTCGAGGGCTTCCGGTGATAAGAAGACAGAGGTGCCGACTTCCTTGAAGTTCGAGGGCTTACGGGGATAGCAAAATAGACTCTGATCTTCGTATCGAGGGCTTACCCTAGTGTGGGTAAGACAGACTTTCTTGAAAGTATAAATCAAGGGACCTTTATCCAAAGTTGTTGGATATCCTTCTCTTTGGGTTAAAAGATTTACTACTTGTTACTTGTATTATTTCAAGTTTTCCGCTGCATTTTGATTGTTGAGGAAAGTATAACTATCTTATATTTTCTTATACTTGTACTCTGATATAGTGTGATTATATATGCTTTAAGGTAGAATCTTTATCTTTGTAAACTTCTGTTAAGTTTCATTTCTGGAACTACTTTTCCAGAATTACATTCTCGGAATCATATTTTCGGAATCAAACAAGTTAGTAGAACTTAGAGGTTTTGTGAATTTACCTTGTTTAACCTTGTTAAACAATAGAAAGGTTTCCAACCAACTTTAAAAGTTTTCAAAGAATTTTTAAAGTATACAATTCACTCCCCTCTAGTATATTGAGCATCTACAGTAGCATTTCAATCCTCAAGTTGGTATATTTGGAGAATATCATATTCCATACCAACCTAACAATTACATGGCCCGTAGGCTTGGGAAATTATATGACTCAAAGGTTTTAGGGAATTCAACTAGACTATCTACAAGAGACTACCCCACCCTAGCATCTACATCGTGATAGTAGCTCTCCACTTTCGCATGACCGTCTGACTAGGATTCTCGCGCAAGCACAGACTGGTCCCGATGGCATAGTCAAACCCTCTCATTCTGACAAATCCATTTGGCTCTTGCTCTAGTGAGTGCACCTTCTCTAAATCCTCTTCTAGGGCTGCTCCTTTTTTGTAGAGTCTGTCTGGGGCAACTGCATGTGGCCCGGAGGCCTTGAGGTGGCCCGAAGGCCTTAAAGGTGGTCCGAAAGCCCTACTGACCCGAAGGCCTGGGTGGCCCGAAAGCCTTAAGGACTCCAAGTCCAAACCGGTGGCCCAAGGTGAATAGTTACAGCTGCTACAGTACCGAACAGTACATGCTATAGTGCCTACTACAGTACTACACAATGCACAGTTCTGCTACAGTCCTGCACAATATACAGTTTGCTACAGTACCACACATTGTACAATACTACTACAGTACCACACGGTGTGTCGTACTGCTACACTGCCTGCTACAGTACCTGCTACAGTACCTACTACAGCACCCTCCAGAAAATATGCATCTGCCTAGTTTTGAACCTGGGTCTCGTGGATGCACTTAAGGATACCACACCAATTGGGCTGAGCCTCATGTGCAAAACGTGGTTGTCAATTAAGTCCCCCTCTTTACTCGTATGGTGGGTTCGCCAACCCAGGGAGATACACGTTCCCCAGCTAAGCAATGGCGTTGAATAGCCTTGTTCATAATATGAATAGTGACCGAGCCTGGCGGGACTCGAGCCTGTGCCAGTTCCCCTAGACAGCGAAATGGCCCAACCGGTGAACCGCTCGACTAACGCCATGGGGGCATATATATATTTCATGAGATGATGATATTGATTGTCGTTATTTATGTTTATATATTGATGCATGAGTGCAAATGATCCTATATGATCATAAAGTTTATTTGTGGACGTGGTTGTGAGTTATATTCTAAATGTTAAAATTACCTATATTATGATGACACACACATGCATGTGTTATGTATTTATCATTATGAATGTTCATTTATAAATTGACATCCGTATGATTTATTCATGTTATACCTACGAACTTATGATATTCTCATAAATACTTATAAAATTACAATAAATATATTTAAATAATAAATAAATTTATTAAATTTTTAATTATAAATTTGTAATTACATAGAAATACTTTTTAAATTTATTTATTTATAATTATTATTATAAATACAACTATATATATAAATGATTATAAAATTCCAAGAAATACATTTATTGTAATTTTATAAATATATACTTATATATTAATATACTTATATATATATATATAAATAAATTTATAATTACATACAAATATTTATAAATATATTTATTTATAATCATAATTATATATATATAATTATAAAATTATAATAAATATTTTTATAATAATTATAATCTTATAAACATATATAATTATATAAATATATTTATAAATATAAACATATATTTATACATATATACAAATATTTATAATTATAATTATAAATAATACATACATATATATATATGTAAATAATTATAAAATTATAATAAATATATTTATTATATTTATTTATTTAAATACTTATGAAATTATATTATATTAGATGTTTGAGGGTACAATTATATTAAACACATACACCGCACACACACCGGCCTGAAAGTCAGGTCATAGCCCCCCTAAGGGATAACTCACCCAACCAACCGCTTTATTACATTATATATATTTTGACCCGAAGACCCAATGGGCATGAAGCCCATTACATGGTCTGTAGGCTCAAAATTTTGGCCCAAAACTCATTCTGTGAATAGTATTGTCATAGTACCCCCCAGGTGCTACATTACCGCCACCGCTACAGTATCCGCCGTTGCTATAGTGTCGTCAACCGCTGCTACAATACTACTGTAGTAATTACATCTATTATAATTATATATATATATATATATATATATTAATGAATATATATATATAAATATATTTATGATTACATACAAATATTTATAAAAATATTTATGTATATTTATAATTATAAATAAATAAATAAATATATATATATATATATTTAAATAATTATAAAATTATAATAAATATATTTATTATATTTTTAATTCTATAAATATATATAATTATATAAATATATTTATAAATATATACAAATATTTATAATTATAATTATAAATAAATATAGATATATTTAAATAATTATAAATTTATAATAAATATATTAATTGTATATATTTATACAATTATAAATATAATATAGATATTTATTATAATTTTTTAATTATTGAAATAAATAAATATTTATTTATAATTATAACTATAAATTTTTATATTTATATTTATAATAAATATCAATATTATATTTATAATTATATAAATATATATAATTAATACATTTATTATATATAATTAAAAATATAATAAATATATTTATTATAATTTTAAAATTATTTAAATAAATATATATTTATTAACATTAGATCTTTATCAGCGTTTTTTGGCGCTGATAAAGATATGTCTTTATCAACACTGATTTTATCAGCGCTATAATTTTAACACTAATAAAGGTAGGTTTTATCAACGTTTTCTATTTTAGCGATGATAAACTCCTATCATTTTATTATAAAAGAAACCCTATCAGTACCCTGTCATCGCTCGCGCTCACCCTCTCGCAGAATCAGACTTCTGTCGTCGCTTCCTCCTGCCGCCGCTGCCTCCTGCCTCCGCTCCCTCCGGTGCCGCCACCGCCATCCCCGACCCAGCTCTATCGCTGCCCTCCACGGCCTTCACCGCCGTTGCCACCAATCCCGACTTTGTTGCCGCCAGACCCTACTGCTGCCACTGGACCTCTAAATATAAGGTATGTGCTTATTTACGGCTTATTCATTCCTCTTTCTTGTTTATATTTCTCTAAATGGTCATGGCATTCAAATAAACGGTTAATTATATTGTAAAACTTGGAGTTTTTGGTGTATAGGGTGTATGAAGTCCGTATCTATCCTTATCTACCTTCATTTGAAGGAAGTGTTTCAATTCAACTTGTCCAATATTGGTGATTTTATACTCTTTCATCTATTTGACATAACCTAGGGTGGTTAATTGTTTTAAATTCACTGGGAAATAATTGGACATAAATCAATGGTATGATTTATTATTGACTTTTTAAAAAATCACGGTTTAATTTCTTTTTTCAGAACATAATGACTTGTTTTGATTGAATTAAAAATGTCATTATTTTATTTACAACTTCTTTTTCATGCACTTATTTATTTCTAATATATATTTAAAATTTTATCATGTTTAATTATGAGTGTTGATGTGTAAGTGGATGCTTCAATGGATGTGTCACGAACCAGTCTGGGTCAACCCTGAACCGGTCACCCAGACCGCTCCACAACAAGTCCTGAGAGGCATTCCCGATCCTCCCGGGATGACAACAAGCACCAAGGGAATCATTAGAGTGACAAGGGAATGATTTCACCAAAATATAAACAATAACTAAGCAGTAGAAAGAAACAGACAACCCAACACACATTTATATAAAAGTTGAACTAAACATTAATTGTACATGAAACTAAAAGTACAACTAAACTAGACAACTCAACCGACCAAACCTGACAACCAACTAATTCTATGTAACCTTGCTAGTCACTCTCCAATATATCGATTAGACATCGCCTAAGGTGATCGAACTCAAGTTGAAACCTGCATAAGGGCTAAAAACAGAAGAAGACTATAAGCGTGAGTATTAAAACTCAGTAGGTTAGCCCAATATTCTATTCCCAATGCACTTCCTTTAAAATAAAAGAGACACCAATTTCATGTTTGAAATACAATATATAAAAATATGTTTTCCAAACAAGGTTCCATGCTACAAACATTACAAAATAAAAATGCTTGCAAGATTTCATAAATAGGAAATGCTAGTAACCAATTTCAAAGAGATGCAACTTCCAAGTGAAAACAATTTTCACGAGGTATGTTTTAAAGAACACACACCTTTAAATAAAACACACATGCTACTGAATTTTCCAACCAAACTCATTGTATACTGACAGTGAATACAATATATCCAATGAGCACAAGTCACGGGAACATCCCTAGACACTAGCTAGCTGTGGCCCCCCAAGTATCTCGTATCTTGATGAAAAGTAACCATAAAAAATATCCATTCTCGTGCATGATCCACTAGTATGGGACATACCCATAACTTATTAGTGTCCAACATCATCATAATATTTTAGTTAGTGTTGTCATCGTCAAACTTTCTACGTGAAACAGGGGCGAAACCACTCCGGATCACTAGCATACTAGTACACGTCTGCCCACCTAGATACTCGGGTTTCCCTCTTTGTGCTCAAACAAGTTCCACATGCTATCAAATTCCATTTACACATGAAAACAACACACACTCCAAACAATATCTAAACATGTTTTTCATCCTTTGTGTAACTCAATAAACCATCTAAAATTTTCATAAAACAATTTCAAAAATTTTAACAAAACTTTGCACATGAATTCCATTTGAAAATGCACTTTTTAGGCCAAACGCCCACCAATTCCATACCAAACCAAATTTGGAATCCCCAAAACCATTTACTAAATCAATTTCATGAATCTTAAAATGACCCAAAATGGTACAACATGGAATATACATGAAAACCCCCCTTTTTAAAGAGAAATGCCAAATGGGTCTTTAATCATTTTACCAAACCAATGTATAACAAAGGTACAAATTTCACATTTCATAAAGAGGTGTACACACACCATTATAATCAGTGAAACATTTACACAAACCATTTAAAATTTTTAGGTTACACATTTAAGCTCAACCATTTTCATAAAAATGCCGAACGAGCCACTTACCGGAAACTCGTGCCAAAACGTGTCAAAAAACAAAACCCATATATTTATAAAACCAAAACCAAATTGTGTATCCATAAAAGGACACCAAAATATCACATTTCATGCTTCCCATACTTTAATAAATTTAAACAAGTTATTTTATATCACATTTTGCACACAAAGGCCAACCAAACACTTTTCCAAAGACTAGTCACGTAACATTTAGCAAAACAACTTCTATTTAACACTAAAAAAGGTAAAAACCCAAATGTGCATGCCAAAAATTTATTACAGTAGTTAAACCAAGTCATTAACATCACAATACATATGCAAAAAACTGTGGAACATTTATTTGAACATGTGGTGTGCACTTTTATAACGAAACAACTTCATTTTACACAAAACATGGCATAAATAACCAATTTGCACACCAAATAAATCATAAAATGGTTGAAAAAATACTAAAAATGTATATAAGGTGATAAAAAAAATAAAAAGAAAAAACTTAAATAATAAAGGCAAGTTCATGGGAGAACCTACCTCAAAACCATGGCGAAAAGGAGACGCACACCCGAAAACACCCGCCGCGGGTTCCAAAACTCTAGATCTATGAATACCAGCCCTAAAAAAACAAAACCCCCATAAAAAAAATTATGGTCAAATATAACCCTAGGTCTATCATGATAAGGGGATAAGATAAATAAAAAAATGAAAGAATAAGGAAGAGGGAAGAGAAAGAAGAAAGATTTGATGAAGAAATTAAGAACCACTAACCTTTGATGATAAATTGCTCAAAAGGAGGCCTAAAACGAAGGATAATGAAGGAGGAGGTGCCTCTAGTCGATATCCAATATTTAGGGCTCCGTTTGGGAGGTAGAATCACCAAACAATATAAAAAAACGAATAAGATATAAAAGAAACAAAATATTTTTTTTTTAAAAACTTGGAAATGGGCTCACAGACTAACCCATTACCTGAAAAACTAACCGAAATATACCATGATTATGAATTAATAATGGGTAAAAATGGATATGGTGGTTTGAATAGGTTAGGTGAGGCCAAGTGGTAATTTTAATGAGTGAAAAATGAAGAATTTATAAAAGAAACAAATTTTTTTTTTAAAATCTGGAAATGGATTCACGGTTTGGCCTAAATCATGAAGTAACCATCCTTTTCTCAAAAAACCCCCAACAAGATATGGGGAACCCATGGTAGGATTATTATACATAGATGAAACTTCAAAACTCAACATTCATCTCACCCAAAATCTAATAAAACGATCAGGATTTCCAACAAACTGGATCAAAACCAAGACATGAAAAACCGGGTGTGACAATTCTCCCCATCATTAAATATTTCTGCCCCTGGAAATCCATAACACTTTGTAGCTAAAAGATCAACACCTAAAGATTCCTTATCAACATGTTCCATCCTCTCAAGCCAAGGACATATCATCCAACATCAACGGAACTTAATCCTCTTTCCCAAACAAAACACCAACTCACAACTACTTTCTGAGAATCAACGGAAAGATCAAGCCACCACCTCCACCACCTCCACAACCAAGTCAGGAACCAGATTGTTGGGCCTTCTCCTAATGAACCCAAAGATCACCCAAAACAAATTTTACTCACGAAAACCAAAGACTTGGGGGGGGGGGGTTGGAAGATAAGCACCCCACCATAAAATCACAACTACCATCTGACAAATACTTAAAAGAAAGATCTTCAAGATCCGTAGTGGGTCTCCCCACCATTAGAGACCAACTAGAAATGAATAAACAAGAATTAAACATGAACTAGAATCAGAACTAACTCACACATACCCTCCAAAAATCTCCCACAACAACCTAAAAACCCAAGTTAAGAGAGTTACAACATGGACATTTAAACCACCCACTCCTGAACGGAGGGGACAAGAACTGGGCCAACACTTTATACACGGATCAAACCCCACACCACTTGGGATAGGGAGGGATGGGGATCCAATCATTGGTCCACTGAAACCACAAATTAAATAGAGAAACCACCCAACACTCTCCACCTATGAACATGTAAAACCAAGACTACACCCGATTCACATTGGCGGTCCACACAGGGACATTGACCGGAAACCCACATCTGAGAAGGCATACCCATAGACACTACGTGAGGGGTAAATATACCAATATATTTGTGAAAAAAGGAAAATCACAGTGATGGGAAACCAAAATAAAAACATAGAAACTACCTTACCACAATGGTGAAGGTAGGAGCTTAGTCAATCTCTGCACACCTCTGGCGATTTCCTGACTGTGTGAAAATTTTCACTCTAAGGCCTATTGTAGTGACTTAGGTTTTGGCCTTGTCATACTTTGGAATATTCCTATGAATAATTCAAGAGTTAGACGTGAAGACGACGTTCAATTCTGAGGCCTGGTGTGCCCAAAATTAATTTTATAAAAATATTAAGTATTTTTATACTATGCACATGGAGGGGGTGTGTTATCTCCTAAATGGTAGCTCAGAATGGGAATATGAGGGTACCGTTGAGTTTGGAGCGTGCCTTTTACCCTAGAAGGGGTGTAAACTTTGCGGGCGTGGGCCTGCTGTGAGAAAAGCCACCAGGGGTGTTTTCGTAAATAAATGGAAAAGTTTATTTACGAGCATCAGCTCGAATAAATCCTGAACGGAATCTCAGATTGCAATTATGAGTGCGCCGTTGCATTCATAATGCCGTGTTTACCCTAGGTGTGACATAATTTTAGTCGGTGCTGGGTGCCGGGTCAGAGGCGTGTTGGCGGGTAATTAAAATGAAGTTTTTATTTAAAAAAAAAGAAAACCCATCACCCCTCACCTCCCTCCTCCTGTACGCTGGAACGAAACCCCTCCTCCCCTACCTCCATTCGTCAAATCGAGCCTTGGACATTATTTTTTGGCGCCAATCATCAGCGGATCAAGCTTCAGGGAATCACGGGCGTCGTTCTGCACCCGAAGCTTCGGCGATCCGCCAACATTTAAGCGTTTTGAGTTTTGAAATCTTGGATCCTGATTAGTTTGGTTTTTTATCCATTTTAATCTTGCAGATGCATAGATCTGGACCTGGGGGGGGGGGGGGGCGCACAGATGGCTTCGGAATTGTGTTTGGACCCCCGGGGTGCCCCCGACGGACCTCAGAAGGTCTGTCGGCGCGGCTCTGGCGCGACAGTGCCGTGGCGGCCAACGGCGGTGGGCCGCGGGAGTCAACCGAGACCACCGCACCGTGGCGGTCCGACGTCAATCACCGGTGAACCCCATGGGGGGAGGGGGGGGGGGGGTCGTCCATGCGCGTGCGCGCATGCACCGTGCCGTGGCGGCACGACCCGCTGGCCGGAGTGGCCTGCGGCTACGGCGGCCGGGTCGGCCGGTGCGGGCCGACCCAGGCCCTCTTCTTGTACATGGGGGTTTTAAAACACCCATATCTTGCTCCCTGAAGATCAGAATTGCATGCCGTATATGGAAACACGACCCTGGAGACGAGACGAACCCTTCGGTGTGGTTTTGGGGGTTTCAAAGTTTGGGATCGTGGCCCGTGTTCTAGAAACATCGAATAAAATAATGATATTTTATTATTATTCGACTTCGGGTCGTTATATCTTTTACCCGGAGCGTTCGATTGATGTGTCATCAGTAGCATTAAGACCCTGATGTAACGAAAGACTTTTCTTGATGGTTTTCGGGTGTTCTGACCGAGAATAGGGTGTGGGCCCCATGAGGTCGGGTTTTGGCATTTTTGGAGAAACACAACTTTTTCACCGGGTGTCCATTTGGGATGATCGAGTAGTCAATCCCATGTGTTTTTTCGAGGGGATCGCAGTGGTATGATCCTCTTGATGAGTTTTGGGATCGTATTGTGGGCCCCACATGGGCTAGCTATGGTGAATAGTTCATTTTTCACCAGTCGTCCGTTTTGGGCGAGTAAACTGCCTATCCTATGTGTTTTTCCGTGTAGATCGTGATGGTGGCCTCGGTATAGGCCTAAGAGATGCACAATGAGGCGATGATGTCAGTCTCTCAGTTTAGCGACGTTTGGACCAACAGTGGTTGAGTGTACTCCCTTGGTTCGTTCCTATGAGGGTTCATGTGGCATTACTACCTCAGTATAGGTTTATGATCCCCTCGATATGATGAATTTCTGTTAGAGTTGTGGCATCCCTCCGGTGGGTTCAGAGCGGGATCCTCTAGCTTCGCTTTCCAAGATCAGGTTCTTGGTATCGCTGTGACCGCTTATCCACGGGTGGTGATCCCCTATCTAGCAGGTTAATTCCGTAGGGTTTGAGAAATCATCAGGAATATGACCCCCTACGTTGTGGGCCATGCATAGTAGGGTTGTGACATCATTGGTTATACGATCCCTTACTCAGCATGTGGTTTATAGTAGGGTTGCAGCATCGTTGGTTATACAATCCCCTACTTAGATTATGGTTTTGGTAGGTTTGGTGCATCATCGTTTTGATCCCCTACATCGTGAGTTATACCAGATAGGGTTCCGGTATCATCGTGACCACCTTTACACGGGTGATGATCCTCTATCTGAGTGAAATGATCTGTGGAGAATTAGATCGGGTTGTGGTATCCCCCAATGAATCCTGGGAGTGATCCCCTATCTGTGAGATCTATGAGTTACTATAATGGGTTTTTATATCCCCCAGAGGACCCTAGGAGTGATCCCCTATCCGAGAAGTTTGGTATTTCCTCTGTTTCAGTGTGAGGTTCTCAGTGATGATTTTTGATGAGCGTTTATCTCTCGGACGAGTGTCATCTAGGATGACATATCTCATGGAGTGTGTTCTCCTAGTTATGTACCTGTCCCAGGTTATGATGTCAGAACATCATGAGGCTTGGTGCATGTTTGAGTATATCTGGATTATTCATGATGTATGTATAGGCATACACCTGAGCTATGCTGACTAGTTGTGTTTAGCTGAGGATGGTCTCGATATGGAGTTTCTCTCTCGTTTGGTTTCCCTCTAGTTGGGATGAGTTGACTGTTGCCTTTCAGTTTCTACCTTTTATTTTTGGGTTTTTTGGGTGTCTACTGAGTATTTTATATACTCACCCCTGCACGGGCTTTACCTGCACATGTTTGTGTCTTGTGCAGACCACATGCCTTTCGATGAAGTTCTAGGAGGACCCAGAGAAGGCGGATCTTAGTGAGCGAGACCGACCAGGGTGTTTACCGAAGCTGTGCCGAGGAGATTTTCGGTGGTGCTTTTGGCAGCGTACCCCTTATTCCAAGCAGGTGGGATGCTTTGTAGTTTTCTTTTTGTGGGCCCTGTTTTTCCCTTTTGTACTTTTGTTGTACCCTGGTTGTGGGTTAGTTGTATGCATTCATTTATTTACAGTTATATATATATATATATATATATATATATATATATATATATATATATATCTGCACTGTTGCATGGAGGTGTATGTGGGTGCATGTGTACAGGTAACTTATGATAATGCCTCCCTTGTGTGTGATAGCCTACTCGGCACTAGTCGCTAGCCCTTGGCCTATTGGAGGTGGGCTTTGGGAGTTGCGGCTCAAGCCCCATTGGGTTGGGTCATGACATAGTGGTCTTAGAGGAGGTTCAAACTTTGAGATCTCAGAGTGCAGCTGGTCTAGCTGTGAGTTTGGTTTGGGTTGCATAACGGAAATGTCAAGATGTTTCGAGTTCTGATTTCAGGCCATGGACTCCAGTGTTGGTGCGGCAGCCGACGTATCCATTCACTAAGACTCTGATAACCTTCCTTTCGACTCGGGACGTTTGGACACTATTCGTAGGGACATAATGGTACATGCATCATATAGGATTGGGTTTTTGAGTTTCCCTTTTTCTTCTTGAGTCAACTCTCCATATATACTCTTTGACTATGGTGCATCTTGATTGTATTTCAGGATGCCTCCACGACGACAGCCAGCAAGGGTTTCACAACAAGATTGTGGCGACGATCTGCCCCGTGTAGAGGCTGTAGACTAGGGCGCAGGTTCTGAGGCCGCACCTCCAGGTGATCCACCAGTTGAGCCACCACTTGTAGAGCAGCTGGTTGTGCTGGTAGTGCAGGATGAGGTTGCGCTTAGGCTGAGTGCACTGCACGAGTTCCAGAGGCAGTGACCTCTGAGGTTCCGGGGTGATCCAGACCCTTAGGCAACTGATGACTGGCTCAAAGTAGTCACCCGAGTTTTCCGCCCGGTGAGGACACCCCCAGATCAGATGGTGGTCCTAGCATCGAGCCTTCTTCATGGTTTGGTCAGGCGATGGTGGAGTTTGGTGATGCAGTCCCACGATGAGGAGACAATCATGTGGGCAGAGTTTGAGTGGCTCTTCAGGGAAGAGTTCTATCCGGTGATGTTAAGGTTAGTGTGGATTCAAGATCTTCTGCAGCTTCAGTAGGAGGGCATGACTGTGTCGTAGTACTTAGTGAGGTTTACAGACCTGTCACGCTACTCCATGGATATGGTTCGAGACCCGTTCTTTAGGGCTCAGACCTTTGAGCAAGGCCTACGCAGAGACATTTGGGCAGGTGTGGTTTTCTTGTGTCTGCCCACCTACGCTGGAGTGTTGGAGCGAGTCTTGGTGGTGGAGAGCTTTCTGGAAGAGCAGTTTTAGCCTATCAGTGTTGGGCGCATGGCAGCTGAGACGTCGACAACTGGTAGCCAGCGGCAGGCGCAAGGGTCTGGATGTGGCCGACTTTTTAGGAGGCGACCCCAAGATGGAGGATCTGAGGCTCAGGGCTCACAGGGCTCGCAAGCTAGTTTTGGTCAGCTGTATGAGAGGCGGTGTTACACTTGCGATGGTCGGGGACATATTTCTAGAGATTGTCCAAATTGTCGTGCTGCTGAGAGGGAGTCGGTCGACAAGACACCTTGGCAACGACAACATCTTGAGTTTGGCGGTCCACAGGACGACGGACATGGCGAAGGAGCTGGTGCAGCAATGGGAGGTGGTAGGCGGTATCAGATGCCACCACCACCACCCCCGGGTGGTCCACGCCGAGCTCAGGGAGCTGGAGGGTGAGGGCGAGGACAACTGCATGACCTAGAGGCTGTTGACCCAGAGGCTCCATGGATGGATAGAGGTATGCCTTGTGTCCTTTCTACTTTCTGTAGTAGTTTGATAGACACTACTTAGCGGTACTCTTTCCTTTCTGTTGCTTGTTCAAGTTTTGTTCAGGGCGTTGGTAAGACCCTGTGTGGGTGTTGTTCGGCGTGCTTTGAATGCTTAAAGAAGAGGTATCCTTACCCCACTGAGACATGTTTTTGTGATGTGATCAAAACCGTGCGGGCGAGTCAGTGCCGCCCAAAGTGGATAGTGTTGTGGTGTGGTGGACGAGTCCCTCTGACTTATGTGTTCGGGCAGGGGTGTTTTTTGGCGAACTCGCTGGCATGGGAGACCCAGTTGAGAGTCCAATTGCTTTCCTTGTGCTTATGGATTTTCGGGGATGAAGAGTTCTAAGGTGGGGAGGATGTAGCAACTCGGGTTTTGGCCCTGTCAGACTTTGTAATATTTCTATGAATAATTCCAGGGCTAGGGATGAAGACGACTTGCAATTCTAAGGTCCGGTGTTCCTGGAATTAATTTTATAAAAATATTAAGTATTTTTATACTATGAATGTGGCAGGGGTGTGTTATCTTATAAATGGTAGCTCAGAACGGGAATCTGAGGGCACGGTTGTGTCTGGAGCCTGCCGTTTACCCTAGGCAGGGTGTAAACTTTGAGGGCGCGAACCTACTGTGAGAAAAGCCACAAGGGGCATTTTCATAAATAAATGGAAAAGTTTATTTATGAGTTTCGGCTCAAATAACTCTTGAATGGAGTCTCAAATCGCAATTATGAGTGCGCCATTGTGTTCAGAACTCCATGTTTACCCTAGGGGCGACATAATTTTAGTCGGCGCCGGGTGCCGGGTCGGAGGCGTGTTGGCGGGGAATTAAAATAAAGTTTTTATTTAAAAAAAGAAAAGAAAATACCTCACCCCTCACCTCCCTCCTCCAACACGATGGAACAAAACCCATACTCCCCTACCTCCTTTATTCATAAAATCAAGCCGCGGACGTCCGTTTTTGGCACCGATCGTCAGCGGATTGAGCTTCAGGGCGTCGCGGGCGTCGTTCTGCACCCGAAGCTTGGAAGATCTGCCAACAGGTAGGAATTTTGAGTTTTGAAATCCTGGATCCTGATTGGTTTGTTTTTTCTCTGTTTTGAGCCTGCAGATGTGTAGATCTGGTCCTGGGGGTGCGTAGATGGCTTCAAAATCGCGTTTGGACACCCGGGGTGCCCCCGGCGGACCTCAGAAGGGCTGCCGGCGCGGCGGCGGCAGGCCGCGAGGGTCAACCAGGACTGCCGCACCACGGAGGTTCGGCGACCCCCATGTGTGGGGGGGGGGGGGGTCGGCCATGCGCGTGCGCGCGGCGGTGGCGGTGGCCGGGTCGACCGGTTCCGGCCGGTCCGACCCTCTTCTTGTACACGGGGCTTTTAAAACCCCCGTATCTTGCTCCTTGGAGATCAGAATCGCGTTCCGTCTGTGGAGACGCAACCCTAATGACTAGTAGAACCCTTTGGTGTGGGTTTAGGGGTTTTGAAGTTTGGGATCGTGGCCTGGGTGCTAGAAACATCAAATAAAATAATGATATTTTATTATTATTCGACTTCGGGCCGTTGTATCTTCTACTCGGAGCGTCCGATTGACAAGATGTCAGTGGCGTTGAGACCCTGATGTTACAAAGGATTTTTTTGATGTTTTTAGGGTGTTCTGGATGAGAATAGGGTGTGAGCCCCATGAGACTAGGTTTTGGCATTTTTGGAGAAACACAACTTTTTCACCGGGTGTCTGTTTGGGACGATTGAGTAGTCGATCCCATGTGTTTTCCCAAGGGGATCACAGTGTTATAATCCTCTTGATGAGTTTTGAGATCGTAGTGTGGGACCCACATGGGCTAGCAACAGTGAATAGTCCATTTTTCACCATTTGTCTGTTTCGGGCGAGTAAACAGCTTATCCTTCATGATTTTCAGCATAGATCGCGATGGTGGCCTCAGTATAGGCCTAAGAGGTGCGCAATGTGGCAAAGATGCCGGTCGCTCTGGTTAGAGACGTTTGGACCAGAAGTGGTTGAGTTCACTCTCTTGGTTCATTCCTATGAGGGTTTGTGTGGAATTACTACCTCAGTATAGGTTTTTGATCCCCTCGATAGGATGAATTTCTGTTAGAGTTGTGGCATCCCTCCAGCGGGTTCGGAGTGAGATCCTCTAGATTCGCTTCCCTAGATCGGGTTCTTGGTATCGCTGTGACCACTTATCAACGGGTGAAGATCCCCTATCTAGCAGGTTAATCCTGTAGGATTTTAGGCATCATCGGGAATATGATCCCCTACATTGGGGGCCATGTATAATAGGGTTGTGGCATCATTGGTTATATGATCCCCTACTCAGCATGTGGTTTATAGTAGGGTTGCAGCATCATTGGTTATACGATCCTTTACTTAGATTATGGTTTCGATAGGGTTGGTGCATCGTTGGTTCGATCCCCTACATCGTGAGTTATACCATATAGGGTTTTGGTATTGTCGTGACCATCATTACACGGGCGACGATCCTCTATCTGAGTGACATGATCTGTGGAGCACCAGATCGGGTTATGGTATCCCCCAGCAAATCCTGTGAGTGATCCCTTATCTGTGATATCTACAAGTTACCAGAGTGGGTTTTTGTATCTCCTAGTAGACCCTAGGAGTGATCCCCTATCCGATGCGTTTGGTATTCCCATTGTTTTAGCATGAGGTTCTCAGTGACGATTTTCAATGAGCGTTTATCTCTCAGATGAGTGTCATCTGGGATGACAGATCTCATGGAGTGTGTTCTCCTAGTTATGTACCTGTCGTAGGTTATGAGGTCGGAACCTTATGAGTCTTGGTGTGTGTTTGAGTATATCTGGATTGTTCATGGTGTATGTATGGGAATACATCTGAGCTATGCTGACTAGTCGTGTTTAGCCGAGGATGGTCTCAAGATGGAGTTTCTCTCTCATTTGGGTTCCCTCTGGCTGGGATGAGCTGACTGTTGGATTTCAGTTGTTCCCTTTTATTTTGGGTTTTTTGGGGTGCTTACTGGGTATTTTATACACTCACCCCTGCACGGGCTTTGCCCGCACATGTTTGTGTCTTGTGCAGACCACGGGCCTTTCAACAGAGTTCCAGGAGGACCCAAAGCAGACAGAGCTTAGTGAGCGAGACTGACTGAGGTTTTTACCGAAGCTATGCCGAGGAGCTTTCCGGTGGTGCTTTTGGCAGCGTACCCCTTCTTCTGAGCAGGTTGGACGCTTTGTAGTTTTCTTTTGGTGGGCCCTGTTTTTCCCTATTGTACTTTTGTTATACCCTGGTTGTGGGTTAGTTGTATGCATGCATTTATTTCCAGTTTATATATATATATCTCTGCACTGTTGCATGGAGGTGTATGTGGGTGCGTGTGTACAAGTACCTTGGGCTAATGCCTCCCTTGTGTGTGATAGCCTACTCAGCGCTAGTCGCCAGCCCCTGGCCTATTAGAGGCGGGCTTGGGGAGTCATGGCTCAAGCCCTGTTGGGTCGGGTCGTGATACCTATGGCTGGAGCCCTAATGTTTGAAGCATCTACTGAACCACAAACAAGAGCTAAGGATCACAAAACCCCATGAAACTCACTTTCTCAACAACACACCTTCATCTAAATAAGAACTTATAGATACTTAACACCATTCTCTCTCACTCCGAATAAGAAGCAGAATAGACAAGGAATACAACGAAACACATCAAAATCACTGAACACAACTACTATATCCAAAAGAATTATCACAATAGAAAAAAAATTTAAATCAATCCCAAACAACTCTTTATTCCATCAAACGAGTTGATTCATCATCCGAAGAGGTGGATTTAATTTTTGAAATGAATCCTTAGGCCGATCAACCGGAATTCTTTCCAATAGAGAACCATCTTTGGACACATCACAACATCCAACATATCCTTAGAAACCCACTAAACATTGATCCAAGACCAAGACACCAACAATATACCATCTCAAGACACACCAATATTATCACTTCCATATCATGAAGAAGTATACCAAACAAACCACACTTCTAAAACATAAAAAAAACAACCCATATAAACAACAGTTTACAAAATCACAACAAATTTACAGCTTAAAAAACTTTTTAAAAACAAACTAACTTGGTGGATTTTCACATTTACCAATGGTTTTTCATCAATTATCACTCACATGAACATTATCGTGCCACCCTGGGTACCCAACCACTACGCCACACTGGGAATCCATCAACATATCTATACAAAACCATGCATGTGATCACCCATGAAAATACTAAAGGCTAAAACAAACATCCTCATTTTACAAGCCAAAACATTCAACCCATTTCAAAAATCATGTACCTTCCATAGGCACACTAACCACCAAGTCAAAAACCATTTTCATATTTCCAAACAAAAAACCATTTTACCAATATTGAAATAGAAATCCTATAGGTCTCCATCAAAATCCTCTCCCTTTATTCAAAACATTTTTCAACATCCCAACAAACCACACTTTTTCAAGAAGCATTTGATTTAAAAACCATTCCATTTCATTTAGTACAAATTCCAAACAAACATTCCATTACAAACAACCCTTTCCCATTTAAAAAATTCATCATGGTATCTTTTCATAATTCGACTGCCACAAAGGCCAAAAACCTTTTTCAAAAAAACACCAACCCTTCAAAACTGATTCCCAAACCCAATTCATCAGATTCAAATACTTTTCAACAGCCCAACACATTCCATTTAAAACAAAATTTTCAGAATCAATTTAAAATAATCCAAGATTTCCAAACATTTTATTTTAGTAAACCATAAGTTTAGATTAAAGAGATTCAATCCCATTAAATCATTTCCACTTTCTCCCCAATTTTTTTTTCACAAAACAAAAACATCCCAAAAATATTTCTTATATTAAGCATTGAAAACCCACTTTCTACTTTTTAAAATCACACCATTCCATGAAAACTCATTTCTACAATTCTCACACGAGAATTTTCAAAACAAAATGTAGAATTCAAGAAAGGACTAAGAGAACCACAGAAAGGAACTAGTGTCAGTGGGTGACTTGACCATATGGTTGGTGATCATATGTCAAACACACCACCAACACAGAGAGTCTTCTTAAAACCATAGCCTAGATCCACATGGCTTGCCAGGCCCTGCGATCTCACATAAGACATTAGTACAACTCCCCTTATCATATCCCAATCACCAAAAAATCACTAAGAACCAAAGAAACTAATAAAACTATATTTCCCATGGACACCCGAGGATCAGAATGAGCAAAAGTTTGTGACACTCTTCCTGAACCTACCCCTCAAGTTTTGACAATCCTACTCCATCTACCATGACATCCCCTAAATAACAAGGGCTCTCTAAAAAGAAAGGTCCACTTAGAGCTGACCTGCTCTGATACCATTTTGTCAAGAACCAGTCTGGGTCGACCCTAAACCGGTCACCCAGGACACCCCATGATAAGTCCCAAGAGGCATTCCCGATCTTCCCGGGATGGTTACAAGCACCAAGGGAATCAATAGAGTGAAAAGGGAATGATTTCTCCTAAATATAAATAATAACTAAACAACAAAAAATAAACAGAAAACCCAACATACATTTATATAAAATTTGAACTAAACATCAATTGTACATGAAACTGAAAGTACAAATGAACCCAAAAAATCAACCAACCAAACATGAAAACCAAATAACTCCATGAAAACCTATTGGTCACTCTACAATACATCAATTATATGCCACCCAATCCGATCAAACTCAAGCTAAAACTTGCATGAGGGCTAAAAATAGAAGAAGACTATAGGTGTGAGTATAAAACTTGGTAGGTTTGCCCAATATTCTACTCACAATGCACTTCCTTTAAAATAAAAGAAACATAAATTTCAAGTTTGAAATAAAATATATAAAAATATGTTTTATAAACAATATTCCACGCTACAAACATTAAAAAATAAAAATGCTTGTAATTTTTCATAAATAGGAAATGCTAGTAACCAATTTCAAAGAGATGAAACTTCAAAGTGAATATGGTTTTCAAGAGGGTTGTAAGAACCCGAATCTTCTTTTCAAGTATGTTTTCATTTTTCTGGTATTTTTAAGAAAAACATGAATTTTTGGAAATTTCTTAAGTACACGCCGTGTACTTTATATTTACATGCCGTGTACTCGGTTACCACGGGTAGCCGTGTGCTGGCCATGTAACGACTGTGCACATGAACGTGTGTGGTGACCTAGAGACCGCCTAATGTGGGTTCTGGTAAAGTCAAGTACACTCTGTGTACTTATAAAGTACATGTTGTGTACTTTATTTTTATTTCATTAAACAACCCGAGGTCGCATCAAATTGGTAGAGAGATCTTCTTCTTCACCTTCTTCATCTGAGAGTGTCCTTACAACACATATCTTTGTTGAGACCCTGATCAAGCATCTGTTCTATGAATAGAACTCTGTCGGTTGCATTGGAATCGCATCGGTGAGTTCTCTCTTCTTCTTGAACACCATCTCCTGATTTCTCATCTCTTGTGAGATATTGTTGGTTGAGTGTTTTTAGCGTTTTTGTAGATCTATGGTGTTTTTGGGTGATTCAAGGCTTGAGGTTCAGGTATATCGATCCTAAAACACTGAGGTAGGTGGTTTGTGACTTTCCGTAGACAGTCTTTGAATATTTTATGCAAAAGTGCCCAATACCCTTGAACGGGGTATTGCGTGTTTATGGTTTTAGACCTGTTATTTCCCGCTATGACTGGTGTGCCTGAGTAGAGGTTTTTTGATTATAAATAGGGTTATTTACCTTGCAATGGATGTGTTTTCCCATGTTTGTGTGCTTTCGACCGTTTGGTCTAGCTTTTCCTGATAGGTTGCTGTTTGTTTTTCCCATGACTAGTATTATAGGATGAAGTGATTATTTATCTAACATGCTTTGATATGCTATAGATTGTTTATCCAAGTAGTTCTAGAGGTTTACTTTGGCTACTGTTCTTCATTTGTGCACGATTTCTTTACACGGGGCTACAGGAACCTGGTGTAGTGAGACCATAGGGGAAATTGACGGTGAGGGCTTTACCAGAGTGTCTGTTATAATTTTCACACTGCGAGACCATAGGGGGGATTGACATTAAGTGCTCCCTTAGAGTGTCTATAGTTACGTTATGAGGCCACAAGGAGAATTGACATTGATTGCTTCCTCAGAGTACTTGTAGGTTTCCGTTAAAAGACTATAGGGAGAATTGACGATGATTGATTCCTCAGAGAGTCTTTAATCACACATGACTATTGGAGGAATTGACGGTGAGTGCTTCCTCAGAGAGTCTTTGGTATATCGTTCCTTGTATTGTAAACCAGAGGGGTTAGGCTATGATAACTAACCAAAGGGTTGCTTGTATTTGTTTTGGTTGATTAAATTCTTAAAAGTATTGTTTGTAAATGGAACTGTAGGATTGTTTGCTTCTGAGTGCTTCCTTTTTTACTGCTTCCTTTTGCATATTACCTGCCATATATATATTCACTGACTGTTAGGAACAGATCTATGGGTGGTTGCCTACTTGGATTAGTCTCACACTCTGTTTGGGTCATGCTTTTGGGCCCAAACAGATTATATTGCTACAAATATAGATAAGGGAAAGCGCCCTTCAACTTCAGGTACTTGATTGCTGAGGAGATGGAGAGCAGGGACCAAGAAAAGGCATGCGATGCTACTGGAGATTTTATGTTTTCTTTTTTACTTTGGTTTATTACTATTTTCCAGAATTGTGACTTGTTTTCCTATTTTCCTAGACACATGTATCATGAATCATTTATATATGTGGGCTCTGGTTGTTTATTACTTCCACTGTTTACTTATTGCATGTTTTACTACTTCCGCTATTGCTATCTGTTTTACTTCCACTGTGTTACTCTACCAATGTGGGCATAGTTTCCCCACTATCACACCCAAGACCCTTGATGCTATTTGGCAACCTCTGGCATTCGGGGAAATACTCTTGAGGCCATGTAACCAACTAGGTACGGGGCACCTATGGGTGGCTCCCGGAACCAGGATGTTACAAAGTGGTATTAGAGGAATTCTTTTCTTCTTGAATTACTATTTGGAGCCTATAGCCAGGGATATGACGAAATAGGTACTTGGTAATAAGCTGTGCCCGGGAGTAGCTAACCCATGTACAGGGAAAAGCCAATCTACCTCGTTTATTGCAATTTTTATGGTTTTTCAATTTTATAGTTGACTTGATTTCACCATTGGGTGATTCACATGTATTGTGCTGTTATCGTTGATGTTATTGAGGTTCTATTTCTGTTGCAACCCGATGAGATGAGGGTATGACATCTCATGCATCATATATGCACTTTCTACAAATCACATGTCATGCATTATTACCATGCCATTTAGGGTGAATTAGTGATTGCATGTTGTTGTGATAAATGTTGTGTTAGATATGCATGTTTTTGTGATAGATGCCTTGATAGAATACCTAATTTTTGATAGGGGTATTGTTTTGCATAAGGTTTGTTTGAATGAATGCCAAAATTCGGTTCTTGAGGTGTTATGGACCCTCATGGACTAGAATTTGGTGGATCATTGCACTTTTATCCGTGTTTATGACATGTATAATATGCCAAGATTTGATTTGTAGGGAGTATGAGCACTCACGGATCGAAATTTGGCACTTTCAATGTTTGTTTCAGTGTTTTCTGGGTTCTAGAGTAGTTTCTGAGACTTACTATCTGGAAAAAACCAGAATACATAGCGTGTAATGATGAATACACGCCATGCGCCCTTCTGTTTGTGAAGGAGTTGTTTTTATTAAGTACATACCGTTTACAGTATGTACACCCCGTGTATTCTCTAACCGTGTCACTGGCTATGTGGGCAGAAACACGGGGTTGGTATTTCTTGGTAGAAAACACCATGTTCCAAATATACACGCCATGTTGTGTAGACCATGTGTCCACCCGTGTGACTAACGACACAGGTAGATAAAAACTTAAGTTATACACGCCATGTCAATATTGAACACGCCGTGTATTATTACCCATGTATCTGATCATGTAGCAAACAACACGGTCGGTGAAATCCTTCTTGTACATGCTGTTTTTGGTATAAACACGCCATGTATAGTGAGCTGTGTAACCGACTGTGTGACTAACAACACGGGTCGATGAAGTTCGTCTAGTACATGCCGTGTCTGGCACTAACACACCGTGTAGTCTTGTTCCAAGAGAACTGTGTGGCTTAGCCGTGTAAGAGAACTCGGGCAGGGGATGAAATTCAAGTACACGCCGTGTGTTAGGACAACACACCATGTGTTTGGGGTGTTACATGACCTGGGTTGGAAGGAGTACATGCCTATGTGAAGTCTTGAGGGAACATGTCGTGTAGGCATTATGCACGTCGTGTATCCATGTTTTGAAAAACTTGAATGCTTTCTCCCTCCTATTCCCTTATTAAAATTCTAGTTTTCAGTCCCTATTAATCTTAATCTAAGGTGTGCACTTGAACTTGCATATTCATGCCACCGAGACATCCTTTAGTTGTATGATAGTTGTAGCATAGTGATTAGACACCGAATATGGATGATCAGGGAATACCTGCAGATCCTCAAGTTGTTCCAGTCTTGGCACCAGCCGTTATCCCGAATACAGGTGTCGATGAACAGTTCAGAGAGGGATTTATGAGGATGATCCAAAACTTTTAGGGGGCACCACCTCTTGCCCCGTCAATGGAAGAATTGACGCGGGTCTTTCAGCAACATCCTCCTCCCACCTTTTCAGGGGATAGAGGACCTCGGGCTGTAGAGTTATGGCTATAATCCATGTTGATGATCTTCAAGCATCTACAGACGCCTCTAGAGAGGAGGGTCAAGATCACTACCTATATGCTTTGGGATTCCTCCAAGAGATGGTGGGATGTGATATCAGAGGTGGGACACCAACAGAACATGGATTGGGAGGATTTTCAGTGCACCTTCTATGACTACTTCTATCCAAAGACTTTGAGGGCTGATCAAGACCGAGAGTTCATGAGTTTGGAGAAGGGTACTCTTTCTATTATGGATTATTATTCTCACTTCACAATGCTGCAACACTTTACATCCTTTCTAGGGGGAGATGATTTGTTCCTTGCACGGAAGTTTGAGGATGGTCTCAGGCAGGATATCTGATCTTAGGTGAACATCTTCAGGTTGACTTCCATCACTTCTATAGTCAATCGAGCATTGATCACGAAGCATAATCTGAGGGATTATAGAGCTGTGGGCCAGGGTGGTTCAGCATCTAGAGTTAGTGCTTCTCTTACCGATAGCAGGAAGTGCCGTAAGGAGACTACACGTGGAGATCGGAGTAGGCGGGATGCAGCTTCAGGTAGCCATGTGGTATGATACCAGTGTGGAAAGGTCAGGCATACAAAGCCACATTTCCTGAGAGACCCTGTGGAGTGCCAATCTTGTGGCAAGATGGTCCATCTTCACCGCTTCTGTCAGATCTTCTCACCAGTAGCTGGTGATAGGGGTTCTTCTATGAATCCTCATTCAGGAGCAACACCACCAGTTTCTCACCAGTCTGGGAACTGGATTTTTTTTGGCCATTCAGGCCGAGTTGGAGTTCGAGGCCATGGTAGCCAGTCACCAGGCTTTCAACAACAACATGGTGGATCAGCTCAGAGTGGTCAGGTAGGGTCATAGGGCCTCGTTACATGCTAGAATTTTGTAGTGGAACAGACCCAGTAGGAGTAGGATCTCGAACCCTCTACAGTTCGAGGTACGATTCTAGTTGCCTCCATTTTAGATTTTGTTCTTTTTGATATAGGGTCTTCCCATAGCTTTATATCTGTTTCTGTTGTGGAGAGCCTTGGACTTTGTATCTTTTCATCTGCTGATATCTTGATGCTAGACACTCCGTTGGAGACTAGAACGACTAGTGTACGATAGTGCAAGGAGTGCCCCCTTAAGGTTGGTGGGTGTTACTTCTTATGGGACCTCTATGTACTAGAAATGATAGGCTATGATTCCATTCTTGGAATGAACTGGTTAGTTCACTTTCGGGCTGTTGTCGATTTCTATTGTCGTAGGGTGAGTTTCACATCACCAGAGGGTGAATATTTTTTTCATAAGGGCGAATGGGATGTCCTGGTGAGAAGAGCGGGACCCAAGCATAATGGGTTAGGAGGAGTTACAGCCCAGATTGCTAGTCTATATCTGGATTACCAGGGGACTTCACAGTTGGACTTTCCGCCAGTGGTGGATCGTTTCAGAGATGTATTTCCAGAGGAATTTTCAGGTTTTCCTCCAGAGCGAGAGGTGGAATTTTCTATTGAGCTTGTGCCAGGAGTGGCACCGGTGTCTATTCCTCCTTATAGGATGGCTACACCAGAGTTACAAGAGCTCAAGAAGTAGTTGGAGGAGTTGAAAACAAAGGGTTTCATCTAAACCCGTACTTCTCCTTGGGGTTCGCCTATCCTGTTTGCGAAGAAGGCGGATGGTACCCTCAGACTTTGTGTGGACTATCAGAAGTTGAACCAGTTGACGGTCAAGAACCAATATCCCTTGCAGAGGATTGATGATCTCATTGACTAGATTCGAGGAGACCGTGTGTTCTTGAAGATTGAATTGAGATCCATTTATCATCGGTTACACGTTAGACCATATGATATACCTCTTACAACCTTCCAGAGTAGGTATGTTTTATACGAATATGTGGTTATGCCGTTCGGTCTCACGAACGTGTCTGCAGTCTTCATGGCACTAATGAACCGAGTGTTCCATCAATAATTGGATTCTTTCATGGTAGTCTTCGTGGATGATATCTTGGTATACTCTCACACTCGACATGACCATGCCACACATCTTGAGATCTTTTTGATTAAACTGAGAGAGCATCAGTTATATGATAATCTCTAAAAATGCCACTTTTGGATGGATCAAATTCACTTCTTGGGTCATGTTATCTCAAATATAGGAGTATCAGTAGACCCAGAGAAAGTGAAAGTAGCAATTTCCTAAGAGCATCCAAAGAACGTATTTGAGGTGCGGAGTTTTCTAGGCTGGCTGGATACTACATACATTTCATACAAGACTTTTTACGCTTAGCAGAACCACTGATAGGCCTGAATAAGAAGGGTGTGAAGTTCTTATGGTCAGATTCTTGTGAGTCATCCTTTCAGGAGCTGAAGGGGAGGTTGACTTTAGCACCGATACTAGTATTTCCAGAGCTGGGCAAGAGTTATACTGTGTACTGTGATGCATCAGGTATCAGGCTGGGAGTTGTGCTTATGCAGGGGGAAGGAGTCGTTGCGTACGGGTCTCGGCAGTTGAGGCCACATGAGAGGAACTACCCAACACACGATCTTGATTTGGATGTAGTTGTTCATTAGTTATTCTATTGGAGACATTATCTTCTAGGAGATCATTTTGTGGTTTTCACCGGCCACAAAAGTCTCAAGTATAACTTCACTCAGCATGACCTGAATTTGAGATAGCGAAGGTGGGTTGAGTACCTTCAGTACTTTGACTTTGAACTTGCCTACACGCTTGGGAAAGACAACGCAGTAGCTGATGCATTGAGCATGAGGACTCAGATACAGGTAGTTCAGGAGGCCAGCAGTGAGTGACAGCTTATCATTACGACAAAATGACCATTTAGCAGCGGTTTATTTTTCCATTTCGTTGCGGTTTAAACCGCTGCTAAATCGATTGGTGGTGGTTTTGAAAAACCACCGCTAAATTGTGCGTCGGGAAACTATTCGCGGCGGTTTATTATTACTTTTATTATTTATTATTTATTATTTATTCATTTATTATTTATTTATTTATTTATTATTTATTATTTATTATCTATTATTTATTATTTATTTATTTTATTATTTATTTTATTTATTATTTATTATATTTATTATTTATTATATTTATTATTTATTTATTTTATTATTTATTTATTTTATTTCGTATTTATTTTTTATTTCGTATTTATTTTGTTTATTTTATTTATTTCCTTTATTTCATTTATTTCGTTTATTTTCTTTATTTACTTTATTCATGCATGCACATGCACATGCACATGCCCATGCAATATAAAGAAATACTGCATTTGGTGAGATTTGAACCCCTAACCTCTTGCATATTTTCCAAAGACTTTACCACTCCAGCAAGCTCGCCATGTGGTTAATAAACCGAATTTAACATACTTATATATACTAAATGAAAAAACAAATAATACATAACTAATAGATATAAACTCAATAATAATTAAACAATAAACAATAATTAATAATCAATAATCAATAATCAATAATCAATAATAAAAAATTATTGATTTATTAGTTATTTATTGAGTTATTTATTTATTTATTTATTATTTACTATTTATTATAATAAATAATAAATAACAAATAAATTATAATAATATTTACATATATTATAAAATTATGAAAATAATATAATAATATTATAAAATTATGAAATTAAAATAATAATACAATAAAATAATAATAAAATAAATAATAAATAATAAATAATAAATAATAAATATTAAATAAAAAACAATAAACAACAAACAACAAACAATAAATAATAATAAATAATAATAAATAATAATAAATAATAAAAAATAATAATAAAAAAAATAATAAAGAATAAAGAATAAATATTAAATAATAAATAATAAATAAGAAATAATAAATAATAAACAATAAATAATAATAATAAATAATAAATAATAACCAATAAATAACAAAAAACTAAATAATAATAAACAAATAATAAATAACAAATAAATAATAACAAATAACAAATAATAAATAATAATAAATAATAAATAATAAATAATAATAAATAATAATATATAATACATAATAAACAATAAATAATAAAAACTAAAAAATAATAAAAAATAATAAATAAAAAACAAAAAATAAACAAAAAATAAACAAAAAATAAATAAATAATAAATACTAAATAAAAAGCATTAAATAATAAATAATAAATAATAAATAATAAATAATAAATAATAAATAATAAATAATAAATAATAAATAATAAATAATAAATAATAAATAATAAATAATAAATAATAAATAATAAATAATAAAGAATAAACAAGACTAAATAAATAATAAACAAATAATAATAAATAATAAATAATATATAGTATATAATAAATAAAATATTATTATTAATAATAATAAATAATAAATAATAAATAATAAATAATAAATAATAAGTAATAAAGAATAAACAATAAACAATAAACAATAAATAATAAACAATAAACAATAAATAATAAATAATAATAAATAAATAATAATTAATAAAATATAAAATATAAAATATAAAATATAAAATATAAAATATAAAATATAAAATATAAAATATAATATATAATATATAATATATAATAAATAAAATATTGTTAATAATAATAATAAATAATAAATAATAAATAATAAATAATAAATAATAAATAATAAATAATATATAATAAATAATATATAACCAGTAACAAATATTATGATTAATAATAATAAACAATAAATAATAAATAATAAATAAAAAATAAAAAATAAAAAATAAAAAATAAAAAATAATAAGTAATAAATAAGTAATAAATAAATATAAATAATAAATAAGAAATAACCAGTAACAAATAATAGATAATAAATAAATTAATGTATATTATAAATAATAAATAATAAATAATAAATAATAAATAATAAATAATAAATAATAAATAATAAATAATAATTAAATTAAAGTATATTATAAATAATAAATAATAAGTAATAAATAATAAATAATAAATAATAAATAATAAATAATAAATAATAAATAATAAATAATAAATAATAAATAATAATCTAAACACATGAAAAAGTACGAAAAGGCATGATATGGGATGAAAAATTATGAAAACGCATGAAAACATATGGAGAAGCATGAAGAAGGGAGCATTAGAAAGCATGAGAATGCATGAAAACTCATGAAAACTCTGGAAAACCCCTTAAGAATGAAAAATAATCATCATAATAACCCACAAAAAACCGTTGATAAAGATAACAAGTCATGGAAACCCAAATAAACAGTAATAAATGGAGCAACCGTTAAAACCCGTCAAAACGGTCATAAAGTGACAAAAATATTGGACTCACATTAACAGAGATAACTTATGATTCGAGAGTTCGTTCCAGATCCGCGACCAGTCAAATCAAAGATCCTGAAACGATCTTTGAGCTGATAGGTGAAAGAGACCTAATGGACTAGCGGATCGAAAGTTACGACCATTTAAAAAAAACTGACGGGGAACGGGTGCTAGAAACAAGGCATCGAAAAACATAACAAACCCGATACCCACTAAAAAAGCCATAACTTATGATCGAGGAGTCCATGTGGGCACCGCGACCATTCAAAATGAATCTCATGGAACAAACTATGATCTGGAAGGCGGAGGAGTCTGAACTGACACACGGATCGATAGTTAGGTCCGTTTGAAGACAAGTTTGACGGGACACCGGTGACGTAAACAGGGTTTTTAAGACCTTAGGAGGGGTTTTGGGGTCGAAAAACATGACAGAAGCTTGCTATTGTTGAACTGGTGCGTAGCTCTCTTTGTTGGCTTCGATTTGATATGTGGTAGAGCCCAAACGGACACACGGAGTGAAAGTTATGGCCGTTTGAAGTTGGAGAACTTTTTTAAACTTTCTTATAACTCTCATATCTTTTACATCTTAGACTGTCTCACGGTTTTGATTATACGTGCCTCTAGATCTCTTCACGATCTTCGATTTGACTGGACGTGACGCTCTAACGGACGCCCGGATCAAAAGTTATGGTCATTTTAGTGATTTTAGGGTTTCTTATGTTTTTTATTTTTTTTTCTTTTCATTTCGCGGTGGTTTTACCCAAACCAATGCTATTTTGTGGTGGTTTTTTAAAAAACTGCCTCTAATCCTCAGATAAATAAAAAAAATAATTTTTTTATGTATTTCAAGGCGGTTTTAAAAACCGCCGTGAAATCCCGGCTCGAAACCTATTTTGCGGTGGTTTTTAAAACCGCCGCGAAAAACCCACCGCAAAACGCCTGTTTTTCTGTAGTGTATGGATCTATTCTCTGAGATGCATTTGGAGGTGCACAATATATAGGGGCACACATTTCTTTCTTCTATAGCTGTTACCTCTACTCTTCTTGATCGGGCACGAATGAGGAAACTATCAGATTCTGAAGGCCTAGTCCTATGGGAGAGTGTGTCAGTAGAGGACCCTATTTTTGGATGGACCATAGGTGAGGATGAGATATTGCGTTTTCATGGGTGCATATGGGTGTCAGCAGACATATGTGAGGAGCTAATGTAGGACTTTCATTCCTTAGTTTGGGCAGTTCATCCCGTAATCACCAAGATGTATCGTGTACACTGTCAGTATTGGTGGCCAGGTATAAAGAGAGATGTTGTGGGTTTCGTCATGAGGTGTTCCACCTATCAGCAGGTAAAGGAGGAGCATCAGCGACCAGTGGGTCTTTTGTAGTAGTTACCCATTCCATAGTGGAAGTGGAACGATGTTGTGATGGAATTCGTGACAGGTTTTCCGAGGTCGCCTCGAGGGAATGATGCAGTTTGGGTTGTCATTGACAGACTCACGAAGGTTTCTCACTTCTTGCCGATCAAGGAGACCTTTAGTGTTGATGAACTGATAAGGTTATACATCCGAGATATTGTACGTCTATATGGAGTTCCACACTCCATTGTTTCAAATAGGGATGCACGTTTTACTTCTTGGGTCTGGTAGGGGCTTCAGAAGGCCTTGGGTACACATGTACTTTTGAGTACAACTTACCATCCCCAGATAGATGGCTAGTCCGAGCGTACGATTTAGGTATTGGAGGACATGCTTCGAGCTTTCATCTTGGATTTTGGAGGTTCTTGGGAGAATCACATACCTCTTTTGGAGTTTTCCTACAATAATAGTTTTCAATCAACTATTCAGATGACACCTTATGAGGCTTTGTACGGTAGGCCATGCTGATCACCCTTATATTGGCTGGAGGTAGGAGAGGCATCTATGCTGAGATATCGTCTTGTCCAGGAGACCACAAAGTAGATAGAGTTGATTCAGAGGAGGATGGATACTGCACAATCATGACATATGTCTTATGCTGATTGACGAAGATGACCTCTGGAGTTTGAGGTCGGAGATTAGGTTTTCCTGCGTGTCATACTGAGGTTGGTACACAGGAGGATTAGGAGATTGGGTAGGCTTTTAGCGAGATACATCGGGCCGTTTGAGGTGTTGGAGATAGTTGGGCCAGTTTCCCATTGGTTGCAGTTACCTCAGAGGTACTGGGCTATGCACAACATATTCCACGTTTCTCAGCTTTGGCGTTACTTCCCATACCCATCTCATGTTTTTCAACCCGAGGAGGTTGAGTTGGAGGTGGGTTCCTCATTCGAGGAGCATCCTATATGAATTTTTGATCTAAGTACGAAGGTTCTCCATGGCCAGTCTATTCCTCTAATATGAGTGCTATGGCAGCATGAGTGAGTACAGGATGAGACTTGGGAGAGGGAGGCTGATGTACGATCGTAGTGGCCAGAGCTATTTAGGGATTCTTCTTCTACACCGCCTTGCTAGAGAAATTCGGGGGTGAATTTATTTAAGGGGAGAAGTTTGTAAGAACCCAGACCTTCTCTTCAGGTATGTTTTCCTTTTTCTGGTGTTTTTAAGAAAAAGAGGAATTTCTGGAAATTTATTAAGTACACACCATGTAACAGCCGTACACATGATCGTGTGTGGTGACCTGGAGACCGCCTAATGCGGGGGCTGGTAAAGGAAAGTACAAACCGTGTACTTCTAAAGTACACACAATGTACTTTTTTTATTTAATTAAATAGACCAGGGTCGCGTCTAATTTTTAGAGAGCTCTTCTTCTTCGCCTTTTTTGTTCGAGAGCGTCCATATGACGCAGATCTTCGCCAAGCCCCCGATGGAGCATCTGTTCTCCGAATCAAACTCCGTTGGTTTCATTGGAATCAAATCGGTGAGTTTTATCTTCTTCTTGAACACCATCTACTTATTTCTCCTGTCTCGTGAGATATCATTGGTTGAGAGTTTTTAGCGTTTTTGTAGATCTAAAATGTTTTTGGGTGATTCAAGGCTTAAGGTTCACGTATAACGATCCTACAACACTGAGGCAGGTGGTTTGTGCCTTTCCGTAGATAGTCTTTGAATATTTTGTGAAAAAGTGCCCAATACCCTTGAACAGGGTATTGTGTGTTTACGATTTTAGCCCTGTTATTTCGTTCTATGCCCTGTGTTCCTGAGTAGAGGTTTGCTGATTGTAAATAGGGTTATTTACATTGCAATAGATTTGTTTTCCCATGTTTGTGTGCTTTTGACCATTTGGTCTAGATTTTCCTGATAGGCTTCTTTTGGTTTTACCATGCCTAGTATTGTAGGATAGAGTTATTATTTATTTGACATGATTTGAGATGCTATAGATTGTTTATCCAAGTAGTTATAGAGGTTTACTTTGGATGCTATTCTTTGTTTGTGCACGATTTCTTTACACGGGGCTGTGGGAACCTGATGTAGTGAGACCATAGGGGAAATTGACGCTGAGGTCTTTCCCAAAGTGTCTGTTATAATTATCAAGCTACGAGACCATAGGGGGGATTGACATTGAGTGCTCCCTCAGAGTGTCTATAGTTACGTTATGATTCCGTAAGGGGAATTGACATTGAGTGCTTCCTCATAGTGCCTGTAGGTTGCCGTTAAAAGACTATAGAGGGAATTGACGGTGAGTGCTTCCTCAAATATTCTTTAATCACACATGACTATAGGAGTAATTGACGACGAGTTCTTCCTCAGAGAGTCTTTGGTATATATTTCCTTGTATTGTAAACCAGAGACTACCCAGAGGGTTTCTTGTATTTGTTTTGGTTGATTAAATGCTTAAAATTAATGTTTGTAAATGGAACTGTAGGACTGTTTTCTTTTGAGTACTTCCCTATTTACTACTCCCTTTTTCATATTACCTGCCATATATATTCACTGACTGCTAGGTACAAATATTTGTGTGGTTTTCTACTAGGATTAGTCTCACACCCTATTTGGGTCATGCTTTTGGGCCCAAACAGATTATATTTCTCCAGGTATAGATAAGGTCAAGTTCCCTTCTACTTCAAGTACTTGATTGCTGAGGAGATGGAGAGCATGAGACCAAGCTGAGACTTGCGATGCTGCTGGAGATTTTTTGTTTTCTTTTGTACTTTGGTTTATTACTATTTTCTAGCATTGTGACTTGTTTAACTATTTTCCTAAACATATGTATCATTCATCATTTATATATTTGGGATTCAATTTTTTATTACTTCCATTGTTTACTTATTTCATGTTTTACTGCTTCCTCTATTGCTATATATTTTACTTCCGCTGTGTTACTATGTCAATGAGGGTATAGTTTCCCCATTATCACACCCAAGGCCCTCACTGCTAGTCAGCAGTTTCTGGCATTCTGGGAAATACACTTGAGGCCATGTAACCAACCAGGTATGAGGCACCTTTGGGTGGATCCTGGAACCGGGACGTTACAAGGGTTTCCTTAAAGAATGTACACATTTAAATAAAACACACATGCTACTGAATTTTCCAACCAAACTCACTGTATACTGATGGTTAATACACTATATCCAATGATAATAAGTCACAGGAACACCCCTAGGCACTAGCTAGCTGTGGGCCCTAGGTACCTCATATCTCGGTGAAAAGTAACCACAACAAATATCCATTATCGTGAAAGAGACACTAGTAGGGAATATACCCAAAACCTAGTGGTTCCCAACATCATCATAATAGTATATTTATTTTTTTCATCTTCAAACTTTCTAGGTGAAACATGGACACAACCACTCTGGATCACTATCATACTATTACACGTTCGCCCACCTAGATACCCGATTTTTCCTCTTTGTTCTAAAAAACGTTCCACATGATATCAAATTACATTTAAAAATAAAAACACAAATTATGGTCACACACACTCCAAAAATTATCTAAACGTGTTTTCCACCCTTTGTGTAACTCAATAAACCATCTAAAATTTGCATAAAACAATTTCAAGAAGTTTAACAAAGCTTTGCACATGAATTGCGTTTAAAAATGAACTTTTTTGGCCAAACAACCACCAATGTAATACCAAACCATATTTGGCATCCACAAAACCATTTACTAAATCAATTTAATGAATCTTAAAATGACCCAAAATGTTACAACAAGTAATACACATAAAACCCCCTTTTTTAAAGAGAAATACCAAACGGGCCTTTAAGCATTTTACCAAACCAACGTATTACAAAGGTACAAATTTCACATTTCATAAATAGGTGTACACACATCATTATTAGGATAAAAACATTTACATAAACCATTTAAAACATTTATGTTACACATTTAAGCTCAACCATTTTCATAAAAATACTTAACGAGCCACTTACCGACAACTCGTGCCAAAACATGTCAAAAACCAAAACCCATATATTTATAAAACCAAAACCACTTTTTAAATCCATAAAGGACACAAAAATATTACATTTCATTCTACCCATAATTTAATAAATTCAAAAAAGTTATTTTATATCACATTTAGCACACAAAGGCCAACCATACACTTTTTCAAAGACTAGGCGTGCAACATTTAGCAAAACAACTTCTATTTAACACCCAAAGGGGTAAAAACCTAAATATGATTGCCAAAAATTTATTAAATTAGTTAATAAAGGTCATTAAAATCACAATATATATTCAAAAACTATAATAACATTTATTTGAACAAGTGGTGTGCACTTTTATAACGAAACAACTCCATTTTACACAAAACATGGAATAAATAACCATTTTGCACACCAAATAAATCATCCAATGGTTGAAAAAAATAATAAACATGTATATAAGGTGATAAAAACAAGAAAAATAATAAAATTAAATAATAAAGTCAAGTTCATGGGAGAAACTACCTCAAAACCATGGTGAAAAGGAGAGGCACACCTGAAAACACCCGCCGCATGTTCCAAAACCCTAGATCTATGAATACCAGCCCTCAAAAAAAACCCCATAAAAATGATGTTACAACATAACCCTAGATTGATAATGAACATGGAAAAAGATAAATCAAAAAAAAATGAAAGAAGAAGGAAGAGGGAAGAGAAAAGAGAAAGATTTGATGAAGAAATTAAGAAGAACCACTAACCTTTGGTGATAAATCGTCCAAAAGGAGGTGCAAAAAGAAGTATAAAGAAGGGGGAGGCGTCTATAGTAGATATTAAATATTTAGTTCTCTTTTTGGGAGGTATAATCACTGAAAAATATAAAAAAACAAATAATATATAAAAGAAAAAAATATTTTTTTAAAACTCAAAATGTGCTCATGGGCTGGCCCATTACCTGAATAAATAACCCAAATCCACCATGATTATGAAATAATAAGGGGTAAAAATGGATATGTTGGTTTGAATATGTTAGGTGATGCCAAGTGGGAATTGGAATGAGTGAAAATTGTTGAAAAACGAAATATTTATAAAAGAAACGAAATTTGTTTTTAAATCTGGAAATGAGGTCACAGTTTGGGCCAAATCTTGAAGTAACCATAATTTTATCCAAAAACCCCCAAACAAGATATGATTCAAACATGGTAGGATGATTATAAATAGATGAAACTTAAAAAATCAACATTAATCTCAACCAAAATCTAAGAAAAGGATCAATATTTCTAACGAACCAGATCAAAACCAAGACATGAAAACCAGGTGTGATAAGATGTTATACAATGTTGACATGATAGTTTTATAATTGTGTTTTATAGATTATTATTGTTGAGATTTTAGAAAAACATAATTGAAATATTTAGATAGATATGTGATAATTCTAGATACATGAGTTATAATATTATGGACACACATTTATAATACTCATATCTTAGACCTCACACCAGCTACTAAAATTACCTTCTTTATGATGCCATTAATGGTGAGTTGATTGTGTTTCATTTGTATTGCAACAATATTCTAGTGTTATGATTACCTTAATTTTTCAACTTATATTATATATTTAGGCCTTTGGTAGCTACCCCTTAATGGTTGATGCTTGATATTTTATTATTAGTTTATCTTATGGTTGTATCTTGGTAAATTATATTTGCTTTAAAAGAAAAATATATGTTTTGTTAGTTTAATTTACTCAACCATATATAATAAAATTATTTTCATTATTTTACCTAAAACTATATTTTTTGGTTTTTCTTAAAAAATTAATGGTATAAAATCTTTGACGATATCCTACTAGGCTCTTTGCTCACAACATACACATACACATTGGTGCATATATAGACTTAGTTATCCATGATATAGGTAAAAGTAAAGGGTCACACTTTTATAGTGGTGTTCCATATCAACTTGTTAAATATATAATGATAATGGGATATAGAGTTCACCATAGGGCATAAAGAGACAATATTCATTTTTTGTTATTTTAAGACATTTATTATAAAGTTCCTCTCTTGAAAATAAATTTATTTTTGGATTACCTTTATATATTGGATCATGTGTAAACCTTTTATAACTTTATATTTTATAAAATGTTGGTTATTTTTGATTCATGTCTATTTTATAAAGTGACTCTCTTAGGATTTATGTCATTGTGAAAATGCCTAAGTGTATCTTTTAAAATGATTCAAGTGTTTTTAAATGTTTCTTATAAAATAAAATGTGTTCAACATACCTTTTTTTTAGTTTTAAATAGATTTAAAATGATTTAAAAACTTGGAATGGACTTAGGATGCATTCCAAGTGTTTGTCAACTCACCCTATTGGCTTTCATAAAGGAATGCGAATGTTTTGAAAGTGTATTTAATGATGGTTTCATTTTAACAAGGGGTGTGTGAAGTTTTAAATGATTTTTTTTAAAATATTGAGGGTTGTTGCTAATTTTAAATGATTAAAACTAATAGGTCATGAAGTTGACTCGAATTCTTTTAAAAAAATGAATTGTGGTTTTATGAAAGAGTGATTGGAACTAATTGGTTTATTTTAAAAAGGGTGTGTTATTTTAATGACTAATTTATGTAAATGTTTGGTTTTTAATGGGATTTCAAGTGTGATTTTATAAATAGTTTTCAAAGGAAATATAAAATGTAGTTTTTCCATAATATTTTAAGTTTATATTTTTATAGAATTAGGAAAACCATTAAATTATATAGGTAATACAAGTAGATTGTTAATAACACCATGGAAAAGTAATGTCTCTAACTCTATCTAACCCATATGATATCCATCATGACCTCACTCCAAAAAAAGGTGAATTAATTTTTACCCTCATTGCAACTCCTAAACCTAATTTTAATCCAACATCACCTACATGGTTTAAATTAGGGGAGTCCTCTATAATTATATCTTCTTTCTGGTTTGATATTAGCTTCTAAGGGCATGAGTCTCAGGAAACAAAATGAAATAATAACTATCATTCAAATTTTGAGTTCCCCTTATTTAAAAGCCCCCTTTTATGTATTTATTTTGTTAAATATTAATATTATAGAATCAAATATAATGGATATGAATAAAGAATGGATGTATGCTAATCATATGACAAAAGAGTATGAAGATGGAGTGGAAGAGTTCATCAAGTTTGCAAAAGATCATGCATATGAACCTTATCAAATACTTTGTCCATGTTTACAATATTGTTATTCAAGTCTAATTATTTTGAGGATTTGGAAGAACACTTGTTCTATCATGGAATAGATCAAAGTTATAAATGTTGGAATAAACATGAGGAAAAAATTAATGTAGCGGGATAAAATTGCGTTTTATGGATAATCTAATACGATTACAAGTGTGGACAATGAAGAAGACTGCATCGAGGTTGTGATTATAGATGTGAATGATGATGATGATTGTATTTAAGAAATGAAAATGAAAATTGAATATGAACTTCATGATTTTCCAATTTTTTTTGAGAAGTTAAAGAGTTGTGTAAAGACTCCATTGTATGCTGATTGAACTAAATATACAGCATTGTTAGCCATATCGAAGCTGTATGATTTTAAAGAAGGCAATGAATGGAGTGATGCCAGTTTTATGAAACTACTTTATCTCTTGAATAACAAGTTCCCAGAAGATAATGAGATCCCTAGAACAATATACAATGCCAAAAAAATGCTACACTCAATGGGTATTATCTCTAAAACAATACATGCTTGCCCGAATAACTGTATACTTTTTCTCAAGGACCACAAATCACTTATAGAATTCCCAAAGTGTGGTTCTTATTGATACAAGAAAGATGAATCTAGTCCTACAAAAGTTTTATGGTACTTTCCAATCATTCCAAGGTTTAGGAACCTATACAGAAGTGAAGAGACTGTAGGGAAATTGGAGTGGCATAAAGATACAAGAAATAAAGATGGAAAATTATGTCACCTAAAAAACTCTCCTCAGTGAAATAAAATTGATCATGAGTATCCTAAATTTGGAAATGAATCGAGAAACCTTCATCTTGAATTATCTATATATGGAGTAAATCCTTTTGGTTTTCAAATAAGAACTCATAGTACATGTCCAATTATGTTGGTAAATTATAACTTTCCACCATGGTTATGTACGAAATGAAAATACATCATGTTATCTATGATTATATTAGGACCAAAACAAACACGTAATGATATTGATGTTTATTTGGATCCATTGATCGAGGATTTGAAATTGTTGTGGGATTCATGTGTTATATTCACTACTAGAAAAATAGGTATTTGCGACGGGTCATTTGCGACGGGATCCCGTCACAAATGTCTTTTTGCGACGGGGGCCCGTCGCAAATGGCCCGTTGCTGAAAACGGCGTCGCAACAACACTTATTTGTGACGAGCCCGTCGCGAAAGCCTTTTTTTGCGACGGGTATTCTCCCTGTCGCAAATAGTACTCCGTATATTTGTAAAAAACTTTTAAAATAGTTTTTGTGACGGGTCCCGTCGCAAATACCTTTTGCGACGGGACCCGTCGCAAAAACTATTTTTTTAAAAAAAATAAAAAACTATTAATAAATTATTTTAATGCATATAATAATACTAATATTTGCGACGGGCATAGTATCCCGTCGCAAATACTATAAAAAAAATAAAAAAAATAAATTATTAATAAATTATTTTAATTAATATAATAATAGAATTATAATTCACAAATAAAAATAATAAATTATTTTAATTAATATAATAATAATAGAATTATAATTCAAAAATAAAAAATAATAGAATATTAATAAATGATTTAATTAATATAATAATATTAGAATTATAATTCATAAATAAAAAAAATATTAATAAGTTATTTTAATTAATATAAAAATAATAGAATTATTTTACATTCAAATATTAAAATAATTCATGTATTACAAAAAAATATAATTAAATTATAATATTATAAAATTTTAATATATATATAAAATTTAATATTATAAAATATAAATAATATTATTATTCATATTAATATTGTTATTTAAAAAAATAATATTATTAATATTTTATAATGAGACAGAAACTACGAATAGAAAAAAAATCATATTTTGATTTCACAAATTTTATAACATAAATACAAACTCTAATCTGAAGGAGGGGGGGGAGGTGGGGGATCTGTAGATGGTGGTGGAGGAAACTCCATCCCTAAAGCATGAGTGAGTCGGCACATGTACTCCATCTGCTCCTGATGCTGCTGCTGCCACCGACTCGTCTGCTCCTCATACAGCTGCTGCTGGCATCGACGCTCCTCCTCATGCTGCTGACACATCTGCTCCTGCTCCTGTCGGAGACTCTCTATCAGTGCAGTCTGAGATCGCAACTGATCCTCATACTGTGTAGTAGAAGAAGATGCACGAGCTCCTCTCGAGCTGGACGCCGACATCGCAACACTGCCATAATAATCTCCGGGAGTCAGTCGAGAGCCGATACCAACTACCCGGCCCTTCTCGAAGGCATACTGGGTGGCCTGCATCCATGCCGCCTCATCAAACTGACAGGCAGTGGTCTGATCTGATGACTCGGCCTGACTCTCAGGCCGGGCCTGTGACGCTGCGGCCTCATATGACTCCTATAGTTGCAATTTAAAATTAAAATTGTGAATATATTATATGAAGTTAATTTTTAAACTTGAAAACAAATAATACTGACCACGATGTGATGCTGACGATCACCTCTGAGCTCCCCAATAGCAGGATCACTATACATCCTCCGATATACATCGTACTCTGTAATATCGGGGTGCTCGACAGCCTATAAGAATAAAAAATAAACTGTTAATATTTATAGTTATATAAAATATTTATAAATAATGTACGTACCAGATGCTGTCTATGAGTACTGAAAGAACGACTCCCAGCTCGATGAGTCACCTCCTGTCTCCCCCTATTTTGCCTCCCCACCGATGATCTCCTCTGAAAGGCACCACTCAACCAGTGCGCACATAATCCATCCCATACATGGGATAAAATGTACTCTGGTCGGTGTGCTCTACATGACTCGTCAAAATCTAACACTCCTGCTTTCTTCATCACAGCTTTTCTTAAATTGTGCAAAAACTGACGAATGCGATCACGCATGGCCACCTCCCATGCCTCGTGGATGGCGTCACGCATGGTATCCTCGATCGGATACCATAAACCCTACAAATAAATCAAAATATCAAGTTAGAAATGAAATAATTTTCAAAATAAAAATTATTTATTTACGTACGTACCAACCAATGGCCGAACATGGCCTGCTGCACATCAATGGGAATCTGCTCCCATGTGGTCCACGGCTGAGATAAATAGTTGCGTAAAATAGCGCTGCCCTGTCCGACTGCTATATGCGGAAAACTGAAAAAATAATAAACATTTATTATGTGAATAGATTAATGAAATCTTAGTCAAATCCACAGGTTATCACACCTCCGTGTGCGTGGATCAAACCCAAGACATGGACGTCGCTCGGGGACGGGGTCAGGAATCATCAATCGTGCAAGACCGCTCCCCCTCCGCGTACTCCCTGGAGCGCCTGCAGGCTGAGGGTCATCTGTCAGCAACTCATCCGCATCGAAAGTCAGGTCAGCATCCGCCAACTCACGAAATGTGGCATCGTCCATCTGAAACAGAAAATGTTAATGTTAGAAAATAATTGATAATTACTATTATATATACATATATACATATTATGATTGTATATAAATACCATGGAATGCTATCAGTGTTCATCTTCATCATCATCTTCATATATGTCAATGTCATCTTCATATTCCTCCTCAACATCATCGATATCCATTCGAGTTACAGTTTCTTCATCTCTTACCATTTCAAATTCATATGTGACATCATTAACATCATCGTCATCACCGACTCTTAAATGTGGGGTGTCGTCATCGATACTCATGTCTCTTTGTAAAAAAGATTGATTTTGAGTACTCTCTTGAAAAACTTCAATTCTTTGCAAATCAGTGAAAGCACATTCACTTTGACTAAACTGATTGTCTCGAATTTTGATTTTTATTACACTCCACCAATCAGTCAAGTCTCTTGATATAGCACAGTACTTTGCGTAATAAACTTGATATGCCTGTTGAGCCAATAAGAATGGTTCATTTACTGCGAGAACACTTTTACATTTAATATCGATGATTCCATGAGTCGGATGAACACGCACGCCTCTCTCTGTATCCAACCACCGACATTTGAACATGGTTATGTAATGTTGTCCAAGATAACAGAGTTCAATGATTTCATCAAGTATGCCATAAAAGTCAACTTCATTTTCTCGATGATGATATCCTCTCAAGCTAACTCCACTGTTCATTGTTTTTTTCGATTCCCCATATGCATGTGTGTGGAATCGAAATCCATTCACCACATATGCATTATAAGTTTTAACAAGTTTGGAAGGTGGGTTACTCAATACACACAGCCGTTTGTCAATTTTATCAGCATGTTGAGACACCTGAAAATTTGTGAAATAATTATCAATATAGTAAACTATACATTGAATGAGTTGCTAAAAGATAAAGAATTTATGTTACCAGTTTTTGAAACCACTGAGAGAAATTTTTCAGTCGACGTTCTTCGAGAGCAGCTGCTGTAATTTGTAGAATTTGTTTCTTGATATGATTATCATACAACCTATAAAAACCAAAGTTATTTACTGTAACATAAATGATAGAATAAGTGATATAAACACTTACAGTACAACTGATTTCATCTCTTCATAGTTGCGCAGAACATACGTATGAGCTCTCTGATGTTCATCATCTGAAATCCAGCGTTCATAAACTCCACCAAAACCAAGCTCTGACTGGTTGAAAATAGATAATTGATTGTCGATTTCATCAATATTCCTCTCGTTCCGTTCCATTCGGTTGTGTTTTGAAGGATACTCAGATTCAAAATAATGGGAGCAGAAAAAAGATATTTCCTCTTGCAAATAAGCTTCTGCAATAGATCCTTCAACAGATGCTTTGTTACGTACTTTTATTTTCAATTTTTGCATGCATCTTTCAAATGGTTACATCCATCAAAACTGTACTGGACCTCCACATTTGGCTTCATATGGAAAATGTAACATCAAATGTTCCATTGAGTCGAAGAAAGACGACGGAAATATTTTTTCCAGTTTACATATAATTACAAAAACATCTTTTTCAAGTTTTCCTAGAGCATCATAATCTGCCGTAGCCGCACAAATTTCCCGAAAAAAATGAGACATGTCTGTTATGGAATCCCAAATCACAGAATTCAACAGACCTCTTAATCCAATGGGTAGAAGTCTCTCCATTATAACATGACAATCATGACTTTTTAATCCAGTAATATGACCATTCTTTACACATCTACCCAAATTGGAAGCACAACCATCTGGAAGTCTCAAATCTGCAATCCACTGACAAAATAATAAACGGTTTTCAATAGACAGTGTATAAGCTGCTTTTGGTTTCAGTAACCTTTCTGTTCTGACATTCTCAAATAGTTCCAATTCTGGATGCCAGCAAATTTGGGCAAGATCTAAACATGCATTTACATTGTCTTTGTTCTTTCCTGGCGTATCCAAAACTGTATGAAACAAATTATCAAAACAGTTCTTCTCAATATGCATGACATCTAACATGTGCCGGACCAACAGATCAGACCAATATGGCAAATCCCAAAATATGCTACGTTTAATCCAATTATGTTCTTTCCCAAAACCAGAAATTTTCTGTTGGTTTATTGTGGGACCAAAAGTGATGGGAGGTAATGAAAATACAACTGATTTTAACTTCGAACCTGATAGCATTTTTGGAGGTCCATCCCTTTCAACTGTTCCTTTTCTGAAATGAGATCTGTTTCTGCAAAAAGGATGATCAGCTGGAAGAAATCTACGATGACAGTCAAAATAACAAGGTTTCTTTCCATGAATGAGCATAAATGCTTTGTTCTCTCCCATACAGTAAGGACATGATTTCTGACCATGTGTACTCCAGCCAGATAACATCCCATAAGCCGGGAAGTCACTTATTATCCACATCAATGCTACTCTCAGTATGAAATTCTGTTTCGTTGCAACATCATATGTACTGACACCAGTACTCCATAATAAATTTAATTCATCAATCAATGGTTTCAAATAAACATCAATATTTTTCTTCGGATGTCCTGGAATTAGTAAAGTCAAAAAGATATATGGCTCCTTCATCAACATCCATGGAGGTAAATTGTACGGAGTTAAAAAAATAGGCCAACATGAATATTGACTACCATAAGATCCAAACGGATAGAAACCATCAGTGGAAAGGCCCAATCGAACATTTCTAGCTTCTAAAGCAAAGGATGGATGCACTCTATCAAAATGTTTCCATGAATCACCATCGGCTGGATGATTCAAGCTTTTATCGGTTGAAATATTCTCTTTATACCATGACATCATTGTCGCTGTATTCTTAGACATGAATAAACGCTGAAGTCTGGATGTAAGCGGAAAATATCTCAACTGTTTTACAGGAATCAAACCAGACTTCTCGTGTTTTCCTTCTTTATATCTCAGTTTCCCATATGTGGGACAACTATCCAACGACTCATTTTCCCCAGAATATAAAATACAGTCATTTGAACATGCATGAATCTTCTGACAAGTAAGTCCCAAATTTCGAACCAGCCTCTTACTCTCATAGTAATTTGCAGGTAAAACATTTCCTTCGGGTAACAGTGTTTTCAGCAAAGAAAATATCTGGTCAAAACAGGTGTTTGACATTCCGTTATCTGATTTGATAGCCATAAATTTTTCAACTGCTTCTAATTTGCTCATCTTGCAGCCAGGATATAATGCATCCTCAGCAGACTTCAACAACTCATAAAATTCAGAAGGTGGAAACTCAGGATTTGAAGCTATATCAGCCGGAGTTTCTGTATGTTGAATAGATGAACCTGCAACATCATGTACTAAATCTTGAAACCGGGATGGATCCGGAATCAAGTTGGTATCACCTGCTCTGGAACTGCGTTCACCGTGTTGATACCAAAAAACATAATCTGGTTGAAAACCAAAATGCAAGAGATGCTCTCCCACTTTGTCAAACATGTCAAACGTTCTCAATGCACATTTTCTGCAAGGGCATTTTATTTTTCCTTCTGAAACAAATTCTGGATTTGATGCCGCAAATGATAAAAAAGTCTCTACACCCTCTACATATACTGGATTTAAACCAGAACCATTTGGATTTCTACGTTGATTTATCCATATGCGGTCACCTAATAATGATTCTTGACGACCTCGTTGTTCCATATTTCTCTATAAAATATAAAAGCATTACTAGTTTTGAATAATTTGTTAGAAAAAACACTCAAGCTAGGATAATTATAGAGTTTAGATCATACATGACTGACGCAAACTTTTTATTGAGATAGACCTAAAAATTAACCCTTTAAGAATTAAATATGTTGAGAATAAAGAAAAACATGTTACAAATATTGATAATTTTAATATTATATAAATTTTTTATTATTTTCATAGAACTAATATTATTGGTAATTAATACTAATTATCAGTAATTATTACAAATTATTGGTAATTATTGGTAATTATTGGTAATTATTGGTAATTATTACTAATTATTGGTAATTATTACTAATTATTGATAATTATTACTAATTATTGGTAATTATTACTAATTATTGTTAATTATTACTAATTATTGGTAATTATTACTAATTATTGGTAATTATTGGTAATTAATACTAATTATTGGTAATTATTGGTAATTATTGACAATTATTGGTAATTATTACTAAGTATTGGTAATTATTACTAATTATTGGTAACTATTACCAATTATTGTTAATTATTACTAATTATTGTTAATTATTAAGAATTATTGGTAATTATTGGTAATTATTACTAATTATTGGTAATTATTACTAATTATTACTAATTATTACTAATTATTCGTAATTATTATTAATTATTACTAATTATTCCTAATTATTGTTAATTATTACTAATTATTGGTAATTAGTACTAATTATTACTAATTATTGGTAATTATTACTAATTATTACTAATTATTACTAATTATTGGTAATTATTGGTAATTATTGGTAATTATTGGTAATTATTGGTAATTATTGGTAATTATTGGTAATTATTGATAATTATTACTAATTATTGATAATTATTGATAATTATTGATAATTATTGATAATTATTACTAATTATTAATAATTATTACTAATTATTACTAATTATTGGTAATTATTACTAATTATTGGTAATTATTACGAATTATTGGTAATTATTACTAATTATTACCAATTATTGGTAATTATTGGTAATTATTACTAATTATTGGTAATTATTACTAATTATTGGTAATTATTACTAATTATTGGTAAGTATTGGTAATTATTGGTAAGTATTGGTAATTATTACTAATTATTGTTAATTATTACTAATTATTGTTAATTATTACGAATTATTGGTAATTATTACTAATTATTGGTAATTATTACTAATTATTACTAATTATTACTAATTATTACTAATTATTGGTAATTATTACTAATTATTGGTAATTATTCCTAATTATTGTTAATTATTACTAATTATTCCTAATTATTGTTAATTATTACTAATTATTGGTAAGTAGTACTAATTATTGGTAATTAGTACTAATTATTACTAATTGTTGGTAGTTATTACTAATTATTGGTAGTTATTAATAATTATTGGTAGTTATTACTAATTATTGGTAGTTATTACTAATTATTGGTAGTTATTACTAATTATTGGTAGTTATTACTAATTATTGGTAGTTATTACTAATTATTGGTAGTTATTACTAATTATTGGTAGTTATTACTAATTATTACTAATTATTGGTAATTATTACCAATTATTACCAATTATTGGTAATTATTACTAATTATTACCAATTATTGGTAATTATTGGTAATTATTACTAATTATTGGTAATTATTGGTAATTATTACGAATTATTGGTAAGTATTGATAATTATTGGTAATTATTGGTAAGTATTGGTAATTATTGGTAATTATTGGTAATTATTACTAATTATTACTAATTATTGTTAATTATTACTAATTATTGTTAATTATTACTAATTATTGGTAATTATTACTAATTATTGGTAATTATTACTAATTATTACTAATTATTACTAATTATTACTAATTATTACTAATTATTGGTAATTGTTACTAATTATTGGTAATTAATACTAATTATTGGTAATTAATACTAATTATTGGTAATTAATACTAATTATTACTAATTATTGGTAATTATTGTTAATTATTGTTAATTATTGGTAATTATTACTAATTATTACTAATTATTACTAATTATTACTAATTATTGGTAATTATTACTAATTATTGGTAATTATTACTAATTATTGGTAATTAATACTAATTATTGGTAATTAATACTAATTATTACTAATTATTACTAATTATTACTAATTATTGGTAATTATTGTTAATTATTACTAATTATTGGTAATTATTACTAATTATTACTAATTATTACTAATTATTGATAATTATTACTAATTATTGGTAATTATTATTAATTATTACTAATTATTAATAATTATTACTAATTATTACTAATTAGTGGTAATTATTACTAATTATTACTAATTATTACTAATTATTGGTAATTATTACTAATTATTACCAATTATTGGTAATTATTGGTAATTATTACTAATTATTGGTAATTATTACTAATTATTGGTAATTATTGGTAATTATTGGTAAGTATTGGTAATTATTACTAATTATTGGTAATTATTACTAATTATTGTTAATTATTACTAATTATTGTTAATTATTACTAATTATTGTTAATTATTACTAATTATTGTTAATTATTACTAATTATTGGTAATTATTACTAATTATTACTAATTATTGGTAATTATTACTAATTATTGGTAATTATTACTAATTATTGGTAATTATTACTAATTATTGGTAATTAATACTAATTATTACTAATTATTACTAATTATTACTAATTATTACTAATTATAACTAATTATTGGTAATTATTACTAATTATTGGTAATTATTGTTAATTATTGGTAATTATTACTAATTATTCCTAATTTTTACTAATTATTACTAATTATTACTAATTATTACTAATTATTGGTAATTATTACTAATTATTACTAATTATTGGTAATTATTGATATTTATTACTAATTATTACTAATTAATACTAATTATTGGTAATTATTGGTAATTATTACTAATTATTACTAATTATTCCTAATTATTCCTAATTATTCCTAATTATTACTAATTATTACTAATTATTGGTAATTATTGGTAATTATTGGTAATTATTGGTAATTATTGGTAATTATTCCTAATTATTACTAATTAGTGGTAATTATTAGTAATTATTACTAATTATTACTAATTATTGATAATTATTGGTAATTATTACTAATTATTGGTAAGTATTACTAATTATTGGTAAGTATTACTAATTATTGGTAAGTATTACTAATTATTGGTAATTATTACTAATTATTGGTAATTATTACTAATTATTGGTAATTATTACTAATTATTGGTAATTATTACTAATTATTGGTAATTATTACTAATTATTACTAATTATTCTTAATTATTGATAATTATTGGTAATTGTTCCTAATTATTAGTAATGAAATGAATAATTACCAATAATTAGGAATAATTATCAATAATTACGAATAATAACATTATTAGTATATTTTATTATTAATATGAAAATAATATAATTTTCTAATTTATATACAATTCTCCTTTCATCTGTGCGTTTTCTATCTCCACATACAAATAATACATGTGAAGACAGCAAACACACAGATGAAAAGAGAATTGTATATATATAAAAAATTATATTATTTTAATATTAATAATAAAATATACTAATAATGTAATAATGTTATTATTCCTAATTATTGGTATTTATTACTAATTATTAATATTTATTCTTAATTATTAAAAATTATTACTAATTAATCCTAATTACCATTAACTATGAACAATACTAATAATTTAAATTTATTAAGTAACAAAACAATGTAAACATAATTAAATTACAACTAATTAAGAATAATTGAAACGAATAAAAAATTAAAAATAAATATTAAATTAAAATGAACATAAATACCTTGAAAATTGATCTGCTCTGATCGTTCTTCAAAACTTTAATATCAACTCCGGAGAAAAAAATTAAACTTGAGAAAAACTGAACTTTAGAAATAAAACTTTGAGAGAAGAAGAAGATGGAGTTTGAGAATGATTTGAAAAAAACGGATGAGGGTATTTATAGGTTAGATTATTTGCGACGGGTCCATTTGCGACGGGATTCCCGTCGCAAATAGTGTTATTTGCGACGGTACCCGTCGCAAATACCTTAGCCACCATTTATTACGGTCAACGGTTAAATAGTTATTTGCGACGGGTCCCGTCGCAAAAAACCACCTGCCGACATACTATTTGCGACGGGGAAATATTCCCGTCGCAAATACCTTTTACCGCCGCCGGTTATTTGCGACGGGAATATTCCCCCGTCGCAAATATGTTTCCCGCGATTTGGCGCGCAACGCGCGCCAGTTCTTTTGCGACGGGGAAAGCAATCCCGTCGCAAAAGCCTACTTATTTGCGACGGGTAAATACCCCCGTCGCAAATAAGTTTTTAACGGGGCTATTTGCGACGGGATTTATTCCCGTCGCAAATAACCCGTCGCAAATACCCATTTTTCCCGTAGTGATTGTATGATTCTTATATAAATGAATATTTCACATTGAGATCCATGTTTTACAGGATGATAAATGACTTTCCTTCTTATGGAAATTTTTCAGGATATAGCATTAAAGTAACTCTAGGGTGTCCCATTTTTGAACAAGGTACACAATCAATTAAGTTGAAACATTCATCAAAGACTATGTTTCTAGGAAATCATAGATTTCTACCCTGACGACATAAGTATTGATCTTGGACGACATCATTCGATGGAAGTTCAAAATAACACACAACACTATCCCCACTAATAGGCGATCAACTATTTGAGAAAGTAAAATATGTGGACACTGCTTTTGATAAAACATCTGAAAAAAACCTTATGAAAATTGGTTGGAAAAAGTGATTAGTTTTTTTGAATTACCATACTAGAATTGTCTATAAGTTAGAAATTTTCTTGATGTTATGCATGTTGAAAAAAAATGTATATGATAGTGTCATCATCACATTGCTAAATACACCCGAAAAAACAAAGAATGAAATTAAGGTTAGGTTGGACATGGTTTACATGAGAATACAAGAAGAGTTCGTGCTAGTGAAGGGTGAAAAACAAAATTTTCTTCCTTTAGTGGCTTACACTCTTTCCAGGTAGGAGAGATATCAATTTTACAACTTCTTGAATGATGTAAAGGTTCTAGAGGAGAATTAATTGAATATCAAGAATATCACATCGATGATAGATTTAATGTTAAAGGGTCTAAAATCACATGAATGCTATGTTTTTATGCAATATCTAATTCTTATAGATTTACGTTGCATTTTCCCCAAGAATGTCTATCATATATTAACCAAGATCTATTTCTTCTTCAAAGCGATATGTAACAAAGTTATAGACTTGACAAAATTTCTAAATATGGAAAGATAAATTTCCGTCATATTATATTAATTGGAAATTTTCTTCCCACCAACATTTTTTGAAATGATGGTTCACTTGGGGAGAGAGATTCGACTATGTGGTCCTATACACTATAGTTGGATGTACCCCATTGAACGATATATGAATATTTTGAAAGGGTATTTCAAAAATCAAAGTCATCCAGAGGGTTGTATTACAGAGTGATATATTTTTGAGGAATCTATTGAATTATATACCGAATACCTACCCGGTGTGGAAAGCATTGGTCTACCAAAATCTCATCACACCGGGTGGCTTGAAGGTGAAGAAATTTTTGGAAGAGATGTTTTCACAATCAATATTACATATTGAAAGTATACCCACATTTACGTTTTTCATAACAATTTGGAGGTATACTCATATGTTTAAACCCACAAAGAAATTCTTCATCATTTGAATTCATCTAGGGATGAAATATGAATATCAAATACACATAATCAATAGATCATAGGATGGTTTTATAACCATATTTTTAAGGAGTCATATGAAAATATAGACTCAATTTCAGAATGAATTTGATGTCTAGTAGGAGGATCAAGTGTGTATATATTATCTTACAATGGTTATGTAATTAATGATTATATGTTCTATACAAATTAACATGATAAATAAAATACCATGAAAAATAATGGATTTACACTTGTGGCTGAAGCGATGCATGTTTTTGGTACTAGGGACATAAATCTAATTTACATGAATATGTCATAATTTGGCATCATTAAACAAATATGGGAGTTGGATTATACAACATTACAAGTGCTGATTTTTCAATGCAAGTGGGTTGATAACAAGAGTGCTATTGAAATAGATAAATTGAGATTTGTGAAAGTTGATTTTAGTAAGGAAGGGTACAAAGACAAACCTTTTATAATGGAATCATAGGCAGTACAAGTATTTTATATTCTAGATCCCACAAATTGAACATGGTCAATTGTTCTATTATTGACCAAAACCACTGAAGTACTAGATGAAAATTCAACTGAGGATGACCTTTTCATTGGGACATCGCAATCATTTTTCAGCGGTCCCAATGTAGAATTTTTTTTGTATTTTAGAGGAGACCCCAATGAAAAGATTTGGATAATCGATAAAGGGGTCAAATCCCTTCATCCTTTAAAAAAAGAGAGTTCAATAATCATGTTATTTTTTTTGTAATATACATTGTGTTACCTCATGTTAATAACTATTTTCTTCTGAATTTATGTAATCTAAATTAAATGTTAAACCACTTCTGTAGATAGTGACTTCTTTACATGATGGTGTTACCAATCTTGAGGAACAATAAGTCTCTCAACCTACTGCTGCTCGCAGTGCAGAGGAACAATGACCTTCTTCACATGCTGGTACTCCTAATCCTGAGAAAAAAAATGTTTCTCAACCTGTTACTACTCCCAGTTTAGAGGCACAAAAACCATCTACACATGATAATGCTACTTCTTTATAGGAACAACATATTGATGATGTTAAATTCAAATAAATTGTAGGCGATAAAGGAACGACAAAGCATAAAAAATAGGAGTGCCATAGTTTGACAGTGTTAGAAAAAATCATTTAGGAAAAAATCAAAGGCATCAAATACGAGGTCAGATGAAATGATCAAAGTCAGCATGTTAACCCCAAAAAATCCATGTTCAATAGTTACAATGGAATCATCACTCAAAAACACATTCCGATTAATATATATTCATGGAACCATGTTGTGTCCATGCTTATAACACTGATGTGGGAAAAGATTACAGTAACATTATGATATCATTTCTTTATTTTACTAAAAAATAATATAATGAAACATTGACTTACTCTTTATCATCCATTTCAAATTACATTTATAGTAGATGAATCCCATAAAAATATGTATTAATGCATTCTTGAAGGATTCACAGAGGATTTATCACAATTATAATGCAACATCATATTAAAGATGCTGAATGGAAAATAAACCTACACCCACCGCTTATGTATATACACCTAATTCACCGACCATTTTATCTTGGTCATCCAATCATCCAGCCGTGCTACACAACCGTGAGATCAACTCGATCTTAAACTCCTATCCATTCGATATATCAGTGATCATCTTAGTGACATTGGATTGCATCCGAGCTTGTCTCCTACCTTCAGCTGGTTCGGGAAGCTTCTTCTCATCGGAGCTCCAAGATATGACGTTCGAAGCTCAATCCAAGTTTCCCGAGAATCATCTGAGTGATCTAAGAATTTTATGATGACCAAATGTGATGTAACTCCATTTTCATCACAAATTTAAGATCAAATCAAAGGTTTTTAGTGAGTTTAAAATGAGATTTTATGTGGTGATGGTGATTCTTTATCGAACAGAATTTGAGATAACAAACACTCAAACAAGGATAATTGAATGAGTCTCAAAGGTTCTTGAATATTCTGAGTCAATATTCATTTTCTATAAATACTAAGGGATTTATTTGTTTTTTTGTAGAGTTTGAGAGAAATTCACTTCTGAAGAAGTTGTGTCACTGTGAATCGATCTAGTTCACAGTAGAGGAGTTTCATGAAGAATGAAGTTCCTCCAAGCTTTTGGGAGCTCAATATTCTTATGAGTACTCATTGGTTTACATGATGATTTTTTTAGAGGAACCTCAAATCAGTGAAAATATTCACTGTGTTCTGTGAAGAGTTGTAATAGCATATCTAATTTATGTAACTCATTTGTGAAGGGAACATACTCATCTTTGAGATAGTGTCTTGTGCGAAGGCTTACACATATGAAACCTGTATGCGTGCATGCTGTGTATGAAGGTGTATCACACATAAGGAAAAAGAAAAGAATAATTCATGTTCATATGTTCTTTCATATGTGTGTATAATAGACAGTGTGCTAATTTCATATGTGGAAAGAATAGAATGTGGACAGTGAGTGTGTGCAAAAAAAATATATGTGATGTTGAGAAAGTGTTTAGTGTGTGCATGCATCATACAATAGTAGAGAGCCGGTATTGAGGGTAGTGATCATATCATGTATTGAAGGCATTATCACAGTGTGAATTCATCCAGTTGAGTGCATACAATATTAAAAATTTCAGCAGTGTTAAAATACATGAAGGAATAGTGAAGAAGCAGTATGTGATATACGTGCATAAAGGTAATGCAGTTCAAAAATATGATGTGAATTTATACACATGAAATAATTCATAAAAAATAAATAATACCATGCATTGAATTTTACATGCACGAGGTACATGAAATATATATTGCATGGAAAGTGTGAATTGAGTTTTTAAGATTTAAGACGAATCATTATATTATAATTCAGCTTGCAGAGTATTGAGAAATTTTCAGTTGTTCACTATGATATTATAGTGAGTTGAATTGGAAGTGTTATATTCTACAATTCAGGAGAGCATACTGAACTGACTAGCATATAATGTTGTTGATTAGATTTAGTTGCAGTGTTAGTGTTTTATTTGACGTGAGAAAGTGCATAATCAGATTATACTAAGTGTCTTGAGGAGGAAGATCAGATTTTGTGTTGCAGTGGTAGCTTGAATATATTGTGATATTACTCATTATGTTAGTGTTGTAATTGTAAAACACTGGTGGGATGTTAGTATAAATAACACTGATGGGATGCCGGTATAATTTTTGAAAAGTTTCATACCTACCCACCAAGGTTTCAGAGTGATACCTAACCAAACCACTTGTAATTGTTGACTGATTCTTAGTGAAAAATCTGTGTCTCAGATCATATCGAACACAACAAGGACGTAGTCACCCATATAGGGGGTGAACCTTGTAAAAATACTATGTGATATTCTTCATTTACTTGTTGTATTTCATGTGGTATAATTATGTTTGTAAATAGGGAAGATATATACACTCTAACAAGTTAAAAGGTTCAAATTAAAAAGGGGTTAGAGAAAAGAAAATAAAATTGATAAAAACTTGTGTATATTGATTCACCCCCTATCAGTGTACCTACATGATCCACTGGGAACTTTAATTGGTATCAGAGGATAGGTAACACCTCTGATTGGATCTATCCTATTATCCCAATTTTTTGGATTGGACTTATATGAAGTTCATATTTGAATTTGAAGAAGTAATAAAGATGTTTCAAATGAAAAGTTTAGTTTCCATCTCTTCCAGTTCCAATAAGGAGGTTTCTGAAAAAACCTTGAAAAAAAATAGAAGAAAGAGGAAAGAAAGATGAGAAATAATTAAAAGAAGAAAGATGATTCATCATAATCTGGATGTAGTCAGAATGGTATTCTATCAGTAGTATCTATTAAATTACTTGATAAAGATCCTTTTGATGAATATGTTTCAAGTGATGATGAAGAATAATTTTTTGAATCACTTAGTGAATTTTATTCAGAAATCAAATACTATCTAAATAATATTCCTACCGAAGTTGTTGCTTACATATTTTTTTATCAAAGGACTATATGATGAAAAGTCATAGCTTGAAAAGGAAGCTGAGGATATGGACAATTCTTTGGAAAATAAGTTTCAAAGATGTAAACTTCTCAAAAAAATTATTAATGCCAAAGAAGAAACTATATAACTTCTCAATGAAAATTTCTCCTATGTTGAATAACAATTCCAAATAAATGTGGTGAGAAAGAAGTTTTCGAGAAGGTTCTTACTGAGATGATACATATACTTGAAGAATCTCAAAAATATATCATGAATATTAAGGATTATTAGTTTGAAATCAAAGAAAAGGATGAGATATTAATCCAATTTGAAAAATCAAAATAATAATATATATTTAATTGTAATAAAATACTTACTTTGATTGAAGATGAATTACAAAGGACTATTTTTTAGAAGGATATGACTGAGATAGTTTATACAGAAGTGATCCGTGCATTGGAGAAACTATACAGAACCTTTATGAATGTTAAAGAATCCCAACTAGAGGATAAGATAAATACAATTAATTATATGAATAATTATCTACTAGAATTAATTCAAATACATGATAATCAAGTTTAGAAAATGAAGAGTCAATGGGAAGATAAACTGAAAGCTGTTGAATATGAGAAAAATTTCCTCAACATTATGTGTCTTGAAATGGAAGTAAATTTGAAAAATATAAAGGAAAAATAATTAATAACTACCCATAAATAATGTGAAGATATGGTGAAATCCCTTGAAGATCAGAAGAATTATATAAATCTAAAATATCTTGAGTTGGAGGTAAATTTTAGAAATCTTGAGAATATTCAATATAAATCTTTACAAAAAAATAATATCAGAAAATCTACTAAGAATAATTCTGAAAAGAGTCTTACTACCGAAAAGACTCATTTAAGTGGCAAGAATAGATTGAGATAATCTAAAGATAAATCTGATGCAATCTCATTAAATCCAGTAACCCTTGATCAAAAATATTTTGTTTGTACTAATACTGTTTCATTTACAAGTATAGGTTCCAAAAAGAATTCTAGAAAAAAATGGGTGAAGAAGACTGATGATAAATCCATCATATCATCAAAGGTGGATATGAAGAATAATGTGAAATCTTTTTCACCATAAATATCTTATATTAATAATAATATTATCCAAAATCAACAAGAAGTCAAAACTAGACAAGTTATAGCATAGAAGAAGAAACCAAGATTTGTTGGATATTGTCGGTGTTGTTCGAAATTTGGGCATTAGACTATTGACTGTTTTCATAACATATCTATACACGATAATTATATAAGACCAATATTAAGGGGGAGAATATCTAATGTGAAGAGTAATATTGGAAACTTGAATCATAATTCACAGATAAAGAAGAATCTATCTATCAAGAATAGATTTGATTATCTTGAAGATTTTTGTGAATATTGTAACGGAAGTGGTCACAATTATAAAGAGTGATGGTATGTTCCAAATATTCACTATGTATATACTGATATGAATATAAGACCAAAACAAATGCAAAGGAAAAGAAAAAAAGCAGAAAAGTATTCCTTGGGATGTGAGAAAGAGAAGAGAGTTAAGAAAACTATGATGAAAGCTACACCCATGAAGAATGATGAGATGGATGTTATATAAATGAAAATATTCTTCTCCCATGGATTAAAAGGTCATATAATGGATCTTTGTAAACATGTCATAAACATCAATGCTAGTGGAAGCAGGAAAAAGTAAAAAAATAAATTAATCTCAAAATCAAATAACATGATTGATTTGGTGCATGACAATCAAGATAAAAAAGTCAAATTTCATGAGAGGTTGTCTGAAATGGATAACACTATGATTTCTAGATATTTGTGTGGAAGGTAAAAAATGTTTGAGCATATGGATGAGAAATTTATGACATGGTTGCATGAACAAATAGAAATTGTAAAGAACAAAGAAAAAGAATCAGTGGGTTTTTATGCTAAAAATGCTACTATGAAGAAGGAGTCTACACACCAGAAGAATTCTAATCATGTACCAAAAGAATGTTTAGTCATATGTCCTGAGCATCTAGAATTTTCTAAGAAGTTAGAACATGAACAGATGAATGAAATTTCACTACTTTCTAATGTGATGAATCCTATTACATCTAAGATGAAAGATAAAGAATCCAAGAAGTCAATATTGTCCTTAAATAATAAAATTTCGAAATTCAATCATGATGAATAAAATTAATGAATCCCATACCGTTAGGGGGAGAAAATATGAACAATTACCAGAGTTGAATATATCAACTGGTATGACATGAACATTTACAATTCTGGTAAGTGATTTATCTGGTATTTTCAAATCATAAAAATTGAAGCTTGTCATTTAAAAAAATGTTATCCTATCTATTTATAAATAACAATTCTGAATCAGAAGAGGAGAAACTAATAATTTGATGGAAAAAGTAAAATGGATTGATAAAGGGGAAGTATATTCTTGCAATTGAATGTTTTAATCTATTCTTTGAGATGAATATAGGAGACTTGTTTAAAAAAATCTTTTGAAAATTCCCTGAAAGAGGTTTCAGTGTTGCCATCACATTCTGAAAAATTTACTAACAACTTTGATATATAGATTGATTTCACTTGTTTTATACATTGGGTTAGCCCATTTAGACTTATATATGATTAATTAGTGACTCATTTATTTAATAAAGGCGATGATTTCATTTTCTCAACCAGAACAATTTGAATCTATGACAATGTCATCTGTTATGAAATGAGGAGATTGAAAGAGAGCAAAGAAGAAGTTCAGTTATTATAGAATAAGATGAGTTGAATTCCTTCCCATACTTATTTTTTTGGTTTTATTATCAAGTAAGGGAGATAAGAATACATTGAATTTTAAATTGAAATAGGTATTGACAAAAAACCCAAAGTGGGAGATTGAAGAACCCAATTTGGTTGAAAGTAATATTTTATGTTGTAATTATTATCAATACACTTGTTTGATAAAAAGTCAATGTGTCAGTAATTGAAGGTTGGTATTATGGTAACATTCCATTGAATTGTTCTAGAGAATTATTCATATGTTTTCAAGGCTATTTTGATTTTAAGAATTTTCTTTAAATAAAGCAGTAATTTTAAATGCGATGATTGTAGAGCTGGTTTGTATTTCAGAAGAACTTGTTTCATTGACCATTTGAGTTGTCACAATGTTCAAAACAGTGAATGGAGTAAAAAATAATAAGATTCCCTGAATGAGAAGGAGAAGGATTTTATATCTTTATAAGAATCCATGCATTAAGGGAATCCATTTTTTTTTTCAGATTGTGGAATATTTTGAGTTGGCTATTCTATGAAAAATTTGGTGAAAATTTTATATGGTCTTTACTTAAAAATAGCCACCACACATCTAGATAAGGGGAGAATCACCACAAGGTAATCCAAACTCAACCCTAATCCAGCCAACATGGGGCCATAACTGAGGAAGTGAAAGGGTGTGCTTATGTGAGGTAGAGGTATGACAAAGAGCCACTATACGGGGAGGCACGATGGTGGAGGTGGGTACATAACCATTCCCGTAGAACTAGTAGAGGGTGGTACCAGAGAGGGAGAGGAGAATTATGAAGTTAGGATGTTTCACTGAGTATTATAAAGGATCCAAAATACTATATTTGTTTTGATGTGGTATTTCACCGAATTAACTAGGACCATCCGATTCGCCGATCATTTTATCTTGGTAGTATGATCATCTAGCCGCGCTCCACAACCATGAGATAAACTTAATCTTAAACTCCTGGCCGTTCAATATATTAGTGATCATCTCGGCAGCATTGTATCCCATCCGATCCTATCTCCTACCTCAAGCTGGTTTGAGAAGCTTCTTCTCGTTGGAGCTCCAAGCTTTGACGTTCGAAGCTCGATCCAAGTTTCTCGAGCATTGTATAAGTGATCTGAAAATATGATGATGACTGAAATGTGATGAAACTCTATTTTCATCAAAAAATGAAGATCAAATCTAAGGTTTGTAGTGAGTTTTAAATGATATTTTATGTGGTGATGGTGATGCTTTGTATAATAGAATTTTAGAGAGTAGGCACTGAAACAGGAATAATCGAATGAGTCTTGAAGGTTCCCGATGTTTCTGAGTCGATATTCATTGCTTATAAATAATAAGGCCTTAATTTGTTTTTTTTTTGTTGTTGTAGAGTTTGAGAAAAATTCGCTTCCTAAGATGCTGTGTCACTATGAATCACCCTGGTTCGCATAAGAGGAGTTTCATAAAGAACGAAGTTCCACAAAGCTTTTGGGAGCTCGATATTCTTACAAGTACTCACTAGTTTACGTGATGTTTTTTTTGAGGAACTGAAAATTAGTGAAAATGTACACTGTGTTGCTCGAAGAGTTGTAATAGCATATCTAATTTATGTGACTCATTTGTGAAGGGGGAATGCTCATATTTGAGATAGTGTCTTGTGCGAAGTCCTGCGCATACAAAACTTGTATGTGTGCATATTGTGTATCAAGTGTAGCGCGCACAAGGCAGAAAAAAAGCACAATGCATGTGCATATATTATTGAATATGTGTGTATAAGAGATATTGTGATAATTTAATATGTGTAAAGAATAGAATGTAGATATTTATTATGTCCATACGAAGTGTATGTGATGTTGAGCAAGTGTTCAGTGTGTGCATGCATCATACAATAGTAGAGAGATAGTATTGAGGACAGTGACCATCTCTTGTATTGAAGGCACTAAAACAATTTGAATTCATCTAGTTGAGTGTGTACACTATTAATAATTTCAATAGTGTTAAAATACATGAAGGGATAATGGAGAATAAGTATGTGATATACGTGAATGAAGGCAATGTAGTGGAAAAATATGATGTGAATTTACACACATGAAATAATGCATAAAAAATAAAGAAGACCATGCATTGAATTTTACATGAATGAGGTACATGAATTATAAATTGCATGGAAAGTGTCAATTGAGTTTTTTGAGATTTAAGACGCAAATTTATATTATAAGTCATCTTGTAGAGTATTGAGAAATCTTCAGTTGTTTATTTTGATATTGTAGTGAGTTGAATTAAAAGTGTTATCTTTTACAATTCAGGAGAGTATACTGAATTGAATAGCATACAATATTGTTGATCAGATTCAGTGGCAGTTGTAGTGTTTTAGTTGAAGTGAGAAAGTGCAGAATTAGATTATACTAAGTGGATCGAAGAGGAAGATAAGATTTTGTGTTGTAGTAGAATCTTGAATATATTATGATCTTACTCATTGTGTTAATGTTGTAATTGTAAAACACTAGTGGGATTCCGGTATAAAGAACAATGGTAGGATACTAGTATAATTTTGGAAAAGGTTCATACCTACCCACTAAGGTTTCAGGGTGATAACTGACCAACCCACTTATAATTGTCGATTGATTATTAGTAGAAAATTTGTGTCTCAGTGATACATTTATTTCATGAATATATTTTTTATTAGGTTAATGTGTTGATTTGTGTATTTAAATTTAAAATCATTCCAATTTTGGAATGAATTTACTTGTTTCATATTTTATGGTAGGAAATGAAGAATACTTGAAAAAGAAAAGAAAAGTGGATGAAAAATTAGCCGAATAACCCTTCGCATGACGAGCGAAGTGAAGAGGCACGACATCAAAATATTAAGAGAGGAGTGAAGCTGAAAACTGAAGAAAAATTGACTACACATCATGTATAATGACTACATGTCATAAACATTTCAGGTAAAGCAGATCTGCGTGGGACAAGTCGTGACAACGGAACACACTGTGAACTTCAAGTACACATCGTGTATCACCAGTACACGATATGACGACAGTCAAACCAGTGTACAAAGTTTCCGAAGATTCAATGCTAAGGTGAAAAAAGGTGGATATAAGGTACACATTATATACCCAAAGTACACGCCATATAGGGGTCGACACGTAGAGAAAAATTAGACGACATAGGTCATGGGTTTTGGATGATTTTGCCTGTAAAAGGAGGCCTCTAACCACCATTTCAACTCACTCTGGGGTAGAAGCGGGCAAGGAACATCAAGTGATGTCCTCCAGACCATAGGTGACAATCTGGATCCATTATTCAATGCCATTCTACCTCTATTACCAATTCTACTCGCTCACACCATGAGCGAGTAATCCACCTAGTGTTGGGTGATGTGATTTATAGGGGGAGTGCTGCTTATGGATTATTTTCGACATTCTATTCATGTTTTGGGTTGTTGAAAAATATTTATCCAATTTCAATTCCAATTTTATCTCTCTTCGTATTGTATGACCATTGTGTGCGATTTTAGGTGTTTCATTTTATTGATTCATTAATTAGCCTAATTTTCCCTTGATCCTTGTGCAACTTAGGTTAGTTATGTTTAAACATGGATTAGGGTCACCTATTTCTGTGATTGTGCTAAGTAGATGACCATTGCAAAAGTGTGAACGTAATAATAGGATAGGATACCAAGACCAAGGATCCATGTCGACCCAATTACATCACAAAACATGAATAAAACCATACTCAATTGAATCCATATCACATTACCCTAAACATCATTAAACTTGGAACTTCTCCCCTATCGAATTTCAGCCCAACCAATCCTACAATTATTTATCTTTTCTCACAACAACTAATCAATTTAAATATCAATTTCCTAATTAATTTAGAACATATGTATAATACTTGTGGGTTTTACACTCAGACTTACTAGATACTACACTTTGAGTTAGTATTGTTTGAGTTTTATAAATTCTATTTTTTCATAGCACTATAGGGAACTAACGATGCCCTGCGGGGTTTTCACTCAGATCATCCTGAACACAACATGGATGTAGTCACCCACATAGGGGGTGAACCTTGTTAAAATACTGTGTGCTATTCTTCATTTACTTTCTATCTTTCATGTGGTATAATTGTGTTTGTAAACAGGGAATATCTATACACTCTAAAAAGTATAGAGGTTGGAATTAAAAAGGGGTATGAGAAAAGAAAAGAAAATTGGTAAAAAATTATGTATAATAATTCAACCCCCCTCTCAGTGTTCCTGTATAACCCACTAGGTACTTAAAAAATTACTGTGATTTATATCTATCAACACCCACCCATCACCTTGTAGTGAGGGATACTATTTTCAATATCCAAGATGATAGTCTACACAATAGACCACTTCCAATAGGTTATGTGAGAGTGGCGATTAGTGTAGATCATGAGTCAAGCACTAATCTACCTATTCCACTTGATGAAGATGATACTAATACGACCAAATGAGCTATTGGAACATTTGTCACATGGACATCACATCTTATAAAAAAACATTTCTATAAGGAGGTATTAATTTCCAATTTATTTTTCAAGCTAAAACTTTAATAATTAATGAAAAAAGGTCAAAACCAATGAATGTTATTACATATGAATAAAGTTAAGGGGTGAAATAAATGACTAACTCAAAACCATCTAAAGGATCAACTAACCGATCGAAAATATCTTCCGAAATCACCTTTATCCCACCCATTCCATATCCACATTTACTAACATTGAAGGTTCATGTGGATACAAAGTTAAAAAATGGTTGTAGTCACATAATTGATTTTGAATAAAATATATATGGAGAGGAAGGTGAAGACTGAATTAGTGTTGATAATGCAAATTAAATCCTAAACTATGATTGGATAGATGCCTTAGTTGTAAATGTGTACATAAGATATGTTTTCAGGATTTTATTTTCCAAAAGTTGATATAATATGTTAATTATGACTAAATACATTTCATAACTTTGGCTAGAATATATATCAACACCAATTGAAGGGATCTCCCCATGATTTTTTTACTTGTTAGTACTCATGAAACCTCAATAGAATAAAAAAATAGAATAAAAAAAATGATGAAATAGTGGCACACTTGGTCAAATTGTTTGAATGAAAAAATTTAGATGACAGACTCTTCTTAATACCAACGATGCAGGGGTAAAAGTCTATAATTTAATTATATCATATATATTTTCATTTCTTTCATTACTTATTCCTTTTTGTGTTTTAGGAAACATTGGATGCTCATTGAGGTTAATTTAAATACTCCAAAGATTTATTTCTTGAATTCACTGCATGGATACCCAACAAACTGACCACACATGATTGAATTTTTCATTAATTAATACAATAAATCAAACATTTTAGAACTAAAGTTTAGGTTATATAATTTATATTATTTTTTATGAGGGTTCTGTTATGATAGGGCGGTGCATCAATGTCCTGAAAAACAAGGAATTAAGCTAGTGGATAAGCATAATGATGATGAAAAATTATACAACTAGACAAGTATCAGGGTATATATAATAATATTTCACTATTAAAACACATATAAAAAAATTACTTATTTTTCTCAATGTTTCTATAGTGTCTGAAATAAAAAAATGGAAAATATTATGGTTATTATGTTTGTAAATTTATGAGAAAGATCATATTCCATGAACAAACTATAATTATTGAAGAGGTATTTTATAAGATAATTACTATTTTATTTAAAATATTTATTAATCCTTTATGTATTTATATTTTTTCAGTACTACTATGACTTTCAAAAATATACATATTCACAAGAAGATATAGATTTTCTTAGAAACGAATGGGCAACATATCTGATGACAGAATGTAAAAAAATAACATGAAGATGTGACTTCTATAGAAGTAATGTATTATTTAATATTTATGTTTAATTCATAGATTTTTAGTATTACTGACATAATAATTGTTTTCTTATATAGGTGGATTCCTTTGTTTGAGTTGGAGTGGTTTGTTCGAAGCTGCTCATGCTCGTGAGAGATTGGGATTCAAGGATGCAACTGAGATAATAACAATAAAGAAATGGGCTAATAATGTATACAAACATCATGAAAAGGTGAAATACTACTAATTTAATTAATTTTTAATCATTTTATCTAATATTTACATGTTAATTTTCTCATATTTTTTATCTAACACTTACTTTTTTTCACAGATCTATACGCTTTCCATTACTTATCTTTGTTGAGCTGCCAACACTGCATAGAGTCGATGTTATTTAGTAGAAAAACCTTTATCGTTGAAAAATAGAAGAGTAGAGGAATCTTATGTGCTCATTGCGATTACTTCTCATGATATAATAGGCACATGAGGTTCCTCCACTCTCCTGGATCTCAACAACGAGAAATGTTTTATAGCTAAGAACACTGAGTCAACATGAAGTGTTGATAGTTTGACAAATAAAGATAATGGAAATCATGATAACATTGGTAATTAAGGTTTTTTTCAAGATTTTGGGATGTGAAGGAATCAACTGCACCTCAATCCGACACACAGTGTGATAGGTATGCCTTCAAGTGTTTCTTTCTATTTAAAATTGACATAAATTTTAGTAAAAAAACACAACTGACATACTCAAAACTGAGAAAACATATTAATAATATTTTTATAATTTAATACAATGGTCCATAAGTCATTTTTGACATGTAAGAATCATCCTCACCTCAATCTGGTACACTATGTTCCTAGTATGACTCCAAGTGTCTCTTTTTATTTAAAATTGACATTAATTTTAGTAAAAGGAACAAATGACATATTGGAAACTGATAAAATAAATTTGAATTATTTTTATACTTTAGTAAAAACAATAAATAAGTCATTTTTAATGTGTAGGAGTAAATCTCACCTCAATATGATGCACGGTGTGACTGGTATTACTAAAAGCGTGTCTATTTATTTAAAATTGACATTAATTTTACTAAAAATAACAAGTGACACAATGAAAACCAAGAAAACACATTATGATTATTTTAATAATTTATGAAAATGATCCATAAGTAATTTTTGATGTGTAAGAATCATCCACACCTCAATGGGACGCATGGTGTGACCGTTATAACTCTAAGTGCATTTATTTATTTAAAATTGACATTAATTTTAGTAAATAGAGAAAGTGATAAACTAAAAACTGAGAAAACACATTTAAATTCTTTTGATACTTTAAGAAAATTATCCATAAGTCATTTGATATGTGTAGGAATAAACCATACCTAAATACGATGCATAGTGTGACCAATATAATTCTAAGTGTGTCTATTTATTTAAAATTGACATTAATTTTAGTAAAAAGAACAAGTGATATACTAAAAATTGAGAAAACACATTCTAATTGTTTTGATAATTTAGGAAAATGATACATAAGTAATTTTGGACTTGTAGAAAACAACCAAACCTCAATCAGATTCATGGTGTGACCGTTATAACTCTAAGTGTGTCTTTATTTAAAATTGACATTAATTTTAGTAAAAAGAATAAGTGACATACTGAAATATGAGAAAATAAATTCTTATTTTTTTGATACTTTATTGAAATGATACATAAATAATTTGTGATGTTTAAGAATTAAATGAACCTAAATATGATGCATGGTGTGACCAATATAATTCCAAGCATGTCTATTTATTTAAAATTGACATTAGTTTTAGTAAAAAGAACAAGTGACATACTGAAAACTGAGAAAAAAAATTCTTATTATTTTGATAATTTAGGGGAATGATCCATAAGTCATTTTTGATGTGTAGGAATAAACCTCAATTCAATCGGATTCATGGTGTGACCACTATAACTCTAAGTGTGTCTTTTTATTTAAAATTGACATTAATTTTAGTAAAAAGAACAAGTGACCTACTGAAACTCAAGAAAATAAATTCGGATTATTTGATACTTTAGGAAAATGATCTATAAATAATTTGTGACATATATTAATCAATATCACCTTAACATGATACACAGTGTGACTGGTATAATTCCAAATGTGTCTATTTATTTATTTTAGTAAAAAGAACAATTTCCATACCGAAAAATAAGAAAAATCATTCAAATTGTTTTTATAGTTTAATAAAATTATCCATGAGTCATTTATGATGTTTATAAATCAACCAAACCTCAATCTAACACTTGGTGTGACTGGTATGACTAAAAGTGTCCGTTATCAGTTTAAAATTGACATTTTAGTTCAAAACATGTCACTCACTAAAAACCAAGAAAAAATGATTCAATTATCTTGATAATTTATGAAAGTGATTCATTGGTCATTTTTTATGTGTATGAATAAGTGTCACATAAAACTAAAACACGATGTGACTGGTATGACTCAAAATGAATGTTTCCATTTTGAAATGACATTCTAGTAAAAAAACACAACTAGAATATTGAAAACTAAGAAAATTCATTCATATTGTATTGATAATAAAATAAAAAGATCTATAACTCATTTTTTATGTTTAGGAATCAACAAAAACTCAATATGATGCATGGTGTGTTCAGTATAACTCAAAGTGACTATTTATTTAAAATTGACATTAATTTTAGTAAAAAGAACAAGTGACATACTGGAAACCAAGAAAATGCATTCGGATTGTTTTGATAATTTAGGAAAACGATATATGAGTCATGCTTGATGTATATGAGTTAACCAAACCTCAATCCAATGTACGGTGTGATAGCTATGACTCTGAGTGTGAATTTTTATTTAAAATTGATATTAATTTAAGTGAAATGAACAAGTGACATACTGAAAACCAAGAAAACACATTCTAATTTTTTGATACTTTAGGAAAATTATTGACGATTCATTTGTGACATTCATAAATCAACCAAACCTCAATCCGACACATAGTGTGACTGGTATGATTATCAGTTTAAAATTGAAATTTTAGTTCAAAATGTGTACTCAATGAAAACCAAGAAAACATACTCCAATTGTCTTAATAATTTATAAAAATGATTCATAAGTCATTTGTGATATGTATGAAGTATTTTCAAGTTAAATTGATGCACAATTCCACTATTATGACTCAAAATGCATGTTTCCAGTTTGAAATGACATTTTAGTATAAAATAAAAACTGACATACTGAAAACTGAGAAAATACATTCATATTATTTTGATAATTTAGGAAAATGATCCATTAGTATTTTGTGACAAGTATGAATCAACCTCACCTCAATCCGATGCATGGTGTGACTGGTATAACTCCAAATGTTTCATTTAAAATTGACATCAATTTTAGTAAAAGAACAAGTGACATACTCAAAACTGACCAAAAACATTAATATTATTTTGATATTTTAGGAAAATGATCCATAAATCATTTGTGATGTGTGGAAATCAATCCCACCTCAATATGATGCACAATGTGACTGGTATAACCCCAAAAGTATCTTTTTATTAAAACTTGACATTTTATTGATGTATTCTTTCATATTAATGTGTAATTAATTTCTTTATAGTATTACTAACATAATATATATTTTTATTATATAGTCAGAATATTTTGCTTAGGTTGAGATGATTTTTTCAACAAGTAATACCATGGGCATACATTTTTGATAGGGGATCATAGATGTAAAAATATGAAACATTAATGTTTTTAAATGTTTGTTGGATAATTGTAAATGTAAATATATAAAACCTTGTTTGAAATATATATAGAAGTGTTTTTTGTATATACTATGGGAATACTTTTTTGTATTCATGATTTCAATTAAATGTATATAGAATTGTTTGAAATTATATGTTTTTGATGGGTGTGCTATTATATTAAAAATACACTTGTAGCAAGCTAGTCCTTTATCAACACTATTTCAAGTGCTAAAAAGGGGGGCCTTTATCAGTGCTGTAATTAATAGTGCTTTTTTAGCACAGTTAAAATCATTTTTACCACTATAAAAGGGAATATCTATAGTAGTGATTACCATTTTATAGAACATTATAGAGATCATAGTGTGTAACAAACACTAGGGGAGAGGGATGAATCACTCTTCATAAGTACTTACTACTAAAGAATCTATGGTTGGCTCCCATCATGTTATCCTTTCAGAACGCATCAACAAAATATAATAACAACAAGAACACATGAATGTAAGAGTTTCTACCTAATTTACCACTCATGATGAGTTTCAAGTCATTTGTGTGAAGTGACTGATATCTCTTCATAGAGGCTGATTTAATTTTCAATGATAATTAAGGACCATAAACAAGAAGATTGCCTTGAAGTTCCATTAAAATAATGTCTTTAGATAATGATTGTGATTCTTATAAAATTATAGTAAAATTATGAATTTTACTTGAATAAGAATGTAATTCCCCACACTATCTGGTAACATAGAACTAGAGAATGGATGGACTCCAATAGAGCTAGAGCCATGGTGATTTTAAAATTTGTGGTTCGAATAGAACATATAGAGGTTATGTATTGAATGAAATATATTTTTTCAAGATTTTGAAGGTTTATGGGGAAATTTTAAGGTGCATGCGAAGTAATTCTAAGAGGTGGTATTACTACCAAGGGAAATAGATACCACTGTGTACCTAGAAGAGGTGTATTAGGTACTCAGTGTGACTAGATGTGTTACTAAAATTATGTCAAACTCCTTTGAGTACTTGATTGAGGTGAGATGGGTACTTGGTGTGGTGTCCATATGGGAGGGAAGTTCCCTATATGTCCATCTAGTACTCAGTAGGTACCGATTGGGTACCCAATAGTCCCCTGTGTGGCCATCGAGTACTGAGTAGAATCGCTTCACTTTCCTCCTCTTCTTTCTTCCTCATTTTAGCCTATAATTTCATGGAGATTATAGGTAGGGATTTTATTTATGTTTTTACCAGATCATAGGTAAATCAATCCCATATGATAGGGTTTTTCATAAAGACATTAAATGATATCGATGAATGAACATGGATGCATGCCATTTCACAAAAGGTAAACACCCTATTGGTTAATTCTTTGGTTTTGATCAAATCAGAATGAAATTTACTGATGAATCAATATATGAAATTAGTGTTTTTCATTATAACAGGCCTGGGTTCATGGAACTAGTGGTCTACACTTTATTACATAGGATTCCAATGAGATTTCATCAATCTGTGATATTTTCCACTATTATATTTTTGTAAGGTTGGGCCCAAAGCCTCATTTTTATTATTAATTCAAATACCTCTTTATGATTGGGCATAGGGAGACCCATTATGTAACCCAAATGACCAAGACCAAGTAGTCTGAATACAAGTCCCAAAAGCTTATTTTTTAGCCCAAATGGTCCTTTGGTGAATAGTACTACTACAATACCCATGCTGCTACAGTACCTTCTACAGTACCACCACCATTACAGTTCATGCTACAGTACACTCTGCTGCTACAGTGTTACCACTGTTACAGTTTTCCACTACTAAATTACCCCCTGCTACAATGCTTCTACAGTACTCAGGAATTCCTCCCCTTCCTATATTTGATCATGGGTCTTTTGGATGCCAAGCAGGAGCCTCTACTACTTGAATTTTAGTTTTAAAAATTAATTAATTATAAATAATTATAATAAATTAATTGTTTCATTGGGTGAGATAGGTATTCATGGATTAATATTATGATCATGTACCATTGGGGAAAATATTGATGGATGGAAGACATTGCTTAAATAGGGAAAGACTCTGTGATAGAGGCAAGTGATCCTTGATTTTACTACTTTTATATGTGTTTCATATGTGGTGTGATGTGCTAGAGGGGGTTAGCAAGTGTCAATAACCCAAAATGGAACTATGGATGATAACCATGGGGGATTAAAATCAAGTTAGGTTTGTTAATATTATAGTAGGACCTTTGAGTGTTGTGCCTTGATCACATGTTTTTGAGTTCTCCATTTTAAATGGGAAAGTCTTACATATAGTGGAATTGGAACCGAAGAGGGTATAAAACCTTGAGAGACTACTCTGGTGACCTAGTCATGTTTTATGTGTTAGAGTATAACATTCACCCAAGAGATAAGATCTAGTAGTGAGTCAAGTGAGTGGTTATTGGGTCAATAATATAGGTATTAGGTTATTTAATAGGGATAACCTACTAGATTAATTGTAATCATCACATACAAACTTGAGAGGCTTATACATGTTATAATGGGAGTCCCACCAAGGGTGGGGCATCAGGTTAATCTCTTGGAGATCAGTTCACCATGGGGATTACTGTATGATATGGGATAGTGGTGAGCCTTTTGTTTAAGTCACCAAACAAGGGGAAACTAGTGAGATGAGAATGGGATAATCTCATAAAACAATAATTATCTAATATAGTTATGAGTGATGTCCTATCAAGGTTTGGGTATTAATATGATTTCCAACTTGGAATGGGGATTATGGGTTATAGTTTAGAGGAAAATATCACATGAGGGGCATTTTCTAAGAGTAATGGGCTGAGCTTGGGATTACCATGTCTATAGGGTCTATCGGTTTTCACAACACTTGTGGCGCATTCACCAATGGTATATGGGGGTTTAAAGGATAGAGATTTTTGGATATGTTTGTATGATTTTTAGTGGGTTATTAGTTGAGGGATAGGGTTGGAAAACACATTTACCATGATTATGATTTTACCTTGAAATTTTGTGTGTTTTGGTATGTTGATCGACTAGAGGGATGGATGAGTTAGCCAAACCTACTAGTCAGATGATCACTAGAGGATCAGAGACATGTATAATTTCAACATTAGGAGGATTTTTTCCTGATGCTATAAGTGTTGGAACCAAGGATTTTCATTGTTGGAAACAAAGTCTGGTTTGGGTTTGTTTTCAATCCAGACTGGGTTGATTAGGGAGTTTGCAAGGAAAGTGATCTTACAGTACAAGATGACTGTAGTGTTGAAGGTGGCATCATTTCCCTGTTTTTTCGAAATTTTTGTGATAAAAATCAAGAGGAAGAGGCAAGTATCATGAAAGGTAGATTTCTAATATATACACTTCATAAATATGGTATAGTTATGGGTTTTTAGGAGACTAGGTTTCACAAAGTCAGAGATTCATGAAGACGTGGAACCTCACGAGCAAGCATCACGAACGGTGTGATGGGTTTATGATAATCTCCATGACTATGAGAAGTGGATCATCGTGAATGTTCTAAGGATTGATAATAATATCTATGACTATAAGAATCTTCATGAGTGGGTTAAATCTCCATGAACATGTTTTTAGAGGTTCATAAAAAATTTGTTGGAGGCATGGGATTATCGTGAAAGGCAGAGCCTATAAATATGAGGCTACCCCCACTTTATTTGACATGAAAATAATTGGATAAAATTCCAAATTACTCTGAATTCATGAATCCTAAGAGATTTATGAGTCAAGTATTCATTCTGAGCCTGAGAATTGTAAAAATACTATCTTAGTCTTGACCAATGCTTTGGTATCTCAGAAAAATGTGTTTCACGATGACTGAATATTTTGTGATGACTTAGTGTTCTTTGAAGGTATTTTTCTTCATGAAGGTTGTGCATTTCACGAAGGTGATCCATGAAGGATATTCATGAATAGTAGTGTTGAACATCTATTTTATATGAACATTGATTTCTAGTGCATCTACTCAGGACATCGGTGCAAGAAGAGACTCATACTAGTCTGGGACCAATACTTAAATTCTAATATATTAAAGTGACCTTAAATTTGTTAAACTGAGTATGAATTATACCAATGTAATGAACAAGGGGGAGTCAATGAAAGTTTTTTGTGGGAGGAAGTTTGTTATTCCTAAAATCTTGTAATGGTAGTGAACCTGTAATAGAGTGGATTTGTTTGAACTTTTATATTTCACAAATAGTTAAGATTAGTGGATTTTGGTATGAGTGACACACTATCAGAAAATTCTACGTGGAATTTCCCTCAGTGGTGAACCAAGTAAAATGGTTGTGTTGTCTCTCAACATGTGATTGTTTTATTACTTAATGTTTCCATCAGACGTGTTTAACAAGTTCCTACCAATGTGGGAACAAGATCCATCACTTCAAAAGAAAAATTAAACACCCCGATTCACCCCTCCCATCTCAGGGTGTTTTGGGGTAATAAAAGTGGAATCAAATACCACAGGTTTTTAGAGTTAAATCAGTCCTCTATTCTTTTCATGGATAATTCAGTGAACGTCAGGGTAATTTCCATCTTTGATGGAAGAAACTACCAGATCTGGAAGAATGGGATGAGATCTCATCTAAGATCCCTTAAGATGGAAGATTTTTTACCACTACTTAGGGGATTTAGGTCACTGATGTGACATGACTGTCTATGACTGAAATAATAAGAAAATTCTTAATGTAGACACCAAAGAACAAAATGCTATTATTTCAGCTCCATATAATCAAATCTATCTAAAGGTGAAGGGAAAAACTAGAATATATATATAAAGGTGGTAACAAAGTGAAGGAGGTAAAACTCTATTTTTTCACAATAGGTTTGATGATCTAAAAGTTTATCCTGAAGAAAATGCAGATACTTTTTTTAATCAAATTACTGAAGTTGTTGGAGGAAATTTGAGGACTTAGGGAAGAAATTAAATATATTTACATTGTGAATAAAATATTGAGAAGTCTTCCACCTATGTACAACCCAAAAGTATCATACCTTGAGGAAATAGATATGTCTAAACTTTATTTTGATAATTTTCTAAGTAGTCTAGTGGATTATTAAATGAGAGTAAAACTATAAGATGCAACAAATCGTGTAAGTAAAGAAATGACATTCAAATACATGAAAAAACATGAGGTTTTTAGAGATATTTTTGATAAAGATAATGAGGAAGACAAACTGATTTCTCTTTCTTCCAAAAAATTAAAGGGAGGAAAAGGTAAATTTGAAGTAAAGCTTCCTATGAATTATTTTTGATAGGGTAGAGTTGGGAACATTACATATCAGTGCCCAATGAATTTTGATGATGAAGAATGTGAAATAAGAATTATATAGAAGCCTTAGAAAAGGTTTCCCCAAAAGGGAGACTTAAAATCAAGAAATAAATTAAATAGAAAGAGTTTCATCTAAAAAGAATAATAATATGATAATGAAATTTTTTAATATGAAGAACTAGAGTTTAAATTTGAAACCCAAGCATCCCTGATGTCTATAATTTAAAAGAAATAATGTTCAAAAGATAAATATAATCAAATGATTGGTGATTTTTATCTCAAGGTTAAACTTGAGGATTCTATTGATAATATTGATAATAAAAGAAAGAAAAATGGAAAGAGAGCCATTCTAGAAGATTCACATGATTATGTTGATAGGCTTTAAGAAGAAATTGATCGGATGAGAGTATAAGCAAAAAAACATACAACAACTCTTGAAATCTCAAAAGAAGTTGTGGAATTAAAGATTAGGGTTGAAGATAAGAAAAAATTAATCAATGAACTCACATAAAGACTAAATTATAAGTATAAAATAATTTAGGGACTTTAATAACAAATTATTACTTTGAGGAGTAAATAAGAAACTAAACCAAAATTAAGGGAAATAGAGAAGAAGTTACAGTTTGGAAGATTCTCAGATGCATAGCCATTAAAAATAACTAAAGGTGGTTATGAAGGAGAAGAGAAGGACTTTAATGATCATATATACACATGTAAAGGAAAAATTATAATTGGATATGAATCTGAAACATCAAAGGATATAAATAGGATGATCCAAAATAAAGGAAAACATAAAATTAGACACATCACAAAGGCACATGATGTTCTAGAAATGAAAGCCTTAAATAAAACAAAAAAGAGAGCTGAAAATTATTCTCAAGTTTCCAAAAATGATCACCAGACAAATAATTTTACTAAATATAGGGACATTATGAGGAATGGAAGAGATAATACATTTTCTCTTATGAAATTTTAATTCTGTGGGTTTTTGGGCCATACCATGTCATACTGTGAGGAAGAAAGGTGCTATCTAAATGGGGAAGAACTTGAAATTCAACAAAGGAGAATGAAACCATATCCTTCATCTTATAGAAGAAATAGTTTTTATGGATATTTTTTCACTATTCTAACTATGACCATAAATATATTAATTTTAGGAAAAGAAAAGGTGGAAATATTTCATAAATAACTCAGAGAAAAGTCAATACCCACCAACCCAGTAGAGTTTCTCTTAAAAATAGGTATTCTACTCTAGAAGAAAAATATGAGTATGATGAACCCATGAATATAGAAAATAAATTGGAAAGTAAATTTTTATCCTCCACTCAATCAAGTATCTCATGTAAGTAAAAGAAGAAAATTGAGAAATCCAACCTTGTAGAAATAGCTCTCAAAGATACAAATAACATTAGAACTTGGATCCTCAATATCACATACTCTTCCCATATGATAGTAAATGAATATTTATTAAATAATGTTAAGAAAAGTGTTGATGGAACAATTAGGTTTGGAAACAATGGTTATTTGAATATCAAAGATAGTGTAAGTACAGAATTGACTAATGACGAGCTTAAAAAAACTAAATTTCTCTACATGGATGGTTTGTGTCAAAATATCCTATGTTTGAGTCAACTCTATAACTTAGGATAGATAGTGACATTTAATCAAAAAGGGTGAACTATAAAATTAAATATATGAAATTCTATCATGAAAGGATATAGAACAAATGGAACTTTATACCAGGTTGATAGTAAAGAGAACATTTGTTACTTAATAGTTGAAAAAGAAAACAAATTTTGGCATGGGAGGTTGGGTCACACTAATAAAAATAGTATGGAAAACATATATAATATGAATAAATTCATTGATATTTCTAATCTAAAGCATGAATGAGAAAATGCATGCAATTATTGCATGCGAGGAAAGATGGTCGATGGTTCATATCGACCAAAGTATAAAATGGAATCAAATCCACTTGATCTCATATACACTGATGTATGTGGTCCAATAAATGTTATTGGAATATATAGATATAGTTTCTTCATTTTTTATTGATGATTATAGTATAATGGGTTGTGTAATGATTATACACAAGAAATTATAAGTGCTTGATTACATAAAAAGTTATCATCAAATAGCTGAGAATGATACTGTCTGCACAATCAAAATTATATGACTTGAAAATAGAGGAGAATATATATCTATTGAATTTGAAAATTACCTAAAAAAACATGGAACAAAGAATGAGGTGTATGAATTGAGAACCCCACAAAAAATGGAGTTATTGAACGTAAAAATCGACAGGTGACAAATATGGCCACAACTATGCCAATTGAGAGTCACATCTCTTGGCATTACTGGAAATAGGTTGTTCAAGCAGTAGTGTACACTCAAAATTGAATAGGACTATTTATGGGAGAAACCAAGACACCATATGAGTTATGGAATGGAAGGAAGCCATCCCTAAATTATTTTCATGTCTTTTTAAGTAAATGTTTCATCTGAAACAAATAATGAAATCAAAGTAAGTATGGTGATGCTACAGATAAGAGAATATTCCTTGGATATTCAATAAAGATAAAAACATAAAAATGTTACAATAATCATCTTGAAAAAATTATGGAAAGTGGTGATGTTAAGATCATTGAAGATAAAAAAATAAATACCCTAAGGATCTCATATGATGATATGATATAATACAAAGAAGAAAGTGGAATATGTATAAATTCAAATGTAGAAATAGTGGAATGCTTGTAAAATAATCAGGGATCACAAAATGATGATGATTTAGAAGATGAATCAGAATAGGAAACCATGGTTGAAGAAACTTTATAAGAACATCAAAAGAGAAATAGAAGAGCATACATTGATCAATCCAACATTATTAGGGATTGAATCACACCAACATAAACAAAAATAATGAGGAATTAAGCACATTCTACCTTCCTATAAATTATGGAACCAAACTCATTTAAAGAAGCAACTAAGGATGAATCATGGGTTAATTCCATGAATGAATAATTGGATCAGATTAACAAGAATCATACATGGGATCTTGTTAATAAACCTAAAAATAACAATTTTTTTGGTACAAAATTGATCTTTAATTTTTTTTGATGAGAATGTAAATGGGATCATAAATAAGGCATGTTTGGTGTGTAAAGGCTATACACAAATTGAAGGTGTTGATGTTGAAGAAAAATTTTCTCCAGTGGCTAGATTGGAGTCAATCAGACTTTTTCTAGATATGGAAATTAAAAGAAGATAAATAGTTTATCATATGGATGTAAAAATGGAAATCTTAAATGGTTTTCTTGAAGAAGTAGTATTCATTGAAAAACTAGTGGGTTTTCTGCTTGGTAATGATGAAATGAAGGATTTTAGATTAAAGAAGAAACTCTATGGTATAAGGAAGGCACCATTAGTGTGGTATTATCGACTAAATTATTATATGGAGAATATTGAATTCAAAAGAGTAGGTGTGAACCATAATATCTATGTGAATAATTCTCAGAAAGATAAATTTATGGTGCTGGTGTACGTAGATGACATTATTCTTTGGGGAAGTAGGTATGGATTAGTGGAATAATTTTCTAATCACATGAAATTATAATTTAAAATGTCTATGATAGGTGAACTCACATATATATTAGGGATACAAGTGATTAAAAAGAAGTATTACACCATTATTTCTAAGGAAAAATATACAAGAGAGATATAGAAGAAATTAACATGCATGAATCCAAACCAATGTAGACTTCGATTGTGGTTGGGATTAAACTTGGAAAGCATAAGGATGAGACATTTGTGTATCCCACCCTATACAAGAAAATAATTTGAATTTTATTAGACTTGACTATGACATGGAAAAATATTGTCTTTGCAATATGTTTAGCATCCTTCTTTTAAAGTAATACAAAGGAAGAATATTTGGTGGTAGTTAAAAAAATCATGAGGTATATTTAAGGTACTCAAAATTATGGATTATACTTTTCTGAAGGAAGAGAAAATGAATTATTAAAATTTTATAATGCTGACTGGGATGGATATGCAGTGGATAAAAAGTCCATAAGTGGCAGAGAATTCTTCATTGGTAATAAGTGTGTGGGTTGGTTGAGTAAGAAATAAGAAAACACTTATCTTTGTATGGATGAAGAAGAGTATATATTTACTAAAAATACTTTCACTCAGTTATTATGTATGAAGTAATAACTAACTGATATTGGTAATGAGGTGAAACAACCAATGGTGATTCACTATGACAACAAGAGTGCAATCAATCTTATGAAAAATCTAGTTTAGCACTATCATATAAAACATATTGAGATCAAATATCACTTCATCAAGATTTTTTTAACAATGTGTGATTAAAATGGAGCATGTAGGAACTAATAACTAATTGGATAACATTATGACCAATCCATTGGCAGGAAATGTCTTCGAGAAACATCAGTTGAACCTTAGGGTTCAGCCACCTCCCAATGCATGAGGAGGCTACAATTGATTCACCTCTCCCCATTTATATTAACTATTTTAATATATCTATCGAAGTGATATAGGTTTTTGGAGGAGATAAGATCTAGGGAGAGTCTATTTTAAGATCTACAAGTTAAAATACAAGTTATTTGTGTTTATTGACAAAGGGGGAGAATGAATAAATTCAATGTGATAAAGGTTTTCTGGTTTTAGTATTTTGAAAAACTATGTAATACTTCTATGACACAATGAGGATTAGGTGTTATGAGGAAAAAGTTCATATATCTCAGAGCTTAGCTTGGACATATTTGATAATTCCAAAGCATGAGAACCCAATTCATGATTCCCCTTTTATTTTCTAAACTTATATTTTCTCACATGTACTTAGAGTGTTGGATGAGTTGTTTCTCACCTTTTAGGTTTTGATAGTGGATGATTATTTATTGAATATATCTAGAAAATTTCTAATAAACCCAAAGGGGGATATTTTTGGAACCAAATCTTTTCATTGATATAAATAGAGTCTAGTTTTTGTTTGTTTTAAATACACACTGGGTTGATTAGGGAGTTTTCAAGGAAAGTTATATTATAATGTAAGCTGACTATAGTGTTGAAGGTGGAATCATTTCCCAGTGTTTTCCAAATTTTTGGGCTATAAATTATAAGGAATTGGAAAGCATCATGAAATTTGGATTTATGAGATTTAATCTTCATAAATATGGTAAAGTCATGGGTTTCACAAAGAATAGGTTTTATAAAGGCTGAGATTCATGAAGATGTGGAGCCTTGTGAACAAGCATTGCGAACAACGTGAAAGGTTGATGGTAATGTCCACAACCATGAGAAGTGGAGAATTGTGAATAAGAAAAGGGTTAATGGTAATATCCATGGATATAAGAAGATTCTAGAGTAGGTAAAATTTCATGGGAGCTTCGTGAATGAAGGATCTTAGTGAACATATTTTTGGAGGTTCATGAAAAATCCGTTGAAGGTGTGGGATCATTGAGAAATGCAGAGACTATAAATATGAGGCTACCGCCACTTCATTTGAAATGAAAATAATTGGATAAAAATCTAAATCACTCTGAATTCATGAAGGCTAAGAGGTTCATGAGTCAAGTATTCATTGTCAGTCTGATCATCGTGAAAGTACTATCTCAGTCTTGACCAATGATTTGGTATCTCAAAAAAAGGTGTTTCACGATGACTGATTATTCCACAATGAATTAGTGTTCCTCAAAGGTAGTTTTCTTCGTGAAGGTCACGATATTTAAGAAAGTGCTTCGTAAACGAGATTCATGAACAAAAATGTTGAACATATGGTTTATGTGAATAGTTATTTCTATTGTATCTACTCAAGACATTGATGCAAGCAGAGTCTCATGCTAGTAAGGGACAAATAATTAAATGCTAATATACTAAAGCGACATTTAAGTCGTTAAACTGAGTAAGACTTCTCCTGAAGCAGTGAGAAAGGGTAATTCAATGAAGAGACGTTTGTCTTATTGGATCCACCTTGGTATGATCAACTTTCCTTTTTATCCATTCCTTGTTTGGTTCGGCATCGACTGTGCTATTTCATTGTAAGATAATTTTCCCTATTTTTAGGATTTTCTTCCGTTCTTTGTTTTTATCCCAATATGAGTTGAATCATGTTCTGATACTGGACAAGAAATCTACTACAGACCTACAATAGTTAGTCTCATGATTTTCATTCAAAGTCAAAGTGTTTATATATATGCCATTGTACCACATGCCCAATTCTTAGAGCTGCACCATTGAAATGGAAATTAATCCCTGAATTAAATTGATAGGCATGACCTATATAATTAAAAATGTCCTTTGATAAGTAGATAGAGGCTATGAACCTTGAATTGTAACCACCCTTTGGGTGTGTTGATTAATTACATGGACCACCATGAGTGGCTTGAAATTGGGTCACCCTTGAGGTGTGCCATTTTCCCTTGTTATGGGATTTCAATTGATGAATTTAATTTTAAATTGAATTGAAATATGAAATATGAATTTTAATTGATATGGATTAAAGTAAATGGTTGGGATGACCATTTACCCAGTTTATGACATGAAATTTAATACTTATTTTTGAGTTTAATTTTATATTTAAATTCCCTCATGAGTTGATTAAGTGGCGAAGCCTTCTAAGCTTAGACCATGCATTTAGCCACCTTTTGAGGTAAGGTTAAATTGAAATGTTCTTAGTGACGAACTTAACATAGTTAAATGGAATTGATTGAATGTTTAATAAATTCCTTGGGTGAAACATGGGTTCATATATGAATTCCATGGATGGAATCATTTGGATACTACCTTTCTTACACCCGAGTGACATTAGGAATCCTTATATGGATTTCCAAGGATGGACTCATGTAGGCTTACTATTATATGACTAAGTGAAACTTGGACTCCTTATATGGATTTAAAAGGATGAACTACAGTGGGAAGATGATCATATATGCCATGGGTGATACTTGGGCTCCCTTAGTGGACTACCAAGGACAGACTTGAGTGGAAGTGTTGTTACACCACATGTAGTGCAATACTAGGATTCCATTGATAAATGCCTAGGATGGGATTGTGGGGTGTTGGTTAATACTACACCTAGAGAGATACCTGGTTACCAAATTATGAATTCCAAGGATGGGCTTAGGTTATGAATTGAATAATGAATGAAATGTTTTATATGACATGTATGACAAGATAAAGAAAAAACTTGGATTTGGTCTTTGTCTTACACTTTATGGATGGTATGTTTAGGAATCCTTTGATCATATCACTATAGGGGATGCTAGGCTATGATTTAGGTCCTTATAATTATTATTTAAATGAGGTTGGATAATTAAATGAACATGATTATAAATGACATAGGCATGACAGTTAATTCATAGACTTACTTTCTAAATGAAATTTATGAAATAAATTGGTTATTAAATAAGAACCTGGACTTTATAGGATGTTTACTTTCAATAATTTCATTAAATATTATATTACTAAATGAAAACTATGATTTTTATATACTTACTTACTGGATGACACTAGAACTTGGGTGGTTGACTACTGGGATTATGTATCACACCCTATTCGGCCTGCCTTGGGTACCCAAACAGACTATGTGTATGTAGGTATGGGTAAGGAAAAGTTCCCTGCTATAGGTTTATGATTTTCTTCTTAGTAGAATGGGAGAAAAGGACTGATTTGAGGTTCATGATTCTAGTTGGATAGTTTCTTTTTGGCCTTTTTGGTATTTTGATATGTGTATTGTATTGTACTGTTGTGTACCTATTTTGGAATCTTTGCAGAAATGAAATGTAGGACCATCATTTATTATATGAGATCACTTCTAGTATTATTTATATAATACTATCTTGGTTATTTATCAACCTTCTATTTTATTTATTGCTTCCTCTATTCATTTATGATTGTATATCTGATGTACTACACTCTGGTGATGAGAGCATAACCTCCCCACTGACACACCTAGGACCTTACTACTAGTCATCAACCTCTTGTGTTTGGGGAGATGAACTTGAGTCCATGTGTCTAGCCAAGATTTAGGCATATTTTAGTGTAACCCAAGTTCAAAAAGTTACAATCATATCATTTTAAGGTTCTTATCATAGTGAGGAACTACTATTCCCTTTTCAATGCGATAAATACTCTAAGACATTATTACATTAAATTCATGAAGAACAATGAATGATATGTATTAATATATTTTAATTAATATTAACTTCTTTGAATAAACATAAATATAAAGTAAAAAAATTTGTTTTGGCATAATTTTTGAAGTCTCATATAGATCACACGCCCCACTATAGAATATCTCATCCTCTTTTATAAGCAGTGCCTAAGGAATTTCCTATTCATAATGCATCCCATGCATTACTTCTCATTGGGTAAATTATTTATTGAACACATATTAATGAATAAATGAAAATTTAAATACACTAACCTTTGGTTTATAACTTGATGTAACCATTTGGGAGAAACTATATAGGTTGTTATGTTGAATGAAACTCATCAAGAATATTCATTTCATGCATATTTGATATTATATATATATATTATTATTCATGCATTATATTCATTATTTAAATGTAAAATATATATAATATCATGTATTATATGTGTAAATTCATATCATTCATGTAAATTTTAGTGATCATCCAACAATCACCCACTTTCACAAAAACCCCATAAGAAATTTATGAAAAACATTACACCTATTTACGAATTCATCCAAACTATTTTTGTTACAATTTTCATCAAAATCTATTCATTTGAACAAAAATTTTATACAAAACTTTATCCCTATCCAAGGATGTGACACTACGGACCTTAGTAGTGATTAAAACAATTATGAAATCCATATTTCATAGATGTAAGCAAAGAGAGGCCTCTATGAAAGCTTTATAACCACTCAATCTAATGATGGGTTTTGGGTGATCTCCACAAAACAAGCTCATATATCTATATGAACATATAAACCACAAGATATATCATATACATCATATTTATACCTATATAATCCATTTTCCCATGAAATTGAGTGACCAATAGACATGTAACATATCAATCTAATATTTTCCTCTCATCATTTCTTAATTATCCAAAAAAGGCTAACCAAGTTGATGAATACATCACATCTCATTGATTTATCTGAAAGGTGCATCACATGTCACTTATCCTATGTTGATGAACACATCATATGTGAAAAAAACTAATAATTACCATGTATTTTCTTCAGTTTAATTCAATCATTGTCTAGATTTATTTATTTATCATATAAGTGGTCAAATACCATCTTGGTTGTGCTCTAACCGATGACATGATCAAAAACATACCCAACCACCCCCATATTAGCTAAGTCAACATGTATACTTGTGTATGTAGGGTATCAAAGTATGAAGTATCTCATTCTATGTATCTATCCAACCTTAGGTAAAAAGGTTTGATGATAAGAACATACCCCTAAGTATATTAATGAATATATGACATTCCATTAGATAGAATTTAGCATATCAATCCAAGTAGTAAGTCTTTACTTATTACCTCATGAATACATTATTTATAACTCAAATAAAAGTATTTATAATGAGTGAAAGAATATATTAATGATATCATTATATAATTATTACCCATTATACTCCATAATGATCATTGGTTAGGGAAAACTCAAAGTTGTACTTTGAGGTGATATTATCATTTGACCATTCATGTAAAATTAATTTTAACACACATGTATAAATGATAATTTTATAATTTTATATTATAATAACATTTTATATTTAAAATAATTGTATCCAATATATCATGTGTATTATATCTAAGGATTCTACATGACCTTCATGTTGTTGTTTTGGTAATGTTTTCATCAAAAAAGTTGCTACATTCTCCTGAGTAGCCACCAAACTGATCTTTATATCCCCCTCTCAATGATTTTTTGTATGAGATGGAATTTTTGAAGGATATTTTTGGTCAATTAATGAAACTGGGGTTCCTTAGGCTTAGAAGAAACCCCATTGTTGTCACAATATAAATCAATTTCTCCCTCAATGCTAGGTATCACTCTATGTTGTAAAATGAACTTCTTGATCTAAGAAGATTCCTTCAAAGCATCTGATGTAGTGATATATTCTACCTCTATTTTTGATTCATCTATAGTGGATTATTGGGAACTTTTCCAACCAATTTATCCACCATTCAGATAAAATAAAAATCCAAAATGAGATTCCATATCAACTTTTTTGGATTGGAAACTAGCATCTATTTAACCCTTTACACATAGATCATTGTATCCTCCAAAGACCAAGAAGATATCCTTAGTTATTATAATATAATTATGGACATTATTCATAGAAATCCAATGAATATCACAAGGATTGGATTGGTATCAACTAGTTATAATAAAATCATAAGAGATATCAGGTCGAGTATATAACATGGAATACATGATAGATTCTTCGGTGGATACATAAGGTATCATATCCATCTTTTATAACTCTTTAGAAGGATCATGAATCTTCTTAATATTCGTGAAATTAAACACTGGTAAAGACACCTTATTTGTGTTCTCCATGCTAAATCACTTTATCAATTTACAAATATACATGTTTTGATTCAATCCAATCAAATTCTTAGATCTATATCTATATATATTCATACAGACTATATAAGATGCTCCACCCATTTATTTGATTGATAAAAATTTACCCAACCACATATTAATAGTTTTAAGTGTGGGGATTCCCTTTATAATAACCAGTATGTCATATATATATTTTATCATAAACAATACTATAATCCCACTAAGTTACTTGTATACATAGGGATCATCCACATTCCCTATGAAAAAAAATCTTTGATTGCATTATCAAATCATATATTCCATCTTTTAGTTGGTTTCTTGAGTCCATAAATGAATCGTATCAATTTAAAAACCATAGTGGCCTTACTTGGAACTTCAAAACCCTAGAGCTATATCATATACACATCCTTAGCTAAATTAATATTAAGGATTATAGTTTTACATCAATTTTATATATCTTATAATCATAATGATCTTATATATCTAGTAAAATATGAATGGAATTTATCATAAAAAAGGTGAAAAGGTATATTCATAGTCAATACCTTGAAATTATCTATAACTTGTTTCTACCAAGCATGTATTATAGGCACAATCTACCATCTATTTTATCTTTTTTACAAAAAACCAACATTCAACCTATGGATATCACCCCTTCAGGTGCATCCAACAAGTTCCAAACTTGGATATTTTACAATAAGTCTATCTCATATTACATGGGTTTTAACCATTTCTTGGAATATTAAATCCCAAAGGCCTCTTGATAGGAAGTAGGTTCATCTCCTATGAACATTAATTTATTATCATTATCCATGAAAATCTATATCTCTTGGGTTCATAAAGAATCCTACCAGACCATCAAGGTTCTTGTGTAACCTGAGACCGTTATTTAAACATAACTCTTTATAAAACCAACTCAAACACCATTTAAGGAAAAATTCCTATTTTTTGGTCTTAAACTCCTCCAAGATCAATTTTACTTCCACTAACTACTCTATCCATTTTTTTTATTTATTGGAAAACAACATCTTGATCCATAAACACTTTGTGTTTAGTTTGTTGGTAGAAATAATATCCCTTAGTTTCCTTAGGATAACCAACATTTTTTTAACTTGGGGCCTATCCTACCTGAATCCAACCATCATAAAATTTATTTACAACCCAAAATACTCATAAAATACATAATGGGTAATTTTCTAGTCTATATCTCATATGTTTTGTTTTGGACTAATTTAGATGGAATGTGGTTTTGTTTGAATACAACACTCTCCATAGCATAACTACAAAATGAGAAAGGAATGTCACATAGACACATAATTAATTGAACCAAGTCTACCAAGGTATGATTCTTTATTTTAAATACATGATTATATTGTGGGTTTTTAGGTGGATTAAGTGGTGAAATAATTACATAATCTCTTAGATGCGATATGAATTCCTGGATCAAGTATTCACCACTCCGATATGATTTTAGGACTTTAATACTTTTTTCATAGCCAATTATGTACTTAATTTTAAAACTCTTTGAACTTTTAAAAAGTTTAATTCTTGTGTTTCATTAGAAACACATACCCATATTGACTAAATTCATCAGTAAAAGTAATGAAGTACCTAAAACCACTATTTTCTTGTATACTCATTGGTCTACACACATCACTATGTATAAGATAAAATATTCCAGTAGCCCTATCCCATTTTCTCACAAAAAGCGACTTTTTCATTTGGAATCATAAATAAGATTCACATGTATCAAATGATTTATAATCAAATGAGTACAATAATCTATCTCTATGGAGTATTTGAACATGTTTCTCATTTAAATAACTAAGGTGACAATGCCAAAGGTAGGTAGGATTATAATCAACTCTAAAATTATTATTATAAATATTTTAAATATGATTATTCATATTAATAATATATTAAACATTAATTATATTCCCAATTCCATAAAAAAATTCATTCTTATATATATAAAAACTCACGTTCTTAATAATGAATGAGAATATCATCTTGTCTGAATAGGATATAAAAATAAAATTATTGTTTCTGGTGGGAACATAATAAAAGTTTTTAAATTCTATGACCTATACACTTTTTAAATTATATTATAGGTGTTTACCTCTAATGCAACAACTCTTGATCCATTTTTGATAAGAATATTTACTTCACCCTTCATCAATTCCCTCCTATCTATGAGTATGTATTTGTCAGAAAAAATGTGTGATGCACACCCACTATATAATATCCATGAGTCATATTTAGAGATTTTGTTTTTGTAATATTCACATTTGGGTACTATAAATGTTTATTCTTGAGAAACATTCTCAATCCTAGATACCAATATTTAACTGTTTATAGGTTACACATATTAATGATCTCAGTATGGTTAGTGTGAAGTATTCTATAATCTATAATAACAAAATATTAGTGGGTTAGTATCATGTATTATATCTTTTCATAAAGTAATTTAAATTAAAGAACTTCCACTAAAAATTATGACCCCAAAAATTATATCAATTTAGCAAGACAACATCCATATTTCCCTAAAAAATGGCCCAAATTTGGCATGAAACTTATTACATTAGTCATTTATGTAGGGATTCAGCCCAATTATAATATTTTTTATTCTTAAAAAGTTTATTGGATAACTCTTCATCCAAATCCATCATATAGATTCATTAAAATCTATTCCTCTGGTATCCCAACCCTTGGGGTTTACCATCTAAGTGAAACCTAAAGAAAAAATCAAAAAAATCTAACACAATACAATCCATGGTCACCCTGAATTGGTGTGAAAATACCCATTGGATAATCTAGAGTCACTTTTTCTTTCATTCCTTGCACAAGATAATCTCGGGCACCCTTCTTTGGTAAGAAACTACCCAGTTGTATTATCGAGTTATTGACAACTGTTTTTTGAAGAAATATCACACTTAGTATTTGTGTGGTTTTCTTTTATGGTATCACCAATATAACATACATCATATGAATATCAAATTCATAACTATTACATCATATGTAATCTTCATCACTTCATGTTTTATTTCTTTTTTAGTATGTATGATTCTAATGATTTAGTTTGGGATATACCTATTCCAACTACCAAATTAAAGTGTTTACACCAAATTAATGTGTAACTCTTTAAAAAACTAGAAGTTCATGTTACACACCCAAAAATAGAATCCAAGTATATACATACATATAAAAATTCACCATATGAATATGGTACATAAACTCTTTATGTAAAGGAATAAAGTTATTAGAGATTGAAAAACTCCACATGAGTAGGCCCAGAGCAACAGATATCCAAACCCATTCACATTTATAGAAAATTCATATCCTCCCGAAAGGAAGGTGTACCACCCCTATATCTCTTTACCCAGGTATACATTACATAATAGATAATCCAATTCATGAAATATCTAACAACTAATATGCAAAAGATTTGATAAATAACTACTCTTAATCTCATAACTATAATTATAAGACAAGGTCAAATTAGATAGAAACTAAATTTTAAGATATTGAACGTAGCATGAAATACGAGGCACTATCATAGAATAAATTTATCATATAAATAGGTAGAAAAAATATTCATATATCATAAACAATTTACTAACCATAAATATAATAGAAATTTAAAAAAAAAAATAATCAATTTATTTATTTTTCAAAACATGAGACATTTATAAACTACTCATAAATAAATTCTAATTATAAAATTTTATAATTTATCAAGAATATTAAAATTATATATACATTTAAAAAAATACTCCTTTATATTTTATATTATATTGAATTTATATGATATTTTATGAATTATAAACATTTTATAATTCAATTTCTATTATATAAATGTTATATAATCTAAATATCATATATTTTTTAATTTAAAAACACTTTATAAATAACCTATTATTATTTATACATAAACCATTTATTTCAAGATCATAATACATGCCATTTAATTTTTTAAAAGGTATTTTAAAATACTAACCTTTGATATTTGGGAAAAATGTTTCATAAAAATTTAATTAATTAATTATAAATAATTAATTTTTAACTAATTAATTTATAAATTTATTATAAATTAAAATATCCCAAAATACCTTTTATTATGATTTATAAACATTTTATAAACCATAAAAATCATTTAATATCTAAAAATATTTTTTAAATATTTTTCAATTTTCAATTATGAATAATCCCTGTTCTTCATAAGGATATCCTCCCTTTACCCTTATACAGACACACTAAATAATGGTAACCACTCTTTACCATCACAACTATGATCTTTTAAAGGCTATAACTCTCAAAAAGTTTCAATTGCATAATGTTTTGGAGGAAACAACCCTTATGGAGTGCCTCATGTATGGGTAATACATTTATGAAAAACCCCTTGATTATAGGTAATATCTAGATTACCTTAATGTGAGATGTGAAAGTAACAGACCACCCTTATATAAACCCATAAAATAAAGGTATGCCTTTGGGTTACCATTATGTTAACCCCTTACATATGGGTACTAACTTTACACAAACAATTTTCATAAAGGTAATAAAGTGGTTACCCTTATGAATACCTCATACGTAAGGGTATCAATTTTATATAAACCTCATCACATAAGGGTTTAACCTTTAAATAACCTACCTACATAAGGGTAAAACATATTTACCTTTATATAGATCATGTAAAAGTTTTTAAGTTTCACCTGTTTTAAGAAAATTTTGTTCTTCATTTCTAGTTATGGTTTTCTTGAAAACCTATGATAAATCACATTCTATTCTTTAATAAACCATGTTGTGATATCAGTGTTGGGTTTCGTATGATCATATGATGATCATTTATAGTGAAAGAAAACTCAAAACACAATAGAACTATTATTATGAAATCAAGATGTAAATATTATTGTAAAATAAAGTACGTAGTATTCATCCATTGTAGAAACTTTCAATTTATCATCATGAAGAGAATTATTGATAAAGATCACTAAAATAGAAAAAAATGATTCTTACCTTAGAGGAAGTACATTGACCACTTGGATCCTTTATCATATCAATAGGATAACTGAAATTTGGAAGGGGGTGCTAATACCTTCGTTGAGAATAATGAGTAACCATTCAAGAAGAAGAGAGTTATGATAGATTTTTGGTAGTCTCATATAGATCTCAAACCCCACTTGAGAAAATGTCATCCTCTTTTATAATTAGTGCTTAAGGAATCTCCCATTCATAATAAATCTCATGCGTTATTACCTTTTGGTTAAATTGTTCTTTGAACACACTTCAATGAATAACTGTAATCTTAAATAAAACAACCTTTGGTTTATTACATTATTTATATAGAGACCCATGCTTTTCATACATAAATATTACATTATTCTAGATGAATATTCAATATATTTTACAATAATAAACACCTGAGGACCATAGAGGTTTTGTGTCTTTGGAAACTTGGATTTGTAAATAACTATTACAAAAAAGATCTACATCATTAACCATTCAATACTTCACAATCATTACCATTCTTAAAAATTACATACTTAAAACCTTTCTCTATAACATGGGGAAGAGAAACATAAGAAAGGGTGAGATAAGATGCGTAACATCTCTATTTTATATCTAAATATATTCATGTGTTTTATATGAATTTTAGATGAATACTGATTTATTAAATATAAGATTCATGGAAGATATTTATGTTTTATATATTCTTGTAGAAGGAATGAAAAGTGGACCAATATTGAGCAAAACATAGAAAATAAAGAACATAAAGGCACGAATAGGTGAGATACTAGAAAATAAAGATGAATCCATAATAAAAAATGATTCCAACTAATCAAGTTTTGCATCATAAGAAGGATTTACATGACATAGGATGTCCATAGGATGTTTCAGAGGCTTGAAGTTGATGATACAGGATGAAATGAGGCTTTCAGTGATGGAAATATATGATTCATAAAGTGAAAAAAATATTCATGACATGTATTACTGGATCATAACATAGGCCAACCCATGGATCCAATTTACATGATGTGAACCATTCACATGACATGAAGATAAAGTAAAATACATGAAATCTTTGAATCTAAATCCCACTGAAAATACACGACATGAACAAATTACATGATGTGAAAAGTTTGAATTGTGGATTCCACTGAATATATAGGCTGTGAAATCCAGTGATCCAAGATATTTGGAGAGATTTGCAGATATGAAGTACATGGTGTGAAATCCTCTTACATACCTAGAAATTCTTGATGCTGAATCCACTTAAAAGAGTTACATGATGTGAACCATTTACACATCATGTAACGGTCAACTCTCTCTATATATGGATATAATATTGAAACATGATGGCAAAATACCATATTTTATTCTTCATTTGTTTCTCATTTTCCTTATTGTTAGTTTCTTTTGATTAATTTTATTGCTTTTTTCATTCAATTATTTATGATTTCAATTCCATGATTTTTTCTTTGTATGTTGTTGTCCAATACTTGAATACAATTCTATTTTCCATTAAAACTTCAACTACTTTCATGTTATTCATTTTTACATCATTCAATTTAGTATTTTATTTATTTATAGTATTTTAATTGTGGATTACTTTGATTAAAACTATTTATTCATTATGTAGAGAATTTTTCTCATTTCCCTACTTTCATTTAATGCCTCCATGCGTAGATAATCTGCTTAGGGTTAGGGGTTGAGAGTAGGGGTGAATTTAAATGTAATGAATCTATGAATCAAAAATTGGTAACCCTGTGGATAGTAATTAGGATAAAAACAATTTTTAATCTCATTCTTTTGCAACTAACATAACCATCAGAGGTGCAAAACGAAGGATCCTTGACCTAATTAGAGTTGAGAAGGCTAGGACCAATAGCCTATGATTATTTCTACCTAGAATATAATATTATTTCAATTAGGTTGTCAACTATCTCTGGACCAATGAGTAGTTTTTATCTTAGATAGATCCAATTGGCTAGACCAAGACCAATTGGTGACCTATGCACCACTTTGAAACCTAAGCCATAGGTTCATCCCAAGCTATATTTAGGATTATCTTCTACCTATAACCTAAAATTGTCCACGAACCCTAATCTCCTTCCTAAATTAAAACCATGTAATTTAATTAGTTAAATAAAATAAATATGAAATTGGAGAGACCTATCATTTGGTCAAAAGACTTTTTCTATTTTCCTCACTCTCTATGGGATTGACCCCATATTTTCATTTACTACATATTTATAGTTAGTTCATTTTTGGAACATTTAAAATTTTAATTTAAACATGATCAGAGGATTTAATGACATCCTATACACATATCAATGCTCAAAAAGAGTAAACATAAGAGATATCAATAAATGACTATAAGTAAGAATAAGATAAGAATAAGGGTATTATAACATAGTCTAAATAATATAAAATCATACCCATCAATTAGTATATCATAATCATGAAACATAGCATAAGTTTTATCAATAAAAAAACATAAAACTTAAGTGTGTAGTATCATCAGTAGTTAATCATTATCCATGAAAACATATCCTAAGAAAAGTACATAATTTTGATACATACACATAAGCATATAAAATTATTTCCCTATTCAAGGAACACTACCAAGACTATCATAATGGATTAGGTTCACTCCCCATTCCATCATTTCATTAGTCAAGGTTCACTCCCAAGACTATCTTATTAGACAAAATACCTTGAATAACTAGATTCATTCCCCATTACATTCCTTATTAACTCATGATATATCCATATTTACTATCACCCTCGACCCAAAACTTCCCTATTATTTAATTTTTTTTTCCATTATCTCCCTTGAAATGTGTGTGACCTACCCAAACCCTAACCTAATTTTGGGTATTTTATTTGCTGATTATTGGTTCTTGGTGTTTATGGAGACCAGTTAACATCATTTATAGGAACATATTTTGAAGGAAGTGTTTTTTCTATTGGGTCTGTGTAAGGTTTATTCCATTATTATTCTTTTACTCAATTTTAATTCATCATTTTTGTGATTTTTTAGTTTTTAGTATTTTTATCTAGTGTGTTTTGGACCACCATTTAGGAGGGTGGCTAACACACATATTCATGGGTATGGTGTACATATATATATATATAACCTCTTTGTACATATTCCTTCATGGCTAGGGGAATATATATATTTCATATAGGTATATTTATATATATATATGTATAAATTCATGTGTGTTTAAGTTTAAGGGAGTGGAATCAGATTTACATCATCAAAAGTAGTGTGTTTTGAGGTAGGTTTCATATTCCCATACCTTTAATTTGAATTCCATGATTCCATGATTGTTTTAAAAATGTATTTTTATCATTATATGAAATTTCTATGATATGAAAAGTGGATTTTAATTGATGAAAATTAATTTTCAATTACTTACCACGTTTTACCTAAGATTACAATAGATATTCACTTTTTAAGAACATTTTTATCTTATTTTAAAAGTAGTTCATTTTAAATGTTTAATTGATTTTCCAAATAAAAAGAGTTTCTCAATTTTAATGTGATAAGGACCAGTTAGCACCTTCAATTGTTTTATAGAAATGAAATCCACTTTTTAATGCATTTACCTTTATTTGAAATGTGATGTGTTCTAAATGTGTGACATGTAATGTATTCCCAGTAATGAAGCTTGTGATTTGTTGTGCGCTTTGGAAATATAAAGGGAATTCACTAAAAAAGAAAGTTTAGAGATGAGAAAGTTGACAATGGTTTTAGTAAAAGTATGATAAATGTATTTATATGATATCTTGATAAATAATCACCTACATTTAGGTATAGAGCATGGGAATCCTGGGTATCTAGGTGGGAAGACCCAAACAATCACACTAGGCATGACCTGCCCTACCTAGTAGGATTACATTACAATAATAACTAAGCTATGATGATGTGGATTGGTTGGATCAAGAAATAGAATGGACCTTCACATACATGGTTGGTCATTAAGAGTATATGGATCCTATTTCCCCAATAACCCTATCTACTTATGAATTTCCCATTGTGATTACACTCTTTTATTCTAGTTTTCATGGTAATGTTTTAAAATGATCTTGTGCATATTTCCTTTCCTTGTATAAAATAATATAAATCTTGCTTATTTTACCTAATATTATACATCGATCCTACCAAGTCTAATATAACATGTTTTGGGAACTATTTCATAAATTTAATGGAAAATGGTTTCACTTAAAAATGTAAGCCTGATACTTGTTTTGAAAAGAAGGGAAAACCTTATTTTATTTATTTACATTTCCAAACCATCATGACTTGTTTTTTTAAAGATAAGGAATAGGGAATAATTTATTCAGGAACACCTAATGAGTTTTAATACTCATTCCTATATCTCTATCATTTTTTTAGCTTCTGGTGTTGCTTCCATCTTAGTATCAGTATCCATGGAGTGATGTTGGTTCAGTGGTTTGTGGTGACCTGCAGGTTTACATAGAGGTATGTCTAGTTTTATTTATTTATTATTCTAGTGATCTTTTATTGTTTGGTTCATATTTATTTATTTATTTGTCTATAATTTATGTCAAAAACCATTCCCAATTGATTTTAATTAATTCTTGACACTAGTTTCTATCCTGAGAGGATCAGAAACGCCTCTCAGGCCTTGTCATGGGTTGGCTCGGGAGACCAGTTTGGGGTTGACCCAAGTTGGTTCATGAAAAAATGACATCAGTGAAGCCCTTTTTTATTTTTCATGTTAGTTATTTTAAAGATAGGATTTTCAAGACTCATAAGGTAGGTCATGGATCAGTGCCTGATCACCACCACTCATGACGATACATGAGTCACCAGGGGTAGTTGGGTTTTGAGTATTTTTTTTGGTTTTGGGTTTATGTTATTATAATTTGTTTGGTTTTATGAGATTATTTTTGTTTGGGTATTATAGAGGAAGTGATATGGTGATACATGGTGATATTACATTACATAGTGAACCATGTGGAGCATGAGTGAATAGTTCAATATACTTCCAGTGGTTAGTACATGCTCAGTGCATGGTCTGATAAACCATGTGGTTGGGTTATACATGACCACTAGTTCTCTATTTTAGTTATTTTAGTGTGGGTGATGATTTTTTATGATTTTTGTGGGTGTGAGTGGATTGAAAAGGAAAATTATTCTTGAAAATGGTTTCCAAAGTGACAAAAACATGGGTTTAAAAGCGGAATATCTTTTGTTTCTAGGGGGGTGGAAGTGGTGCTTTGGATTTAGAAGTGGATGCATTAGAAGTAATTTTATCCAAGAGAACATGAAATGATAAAATGAATTGGAAAATGGTATTTTGTGTTTAGTATGGTTTTGTAAGTGGAAAATGATTTTAATTTAAAAAGGGTGGAATTGAATTTGAAAATGGTGAATTTTGAAATGGTGGTTTTTTAAGAGGGTTGTTGGATTTTTTTTGTAATATTATTATGGTTTTATTTTGATTGATATTTGATTTATTTTTGATTTTGTTTTGTGATTTATTGGTTTATGAGATTTGTTTTTGGTTTAAAATGTTAATTGGTTAAGTTTTGGTTCATTGTTGATTTGGTTTTTTACTTTTTTTGTTCGGAGTATTCCATATAAAAAGACCAAGAAGGTTTCTAAGGAGCATATTATAGTCATTTTCCATGTGCAGACTCCTAATGGAGTGGTAGAGATGAGATCTTCTCAATCATTTCCTATAGTATATATTTATTGAGGTCTATTAGAGGTTGCAAAGTGGCTGGAATAAGTTGAGTGTGTTTTTAGGGTTTTGGGAACTCTAGATTCCATGAGGGTGAGAGTTTTATTTGGTATGTTTGAAGGACCGAGACTGGACCGATGGAAGGTGATTGATCCATCCTCATTGTGAGTTGAGATGACTTGGGAGATCTTAAAGACGAATTTCATCCAACAGTTTATTCTTGAGGAATTGAAGTAGAAGAAATTGGAAGAGATCATAGACATTCGATAAGGTCAACAAACAATGAAGGGCTATGTTGACTATTTCAATGAACTAGTTTCCTTTTCACTAGAGATAATGTCAAGTGGTCAGTTGGAAGATAGTATTTTTGTATGCGATCTCTGTTTAGGGATCATGGATCAAATTCTTTCTTTTAGAAAAGTCTTATAGGGTAGCTCGTGGCAGTTGATAGTTTGGTTTCTTTTGGTTCTCATGTAGGTTCTCTATTTAGTGAGGAGTGTGAACCATAGAAACTTATTCCAGAAAAGTCTCTTTTGTTAGTTCCCACCTTTCATTCATTGTACCACTAACTTTTTTTCCATTGTGGTCAGTTTGGGAACTCTAATCCATATTTCCATGATACTATGAAGGATTTTCATTAGTTTGGTTTCCAGTGATACCTGAAGAAGTTTGTTAAGATGTGTAATTGAAAGAAAAAGTTTTGGTCAGGGATTATCAACTCTTGACTGTGGTAAAATAGATGCTTCAAGACATTGGGACTCTGACCATAAGTCTTTGAGTGAAGATTTTCACACAGTGCAGGAGTTTCCAGGTGTGTGGGATGTACATCTAACATGTTTTCTCTAATGTTAGAGTAGAAACTATTTAAGTTTTCACTTTTTATAGATTTCCATTATTGAAACTTCTTATTGGGGGATCTTGGTGGCCCCATTTTCTTGGGATTTATGTGGCAGTGCCTTGGGTATATGAAATCTTGAATAATTATTCTTCTTTTATAATTATTTTGGTTTTGGGTGCCACATATTTAGAGATACTCTACCTTGAGTAATTATAAATTATGGCTTGATCAAGTTCCATGTTCAAGTCTATGTGGTTCAACCCCTTTTTTGGTGGGTAGTTTCATTGAGAGTTATTGTTAGTTAAACCACTGTGATAAGTGGTTTCCAAAATGGTGAGGATACCCACTATGAGTCTCGTTGATATCTTCTATAAGTGATTGAGTGTGACATAGGAAATTAATAGGTCACAATGCTGGTAGATTTTTTATGCATTTGTGAGTTTTTTTAGATTGGGAAATTAAGGTTTGGAAAGAAACCTAAATGGTGTAGATACCACTATGGGAAAAATATTATGGTGAACATAGTATATTTGTTCTTGTATTTCCTCTTTGGTAATTTTTAATCTTTCTTCCCGTGTTCTTATTTGTTTTCAACCCATTCAACCCCAGTCATGGTAGTTGGTTGGCTTGGATAGTGGGTCATGTGACAGATTCTCATGGCGATCCCAAACGAACCACAATAAGATCCTTTCATGATTTCTATGTCAGAGGTTGGAGTGTTCCATGTTGAGTGGTGTTTGGAAAGGAGAGTTTTTTTATCTTAGTCCTTTCATTTATTGGTTAGAGTCCTTTAGTTTTATTAACTACTTCTTAGGTTGTTGAGATGGTTCCTTAAGGATAGTTTTTACAACTTCTAGGGGTCTTGGAGTTTTAAATTTTGGGTGGAAAGTGAGTTTCTAGTTCTCATTTTTCCAGTGGTTGAGGTTTTTCCTTGGGTAATGAATTGTTCATGTCTGGGTTAGTCAAGTCTTTTGGGACTTTCTAGGGGCATAAAGTTTTAATGGTGGGGGAAATTATAACACCATGACCCAACAATTCTATATTATTTTAATTAGTTTTGGTCTTAACTTTATTCTTTGGCTTTCCCAGGAGTTTTCAGGAAATATTACAATTTTGGGTGGAAAAAAGAAGGTAAACGATTGGTGCATGATTTGGGGAAACAGTGTGCAGCCTAGTGTAAACCATGCAGCCTAGAAAATGGAACTGTCTAGGATAAACAACTAGGATAATAGGTATACTCCCATCCCCATTATACTATGCGATCCCACCCCCTTTGGACATAGGCAACTGCAGGGTTGGCACACGGTCTGACAGACCATGCAGCCAAACCATGTGGTCTACCCAGGTTTAAATATATATATATATATATAAAATAAAAATATTTTAATTATATTATTAATACTATTATTATTATTATTACCATAATCATATTAATAATAAGGAAACCCTTAATATGTTTCTCCTCACCCACTCAACACCCCCCTCCCCTCTCCATGGTTGAGCCCCATTTCCTATCACGACCACCTCCCCACAAGGTATAACCCTCCTTGGATGGAAATGTGAGAAGGGAGATAGTGACCCCTGAGTCCCACCTCCAATAGGCCCCAGGTTGGTGACTAGCACCAAGGGTATAGTAAAAACACAAATGAGAGGCATTACCCTCTAAGAGGACACATGCAGAAGAGAGAGATAAGATAGACACCAACCAAATCCAACTCACACCACAATATAAAAGAAAACCCAAGTTCACATATGTAATTTCATGAAAGAACTACTACAAATGAAAGGGAAAACTTTAAGTACCAAAAGAAAGTAAAAACAAAAGTGACCGTGAAGTTCAAACATCTCCTGCAACCCCAAGCTAGTAGTAACTAGCCTGATCTCCAACCTGCTCCAAGTAACCTGAAAAATAGTTTATATATACGTAGGATGAGTATAAGAGTATACTCAGTAAGATCCTCCTCGGAGCCTCTCATGCAAAAGTAAAGAAAGTATGCTAAAGCATGATGAACAACAAGTGAAACTAACTTGTCACCTAAATAGGTATACTATATTCCCATCCTCACCATGGATACTCTCACCAAGTATCGCATACAAGAGTATATAATATAATAAAGAATATCAAGGGTACCCCACTACTACTTCACCACTGGTTTTCTAATTTTTCCCAACGTCACATGTCCTAATATTCTCTCTCCAAAAGTCTTTCCCGCAGACACCTGGGAAAAGCACCACAACATGCACCTCATGTAGCACAACCACCACATCCACATAACCAAAGTAACCAGGTAGTTTCAAAGATCCACCACATCTCATATAACATGTATCATACTTTGGGCATTAAACCTCAATCCATTATAGCCCATAAACTGAGTAAGGATCCTCAAGCCATCACAACCTATACATGTTACACCTATAGTAGTCTATAATAAACTATATTCATAATATATGTGTGTGAATAACCACAATCCATTACAACCCTCTACAAACATATATTGGGAAAACTAACCGCTATGCCTAACAACACATATAACTACCAAGAGAAGAGAGTGGAGCCAAAGGGGGTAGTCAGCCATCTATCCTCTCACCAGAATGTTGGGGAAAACAACCCCCTAGGGCTCAGAATCGCTAGGGTGTCAGTTTCCCTAAATGACGGGGTGAAGTAGCATATAGAAACACAAAAAGTACAGAATATACAATAGATCACAACCACACTATGGGAATAACCAAGTCTTCGACTCAACTGCAGCTAACATCTCTCGAACTCCCAAATTATACTACTAAGACTAGGTATCCTATAAGCACACAACCATTTAAATAGATTTATTATATTAACTCATTACCTTTTTATCAATTTCATTTTACGTTAATTAGTTACTTAAACATTAATTAACCATTATCAATTCCACATTACTTTTCATTAGCATTCTAACCAAGATCCACAATTCCTTTAAATTTCAACCTCAGCATTGTGTCCCAGCAATCTCCAAACCCATGGGTTAACATCACTTATTAAATCATTTATTAACATCATAATTACTTTCCCATATTCCTAGGCTTCTAGAAAAATATTCTAAGCTACCAAACACAATGGGGATTAACATGGTGAGTAGATGAACTACCCGTATTGTCTTTTCCACCTATAGTAGGACCGTAGACCCATCCTCCCTTGAGAAGATAAACATAGAAAGAACATGGAATACCTCGTGTGTCTTCACCTATTTTTTGATGGAGGGTAGAAAAACCAGCTACCTTGAGTAGTGGTGAAAGTAAGGAAGATAAACAACCAACAAGATTCAGCAAGCATCCAACATTCATATCCAACCCGTTTCATCATCTATGGTGTCCTCCCCGACACCCACATGCATAAACTAATGTATCTCACCACTCTAGGCATCAACTACCGCCATAACCAATGGGCCTCCCTGCCCCCACATATCACAACATCCATACAAGCTCACATCACAACACAAATAGTGGGAAAAAAACATCATATCAATCGGTCTCTTGGCCCTTAAACAAGGAATCCAATATTCAAACATAATGCGTACTCATGGATCCAAAACATAAGGCACTAGGCCTTACAATCAAGAGGGTAACTCATAACCCTACCAGGCATTATATTTTTATAAAACAACAGGTTATTTAATCCATATGTAATTAACCGATTTATTATTTGTATGTTCCAACTATAGGAAACCTTAATAGTAATCTATCACAAATTAACCAAACAGTTAATTTACATGATTTTAATTCATTATCAACACGAATCAACATTCCTTTGGCTCATAAATTAGTTCAATCAGACATACTTACTGCAACAGAAACTAGATTCATTTACATGCCTCTTTATCTTTGAAAAATAATTACAATTAATCCCAATTTACATTCTTTACCAATTTCTATCAAGAACGACATTCTAGACAATGTAAGCATAGATATCACACTATCTAGAAAAATAAGAGGCAATAATATACGATTTCTACCAATTTATTTATCCAGTTCAAAATATTTATTATATCAATTCCATTGTGATCCAGTGGGTTGAATCATACTAACATTACGATTGCACATAAAATAATATAGAGAATAAATGAATCCCCTAACTCAAAAGGTTCTTAACATTCTTTACATAAGAACAATCCAGACAACAGATCATAATCGCCTCCCCTCGTGACAACTGCATCCACTCGAGGATGTCACAACATGACCGCACCAAACAACACCAAAAAAAAATCCATTAGAAACATGGAGATCACATTCCATAACATGACAAGGAGAAACGATAGAATAAGGATCAAAGAAAGCAAAAGAATGGAGGTAGATCATACCTTCTATCGATGAAGGATTGATACTTGCTGCTTGCACCAAAACAGGGGGTAGGCTTACAGCAGGAAGAACTTTAAGGGGAAATGATCCAAGGAGGAAAGTTTTATCACACAAATCCTATGGGAAGAAGGAAAGGTTTGAGCATCTCAGAATAGGGAATAAGAAGGTAGAATAAGGGAGGAAGATATCTCATCCCTTTAGAAGATTTAATGGAAAAATAGTTTAATATATGATAGATTTTCCATTAAAAGAGGTTCACATTAAACCATGTGGTTTGACCAAGTAAAGGCATCACGAGACTTAGGAAAATTAATATAGGAGTTATGGGATTTTAATTGGCCTTAAATCCCTTAAAAACAAGGCCTTGAATGCATTTTTCATCAAAGTAAACATTATAAGGGCGAAATTGTAGGAAGATAGAAACACAATACACCTACCAACGTCTAGAAACACTGTACACCTACCGATGTATTGAAACACTGTACACCTACCAATGTCTGGAAACACTGTACACCTACCGACATCTGGAAACACTGTATACCTACTGACACATAGAAAAACTATGCACATACCGACATTTGAAAACACTGTACACCTACTGATGTCTGGAAACACTATACACCTATTGACGTCTGTATACCCACCGACGTCTGGAAATGCTATGAACCTATCGAATTTTGGAAACACTGTACACATACCGACGTCTGGAAACATTGTACACTTACTGACGTTTGGAAACACTGTACACCTACCGACACCTGGAAACACTAAACACCTATCGATGGCTGGAAACACTGCACACCTACCAATGATTGGAAACACTATACAAAAAACTAGAAACACTATTCACAGAAGTAGAAATTTGACAAAGTATTGGGGATAAGTCACCTTGACCTCCTGGAACACCTCAAAAAACAGATTTCAGAAAAGGAATGAACCTAAGCGGTTCATGCCATTACATTGAATACCTCTCAAACATTATCATACTCAAGAATTCAAAACCAACTTAAAAGGAAATAGAAAAGTGGTCTGAACAACCAACCACTGAGATACCTCTCAAAATATAGAAATCCACAAAATCAATAAAAGGAATCCATCTCATAAAAATAAAATGTCTCTAATAAAAAATGAACATAATTACATAAAAGGAGTTAAACATAAAATAACTCATGGTACTGAGCACGTATCTGCAACTCACATTCCCATGTACTCTCCTCCATGCCACCATGTCGCTAAAAGACACAAACCAAGGGGATAACACGCCCATGAAACACCTTCTCCTTGCGGTCCTGGATCTCTATAGGCCGCTCCTCGAAGGTTGTATCATCGTCAACATCAATCTATCCCCAATCGATGACATGAGATACATCATGAATATAATTATGGAGTTGTGACACATAAAAAATGTCATATACCCTTCTCATCTATGGTGGAAGTGCTACCTGATATGCCACGACTCCAACACGAGCCAACACCTCAAAAGGCCCAACAAACCAGGGATGAATCTTACTCCCATGACCAAAACCTCACTACCCATGAAGGGGAGTCACCTACAGAAACACATGATCCCCAAAATAAAAATCCAAAGGTCTTATCATTTGATCTTCATATGATTTATACTGATCCTGTGATACCTTCATCCTCTCATGAATCACGTTAACCATCTCTATCATATTCTGCACTAGTTCTGACCCAATAATTATTGACTCTATGACCCCAGTCCAAGACAATAGAGAATAGAAAGGTCAACCATATAAGGATTCAAATGACACCATATCGATGGTGGAGTGGAAACTATTATTGTAGGAAAAATCCACCAATGGTAAGTGATTCATCCATGAACCTCTAAAATCCAGGGCACAAGAGTGCAACATGTCTTCAAGAGTATGTATGGTCTAATCTGTCTGACCATCCATCTGTGGATGAAAATCAATACTAAGACATAATTGAGAATTGAAAGCATGATGGATACCTCTCCACACCCCGAAGGTAAAATGAGGATCTCGATCAGAAATGATCATCCTAGGGACACCATGAAGTCTCACCACCTCCTCCAGATACTCCCTTGAAAAAACCTCCACTGAGCTCAACTCCTTGATCGCTATGAAGTGGTTTGATTTTGTTAAACGATACAATACCACCCATATAGATTCATGGCCTCCCTAAGATTGAGGTAAACAAGTAACAAAGTCCATTGAGATGTCCCCCCACTTCTACTAAGGAATATCTAACGGCTAGAGAAAACCACCGAGGACACGGTGCTCGACCTTCAACTTTTGGCAGACCAAACATTGAGACACAAACTCTGAAAATACACACTTCAACCCAGGCCAAAAAAACTAACTCCTCAAGGCTCAGTAAATCTTTGTCATGCTAGGATGCACCGTTAAAGGAAAAATATAGAACTCTATAAGAACCATCTCCCACATCGCCAAAGGAATGAAAAGCCTTCCCTGATACAACAATCAGTGTTGTTCATCCTCAGACTAACCATCAGGGTCCTCGTTACAAACAAATCAGTCTCTCCAGAACTTCACCTCAAGATCCCCCAATTGGTACTCTTCCACCTGATTCCCTAGAGATGAAAACACCATCATATGAAAAATACAACCTCTACTCATGACTTCTCCCATATCTAGATTTAATGATGAACGTGCTTCTATTACTCGCCAGGAATCACTAGATTCAAATACTGCATCACTACATGACTTCCTGCTTAGTGCATCAGCTACAACATCCCCTTTTCAGGTGTATATGAGATTTTGAAGTCATATTCCTATAATAACTCCATCCACCGACACTGCTGAAAGTTCAAGTCACACTAGGGGAAAACATACCTAAGGCTCTTATGATCGGTGAAAAACACAAAGCGCTCTCCAATGAGGTAATGTATCCACAAATTTAGAGCAAACATTACAGTCACCAACTCAAGATCATGGGTGGCATAGTTATGTTCATGGGGTCACAAATGCCGAGACCCATAAGAAAGGACCGATATTTGATACATCAGAAAACAACCTAACCTCCGATGTGAAGAATCATAGAAAACATAAAACCAAACTCCCACTACTAGTAGGAAAAGAACCAGAGCACTGAACAACTTCTCCTTCAGATAATAGAAAGATTCCTAACATTGATCAGTCCACACAAACACTTGATCCTTCCTAGTCAATGCTTTCAGAGGAGTAGTAATCCAAGATAAATTAGCTACGAACCTCCTATAATATCCTGTGAGACTAAAGAAACTTCACACCTCTTCCACTGTATTAGGGGATTCCCAAGACACAACTACTTCCATCTTTTATGGACCCACATCTACTCCCTACAAGGATACAACATTCCCCAAGAAACGGACTTCTCGAGCCCAAAATTCACACTTCAAAAACTTCACAAATAGCTTCTGTTGACGAAGAACTCCAAAAATGGAATGCTGATGCTCTGTATAATCCTCCTCAAACATAGAGTACACAAGGATTTCATCGATGAAAACCACCATGAACTTATCTAGGAACTCAAGGAAAACATCGTTCACCAATTCCATGAACATAGATAAAGAATTCGTCACACCAAATGTCATTACAACGAACTTTTAATTCCCATGACGACAACAAAAATCAATCTTCAGGATACCCTTATCCTTCACATGCATCTGATGATATAATTACCATAAATTAATCTTCAAGAACCAACTTGAACACTTCAGTCAATCGAATAAATCATCAATCCACAAAATAGGATAACGATTCTTCGCTGTTACTTTGTTTAAGTAACGATAATCAATACACAACTACAAATTGTCATCATACTTCTTCACAAAAAAAAAACTGGTGCACCCCACGATGACACACTTGGCTGAACAAAACCACACTGCAGCAGACTATTGAGCTATATACTCATCTCCTGTAACTCAAAAGGGTTCATCCTTTATGAATACATAGAGATAAGAGATTCCCCCGGCTGTAGCTCGATCCCAAATTCGATCTCTCATCGAGGGGGTAATTCTACAACCTCTTCTGGAAATACACCAAGGTACTCTTCTATGACCTTGGAAAACGCTAATTGTAGAACCTCTGAAGAACTCAGCATTAGCTCATCCATCAAGGATGATAAGTATGAAACACACCTCTGACCTATCTGAGGGTCTCACTTTCCAAAAAACACTACTGGATCTATACCAGAATCGAATAACACCACATAAATCCTGAATCAATCCATGATAACCTTCAAAAAATATAAAAAATCCATGCTAAGGATGAAATCATATGGTTGCATCTGTAAAAATAGGAAATCATCCCAAGAGCGGTGTTGCCCCAGCACTAGTTCATAGTCTCTACATACTTCAAACAAGTCATTTCAACCTACAACTGGCGTAGTAAATGCCAAGGGAACTGGAAGAATCTATACCTAAAGTCCCAAATAATGGAAAAGGGAAGGTGATATGAAGAAGTTCATTGCTTTTGAATAAATTAAGGCACACACCCAAGTAGAAAATAAGAAAAGGGTACCTCAAACGGTGTCTAGATCACCTGGCACAGGAAATTCTAAAGCATGAATCTAACCATGAACTTATCCACAACCTCTCTAACCCTGATGAATACCACCCCCATGGATGCACTCTACTCTATAAGGATGGGGAGCATCACAGGGCTATCATATGACTTCCCTATCTGCTCTATAATGATCCAAATATGGTGCAACCTGCTACTGCTACCTCAGCTGGAACTGCCTCAACGGTGGAACCTGGAGTGGAACACCTAGTACATGATGACCTCTCTGAAAGTTCGGACACTATCACTGCTGATGACCTATAACTACACAATAAAAACAAGTGACTTATCCCTTGGTATAGGCCTGAGAGCTACCGCCCCTAGAGAAATGAGATAATGAGTGCTAGGACTTACCCTCAGCTCAATAGAAACTCTTCTACCCTGAAAACCGGGAACCCCAGACCATAGCTCTACTTCATGAGGAATCATGAAGACTCCCCTATCATGAAGATCCAGTTCTGGATAACTTCATCTCAATTACCTCTTCCCTTACTAGCACCTAAATATATGTTTTTAGCATAAACAGGGTGACCTGGAGTTGGATCTTTGGATGTAAAGCCTCCTTGAAATTCCTTGCCCTGGCCTCCTCATCTGGAAACAGGTCCAAAGAATATAATAAGAGGTTCATAAAATGGATTCCAAACTCTCGCACACTGGATATCCCCTGTCAAAGGGTAAGCAACTCTTGGCAACTGGACGCCTTTGTAGTTGAATAAAGAAACTCGACTATAAACTTGTCTTAGAACTCCTCCCATAAGATTGCTGACTCCTCATGATCCCCAAGGAACAAGAACCACCACTGCCTTACTACCCCAAACAAAATTGTCACAACCAAAGAAACCCAATGCTCCTTTCGAGCATGGATCGAGCTGAAGGCTATCTCAACCTCCTCCAACCAGTCCTTCATGAATGCATCTGAAATAGAGCCCTCATACTTCTGTATACTCTGGAACTGAAACTCTTAGAGTTTCCTCCTCTAAGTGTCATCATCATCAACCTATACCCTACGACGATCTGCTAGCATAGCCTGCTGGACATCTTCTGTGCGAACCTGACAAGGACATTGACCTGGAGCCATACCTGCAAAATAATAAACAGTTAGATCTTCTAAACCTGGAATATGGAAGTCTCAACATTAATTATTATTTTTTCTTTTATTCATTTAGGTTAACATATCCCAAGATTTACCCATTCAAACACAGGAAAAAAGAAGAATGATGAATCCTAGGTCTCTACCTAGCAACTAGAATCACCTCATTTAGTAGACACTGTAAACTTAAAGGTATATGCATCAGATCACAAGGGGAATTAAAAGCTTATGTTTTAGCCGATCTCTAGTGTTTACATCACTTGCTACACTTAACTGACACAATTTCCCTACCAATCCATGAAACCTCACCTGTGTTTAGCACCAAAATACATACTATCCCATAACCTGGACTCTGATACCACTTTTTCATGACCCCCTCCCCATAAGGTGTACCCCTCTTGGGCCGACAATGTGAGAAAGGAGATAGTAACCCATAAGTTCTGCCTCCAATAGTCCCAAGGTTGGAAACTAGCATTGAGGGTATAGTAAACACACAAATGAGAGGCATTGCCCTCTAATAGAACACATATAGAAGAGAGAGATAAGATAAAAACCAACCAAATCTAAATCAGACCGTAATATAAAATAGAACCCAAGTACACTTATGTAATGTCATACAAGAACAACTACAACTGAAAGGAAAAACTACAAGTACCAAAAGAAATTAAAAATGATAGTGACCACAAAGCTCAAACAGCTCCTACAACCCCAAGCTAGTAGTAACCAGCCTGATCTCCAACCTTCTCCAAGTGACCTAAAAAAGTTTATATATATATAGGGTGAGTATAACAGTATACTCAGTAGGATCCTCCCCGAAGCCTCTCCTGTAAAAGTAAAGAAAGTGTGCTGAATCATGGTGAGCAACAAGTGAAACTAACTTGTAACCTAAATAGGTATACTATGTTCGCATCCTCACCTTGAATACTCTCACCAAGTATTTCATACAAGAGTATATAATATAATAAATAATATCAAGGGTACCCCTTTATTACTTCCTCACTGGTTTGTCGTTTTTCCCCAACATCGCACATCCTAAGAATATCTCTCCAAAAGGTTTTCCCACAGACACCTAGGAGAAGCACCAAAACATGCACCTCATGCAGCACAACCACCACGTCCATGTAACCAAAGTAGCCAAGTAGTTTCTAGGAGCCACCACAGCTCGTATAATGTGTATCATACATCAGGCATTAAACCTCAATCCATTATATCCCATACGCAGAGTAAAGATCCTCAAGATATCACAACCTATACACATTACAACTATAGTAGTCCATATGAAACTATATCCAGAATATATATGTGTGAATAACCACAATCCATTACAACCCTCTACACACATATACGGAAAAAACTAACCACTGTGCCTACCATCACATGTAACTACCAGGATAAGAGGCGAGGATAAAGGGGGTAGTCAGCCATCCATCCTCCCACCATAATGTTAGGGAAAACACCCCCAGGGCTTAGAATCCCTGGGGTGTCAGTTTCCCTAACCGATGGGGTAAAGTAGCATATAGAAATACAAAAAGTATAGAATAAACTATAGCTCACAACAAAACTATGAGCTAACCTAGTCTTAGACTCAACTACAACTAACGTCTCCCAGACTCCCACCGACCACTACTAAGACTAGGTATCCTATAAGCACACAACCATTTAAGGAGATTTATTATATTGCTTCATTACATTTTTATCACTTGAAATTTACATTAATTAGTTCCTTAAACATTAATTAACTATTATCAATTACACATTACATTTAATTATCATTCCAATCAAGATCCACAAATCCTTTAAATTGTAACCTCTGCAGTGCATCCCAGAAAGCACCAACCTAATGGGCTAACATCATTTATTCAATCATTTATTAAAAAAATTATTACTTTCCCATATTCCCAGGAATTCAATAAAAACATTCTAAGATACCAAACATAAGGGGGATCAACACAGTGAGTAGATGAACTACCCTTCATGTCTTTTCCACCTATAGCAGGAGCATAGACCCATCCTACCTCGAGATTATAAACATGTAAAGCACATGGCACACCCTGTGTGTCTTCACCTATTTTTAGAAGGAGGGTAACAAAAATAGCTACCTTGATCAGTGGGGAAAGTAAAGAAGATAAACAGCCAACAAGATTTAACAAGAATCCAACATTCATATCCAACCCATTTCATTATCTCTGGTGTCCTCCCTAACACCCACATGCATAAAATGATGCATCTCGCCACTCTAGGCATAAACTACTGCCACAACCAATGGGCCTCCCTGCCCCTACATACAACAACAACCATCTAGGCTCACATCACAACACAAGAAGTAGGAAACAAACATCATATCAACTGGTCTCTTGGCCCTTAAAGAAGGTATACATCCTTTAAACATAATGAAAACTCATGGCTCCAAAGCACAAGGCACTCTACCTTACAAGAAAGAGGGTAACTCAAAACCCTACCAGACATTATATTTTTATAAAACAGTCGGTTCTTTAATCCATATGGAATTAACTAATTTATTATTTGTAGGTTCCAACTATGGGAAACCTAAATAGTAAGTTATCAAAAATTAATTAAACAGTTAATTGACATGATTTTAATTCATTATCAATAAGAATCAACATGCCTATGGCTCATCAATTAGTTCAATCAAACATGCTTACTAAAACAACAACCATATTCATTTACATGCATCTTTATCTTTGAAAATTAATTATAATTAATCCCAATTTATGTTATTTAACAATTTCTATAAATAATTACATACTAAACAAGGCAATAATAGATATAACACTATCTAGAAAAACAATAGGAAATAACATATGATTGATACCAATTTATTTATCCTATTCAAATATTTATTATGTCAATTCCATTGTGATACTGTGGGATAAATCATGCTAACATTAAGATTGCACGTAAAATAATATAGAGAAACAATGAATCCCCTACCTCAAAAGGTTCTTGATGTTCTTTAAATGATAATGATCCACACAACAGATCACAATCGCCTCCCCCCGTGACAACTACATCTACCCGAGGATGCCATGACATGACCGCACGAACTGAAACCCAGGAAAACTCTATTAGAAACATGGAGATACAATTACATAACATGTAAAGGAGAAACAAGAGAAGAAGGATCGAAGAAAAAACAAGAATATAGGTAGATCATACCTTCTATCGATGATGGATAAACACTTACTGCTTTCACAAAAACAGGGGGTGTGCTTATAACAGGAAGAACTTGAAGGGGAAATGATCCAAGGAAGAAAGTTTGATTGCATGAATCCTATGGGAAGAAGTAAAGGTTTGAGTATCTCAAACCCAGGAATAAGAATGTAGAATAAGGGAGGAAGATATCTCGCACCTTTAGAAGATTTTATAGAGTAGTGGCTTAAGATACGTTGGATTTTCTATTAAAAGTGAATCACATTAAACCACACAGTTTGAACAAGTAAAGGAATCCCGAGCATTAAGAAAATTAAGATAGGAGTTATGAGATTTGAATTGGCCTTAAATACATTAAAACAAGGCCTTGAATGTGTTTTTTTCAAAGAAAACATTAAAGAAGCAAAACTGTAGGAAGCTAGAAACAATGTATACCTACCGACATCTTGAAATAGTGTACACCTACCGATGTCTAGAAACACTGTACACTTATCGAAACATGGAAACACTGTACACCTACCGAAATCTAGAAACACTGCACACTTACTAATGTTTGGAAACACTGTACACCCACCAACCTATGGAAACATTGTACACATAACGATGTTTGGAAACATTGTACACCTATCAATTTTTGGAAACACTATACACCTACCGACATCTGGAAACACTGTACACCTACCGAAGTTTGGAAACACTGTACACCTAACGAAGTCTGGAAACACTGTACACCTACCGACTTTTGGAAACATTGTACACCTACCGACATCTAAAAAAACGGTACACCTACTGACATTTGGAAACACTGTACATCTAGAAGCACTGTAGACCTACCGATGTCTAGAAACACTGTACACCTACCGATTCCTGTAAACACTGTACACCTACCAATGGCTGAAAACACTGTACACCTACTTATGGCTAGAAACACTATACAAAAAACTAGAAACACTATTCATAGAACTATAAATTTTCAAAGTATTGGGGATAAGTCACCTTGACCTCCCAAAACACCTCATACACCATATTTAAGCAATGAAATGGATTGGAGTGGTCCAAACCATTAAATTTACCCTCTACCTCACATGAATGACCTACCCCTTCCACTCCCTTCAGTTGTGATTCCCCCTTGATTTCTGATTTGATCAACTCTAGTAAGATTATCTTCCTATAATATTCTATTATTCCTCTTTTATTTTTGGGTTCCCTTCCCTCAGTTGTGGTGCATGTGACCTAGCTAGATCCTAACCCAATTTTGGGTATGTTATTTGTTGATTCTTGGTTCTTAGGGTTAATGAGACATGGTTAAGATTAATTCTAGCCATTTTAATTAAAGGATGTGGTTTTCCATCAAGTTTTGGTATGATTTCTTCCATTATTATTATTTTCCTTAATTTTAATTTAGGGTTTTTGTTATTTTTTAATTTTTTGGTATTTTTATAGTGCGTTGTGGACCACCATTTTTGAGGGTAACCTACACATATATTCATGGGTAAGGCACATATATATATATATACAACCACTTTGTATATATTCCCTCATGGTGAGAAGAATATCTACATTGCAGCTATAATTATTTATATATATGTATAAATGCATGTGTGTGTAAGCATAAGAGAGTGGATTTAGATTTAAATCATCAAAATCAAGTTGTTTTTAGGTAGGTTTCCTATGTATATACATTTAATTTGAATCCCATGATTTATTTATTTTTTTTAAAATGAATTTTTATCATTATATAAAATTTAGATGCTATGAAAAGTCAGTTTTAATTATTAGAAATTAATTTTTACTTGATTCCCATGATTTACCTAATCTTATAATATATTTCCCCTTTGTTTAAGCATGTTTTTTAATCTTTTTTTGAAAAGTAGTGCATTTTCAATGTTTAATTGGTTTTCCAAATGAAAAGTGTTTCTCAATTTTAAAGTGATTATGATCAGTTAGAAACTTCTATTATTTTACGAAAATGAAAAACCTCTTTTAAGAAATTCCCCTTGTATTTAAAATGTGATGCATGATTAATATGTGACATTTAATGTAAGACCAGTAATGAAGCTTGTGATTTTTTGTGTATTTTGTAAAGATAAATGGCATGCACTTAAAAATGGAGTTTGGAGTGGATGGTGGTTTTAGTAAAAGTATGAAAATGTATTTATGTTATAGATTGATAAGAACTAACCTCCATTTGAGTGTGCCACATGGTAATACTAGGTATCTAGGTGGGAAAACTAGGACAAGTATGCTAGTAAAGTCCCACCCTTTCTATTAGGATTACGTTACAATACTAACTAAATCATGATGATGTGGATTGGTTGGCCTGATAAAGAGAACAAAAATTTGTATCCATGGTCAATCCCTAAGAGTATGAGGATCCTAGGTCCCCACTAACCCTAGCTACTTAATAATTATCCATGGTGCTTAAAATCTTTTATTCTATTTTTCATTGTACTATTTTAAAATGATCTTGTTCTTAGTTCCTTTACTTATCTAAAATAATACAAATAATGTTCATTTTCTCTACTAATCTACATCTATCCCTACACATTTTTTATAACATGTTTTGGGAACTATTTTAAAAATGTAATGGAAAATGGTTTCACTTAAAAATGGAATTTTGATACTTGTTTTGAGAAGAATTGAAAACCTTATTTTATTCATTTATATTTCCAAACTAGCATGACTTGGTGTTCTTTTTAAAGGTAATTCATAAGGAATAGTTTATTTGGGCATGAATACTAAGTTTTAATAATCATTTCTATATTTATATCATTGTTTTTAGCTTCTGGTACTACTTTTAGCTTGGTCTCAGTCTCCATTGAGTGACGTTGGTTTAATTATTGGTGGTTACCAATATGGTCACATATATTTATGTCTATTTTTATTAATTTCCATTGATAGTGATTATTTTTATTAATCATTTAATATTTATTTATTTAATTATCTATCATTTATGTGATAAACCATTACAAATTGAGTTTAATTGATGCCCGAAACTGGTTTCCATCTTGGGAGGATCGGGAATGCCTCTCGGGCATTATCGCGGGCTATCTTGGGTGATCGGTTCAGGGTTGACCCGAGTTGGTTTGCAGAATTTAACCAATAAATTATAGGGTTATAAATGAACCACCCAACCTTAGTTTATAACATAACCAACCATCCTTAGTTTATAATGGAAACACCCATCACATAATGAAAATAATAAATACGTGTGCCACAAGATCATAAAATATTCATCATATCATCATATCATAACCCGTGGAAAGAATTTTAGTTTCATAAAAATATCAAATTAATAATCATAAACCACCCATAGAAAGAATAAATATGGTAACATTGTATTTTATCGCTAATAAATCATAAGAAACATCAAAGGATGTTGTTATAGATGAAAATTCATTTTAAAAGATCAGAAGAACATTTCTTGAGTAAAATATTCCTTTTATTTTTAAAAAACTTACTTAAAATTGAAAATTTAAAAAATATGAAGGAAACTATTTTATTTAAAAAGGAAAAAAGGAAAATTATGAAGGAATATTTAAAGAAAATAGTATTTATGATGGTATGTAAAGATTTATATTCGGTGTATATTAAAATAAAAATTTCTTTCACATTTTTGATAAAAAGTAAACAGTAAAATGTTTAGAAAATAATAAGAAAATTCATTTTAAACCTTGGTAAATAAGGAATTATATATTTAAAAATGTATTTAAATAATATTTTTATAATATTAAAAATAGTCTTGAAATTTTTTTAATGATAATATGGTCACGAAGAAAAGATTACTGATCGAAGGGAAAAGAAAAAGCTGATTTTCATTAAAAACTTTATTTTAGTCTCATGATTAATTAAAAAGATGAAAATTTAATAAAATAAAGTAATATCTAGAAATAACTAGAGTATAATAAATGATATAATATTCTGGTGAGATATATCATATAATTTATTAATCAAAAAGTTTTCTGGTAAACATATGATTGTAACATGAAACCCTTACTGCAATGGTAACATTTGAATCATAAACCCCATGAAATAAATAAAATCAATTAAAAAATTAAATAACTTGAACATAATTATATTCGTGACACAAAATATCAACAGGTAGTCAATACACCACATAAAATAAGATATGTGTATAGCATCAAACATGTCTCAATGAAAAAAATTGAGATAAAGAACCCTTATGGATTTAGTAATTTTAGAAATAAAAGTCATTAAAAGAATGAAAATAATACGGTTCTATAAATCCTTGAATTTAATGATTTATTATAATAAATTACATTCTTGGGTATTATATACTCTATAAATAATAAATTTATGCATAACATTAAAACATGTCTCAATGAACAGAAATTGAGACAAAACTCTTACCTTATACTCGACTTGATTCGTAAGGTCTCTAACATCCTATATAATAAATTTTGATTTATTATAATTAATTAATAGAATCATATTCATAAATAATATCATATATAATCCAATTATATCATTTTGACACCCGTTTATTAAAAATTATCTATTAAAGTCCTCATTTTAGATGTTAATTGCTTCTCTTTTCATATATATTTTAGTTCAGTAGTTATGCTCCCTGAAATTTGATCATAGTTTATCCATATCTATAATTTTAATAATGATATAAATATAATATATAATCATTATATTAATATTTATAACCATTCATATTAATTGGTGATGAAAAATTAATTACATCTCTTCATGGAGTTGGTAATCCGTACTTACATATAAGTGATGTTTCCACTTTTAAATGGATGAAACCAAAGAAAGGTAAATGATAATTTAACTTTCCAAAATCATTATTATATCATAAATATAATATATTTTCATTAAATATAACCTTTTCACTATCCATTTAAATCATAAATTATAAAAAAATCACATCACTTCGTGAAGGTGGAATTCCACACGTATGCAAGAGCGATGTTATAATTTATCAATAGATCATAAGGTATAAAGGTATATAGGATATTATAATTAAATAAGAGTAATTATTCTATAAATATAATATATAAACATTAAATATATCATCATAAACACTCATTAAAAATGGTGATGGAAAATGAATCGCATCGCTATGTGGAGGTGGTAGTCTACACGTACGCACGAGCGATACTTTAATTTACCATTTGATGGAGAAGGGGTTGAAAATGGATGTTACATAATAATTAAATTATTTAAGTATATATGTCACACTATATTCAATTTTTTTGGATACAATAATTTTATTGAAGGTATAATAATAAATAAAACTGAAGGAGCTTGGTTAATATTTATACCTCTTCTTTGAGATACCCCCTTTTGGCTTACACCTTATGCCTTGAATGATTGGTATTACGAGAATATTAGAAGCTATAGGATGAAATGAAGGATTATAGGAATGATTTTGATGAGGTATTTTCTGATCTAGAAAGATAAAAATAAGTGAATAAGGGAGGTGGATAAGTACCTTTTTATAAGTGGGGGGAGGGACACACATGGAATCTCATAAAAAATTTCAACTATATAAGGTCAGTTTCTTTGGAAAGTGCCTCAAAATGGACAAATATTTTAAATTAGGATAATATTAGGAATAAATATCTTCAATAAATAATAATTTTATAGTTTTTGGTGGAAATAAAACCCTTATCTCATGGTTTAACCCCCGATAAACCCATTTTAACCATAACTATGATAACCAAATTTTACTATTTTTACTATTCACTATGTTAAAAAATTAAGTTGGACCTATTAAATTATATTCATTATGATGATTAAAAATATGTAATCCATTTTATTGGATTCAATTTCTATAAGTTTCAAAATTTAATTTTAATTAAGTGTGCAAAACGTAATGAAAATTCCTTTTTTCGAAAAATGATTTTTTAAGTGAAAAACATAATTTAATTCTATTCCATGCCATGAAAAAAATAGATGTTAAAATATTATATTGAATATATAATATATTAATTAAATTATAAACATTAATTAATTTATATTAAATTAATTTATTAATATAAAATAACACTGCGTGCATAAAAACAATATATAGGAAAATGTGTTTTATGCCAAAAAATTAACTAATATAAAAATAATGTACAATGATGATTTATAGGTAATTAATTATATTATTTATAATTAAATTTGTATTATATTAATTTAAGATAAAATTTAAAACATAATTTTTCATTTAATTTAAATGAGATGACAATTGTTATAAAAATAAGTATTTTTCACTATTCATTGAAAAATATTTTTTTACGAAAAATTATAAAAAATCACACTAAGATAATATTTACATGATGATTTCAAAAATCATATTAATTTCCTATAATAAAATTTCTATAAATGGTAGAAATTAATTATATTGTTGATGTGAAAAGATATGATAAAAACCATTTTTGAGGAAAACATATTTTTGAAGCATAAAATGACTTTTTTGAAAATTGAGTACTTATTTGTTATCAATTAATGAATAAATTTTTATAATTAAAAACCATTATAAACATATTTTATAATGTTTATAGTAATATTCATACCTTCCAATTTAATTTCTAGATTATAATAGTTTATTATATCATAGTTTATATAGACTCATGATTGCATGTAAAGAAAGTTACCAAACACTTACATTTTATTTAAAGAAAAAATATATTATAAAATATCTGGGTGTTACATTCTCCCCCATTAAATAAATTACACAATCATAATTTTTATCTCAAAAATAAAATGTTCAATATTTGAAAATACCATTTTTGAAAACCCACATTGTACAGAGGGATAACATCCTTTTAAAAGAGGAAGTGGGAAACGAAGAGGTTAGCTAAAATAATACCTAATCAGGTACCCAAATAAGAAGAACATTATAAGGAAGTAAAAATATAGACATAGAGGAGAAATATAATTTACAAATAATAATAGATAGTGATATATAATATGGTAATGATAAATTTAATGACCATAAAACCATAAATTAGTAAGGGGTGAAAACGACCATCAACAACTGAGAAAAAAATTGAAAAAGGGGAAAAAATTATTTTTCAAGATCATTTTTCCTAGAGTTAAGGAACTTTTATACCATGGAATACAAGAAAATATACTTATATAATTTCATCCTTTAGTTTTGTGTTATAATTATCTTCTAACTTTTTGCAACCATATTCAAACAATTATGAATTTTTAATGCTTTAAGCACTACAATTACCTTTTAACGGATTATAAGATCCATAAAATAATGAAAATTCATTCCTTAAAACCCTAGATATTTACCAAAATTAATATGGTGAGCACAAGTTATCCAATATGGATAAGTTTTCATATGATGAAATAAAACATTAATATTTAAAACCTCAATAATAATACCAAAAGTTTAACAAAATCCATTATATAAATAGTTAACCTTAAGACACCTCCAAAATATGTTTGACCAAATTAGAAACCCAAAAATTTATAAAAAGGTCTCAAAAGTTCCAAAATAGAGTAAAATTTAATCCCCAAACAATATAAAGTAACTCTTAATGTCATATATCAAATATGTGAATAATTTCACCATATATTCTCCTATAACATGATAATAACTTGGATCACTATAAAACCTCAATTAAAACGTATATTCTTCTAAAAAACTAACTTTATCATTATTCCTCAAATAATATCAAAGATTATCTAATATATTCCATAAATCAAAAAATGACATAAACTTCATCAAGAATAAAAAAAATCACCTTTTCTTCAATCCACTAATTAATTTCAAGGTCAACAATACTATCAAATTTAATTTATCAATATCAATAATTTCTTTATCCCAAATAAACTTTATTATCTCAACCTCAAGCACATATTAAGGGTTATCTATCTCTCAATCATGTGTTTTTGAAAAGAATATCACCTTAAAAATATAATTATTTTCTATGATATTGGTACCATTCAATATATACTTGAAAATCCTTAAAGAAAAACTACTGTGGAACAATACTTAGATGTTTCATGATTCTTATAACTAGAATATCATTGATAAGAAACTTCCACAACATAATTGCTTAATCAAAATACACGAATACTTTTACCATTCCACTTCCTTTTTAAACCATTAACCAGGATTTTCTATCTTATTCCTTAACAATCCTTTCCTATAATTTAAAATATGAATCATTTATTAAGATTTATCAAACTCAATTTAATCATTCTTATTACATTTAACATAATATTACTTTTAAAATAATCAAAACCTTTGATATATCATTCATATTATCTTCATAATAAACAATAAAACCTTTACTCATATAACTATTTTGATACTTTTCTTGAGGTTTCCTCCTAGAATATCAGGTTTTATAATGCCCATACTTTTTACAATTAAAACATTTAACCTTAGTTGATAATTTATGGAAACAAAATATTCCCATATATTTTGTTAACCAAAATTTTCATTTTTCTTTGGAAATTACTTTCTATATATTCTTATTTTCCACACCCAAAACATATTCCTATTCCTTTGAGAAATTTCATTGGGTGATTCTTCCCAGATTCTTAAAATATAAGAATATTAATCTTCTTTTCTCCATGATAATTATAAAACTCAATTTTTATCTTATTTGGTTCATTCAAAAACTCACCCATGTTCAATTTGTTAATCATACAACGAGATAGATGGTTAGGAATGATCACTATCTTTTACATTACATGTCTTATCTAATTTGGTTACTTTTGAGAATAATCATTTTATAGTCCATCAAATTCAGTGTTAAAAATAATTCCTCCCACTTCCAGTCATTAAACAAAACATAAAATCATGGTGTGAGAAACATTAACGAGTAATCATATAATCCCGAAAAATCATTCATAGGATGTCTAAACGATGAAACCTTTTTTTTCAAATTATAAAACATTCGGTTCAACCCAGGTCATCCATGGTCATTATCTTTCCAAATCCTTCATAATGGTTCATAAATAAAATGTGATTTAACCTAAGAATATCCCCCAAGAATGTCAAACTAGGTGCACAATAAGGGTCCATTCACCATGCACCAGAATGATGGCCGAGCTATACTCAACCGAATCATTTCAAGGTTATTACCCTTATCCTTGAAAATTGACATTTTTATTATGAAAGTCACTTTTATGAAAAAAAATGGGAAACCATTCAAGTTAGAGACATGATAACAACCAACACCATAAGAAATAACTAATTTATTGCAATCAAGCTTGAGCCTATTAGAAACCTCACCTCTATAGAGACTCCATTGAAGGGCTTAAACCTTCATGTCCAAATCTTATATGATGAGTTCTTTAAAGATTTATGCCATATTATCCCATGTTTTTATAAACCATTCCACATCAATCTTCCTTTCATTGAAGCTATGTGTAAAATTCAAATTTTCTTGTTGATCTATACACATTTTTCTTCATTGAGGACCACTCAAATAATTCTCTCAACCATACCATTGATCTCCTCCTGGGTATCATTGAATTCAAATTTCACCTCTGAAATTTCTTTATTGGAGTGGGATATGAGCTCCCATACTTCTCTTTTGTTAACATTCACCTTATCAGCTGCCCTAACAGTACCATTTAGAACCACTTATAACTGAATGAAATCAACCCTCATGTCACCATCGTATTTATATTACTTGACCACACCAAAATCCATACCTTGACATTAAATCAAAAGAATTTATTTGCCTTACTTATCCTAATACATGAATTCACTATCCATCACTTTATTCTTCTTGACGTACCTCAGTTACATAGGCTAAGATAGCTGAGAATAGTCTTTTAAACCTTTTGACATATTCTCCTTTACCATAATGAAACTCCCTGAATACCTTTTAGCTTTCTGTCCCTTATTCCTCTTAGGAGTGTGTAGACCTATTTAGTTCTCTCTATCAATGTTGTCCCATGAATCATGTCTTGATATCTTATCCTATGAGTTTGTCCCATAAATTATTTGATCATTAGAGAGGTTCTTCTTCTGTTATGGGGTTTATCACCCCTTACCAACTTGGGACCCATCCTATTTCTCATATACCAAACCTTTGGACTCTATATTTTCAAATATATTTATAATAAGAACTACTGGATTGGTTCTTCATGACCTTTCCTTACCTGTTGTAAGCACCCAGTCCCTGTTTCTTCAACTGGTTAGGGAGGCCGATGAATATTTCTCACCTTATTCCTATATCTCCTTCCTTTAACTCCATCCCATGTTTCTAATACCACCTCATTTACATCCTCCAACACTTCATTCGATCAATTCTCTACAAGACATGTTGCACACTCCCCTTTAGGACATAAATTAATCTGCCATAAATGTTAATAACTTTTGGATTAGGAAGTAAAATTTGTGTCTTCTTCTGGTTGGTGACCTCATTTACTGCCTCATACAAAACTAGGTGATCAAAAACATGTCCATAAATAAATTCCCCTAACCTCTCCCCACCCACCTGATTTCCATTATGCATGACCTCTGAGTATCCAATTGAATCCATTTATACCCCAACATGAGCTTGATCCATATGACATGCACTAGAACCAAGAACCAATACTTTATAACTTCTTCTAAAACTCGTGACTAGATTTTGATAAGGATTCAAACTCCCATGCCTATATGATTCCAACGAGTGCACTAATTTCTTGCATAAATAATTTAAATCTAACCATGATTTAAAAAAACTAACATCTTTTAATGAAACTCTTCTCCAAAAAAACCTAAAAACCTCAATTGGAAATCATAAAACATCACTTCAACGCAAATTCTTGGAGAAATAGGGTGATAAAATGATCTAGTTCTACTATTAGAGCAAGGATAATAGCCTATGAGGTCCCCTATCATTTTAAGAATCGAATGATTTTGAAATATAAGTGGGAGTTATATAAGCATCACAAAAAATATCCATGGTCAGTGTATTGGGTTTCTTGTGAAATTCATAAGTCCACAGGAAAAGGTACAAACGAAATCCATTACAGATACAGGGTACGTTGGACCAGGCCAGAACCAAATAACTATATGATATGAAAATTTCCATGGCATGCCTATTATCGAGAAGACCCACTATATCTTGATCTTGTAAACCCCAAGATCAAAAAATATGTATTTCAAATGAATCCACTGATGAATGATGATTTCTGAATCGCACTATAAGTATCAAATTTAACAGAGATGAGGAATCAATGAACTTTGAGGAAGAGATCGAGAGCTGAAAGAATCCATCGAAAAAATATAGGAATTTAGGGATAAGTGATATCTGAGGGAATTAAGGTAGTCAATCGGGGTTAGAAAATATGTGGAAGTAGTGGGATTGAGCTCCTTAGAGGGATGACGAAGGAACCTCCCCCATCAAGGGGGGAGGGGCTGCTGAAAAGGTCATCACCATCTAGGGAATGAGTAACTTCCGTCATCGAGTCCCATATTTACTTCTTCAGGTTACTAACCTAATATTATTCTATTCTAAAATGACATCCACTTGTATTTGTAACATCCTAAGTTTTTTGAGTGGGTCAAAAATCTCTACCGTTTTGAATTTTTGGAATTGGTGGGTTTTCCAATTTTCTTTTTGATCATCAGAACCTAAATCTAAGTTTTTTTTTCAACCTTTTATCATGTTTTTGTAAGATTTGGTGTCCTATAACCAACTAGTTTTACTTTTATTATAGTGATATTTAATGTATTTAAATATTAAACATCTTATTACATATTATTTATTGTTCTGCATGACTATGATGTAATAATGTCCTAGATTATTTGTTGCATTGATAAAGTATTGGAAGCTCCCGCTAGGATGAGAACCTTGAAATGATATAACAATATTCTTAAATAAAGTTTTATGGTTGGATGACATAATATTATGGGACACATAGCATGCAGACCATCAGGTGTGATTACTCATAAGCAGTTGAGACTTGCTCTCATGAAGTTTGCACTTGGTAATCTCCAGGACATAAGGTTTTGAGAACAAACCCACCAGTAGGAATTCTGAATGTTTTGGTGTCATTAGATATTTCTATCTATGAGCGTGTGTAATGATCCTTAGATTTTGATATTATCATTAATATGTGTCATGACTTGTGCACTTTAATTTACTAACGAAAACCGTCACGGATACAGTTGGAGGGAAGTAGGGCACATTGGGTACGTCACGAGTGGTATGTCATTAATTGATAAGTTGAGGAAGGATTTCCCCTTCAATTTATGGAAGTTGATATCTCATCTCTTTGATTGAAATATAACCATCACGTGAAATTTCATGGCCATGGTGTAACAATGAGTTTATTTCAAGTAGTCAAAGAATGACGTATCAAGCATAAAATTTGATGACACTACCATGAAACCTACTAGATGAGATATTGCGATAAAGGGATTATATTACATAGTGAGCATTCTTATGCAGATGTCATTTTTATGACTTTATGTTCTTTCTCTTGGGTGCCTTGACCGATTTCTAGATAGTACTCTTGGAATTTTTTTAAGACTGCCTAATACCTATGAGAAAGAATCCTAGAGGGTCACACACTAAGTGTTTCTAGTGATCTTGGATAAATTCTATTTTAATTTAATTAATAAATATTATTCTCAAGATAATGGAATAATTTTATTCAAGTTAAAATGATTGAATAAATTAAATAAATATTTATTCACCAGATTGTGGGTAAAATATATTTATTTATTTTATTTAACATTTGATAAATATTTATTTACTAGTTTGTAAATAAAATATTTATTTAAGAGAATAGACTATTTATTTATTTATTCAGGTGTTTAATAAATTGAAGTGGAGTTTGAGAGAACCGAGGACGGTCCGGTAGTGAAATAATTATTTTCAAGATGATAAATAATTATTTAACTAGTTGACGTAAATTAAAATAACTCTACTACTATTTTGTGACGTGCAATTTTATTTAAATTTTTTTTTGTGCAAGTTGGTGCACCATAAATAATGATGTGGTATTTTTATTAATAGCACAAGTTTTCTCTAAGGTTATGAATGTATTTAGTTGTTTCTATGGAATTAAATATTGTACCTGAATCCCCATATCAATAAATAGACACATACGTCTATTGTACCAAGTACCGAACTGCACACCCGATGAATTGAGAATTGTTGAGCTAAACAATTTCTTTCTCTAATACTCTTCCCTCCCATCTCAAGAACGAGAGACGTTCTTCAAGGCCTAAGAACAAGCGATCAAGAATGACCAACACAAGACACTCTCTTCGCCGCACTAGAACCCGAAGAATGAGTGGTGCCGATCAGAGGCCATCAGATCACATGTGGATTACCGCTAGAGGGATTCTAGTTTGGATCTTTTCAAATGAAACAAGATAATCCAGAAGGGTCATTTTGGATGATCAACATCATCAATGAAGAAAATAATGAATATCTAGGTATTATTTTCTTTATTAAATTAATTATATTAATATAAACATGATGTGAAAGATCCTTTCTAAAATTTTCAGGCCTCTTACTTCTTTATCTAAATATTTGATTCTATTCCATGCAGACTAGCGTTCATCGTCGTATTGATCTCGAAATAATCATTGATCATGGTAAAAATCAAAGTTGGGTTCCGGACCAACCACGCTTCTTCTACGCCCAGAACCTTCAAGTGGTATCAAAGGGGTTTCATCATTGTTTATAATTATTTAAATATTTCATTGATGATTTATGCATTTAATAATTTAGTTGTTTCAATTCAAGTTAATCGTTCTTTAAATATGAATCTCGAGATCTGTTCCTCCTCTTTCATTTCTCATTAAACTTATAGAAATGATATTTTATTTTAATTTTTATCAAAATAAAATAGAGTATCTCATCTGGAGGTGCCAAAAGTTCCTGGCCATACAATACTAGAAAACATAATTTGCATTCGGCAGTACGCACCGTGTAGCTAAGGTTTAATGCACTAGGTCTGGTCTGCCAAACCAAGCCATTTCATTGGAGTTTATCTAAGTCTTAATGACTCTGTGTGTTGACCAAGAATAGGTGGCACATGGTTTTCAGATTACAAACTGTGTGGCCCACTGAACATGATGAGTAGTCCCTTTCGGTTTATGGTTGGACCGTGTAACCCATACACGAATTTCCCGACTGGAGACCATGTAACAAGGAACTACACGGTGTGTGACGCACCGGACACACTGTGTACTCCAAAGATTTCCAAATTACACTCATACACCGTTTCCCTGGGCATGTACTTCGTATGGACGGTAAAAAATAGTACACACCGTGTAGTTGGAACTACACACTGTGTACTCATCCAAATTACGCAGATTTATTAAAATTTATTATTATATTATACAAACCCTTGAGACATGTACCATCATGCATGTATAAAGATGAGGCACAACACATGATAAGTGTTTTATATGTATGTGTTTAATTTAACATATGCTTAATGCTCATTTCTACTCATTGGGTAGTTATGAATAGGGATTCACCAGGTTTCCTCCATGGTACAAGTTACGTACAAAGATAATTTTAAATGAATTTATTTGTTTAAAATTATTATGGATGAGAATCTCAAGGAAATTAATAAAAGGGTTTAAGATAAAAGGATTGATTAATTAAAGATGATAATTAATTGATTCGAGCATGATTTATCTTAAATAAGAACGATTAAAGAATTTAATGATAGTTTTATTTATGTGTAAACATTGTTTCATATATGGATGATCATGAGCTAGACTAAGAACTTTGTATGTGATTTTTTTAATTTATATATTTAAATTAAATTTGCTGGCATGCGAGCCTTATCCTCATTAATATGTAGGGCCTACATTCCCAAGGTTTCTTTTATGTAAAACCCCTTTTTACTCCTCCCCTATATGTGAGTTAAAAAAAGGCATATGTAATGGATGGAACTCCTAAGCTAGTGGAGGCGTTTCAAGTTGGAGCTGAGATGAAACCAATCCCAACATATACAGAGGTGGACATTTAGAAAGCTATAAACATGAACCCAAAAGGGTCAAGATGTTTCTCCCCTAGGTCAGGGTTAGTTTATCAACAGCTAGATAAACTAACCATTATAAAATCTCATGATCATGACCTTTACTTTATTTTATTTATGTCGGTTTCATGGTTTATCATTATAGATGTGTTGTCACGATCACATAATTAACGAATTAAGTAAGCATGAAAGATGGAACTTAAATAAACCAAACATATTCATAAAAATTATCAAGACATGCTTAATCACTTAATTAAGTTCCACTTAATATTAAAAATCACGTGATAATGATAATAATCAATTCGTGCATAAGAGATAAAAATCCCTCAAATAAAATATTAAGTCAGAACAAGCCTTCTGTATCTTGATTAATGGAAAAACTCAATAAAACTATGTGTTTGACCAAAACTTGTTGGGGCGATTACTTTTATATAGGAAGTCCTTATGAAAGGTTTCACATTGACTTAACCATATTACATCAAGAGAAGTATCCCTTTATAGACTTGATGTAATATTGTAGAAAAGAGTTGAGGAAATCCAAAAGTCATGATTTAAGGATTAGGGAGTCCACTCAATAGATCAAGGAGCTGAAAGCCCGTAGTTGGCAAAGAACTGCCTACCTAAATACCTTTTAATAGCTTGACCATCCCTTGTTGGGGTTAGGTGAAGGGGAATATGGATCCTTTCCACTAGATTGTAATGTAAACTGAACATTACGAGTTCAATGGTGAGGCCCATTGGGACTTTATAAAATAGTGGGAGACTTAATAAAATTTATTAATTCTCATAAAATGTAATCAAGAAAAAACTAATGATATGCTCTTTTAATTGTAGAATAAAAATTACAAGCATGTCAACCACACTATCCCTGTGATCAATTCTGGATAAAGACAACATCCTCACCGACAGTAAATTCCAAGAATGGTTTAGATACCTTAGGGTTATCCTACTCCATGAATGGAAGTCTTACGTTATATAGTTAGAATTACCTAACCAACCTTCCAAAGTGGCGAGTGATGAGGATTTTCTGGTCTATGAGAAACATATGAACGACGTGATTGATGTTCGTTGTTTGATGCTATCATCAATGTCTAGTGATCTCATGAAGTCTCATGAAAACATGGATGCTTATAGCATGCACAAGCACCTACGTGGTCTTTACTAGGAGAGAGAAAGATAAGAAAGGTTTGAGATCTCTAAGGCACTCTTTCAGAGTAAGCTTGGAGAAGGTTCCCCAGCTGGGCCTCATGTAGTCAAGCTCATTGGCTACATTGAGTGCCTAGAGGTTATAGGGTTTAAACTCCCCAAAGAACTGAGCACCGATCTCATTATCGCATTACTCCCTCAAAACTTCCCTAACTTTATTTTAAATTTCAATATGAACAACATTGAGAAGTATCTATTTGATCTTCTTATCCTCCTTCTCCAAGTGGAAAATGATATGAAGCGCAAAAATACTTCTTCCATTATGGTGAATAAGAGGAAAGGGAAGGCGGAGAGCTTTAAGACCAAATATTCTTCACTACCTTCCAAGAAAAGGAAGATAAAAGGGGGGGAAAATAGGAGGCTATTTGTTTCGCATGTGTCAAGAAGGCCCAATGGAAGAAGAACTGCACCCAACCTAAAAAGAAAGGGGAAGATTTATGTGCATTTGTTATCAAATGCAATCTTTATGTTTCTACAAATTGGGTATTAGATACAACTTGTGGTGCTCACATATGTATCCAAATACAAGAACCAAGTAGATTTAAGAATATTGGTTTAGGGGAGGTAGATCTATGAGTAGCCAACAGAGCCAGACTTGCTGTTGTAGCTATCGGGGACTACCACCTCTCATTGCCAACTGGGATAATCTTGGTGTTAAAGGATTGTTATTATGTGCTGTATGTTACTAAAAACATTATTTCTTTATCCAGATTAGATATAGATAGATTTTTTTTCAATTTTGGAAATGAATGTTGCTTTTTTTATAGAGATAGAATTTTTTTTGGTAGGGCACATTTATAAAATGGTCTTTATGTGTTGTATTACAAAAACCAAGTAATAGCAATCGATAACAAAGATACTTCACATGGATCATACCACACCCAACTTTTGAATCATCAGATAGGTTATATAAATAAGAAGCGCTTGAAAAAGTTACATCAAGATGGATATTTAGATTCTTTTGAACTAAAACCACTTGGCGTATGTCATGCATGTTTACAAGGAAAAATGACCAAAGCCCCATTTAGTGGGAAAGGTGAAAGGGATAAATAACTTATTGAATTGGTTCATAAAAATGTATGTGGACCATTTACAGTTGAATCAATAGGAGGGTACTCATACTTCACAACTTTTACAGATAATTTTAGTAGATATGGATATATCTACTTAATGAGGTATAAGTTAGATTCTTTTGATAAGTTCAAATAATACAAGAATGAATTTGAGAACCAGCTTGGTAAGAAGATTAAGAAACTTCACTCAGACTAAGGTGTAGAATATCTTAATAAAGACTTCATTGATCACTTATGGGAGTTTGGGATCCTATACCAACTCACTCCTCCATACACACCCCATTGGAATGGTGTGAGCAAAAGGAGAAACCAAAACCTGTTGGACATGGTGATATCAATGATGAGTCATGCGAGTCTTCCATTATCCTTTTGGGGATATGTGTTACAAATAGCGACACACATACTAAAAAAATTACCAACTAAATCGATAAATGGAATTCCATATGAGTTATGAAGTGGAAGAAAAGCCATGTTATCGAATTTACATGTGTGGGGTAGTGAAGTGTTTTTTAAGGCCTTTTTAGGTAACAAATTCGCACCCCGAGGAACAAAGTGTACCTTTATAGGATACCCCAACGAAATAAGGGGACATTAACTATACAACTCCTCAGAAAAAGGGTTATAGTGGCAGGAAATTCCATACTCATTAAGAGGGATCAAATTTCCAAAATATATAGTGGGAGCAAGATAGAATTCAAGGAAGTCGAGGCTCAAGGTACAGAAGAGTTGGTACAGGAACAGATTCCACAAATCCTCATGGAAGAAGAATCTTTTCCAGAGACACAAGTACCGTGTAGGAGTACGATAGAGGTTAGAGAACTAGAACAGAATGGTTTTCTAGTTACTAAGGATGGTGACTCATTATTAGTTGATAATAACGATCCTCTAACCTACAGGGAAGCAGTAAGTGGCACAGATGTTTCCAAGTGGAAAGAAGCCATGAATTCTGAAATGGATTCCATGTACTAAAACCAAGTATGGATTTTAGTAGATCCTCTAGTTGATGTAAATCATGTTGGTTTCAAATGGTTATTCAATAAGAAACTAGACATAGAAGGAAAATTAAGTACCTATAAGGAACGACTGGTTGCAAAAGGGTTTAAAAAACATCAGGGAATTGACTACGATTTAACCTTTTCACCAGTTGCAATGCTGAAATCCATCAAAATTCTACTTTCCATTACAGCTTACCATGACTATGAGATTTGAAAAATGGATGTAAAAACGACCCTTCTTAATGGGAACCTTAAATAATATGTCTACATGACACAACCTGAAGGTTTTGTGACTCCAAAGGATGCTAATAAGGTATGAAAGTTGCAGAAATCCATTTATGGTTCAAAGAAAGCATCTAGGTCATGAACCATTCATTTTGATGAATCCATAACAGAATTTGGTTTTATCAAGAATGAATGCGAGACTTGTGTCTACAAAAGATTTAGTGGGAGTGCAGTCATTTTCCAAATAGTATATGTTTATTACATATTAAATATTAGAAACGAGATACCAGTCTTACAGTCTGTTAAGGCGTGGTTGAATCAATGCTTCTCCATGAAGGACTTGGGAAAGATAACATATATTCTTGGGATCAAGATCTATTGTGATAGATCCAAGATATTGTTGGGCCTAAGTCAAAGTACATACATTGATAATATACTAAATATATTTAGTATAGAACAATCCAAGAGGGTATTATTGCCATCATCACATGGAATTCATCTTTCCAAGAAAATGTGTCTGTAAACACATGAAGAAATAAAGATAATAGAAATGAATCCATACACATCAGAAATTGGGTCAATCATGTATGAAATGCTTTGTACTAGGCTGGATATCACCTATGCATTGAGAGAGGTATGTAGATATCAAGCTAACCTAGGTGACCGTCATTGGATGGCAGTCAAGACTATCCTAAAGTATCAGAGGTGTACTAAGAATATGTTCCTAGTTTATGGAGTAGATGAGAAACTATTCATCAGAGGATATATAGATGCTAGTTTCTAGACTGATCAGGATGACATGAAGTTACAGATGGGATAAATCTTCACTTTGAATATAGGTGTAGTAATATGAAAGATCTCAAAGTAGAGTGTGGTCACAAATTCTACAGAAGTGTCTGAGTATATCACAGCTTCTGAGGTAGCTAAAGAAGCAGTTTGGATGTGAAGCTTCATCCAAGAGCTAGATGTGATACCTAGCAGTAAATATCTCATCACGCTATACTGTGATAATACTACAATAGTGGATCTTGAAAAATATCCAAGGTAACATCAACGGACGAAGCACATACTTTAGAGGTATTATATCTTGAGGGATTTTTCTCATAGAGGTGAAGTTGCAGTGAGAAATATTTCCATGGAATACAATGTAGAGGACCCCTTGACTAAAGCCGTGACTAAGCAGAAACATGATCACCATGTGAGGTATAGCAGACTGAAATATGTTCACAGTTGGATCTAGTCCAAGTGGGAGTTTATAAGAGTTGGTGTCCTAGAACCAAATGGCTGTAATTTTATTACAAGTATATTTAATATATTTAAATATTAAACATCTTATTACATATTGTTCATTGTTCTGCATGACTATGAGGTAATAATGTCTTATAGTATTTATTGAATTGATAAGGTCATGGAAGTTCCCCTATATGATGATAACCTTAAAATTATTTAACAATATTATTAAATATAGTTCTACGGTTAGATGAAATACTATTATGGGACACATAGCATACAGACCGTTAGGTGTGAGCACTCGTAAACAGATGAGACTTCCTCTCATGAAGTTTGAACTTGGTAATCTCCAAGACAGAAGATTATGAGAACAGAACCACCAGTAAGAATTCTACATGTTTTGGTGTCAACAGATATTTCTATCTGTGAGCATGTGTAATGATCCTTAGACTTTAAGATTATAATTAATACGTTTCATGACTTGCACACATTGATTTACTAAAAAAAACCGTCACACAAACAGTTGGCAGGAAGTAGGATACGTTGGGTGCTTCAGGAGTGGCATGTTATTAATGGATAAGTTGAGGAAGGATTTCCCCTTCCATTTATGGAAGTTGATATCTCAGCCCTTTTATTTAAATAGAACCGTCACGTGAAATTCCATGGCCATGGTGTAACGATTAGTTTATTTCAGGTATCCAAAGAACGACGTATCAAGCATAAAAGTTTATGACACTATCATGAAACCTGCTTGATGAGATATTGCGACAAATAGATTATATTTCACAGTGATAATTCGTATGTGGATGTCATTGTTGTGACTTTATGTTCTTTCTATTAGGTTCCTTAACCCGTTGCTAGACAATACTCCTAAACTTTAGGCAAGCCCGCCTAATGCCAATGAGAAAGAATCCTAGAGGGTCACACACTAAGTGTTTCTAGTGGTCCCGATTAAATTCTATTTGAATTTAATTAATAAATATTATGCTCAATACAATGGAATAATTTTATTCAAGTTAAAATTATTTCATAAATTAAATAAATATTTATTCATGGGATTGTGGGTAAAATATATTTAATTATTTTATTAAACATTTGATAAATATTTATTTACTAGTATGTAAATAAAATATTTATTTAAGATAATAATTTATTTATTTATTTATTCGGGTGTTCAATAAATGGAAGTGGAGTTTTAGAGGACCAAGGCCATTCCAATAGTGAAATAATTATTTGCAAGATGATAAATAATTATTTAACTAGTTGATATAAATTAAAATAACATTGATATTATTTTGTGACATGTAATTTTATTTATAATTTGGTTTTACGCAAGTTGGTGCATCATAAATAATGATGAAATATTATTATTAATAGTGTGGGTTTTCTCTAAGGTTATGAATGTATTTAATTTCTTTTATGCAATTAAATATTTTAACTGAAGCCCCATGTCAATAAATAGACACATACGTCTATTGTACCAAGTACCGAAATGCACACCTGGTGAATTGAGAATTGTTGAGCTAAAAAATTTCCCTCTTGAATCATTTTCCTGACCTCTCAAGAATGAGAGACATTCTTTAAGTCCGAAGAACAAGCGATCAAGAACAACTGACACATGACACTCTCTTCGCCACACTAGCACCTATAGAACAAGCAGTGTCGATCAGAGGCCATCAGAGCACGTGTGGATCACCACTAGAGGGATTCTAGTTTGGATCCTTGAAAGAATAAGAAGATAATCTAGAAGGGTCATTCCAGATGATCAACATCATCAACGAAGAAAATACCGATGATCCAGGTATTATTTTATTTTTTAAATTAATTAAATTAATTTTAAACATGATGTGCAAGATCCTCTATAAAGGTTTAGGGCGTCTTACTTCTTTATCTAAATCTTTGATTTTATTTCGTGGAGACTAGTATTCATCATCTTATTGATCCCAAAATAATCATTGGTCATAGTAAAAATCAAATTTGGGTTCTGGAGCAACCGCGCTTCCAATACGCCCAAAACCTTCAGTTTTTAGATAGGTTTAGAGGTTTAGAGAGTTCCTTAGGTTTTAAAAAGGGTTTTTGGAGTGTCATAGGCTGAATACCCTATTTTGGATGTTGTAGGTCAAGGTGCATGGTTTTGGTAAACCATGCGGCCTCTTAGAGTAAATAGTGCAACCTGTTTTTATAATGCCACATGGTTTGGAAAAACATGTGGGTATGGGCTCATGATCATGTGGGGAGGTCTGTAGTTTTTGTAGAGGGATTCTATATGGTTTTTTCATGATATAGAAAACTATGTGAAAACTGAACATGTAGTGCAACTTAGGCTGTACTTTAACATTGTATCATTCATGGTTTGTGCGTGGTTTGGAAGACCATGCATTATAATCATGAGGGGTATAGGTTCTTTAGTATAAAGAGCCACATGGTTACCACACAATTTATAAAACCGTATGAGAAAACTTTGCAACCTATTTAAAGGGGTGAAATTACATTTCTACCCCTATTCCCAATTTCTTTCTTCTCCTTCTTTTCTCCTCTCTTGGTTACATGCTACACAGGGAGATCCACCCCTTTCTTCCTTCATTAGGGATTAATCCCTATCCCTTATTTGAGATATGATTCATCTACCATCAGGTGTGTTTGAACCATATCGATAAGGGTTTTCTCACCCATGATTTTATTTTCCTCTGCTCTCGTCTCACAGACCACTAAATCTATGCAAGTCATTTTGAGATATTTTCAGGGAGTTCAACAGAAAAATTAATTTATTTCAAACCACTTTGATTTTTAGGATATTACTGTACATGATTAATTCTATGAGTCCAAGATAGGCGATTCATACCTTTATTTGTGTTTTCACAGTCGTTTTGGGGGCACATATTTTAGAGTTCCATTGGGTAGATGAGAGAGACCCTATTTAATTTGAATAAATAATATTAAATTGATCGTATGACCTTATGGGATGCCATTGGGCATTCCCAAACCTTTTTAACTCACATGAGGTTGGGTTAGAGTCCATTGAACACCTGGATTGTAAGGTCGGGGGTGTTTTTAGTTGAATTGAATTGTTTTATTTAAACTAATTGAATTATATATTTGAATTGAATGTGATGTGATCCATGGGATCATGATAGGCATGTCTTAGGGGATTGAGGTATAATATTCATTAGGATTAAGGCGACTTGATCATCTGGTTGGTCTTGGCCCTGATATTTTGGGTGATGTCATCTCTGGTTGGGAATCATGGATGTCATTTTGAGGTGGAAAGGCCATCAGGTTGAGGGCATTACCTGAGATATTTGGATGGAATGTCCATTTAATTTTAGTGACAAGGTCTTAGGGGAACATGGTGGAGATTTGATGTGTCTTATATACTATTTTTGTGATATCTACTTACCTGTGATAGGCCAAAGTGCTGTTGGAGTCATGTTCACATAGGTTGACTCTGTGATGAGGTGGTTTTAACCACTCGTTTGGGTAGAGACCCCCGATAGTGTTGCATAGGTAGTTGTTTTGGGGGTGATTGCTATAAAAATCCATGAGGAAGGTGAGGATAATTCACATGATAGTGTTGAGGCTATTAGTTGGGGGATGAGGCTTACCATATTGAGGTTGTTGAGACAATATTATTTTGGGAGGGCACAGATCACCATTGCTTTGGACATCATTCTATGAGTTGGAAATGATTTTTAATTTGAGTATAGATACTAATTTTCCTATAGACATTGGGATTTGATCCAATAGGTACGTTTGAGCATGGTTTTGGAGGACCAAATGATTTTTTAGGCATTCCTTCAGGACGTCAGATTACTTGGTTGATAGCACGAGGTCCTGGGTGACATTGGAGGTGGAACCTAAGGGTTCACTTGGATTATTTAACATTAGGGAATACCTTGATACATGGGAAAAATATCCTCTCCTCTTCAGTGATTCTGATTTTGGATGAGGCAGGTGATGGATTCCTGGTGGATGTTGAGCAATATAGAAGTCTATGTTTACTTTACACATGTGCTGCTTCACTTTTTTTTATATTACACACTTGATTAAACACTTATGTTGGGTAAGAACATGTGGGTGATATCTTACTAAGACTCATTCTCACACTCTACATGGGCACTTTGAGACATGTGTATAATTTATGCTTTTATGTTCAAGTAAGGGTTTGGGATCTAGAGATAGATCCTAGTTGTGTTGAAATGGATGTTGGTAGGGGACCTTGAGGTTATTACTGACGGTTCCGGGCGCAGCAGAAGCGCGTTGGTGGGTTTGCCCGACTTAATTTTTCGTTAAACAATGTTCAATCCAAGATCCGTCACGATATAAAACGCCGAATCTTCGGAATAGAATGAAGAACGAAAAGAAAAAGGAAGAGTCCCAGAACCCTTGAGGAGGATCATCATATGTTGATTATAATTAATTTAATTAATGCATAAGAATTACCTCGTTGGAATTCTTTCTTCGTTGATGTGTTCGGTCATGATTCGGTGATCCGTCGTTGCATTGTAGAATCCAAGTGTAGTATTCCTCTAGCGGTGATCCACACGTGTGTCACGTATCTCTGGACATCGCAGAAGGGATCTCCGAGTGCTAGCGCGGAAGAAACTTCGCTTGCGATATCCTCCTTTGACCGCCTTGATCCGGTGGAGGATCTTGCTCTCGTAACTTGAGGGCGTTATTGGTGGAAAGGGAATTCTCTCTTGACTTGAGAGTATTTCCAAATCCGTTGTGCACAACCAATGGCTCTCCAAAATGTTGGGGTTGTGAGGATATTTATAATCATGTTTGAGGTTAATAGAGTTATGACAATAAATAAACGCGTTACGCGTTTTATTTATTTCATTAACTCTTATTGAAAACCCCCCATGTCGAATTATTAATTCCTTGACATGCGCCCACACTGATTATAATAAATATCATTTAATAAAACAATATTAAATCCTCAAAATCCCAACTGGAAAAACTACACGGCGTGTAATAATTAATACACGACGTGTAATAATTAATACACGGCGTGTACTTTTATTTTCCATTTTTCTTCACCACATTTATTAGACCTTGAGTAATGACTATTTATTTCTTAAATAAATTTAACTGCATTACTCGCTAATAAATATATTATTTCGTCCACAATATATTCTCTCGAATAACTAGTGTCAAAATAAATGCGATCATACATCCTTAAATAATTATTAAACCACATTCGGGAATAATATTTATTTAACTTGTTAAATTAATATTTAACTGAGATACATGGACACACTTAGTGTGTGACCCTCTAGGCCTCTTTCTCAGTGGCATTAGGCTGAGCCTGCCTAAAGTCCAAGGTTAGCATCTAGCAACACGCCAAGGCACCCATAGAGAAAGAAGTTAACGCCGCAATGACGTGTTACCTCCTACGAACGCTTACCGTGTTATATAATCTCTTTGTCACGATATCTCCAATCAAACGGGTTTCATGATAGTTCCATCAACCCATGTTCTTGATTATTATTTCTTTGACTTCCCGAAATTGAACTTTCCCATACCTTACCATGGCCATGTATTTATTTAGGCTATATCAATTCCATAAAAGGGCCTGAGATATCTACTTCCGTTATGGAACGAAAGGGACAAATCCTTTCTCGCATTATCTATTAATGCGGTATTACTCGTGACGCACCCAACGTATCCTACCTCGCTGCGAACAGTGTGTCGTCACAGTTTTCGTCAATACATCTAAGTGCGCGAGTTGTAATACCCATTAATAATAATCTTAAAGTCTAAGGATCAATACACACGTCCGTAGATAGGAACATCCAATGACACTATGAAATGTGGATTTCCTACTGGCGGGTCTCGTTCTCATAATATCCTCCTAGATATTACCAAGGGCGCACACCATGAGAAGGTGCCTCAAAGTTTTATGAGTCCTCACCCCTAATGACCTATATTATTTGTGTCCCTCAAATAATATCATCCGGCCATAGAACATTCATTCAAGAACAGTGTTATGGCACTTCCAGGTTCTCATCATAGCAGGGATCCGCTACGAACCTTTAATGCAATAGCTGTCCTTAGGACATTATCACATGACATGTCACGCAGAAGAACAATCAAGATGTGATAAGGCTTTTATTTAATGAATAAAGTACAAAGTAGTTGGTTCTAGACCACCAAATCCAATAGACTCCCACTTGGACTAGAGCCAACTGCTAACAACCTTTAACCCGCTAGCTCTCACATGATATTCATGCTTCTACTGAGATAGGCCTTTAGTCATGGGGTCCACCACGTTCTCTTCTGTGGACACTCTGCTCACTGTAACTTCACCCCTTTGATAGAAATCCCTCAAGAGGTGATACTTCCGGAGTATGTTCTTTGTCCGTTGATGTGACCTTGGTTCTTTTGCAAGAGCCACTGCTGCAGTATTATTACAATACAATGTAATGGGATCTTTACTGCTAGGCACCACATCAAGCTCCTGGACAAAGTTCCGAATCCAAACGGCTTCTTTGGCTGCATCAGAAGCCGCTATATACTCGGAATCCGCTGTAGAATCGGTGACAACTGGCTGCTTTGAACTCTTCCAGCTCACAACTCCTCCATTGAGACAGAAAACATATCCAGATTGTGACTTTAGATCATTCTGATCTGTTTGAAAACCAGCATCATCATACCCTCTAATGACAAGCTCCTCGTCTCCTCCATACACCAGGAACATATCCTTAGTTCTTCTCAGATACTTAAGGATAGTCTTAACAGCAGTCCAATGCTGTTCTCCTGGGTCTGCTTGATATCTGCCTACCATGCTCAGTGCATAGGCAACATCAAGCTTGGTACATAACATGGCATACATGATGGATCCTATAGCCGAAGTGTATGGGATCTTGCTCATCCTATCTTTCTCCTGTTGTGTCTGGGGACACATTTTCTTAGAAAGATGTAAGCCATGTGACACTGGAACCAATCCCCTCTTGGATTTTTCTATACTAAATCTCTTTAGTATCTGGTCAATGTATGTACCCTGACTTAGTCCAAGCAGCCTCTTGGATCTGTCACGAATGATCTTGATCCCTAGAATGTAGGCTGCTTCTCCTAAGTCCTTCATGGAGAAACACTTGTTCAACCAGTCCTTAACTGACTGTAAGGCTGGTACGTCATTTCCAATAAGCAATATGTCATCAACATATACCACTAGGATGATGACCACATTCCCATTAAACCGCTTATAAACACATGGCTCACATTCGTTCTTAATGAAACCAAATTCCTTTATGGCTTCATCAAATCGAATGTTCCATGACCTGGATGCTTGCTTCAATCCATAAATGGATTTCTGCAACTTGCAAACCTGTTTGGCTTCACCTGGTGTCACAAACCCTTCTGGTTGTGTCATATAGACATCTTCCCGAAGGTTCCCGTTAAGGAATGTTGTTTTGACATCCATCTGCCAAATCTCGTAGTCATGGTAAGCTGCTATGGCAAGTATGATTCTTATGGATTTAAACATGGCAACTGGCGAGAAGGTTTCATCATAGTCAATTCCTTGACACTGTCTGAATCCTTTAGCCACTAGCCTTGCTTTATAGGTGCTAACTTGACCTTCCATGTCCAGATTTCTTTTGAATACCCATTTGCATCCAACATGCTTTACATCAACTGGATCATCGACCAGAACCCAAACTTGGTTCTGATACATGGAATCCATCTTAGAATTCATAGCTTCTAGCCATCTTGCAGCTTCTGAGCTTTCTACTGCTTCCTTGTAGGAGAGAGGTTCATCATTGTCCAACAATAATGATTCACCATCCTCGGTGACTAGGAAACCAAATCTCTCTGGTTCCCTTACCTCTCTTGAGCTCCTACGCAGTACTTGTGTTTCTGGAACCTCTTCCATGGGGACCTGTGGAACTTGTTCCTGTACCAACTCCTGTGTATCTTGAGCATCAACTTCGTCGAAGTCAATCTTGCTTCCACTATCCTTCTTGAGGATGTGCTCCCTCTCAAGAAAGACAGCTTGTCTGGCGACAATCACTTTCTTGCCTTGGGGGTTATATAGTTAATATCCTTTCGTTTCCTTGGGATATCCTATAAAGATACACTTCGTGCCCCGGGGTGCTAGTTTGTTGCCTTAGAAGGCCTTAACAAATGCCTCGCATCCCCATACACGTGTGTGCGACAAAGTGGGTTTCCTTCCATTCCATAACTCGGATGGAATTCTATTTGCCGCCTTAGTTGGTACTCGGTTTAATGTGTATGCTGTAGTTTGTAATGCATATCCCCAAAAGGATAATGGAAGATCTGCATGACTCATCATCGACCTCACCATGTCCAACAAGGTGTGGTTCCTCCTTTCACTAACACCATTCCACTGTGGTGTATAAGGAGGAGTGAGCTAAGATAGAATCCCAGACTCCCGTAGAAGATCGATGAACTCTTGGTTCAAATATTCTCCACCTCGATCCGATCGAAGCTTCTTTATCTTCTTACCAAGATGATTCTCTACTTCATTCTTGAATTCCTTAAATTTCTCTAAGGACTCTGACTTATACCTCATTAAGTAGACATAGCCATATCTACTCAAATCATCAGTAAAAGTAATAAACTAAGAATATCCACCTCTAGCTTCTACTGGAAATGGTCCACACACATCTGTGTGTACCAATCCTAGAAGCTATATGTCCCTTTCACCTTGTCCACCAAAAGGCGGCTTGGTCATTTTTCCTTGTAAACAAGCATGACATCTATCAAGTGGTTTTATCTCATTAGAGTCTAAATAGCCATCTTGGTAGAGTTTTGTCAAACACTTCTCGTTTACATGACTAAGGCGGTGATGCCATAACTGAGTGATGTATGAGTCATGTGAGTTTGTTTCATTATCGATTTCCAACACTTGGTTTTCATAATTCAATACATAAAAACCATTATTTAAATGTTCCATACTATAACACACGTTGTTCTTATAAAAGAGACAACCCTTATTTCAAAATTTGAAAACAAATCCATCCATATCCAAACAGGATACAGAAATTATGTTCTTGGTAACACTAGGCACATAATAATAGTTATGTAAAATCAAAATCATCCCAGTCGGAAATGAGAGGTGGTAGTCGCCAATAGCCAACACAGCCAGCCTTGCGCCATTGGCAGCTCGAAGATCCACCTCTCCTCTGGCGATCTTTCTAAATCTACTTGGTTCCTGCATTTGAATACAGATGTGAGCCCCACAAGCTGTATCTAATACCCAATGTGTAGAAATAGAAATATTGCACTCGATAACAAACACACCTTTAGCATCCCCACACTTTTGGGTGCAGTTACTCTTCCAGTGGCCCTGCTTGCCACATGCAAAACACACTGCCTCCCGTTCCTTGCCCTGCCTCTGGATCTTCCCCTTCTTGGAGGGACGATGCTCGGGGGCTTTAGACCGTTTATAAGTCTTTGGCCCCTTTTCCTTGTCCTTCCTTTTCTTGTTCACCATAAGGACCGTGGGTTTGTCACGCCCCATGTCCTTATCTACCTTGCGAATCAAGGTCAGAAGCTCCGATAGACTCTTCTCATTTCCGCTCATGTTATAGTTGACAATGAAGCTAGAGAAGGTCTTGGGCAGTGATGATAGGATGATATCTGTACGCAACTCATCCGGGAATTTAATCCCTAAGATGTCCAGGCGTTCAATGTAGCCAATAAGCTTGACTACATGAGGCCCAGCTGGCGCAGACTCTCCAAGCGTCGTGGTAAACAAAGCATTGGAGATCTCATACCTCTCCTGTCTCACCTTCTCTTGGTAGAGATCTTTAAGGTGAGAGATCATTCTATACGCGTCCATGTTTTCATGTTGCTTCAAGAGCTCATTATACATGGCCGATAGCATGAAACACTAGACATCTGTTGCATCATCCATGTGTTTCATGTAGAGAGATAATTCCTCATCACTAGCCTCTTTCCCAGGCGCAACTGGAATAGGCTCTTCCAGCACATATAATTTCCTTTCGTGGTGAAGGACGACGTGTAAACGCCTCTAACACTCTTGGAAATTGGTGCTGGTGAGAAGGTTTTCTTTTTCGAGTATGGTGCGCAATGATATGTTTGAAGTCATTTTCTTTCCATTTCTACAAATTAAGATGAGCAAATATTTAGTACTTTATTAAAAAATTTGAGACAAATAAATAAATTAATAATTATTAGTCTCCCACTATTTTATCGAAATCCAATAGCCCTCACCATTGACTTCAGAATATTCTGTTGCGTGAATTTTCTAGTGGCAAGGATCCATATTGTCCTTCACATTACCCCAACTAGGGTTGGTCAAGCAACTTGAAGGGTTTTAGGTAGGCATTCCAAATGCCAACTGCATTAACTCGCAGCTCCTTGATCCGCTGAGTGGACTCCCCAATCCTAAAATCCTTTTGGATTTCCTCAACCTTTGCCTCTTGGTCACACCATGTCCTGCTGTGGCAGTCAACCCTTGATGCGAACCAAGTCAAGTCAACCCAAAACCCTTAATTAGAATTCCCCGATAATTGAAAGCATCCCAACTAGGGTTGGTCAATCACTTTGAACTATGGTTCGATTCTAACCAAGATTATGGAAGGCTATTCCAACTTAATATTTGTTTTGAGGGATTTTATCCTTATACATAAATTGCCATTTTATTATCTTTGAAAACATGCTTGTTAATATTAAGTGGGATATACTTAAGTGATTAACCATGTCTAAGATAATATTTACGTATAAGCCAGTTTTATTTTAGTTCCATCTTGCATGCTCGTTTAATTCCTTAATTGTGTGATCGTGACAACACACCCACAATAAATAAACCATGCAACTGACAGAAATAAAATAAATGGTATGATCATGAGATTTTCTATTGGTTATTTTATCTAGCGGTTGATAAACTAACCCAAGACCTAGGGGAGAAACACCTTGAACCTTTCGGGTTCGTGTTTATAGCTTTCCAACTGTCCACCTTTGTATCTCCTTGTATTAGTTTCACCTTGGCTCCTGACTTGAGCCGCCTCCACTAACTTGGGAGCTCCATCCATTACATATGCATTTACCTCACGCGCAGGTGAGGGGTAAAAGGGGTTTTTTACATAAAAGAATCCTTGGGCGCGCAGGCCCTACATATTAATGAGGAGATGGCTCGTAGGACAACAAATTTAATTTAAATAAATAAATTAAAAGAAACCATTCACATACAAAGGTCTCGGTCTAGCTCATGATCATCCATACATGCAACGATATTTACGCATAAATAAAACTTGCATTCAATTCTTTAATCGTTCTTGTTTAAGATAAATCACGCTCAAATCAATTAATTATCTTTAATTAATCAATCCTTTTATCTTAAATCCCTTTTCTGAATTTCCTTGAGATTCTAATCCATCATAATTTTAAACAAATAAATTCATTTAAAATTATCCTTGTACGTAACTTGTACCTTGGAGGCAACCCGGTGAATTCCCATTTATTACGCAGATGTTAAATTAAACACATATATATAAAACACCTATCACGTGTTGTGCCTCAGCTTTATGCCTGCACCATGGTACACGTCTCAAGGGTTTGTAAAATATAATAATAAATTTTAATAAATCTGCATAATTTGGGTGAGTACACGTCATTTAGTTCCGACTACACGACATGTACTTTTCTTCACCGTCCATCCGAAGTACACACCCGGGGATAAGGCGTGTTAATGTACTTCAGAAATTTTCGGAGTACACGACATGTACAGTGGGGAACATGCCGTGTAGTTTCCGCGTTACATGGTTTCCAGCCGGGCAGGCCGTGTACGGAGTACACGACCAAACCCTAACCTGAAGGGACTACACGCTGTGTTCATTGGACCACACGGCGTGTATTCCGGAAACCGTGTACCACCTATTTCTGGTCAACACAGGTTGTCTTAAATTCTTCGAAAGAATCCAATACACGGCCTGATTTGTCGGATCAGTCAATGCATTGAACCTAGACTACACGGCGTGTACTTCCGAATACACGCCGTGTATTCTGGTGTTATACGGCCAGAAACTTTTGGCTCCTCCGAATGAGTTCCTCTATTTTATTTTAATCAAAATTAAAATAAAAATCCGTTTCTGTGAGGTGAACGAGAAACGAGGGAGGAGGAATAGATCTCGAGATTCAGATTTCCAGAACGATTAAACATGAATTGAAATAACTAAATTATTAAATGCGTAAATCACCAACGAAAAAACTAAATAATTATAACCAACTATATAACCTCCCTCTGATACCACTTGAAGGTTCCAGGCGCAGCGGAAGCGCGTTGGTGGGTTTGGCCAACTTAATTTTTCGTTAAAAAATGTTCAATCCGAGATCCGTCACGATATAAAATGTCGAATCTTCAGAATAGAATGAAGAATGAAAAGAAAAAGGAAGAGTCCCAGAACCCTTGAGGAGGATCATCATATGTTGATTATAATTAATTTAATTAATGTATAAGAATTACCTCGTTGGAATTCTTTCTTCGTTGATGTGTTCGATCACGATTAGGTGATCCGTCGTTGCGTTGTAGAATCCAAGTGTAGGATTCCTCTAGCGGTGATCCACACGTGTGTCACGTATCTCTGGATGTCGCCTAAGGGATCTTCGAGTGCTAGCGTGAAAGAACCTACGCTTGCGATATCCGCCTTTGACCGCCTTGATCCGGTGGAGGATCTTGCTCTTGTAACTTGAGGGCGTTCTTGGTGGAAAGGGAATTCTCTCTTGGCTTGAGAGTATTTCCAAATCTATTGTGCACAACCAATGGCTCTCCAAAATGTTGGGGTTGTGAGGATATTTATAATCATGTTTGAGGTTAATAGAGTTATGACAATAAATAAAAGCATTACGCGTTTTATTTATTTAATTAACTCTTATTGAAACCCCCCCCCTCATGTCGAATTATTAATTCCTTGACGTGCGCCCACGCTGATTATAATAAATATCATTTAATAAAAAAATATTAAATCCTCAAAATCCCAACTGGAAAAACTACACGGCGTGTAATAATTAATACACGACGTGTACTTTTATTTTCCATTTTTCTCCATCACATTTATTAGACCTTGAGTAATGACTATTTATTTCTTAAATAAATTTAACTGCATTACTCACTAATAAATATATTATTTCATCCACAATATATTCTCTCGAATAACTGGTGTCAAAATAAATGCGATCAGACATCCTTAAATAATTATTAAACCACATTCGGGAATAATATTTATTTAACTTGTTAAATTAATATGTAACTGAGATACATGGAAACACTTAGTGTGTGACCCTCTAGGCCTCTTTCTCAGTGGCATTTGGCTGAGCCTGCCTAAAGTCCAAGGTTAGCATCTAGCAACACGCCAAGGCACCCATAGAGAAAGAAGTTAACGCCGCAATGACGTGTTGCCTCCTACGAACGCTTACAGTGTAATATAATCTCTTTGTCACGATATCTCCAATCAAATGGGTTGCATGCTAGTGCAATCAACCCATGTGCTTGATTATTCTTTTTTTGACTTCCCGGAATTGAACTTGCCCATACCTTACCATGGCCATGGATTTATTTAGGCTATATCAATTCCATCAAAGGGCCTGAGATATCTACTTCCGTTATAGAACGGAAGGGACAAATCCTTTCTCGCATTATCTATTAATGCAGTATTACTCGTGACGCACCCAACGTATCCTACCTCACTGTGAACAGTGTGTCGTCACAGTTTTCATCAATACATCTAAGTGCGCGAGTTGTAATACCCATTAATAACAATCTTAAAGTCTAAGGATCAATACACACGCCCGTAGATAGGAACATCCAATGACACTATGAAATGTGGATTTCCTACTGGCGGGTCTCGTTCTCATAATATCCTCCTGGATATTACCAAGGGAGAACACCATGAGAAGGTTCCTCAAAGTTTCATGAGTCCTCACCCCTAATGACCTGTATTATTTGTGTCCCTCAAATAATATCATCCGGCCATAGAACATACATTCAAGAACAGTGTTATGCCACTTCTAGGTTCTCATCATAGCAGGGATCCGCTACGAACCTTTAATGCAACAGCTGTCCTTAGGAAATTATCACATGACATGTCAGGTAGAAGAACAATCAAGATGTGATAAGGCTTTTATTTAATTAATAAAGTAAAAAGTAGTTGGTTCTAGACCACCAACTCCAACAATTACCTTACCTATAGTTTTACTTTTTTTATCTTTTCTATTTCAGCATGCTTTTTTGTATATGTATGTACTGTGGTTATCCATTGGTGACCCTTTCTAGATATTTTACTTTATGACCTATATTGTATGCATGATCTGTTTTAGTAGATGTGAATTAAATGTTGTACTATTTATTTATTTTTACTACTTATGTTATTATCACTTCCTCTATTTTTTTATAGACTGTTCTTTTGCCATTGGCGGGTCTGGTTCGAGTCTGTAGAGTCTTTTCTTATACTAAATGTTATATATACCTACTTAGATATTTATTATATCATTAGATATGGGTATAGCCTCTATAATTTCCCCTCTTTACACCATATTTTCTAGTCATCAACCTTTGGTGTTTGGGAAGGTTCACCTAAGGCTAGTGGAACTTGACCCAACAACACTATTCAGGGGGATAATCAGGTCAGGGATGCTAAAAATTGGTATCTGAGTAGTCCTTGACTTGGAATTAGTAGTGTTGTTCAGCTGGATACTAATGATACAAAGTTTGTCTTTTATTTTATACTAGTCCAACCATTTGAGTTATTATAGATCAGATATTAGGATGTTATCAAATATATGTTTATAGCTCGTGTTTGGGTGCCTGTAGCCCCATGTATGGGGGATGAAGCAAGTTACCAGGGGTGAGAATTGATGTTATACTATCAATCATGTTAAATTTGACATTATTTTCACCTTGAGTGGTACACTTGTAGTGTAATTGTTAAATTTTTATGACTTTTTATCCTTGGCAAGGTACATTAAGGAAACAGACTTGGAACTTTGGCCCGGTATGGTACGGGGTGTTTGTTATGATTGATATACATGTTGTGATTTTACTTAGGCACATAGTATTATGTTTGAATTATATATTCATGATTCAGTTATATTAAATGATTGTGATTTCCATTGGGGACTTGGATTGTGCTAAAAGGGGATGGGTTGTCTAAAGTGTCAATAAAGGGAGCTAAGCAATGTCGTCCTACCTAGACTCTATTTGGTGGAATCCTACTCAAATGGCCTAGGAAAGTGGACCCAATGGAATATTTTTGTGATATGTGATATATAAATATATGTTAAGGGTCCTGGATCTTATAGGAGTAGGTAGGTATAATGATATTGGGTGATGTTGATCACTAGTTTGGTGATGTGGTCATTGGATTGGGGTGATGTGGTTCATCAGGACTGGCATGGATCATGGTGTATTTGATAATTGGATCCATTATGGGTGGGTAAGGAGGCCATTATTATGAGATTACATGTGTCATGGTTATGATAGGAAAAGGTAAGGGTAGTGATGATGCACTTCCTATTACTGTTTTCCCGATCTTCATCTTATATATGTGTTATATGAGATGTCAGACCGTGTTGATGGTATTCAGTGGGTTACCACCTCAATAATTCATATGGAGGTTTTGGTAGGTGGATATGGGGTGATTTAGGTGAAAGAGAAGGTTGAGATCCTTGAGGATCATGCAGAGTAGGTACAAGTTTAGGTACAAGCCCAGGAATAGGTTCAGGCATAGGTTATAGTGCATGCAAGGTAGCTGAGAGATCATACTACATTTGGGCTATGGATTAATGAGAATCTATGACTGAGTTTAATTTATGTGATCTAGAGTATATATAGGGGAGAAAAAAGAGTAGAGCATTTGATTGCGTTATGGACTCAGGTGTTCCAGTCTCACCACCCACCACTATTTTAGGGTGAGGGCAGAACATGGGCAGCTGAGAACTAGATCGAATCCATGAAGATGATTTTTTATAAGCTAGATATGCCTCAAGAGTGGAGGGTGAAATGAAAACCTATATGCTCATAGGACTAACTAAGTGTTGTTAGGGCATACAGGTTCAAGCACGTAGATATGAGGGACTGTCTTAGAATGAATTTTAGGACAGGTTCTTCAAGAACTTATTCCTAGAGACACTGAGGTATGAAAGAGATCAAGATTTATTATGCCTTTAGCAGGGTGACATGTCCATCATGTACTATAAAGTGATGTTCACCAAATTATCTCACTTCGCACCAGCATGGTGAGAGATAACACCTTGAGGGTGAGGGGTTTTGAGGATTGTTTATGGCATTCCATTTAGGTGTAGGTAAACATCTTTAGGTTAGCCTCATTCTCAGAGGAGGTGAACTAGGTGCTCATGAATAAGGGAAATTTGACTGACATGACTTACTCGAGTTGGGTGACGGTTTCTGGTGACTTTAGTGGAAACACTTCAGATAGAGGGATGCAAGGTAGGTATGAGTTATAGTAGGGAAGTCAGGCCAAGGACTTGATTATACCACTTAGGAGTGAGTCTTTAGTGGTTTTCTTTTACTGTGGGCAGCTAATACATGGATAGACTCAGCACGAGTGACCTATAAATGATTTCAAAACATGTGGAAAGTTATAGAATCTTGAGAGGCTATGTAGGAATCATTCTTGAATAGCTGAAAGTCAAGGACTGAGGTAGAATTAGGGTTCTGAGGTCAAACCAAGATTAGTACCAGGTGATGGTAGCTGAGCTTCAGTTGCACACAGAGGCCATGGAAGAGACAGTGGGACCCAAAAGTAAGGTCAGTGGATTGTGGCTAGTGTAGCATCATCGGGAGGTTAGGATTCAGGAAGTCAGTCTTTAGTACAGGTGTATGCCATAGAGCTTATAGGTGTTGAGTAGGATGGTGAGCTGATGATCGTCATAAGTACGCTGTGGGCATAACCATGATTTTTTTTGTTTGTCATAGCCTATTGAGGAATGTTCGTTTTGAGTTTAAGAGGAGAACAAGATATATATGAAATGACTAGACACTGGTTAATAGGTTGAAACTGGATCTGGTTCACTATATGTATATGTATGAAATGTGAGGCATTGGTATCCATATGAGCATTGTTGGGTGCATGGATATTTAGGTGTGTAGTCATCAAGACATTGAGTAGATGCAGTTACTTGAAGTGATTAAACACTATAGAATCAAGGATATGAAAGATAATTGAGGTATGTTGGAATTTGGGCATTGATAAGATGTAGTACTTGACTAAGCTCTGAGGCACCATGACTTATTTGAGCATCTGATAAGATGTGGGACCTCATTGGTGCCATGTGAGACATGGGCACGTGGCATTCACTGATGCAGAGCAGTATTTTGATGGGTATTTGGTATGACACAGGAGCACCTGATGATGTATGGGAGTGAAAAAGAATCAAAATAATATTTTGAGTTCGGTAATGGTTAGTGTACAAGTTGTTTGATTAGAGATTTGGGTCAAGTTACAGTTGGGGTAGGTCACTCCTAGGGCGGGGTGCCCCATTGAGGCAATTGATCCTTAACCTTTTTAGTTGGGTAGTCCATGTTATTTTTTAATGGTATTGGTATGTTCAATACCATCTTCAGGTTTTTTATAGCTCAGGGATGAGCTATGTTATGGTGGGGTGATTGTAATATCCCGAGTTTTTGGTGCGGGTTGAAAATCTCTCCTGTTTTGAATTTTTGGAATTGGTGGGTATACCAATCTTATTTTTGATCATTGGAACCTAATTTTGAGTTTTCTATCGACCTTATATCCGGTTTTTAGATAGATTTATAGTTTTTGAGAGATACTAGGGTTTTTAGAAGGGTTTCGGGAGTGTCAGAGGCCAAATACCCTATTTTGGAAGTTTCAGGTCAAGGTGAACAGTTTAGGTAAACCGTGTGGCCTCTCAGAGCAAACATTGAAGCCCATTTTTCAATTATAACACGATTCAGAAAACCATGTGTGTAGGGGAACACATCCATGTGGGCAGGTTTTTAGTTTTTTCATAGGTCTTTTGCATGGTTTTTTATGGTATGGAAAACACTTCCTGAACCACACGGGTAGTGCCACTTAGGTAGTACATTAACACTATATCATGCATGGTTTGCACACGGTTTGTCAGACCGTGCACTAAAACCATGCGGGGTCTGGGCTCCTTAGAAGTAGAAGCCACATGGTTACCACACGTTTTGGAAAACCATGCGAGCTAACCATGCGACTTCTTTAAAGGTGTGAAATTAAATTTCTACCCCTCTTACCTATTTCTTTCTTATACCTCTTTTCTCCTCTCTTGGTCGTGCATTGCATAGGGAGCTCCTCCCTTTTCTTCCTCCCCTAGGGATTGATCCCTCTCCATCATTTGAGCTTCAATTTTTCTTCCATTGGGTTCATTAGAACCACATTGGTAATAATTTCCTCAACCATGCCTCTATTTTTTTTGGTATCACCTTATGGACTGCTAAATCTGTGCAAGTTGTTTTTCCCAATTTTCATGGCGTTCGATAGAAACACCAGTTTCTTCCAAATGACTTAGAGTTATAGGATAATAACAGATGTGAAAACGTCTATTAGTCTAAGGTAGGTGGTGTATACATTTCTCTATGTATTTTTAGTTGTTTTGGGGGTATAAATTTTAGGGTTCCATTGGGTATATGAGATAGACCCTTTTTAATTTGAATGTTTGATGTTAAATTGATCGTATAACCTTATGGGATACTATTGGGAATGAGAAAACTTTTTTTTACTAATTCGAGGATGAGTTAGAGGCCATTGAACACATGGGTTGTTAGGTTAGGGGTTATTTCAATTAAATTGAATTGTTTTATTTAGATTTATTAAATTATATATATGAATTTCATGTGATGTGACCCATCAGATTGTGATGGGAATGGACTAAGGGATTGAGGTGGCATGGCCATCAGGATTGAGGTGACATGGTCATTTGGTTGGGCTTGGACCAAATATTTTGAGTGATGCGATCATCATTTGGGCGTTATGGACATTGGTTTGAGGGGGAAAGGCTATTAGGTTGAGGGACTGGACTGAGATATTTGGATGACATGGCCATCAGATTTGAATGATGTGGTCGTAGGGGCACACAGTGCCAGTTTGATGTGGATTAGGTACTATTTTTGTGGTTTCCACTCACCCATGATTATCCAAAGTATTTTTGGAGTCGTGTGCACATAGGTTAAATTAGTGATGAGGTGGTTTTGACCAATCATGTGGGTATAGACCCCTAGTAGTGCAGATTAAGTAATTGGTTTGGGGGTGCTTGCCATCAAAAGCCATGGGGAAGGTGAGGAGCCTTCATATGATAGTGTTGAGGCTATTGGTTGGGGGATGAGGTTCACCATATTGAGGCTATTGGGACTGGAATATTTTTGTAGGATGGATATCTCTGTTCCTTGGGACGTCATGCTATGAGCTATTGATGATTTTTTACTTTGAAGACATATATCACTATTACTCCAGATGTCGGGATTTGAGCTGATGGGTGATTTCGATCAGGGGTCTAAGGGACCAGAAAATTTTGTTTGGGTGTGCCTTCTGGACATCGGATTACTTGGTTGATGGAACGAGGTGCCAGGTGACATTGGAGGTGGAACCTGAGGATTCACCTAGGTTATTTGACATCAGGGGATACCTTGGCCCATGGGCTAAGGATCATCTCATCTTCAGTGATTCCAACATTGCTCGAGGTAGGTTATGGCTTCCTGGTAGCTGTTGACCACTAGGGAAGTCTGTGTTTACTTTTCACACGTTCTTCTTCACTTTTTATTATATTACAGACCTACTTAAATAATTATTTTGAGTATATACATGTGGGTGGTATCCCACCAAGACTCGTTATCACACCTTACATGGGCCCTTCAGGACACATGTATACTTTATGCTTTTACATTTAGGTAAGGGATTGGGCTATGGTGCTGGATCCTATTTGTATTGGCATGGATGTTGTCAAGGGACCTTGAGGTTCCTACCTTACCTAGAGTTTTCCTTTTGTTTATTTTTTCACTTATAACATGATACTTTGTATATGTTTGTACCATGGTCAGCCGTTGGATACCCCTTTTGGATATTGTACTGTATGACTTTTTTTGTTATGAATTATCTATTTTAGTATCTACAAATGGAATGTTTGGATGCTTATTCATTTCCACTAATTTTGTAATTCTCACTTCTGCTATTGTTATTGATTGTTCTTCCACCATTGGTAGGTCTGGTTCGAGCCTGCTGATTCTTTTCTTCCACTATATGTTATATATACATACTCGAACCTTTATTATATCATAACATGAGGGTATAGCCTCTACATTATCCACTATTTACACCCTATCTACTAGTCAAAAACCATTGGCTTTTGGGGAGGTGTGCCTAAGGCCAGTAACACTTGGACCGAAAGCACCATTCAGATGGCTAATTGGGTCGGAGACGCTATAGTAGTATCCAGACAAGGATGTATTTTCTTAGGGAAACCACACTCATTTCATTAACATAACTTAGGATTCTCTCCTATACTTAGGATTATCCTAGGGGTTCTTACTAACATTTCCACATCATAGTTTCTAAAAGTTACTAAACCTTACCTCTAACACCAACTATAGCAACCCATAATTTTTGTACATAAATATTACATCCTTTTATATGAATATTTAATAAATTTTAAAATAACACACAAATGATAACCTTATAGGTTTAGTGTCTTTGGAAACTTGGATATATAAAATAAAATTATATAAAATATCTACATCATTTACCATTTCATTCTTCATATTCAGAACCCTTCTTAAACAAAACATACTTAAAATATTTCTCCATAACCTAGTGAAGGGAAACATAATAAAGAGTGATCTCATATTCATAGTAAGGGTAAACATAAGAAGAATCTATAAATGATCATAAGTGAGTATAATATAAGCATAAGGTTTTGAGAACATGATCTAAACTTTATAAAATCATACCAATTAATTAAAATTTCATAATCATGAAACATGGAATAAATATTTATCAAACAAAATACATAAGACATAAGAGTGTAGAATCATAGATAGTCATTTATGATCCATAAAAACATATCATAAGCATAAGACATATGTTTTTGGAATATATATAATAATTTAAAATAATTTCATTAGCCAAGGACCACTTCCAAGACTATCATAGTGGATTGGGTTCACTCTGCATTGTATCATTTCCTTAGTCAAGGTTCACTCTCAAGACTATATTATTAGAAAAAGTCCCTTAATGAACTAGGTTCACTCCCCATTATATTCCTTATTATCTCATGAGATATATATATTTACCCAATGCATTGGAGTTCTATAATAGAACCAACTGAACTTGGTTTATAACATAACCACCTATCCTTAGTTTACAATGGAACCACCACCACATAATGAAAACTATATATATGTGTGTCATAAGATCATATGACATTCATCATGTAATCATATCATATTTCATGAAAAGGATAAGAGTTCCATAAAAAATTCATATTCATAATCATAAAAAATCCATAGAAAGAATAAATATGGTAACATTGGATCATAACACCAATAAATCATAAGCAATATCAAAGGATTTTTTTATAGATGAAAATCAATTTTAAAAATTACTAGAAAATTTCTTGATGAAAATGACCGTTTCATTTTATAATCACTTACTTAATATATAAAAATTTCAAAAATATTAAAGAAAATATTTTATTAGAAAATAAAAAACGAAACTTATAAATTAATGTTCAAATAAAAGTGTATCCATGAAGGCGGGGAAATCCCTTTATACGGTGTATGTTAAAATAAAAATTTCTTTGAAATTTTCAGTAAAAAGTACAAAGTACCAATTTTAAAAAATGATAAGAAAATGACTATTAATCCTTGATAAATAAGGTAAAATATAGTTAAAAATTAATTTAAATAATCTTTTAGTAATAGTAAATACTTTATTGAAAACATTTTAAAGAAAATATAGACATTGAATAATATATTCCCAACCTAAGGGATAAACAAGGTTAGTTTTTCTTAAAAAATTCATATGGTATCTTGAGTAATTAAAGAGAGGAAAATGAAAGGAAAACATATAATCTCTAAAAATAACTAGAGTATAATAAAAAACATAATATTTGGGAGGGATATATCATATAATTTCTTAATCATAAATAATCCTTGTAAAAATGAGATTGTAACGTAAAATCCTTACTACTGTGGTAACATTTGAATCATAACCCCCATGAAAGGAATAAAATCAAATAAAACATTAAATACCATGAAAATAAGGATATTAATGATAAAACATATCAATTTTTTAGTATATAAACCTTATAAAATATTATTGGTTTATAACATCAAACATGTTTTAAAGAAACAAAATTGAGACAAAGAACCCTTATGGATTTAGTAATTTTTGAAAAGAGATTCATTTGAAGCTTTAAAATAATAACGTTAAATAAATAAATTTCATTAAATGATGTGTTATTCTAAAATAAATTCTTGGATAGTATATACACCTTATAAATAATAAATTGGTGTATAAAATTAAAACATGACTTAGTGAAGAGAAATTGAGGTGAAACCCTTACAATATATCTAACTTGATTTGTAAGCTCTCTAACCTCATGAATAATAAATTTATATTTATTAAAATTATATAAAATAATTATATTGATACATATAATATCATAAATTATCCACTTATATCATTTCAACACCTGTTTGTTAATAATTATTTATTAAAGTTTTCATTTCAAATGTTAATTGCTTCATTTTTCATGTATGATTTAGATCAATAGTTATGGTCCTAGCACTTTGATCACGGTTCCTAAATATCCATAATTTTAATAATTATATAAATATAATATATTATTATTATATAAATATTTATAACCATTCATATTAAGCGGTGATGAAAAACAAATTACATCAATTTATAGAGATGATAATTCACACGTACACAAAAGTGATGTTTCCACTTTTAAGTGGATGGAAAAAAGAAAAGTAAATGATAATTAAATTTTCAATAATAATTATTATATCATAAATATAAAAAATTTCCTTAAATACATCCTTTTTTATTATCGATGTAAATAATAAATGATAAACAAATCATATCACCTTGTGGTGGTGGTAGTCCACATGTACGCATGAGCGACATTATCGTTTTCCAGTGGATCAAAAGGTAAGTAGGTAGATAAGATATAATAATTATATAAGAATAATTATTTTATAAATATGATATAAAAACATTAAATCCATCAATATAATCACCCATGAAATATGGTGATGTAAAATGAATCTTATCACTAAGTGGAGGTGGTAGTTCCCACATACGTAGGAGAGATACTTTTATTTCCCATTAGAGAAAGGGTGAAAAGTGATTGTTAAATCATAATAATAAAATATATTTATATTAATTATACTGAATTAATAATTTTTATGGATACTTCAAGTTTATATAGGGTATAAAAATAAATAAAATTGAAATATCTTGGTTAAGATTTATACCACTTCTTTTAGAGTTATCCTTTGGTATAAGATTTAAGCCTTGAAGGATTGGTCTTAGGAGAAGAAAAGAATATCTAGAATGAAGATAAATATTATAGGAATTATTTTTAGTAGGGATTTTCTGAGATATAAGTCTCAAACGGGGTGAATAAGGGAGGTGCATAGGTTTCCATTCATAAGTGAGGGTAGAGACACACATGGAATTTTGTAAAATATTTAAACTATATAAAGTAAAATTCATTTTAAAGTGGATAAAAATATAAAATATCATAAATTAAGATAATATAAAGTTTAAATATCTTAAAAAATAATAATTTTATAGGTTTGGTTGGAAATCCTACCCTTTTCTCATGGTTTAACCCTCGATAAACTCGTTTTAACCTTAACCACGGTGACAAAATATGAATATTTTTATTATTCACTATGTTAAAAAAATTAAGTTGAGAAAATTAAATTAAATTAATTATTATAATTAAAAATATAAAATACATTTTAATAGATTTAATATCTATAATTGGTACAATTTAACTTTAATTAAGTGCACAAACCACAACGAAAATCCATTTTTAAAAAATGAATTTTTTAGCATAAAAATTATTTTACTTCCATTCCATGCCTTGAAAAAACCATTAAAATAATTTTAAAATATTATATTTAATATATAATCTATAAATTTAAATAAAAAAATTTAATAAAAATAGATTAAATTAATTTATTAAGATAAAAACACATTGCATGCATAAAAATAGTTTTTAGAAAAATGTGTTTTTAAGCTAACAAATTAACTTATACCAAAATAAAGTAAAATAATAATTAATAAGTAATTAATTAGTTTATTTATAATTAAATTATACTTATTTTAATTTAATATCAAATTCAAAACATAATGGTAAATTTAGTTAAAAATAAATAACAATTTTTTACAAAAATCAGTATTTTTCACTATTCATTGAAAAATGAATCTTTTTTGAAAAATCCTAAAAATTAAATATAAGATAATATTAAAAATATTATTTAAAAAATTATATTTATTTACTCAAATATGTGTTTTATAAATTATATAAATTAATTATAATATTCATGTGCAAAAATATGATAAAAACCATTTTTGAAGAAGATATATTTTTGAAGCTTAAGACGACTTTACAGAAAATTAATTACTTATTTTTTATAAATTAACCAATAAATTAACATAATTAAAAATATTTATACTTATTTCTCATAATGTGGTTATTACTATTCAAACCTTCTAATTTAATGGATAGCTTATAATGGTTTACTATAATGCGGTTCATATAGACTAGGGATTGCGTGCTAAGAATGCCACAAAACACTTATATTTTATTTAAAGAAAAAACGTATTCTAAAATAATTGGGTGTTACATTCCCCACCTTAAATAAAATTTCCATCGAAATTTTTATCTTAAAAATAAAAGTTTCAATATTTTAAAATACATTTGTTGAAAACCAATCTTTTACAATGGAACAATAAAACTTCCTTTGAAAAGTAGAAGTGAGAAACATAAAGTTTACCTAGAATAACACATAATCGAGTTCTCAAACAAGGATAACATTAATAGGATGTAAAAATATGGTCATGGAGGAGAAATATAATTTCTAAAGAATAATAGAGAATGATAGGTAACATATTCATAATAAATTAAACAACTCTGTTTTTCCTCATAAAAATTTGGAACATTTTAAGGAATATTTTTGAAGCTAGGCACTAAGTTAGTGTGGGATTCCAAGGCCTGGGAAGGATCAATTTTGATAAAATAAAAATATTAATATATTATATCATGCACACATAGTTTTTTTAAATAACGAAATAACTCCCAAACAGATCCTTAGATGGGAAATTTTAGATCTATATTAAATACGAAATATGGGTTTTACCCCAGGTACAACATAAACTTTGTGCACATCGTGTGTTTGGATTAAGTGTAATCATGGGAAAATTAATAAATAAATAAATAAAATTATTTATTTATTTTTCAATAAATGTAATAAAACCTAATCTTCTCTATTTAATCCTACTCATGCCAAAGACCTAGGGTTAGCTACATAAACTTAGGGATTTGAGAGGAGTTGTTGGAGGAGTGTTCTTAGATGAATGAAAATATATAGTTGATTGATTACCAATGTGAAAAAGGAGTTCATGGATCCCACCAATGATAGAGATGAGGAACCATTCTATATCTTTGATTGACCCAAACTCATGGTAGTATGTTGTTATTTTTGGATTTAATCACCATATTGTTTATCTTATATTGAATGAGAATCAATCTTCATTAAAAATTTATTTGTGGGTAAATAATTGAATCAAAAGTATGAATTTTATCTTCCTAGAATTAGGAATTGATATTTCTTAATAATCCTTGATTATTTATTCTCTATTAATTGTCTAATAATAATGAATTGAGGTTAACTCAAATAATTGTTGAGGTTCATTCCTCATGTTTGTGTTATGTGTATTTCTACCATTATTCATCATGCATTAATTGCTGACATTTCCTTTATCCAGTGGTTCAAAAAATACCTGATAAACGATCATTTCATAATAGCTCTTTCATGTAACAAATTGATATCATGGGTTCAGGATGAATGGTGCAATTATGGTGTCTGACAATGAAGGTTGATTTTGGATTAAATTGGAGTTCTCATTTCAAGGTTTGGCATTATGGTGGTGGTGTAATGTGATGGAAGGAAGATCATGAGTAGATTAGTGGCCAGAATCTATCCACTAACAATGATCAGAGTTTGTTCAACCCATATTAGGGTTCTATAACTTGTTTTGTGGTGGATCCAATGGAAAAAGAGGTGTGAGAAAAACCACATGAAAACTAGTAGGTTCTGGAAAAACCCAACATACGTGGTATATATTAGAAAGAATACACTACATATAGTCCCTTGGATACAGTGGATTGGGTTTCATAAAAATATAATATCACACACCATGTGGGACCTACCACACGTCATGTGATCTGTGACTGGTGAATCAATGTGTACCCCTGGGGTAAATGGGAATATAAATTACTAGGTACATGGACACAAACATAGTACACAAGAACAACCATGTACTCATACATGGTCAGGGTACTTGGACTTCGCTAGGTACACATACACAACTGGTGTACAAAGGAATGACCAGATTACATTGAACATAAGAACAGACATGGGTAGGTTTGAACTTAGTGGGACATGTTGTGTACTCTTAGTAAATTCCATGTACATTTTCCAGGGTAGTTTGAGGCCCTCATTATCTTTAGTGAAGACCAATATCTCTAGGGTTATCCCCTTGATCCATCCTTATGAGGATACAATGAAACATCATGTTTTGAGCATTTGATGTGATCCCCTTATATGGGATTAGTCTCAGATAGAGTTCATGAATCCTTCCATGTAGCCTAGGTTGTGATCCTCTTTCATCAAATTTTCCCCTAGGTGGGGTTTTCAGAAATCATCATGACCAACATGCCCATGAATTTGATCCCTTACTTATTGGGTTATTCCAGATAGGGTATAATATACCCCATAGGCCCTGGGAGAGATCTCATATCTATATATCTAGATATTCTAATTTGTACTATGTACTTATTCATATGGAGGGCCAATGAGCACAACCTATTAGATGAGCATCATCAGAATTATCAGAATCATGGAGTGAGTTTCCAGATGAGCATTACCTCAAAGACTCAAGAAAGATCCTAGGATGGTATTATGGTTGTGGCTTTACCTTGAGACTTAATGTTTATCTTGATTATATCTAGGTTATTCTTGTTATGTATCATATTATGATTGACATGCACATGTAATGATGCACTAAGTACTTTCTTCATGATTTAATTTTAGCGATTTCACAGTGTTCTACTGGGTATGTATATACTCACCACTGTATGGGCTCTACCGACACATGCCATGTATTATGCAGATGGAAGGCCACTTGATGAAGTCCTAGGTGGACTAAGAGTAGGCTGAGAATTGTTGAACTAGATAGACCGTTGTCCATACTAGGTGTTTCATTTGACAACATTATCCTCCTCCTTAGATGGTTGAAATCTTTTTAAGGCATCCCTTGAGTTCTATATGCGCACTATACATCATTCACCAACTCTTGGCCTATTGGAGGCAGGCTTGGGGTGTCACCCTTGGCTTACTATTGACCAGATGTGCCTTGTTGGGTTATATTGTGATATAGTGGTATCATAGAAGGTTCATATTAGGTATGGAGTTTGATGAATTTTTAGCTATTAGTTTTGGTTTTGGAAATAGGGAAATAATGTTAAAGTGTCTCGAGTTCATCTCTTAGGCTACAGAACCCAATGTTGGTGCAGTAGTTGATATATCCATCCACCAAGATTTTGATAACCTGCTTCGTAACTCAGTACATGTAGGTACTGTTTGCAAGGAAAATAGTGGTACATGCATCATATAGAAATGGGTTGTGATTTCCATGTCCTTCTTGAGTCATCTACCCAAATATACTCTTTGACCATGGTTTGATTATCTATTTTTGTATTCCTCTATGATGAAAACCAACTGGGATCCCATATCAGGATTGTGAGGATGATATAACTAGTGATGAGGCTTTAGTATAGTGTTTTGTATGGGAGATGGTACCACCAGGTGATTTTATAGTCAACTACCACCCATTGAGTATAAGTTTTCATCGGATATACTGGTTGAGGAAGTGTACAAACTGAGCATGCTTCATGAGTTTCAAAGATAGAGACCCCTTAGTTTTCAGGGTGAGTCAAACCCCTAAGAAGATGACGACTAGATTGAGCTAGTTTTAATAGTTTTTAACCTATTTAGAACCCCTCCAGATTATATGTTGGTCCTAGTGGGGATCATTCTGCATGGCTTCGTAGGTAAATGGAGGAGTTTAGTGACTGATCTATATGACAAGGTGACCCTCTCTTAGACAGAGTTTGAGTATCTCTTTAAATATTATTTCTATCCATCTATAATGTAAGAAGTACACATCTAGAAGCTTCTAGAGATTCAGTTGAGATGCATGACCATTGTAGGGTATTTTTTAATGCTCACTAATCTCTCACGATACTATAAAGAAATGGTTATAGATGCATTATTTTGAGAAATGAACTTTAATCATGAAATTTTCAAATATATCCAATCTTTTTTTATATATCATTGTATTCATATTTATACTAGAGTGCTTGAGGGATATTTTTTGGTGGAGATATTCTTAGTAGAGTAGACCATGATGGTTGATCCTGGTACTAGGAACTCAAGAGCGTAGACATCAATAGATGGAATAAAAAATAAAATTGAAGGTTCAAAGTGAGATAGGTATTTCTAGAGATAGTCTCAAGACTGAGGGTATATAGTTCAAGGCTCGTAGGATAGTTCTAGTCAGTAGAGTAATAGGTGGTGGTACTCTTATGAAGGATAGGGACATCTCACGTGAGATTTTTTGAAACACCATGCAGCTGACAAGGAGATAGTCGACGAGACACTTATTTATAAGAAATGAATAGATAAGGAGGTCTGTAGGGTGATTTAAATGGGTGATTAGTGGGAGGAGGCTGATGATATGATATATTTTCACCACCTCCCCCAAGTGGTTTACACTAGGCTCAGGGAGTTGGTGGTTAGGGATGAGGACAACTACAGGAAGTGGAGGACTATAACAGAGAGACTCTAGGGATGATTAGATGTAAGATATGTGTCTTATTTACTTTATCTAAAGTAATGATAAACACATGAGAAATATATTATTTTCTTTTCAATCCCCTTGTCTGAGATCTAGAGACTCTAGTTTAGCCTTTGGCTCAACCCATATACTTGGAGACTCCTACAGGAGGAGATTTTATGATCACAAACTACTACCAAAAGTGTGACATGACTCTTGGAGGATATAACTTCTTATGATATATATTTTTAATGGTGATGGGGCCTTATGATATACTTCTAGGTATAGACTATCTCTCTATATTTCATGCACATATTGACTATTTTAGAGAGAGGATGTAGCATATACTCATAGAAGAGATGAGGTTTTCCTTTATTAGTGAGAAGGAAACCTAGAAATTGGAGGATAAGATAATAAATAGGAGGATATTGTCAGTTACTCATCAATTGGTTAGTATTACCCTTGGTGTAGCAGACACTATGGGCATTCGGCTTTATACAATGGTGGTAGAGTATGAGGTTATATTTCTTAAGGACGTGTATGAATTAACTTTCCACTGAGTGATAGACTTATAAATATAATTGAACTCAGATAATACCTTTTTATCTACACTGGAATATCATATGCCCCCCATAGATCTTCGTGAGCTAAATGTGTAGTTGGAGCTGTTGCAAATAAAGAGCTTTGTTAGACCCAGTGTTTCCCCCTAGGTAGCTCCAGTGAAATTCACCAAGAATATAGATGGGAGATTGAGGTTGTGTGTGGATTATCATTTCCTAAACTAGTTAATCATGAAGAATAATCATTCACAACCACAGGTCTAAAACATCTTCAAGTAGTTTAAAGGGGTGATATGGTTCTTGAAGTTTGACCTAAAGTTGGGTTATCACTAGCTCCAAGTTCGAGTCAAGGATATACTAAATTGACATTCTAATTTCACTATAGTCACTATGGGTACTTAATGATTTCTTTGAGAATGAATAACATCTCAGAAGTGTTCATATGACTCATTAACTAGATCTCTCATCTCATTTTGAACCGATTCGTGGTATTCTTCATCAATGACATCCTAGTGTACTCAACTTTATAGGAGGAGTACGCAAGAAATATGAGGATGTTCCTAGAAATACTCTGAAATAACTAGGTTTATGGGAAGAAATATAAGTATCATTTATGGATTTGATAGGTATACTTCTTGGGACATGTCATCTCATAAGTGGGAGTAGCAGTGAACCCGATGAAGTTTGAGGTATTGCTAGCTTGGGAGACACCAAAGAGTGTAACTGATGTGCATATATTCCTTGGGTTGGATGGATACTATCGAAGATTAATGCCTGATTTCTCTAGGATTTCAGTACCCTATATTTCTTTTACCTAAAAGGGTTATCATTTCATGTGGAACAAGAGGTTCTAATAGACTTTTTAGGATTTGCAGTAGAGGTTGATGAGTGCCCCCCATATTGGGGATTATAGAGGTGGGCATTGAGTATTTAGTGTTTTGTGATGCCTAAAGAATTAGTCTATGATGTGTTATAATGCATAGATAGGCAGAGATTTCTTCTAAGTTATAGCAGCTAAGGCCCCATGAGTATAATTACACAACCCATGATCTAGAGCTATTAGAAGTAGTCTTCTCCCTAAATTTGTGGTGGAACTATCTTATGGGAGAGTGGTTTATCGGCTATTCCAACCATAAGAGTATAAAGTATATATTTTTACAAAATTATCTTAACTTTATTAAGAGTTGGTGGAAATAGTTCCTCTAATATTATGAATTCAAGATAGTCTATACTCCCGAGAAGGGGAATATGGTGGAATATACTCTCAATAAGAGATATTGTTTGCAATTATTAAGCAGGGTGTCAGAGTATATGGACTTGTTGTAGTTGTCCTTAGTAGAAGAGGATGATTAAATTTACCTCTAATCAATGGTTGTTACCTAAAATCTTCTATAGCATGTTAGGGAGAACTAAATTGGATATATTGACTGTGAGACCTTATATGTTAAGATATCCACTGAATGTGATCCTAATGGATTTTTTGAAGGTGGGGAGCAAATATTCCTTTTCCAAGGGAGGAATACGATATTGGTGACTTAGTAAGAGGAGTTTTTGAGAGAGTTTCATATATTCAACTTGGTGTTATAACTAGGTGTTGTGAAGATTTACCAAGATCTTCGATATCAGTTCTAGTGGCCAAAGAATGAAGAAGGGTATAACAAAGTTTGTCTCTTGATGACTCACTTGTTAGCTAGTAAAGGATGATCGCCTAGTTCTAGTTTGTCTCTTTATGCCTCAATTGAGTAATCTAGGATGCGCCCGTAAAGGGCTCCCAGTCTAGGGTTTTCCACTCGCCTCCGCATGCTCCTTCGCTGCAGATGGTGCGACGTTCCTCTTCGAGCTCGGTGGGTTGGTGGAGGAACTCTACTGCAGGGGCGTCATGCGGTTTTGCAGTCTCCTCTCATGCTGTGGAGATGAATTATGGGCTTCTTTGGTTGCTGGTTCAGATCTATAGGTGTAAGTCCGGTCCTTGTCGACGACATACTCTTCGGAGCGATCCTGGTTTTGTTCTCGGCAGATTGTTGTTGTCCTGCGGTGAGCTTCTCAGCATTTGAAGTTCGCGCTCATGCGTCGATGATTTGTGGGGTTCTGAATCTTCTTAGGTGATTTTTTTGGGGGTTTTTTGGGTCTGATACAGTCAATTTGGTCGGTGGCAGCGGGATCTTTAGAAACAGGATGTTTCTTGCGGTGACGTTACTTGCGCAGTTTGATTTGGTTTTTGGTGAAATCTCTTTTGATTGCATAGATCTAATTTTTTCCAGTTCGAATAAAGGTTTTTCTCATTTCATCTCATGTCATGGAAAGGTGGAGTTTAATTGTGATTTATTTCTGATGGATTGGGAGTTTTCATTGCTTTCTGTGAGGTGGTGAAGGTGTTAATCGCGACGGTCTGCGTGGTTGTATGTGGTTTGCATGGTTTTTGTGGTTTTTCAAATGGATGAAAAGATGGTGGGTTGTGTTGCTGAAGTTGACACCGAGGGGGATTCTGGAGGGCTCTTCCGGCATGGTGATGTTGGAATGGTTAAAGGTCAGGAGATCAGTTTTGCAGTTTGATCCTCCTGTGGATGTGATGAAGATGGTGTTCTGTCCAGTTGTTCCGGCGACGACCTCCGTGTTTCTGTCGACCTCTCTGACGACCTGTAAGGCTGGCGATGCGTGATGATGGTCTCATGGCTTGAGGTGAAGAACTTGATGTATGGTGGAATGTGGTTGGTTTGAATCTGAATCTTTAATTTCGCTGGATTCTGTATGAAGATTGGGATATGCTTGTACGGTTTCCGGTTTTCCTTAAACCGGTTTGGGGTACTGGAACTTGTAAACCGACTTCTGATAATGGAAAAAATTTGATTTGCATGAACCCAGTTCTAGTTGGTTTATATCAACTCCTTGATGCTATAGAGTGGATGTATGATGGTATATATATATAATTCATGATGTGTATTACATGATAATATAGAGGTCATGATGATATCTGGGTGATCTTTGACTAGATCACTAAGTTGGCCCACTTCTTATCCATCCAAGAGTATAGTTATATATATATTTTGAGATGACTTTATGTACTGGATATAGTCTAATTTTATGGAGTTACCTCAAAAATTATTTTAGACTATGATTCTTTCTTCATATCATGATGATTTAGAGGATTACAAGAGGCCTATGGGACTTAGTAGCATTTGATCATGACATTTCACCCCCATAAAAATGACCAGATTGAGCAGACCATTTAAGTTATGGAGGACATGATTTATTATTTCATATTGGACTTTGAACATATTTGGGAGGATCACCTTGCATGGGTGGATTTGTTTTAAAAAAAACATCCATTCCACAATCGACATTACACCATTAGATGAATTATATGGAAGACCTTATAAGTTACCATTGTGTTAGACTGATCTTGGGGATTCTATAATCATGGGATCCGAGTTGGTATGAGTGAAAATAGAAAGGGTTTAGATCATATAGGTGTCGATTATGATTTCCCAGAGCCATCATAATTCACATGCAGACTGATGATAGAGGTATTTTGTGTTTGATGAGGGAGGCCATGTGCAGGTATCCCCTCAGTGAGTATTGTAGAGATTTGGCAAGGAAGAAAAGTTATTAATGAGATTCATTGGCCCTTAATAGATACCATTTAGGGTTACTGAGGTGGCATACCTCTTGGACCAACCAACATAGTCAAACAGGGTAAATAATGTCTTCCATGCGTCGTAACTAAGGTGGTATAAGCATGAATCATCACATGTTATCGAATGGGGTTAGATAAAAAATTGAGGATGGAGATACTTTATAAGATGACATGATAGATATTGATGATTGGATGGAGAAGATCCTCTATGGCTTATTGATTCCCTTGGTTCATGTCTATTTCCCACATAAGAATCTTTAAGATATCACCTAGGAGCTAGAGAACTTGATTAAAGTGCAGTACCCTTATCTTTTTGTATATGCCCTTTTCTTTTTAGGATGTATATCCCTAAGGTGGGGAGAATGTCACAAATCTATTTTTTCTTTTTAAATATTAGGAAAAATTTAAATAATATTTTCAATGTTATGAACTAAGTCAACATGGGATTCTAGGGCCTGAGAATTCTTATTTTTTTCATATAATAAAAAAAATTAAATATATTATATCATATGCTCATAGTATTTTCAAATAATTAAATAACACCAAAATAATGTCTCATATGGTAAATTTGAGGATTCCATTAAATCTAGAATGTGGGTTTTCCCTAGGCACAACATAACCTTTATGAAACTCATGTGTTTGGATTAAGTGAAATCATGGGTGGATTTATTAAATAGAAAAAACCTAATCTACACTATTTAATCCCACTTATGGAGAATACATAGAGTTATCCAAATAACTCTCAGAATTTTATAGGGTCCATTTGAGTAGATTTCTTTGACAAATGACAATGAATTGTGGGTTGACGATCGGTGTGCCAAAAGAGTTCATGGATCTCACAAAAAAAAGTGACATGGACTGTTCTTCATCAATGATCGATCCTAACTCAAGGAAGGAAATTTTTTTTATTTGATTTAATCCCAGTATTTTTTAACTTATGATGAACAATAATCAATCTTTCTAATGAATTGATTCGTTGGCCCATCATTAAATTATGGGTATAGATTTTATATTCCTAGTATTAAGAATTGATATTTCTTGATAATCCCTAATTATTTATTCTTTATTATACATTATAATGGAAACATATTGAGGTCATCCCAAACAATGGACAATTTTAATTACTCATGTTTGTGTTTTAGGAATTTCTACCATTGTTCTTTATGCATTAATCCTTGGTGTTTCCTTTTGTAGGTGGTTCAAAAAATACCCAGTAAATGAACATTTCAAAATAATTCTTTGGAATAAAGAATAGATACCATAGGTTAAGGTTCATGATATATGGAAAAAGTTTAGTGTGTGATGATAAAGAAGGATCTGGGATCAGATTGAGAGTTATTGTTTCATGGTTTCTCATTCTAGTGGTGGTGTAGTGCAATGATTGACAGTTTTCGAGCTTATTAGTGGCTAGAATCTGGCCACTGGTGATAATAAGAGTTCATTAAACCCAAATATAGCTTTAATGGTGAGTTTTATGGTGGATCAAGTAGTAGTGGAGGTGTGAGTGAAATAACATAAAAATAGCATGTTTTAGAAAATCCCAACAAACACAATATATAGTTCAAAGAACATGTGCTATGTATCCCCTGACTGTGGAGGCTAGGATTTTAGAAAAATAAAATATCACACACCATGTGGGACCTACCACATATCATGTGACCCATGACTACTGACTCAACATGTACCCTTGGGATAAACAGGCACGAACATGGCCATGTACATGATCACAACCAGAGTGTATAAGAATGACCATATACTCAAACATAGATAGGGTACCCAGACATGGCTAGGTACTCAGGCCCAACTAGTGTACATGGGTATTAATAGATTAAATGGGCATGGACTATTAAATAAGATAACAGACACATGTAGTTATGTGCTTTGCAGGACACACCGTGTACCCCCGGTATATAACTTGTACTTTTTCTAAGGTAGTCTAAGACCCTCATTCTCTTCAGTGTAGACCAATATCTCTAGGTAACATCCCCTCATCCCACCCCTATGAGGTTATAGTGAGAAATTATGTCTTTATCATAGGATATAATCCCCTATATGGGATTAGTCATGGATAGAGTTTAGGTATCCATCCATGTGGCCCGAGGTGTGATCTTATATCATCATTATCTTCCATAGGTGGGGTTTTCAGAAATAATCATGACCAAAATACCTAGGTGTTTGTTCCCTTACTTAGATTAATATTACCAATAAAGTCTAGTATACCCCACAGTCCTTGGAAGTGATCCTGTATTTGTGTTTTCTGATCTTTGAGTTCTAGAATTTACTTATTCATGGTGAGGCCTAATAAGCTCAACCTCTCAGATGATCACCATCAGCATTATCAAACTCATGGAGTGAGTTCTCCCATAAGAGTGTTACATAAAACCCTTGAGCGGAATCCTAATCTATCTATATGGTTATGGATTTACTTTGACAATTAATGTCTATATTGTGTACATTTGGGTTATTATTATTATGTATCATATTTGGATTAACATGCATACGTGATGATGAGCTAGTTACTATCTTGATTTTTTATTTTTATTTTTTTGATTTTAGGGTGACCTATTGGGTATGTATATACTCACCCCTTCAGGGGATCTACCCACACATGTTGTGTCTTATGAATATGACAGGTCTTTTGAGGAAGTCCTAAGTGGATCTGGATTAAGAAAATCATAGTTGAGCTAAAAATATCATGGGTTGTACAAGGTGTTTCATTTGACACCGGTCCCGTACTTCTTAGTAGGATGGAGTATTTTTATAGCTTTGGTGGGATTGTATTTGGACATTTATGCTTTATAGTACTTGTTTCATACTATGATGTGGGATATAGACATATAAATGAATTTTGGTATCATTTTTATTTTACCTTTCATTATCATGTAGGTATTTGGATATATGTTCATGTGTATAGGTACCATAGGCTAAGGCCTCCCATGTGTGTGATATGTGTACTTAGAAGTGTTTACTAGTCCTATTCTATTGGAGGAAGGCTTGGGGTGTCACACTTGGCATACCAACAACCAGGTAGGCCCTGATGGGTTGGATCATGATAATAATTTTAATGAACATAAATCCATAAATCAATGAGGGGTGAAAAGGATCATCATGTTCTCAGAATAAATTATAAAAAAAACATTTTCATTTTTAAGATCACATTTCCTATAGTTGAGGAATTATTTTACCATATAAAATGATAAAATATACTTATGTGATTTCATCCTTTGGTTGTCTGTTATTATTAGCTTTAAACACTTTTCATCCTTATTTAAACAATATAAAATTTTCATGCTTGAAGAACTAAAATTACTTTTTAACCGATTATAAGATCCATAAAATAATGTAAATTCATTCCTTATATCTCAAGATATTTACCAAAACCAAAATGGTTTTCACAAGTTATCCAATATAGATAAATTTTTATATTATGAAATAATACATTAATCTCTAAAAACTCAAAAATAATATACAAATTTCAACTTAAACCATTCCATAAACAGTTAACATTAAGACACCTATAAAATACGTCTGACCAAATTTGAAACCCAAAAATTTAGAAAAATGTCACAAAAGATCCAAAATCAAGTTAAATTTAATCCCCCAAAAACATGAAGTAGCTCTTAATGTCACATACTAAACAAGAAAATAACTTGATCATATATTCTACTAAAACATTCTAATAAACTAAATTACCATAAAAACTCAATGAAAACATATATTATTCCAAAAAATATATATCTTCCTTATTTCTCAATTAAATCCATACATTATCAAATATATTCCATAAATCAAAAATGATATAAACTTCATAAAGGATAACATAAATAACTTAATCCTCAAATAAATAAATAATTTCAATGTCACTAATACTATCCAATTTAATTTATTAATATAAATAATCTCTTTATCCCAAATAATCATTATTATCTCAACCTCAGGTACATATTAATGGTTATATATCCATCAATCATTCATTTTCCAAAAAAATATCACCTTACCACTGCAAAAAATTTCTTGGTTATAAGTACCATTCAAAATATTATTTCAAATACTTAAAGAAAAAATAATACAGAACAATCATTATATGTTTCATGATTTTTATAACTAGAATATCATTAATAAAACACTTCTACAACATAATTGTTAAATCTCAATACAAAAATAATTTAATCATTCTACTTACATTATAAAAAATTAATTAAGATTCATTATCTTATTACTTAATAATTATTTCCTATAATATGAAATATGAATCATTTATTAAGATTCATCAAAATTAATTTAATCATGCTTCTTAATTTTAACATAAGTAACACTATTAAAATAATTCATACCTTTCATATTTCATTCATAGGCTATTTATCATCAACAGTAAAACCTTTACTCATACAACATTGTTGATCCTATTCTTGAGATTTCCCCCTAGGACATCGATTTCCATAATGGCCATGATTTACACATTTAAAACATTTAATATCTGATGATAACTTATGGAAAAAATTATTATCATATGTTGTGTTAACCAAAATTTTCATTTTTCCTTGGAAATTACTTGCTCTATGTATTTGTTTTTTTACCTAAAAAATCCTCCCGTACCATTCAGACATTTACCTGGGTGATTCTTCCCACATTCTTAATATATAAGAATCTGAACGTTATTTCCTCCATGACCTTTATAAAATTATATATTCATCTTATTTGGTTCATTCAGAAACTCACATATATTTAGGTTGGTAATAATATGAAAATATATATGGTTATGAATAATCACAATCCTTCACATTCCATATACAATCTCATTAGGTTTCTCATGAGTAAATTCATTACATCATTTATCACATTCAGTGTTAAAACAATTACTTATGGTTATAGACATGAACTCAAACAAAACATCATGGTGTGAGAAACACTTTTGAGTAATCATCTAATCATGAAATATCATTCATAGGATGTCGAAACTATGACACCTTTTTTTTCAACCTATGACACCATAGTTTTAAACTATGTCATCCATAGTCACTATCTTTATAAAACCTTCATAATGGTTCATAAATAAAATTTTATTTATCCTAATAATATCCCCTGGGAGTTTCAAGATCAGTGCGTAGCTAGGGACCTAGTCTCGCCCAAATTTACCCAAGATTTTAGGGTTAAGTGGTCTCTTGTAGTTTAGATTGGGTTGTCGAATCCTCAGAGATATAAGAAGAATCCTATAGACACGTACATTATATAGTCTATTTTTGGCTATGAAGTGGCCAACATGGGTTAATTTTATATGGGTTTAAAAGATAACTAACAGATTCAATTGAATTCAATTTAAAATAATGAGTTGATCCTAGGTTATCACTTGGGGTGGATTAGATGAAATTCTTTTTCAACTATTTCAATTTATTATATTTAAGGTGGGTTCATTTAAGAAGATAAAAAAATATCCTCACTTACTAGTTTAATACCTACACACTTTAATACTAATCACCTATACACTTGAAGTATCAAAGTTTTGAGCACTTCAAGTTAAATGTTCGTATTAGCACTTGAAGTGTGTGGCCTTAAATTCAACAAGGACGATGAAGTTTAAAAATCATAAAATAAAAATCTCAATTAAAAGAAGTGATTAGAAATTAATGGGGTGTTAAATAACATCAAATACATCCCCTTTATACTCCCTTGGATCAACCCATAAGTGGGTTAGACCTCCATTGATTCTATGGTTTCAACGGAAGAAGAAAGTAGACTCATGGGGGAGGAAATGGAGAAGTAAAAAACAATGAAATAACGATCACTCCACCATTGTGTGATAATTTAAAAAGGTTTGGTGTGAATAAATTCACACCTCGAACCAACAGTATCAAAGTGATATTAAGAACAACAGAATAAGAGGAGAAGAAGAACATTTATTAAGAAACTAAAGTGAATTGATCAACTTACATGTGAAATACAAACTTGAGACAACAAAATCGCAGCATAACATTACAATTAAAGGAAGCTCAAAATATGAATAAATACTCCAACACCAATAAATTAAATAGTATTTTTATGATCCTTTGATAGAGCCCTCATCTGTCCAAGTCTCCTCAATTAATGGTGGTAGTCCTATGGTGATGGAAAGTAAGGGAGAGTAGACTTTTCCACCCTTGACCTGAAGTTGCTGCCAGATTGAATCCATAGAACAAATACATCTAAATGACCTTCTGGGTGTCCTAATTAGAGTAGACCATAGAAAACGAAAATTGATCCCCGGATGTCTACTAACATCCTGTAAAATTTCATCCTAAAATAATTTGTGGTTTCCGAGATATGATTAAATTGGTGGGATATTTTTCTGGACTGCAGAATCTAGCCCAGAAATTTATCAACAACTTGGGATGCCTAGAAATCCATTCAAACATCCTAATTATCTTTTGGAAATTGTGTAATGAAATGTTCCCCATGGTGTCATCTATCTTCAGTTAAATTTTTAGAGTCATTGGGCTTGGATCCTGGCCGATACAATCTCTTTATTGGGCTGTTGTCCTGTTTACTTTACCCATAATGTGTTTCCATGAAAGCTCGTTTTGGTGGTCTTCCAATGTGAATCTTCATATAATTAAAAAGTATGAATTGTTACTTGTATCATTAGATACATAAAAATAAAATATGAAAATAAAATCAAGGCCATTTTGTATTTTATGAGTTGTTCAAAATTGTACCATGTAATAGTGCATTTAAGGGGGAATTACAATCATAATGTGAAATGATGTTCAAAGTGTAAAATGCACAAAAATGGTGTTTATGAATAATAAATCACATAAAAATTATATATATTAACAATGAATATTAGCCTCATTTAGTGGCTAATCACACCCCCTAACTTGAGTTTTTATCGTCCCGGGCAAAATATATCTCAAAAATATGAAATTAGAATTCCCTTTTCCAAAAAATTTTTAATACACATTGATCAATAAGAACCCTTATACCAAAAAATCATGAAACCCATAAAAATATTTTAATAAAATACAGTTTCATAAGAAGATCCCAATACCAAGCCTGTTCCTTTGTTCAAATTCATTACCATATTTCAAACAATTTCAATAAAGTATGTTGTTGTGTTGTGTATCACAATAGACATGGGGGTTCATATTTATTAAAGGGTGAAATGATGGAAGCACTAGGCAGAATTACATTTCAATATTAAGATGAGTATTCAATTTTTTTATTGATTATATTTTTTGTTTTGTTTGTTTTTTTTTCAATTTTTCCATGATAATTGAAATTGCACTCAATAGAGTCAACCCATGTAGCGAGACTTTGCCGATGACTCTCAAGCTGAGAGACCTTAGGGAACCAAGTGAATCCCACATACTCGGGAATCATCTTGAGTTAACTCAGTCAAAAACAAAGTCTATTTACCACAAATAGAGATAAAATTACTAACTCTAGGCCAGAAAACTATGGAGTCATGATCCCCAAGTGCATAAATCCACACATTAGGTCATTTCATTGCTCTATGCACAATTTTTTTTATTGAATACTCATATTAAAACTCAAACAATAACCAAACGTATGCTATTTATTTGGGTGACCCCATAAACTCAAACTAATACCCCACTATCCAAAGGACGTGCGTTGTGGTCTCTCTTTTTTTGTTTGGATGAAAATATAAATGATGAAATTTCATATTAGATAGCCAAAATTTCCAAAATATTTGCTAATGAAATTATACATGGATTAAAATCAGAATCAAGGCATGCTAAATTATTTGATATTTAGTTTCAAAGTTTCCAATGTGTATTATCATGTTCAAAGTTAAAGGAATTTTTCCTTTCATTTACACACATTTTTTTCAAATAATTTTTTTTCACACAAAAGAATTTTTTTATTTCATCTCCTCCCCCAAATTAAAATAACACTGTCCTTAGTGTTTGAAGAAAAGAAAATTTATAAGGGGTAGAGACAGATAAGGGGAGTTCAAAAAGGAAATTGAAATATGAGGATCATGGAATGAAGTCACATGGTGGTTGAAGTTGAAGTTCTTGCTGGTCCAATTTAATCCTTTGATATCCATGTCACTTACAGAGTTCCCTAGTGGAAAAAGGAAAAAAAACAAAAAAACAAAGAAAAAAACAATATATATATATATTCATATAATAAAAAAAAGTATATATAAAAAATTATAGAATAAGGAAACACTATAAGCCGTAGGTCAGTGGTAAGCGCGCACCCCTGTCTCCCTTTGATCCTAGGTTCGATTCCCCTGTGGCTTCTCCTGTTGTGACGGGGTTTGACCCATGACCTACGATGTGTCATTTTATATATTTTTTTAATTATTATTATATTTTTATTTATTATTTTGTATTTTTATTTTAACCTACAAACCCATAAAAATAAAATAAAATAAACTAAAGATACATTGTATTATTTTTAAATTTTTGGGTAAGGTATTACTCAAGTATCACACCATGTGACACAGATGAATATGGTGCTCCCCTTTCATACCCATCCATACTCATAATAGAAGAACATTTCAATTGTTTATAAATATTTTTTATATATATTTTTTAAAATATAAAAATGATTCATTAATCCTATTTGAAAAATAAATATGATTCAAAAAGATTGGAAACATGAAAACAATGGGTTTCCTCCCATTCATCTCTTTTGTTTAACTTCATTAGCCCGACATGGATCCTAAATCTATCAATTTTTTCCTGGTGCATAGGTTGGATCAGTTAACTCAACCTCTGTTTCCTATTTATTGAATGATTCAATGACCGGTTTTAGCCTATGACCATTGACCTTAAAAATGTGACCACTTGTGGGATCTTGAATCTCTACTGCCCTATGGGGGTACACATGATGCACTATGAAAGGACCTGACCATCTAGACCTTAACTTTCTCAGGTGTAAATGAAGTTTGGAACTATACAAGATCACAAAGCTTCCTAGTTCAAAATTTTTGACTTTGATATTCCTAGATTTGTAGGCTTGAACTCTAGCTTTATTTATCCTTGAATTTTCATAAGCCTCCATCCTAAGTTCCTCAAGTTCATTAAGATCTAATTTCCTCTTTTCTTCAGCCAAAGAAATGTCAAAATTCCTTTTTTTTATTGCCCAAAATTCCTTATGCTCAATTTCAATAGGTAAATGGAAAGATTTTCCATAAAACAACCTATATGGTGACATGCCTAGGATGGTTTTGAATGCTGTAAAATATGACCAAAGAGAATCCAAGAGTTTCTTGGACCAATATTTTCTATAAGGATTGATAGTTTTTTCAAGAATATTCTTAATCTCCCTATTTTCTTACTCAGATTGACCATTGGTTTGAGGATGGTACGCAATGGAAAATTTATGATAAATCCCATACTTAGACATGAGTGAAGAGAATGGATGGGTCTATAAATGGGTTCCTCGATCCCTGATTATAGACCTAGGAATTCCAAATCAAGAAAATATGTGCTCTTTAAGAAATCGGATCACAACATGATGGTCGTTGGACTTGGTGGGAATGGACTCAACCCATTTTGAGACATAATAAAAAATTAAGAGGATGTAGAGGTATCCCATAGAGTTTGTGAAGGGTCCCATGAAACCAATTCCAAAACAATCAAAGATTTCAATGAACAGAATGGGAGTGAGGGTCATTTGATTCCTTTTAGTAATGGATCCTAATTGCTGACACTAAGGACTACTTTTGCATAATTGGAAGGAATCCTCAGTGAGGTTAGGCCAGTAAAACCCACTTTGGAGGAGCTTTATAGTGGTTTTATTTTTATAAAAGTGGCATCTACATGCCTCTCCATGATAAAACTTTAGAATAGACTCTTGCTCAGACTTAGGAACACATCTCTTGATGATTTGATCAGAACAGAACTTGAAGAGGTAAGGATCATCAAACACATAGTGTTTGACATCAGAAAGGAATTTACTATTATCTTGGGTCCCTAGGAGTTTTGGAATTTCACCCGTCACCAAATGGTTTTCTATATCAGCATACCAAGGGCAATCACTCACTGAATAGAGGTGCTCATCGAGAAATGAATCAGACACAGAAAGGTGATGCGAGTTGTATTTGAATTCCATCCTTGAGAGGTGATCAACTACAACATTTTCAACACCCTTTTTTTCCTTGATTGGGAGGTCAAATTATTGTAAGATAAGGACCCACCTAATCAGTATAGCCTTGGAATCTTGTTTTTTGAAGAGGTATTTCAGTGTATAATGGTCAGTGAACACAGTGATGGGGGATCCTAAGAGATAATACCTGAATTTCTCTAAGACAAATACAACAACAAACAACTATTTCTCTATGGTGGGGTAGTTGAATTGTTCATCATTTAGATATTTTCTTGCATAAGAAATGACACATGGAGTTTTCTCACACCGTTTTCCTAATACTACTCCTACAAAGAAGTCACCCGCATCACACATGAGCTGAAAAGGAAGGTTCTAATTTGGTGATTTCATAATAGTAGGAGAGGTGAGAGAGGATTTGAGGGTTTAGAATGAACCCTCACAGCTTTATGTCCAAACAAATGGAGCATCCTTTACTAGGAGAGAAAAATGGGACGAGAGATTGAACTAAAGTACTTGATGAATCTTCTATAGAAACCAGAATGTCCTAAGAATTACCTCACTTCCTTAACAGTTTTAGGAGAGGGAAGGTGACGAATGATGTCGACCTTAGATTTATCAACTTCAATCCCTCTACCAGATACCAGATGGCCTAGAAAAATTCCTTCCTTCACCCTGAAATTGCATTTTTCCCAATTTAGGATGGGATTCTTATCCTCACATCTTGACAAAACCCTTTCAACATTCATAAGGAATCCCTTAAAAGTATCCCCAAAGATGGAGAAGTCATGCATGAATACCTCTAAACAATCCCCCACCATGTCCAAGAAGAATCCCATCATGAACCGCTGGAAGGTACCAGGGGAATTACATAACCCAAAGGGCATGTGTTTGAGGGAAAAAATGCCAAATGGACAAGTGAAGGTTGTTTTTCCCTGATACTCTAAGGAGACCTCAATTTGATTATACACTGAGTATCCATCTAGGAAGAAATAGAATTGATGACTTGCCACTCGCTCAAGGACTTGATCAATAAAGGGAAAGGGGAAATGGTCTTTCTTGGTACAAGATTTGAGCTTCCTATAGTCAATATAGACTCTTCATACACTACCGACCCTTGTGTGGAGAAGGTCACCATCCTCATTGGTGATCATAGTGATTCCAGATTTCTTTGGAACAACTTGAATTGGGCTTACCCACTCACTCTCAGTAATGGGGTAGATGATACCCACTTTTAACAAATTAAGAAGTTATTTCCCTACCACATCCATAAGATTTGGATTGATTCTCCTTTGAGGTTGACTACATGGTTTAGATTTAGATTCAAGAACAATCCTATGAGTCCTAATGAGTGGGTTAATCCCAGTAATATCAGAAAGGGTCCATTGAATTTCTTTCTTATGCTTTCTTAGGACATCTAAAAGCATCATCTATTGATTGCCTTCAAGAGAGAAAGAAATTACAACAGGAAATGATCAATTGTCCCCTAAGAACGCATACTTGAGTGATTAAGGTAAGACCTTAAATTTGAGATCATATTGGTTATCACTTTCCAATAAAGGATGAGATTTTGTATTGAACTCAGTTTCTTTGTTCAGATTTCTTGATAGAATTGGTTCCTTGTGAATAGAATTTTCATCCACTAAATTAGCTAGAGTAGTATCATGAATGGGTATGGAATCAATGTTATTGATTTAACCCATGGTATCATTGATTTTTGATTCTATAAAATCATCAATAGAGCTATCTGAAATAGATTCAAGCCAAAGAGAAAAATTTCCCTCATGTAAACAAAGAAAATCAATCTATTATTAACTTAAACATCCTTCAGTAATTCCTTGACATTACTCGAGTTCACTATAAACACTACCAATCCAATTAACCTCATGTATTTCATAATGATCCCCAATTTGTGAGTTTTCATTATAGATGTTCAAGTATAGACTCCTGTTTCCAAAGGTGATGGTCATGTTCCCATTTCGGACTCGGATAATAGAGTTGATTGTTGCAAGGAAGGGATGAACAAGGATGATTGGGGTTTGATCCCTATGACCTAAGCTTGGGTGATTGTCAAGAACAATGAAGTCATCTGGGTAAATGAAAATTTCAACTTTCACCAAAACATCCTTTAATATCCCCTTAGGAACTCTAACACTATGATCATCAAGTTGAAGAGTGACAGATGTTGCTTGGAGTTCTTTGAGCCCTAACTAACAATACACGGCATAAGGAATGAGGTTCACACTGGCTCCTAGATAACAAAGGGCTTTGAAAAATTTGTTTTCTCTTAACTCAAATTTGATGAATGGACATCCTGGATCTTTCAACTTTGGAGGAATGGTCCCTTGAATGGTTGTGTTAACATTTTCTACCAGAAGTACTTGGTTCTTATGTGAGATTTTACTTTTAAATATTCAAATTTCCTTAAGGTATTTTGAGTATGTAATAATGTTTTTAATGGAATCGAGGAGTGTAATGTTCAACTTGACTTGTGAGAATATTTCCCTCAATGTTTCACTCAATTCAGTCTTGGTTTTCCCCATTACGCGTTTAGGAAATGGGGCAGGTTGTGGGATTGTTTTTTGAAGAGTTGTTTATTTCACATTGTTATTAGTTTATTTAGTTTGTTCATGTGGTTCATTTTAATTTTCATTATAGTTTGAATCTTCAAATGGTTTTTGAATTATTTTTTCAGGTTTCTCAATTGATTTCCCACTTCTTAAAATTGTCACAACCTTTAGTTGTTCATGATTTATTTGAGTGAAACTTGACTCTCCCCTTAAAGTTAAGGATGGAACTGCCTGAGTAGGCATGAGTGGATTCCTAGTTTTAATGTTTTTTAGTTCATGTTTAAGGGATGACACTTCTGAGTTCATTTTATCCATTTTTCTACACAACTGCTTAAGGATTGGAAGAGGGACAGATTGAGTAGGGTCTTGTGTTGGTTGGTTTATCATAGGAGGAAACTTTGGTTGTTGGATTGGTTGTTTCATGGGTTTTTGGTATTTTATAGGAGGACGTTGGTATTGGTATGGTTGTGGTTGGAACTAGTTATGGTTTTGAAAATTTTTGAGGGGGTAATGGTTTGGTCTTTGTGGCTGACTAGGTTGTTGGTTATCTTTCCAACGGAATCCTGGATGGTCATTATACCTTGGGTTAAATGTGTTTTGGTACTGTGGATTCTGAAAGTTTAGAGAATTTACCTCCACTAGTGGTCCTCCTAGAAGAAATTTTTTATGGATGGAATGGTTGTGAATTTTTCTGTTTTGTGGTCATGTTTGTCACAAATTTTGCAAACAGGGTCAACAATTTGAATTTCATGGACCTTCCTAAGATCAATTTTCTCGACCTTCCTAGTGAGTGAAGCAAGTTTCACCCTAAGGCTTTATTCCTCCCTAAGTGGGTTAATTCCACCTGATTTGGGTGGATTCTCATAGTAAGGTGATGTTACCCATGTTTGATTTTATTCGGCTAGTTCTTCTAGATACCCGTAAGCATCATTTGGGGCTTTGTTTTTGAAAGTTCCATTACACATCATGTCAATGAATTATTTGTTCCCCGGACCCAACCCTTCATTAAAAATTCTAATTGTTTAGGAATAGAAAAACCATGGTGTGAAACCATGTTTAGAGTGTCTTTGAACCTCTCCCATGTTTCTTAGAATTACTCTCCCTCTTTTTCAAAAAAAATTTGGATACTCTTTTTAAGTGCAATTGTTTTATGGTGGGGAAAGTATTTTTTGTATAATTATCTTTGTAATTGGTCCCAAGAGTTGATGGATGATGGTCTAAAATTTTTTATCCAATTTTTAGCTCGATCCTTTAAAGAAAAAGGAAATAGCCTCATCTTAACTGATTCTAGTTGATGTGGTGGACACATGGTTTCTACAATGTCATTGAACTCCTTAACATGAAGGCAGTGCATCTCGGACTCGATTCCATGGAATGTGAGAAGGTGGTTTAGGACATGGAATTTAAATATATAGTTTACATATACTAGGGAATTGTGTCTAATTCATGAGGGGCATTGGTATAGTCAGGTGTGAGGTAGTCATTCATGGTTTGATCGATTTCATTCCCCAAGTTTGGGGCTGCCTCATTTGGGTTTCCAGTTTTTGTTCCCACCTGGGTTTATGAGTTGGTTTCATTGAATAATTTCCATTTAAATGGGCACAATTTTTTAGTTGGGGGTATTAGGAAGATTAGGATCTAATGGAAATAGTTCCCTTGGTGTACTTGAATCCCCAACCCCAGGACTATCCACCCTAACTAGATGGTTTGATTGATCACGAGTGTAGGCGGACATGCGCCAAAAGAAAAAAACGAGAAAGGGAAAAGATAAGAGAATTTGGATGAGAAAATAGGAAATGGGAGATAATAGAATGTGTGTTTAGATGAATTACTTGGGTACCCGAAAACAGTTCCAAAATTTGGTATCGCCCAAATTTACACAAGATTTTAGGGTTAAGCTGTCGCTTGTAGTTTAGCTTGGGTTGTCGAATCCTAAGAGACCTAAGAAGAAACCTATAGACACATACATTCTATGGGATATTTTTGGATATGAAGTGGCCAACTTGGGTTGATTTTAGAAGGGTTTAAAGGATAACTAAAAAATTTAAGTGAATTTAATTTAAAAGAATGAGTTGATCCTAGGTTATCACTCAGGGTGGATTAGATAAAATTCTTTTTAAATTATTTTAATTTCTTATATTTGAGGTGGGTTAATTTAAGAAGATCAAACAACATCCTCACTTACTAGTTTAATTCCTACACACTTTAATACTAATCATCTATACACTTGAAGTATCAAAGTTTTGATCACTTCAAGGTAAAGGTTCATATTAGCACTTGAAGTGTGTGGCCTTAAATTCAACAAGGACGATGGAGTTTAAAAATCATCAAATAAAACTATCAATTAAAAGAAGTGATTAAACATTAATGGGGTGATAAATAACATCAAATACATCCCCTTGATACTCCCTTGGATCAACCCATAAGTGTTTTATGCCTCCATTTATTGTATGGTTTCTACGGAAGCGAAAAGTATACTCACGAGGGAGGAAATGGAGAAGTAAAAAAAAAACAATGAAATAACAATCACTCCACCGTTGTGTGATAATTTCACAAGGTTTGGTGTGAATAAATTCACACCTTGAACCAAAGGTATCAAAGTGATATGAAGAACAACAGAATAATACTAGAAGAAAAACTTTTATTAAGAAACTAAAGTGAATTGAACAACTTACATGTGAAAGACAAAATTGAGACAACAAAATCACATCATGACATTACAATGAAAGGAAGCTCAAAATATGAATAAATACTCTAAAACCACTACCTTAAATAGTAATTTTATTATCCTTTTTTTCTATCCCCAATATGTTCAAGTCTCATCAATTAATGGTCGTAGGCCTAGGGTGGGGGAAATTAAGGGAGAGGAGACTTTTTCACCCTTGACTCGAAGTTGCGTTGAGATTGCATCCACCAAAACTATCCGTCTAAATTACCTTCTATGTGGCAGAATTAGAGTGGTCCATATAAGAATAAAATTAATAATTGGATGTCTACTAACATCTTGTAAAATTTCAGCCCAAAATAATTTGTTGTTTCCGAGATATGATTAAATTGGTGGGATTTGTTTCTGGGCTGCAGAATCTGGCACATAAATTTATCAACAACTTGGGCCGCCTAAAAATCCATTCAAAAATCCGAATTAGTTGTGTCCACTATTTAATTAAATGTTCCTAGTGGTGTCCTATATCTTAAATTAATTTTTTATAATCATTGGGCTTGGATACTAGCGATACAATCTCTTTATTGGGCTGCTGTCCAGTTTACTTTGCCCAGAATGTGTTGCCATGGTCTTCCAATGTGAATCTTCAGTTACTTAAAAAGTATGAATTGTTCCTTGTAGCATTAGAGACCAGAAAATAAAATATGAAAATAAAATCAGGGCCATTTTTTATTTTATTATGTGTTCAAAATTTTACCATGTAATAGTTCATTTTAGGGGGAATTACAATCATAATGTGAAATGATGTTCAAAGTGTAAAATGCACAAAAATGGTGTTTATGAATAATAAATCACATACAAATTATATATATTAACAATAAATATTAGCCTAATTTAGTGGATAATCAGGACTAATCACTATGTACCATAATAATGGTTGAGATATGCTTGACCAACTCTTTTTGGGGTTATTACCCCAAGATGCATTTGTTCAAAAACCACATCCACTTATATTATCCAGAAAAGGATATATTTTCTTAGGGAAAAACACTACAATATTTGCCAGGAATTAGGATATTTTACTATAATTAGGATTATCCTAAGGGTTCTTAATAAAGTTTCATAATACTAGTTTCGAAAATTTACTAAACTGTTCCTTTAATACCAACTATAGAGACACAATATTTTCATACATAAATATTATATCCTTTTAGATGAATATTCAATACATTCAAAATAATACATGATATAAGACCATATAGGTTTTATGTTTTTGGAAACTTGGATATATAAAAAACATGTACATATAAGATATAAATCATTTCCCATTTAGTTCTTTATAACTATAACCCTTCTTATACATAGTACTCTTAAAACCTTTTTTATAACCTCATAAAGAGAAACATAAGAAAGGGTGAGCTCATATGATCAATAAGGGTAAAAAGAAGAGATATTAATAAATGAATTTAAGTGAGAATAAGATAATAATAAGGGTATGGGAGCATAAGATAAATATTAGAAAATAACACCCTTCAATTCATATATCATAATCATGAAACATGAGATAATGTTTTTCCAGTTGAAAAACATAATACATAAGAGTAAAGAATCATAAATACTCTATCATGATCCATGGAAACATATCATAATCATAATTCATAAGTTTGTGTCATAAACATAATCATAGAAAATCATTTCTTTACCCAAGTCTTACTTACAAGACTATCATAATAGATTTTGTTCACTCTCCATTCCCTCATTTTTAGTCAAGGTACACTCCCAATACTATCTTATTGGAAAAAGTCCCTTACATAATTGGGTTCAATCCCCATTGAAATCCTTTTTATTTACTGATATATCCATATTTACCCAATGAATTGGAGGGTTATAACAGACCCAACCAAACTTTGTTTACAACTTAACCACCCATCCTTTGTTTCTAATGGAACAACACATCACATAAGGAAAACCATAAATACGTGTTCCAAAAGATCATCAAACATCTATCATATCATCATATCATAACCCATGGAAAGGATACAAGTTTTATAGAAATTTCATGATCATAATCATAATAAATACATATAAACAATAAATATGGTAAAATTAGATCACATCCCCATTAAATCATAAAAAACATTAAAGGATGTTGTTATAGATAAAAATTCATTTTAAAAGATCACTAGAAAATTTCTTGAGGAAAATATATTTTTCATTTTTAAATCACTTAATTAATATATAAAAGTCTCTAAAATATTAATTAAAATATTTTTTTTCAAAATAACCAAGGAAAATTATAAAATAAGCTTCAAATAAAATATTATTTATGATTGTGAGGAAATCCATTCATGTATTGTATGTTAAAACAAAAATTCCTTTCACCTTTTTTGTTAAAAAGTAAAAAGTACCTCATAAGAAAATTATTTTAAACCTTCTAAAACAAGGTAAAATATATTTAAAAATAAAATTTAATAATATTTATAGAATATTATAAATATTCTAGAAAATATTTTTAATAAAATATATACATTGAAGAAAATATTCCCAACTAAAGAGAAAAACATGGTCGATTCTCATTAAAAAAATTAGTTCGGTATCTTGAGTAATTAAAGAGAGAAAATGAAAATAAAACAAGTAATATTCATAAATAACTATAATAGAAGATAATAAATAATATTTTGGAGATATATATCATACTTTTTTTAGCATAAACAATCCCGAAAAAAATGAGATTATAACATATAACTCTTACCACTATGGTAATGTTTGAATCAGAATAATTATGAAATAAATAAAAATGAAGGAAAAATTAAATACCATGAAATTAGGATATTTATGATAAAAAATATCAATGTAAATTATATAAACCTCATAAAATAAGATAGGTTTATTACATCAAAAATGTCTCAATAAAACAAAATTGAGATAAAGAACCCTTATGGATTTTGTAAATTTTGAAACAAAACTCATTCAAAGATTAAAAATAATATAGTTATATAATTACCTTACAATAAATTATGGATTATTCCAAAATAAATTCTTGGGAACCATACACATCATAGAAATAATAAATTGATGCATAACATTAAAATGTGTCCTAATGTAGATAAATTGAGACGAAACCCTTACCTTATATCTGACTTGATTCGTAACCACTCTAAAATATTTTATAATAACTTTTAATTTATTATAATTACATAAAAAATAGTATTAATAAATATAATGTCATTTATGATCCACTTATAGGATTTTAACACTATTTTATTAAAAATTCTCTATTAAAGTCGTCATTTGGGATGTTAATTACTTCATTTTTCATGTATGTTTTAGTCTGGCGGTTATGGTCTTGGAATTTTGATCCTGGTTCCTCCATATCCAGAATTTTAATAGTGATAAAAATATCATATATAATCATTTTATACATATTTATAACCATTCATATTAAGTGGCGATAAAAAATTTATTACATCACTTCATAGAGACGAAAGTTCGTACTAACACACGAGTGATGTTTCCACTTTTTGATGGATGGATCCAAAAAGGTAAATGACAATACATATTATAATAATAATTATTATATCATAAATATCATATATTTTCATTAAACAAATAATTTTTACAAAACATGTAAAGTATAAATGGTAAAAAAATAATATCGATTCATGGAGATGGTAGTCCACACACATACACACGAGTGGAATTATCATTTTTCATTGGATTAGAAGGTAAGAAGGTAGGAGTAATAATACAATTCTGGAAGAATATTTATTTTATAAATTTTATATATAAACACAAAATATACCATTATAACCACCCATGAAATATGTTTATGGATAAGTAATCATATTGATACGTGGAGGCGGTTGCCCACACGTACGCACGAGCGATAATTTTATTTACCATATGATGAATAATGGGTGGAAAATGGTTGTTACATCCTAATAATAACATATAAGTATATTTATTATTCTATATTAATCCTTTTTATGGATAAAACAAGTTTATATATAGTATAAGATGAAATAAAATTGAAATATCATGGTTAATATTTATACCTCTTCCTTGAAGGACCTCCTTTGAATTACACATTAATCCTTGAAGGATTTGTATTAAGAGAAGAAAATAAGATCTAGGATTAGGGTAAGTATTATAAGAATGATTTTTAATAGGGGTTTTTAGATCTATAAGGATCAAATGGTGTGAATAAGGGAGTAGTATAGGTTCCCTTTTATAAGTGAGGGGAAGGATATAAATTGAATTTCCTAATAGATTTCAATTATATAAGGTCAATTTCATTGGAAAGTGGATCTAAATGAATAAATATTATATTTTATGATAATATAAGATTTAAATATATTCAACCAATAAGTATTTTATAGGTTTGGGTGGAAATTATAACCTTATATCATGGTTTAACTCCTAGTAAACCAATTTTAACCTTAACTATGATAATAATTGTTTTCCTTATTTTTACTATTCTCTATGGTAAAAAATTAATTTGACCCTATTAAATTATATTAAATATGATTATTATAAATATTTAATCCTTTTTAATAGATTTAATTTCTATAAGTTGAAAATTTTAATTTTAATTAAACACAGAAACCATAAAGAAAACTAGTTTTCAAAACATGAGTTTTTTAAGCATAAAACTTAATTTACTTTCATTACTTGAATTGAAAAACCCATAAAATGAATTTTAAAATATCATATTGAATGTATAATATATAAATTTCATTAAAACCATTAATAAATATAGATTAAATCAATTTATTAATATAAAAACACATTGTGCGCTTAATAAAAGTTTTAAGAAAAAATTGTTTTAAAGCCCAAAAATTAACTTATACCAATATCAAGTAAAATTATGATTCCTATATAATTAATTATATTATCTATAATTAAAGGATAATTATGTTAAGTTATGATAATATACATAGCATTATGGGATATTTAATTGAAAATAAATAATAATTTTATGAAAATTGGTATTTTTCACTATTTATTGAAAAATAAATATTTTTAGAAAAATCCAAAAAATTCACCCTAAGATAATATTGACATACTAATTTCAAAAATGATATTAATTTTACCAAGTAAATTTTAAATAAATGAAATAAATTAATTATAATGTTTTTGTAAATAAATACGATAAAAATAATTTTTAAAGAAAACATATTTTTGAAGCTTAAAATGAATTTTCTGAAAATTCAGTAATTATTTATTATGAATTAATAAATAAATTTTAATTATTAAATACATTTATACATATTTTTTATATTTTTTTTATTATTATTCATTCTTGTGAATTTAATAGTGAGCTTATAATGGTTTACTATATCACATTTCATATAGACTTCGGGTTGTATCTAAAGAAATCTACTAAACACTTAATTTTTTTAAAGAAAAAATATATTCTAAAATATCACGGTTTTATAATGTAACCCTTTGGAATAAAATGTATAAGTTATTTCATTTAATAAAACTTATCAATAATATTCATTTCATGCATATTTGATATAATATTACAGTGAACCATATTTTTCATATATATATATTACATCTTAAAAGATGAATATTCATTTAATTTTTTAAAAACACGCATGAGGACCATAAAGTTTTAGTGTCTTTAGAAACATTGATACATAAAAAATGGTTCATAAGTGAACTACATCATCTCACATTATGTTTTCAAAACTATAAACCTTCTTATACATATCATAAATATAAATTTCTTCATAACTTTGGGAAAGGAAACATAAGAAAGGGTGAGCACAAATGTCTAGTAAGTATAAACAAGGGAGATATTAATGATCCCATAAGCATAACATGTTCATAAAGGGTATGATAATATGAGCTTAACATTTGAAAAATATACCATGAATATCAAATATCATAATCTTGAGATGTGGAATAATTCTTGGAAGTTCATAATACATGAATCATAAAGGAATCGAAGAATATGAGCCATGAGAGAATAATATTGGAATAAGACAAAGATTTTTTGCATGCACATAAGCATAGAAAGTTATTTACTTTGTATCTAAGGATTATTTCCAAGGCTATAATAGTGGAATGGGTTCACTCCCTAAACCATCATAGTAGTCAAGGTTCACTCCCAAGACCATCATAGTAGATATAGTACCTTACTAAACTGGGTTCACTCCCATTCTAGTCTTGTTTATCTCATGAGATATCCATATTTATCCAACATAATGGGGGGATATATAATTTTTGGAATACCTATCACATAACTAAAATCATAAAAATGTGTGACACAATATCAAATAATATTCATTATTTTATAAACCATGAAAATAAATAGGTTTCATAAACATTTCATCATGACAAAACACATGGAAAAGAAATGGGTTTCATAATCATTTCATAAAATTATTTTAACATAAACCATGTTAAAGGTAAGGATTCATAAAACACTTTTCATAATAATCATAAACCATCTAGATAAAGAATATGGATGGTATCATTTTGTTGTATCCCCAGTAGATAATACATATAATCAAGGGTTGTTTTCATTGGTGAATAGAAATGCCATTTAATGATCATTAAATACATTCATGATGAAAATACCCTTTCCACTTTGAAAATAAATTTTTAAAATATCCCAAATATTAATGAAAACATTTTATTTTAAAATAATCTTAGAAACTTTTAATGGAAGCTTAAAATTATTGAGTGGTCATGATGGTGGGAAATTCCGTTCATGCTGTACATGTTAAAACAAATATTTCTTTCACATTTTTGGTAAAAAGTAAAAAGTACCTCATCTTAGAATGAGACAAGAAGATTCATTTTAAAATATTTTTTAAAAATTCATACATAGTTAAAAATTAATTTAAATAGTCCAAAATTAATATTAAAAACATTTTTTAAAACATTTTTTTTAAAACATGGACATCAAAGAAAAACTATTTTCAACCGAAGAGAGAAATAAAGTTGATTTTCCAAAAAAACATTCTTTTTGAATATTCAGTACATAAAGAGAGTAAAATAAAAGGAAAAAATGTAATTTATATAAATAAACATAGGATAATAAAACTCATGATTTTCTTTATATATAGTTTATAATATTTCATTATCGAAAGCATAATCATAAACAATCCTGATAAACAATGAGACTGTAACATAAAATAACTTACACTTTGGTAACTTTTGAATCACGAGAACCATGAAATAAGTAAACTTATATGGATATGTATATCCCATAATTTTTATGAGAAGAATAATAAAATAAATTCATGGTAATTATATATGCTACACCAAAGAAATATGTGGTGGATAGTTCACGTGTCCCAAGGAAATAAAGGTGAGACAAAACTCCCTTAACTTAAGTCTCAATATTCATTGTACACATCAGAAATTTTTTTTATAATAAATATATATTTTTTATAAATCTATAAAATAAGAATAATAATATATATCATACCATATATGATTTAAAAATTACATTTTATCACTCGTTTATTAATAATTCTTTGTTAAAATCATTATTCAAGGTAATAACTACTTTGTTTTTCATGTATCTTTCAGTTCAGTAGTTTTGATCCCCATCCTTTGATTATGGTTCCATAATCTCCAGAATTATAAGAATGATATATGTATCATATATATTCGTTATATAAATACATAGAGTCATCCTTAAAAGTAGAGATTGAAAAATTAATTACAGCATTCATGGAGAGAGTAGGTCGTACGTACACACGAACACTCTTTCAATTTTTATGATGGATTGAATGAAAGAAAGGTAAATAATAATTCACATTTTAAGAATCATTTTAATACAATAAATATCACATATATTTATTAAATATATATTCATTACCATCCATTTTAAAATAAAATGAAAAATGTATTACATCGATTCGTGGGGGTGGTAGTCCACACGTACGCACAAGCGACATTATCGTTTTCCAAAGCATTGGAAGGTAAGAAGTTATATGAGATATTATAATTCTATAATTATAAATACTTCATAAATATCATATAAATATGTTAAATATTTTATTATATATATCTGTGAGAGGCGGTTATGGAAAATGAATTATATCATTTCATGAGGCGGTAGTCCACCATACACACAATCGACTATTTTATTTACCATTTGAAAAAATAAGATATGGATGTAGGTTATTACACTAAAAAAATAACATATTAGTTTATGGTTGACACCAATTTTATTATATAATCATATTTTAGAATATTTTATGGATGTGTAAGAATAAATAAAACAAAATCACATGGTTAAGTACTATACCTCTTCTTCGGAGAACCTATATAGGTTTATACCTAAATAATTAATAGGATGGTTTCATAATAAAAACCATGCCTCTAAAAAGTGGTTATAGAAGTAAGGAATTTATTTTTTAGGAATTTTTTGAACCAAAAGGTTTTGTAAGTGTGAAGAGGAGAGGATAATGGGCTCCCTTTTATAATTGTGGTGAGTGGCACACCTGTAATTTTTCAAAATTTTGAATAATACAATGTCACTTTTTTGGTTAAAAGGATCAAAAAAGAATAATTCTCAAAAATTATCTTAGATAAGGTCAAAATATGGCTATAAAATAATAATTGGACAAGCTTTTAGGTCCTTTTTACTCTTATCTTTTTAGTTTAACCTCTTCATAAACATTTTTTAACCTGAATCACGGTAACAAATTTTTAATATTTTTATTATTCAATATGAAAAAATAAATTGAAATTATTATATAATATTAATTATTATGATTCAAAATATGTAATCCATTTTACTAAAAATCAAGTACCGATTTATCAATATATTTTCTTTATCAAAACCATTATACTTAATTATAAAAATGTTGTTATTTTAATTCATACTTCTATGTTTAATGGTTAGATTATAAAAATAATGTTTAAGTAATAATATTAATAATATATTTTGGTTTTTTGAAACTCAGTGTTTCATATAACACAATCTATAAAATAAAATAAATTTATTTATTAAACAATTTCATAAAAAACCTGTGGTGTTGCATTCTACCCTCCTTAAAAAGAATTTCATGTAGCGATCCCAACCCTAGCATCCTGAAGATAGTGCATACTACCATTGCATTGGAATAAGATACAAGGTATAAAATTCTAAAGGATCGATCAGTTTAAATTTCTTTGTAAAATAGATACATACATTAGTTTTACATTATATTTTTACTACACAAATTACAACATAATTTTTTTCTTTTTTTTTCAAGAAAAAATTTATTCAATCTATAGTTTCCTTAGATATTAGTCATAGTAATATTCATGGAATAATGGGTAAAGGAAACAAAATAAGGGTGAGCTAAAATTATTAGTAAGAGTTAAATAAATTGGAAGAAATAATTAGTCAATGAACATAATCAATGTAGAAAGATAATAACTAAACACACATGCCATACAATAAATAAATTGAGAAGGAAGTGAATAAACAACATGGAAAGGTAAATAACTGAAAACACATGTCATTTAATAAATAACATGAAAATCATAACTAGATAAGGCATAATCAATACGGAAAAGTAAATAACTAAACACACATTCCATTTATTCTATAATATAAGAATGAAATACATCTAAAAATTTTTTCATGGTGAAAATATCCTGAATAGTAATAACTAAATTATGAATGAAGGAAATGATTAAATATTTGAAACCATGTTTCCCAAGTACATGAAACCTTTACCATCAAGATATATTCTCAAGAAAGTTTAAAATTAATGTTTAGAAACTCATTTAACTAAGTCTAACCAACTGATTTGTCCCATGAAACTTTTGATGCATCTAGGGGATATCATTAACTAATAACCACCCATGTCTCTAGGTCAAAATAATTCATTATATATTGAATAATCAATTAAATTCATAAAATATTTCCTAAACAATTATCTTCATTGATTAAAGAATACAAATATATCAATATTTCCCTAGATAATCAAATAATTTTCAAAGTAAATATCATATGTAAAAATGGTATATGGTTTAGTCAATAATCATATCCATGCTAAATAATGTGGATATTTAGGGGAAATTTAATGTTCAATGGTCACTAAAATGTGAGTAAATCAATAGGAAGTTAATTACTAAAAAATGATTCAAGAAAGTGATTGTCAATATATCCTCACAATTTAAAATTGATCTTAATAATCCATAGTTTGATATTTAAAAATTCATTTGTTGAAAGAACCATATCTTAAAAGGGTTAATAAAATATATTATTAACAAGAGAGAATGAGAAGTACAACGATAACATGGAATAACACATGACTAGGATTCTATATAGGATAAAATTGGTGGAAAGTGAAGATATGTACATAGAGTAAAATCATAAATATTTATAGGGAGTGATTGAGGTCATTAGTCATAAAAAAGTTAATTATAAATGGAAATTTGAGGGTCTCAAAGCCATAAATATGTTATGATTTAAAATACCACCAGTTCAACAAAAAATGAAGGTATTAGGATAACATTTTTGTTTCAAGATCTTTTTCTTAATGTTGAGAATTTATTTTATTAACCAAGAATATAAGAAGATATAATTGATACATTTTTAATTTATAATCACAATTTCATCCTTTTATTTTTATTTGATGAATTTCAAATTCATCCCTTATTCCAAGAAATATATATCAAAAAATTATTTTTTAGGCATGAAGTACTAAAATTCACTTTCAACGGATCATATAATCCATAAAATAAGTCTTTATATTTGTCTCTAACTATTTTTAAAAACCCATACGGTTAATATATTAATCTCTAAACCTAAAAATTAGTACTAATTATTCATGATTAATATTTATTCATCAAATTTTTTAACTAAAAATAATGACATATTAACGAGGACGTCATGCTAGCCAGTGGTAAGTTCGAAACCCTTATCATCCTTTGATTAGGGGTTCAAGCCCCATAGACATGCCGAATACGATGAGTTTCCACCCTACATTTGGGTTTTACTTATGCTAAAAACATATTATTATAATTCCAATAACGTTTACATGAAAATATGATGGAAATCCTAGAAATAAAAGTAATTGTTAAATAAAATTTTTACTAGGGTTTTCAATAAAACATATTTTTTAAAGTTTAATAATCTTATTAGACTATTATTACATTGTCCTTAATGATCATATAAACCCTAATGATTATCAATACCTTTAAACTTATGACTATAAAATGTAAAGGTATTATTCCTCAAATACATTTTATACTAAAAAATATAATTGGAATAAATTTCTCCTAATTGTCTTTAATGTTGCTAGACTCTCATCACATAAAACCTAAAAAGAGGTGTTTAAGATTTGAAATTATGATTAATCTTAAAATCATTAACCTATGATGGTATCCATAAATATTAAGTTAGTGAAGGCATATATGATTCTAAAATTTATCAAAACCTCTCATGTTTCAAGATTCATATAAGTAAAATACCATTGGTAAAATACTTCCAAAATTTAATTATTGAAACCTAATACATAAATAATCTATCAATTTTATTTCCACATAGGTACTTCCTTGGTCTAAGGTTTAACCCAGGTCATTCATTATCATTATATTTTAAAATACCACATAATGATTGTAAAGAAAATGTGAATTGTCCTAATAATATCCCCCAGGAGTGTTAAACTAGGTTGTAGTAAGGCCCGTTATCGTATACCGGGTTAATCTCACATCAAGAATGACACACCCTTTTTATGACTTACTATCCCCAGGTACATCTATTCCAGAACCACATCCACTTATAGTATCAAGATAGGGATGTTTTTCAAGGAAAAACCACATAATATCTACTTTAACAAAACATTATAATGTTCTACTATAACTATCCTCAAATTATACCTTTGGGTCATGATCCATGATCTATGTTTTTATATATCTAGTTCCCAAGGTTTCTACTAAAATTATTCTGATACCAACTATAGTGACCCCAACCCCATCATCTTAGAACCTATTCCTATTACCATTACATTGGAATAAGGTACAAGGTATCAAATCCCAAAGGACCAAAAAATTTATCATTATTGGTAAACTAGATACATACATGGGTTATACATTAAATTTGGAATACAAAAATTAGAACATGATTTTTAATTTTCATTTTTGAGAATTTATTTATTTCACATAGAGTATCTCTGCATATTAGTCATAGTAATTTTAATGGAATACTAGGGAAAGTAAACAAAATAATGGTGATATAAAATTATCAATAAGGGTTAAATATATTGAAAATAATAATGAATCAATGGGATTAATCAATATCACAAGATAATAACTGAACACACCTTCCATATAATCAATAAACCGAGAAAGAAGTGCATAAAAATTTGGCAAGGTTAATAACTAAAAACATATTCCATTTAATCAAGAACATGACTAATATAACTGGATATGGCCTGATCAATATGAAAATGTAAATAACTAAACAAAAATTCTATTTAATAAATATTATGAGAATGAAATGAATCTATGTATTTTTTTCATAGTGAAAATATCCTATTTTGTAACAACTGAATTCTGAATGAAGGAAATGATTATATATTGGATGACATGTTTTATAGGTATATGGAACCTTTACCATAAATATCTATTTTCAAGAAAGTTTTAAACTGATGGGAAGAAACCCATTTAACTAATTCTATCATACTGATTCATCCCATGAGAGTACTGATGCATTGAGGGGATATCATTAACTAAATACTACCCATTTCTTCAGGTCCAAAGAATTCCTTATATATTGAATAATTTATTTAATTCAAAAACAATGTTCTATAAAAAATATCTGTATTGAGTAAATAATAAATATTTATCAATATTTCCTGAGATAATCAAATAACTACCAATGTAAATAATTTGGATATTTAGGGGAAATTTAATGTTCAATGTTCCCTAAAAAGTGAATAACTCAAGGGGAAGTTAATGATTACAAAAATGATTCAAGGAAGTGAATTTCAATACCATCCTTGGTCAAAATAACCATAAACCATCTAGAAAAAGAATACGGATGATATCAATACGATGTATACCCATTGGAATAATAATAAGGGTCATTTTCATTGATTAATAGAAATATAATAAAAAATATATTTAAAAACATTATTAAGGGGGATAAAATGGAAGGGTTTATTAAACCATTATAAAATAATTTCCTTTAATGTAAATTCAAGAGTAAACAATCTCGATTAGAATGAGACTGTGAAATAAACACTTAAAATGATCATAATTTCAAAGTAAGAATTAATCGATGAATCAATTATGTATAAATTTTAAATCCACATAAAATAATAGGAAATATAAAAATATATATTCAAAATTAATCACATATAATCTTATAATATTAACAATAATGAGAAAGTAATATAACCCAATGAAAATGAGTTGAGCAATGAATTTCTTTACCACTTGGTTACTTTTAATTCAACTCCACTTAGATGGAATAATTCAAATTAAAACATCAAATACCATGAATGATTAATTATTCATGATATTACATGTCAAGGGGAATTATATACACCATATAAAATTAATTAAGTGTAAAACAATACAATATTTCTCAATGAAATGAAATTGAGATGAAATCCCTTACCTCACACCTTCCTTTTTGGTCGTACTTGATTTAAACTATTTTATAGTGGTTTTAAACATGATATTAATTAATACCATAACCATATTATTATTTATGATATCATATATGATCCTTTTATAATATATTATTACTTTTTTTGTTAATAATATTTCATTCTTCTCATCATTTGGGGAAATAACTTGCTTTGTTTTTTGAGTATGTTTTGACTTGTTATTTTTTGTTCCTCTTAATAAAATCACGATTTAATCATCTCTAAAATGTAAAACATGAATCAAATATGATATATATTTATTATATATGTATTTTTATTAAACCATAAAATTTATTTAAATGAAATAAAATACACAGTTCATACAGAGAGTAGGTCATACGTACAAATGAATGATGTTTTAATTTTAATATCATATTGAAAGAAAGTAATGAAAATTATATATATATAGTATCATTTAAGTATAATTTTTTTGGAATATATTTCACATATTTTTGTTAAAACTATCCTTAATACATTCCATTTAAAGCGTGAACAAATCACATCACTTCGCGAGATAGTAGTCTTTAGTACACACGAATGATGTTATCATATTCCCAAAAAATGGAAATAATGAAGGATATGTTGCATAATAATTCTAGAAGCACAAATAAATAATAAATAAATCATATATATCATATATAAATATCATTTATATAATTATCCCCAACCCTGAGAGGTGGTAATGTAAGAACGAATGACATTGGTTCGTGAGACAATAGTCCGTCATACCCATAAATGATGATTTTGTAGTCTATTTTATGGAAGTGTGTGAAGTTATAGGTCAAAAATGTAACAACCCAAGAAATTAAAATGCTAATTTTATTTTAATTATGTATTTATTTTGTTTATAATTTAAAATAATGTTTTTTAATTAAAACTTTTATGAAACTAAAGTATTTTGTGTAATTGAAATAAGTTTTTATTTAAAATTATAAATTATAATTTCTTTAAATAAATTATTATTTTTAAATAAGTTAAAATATATCCTTTATTTAAAAGTATGTTTTAATATTTTATATTTTGAATATATTACCATTATTTTGCAGGAAAAATATTTTGATTTAAAATTATAAACAAATACTTTTTTATATAATTAAAACAATATTTTAATATATACAATTTAATATTTATGATAATAATTATAATTAAAATTTTAACATTATTTTGAAATAAATAAAATATGAAAATTATAAATTGGTTTAATATTTTATTTATAATAATAATAGTAATAATAATTAAGGGTAAAACATTATTTTATAAAATTATCATTATTATTTTTAAGATAATATATTTTATAAATATATGAAAATATATTGTATTTTTGTATTATAAAATTAATAAGTTATAAATATATATAATTATTTTATTATAAAAAACACACTTTTATATATGTGTTAAAAAATGTGTTTTTGAATTAATTATTGAATATATATATATATATATATATATATATATATATTTTAAAAATGCTAAAATGATATATGTATAAAAACAAATTTATTCATTTAACAAAATGTTACATATGTTTTTTTTAAAAAATAATATGTTTTGTAGTTAAAACTGTTAAATTAAAAAGAATAAGTAAAAGTGAAACATGGAAAAAAATGTAAAGAAAATGATATAATAATATATAGTTTTAATTACAATGATGACTTCAAAAAAAGGGTGAAAGACGTGATGTTAAATCAAAGAATAATATAATAATATATCATCATAATAATGGATTGACAAAACAATATAACATCAACGGAAAAAAAGAAGAGTGACTGATGATATAATAATATATAATAATAAAATTAATCATGACTTAAAAAAACGATAGATTGAATTGTTGTTGATAATGTGAAAACCAAGTGTGAGGTCCAATTTATCATACCTAGATGTAGGAAAGAAAATATAATTATATAAAAATGAAAAAAGAAGACAATTAAATACAAAAAATTATATGAATCGAACCTATGATCACTTTGAGCTTCCACTGCCAGATTTCAAATTAATATATATATATATATATATATATATGTGACTCTAGAACACCCAAAATATTTTCTCCAAGTTGAACCCTCCTTCCTCCTTACCTTGTGACCAACAGCCTTGCTCTTCTATTTTCAAATCAAGGTAACCATTTGATTTATTTTTATCAATATAGTCTTATTTTTTAAAGACATATACATATATATGTATATTTATCTAACTATCCTTAATTATTTTCAGAAATTATAATGTAAGAGTTATTTTAGTTTTACAATTTATATAATTATATTATATTTTAAATAAAATCATCTAAGGGTTTAATTTATTTTTATCAATTAATTTTTAAATTACAAGATATATATATTTAATTTTTATATATCTATTTTAAGAATTTATAAATGTGAGGTTTTGATTTTAATTTTAATTTATCAAAATATGTTAGATTTACAATGATATATACATATATGTATATCTTTATACATATATATATATATGTATCTATCCATTTGTTTCAAAATTATATGATGTAACGGGATTGTTTATTTTTATTTATAAATGGGTTTGATCATGTTTTCAATATATCATTTTATCTTTATTATATATATATATATATATGCTCTCAAATCCACATGAAAGGATTTGAATTTGTTTTTAATCTATCATTTTATGTGTATCATTTATATATTAATGTTAAATGTTATCATTTTATGTGCTAATTCTAAATAAAACCTATTATTCCATGTGTCTAAAGTCTTTATACATACATGAATGTCATAATTTGTATAATATGTGGCCATAATCTATAATACATGACATATCGTCCATGTATTAGTTTTTATTAATTGTATATATATGTGTATTGAATAAATATTTATGTAGGAAATTATTTTTGAAATGGTTTTATGTGTTCAAATAATGGAAACTTTAATTCAATAATGTTGATAAAATTCTATGTATTTTTGAAAAGTGGAGAAATTAAACCACTCAAATTTATCAAAAGTTTCCTTAATTAAGTTATAAGTATAAATTTATTTATTAGAATATTTTGTAAATGTTTTTAAAGTAGAAAACCTAGTGAATAGTGTATTTATATATAAAGAAAGATGATTTTTTTTTTCATAAAATCCAGCACTCGAATGTTGTAAATATGGTAGGTAATTGGAGAGTGAACCTATCCCTCAGAAAGTGGGTAGGCCCAAGATAGTCTTCAATGTTTCAATTGGCCTCAGTGTTTTGTTTTCAGAATCTTGCATATAGTTTTCAGAAAAATCACTGGAATATGTTTAAAGAAATTTTTGAGCGTAATTAATTTTCAAAGCAATACATTATTTTTAAGGAATAAATAATTTCAATAATGTTTTAAAAAGGTATTTCTAAATGTATTTTATAAATTTTGTTCAAAATAATATTTTAAAAGTTTTTCAAAAATTAAAACCCCTTACTGGGAAAAATAATTTCTCACCCTATGTTTTTAATTTATTTTTCATAGGTTTAGTGGATTTACTCTGTTATGTGTATTTTACTGAGGAAGCATCATGATTAAATAAATTTATTTATTTCATTTTATTTTGTACAATTTTGTTAAGTTGTAATTCATGTATCTAGTTACCCAAAACTTAGACCAATAAAAGTTCATGGTATGTAATAAATATTGTTTATTTGTTCAGTTCTCTTTTATAAAAAAGAATATACACAATATTTATATGTGATGAACCCAAATGCGCGGGTTTGGAGACTTAAAAAAATATTATCATAAAAATAACTCATTAAATTTATGATACCAAACTTATAATATAATCATGATATAAAATGAATTGAATGAGGTGGAGATGGAAAGAAAATAAAAATGCTTTTAGAAAAACATTACCACTTCTTTGGGTATCCTCTTTAGGTTTTCACTAAGGACTTCCTAAGTTAGATTTATGCATAATATAAGGCTTCTAAGATTAGATGGGTGAAGTTGGTACATGATTTGGGTAGGTCTTGACTGAACCAAAGTGGTTTTATAGGTGTGAATAAGGGGGAGAGAGGTGGCCTTTTATAAGTGGGTGAAATGACTCACTTGACATTTTTGAAAAGTAGTTAATAAGTACACACAATTTTACCTAATATGAGGATTACATAATACAAAAAATCATATATTATAGGTTTAATGGTCAAAATATAGACATCCAATGGGTATTGGGCAAGCGTAGGGTCATTTTTACACTTTATACACCAACTTTAACCACTAACTAAACTCATTTTTACCTTAATCACTACAATTAGTTTTAACTATTTTTAGAAATCACTTTGATCAAAAATTAAATTGAAATCATTAGAAATTATAAATCCTTATTATTCGAAATATATAATCAATTTTTCTAAATTCAAATCATAGATGTGGAATAATTTAATTTAAAATCAACCTTGCCCCTAAAATGAGAAACCGAGGTTTTAAAGTGAAAATGTTCGAAAGTTTGAAATGCTTTTATATCCATTTTAAATGTGAAATTTATTTCAATTACCTAAATTGGATTAATTTATGTATAATATATCTATTTATATGTTTAAACCAATGAAATTTATAATTTTACATTATAAATTATTTTGATGAAAAACCAGTTTTTAATTAAAATTTAGTATTTTTTACTATTAATAAAAAAAATGAAACTTCTCAGAAAAATAGAAAAAAATTACACTAAGATAATTTTAAAATATATATTTCAAAAAATAAATTTATTTTTTATAAAATTTATAAAAGCATCAAAATTTAGTTTTAAAACAGGCATGTTAGTAAAAATTCAGTAAAACGACCTTTAGAAAAACACATATTTTTATATGTACAATTGGATTTATTCTTATCTTATGGCTATAAAATCTATTAGATGAATGCAAAAACATTTTACTGAATATATAATATATAAATTTCATTAATATCATCCAATATTTTATTTATTATATTAATATTATACACCTTTGGTGTATAAAACAATTTTTTTATGAAAATATTTACATTATATTCAATTGGTTTTTATATTCATTTCTAATTAATTGAAAACCAATGAATTCAACCATATATTTTCCCATTTTTTTAATCCTATTCCTAACCATAAATTTATCAATAATTTTAAAATGATAATATTAATATAATTTGATAAAACTCAGACTTGCATGTAACACAAGCCATTGAAGGAAATCATTATTGTTTGTAACGAAAGCTAACTCAGTTTTCTGTGTATTGAGAGCTATAACATAGATTGGATTTATTTGAAATATTAAATAAATCATAAATTCTTTTAATTTTATATTCCTTTTTATGTTTGATATTTCATGTCACATATGATATTAAATAAAATTTTATTCATTTATAATTTCAGTGTGTTATATTTCACCCTGAAAATTTCATCACTATGATGTAAAAATTTGAGGATACTTATTCCTCATCATATCCTCTAATTCCCATGTAGCTTCATAAAATTTGTGGTTTCAACATAAAACATTTAATAGATGAGTGGTATTATTTCATAGAACTTTCTCACTATGATCTAGAATCTCTACTAGTTGTTCATTATAAGATAGATCCTTCTCTAGTGGTATGACCTACAAGTTTAGTACATCTAAAGGATCAATTATGTTCTTCCTTATGAGAGTTAACACTTTTTGAACTTTGGAGAGGTTCGATAGAAGAACCATGATATAATATAAAATTCTTAACCAATCAATAATCCTTAAAGGACTAATATACTTAGGTATCAACCTTCATTTCTTCCCAAAAATCATAATCTTCTTTTGTGGAGAAATTCATAGAAACACCTTCTCTCTAACTTCAAAATATAGATCATGACGACAATTGTCAACATAACCTTTATATTGAATATGAGTTTCCTTGATATTCTTATGAATGGTTATAACTTTATCTACCATTTCTTTATATAGATCAAATCCCAATAGATTTATTTATCCATCTTCTTCCAAGCACGTTAGAGTTATACACTTCTTTCCATAGAGGGACTCATAAGGAGACATCTGAATGATCGAGTGAAATAAATTGTTATAAGAAAACTCAACTAGAGAAAAGTTTTGATCGCATACACCTTTTAAATACATAGAACAATATCTCAACATATCCTATAGGTTTTTAATGGTCCTCTCAAAATGACCATCTATATGAGGGTGATAATAAGTATATAAACATATCCATGTATCTAGATAATACTGAAAAATTCATTAAAACTTATAGGTAAACCTAAAACCCAATCATATAAAATATAATGTTGTAATATTTGAAACATTAACACTTTATTAGTGTATATACTATAAACATGATACAGAGAAATATATTCTATGATATAAATGAAGTGAACTGACACTGTAAGGTGATCAACTACAACCCATATAGCATTACACGCTTAAGATATTTTGGGGATTCCTATAAAAAAATATATGGTGATGTTTTCCTATTTCCATTTTGGGATGGGTAATAGTTGTAACATTCCCTTAGACTTTAGTCTATATGCCTAAATTTTTTGGTATACCATGCATGTAGATATAGACTCTATAATATCTATATTTCTTCCATCCCAACATAAATCCTCTTTTAGATCTCTATGAATATTCATACTTTTAGGATGAGTAGAGAATTAAGAATTATGAGGTTCTGCTAATGGATCCCTCTACAAATTTGGTATGGATGGAACATATACATGGTTACTAAACCTTATCATTCCATCATAATCAAGGTTAAACTAAATAACATTTCTGACCTTATTTTACAGCTCTATATGTTCTTTCTAATACAATAATATTTTATATTTTGTTATCCTCATCATTAATAATCTAGCATGATCCTTTTGACTGAAATCACCAGCCACCTTGTTCACCTTCCTAGGGTGGTAATGTGTTGAAAGTCATAATATTTAATCAACTATAAACACCTTCTATGATGCAAGTTCAACTTTTTTTAGTGAATATTTACTTTAATATTTTATTATCATTATATAGATCACACATTTCCCCATAAAGATATTACCTCCATATTTTCAATGAAAAAATTATTATAGCTAACACCAAATCATGAGTTGGTTAAATTTTTTAATGAAACTTTAATTTTAATGACACATAAGATATAACCATATCATTTTGAATGAGGAAACATCCCAACCCCTTATTTGACGCATCATTATAGATTAAAAACCCTTATCCATTACAAGGTAATGTAAAAACACATGAACTGACTATCCTTTTCTTTTGTTTCTTGAAATTTCCTTGACATTCATTTGTCTAAAAGAACTTGGCTTCATTCTGAGTTAACATGGTGAGTGGATTGGAAATCCCTAAGAAATTCTCCCCAAACCATTGATAATATACATCCAAACCAAGAGAGTTTTAGATCCCAGTCATAATGGTTGGTTTGGTCCAATGATCAATAATTTTGGTCTTTGATGGATCCATAGATATACCCTCACTTGATATTACATGACCCAAAAATGAAACCTTTTGTAGAAAATATTCACACTTTGTAAAATTATCATATAACTTATCCTTACTTAGGGTATTAATTACAATCCTCAAGTGATATTCATTATCTTCATTTATTTTTGAATATATAATAATATTATATATAAGGACTACCAAAAAATGATCAAGGTAATATATAAGGACTATATTCATTAAATCCATGAAGATAGTAGGGGAATTAGTAAGACCAAATGGCATCACTATATATTCATAGTATCTATACCTTATACAAAATGATGTTTTGTATATATCATCATTCTCTACCCTTAATTGATGATATCTAAGACAAAGGTCAATCTTGGAAAAGTATTGATCTCTAAACAGTTGATCAAAAAATTCATCAACATGGGGTAAAGAGTACTTGTAATTGATTTTGATCTTGTTTAGTTTTGGATAATCAATGCAGAGTCACATCAATGAATCTTTATTCTGAAAAAAAGAGGTGCACTCTAAGGTGACACAATTTGTAAAATTAATACCTTGTCAAGTTTCTCTTAGAGTTTCTTATTTAATCCATAAAACTAAATTGGTTCTATTCTATAGGGAGTCTTTGAAATATGCATATCACCAAGTATGATTTCTATTGAAAAATCAACTTCACAATTTGGTGGAAGACTAGACAACTCTCTTAAAAGGACATCAAAAAACACCTGTACAATATCCATAAATTCAATGTTGACTTTATCCACAACCATGTTAGATAAAAACTCCTTATAAATAGGAATAAATAGGCATATAATGGACGTGATTTCCATCAGATGTTCATATTTACTGTCACTCTGTTAGATGATCATAAGGCGATTTATAATATCAAACATGACTTCCCTTCCTAAGAAATTGATGTAGGATTTATATAGAGAATTCCAATCCATGCCTAGAATAACATCATATTCAACCATAGGAAATTTATAGGAAACAAATTCCCAAAAACTTCAACCAAATAAGAATCATATACTTCTGATGTGATCATCATACCATTATGGGGTTTCACTACTAATTCAATATCTAATTATTAAGGATATGAATTAAAATTACTAAATAATTTTCATGATATAAGGAAATTTATATAAATAATCTCAAATAATATACTTTAATATTTGATCATAACTATCACTACCCCAACTTCATTGTTTTACCATCAATCCATTAGTAAAACAAAAATGGTTAGAATGACCATCATGCATCTTTGATTAGTGTGATAAATCATTCATAGGATGTATAAATCATAAAACATTATTCTCAATATATGAAACCTTAGGTTTAACCTAGACCATATTGTCATTATATATTCAAATCCTTCATGATGTTTTGTACTGATTTCATGAACTTTCAAACCAAATACCCTAAGAGTGTCAAACGAAGTGTGCAGTAAGTCCCGTTATCATGCAGGAGTTGATGACCAATTAAAATCCCAATTCACCATTTTTGGAGTTATTATACCTAGGTAAAAATATTAAAGATCCACGTCCACTTTTATTATCTACATGGGGATGTAATTTCTTGGAAAAAATAGTTATTTCTTTGCGAGATATTCAGAAATTCTTCCATAACAAAGATTATTCTAGGGGTTCTCACTAAAGTTTTTATCATACTAGTTTACAAAGTTTAACTAAACCTATCCTATGATACCAAATATATAGACCCATACTTTTAATACATATATATTATATCTTAAAAATTAATATTCATTTCATTTTACAAAAACAAGCATGGGGACGATAAAGTTTTAGTGTATTTTGAACTTGGATACATAAAAAACTGGTTTATAAGTGAACTACATCATATCCCACTATGTTATTTATAACTAAAACCTTCATTAAATATATCATACATAATAAATTTCTTTATAACATATGGAAATGAATCATAATAATGGGTGATATCAAATTCTTAGTAATGGTAAATAGTGGAGATATTAATGATCACATAAGCATAACATGGGCATAAGGGTATAAGAACATACTATTAACATTTTAAAACCCTAACCTGAATATAAAATATTATAATATTGAGATATGGTATAAATATTGGATTTTAATAAGACAAGAATCATAAATTAATCAAATAATATGTGTCACAAGAGCATAACATTGGCCTAAAAAATAGATTTGTGGAGTACACATAAGCATAGAAAATCATTTCATTAATAGTAAAGGATTATTTCCAAGGCTATCATAGCTGAATTATTTTACTCCCTAAACCATAATAGTAGTCATGCTTCACTCCCATGACTATCATAGTGGATAGAGACCTTATTGAACTAGGTTTACTTTCTATTACTGTCCCGTTTATCTCATGAGATATCTATCTTTACCCAATGAATTGTAGAGATATATAATTTTGGGCCCAACCATCACATAATGATAATCATGAATACATGTTCCATAATATCATATAATATTCATCATATTATAACCCATATAAATAAATATGTTTCATAATCATTCCATCAGGATATAACCCATCAAAATAAAATAGGTTTCACAATCATTTAATCAATTTTTCATAACATAACTAGTGTAAAAGGAATGAGTTTCATACAAATATTTTCATTATAATAATAAAACATCATGAGAAAGAATAATTATGGTATCATTGGATCATATCCTAAGTAAATAGTAAGTACAATCAAGTTTTTTTGTAACAGATGAATATAAATACCATTAAAAGATCTTTAAAAACATTTTTGAGGAAAATACCTTTTCCATTTTGAAAATAAAATTTAAAATATAAATATTTCCTAAATATTATAGAAGAAGTTTTATTTTAAAATTACCTTAGAAACTTATAATGGAATATTTAAATCATTTATTAGTCATGATAGTGGGAAATACCATTCATACCTACCTGTTAAAATAAAGACTCTATTCCTATTTCTATAAAAAGTAAAAAGTACCTTATTTCAGAAAGGGAAAAGAAGATTAATTTTAATTTAAAATAAATAAAAAATAGCTAAAAATTACTTTAAAAAATCATAAATTAATAATAAAAACATTCTTGAATATATTTTTAGAAAACATGGACATGGAAGAAAAAGGATTTTCGACCGAAGATAGAAATAAAGTCATTTTTTCTTAAAAAATTCCTTTTAGACTATTAGGTATATAAAGAGGGGAAAATTAAAGGAAATATGTAATTTCAAGAAAAACCAAATTATAATAAAATTAATTATTTTCTGAGATATATCATACTATTTTATCATCAGAATCATGGTCATTAATAATACCAATAAATAAAGAGATTATAACATAAAACCATTACCACTTTGGTAACTTTTGAATCATTAGATGCATGAAATAAATAACCATGTATAAATATTTATAACCCATAATTTTTATGATATGAGTCATAAAAAACATTCATAGTAAGTATATATAATACAACAAAGAAATAAATGGTGAATATTTCATGTGTCCTATAGAAATAAAAGTGAGACAAAAATCTATTACCTCAAGTATCAACTTTCTTCATAAACATTCAAACCTAAAGTTTAATAAATATAGGTTTATTATACATATATTAAAGAATAATTATTAAATATATATTATATCATATATTATTTACTCATAAGCTTTTATCACCCATTTATTAATAATTCTTTGTTAAAATCACTATTTTGAGTAATAACTGCTTTGTTTTTTATGTATGTTTCAGTTCGGTAGTTTTGGTCCTTGAACTTATATTATTATTACATAATATATATAATTTAAATAAGTATTTAAATATAAAATATATTTATTATATTCATGTCTATATCAATCCATAAAAGTAGAGATTGAAAAATGAATTACACCAGTCATGGAGACGTTAGGTAGTGTATACGTATGAAAGCTATTTTCATTTTTCCAATGGATGGAATGAAGGAAAGGTAAATAATGATTAAACTTTTCAGAATAATTTTTATATCACAAATTTTATATATATTAATTATTTACATATATATATCCTTATTACCATTCATTTCAAAATAAAATGAAAAACATATCACATCGCTTCATGGAGGAGGCAGTCTACATGTACACACAAAATAAATTACCATTTTTCAATGGATTGGAATGTAAGAAGTTTGATGTTATATTATATTTATAGAATTATATTTATTTCATAAATATAATATAATTTTTTAATCCATCCTTATATCCAATTGTGAGAGGTGAAGATGGAAAAAAAATTACATCGGTTTGTGAGGGGGTAGTCTGCTATACACATGATCAACAATTTTATTTTCCCTTTGATAGAAGAATAGATATATATAGGTTATTAAACTAAAATAATTATAATGGCCTAATATTTAAGTGAATTAATATTAGATTTTTGTTATGTAATACTGAATACATTACATAAATAGACACCCAAAGACCATATTAGTTTAGTGCCTTTGGAAACTTAGAAAACATTCTTCTAATTTAGTGAAAGATCTTCAACATATCCCATAAAGATCTTCCCATTTATTTTTACGACCTTAAACCTTTATTTATATCATGGGTAAAATAAAACATATGAAAAGGGTGAGCTTAGTTGCTCAGTGAGGGTAAATAAGGAAAATATTAAACAAAACATGAACATAATAACCTAAAAACATGAACATAAATTTTTAAAATCATACCACGTATAACATATATCAAAATAATTAGTAATGAAATAAATATTGGAATTTAATAAGTTATAAATCATAAGGAAACATGAGCCATGAGAAAATAAAATTGGCATAAAAAATGAAATTATGGAAAACACAAAAGAATAGAAAATCATTTTCATATCAGCCAAGGATCATTGCCAAGACCATCATAATGGAAATAATACTTCACTGAACTGAGTTAACTCCTCATTCTATCCCTGTATTACTGAACTAGGTTTACTTAACATTATAGACCTACATTAATGAACTATTTTTACTTACTATTTCAACCTTGTATTACTAAATCAAGATCATTTTCCATTCCAGCACTGTATTACCGAACCAAGATAATTTTCCATTATAGTCTTATATATCTCATGAGATATAAATATTTACCCAATTAATTATAGGGAGATATAGGTATCAACCATCAAATAATGAAAACCATACATATGTGTTATACATGAACCTAAATCATATTATAACCCATGGAATAAAATGGGCTTCTTAAACATCATTAAATCATAATATAATCCATGGAAAATAAATAGATTTCATAAATATCATTTGTAATAAACATAATAAAACCATATGAATAATAAGAATAGTATAATTGAAATATATTCCTATTAACTAATATCATATTAGTTGGAAAATAATTTTGATAGAATACTTGAAATTAATTATTGTGGAAAATATCATTTCTTATTCGAAAACATTTTCTTTTCTTAAAATTCCGTGCAATTTTAAAATAAAATTACTTCCTTGAAAATAACCTTGAAATATTTTAAAGTAAGATTTAAGAAAATAAGGTTTTATGAAAGTATAAAAATATGTTCAATCTGTATAAGTTAAAAGAAAACATTCTTCTCATACTTTTTCCAGAAAAGTCAAAAAAATTACCCCGTTTGGAAAATGACAAAAGATTCCTTTCAAAACATGTAGTAGAAAGTCATAAATGGGTAAAAATGAATTTAAAAATACATAGAATAATAGTAATTTTTTATGGAATATTTTTTAGAAAACACAGACATGGGTGATAAATATTACTCAATAGAGACTTAAAATGAAACAATTCCAAATATTGAAGAGATTGGAAAATAAATACTCATCGCTTTATAACCAATAAAATCGTATGCCCCATGAAAGAAAGAAAATTATAAGGATATAAAAATACCATAATATTCAGGATAATAATCATAAAATACAATCATGAGTCGTGTATACTCCACGTAGAAGAAACAAGTAGTGTATAATGCATATGTCTCACAAAAAATAAAGACGAGACAAAAATCCCTTAACATAAGTCCGATTCCCTTGGTACATATCTGAAATTCCTGTATAATGGTTTAAATAATGACATTAACTTATTATAGAACCATATTTATATTTATGATACTAAATATGATCATATTATCACCCATTTGTTAATAAAATTTCACTATTACTCGTCATTAGGGTAGTAACTACTTCATTTTCTCAGGCATGTTTTGTCATATAAGTTCTTGTTCTTGCACATAAAATATAGTCCTATAATTTTCCAAATGATAAAAAGGTAAAACAAACACACATATATATCATATTATTAATTATATACATTTATAGAATCATTCTTTAATGGTGAATAAGGAAAATGAATTATATCGCGTCGTAGATACGGTAGGTGGTACGTACGCACAGGTGATGATATCATTCCTTAATAGTAAAAATTAAAGGAAGTTGGTAGTATATATATGTGTTTACAGAATAAATATAATTTTATAATCACAATATATGTCTATTACTTCTATCATTATACCCATCCAAATAAAGTGGTGATGAAAAACAGATTACACCACGACGTGGAGAGAGAAAGCCGTACGTACGCACACATGATGATTTCATTTTTTGTAGGATGGATAGAAGGAGGAATATTTTTGTTACATAACCATAATAATATATGATATTATAGGTTATACTGTAGTTATTAATTTATAATGGAAACAACAAAGTAAGAGGAAGTATAATAATAAATGATATTGATAGTGTCGGTAAAGCAGACCACCTCTTCTTCGGTGAGCTCCCTATAGATATCTTATTAAGGACACTAGAGTTAGTCTTTTGAGAAGAAAATAACCTCTATAATGTGTACATGGATTTTGATAAGGGAAATGGATAGGGAATGTAAGATATTTAAGGATAAAAGTGAAGTGAATAAATGAGGTAAGAGGTGCCCTTTTATAATTGGGGTGAGTGACACTTTTGGAATCTCCAAAAATATTTATTTATAAGAAAATCAAACCCTATCCAAAAACCAAAAATATGTAATATTTTCTAATATTAGATGATATAATGTTGTAATATCATAAAAAATAAATAAATTTTAGACAAGTTTTTCTATCAATTTAAATCTTATCATTTTAATTAACCCTTACTTATTCTATTTTAATTTTAACTAAGGAAAAAATTATTCAATATTAAAATAGTGTAATTTTTACTTATTTGATATAAATTAGATAATAAATGAATTATTTATAACATTTTATAAAATATAATAATTACTTTATATTTTTAAAAATTTATTATTATTTTTAAATAATTTAATAAAACATTATTTTGATATAAAATCAATAGTTTCAATTTTGACACTATTCAATTAATCGATTTTCAAAAATATGAAGATATCAAGTTAAATTCTAAAAAAATATTTTATTATATTTCAAAGAGGTAAATTAAAACTATAAAATTCATTTTATATATTAATGATCCCAGATTATACTTATTTTAATATTTTTAATAACAATTATTTGATATTTCAATTAACAAAATAATTACAACATCACTTTTTTGTAATTATTTAATATACATATTTATTGAATAAAAATTAACAATAAAATACTATGAAAAAGATAAATCCTCTATATTTCATAATAATACTTATATTATAATACATTTTCTATAAAATCCTAAATTAAAAATGTTATATTTATTAAAACATGAATGTCACAACTTTAACACCACTTTAAATAAAATATTATAAGTATAATAATCTTTTACATATGGCTCCAAATGGTTAATAATTAGACCCTTAGATTATTATGGTCTATATATACTCGATAAAAAATATTTGAGAAAGTTTTTTGGTATTTTAGTGGTTATCATCATTTTGATTAAAATTATTTTATTTATTTTCTATTAGTTATATAATTTCTTCATCATCATTGTATAAGACCATATGGTAATTATTTATTTACTAAAAATGAAAAATAAACTACCATGATTAATAAAATAAATTTTATCTTTAAAAAGAGTATTTATAGTAAAATTTATCTTTTATATAACCTTATATTAAAAATAATAAAGTTACTAAAATTTGAGTAAGACATCTTTAAATTTTCTTTAAATAAAATATATTAAATATCCTAATCTTATCCAAGTGGCTTCCAAAGGATACCATTTCGACCCAAGGATGATTTTTGTCAAAAAAATCATCCAATGATATTATGAAAAGTGTTAGGGTAATTTTATAATATTATTTTTACCTTTAATTACCAAATTTACCTTTTTACCATATTAATAAATAAATTGTTGAAGTTAATATTCATAATTCCCCAAAATATTAGAAATATATTTATATAATTTTGGACCCAGTAATTCAAAATACAGAATCCATTTTTTTAAAATTAAAAAAAAATAAGTTTCATTAATTAATTCAAAATTAATCATGTATTCTAAATGAGAAAATGAGTTTTAAAAGTTAAAACATTGCAAAAGATTGATTTTTTTGCATCAGAATGGAATATAAAATTAATGTAAATGCCCTAAATTATATTAAATTATAAAAATATAATCTATTTATATTTTAAAACCATAAAATAATATAAATTAAACATATAAATTATTTCTTCGAAAAAAGTTTTTTTTCAATTAAAAGTTAGTATAATTGTAATATTCATCAAAACTTGAAACTTATTAGAAAAATATAAAAAATTGATCCAAATTAAATTTTTATATCCCACTTCCAAATAAAAATTTTATTTTGTTAAATAGAATAGAAAAATATGTTAAAAACTAGATTTAAAATGGGTGTGCCATCAAAAGGTGGAAAAACTGCATTTTTTTTAAAATAATTCTTTTATCCAAAAAATTGAATGTATTCTTATATCATGTCTTGAAAACATATAAGATGAATTTTAAAAATTATATTGAATATATTACATATATATTTAATTAACTAAATCCATCAAGAGTGATTTTATTTTTTTATAAACTCACTTATTTTCATTTAAATAGTTTTTCAAAAAGACATTTTCTTTTATTTAAAAGGGTTTTATTTTCATTTATTATTAATTTTTCTACAAATAATTAATTATATATACATGTGTAAATAATGTTTTCATAATTTAGTTAATACTGTTCATACTAGTCATTATAATGTCCAGGTTATAAGTTATGATAATAATATTTAGTTGTTCTCTTAAAACCAGTCTTGCATGAAATGAAATCTATCCAAATAACTCAAAATTATGTGTAACACAATCCAAGTATAGTGATGTGTATATTGCAAGCTAAGATGGTGTTTCCTATAGTGAATGATTATTTTGGTGTAGCGTATAACACAATACATCAAAGAAATTAAAGAAAAATCTATCTCATAAAAATTTCAAGGTGTTACAATAATAAAATTTAAGTATATAGTAGATAGAGATGTTATTATAATTGAGGTGAGTGGCACACTTGTAATTTTTCGAAGATTTCCAATAAAACCACATCACTTTATTTTCACAAGGTAGTAAAATGGATAATTATTAAACCTTATATGATATAATTTTGAAATATTTCCATAAAATAGTTATTGGATAATTTTTTAGGTCATTTTATCCCTTATTTGTTTAGATTAACTCCTCATAAACCTGTTTTAACCTTAATCATGACAATATATTTATATTATTTTTACTATTCATTATGCCCAAAAATTAAGTTTCCATTATTATATAATATTAATTATTATGATTAAAAATATGAATTACATTTTACGAAATTAAATTCACAAAATTAGTAGAACATAATTTAAAATTAAACCCGTAGATGCGATGAAAAATTGGTTTTCCAAAAAAAGTTTTCATAAGTATAAAAAATTTTCATATAAAAATCGAACATAAAAATGATTTCAATAACCTAAATTAGATTAATAATAATACAATATAAATTATTTTACATTTAAAACCATTTAAAACAAAATGAAACTTTTTAAATTATTTAAACTAAAAGACAATTTAGTAAAAATCAGTACTTTTTCACCATTCATCGAAAAATTAATCACTTCAATAAATTCTAAAAAAATCACTCTAATATAATTTTTACATGTTTATTTAAACAATTAAGTTCCATTTACATTTTAGAAAATTGTAAAAAATTTATTTATTGTTTTTTTACAAAAAACAATAAAAATCATTTTTGAGGAAAAATGTATTTTTGAAGTATATAAAGGCTTTACTAAAAATTAAGTACTTATTTATAAATATATATTTTTTATATAAAATACTCATACTTAATTTTAAAAATTTGATTATTCATATTCATACAAAAAATTTTAATGTCTAGTTTGTAATATAATTGTTTAAATAATTTTATTCATAGTATATTATGGTTTGTTAAAATTTGGTGTTGCGTGTAACACAAGCGAGTGAAGAAATTAAATTTATTTGAAAAAAATATTTCATAAAAAAACTAGGGGTGTTAAAAATATATATATTTATACATATATTATCCATTGATCATATTCATTAATTATATTTACACTATATATAATATCATATATTATATATTTGTACATGCATCACATGCATGCACATTTTAGTTCACATAAAACATGTACCTTGGTATACATGAAAATTTTATGTTTGAATTTTAGGTGAGGGAAAGGACACAAATATTGGATATTGAGTAAGAGGATATTTTTGGGGAGGTGGACACAGGTATTTGGAGAGACTGATAATGAGTAGTTAGGTCCCCTTTGTTTTTTTATTTTCTATTTTGTTTCTACACTACAAAAGATCAAACCAATGAGATATATTTTCCAGATGTTTGACATGATTGTATCATCATATTTTTATTATTTTTGTTATTACATGTTTTAAGAAATTCACTATGGTTAAATTCTAGTTTAAATCCGTATGTGTTACTTTTATATTGTATTTTTTTATTATATAAGTTTATATGATCAATATGATATAATTTTAAATGACATTGAGGGTGTAATATCTCAATGAGATATTTAGAAACCATCAATGCTACTCAAAAAGATCTAGTGTATGGGCAAATGTTCTTGTGTTCACAAGGAATATTTTCATGCACCGATAAATGTTAATCTAGTTTAGAATGTTATAAAATGGAATTAGACCATTAATTTTATTCAAATTTTTATTTGGGATGAGGTAAATGGGGCTAAGACTTGTCAAAACATGGTATGAAATCCATATTTTTTTTAGGATAGAGTTTATATGGGAAAAAATTCATATTTTAAAGGATTTTGGAATGTGATTATTTTTTTGATGTTACAGTTGGTTTTGTGATCATGTGTATATTAGAGTTGGTTTCCTAGAACCAACTATCTGTACTTTGATAACGTGAATATTTGATATATTAAATACTAAATTAAACATCGTATTACATATTGTTTATTGTTCTGCATGACCATAATGTAATAATGTCCTAAAGCATTTCTCTCCTTGATAAAGTCATAATAGTTCTTTGCTATGATGAGAACCTTGAAGTGCTATGGAAATATTCTTAATATCGTTATACAATTGGATAACATACTCTGATGGGATACATAGTATATATACCATCAGGTGCGAGTACTTGTAAGCAGATGAGACTTCTTCTCATGAAGTTTGTACTTGGTAATCTCTAAGATGGGAGATTATGAGAAGAGTCCCACCAGTAGGAATTCTGCATGTTTTGGTGTCATTAGATATTCCTATCTACGAGCGTGTGTAATGGTCCTTAGAATTTAAGATTATCATTAATTTATGTCACCACTTTCACCATTAGATTTGCTGATAAAAACCGTTATTCCATATGTTGATGAGAAGTGAGGTACATTGGGTGCGTAAGGAATGAAATTTTATTAATAGACAAGTCAAGAAATGATTTTTCCCATCCATAATTATGGAATTTGATATTTTAGACCTTTGATTGAAATAGAACCATCTCCCTAAATTCCATGTCTATGGTGTAATGATGAGTTTATTTTAAATAGTCAAAGAATAATGTATCAAGCATATAGGTTGAGGAAATCATCATGTAACTTGCTTGATGTGATTATGTGACAAAGGGATTATATTACATAGTGAGTGTTCGTATATGGTTGTCATCATTACAACTTTAATTTCTTTCGACTAGGTTCCTTTACCTGTTACTAGACATTAATCTTGGATTTTTGGCAAGACCCCCTAATGCCAACGAGAAGGAATACTAGAGGGTCACACACTAATTGTTCTTGGTGGTCTTGATTAAATTCTATTTGAATTTAATTAATATAATAAATATTATTCTCAAGACTAAGGAATAATTTTATTTAAGTTATATTGATCGCATAAATTAAATAAATATTTATTCACCAAATTTTGAATAAAATATATTTATTTATTTTATTGAATATTTAATAAATATTTATTTACTAGTTTGTGAATATAATATTTATTTAAGAGAATGAAATATTTATTTGGGTATTAAATAAATAAAAGAGAAGTTTGAATAGACCAAGACCATGTTCAGTGATAAAATAATTATTTATGAGTAGGTAAACATTATTTATACATTTTTCATAAGTTAGCGCACCAAAAAATAATAATAATGTTATTATTATTATGTGGATTGATATTTCATTAGTGGGTATGATTATATTTGATAACTATTATTCAATTAAAATTTTTAACTAAAATCCCAACTCTATAAATAGATGAGTATGTCTTTTGTATAATTCATTAGAAACCAATTCCATGTTTGTGAATAGAGAATTGTTGCACAAAATGAATTCTCTCTTGACTCCTCCTATTTTTTCCCTATCAAGAATGAGAAAACCAAGAGATAATTTCTTCAAAAATAAAGAAGAAATGATAAATAATGAACAATTCAAGGCATTCAACTCAGCGTGCTAGTTCCCAAAGAATGAGTGGCGTTGCTCGGAGAATTTTGAAGCACGTGTGGATTGCCCCTAGAGAGATTCTGTCCTTGGATCCTCACAAGAGCAATGAAGGAAATCCAAAAGGGCCTTCTTCGGATGATCAATAGTCACCAATTAAGAAAGTTACTAAGTCCAGATATTTATTTCTTTGGATATTTAATAAATTAATTATAAATTTGACATGAAATATTCTCACTCTTAGTTCCAGGAAAATATTATTAAAAAAATTGTAATATATGACCCACCAACGTACGCTTTTTCTGCGCTCGGAACCAACAAGTGTTATTAGAGGGGTCACATTTAAATTTATAATTATTTATTTTATTTTTGATCTATTCACAATCGGGGTTAGATTTTATTTCATGTTATTCATTCTTTAATCTGATTTGAATTAACATGTTATCTATATATTAATCATGTTTGTTCAGTGTTTCATTTTATTTAAAGTTTTAGGAATAAATAAATAATGATCGAAGATTCCATCAGGGAGTGTCAAATAATTGGCCTGTAAAACTAGGCTACACAGCGTACGGACGAAGAACATACTATATACCCATACTCAATGTATCTATATGCACCGATTAATTAATTACATGTGGTGTTTTTATTGAACAGTTCATGTTGATCGGGCTAACTTGGCACATGAAAATCAGATATAGGGTGTGTAATTTTCATGTACACACAATGTAGTTTGGAAAAGTCCACACACCAAATCCCCAAGCATGTGACTTGGATATATGGAAACTGAGGAACATGACGTGTATCTGTATGTATACACAGTGTAGTCTCCCATTAATGGACAAAATTAAAATTTCATTAAATTTGAAATTTTAGAATTAAAACCATATTTTATTGATTAGAATATTGTTGTGTGTTTGAAAATTTAATAATGGTTTTAATGAATTTTAAAATGATCAATTAATTTATTGTAATTAATATATCATTATTGGTTCTTCCGTTTATTTTCTATAAATTATATTAATGATGAGTATCGCCAAACAAGATCAGATTATTATTAAGATGAATGATAATCAATCAATCAATCAATTAATTAATTAATTAATTCAATCATGTTTATCTTAAATAATAAAATAATGAATAAATGAATTCCATCCATTTACTTTTACGTATTCGTTTCATGTTTGACCATTCATGAACTTGACCAAAACTTATGTATGTGTTGGGATTTATTTAATTAAATTTATTGTATGGTTTTTCAATTATGTAATATTAAATAAAAAGATGGCCTGTGATTCATCTCTACCTCAATTATTTTGTAGGACCTATGTGTCCAAGGATATTTATGTAATTACCTTTAACCAATCCTTTGGTTTCCCTCACCTTTGTGTGAGTAATAATTATTTGTAATTAATGGAGAATCCCATGGTGTGTGGGGATATTTCAAGATGAAACCATAATAAATCCAACTCAATGATACATAGGTGGACATGTGGAATGATGTAGCTCATGCCAAGTCTAACATAAGGAGTTATTCCCCCTAGGTCATAGATTGATTTAATGTCCGCTCATTAAATCAACCATTAAATAAGCTCATGATCGGGTCATTTAATTAATTATTTATTTTCTTTCAAATGCATTAAAATTATATTTATTGATGCAAGAACACATTTATATAAATGAATTAATTAATATGAAAAGATTAAATTTAAATAAAATTTATTATGAATAAATGTTTTATCTAAACATAGTTAATTAATTAAGCAAACATCCACTTAAATATTAACAGGACATATAAATGATAAAACAAGATAAAAATTTACGCATAATAAAATAAAATCCCTCAATCTAATATTAAGTAAGACTAAGAATTATGTTACTTGATTAAGAAAAAAACTAAATAGAACTATGTTTTTGACCTACCATTGTTGGGACACTAACTTTCATAAGGGTAGTTATTATGAAAGTTTCGGGTTGACTTAAACATTTTACATCAAGAGGAGTATCCATTTCTAGACTTGGTGTAATTTGGAGGAAAGTTTTGATAAAATCAAAGTTAGGATTTCTGGATTAGGAAGTCCACTCAATGGACCAAGGAGCTTCAAGTCCGTAGTTGTCAAAGACTCGCCTATCAAAATACCTTCAAAATAGCTTGACCAACCCTTGTTGGGGTTATGCAAAGGGGAATATAGATCCTTCCCACTAGAATATCCTAGAAACTAGACATTAAAATTTCAATGGTGAGGTATATTTGGACTTAATAAAATAGTTAAATATTTAATAAAATCAATTAATTTTTTCTCACAAAATCTATAATCAAGAAAAGTATTAATAATCCGCTCTTTTAATTGTAGAATAAAATGACAAGCTCACTATCCCTATGATAAATATTGGATAAAGAAAATATACTCACTTGTAGTAACTTCTAGGAGTGGTTTAGATTCCTTTGGGTTGTTCTACACCATGAACATAAATCTTACGGGCTAAAATCCTCAATTCATGATATGCCTACTCAAGAGGCGAGTGATGTAGAGTTCCTAGTCTACAAAAAACATATGAACGACGTGATTGATGTTCAATGTCTGACTCATTAATATATTTCTAATGAACTCATGAAGTCTCATGAAAACATTGATGCATGTAAAATACTTGAGAACCTATGTTCTCTTTATTAGGGGAGAGTTAAACAAAAATTGTTTGATATTCCCAAGGTGCTCTTTTAGAGTAAGCTTAGAGAGGGTTCCCTAGCTAGGCCTCACATAGCCAAGCTCATTGGCTATAATGAGCGTATAGAGGTTCTAAGGTTTAAACTCCCTGAAGAACTAGGCACCGATGTCATTGTGGCATCAATCCCTCAGATCTTCATTGTTTTTTTGTGAATTTTAATATGAACAACATTAAGAAGTATCTTCCAGATCTTCTTACTCTCCTTCACCAAGTAGATAAAGATATGAAGTGTGAAAAGCCTTCATTCCTCATGATAAAAAAAGGAAAGGGAAGGAAAAGAGATTTAAGGCCAAAGTTTATTCATTCCCTTTTAAGAAGAAGAAGATCAAAGTGGAAGTAATGGAACATGCTTCTATCTGTTTTGTATGTGGCAAGATGGGCCACTGGAAGAAAAATTCTCCCAACTAAAAAGCAAGGGGAAGCTTTAGGTGCGTTTGATGTCGAGTGTAATTTATCTATTTCAAGAAATTGGGTATGAGATAAAATTTGTGGTTCTCACATATGTATTCAAATATAAGAACCAAGTATATTAAAAAAACCGAGGGGAGGTAGATCTACGAGCAACCAATGGTGCTAAACTTATTGCTGTATCTATTAGGTATTACCACCTCATATTACTGACCAAAATGATCTTGGTTTTAAAGGGTTTTTATTATCTGCCTTCAGTTAGCAAAAACATTATTTCTGTATCCATACTAGATATATATGGATTCATTTTCAAATTTTGAAATAAATGTTACTTCTTTAATAAATATAGATTTTTTATGGTAATGCACATTTACATAATGGTCTTTACGTGTTGGATTACATGAACCAATTAATGGAAATTGATAATAAAGTTACTTCACATGACTCATACCTCACCCATTTTTGGCATCACCATCTAGGTCATGTAAATGAAAAATGATTGAGAAAATTACATCAAGATGGATATTTAGATTCTTTCAAACTATAACCACTTGGTTTATGTCATGCATGTTTACAAGGCAAAATGACCAAAGCCCCATTTAGTGGGAAAGGTGAAAGGGATAAATAGATTCTTGAATTAGTTCATACTGATGTGTGTGGACCATTTCCTATTGATTTATGGGGTGGGTACTCATACTTCATAACTTTTACTGATGATTTTAGTAGATATGGATATATTTACTTAATGAGGTATAAGTTTGATTCTTTTGATAAATTCAAGGAATACAAGAATGATGTTTAGAACCATATTGGTAGGAAGATTAAGAAAATATTCTTAGATTAAAGTGGATAATATCTTACTTAAGACTTAATTGATTACTTACAATAGTTTGGGATCTCCCAACTCACTCCTCTTTAAATGACTTGGTGGAATGGTGCAAGCGAAAAGAGGAATTACACCTTATTGGACATGGTGAGATCAATAACGAGTCATGAAAGTATTCCATTATCCTTTTGAGGATATGAATTACAAATAGTGGCACATATACTAAACCAAGTACAAACTAAATCATTAAATGGTATTCCATATGAATTTTGGAGTGGAGGAAAAACCATGTTCTCGAATTTACATGTGTGGGGAAGCGAAGTGTTTGTTAAGGTTCCTTCAGGTAACAGACTTTCACCCCAATGAACAAAGTGTACCTTTATAGGATAACCTAAGTAAATAAGAGGATATTACCTATATGACCCCTCATAAAAAATGGTTATAGTTTAAAGAAACTCCATATTCCTTGATAGGGAGAACATCTACAAAAGATATTGTGGTAGAGAGATAAAATTCATTGAAGTCGAGGCTCAAGGAACACAAAAGTTAGTACAGGATCATATTCGATAAATCCCTATGGAATAAGGAACTATTCTAGAGACACGATAACTACATAAGAGTACAATAGATTTTAGAGAAATAGAACGGTATGGTTTTATATTTATTGAGTATGGTGACTCATTATTAGTTGATAATAATGAGCCTCTAACCTACAAGTAAGCATTAAGTGGAATAGATGTTTCCAAGTGGCAAGAAACCATGAATTCTGAAATGGATTCCATGTACTAAAAAAAATTCTGGAATTTGGTAGATCCTCTAATGGCTGTAAAGCCTATTGGTTGAAAATGGGTATTCAAGAAGAAACTGGACATGGAAGGACAAGTTAGTACCTATAAGGAGTGACTGGTTGCAAAAGGGCTTTAACAACGTCAAGGTATTGACTACTTTGAATCCTTTTCACTAGTTCCAATGATAAAATACATAAAAATTATATATTCCATTGTATATTACCATGACTATGAGGTTTATAAAATGGATGTCAAAACAACATTCCTTAACAGGAACCTTCATGAAGATGCCTACATGACACAACCTAAAGGGTTTGTCTCCAAAGGATGCCAATAAGATATTCAGGTTGAAAAAAACTCCATTTATGGATTAAATAAATACTATATGTCATGGAACATTTGTTTTGATCAAGCCATAAAAAATTTGGATTTGTAAAGAATGAAAGTGAGCCTTGTGTCTACAAACAGTTTAGTGGGAGTGCATTAATTTTCTTAATAGTATATGTTGATGACATATTACTTATTGGAAATGAAGTAACAATCTTATAGTATGTTAAGGCATGGTTGAATAAATTATTTTCCATGAAATAATTGGGCTAGGAAACATATATTCTTCGGATCAAGGTCTATCATGATAGATCCAAGAGGTTTCTAGGACTAATTCAAAGTAAATACATTGATAAGATACTGAAGAGATTCAGTATGGAAAAATATAAGAGGGGATTGTTTATAGTGTCACATGGCATTCATCTTTCTAAAAAAATATGTCCTCACACCCATGGGGAAATAAATAGAATGACAAGGATTCCATAAGCATCGATGATTGGGTTAGTCATTTATGATATTCTATGTACTAATATAGATGTTGCCTATGCATTAAGTGTGGTAGGTAGATATCAAACTGATCTAGGTGATCGCCATTGGATGGTAGTCAATACTATCCTTAATTATCTGAGGTGTACTAAGGATTTGTTCCTAGTGTATGGAGGATATGAGGAGCTAGTCATCAAAATATATGCAGATGCTAGTTTCTAGATTGATCAATATGATATGAAGTCACAAACAGGTTACTTCTTTTCTTTGAATGGAGGTGCTGTAAGCCGGGAGAGCTCAAACAATGTTATGGTTATAGATTCTACAGTAGAGTTTAAGTATATTTCAGATTATGAGGTAGCTAAAGAAGCCGTTTAGATATTCAATTTCATCCAAGAGCTTCAGTACCTATAATTAAAGATCCCATCACACTCTATTGTGATAATACTATAGTGGTGGCTCTCACAAAATTTCCAAGGTCACATCAGCGGACGAAGAACATACTTAGGAAGTATCATCTCTTGAGGGATTTTCTCTGAGAGGTGAAGTTTCAGTTAGTAGTATTTACATAGAAGATAATGTGGTAGACCCCCTGACTAAATCCTTGACTTAGTAGAAACATGATTATCATGTGAGGTCCAGCGGACTGAAAGTATTAGGAAGTTGGAACTAGTCCAAGTGGGATTTTGTTAGAGTTTGTGTCTTAGAACAAACTATTTTTACTCTGATTACATGAATATTTGATGTGTTAAATAATAAATTAAACATCTTATTACATATTGTTCATAGTTATGCATAACCATAATGTAATAATGTCATAGATTACTTGTCACATTGATAAGGTCATAGTAGTTCTTTGCTATGATGAGGACCTTGAAGTGCTATGATAATATTCTTAACATAGTTATGCAGTTGGATAACATAATATGATGGGACACATAGTATATAGACCGTCATGTGTGAGTACTTGTAAGCATATGATACTTCTTCTCATGAAGTTCGTACTTAGTAATCTCCAAGATGGGGGATTATGAGAAGAGACCCACCAGTAGTAATTTTGGATGTTTTGACCCATTTCTAGATAGTAATCTTAGAATTTAGGCAAAACCACCTAATGCCATTGAGAAAGAATCCTATAGGATCACACACTAAGTGTTTCTAGTGGTCTTGATTAAATTCTATTTGAATTTAATTCATAGAATAAATATTATTATGAAGACTGAGGAATAATTTTATTTTTGTTATATTGATAAAAAAAATTATGTAAATATTTATTCACTGGATGTGAATAAAATATATTTATTTATTTCATTAAATATTTAATAAATAAAAATTTACTAGTTTTTGAATAAAGTATTTATTTAATAGAATAAAATATTTATTTTGGTGTTCAATAAATACAATAAGAGTTTGAATGGACGAAGACTTTGTTCAGTGATAAAATAATTATTTATGAGTCGATAAATATTATTCATCCATTTTGTAGAAGTTGGAACACACAAATATAATAATACTATTATTATTATTATTATGTGGCATGAGATTTCATTAATGGTTATAATTATATTTAATTGATTTTATGCAATTAAATTTTGTAATCGAAATCCCATCTCTAAAAATAGACGACTACATCTATCGTATAATTAATTCAAAACCAATTCCAAGTTTGGTAATAGAGAATTGTTGTGTACAAATAATTCTCTCTTGAATCCTCCTCCTCTCTCCCTCTCAAGAATGATAAACCTAAGAGATAATTTCATCAAGACCAAATAACGAGCGATCAAGAACGAACAATGTAAGAAATTAGATTCACCGTGCTAGAACCCAGAGAAGTAGTGGTGTTGATCGAAGACCATTGAAGCACATGTGGATCACTACTAGAGAGATTCCACCCTTGGATCCTCACAAGAATAATGAAGGGAATCCATAAGGGCCTTTTTAGATGATAACAAATCATCAACGAAGAAAGTTCCTAATCCCAGGTATTTATTTTTTCAAATATTTAATAAATTAACTGTAAATTTGACGTGAAATATCCCCACTCTTGGTATTATTAAAATATTATTAATTTTTTTAATATATCACCCACCACCGCACGCTTCTGTTTCACCCAAAACAAACAGTATCAAGTTTTGGTTTTACTCTTGGCTCATGTTATAAAGATGTGTTTATTCATGCATTATACATGGAATGTAGGTTCACATTACATGTCCATGATTGTGTGTGAATAATAGAAAGGTCATTTAAAAAATAGTATTTGGTTACTTAAAATATAAATTATAATTTATTTAGTGTTTTCTCGAATAAATTATTTGTCACACATTACTTAACCAAATATGACTGTGACAACTTCCTTGATACAAACCACTTAATAGAGACATTGTTGAGATGAACATGAATGTGTTGAGGTTGAACATATATTTTTTAGTATGTGTAACACCCCAAGAATTTATAATATATTTCTCTTTAAATCTTTTTATTTTCTTTGATAACTTGTTTTACACATAACACTGAGTTTAAACAAACCATGATATACTATTAAAATATTATTATTAAAATGTGACAGTTATAACCTAGCTGTTAAATTGGTGGGTATAAATATGAGTAAAAACATTATGAAATATATAATTTCCAAACTAAATATAAATTTATTGATTAATTATTAGGAAGTAATCACTCAATTTTTAGAAAATTCATTTTATGCTTAAAAATTTATTTTATTACTTTTTTTGTCTAGAAATTATTATTAATTTATTCCAATTTTAGAAGTTGATTGTTATAAAATTAACCCAATTTTTTAAATCATAATATAAAAATTTAATAAGGGTGAAATTTTGTTTTTTTTGAAATAATATATTTTTAGTGAATAGTGAAAAATACAGATTTTTCAAATACTCTCATTTATTTTCATTAAATAAAAAAAATTTAAAATACCAATTAAAATTTTTATTTATTAGAAAATAAATTTCATTTATAATAATATAAATAATTCCCTTTTATTTAAAAAATATTCATGATTTTTATGTAATTTAATTTTTATGTTTAAAAATGCATTTTTTTTCTCAAAACTGTTTTTCATTGCATTTTACGCATTTAATTTAATTTTTTTCTACCACTTTTAGATATTGAATATTGAAAAATTGATACCATATTTATAATTAAGAGGGTAATTTTTTTAAATATAACCATTTTTAAATTTTTTCATTTTGAATAATAACCCCGATAAATATTTGTCACGTCGGTAAGGGTAAAATGGGTAAAATAGACTTTAAAAATTAGAATAAGGCTTTTAAAATTTATATAAAACTTACCTTTATCATATTGTATGAGAGGATTTAATAAATTTTAATCCAATTATAGAATATAAGGCCACATGGTACATTTTTTCATCGACTATTACCTTTATATTATTTTATGAAAAGAATAAACATAAAATCTCACTCTCTTGAATTTAATGTCTATAATTTTTTACATAAGGATAAAAAGAATATAAGTTTAGTTATAATTTTTTATATGATATATAAATTAATTTTTTATCATGTTGATTTATTTTAAATTTTTAGTGATTGATTAATCACCTCAAATGCTTGCACACCATTCATACAATATTTATTCAATTAAGAAAAAAATAAAATAAATACCTTTTAAAATATTAAAAGTAATTAAATTTGGATGAATTATTGTGTTAAATTTTTTTTAGATAAATATAACATATTATAGTTGTGTTAAAGGTTTATATTCAAATTCCATTGTTGTCATATTGTTTTGTAAATTCAAATTATGAGAATAGTTCTTAAAATGACATTAATAGTATTTAATGTTAATGATTTTTTATTAAATTATTTTAAAATTTTAAAAATATTTATAGAGTAAAATTATTCTGATAAATGGTATAAAAGTTCATCCCTTTTCTATTTATGATCCAATTTTCACCTTAAATGTAAATTTTTATACCTTTTATATTGAAAAGTCATTACCATGGTTAAGGTTAAAATTGGTTAACCAAAGGGTTAAACCAAAAGTTAAGGTTTAAAATGATATATAAACTTATAAAAATTTTATTAAATGATTATATTAAGACCATATATTCATTATCTTCAAATAAATGTCATTTTGGAACCATTTTACATGTGTTAGACACATATAATATTATAATATATCATGTATTTTCAAAAATGACACTAATAAATTCTTATAACAAGTAATATTTTATTAAATGATTTAAAATTAATTAAAATCTTATCTTCATAAATTTAATGTATTTTAGTCCTTTTATGGGTTAGTTTTTCTTTTATGGTAGCATTTTTTACCACTAGAGAGTAGTGAACTTTGATTTTACAATAATTGTCAAAAGGGTTAATGGGGGGTTAAAACTAAGTGATAAGGGTTAAAAAATTAATTAAACTTGTATAAAATTATTTTATGAGAGTAATTCAAATTATATTCATCTTTTATTTAAATTATATTAATCCGGAGTTATTTTAGCATGAAAATAAATTTATATTAATTTAATAATTTAATTAATCCAAGAGTGCCCTTACCCTTACTTATAAATGGTTACCAATTATATCTTTTCTTTATACCTTATTGACCAAACTATATCAACCAAAAAATAACAAATTCTATACTAAAATTCCCTATCCTAGAATTATAGGTGTTGTTATTCTTAAAATATGATTTCAAGGGTCTTTAAAAAGAGATATAAAGGAAGTCTACTGAAGAGGAGGTAATCATCTTTATTGACTCTTTTTAATATATTTCTTTATACTTCACAAAAATATAATATACCCATACTAAAATAATAAATCTAATATAATTAATATACTTATATTTTGTTATGATTATTTTACAACCATTTTTATCACATTTCCATCTAATAAAAGGTTAAAACATCACTCGTGCTTATCGTCTCCACGTAGCAGTGTAATTCATTTTTAATCACCATTTTACTTGGATGGTTATAAATATGGAACTAATGAGTATATATGATATTTATTATGTAACTAACCATAATTTTGTCAATGGAATTTCCATTCTGAATAATTAATTATGTCATATTTAGTAGTATAATATTATATAATGCACAAGCACCACATGAAAGAACCATTTTTTTTATTATAATAGTTTGAACACTAGATTTAGATGAGAAATATGGAAATAAGAATTAAAATTATTAAAATTGGATGAAAAATATAAAATAAGATGATAATAATAATAGGAAAATTTAGATCTTCTCAATCCCCTATAATAATCACACTCAAGAACAACACTGTAGAAATGAGGAAAAATATTAATAATGAAACATGCATTTTGAAAATGATAAAAATATATTACGTTGAGAGAAAATGAAATTTAATGAATAATGAATGAAATATAAGGTATTTATATGATGTAGTGATCCTATATTACCGTTACAAATCTGATAGTTGGAAGACTAATATGACTGTTGGAATAATAATCTAAATGTTGGAATAGTAATATGAATGTTAGTCAAAGTAACATGACCATTAGAATAGTATCCTCACATATGGAAGTTTAAAATAATATTTAGGTATCTCATAAAATGAAAATATGATATATTTATATCATGATATAATTAAATAAATGTTTTAAAAATGATAAATCAAGTGTTCCTTTTTTTTGTAAAATATAAAGGTTTTAATTAATCTTTTATACTAAATATAATGATTTAAAAGATTTTTTTTCTTAAAATGGATTTGTTAATTAATATTAAGTTTTATTATAATTATAAGATAATTTAATGAGACCATAATAAAATATTCAAAAGGTCTAAAAATTGGTCATAATATTAAAATTAATATTTTTTGAATAAATGAGGATTTTATTTAAAAATAATAATTTTTCCATATTTTGAAAATTATTTTATAAAATGGATTTCATATTTGGAATTAAAACATTAAAAAATGGTTAGGTATAATATTTTTTTATTTTTAAAAAATTGTTTAATATACGGTAAAATTGTAATATATTGTAAAATGAATTAAAGCTAAATACATGAATTTTTGAGTCACATATAATGTAAAAAAACATTACATTGAACTCATATGTACTAGTTACTCTATATAATTACATGAATCAGTAATATTGATAATCTTGAGATAAAATAATAAACTAATGAATATAATATTCAAAAACACCCCTCTCCTCCCCTTACGAATACCACCCCTTCTCATCACACCTTCTAAGACTTGGATATTTTCATAATTACATCTAATTATATTCCCAAATCCCTCCACCTTTTCCTAGTGTTTTTGGTATCACCAAAATTACAATTCCAATTTCCTTAAGGAGTATTTCAAGGAGGCAATATTTAAGAGGTAATATTCTCAATTTACAACTTCTAAGCTCATTGCTTCTTCTAACTTCTCATATAATCACTCATCCAAAATAGAATAATATATACAATATAATATATATATTAAATTTTATATTGTTAATGGAATATCTACCATCAACTCCATTCTCATATCCTCTTATTCTAAAAAATGAAACCATTTTCCATATTATGCCAGTTCACCACCTTCATTGATGATGAGTTTTTGTTTTATACTACCACCTTAATGGATGGTTTAAATTCACTTATAATGGTTTAAAATTAACTAATTATATGTATTATATATTTTTTTCACATTTTTTATTGAATATATGGGCATAATATTAAATAAAATAGAATTAGTTCATGATGGTCTGTAAAACCGCCTAAATGAAAAAACTGTATAACACTAACGTTTTTACTAAATGAATCATACCTATGTTAGTAAAAATATGGGTATTTCGGAAAATTTGTATTTCTGGATGTAAATTAATACCATTTTATTTCACTTCTGGTGTTATTATCCCATTTGACAAGAAAATCAACAGTCCTAACTAACTAACTTTTTATTTTATTACACAGGATATTGAGTGAAAATACAAAGAAGATATGGACATAAGGTAAGGTATCTTTCCAAAACACCCTCTTTCTTTTGGTTTTGATCTTTATCTCTCTAACTCACTTTCTCTATCTCTTTAATGTTATCTAATTCTTATAAATTCTTTATATATATCTATTATAGATATATCTATCTTTCTCTATCTTCTATTGATGGTGTAATAAATCACTTAATTTCATTTCTAAAATGTCTTTTGTTTATTCCTTTTGATAGATTCCATTTTATGTAAGTAATAATAATGAACATGTTATTATAGGTGCAAAAAAATAGAACTCCAATGAATTATGTAATGTTTTTGTCTTTTGATACATTAAGAATGATATTAGGGAGTGAAACTAATCCATGGTGGGACTCTATCCACCATGTAATGTTGTCTTAGTGGTTAGCCTTGACTTATGATTATGGCATGTTATATGTTGCTTCCACATTACTATACTTCCATGATCCTAGGATTCCATTTTCTTTATGGTATTCTATCATATAATTAACAATTATCCACTACTACAAAAACAGGCAAGGGAAGCGACACCTTTTATCAACGCTAAGCAAAAATCATTGATAAAGGTAATTATTTACCAGCACTAATTAAAAGTGCTGATAAAGGCACCCTTTATCAGTGCTAAAATTTTAGTGCTGATAAAGGGTCACTTTATCAGCGCTTTTCTAGCACTGATAAAACCATAGTCCTTTTTTATAAAATGGAGTGCACAATGCCCTCTGTTTATCATGCTGCCTCAAGCTCTCATGGGACTGTACCCCTGTGACAACTCGCCTCCCCCTGATCTTCTCTTTGCTAGACCTCCACCACCCCTAGCCCTACTCCACCGCCACAGACCCTACTCCACCGCCACTATCCCTACTTCACTGCCGCGAACCCTAATCCTTATCCTCTCCCTCAAACCCCTTCCATGTATCCTCCACCCCTTGAATACTACTTCTCCTCCTCCCCATTGGACCCTACTCCCCACGAACCCTACTTCAAGTGTTTGGGATTCCTTTCGATGAGGTTAGATTCTTAGCTTCCCATATTTGATGTTTGGTGATTTCTCCACTCATCCTCATCCGTTTCCTTTTGTTCTTATTCTAATATTCATTATGGTGGTTTATTTTGGTTTGATTTGGGTTGTGTTGTGTGTTTGGGCTACGTTTTTAGGTCAAATTCTTTCAAAAATTCATGAAATGATTAAATTTTTTCCAATTGAATTGTTTATTACTTATAGGTTTTTGTTAAGTTATTTTCAAGATTAATAATGGTGGCATGGGGTGATGAGGCAGTTGTGTTATTGGAGGGTCTGATGGTGATGATTTCATAGGAATATAATATTTTGTAATGGATTATGAATTGGTTTTGTAGTTTATAAGTGTTAGGGTATATATTATTCTTTCAGTGTGGAAGATTATCCCTTGGTGTTGGTAAGTTATTTAATTTTTTGGATTAAATTTATTAATTTTTATGCTTATACATGTTGAAACATTATGATGTTAAAGTGCACAAGAAGTATAAAGAGACATGGGATAGAGTGTTGTCAAATTTCAATAGTAGGAGGTGTTGATGTTTATTTTCTAGGTGTTGGGTCCTAAGGTTAAGAATTGGCTAGAAGTAGTTGAGGAGGATTTTGAATTGGAAAATATTCTAGATCATTTATGGGTTTCCTTATTAGTGGGATTACTTTTAAGGGTGGATTTAGAATTATTAAAGGAAAATCATGTTTAGTCAAAATTGGTTTTAGGAAGAGTTTTATTCCCTATATATAGAAGTATGAGTGTATACATAATATCATGGAATCCATTCAAGTTGGATACAATGAGATTTCCCTTAGGATTCACATATGTGCATTGATGGTCTAGTTTTTAGAAAACTTGGTTGATGAATAAATGAAATCTTGTAATTTTCAGTCATATTTGAGGTTAGAGATGCTAAGGAAGGTTGTGATTTTATGTTTTAGGTTTTGGTTGTAGATGAGGGATTGTGATGAAGTTATAAAGAGTGATTTTATTCGAGTTTCTGAGTAGGATAAAGATGGTGCCTTGATTTGTGGTTATAATGGAATGAGGAATAAGGGAGTGATGGGATTTTCTAGATGTAGGGTGGGGATTATGCCCTAGGGTTGAGTATCTCAATGTGTAACATAACTTTATAGTTAATATATTTCAATGGTGATGTAGTGGGGGAATCAGTAGTATGAGTTCCCCAGGATTCATGGTGTTTCTTGGCTTCAGTATGTTTTACTTTTATTTAGTCGGATGGTCATGTTTTACTTGATAAAATTTTGGGATGTAGTGAGTTTGGTTTGAGAGTCTAGGCATGATCATGTCCTGAGTTATTGACCTCATCCCTTTATTAACCAATTCCATATTTCAATTGATACTAAAAGATTCAGTTGAATTATTTTCAATGGAATTATTTATCTCTCTTTAACTTCAAATTTCTATGAAAATATGATTTTTATTGAGTTAGTTAGTGTGTTTGTTCAAATTTAATGATTCATAAGAAAAAAAGGAAGCATATTTCTATTTTACCTAACTTTATGGGAATTTTTCTAATCTAAAGGTCACAATTTTGGGAAATAATTTATGTATAAAATTAATTTCACAATTTTTTTCAATATTATGTACAGTATTAACAGTTAGTGAGAGGAGATTTGATAGAATTTATGTTCACTAACCTCAATTTTCTATTTCTTAGGTTGATTTTGGTAACAAAACATATGATATTTCATATTAATTTTAGATAAAAATAGGTTATTTGTCTCCCCCGTGAAACCCTTTTTGTTTGGAAATGTATACACCATATTAGTTTTCTCATAAAAATTGCATCCTTGTTTTCATTTAATTTGAGTTTGGTCACTATTTTTGGGCTGTTTAATGTGATTATTTTATTATGAATGAGGGGGCTAGAAAGTGTGTTGATTTTAATGGGGGGTCTATCCTGGTTCTCTTGATTTCCAAATCATTATTGGAAATGGTTAGGATATATTAATCTCTATTTTTATGAGGAAGTGGTTCTCTTCTACTGTATTTGGAATTCTTTTTTTGTGTATTTGAATCATAAATAATAATATTTGAGATTCAAATAGGATGGAGATGAATAAAGATTGGATGGATCCTAATCGTTTGACAATATAGTATGAGAATTGAGTGAAAGAGTTCATCAAGTTTTCAAATTATCACAAAAATGATCCTTCTCAAATCCTTTGTCTATGTTTACGTTGTTGTTATTCTAGAATAATTACTCTAGTGGAGTTGGAAGAACATTTGATATGTCACAGAATAGATCGGAGTTATAAATGTTGGAATAAAAACAGAGAAAAAGTGAATGTAGCTACTAGTTGGGAAAAAACTGAATTTTATGGATCATCAATGATTACAAATATGGATAATGAAGAAGACCATATGGAGGATGTGATTACATATGTCAATGATGATAAAGTTCCTATTGAGTAAATTACAAGGACATTTGAAGATGAACTCCGTGTTTGCCCAAAATTGTTTGAGAAGTTAAAGAGTTATGAAAAGATGCCATTGTATACTGGTTGCACTAAATATACAGTATTTTCAGCTATACAGAAGTTTTATAAATTGAAAGCAGGCAACAAATGGAGTGATGTCAGTTTTTCGGAACTACTTGCTCTGTTGAATGACATGCTCCCAGAAGATAATAAGCTCCCAAGCCGGAAATATGAAGCTAAATGAATGCTAAGTTCGATGAGTATGATTTCTAAAAGAATACATGCCTTCCCAAAAGACTGTATATTGTTTCTCAAGGAGAACAAATAACTTACAGAATTCCCAACGTGTAGTGATTCTTGATACAAGAAAGATGAATCCAGTCCTACAAAAGTTGTATGGTACTTTCCAATCATTCCAAGGTTTATGCATCTATATGGAAGTGAAGAAACTGCAAGAAAATTGTCATGGCATATAGAGAAAATAAATAAATATGGGAAATTACATCACCCGGCCGACTCTCCTCAATGGAATAGAATTGATCATGAGTATCCTGAATTTGGAAATGAGACGAGAAACTTCATCTTGCGTTATCTACAGATGGAGTGAATCCTTTTGGTTTTTAGACCAACACTCATAGTACATGGCCTCTTATGTTGGTAAATTATAACTTTCCACCCTAGTTATGCATGAAATGGAAATTAATCATGTTATCCAGGCTTATATCAGGACCAAAATGACTAGGTAACAATATTAATTTTTATTTGGATCCTTTGATTGAGGATTTGAAGTTATTATGGGATTCATTTGTTATGTTGTATGATGCTTATAAAAGTGAATAATTCATGTTGAGAGCGATGTTGTATGGGACGATAAATGATTTCCCTGCTTATGGAAATTTGTTAGGCTATAGTATTAAAGGAACTCAAGGGTGTCTCGTGTACGACGAAGATACACAATCAGCTAGGTTGATACATTCATCGAAATCTATGTTTCTAGGTCATTGTAGATTTATACCTCATCAGTATAAGTACCGATCTTGTATGAAATCATTCAATGGAAGTTCAGAATAGTGCACAACACCATCTCCTCATCGGAAAGTGCATCCAAGAGACCCGAGTTCAAAACTGGGTGGAGACATATTTCTGGAGGTACTGTAGCAATACTATAGCAGCACTATTCAGTACTTTAGCAGTAGGAACTATTCATCTATTTGGGATTTTGGGCCACTAGTTTGGGCCTCAGGTTCATTAAGGCCTTCGGGCCACCCAAGGCCTTCATGCTAGTAAGGCTTTCGGGCCACCTCAAGGCCTTTGGGCCACCTGAAATGGTGCTTAAATGATCAGACAGGCTCTAGAAGGAGTAGAATCTAGATGAAGATTCAGAGTAGGAGCATTCACTAGAGCAGAAGCTAAGAGGATTTGTCAGAAATAGAGGGTATCGCATTGACATCGAGATAAGCTTATGCTTGCACGGGAAGCCTATCCAAACAACCATGTGAAGGTGGAGAGATGATATCATGACAAAGAATCTGGGATTAAGAGTTCCAAGTATAGTCTGTATATTTACTAAGACCTATGGGTCATGCAATCTATGAGCTTACGGGCCTTGTAAGGGTTCCCCCGCATCCCTTGAAAGGTGGGTTATCAAAAATCAACAAAAAAGAAGTCCTTCGGGCCATTCGAGCATACTGGAATTGTCTGTATGTCATATTTTTTCTTAATGTGATTCATGTGGAAAAAAATGTATGTGACAGTGTTATCAGAACATTGCTAAATTCCCCTAAAAAACAAAGTATGGAATTAAGGCAAGGTTGGAGATGGTTGACATGGGAATACGAGAAGAGTTGGCTTCCATGAAGGGCGAAAATCGAATGTTTCTTCCTCTAAATGCTTACACTCTTTCTAGGGAGGAGAGATATCAGTTTTGCAACTTCATCAATGATTTAAAGGTTCCAGAGGGGTATTCATCAAATATCAAGAACATTGTGTCAATGAATGATTTGAAGTGAAAAGGTTTTAAATCACATGAAAACTATGTTATGATGCAAGATTTAATTTCTATATCTTTACGTTCCAGTTTTTCCCAAGAATGTTCATCATAAATTAACCAAACTTTGTTTCTTTTTCAAAGCTATATGCAGCAAAGTTTTAGACCCGGTAAAATTGCCAGCTATGGAAAGAGAAATTGTCATCATATTATGTGAATTATAAATGTTCTTAATACTATCATTCTTTGATATGATGGTTCATTTGATGGTTCACTTGGTGAGAGAGATTCAACTTTGTGGTCCTGTGCACTATAGATGGATGTACCGCGTTGAATGGTATATGAAGATTTTGAAATGGTATGTCCAAAATCGAAGTCGGACATATGGTCTTATTGTGGAGCGATATATTGTTGAGGAATCCATTGAATTATGTACTGAATAATTATTTGATATGGAAAGTATTGGTCTCCCGAAATCTCGTCACACTGGACGCACTAAGGGTAAGGGAATTTATGGAAGAGATGTTGTGACAATCAATATTACATATTAGGAGCAATCCCACCTTTATGTTTTGCATAATAGTTGGGAGGTTTCTCTATATATTGAAACCCACAAAGAAATTCTTAGGTAGTTGAATCCATCAAGGGATGAAAAATGGATATCAAATACACATAATCACCATTTTGTAGGATGGTTTCGAGCCCATATTTTTAATAATCTTGCTGAAAATCCAAATTCAATTTTAGAACAACTTTGATGGCTAGCCTCCAGACCAAGTGTGTATGTATTATCTTACAATGGTTATGTAATTAATGGTTACACATTCTATATAGATGAACATTATGGAGATAGTACTATGAAAAATAGTGGAGTTACACTTGTGGCTGAAGCGATGCATTTTTCTGGTAGTAAGAAAAAAAATCCAATTTATGCAAATATGTTATACTTTGAAATTATCAAACAAATAGGGGAGTTGGATTATACGACATTCCAATTGTGGATTTTTTAATGAAAATGGGTTGGCAACAATAGTGGTGTTAAAATAAATGAATTATGATTTGTGAAAGTTGATTTTAGTAAATAAGGGAAAAAAGACAAACAGTTTACAATGTCATCACAAGTGGTACAAGTATTTTATGTTCCAGATCCCACAAGCCTAAAGTGGTTGATTGTTCTATTATTGTCCAAAACTAATGAAGGGTCTGATGAAAATTCAGTTGAGGATGATCCTTTCAGTGGTACATCACAATCATTTTGCAGTGGTCCCAATGTAGATTATATTTTGTATATTAGAGAAGACCACAATTAAGGGATTTGGATAATCGACAGTGGTGTAAAATCCCTTTAGCCTTTGAAAAAAAGAAAGAGAGTTCAATAAATAGGTTAAATTTTGTTTGTAATATAGATCTTTTTATCTCATGTTATTATCTTATCATTAGTAAATTTATGTAATCTAAATTAAATGTTCAACCACTTTTGTAGATAATGACTTCGACACATTCTGGTGCTCCTAACCTTGAGACTGAACAAGTCTCTCAAGCTACTGATGTTGCTGCTACTCACAGTGCAGAGAAACAACAAGTTTTTAAACCTGTAGCTGCTCCTAGTGTTGAGGTACAAAACCATCATCACATACCATTGATACCATTTCAGATGAACATATAGATGATGTTGATATCGATGAAATGGTCGGGGATGAAGGACCGATGTCACAAAAAACACAGGTGCGTCGTATTTTGATGGTGTTTTCCAAATTTTTTAAGGAGAAAAGAAAAGGAATCAAATTTGATGTCAGATGGAATGCATGAGGCCATCATGTGAATACCAATAAGGCTATGTTTAGTTGTTACATTGGAATTTTCACTCCGCAATGCATGCTTATTGACATAGATTCATGGAACCATGTTGTGTCCGAGCTGAAGGTTGTGATCTGGGAAGAAATTATGGTAACATTATGATATTATTTCTTTAATTTTCTAGAAAATAAAATAATGAAACAGTGTCTTACTCTTCTCAATCTCTTCCATAGTACATTATAGTAGATTATTCACACAAGAATTATGTACTAAGGCTTGCAAGAAGGATTCATTGAGTTTTTCACACTATTTTTACAAAAATTTCACCTGAAAGATTCCAAAGGTAAAATAAACCCGCGCCCACCCCTTGTCTACACTCACCTGATATCCCAAGAAGAATGGGATGCATTTATTGGCCTCCATGGGGATGAGAAGTTTCAGGTAAATTATGGCTGCTAATATGTTGTTTGAGGGTATGTGTATTCATCACTTTGATTTTCAATATTTCATTTATGAAACAATAACTCAGTACTGAAAATAAGGAACATGCATCAAAACCAACATACCCCTACTGTAAATAAAGGATTGGGTATGCTTCACTAGAAAAGAAAATGGTACATATTTTAAATTTACAGTAATATTGTTAGGTGCCAAGAAACAACAACATAATTATATTTCCATATTTATATGTATATTTATGAGTCTAAAGACAAAGACACTTCCATCCCACATCATGTTCTATGGAAGGAGGCACATGTGAATAAGGAAGGGAATCTAGTAGATGAAAACACACAAAAAGTGTAGGAAATATGTGTAAGTATGACACGATAAAAAGTTTTGTTTTAAATTTCTATTACATAATAATAATTACTTATTTTCCTATATCCTAAAGTCACAGGAATCGGCTACTCCTAGAGTGGATGCATACCTATTATCAACAGCTTTGAAGCGACCAGAACAATACGGTCATGTTAGAGGTGCAGGGTTTGGGGTGACACCCTGAGTATATTTTGAGAAAAAAACTAACGAATGATAGAAATGATGAAATTAAACAAATGAGCGAAAGACTAGAAACTATTGATGAATTATTTTAATGGGAGGAAGAGTTGCTAGAAAATTTTATGGGTGGGATTCAAGGAGAAGACACAACTTAGGAATAACCAGTGCGTGAAGATCCCGCCCCACCCCCACCATCTTTGAGGTGAGCCATTCTCCTCAAAGAGCTATCTTAGCCATGGTAATCAATATTCTAATAATTGTTCCCCTGAAATGTGAATCAGAAAAAAACCAATACTTTTCTTATACTGATCTTCTACAGGAGATAATGACTGTGATTTATATCTATCAACACCCACTTATCATCTTGTAGAGAGGGCTACGGTGTTCAACATCCTAGAGGACAAGCCGCATAATAGACCACTTCCAAAAGATCATTTAAAAGTGATGATTACAGTAGCTCATGAGCCAAATGCAGAGATACCTATTCCACTTGATGATGATGAAATTCATATGGTCAAAAAGGCTATTGGGACATTCATTTCATAGCCGTCACAACTTGTAAGAGTACATATGGACAAATAGGTATTTATTTCCATTTTTTTCAAGCTAAACCTTTAAAAATTAATGAAAAAAGGTCTGAACTAATGAATGTTATTATAGACAGAGAAAGAGAAGGGGGTGACAAGAAACATGGGCTCAAAAGAATCTAAAGGACCAACCAACTGATCCTAAAGAGCTACTGAAAGCATAATAACACCACCTATTCTCTATCCACATTTACTAGCATTGAAGACTCATGTTGATACAAATATAAAAATTGGTAGTAGTCATATAGTGGTTTTTGAAGAGAATATATACAGATAGGAAATTCAAGATTTCATTGCTGCTTAAAATGTAAATGAGATCCTTAAATACAGTTGGCTAGGCATCACAGTTGTAAATTTATATATGAGGTATGTTTTCATGAATTGATTTTCTAAAAGCTGATATAATTTTCTAATTATGACTAAATGCATTTTATATTATTGACATGTGTATATATAAAAAAGGTTGAAGGAATTTTCCCATGAGCCAAAATTTGGACTTGTTAGTCCTCACACCACATCAACACAACTAACGAAATTAAAACCATCAAAAAGTGAAGAAATGTTTAAAGGATTGCTGAAAACATTTGAAAGGAAGATTACAGATGATAGACACTTCTTAATACCAACCATGCAGGGGTAAAACTCTACAATTAAAGCATATAAATTATATTTTCACTTTATTTATTACTTATTCCTTTTTTGTGTTTTTTTGGCAACAGTGGATGCTAATTGCGGTGAACTTGGATACTACAAAGATTTATTATCTGGATTCAATGTAAGGATATCCAACAAACTGACCACACATGATGGATTTTGTGAATTTTTAAGACACTAAATCCTATGTTTTAGGTCTAAAAATCAAGTAATATAATTTATATTATCTTTTACTAAGGATTATATTATGATAGGGCGGTGTATCAATATATTCTAAAAAAAGGAATGAGGACAGGGGCTAAGCATAAGGAGGCGAGCAAGTACTACGTCTGGACAAATATCAGGGTGTATATAATAAAATTTCACTATTCAAACACATATAAAAACAAGTTAATTATTCTCATAATGATCAAAGTTTTTATGGTGTTCAAAAAAAAACAAACGATAATGATTACGGTTATTATGTTGGTAAATTTATGAGAGAGATCATTTTCCATCAACAAACTAGCATCCCTGAAGAGGTATTTTAAAAAAAAACTACTATTTCATTTAAATGATTTATTAATTATTTATTTATATATTTTTCATTACTAATTTGACTGTTAAAAAGACTCATATTCACAATATTATATATATTTTTCAGAAACTAGTGGGCTGCATACCTGATGGAAGATTGTACACAAATAACATGAAGATCTGACTTGGGGATGTGTACAATTGGCGACCATTTTTGAGAGGGGTTAAGAAGATGAAAAGATGAAACATTGTTGTATGTAAATTTTCATAGGAAAATTTTAATTATTATTAAATAAAACATCCTTTATCCAATGAGTCATTTGTTCATTTTAATAGATGAAATGCACCAGCAACATGCAAGAATGATGAACCACATTTCATTGGGCTTTGGATAAGAAAAACTAGTAAAATCTCCAAAATACCTTCATATCCGACCAAATTCATTTGGATTGTGTTTATACTTTAAGAGAATGATCCATGGGTCATGTTTGACATGTATGAGTCAACCCCTCCACAATCCAAGGCATGGTGTGTCTGATATCACTCAAAGTGTCTCTCTTTTGTTTAAAATGGACAAAATATTAAGTGAAAACAACAACTGAGGTATGGAAAACCAACTAAACACATTCATATTGTGTTGATAATTTAGGAGAACAATAAATGGGCCATGTGTGATGTGTAAGTGTCAACCTTGCCTCAATCCGAGGCACGGTGTGTCCAGTATCACTCAAAGTGTTTCTCTTTTGTTTAAAATGGACATAATTTTAAGTGAAAACAACAACTGAAATACAGAAAACTGACCAAAAACATTATTATTGTGTTGATTATTTATGAGAATGATCCATGGGTAATGTGTGATGTGTAAAATTCAACCCTTCCTCAATATGAGGCACGGTGTGGCCAGTATCACTCAAAGTGTCTCTCTTTGGTTTAAAATGGATAGAATTTTAAGTGAAAACAACAACTGACATACGGAAAACTTAACAAACACATTCAGATTAGGTTGATACTTTAGTATAACGATCCATCGGTCATTTGAGACGTGTACGAGTCAACCCCACCTCAATCTGAGACACTGTGTGGCCGGTATCACTCAAAGTGTCTCTCTTTTGTTTAAAATGGACATGATTTTAAGTGAAAACAAAAACTGACATACAGAAAACTGACCAAACACATTATGATTATGTTGATACTTTAATAGAAATATCCATGGGTAATATTTGATGTGTATGAGTCAACCCCGCCTCAATCCAAGGTAAGGTGTGACTGGTATCACTCAAAGTGTCTCTCTTTTGTTTAAAATGGACAGAATTTTAAGTGAAAACAACAACTAACGTACCTAAAACCAACCAAATGTATTCGGATTGTGTTGATACATTAGGAGAATGATACATGGGTAATTTTGACATGTAATAGTCAACCCTACCTCAATATTAGGTACAGTGTGGCAGGTATCACTCAAAGTGTCTCTCTTTTATATAAAATGGAAAAAAATTAAGTGAAAACAACAAATAACGTACGGAAAACCGACCAAATGCGTTATAATTGTGTTGATACTTTATTAAAATGATCCATGGGTCATTTTTATGTATACAAGTTAACCTCAAATCAATCTGAGGCACGTTGTGACCGATATCACTCAAAGTTTCTATCTTTTATTTAAAATGGATAGAATTTTAAGTGAAAACAACAAATGATGTACAGAAAACCAACCAAACAATTTCATATTGTGTTGATAATTTAGTAGAATGATCCATGGGTCATTTTGGATATGTATGAGTCAACACCGACTCAATATAAGGCATGGTGTGTTTGGTATCACTCAAAGTGTCTCTCTTTTGTTTAAAATGGACAAAATTTTAAGGGAAAACAACAACTGACGTACATAAAACCAACCAAACGCCTTAAGATTGTGTTGATACTTTAGGAGAATGATCCATGGGTCATTTGTGACGTTTAAGAGTCAACTCCTCATAAATATGAGGCACGGTGTGGCTGGTATCACTCAAAGTGTCTCTTTTTTTTTTTTAAAATGGACAAAATTTTAAGTGAAAATAACAACTGACGTACGGAAAACTGACCAAATGCATTCAGATTGTGTTGATACTTTAGGATAATGATCCATGGGTCATTTATGATGTTTAAAAGTAAACCTTTCCTCAATACGAGTCATGGTGTGGCCGGTATCACTAAAAGTATCTCTCTTTTGTGTAAAATGGACAAAATTTTAAGTGAAAACAACAACTGACATACGGAAAACCGACCAAATGAATTCAGATTGTGTTGATAATTTATTTGAACAATACATGGGTAATTTTTGACATTTATGATTCAATTAATCCTCAATCCAAGGCATGGTGTGTCTGGTATCACTCAAAGAGTCTCTCTTTTGTTTAAAATGGACAGAATTTTAAGTGAAAACAACAACTGACGTACGAGAAAACGACCAAACACATTAATATTGTGTTGATACTTTAGGATAATGATCCATGGGTCTTTTTTGATTTTTATGAGTCAACCCCACCTCATTCCGAGTCATGGTGTAGCCGGTATCATGTAAAGTGTCTCTCTTTTGTTTAAAATGGACAGAATTTTGAGTGAAAACAACAACTAACATACAAAAAACCAACCAAATGTATTTTTATTATGTTGATACTATTGGATAATGATCCATGGGTCATTTTTGACATTTATGAGTCAACCCCGACTCAATACGAGGCATGATGTGGCCGATATCACTCAAAGTATCTCTCTTTTGTTTAAAATGGACATAATTTTAAGTGAAAACAACAACTGACATACAGAAAACTAACCAAATGCATTCATATTATGTTTATACTTTAGGATAACGATCAATGGTCATTTGTGATGTGTACAAGTCAACCCCACCTTAATGTAAGGTACGGTGTGGGCGGTATCACTCAAAGTGTCTCCCTTTTGTTTAAAATGGACACCACCCACCCCCCCAGACACCACCCCACCCCCTGAACACCCCATGGACAGACCCCCCCCCCACCACCCTGGACAGCCACCTGGACACCACCCAACCCCCTAGATGCCCCCTACATGGCCCCACCCCTCCTAGACCCCACCCCACCACCTGGACACCCCCACCACCTTGGAAAGCCCCCACCCCTGGACACCCCCACCCCCCTGGACGGACCCACCCCTCATAGACACCACCCCACCACCAGGACACCCCCACCCCCTGGACACCCCCACCCCCATGGACAACCACCCACACCCCCTTGATATAAACCCACCCCCTGGACATCCCCCAACCCCCTGGACCCCCCCTGGACACCACCCCCACCCCTAGAAAGCCCCCCAACCCCCTGGACACCACCCCACCCCCTGGACACCTCCATGGATAGCCCCCACACCCTGTACAGCTCCCAACCCATGGACCCCCCAACCCCCTGGATGGCCCCCACCCCCTGGACGACCCCCACCTCTGCTCAACACCACCCCACCACCTGGACACCCCCACCCCCTTGGACACCCCCACCCGTAGACACCACCCACCGCCTTGAAAATCCCCCCAACCTCCTAGACTACCCCCACCCCACCCCCCTTGACACCCCCACCCCCTGAATACCCTCCACCCCCTGGAAAGCCCCACAACCCCCTGGACACCACCCCACTACCCATGGACACCACCATGGACGGCCCACCCCCACCACCCTGAACAGCCCCCACCCCCTGGACACCCCCACCCCCATGGACAACCACCCCACCCCCTAGACCCCACCCCACCCCCTTAGACAACCCCTAATCTCCTGGACCGCCCCCACCCCTTGGAAACCCACACCCCATAGACACCCCTATCATTGGAAAGACCCCCAACCCCCTAGATACCACCCCACCCCCTAAACACCACCATGGACAACCCCCTAGAAAATCCCCACCCCCTGGATACCCCCATCCCTCAGGACACCCCCACCCCCGAACACCCCTACCCCCCTTGGACAGCCACCCCCAACCTCTGAACTGGCCCCAACCCCCTGAATTCTAAATTGAATTATTTATGTATTTAATTAACTTATGAATTATATGTTAATGGTGTATGGGTATACTCTTTGTATGTGTATACTTTCTATAATTACCTTATAAATTATGTGTTAATTTTGTATGGGTATACTTGTTGATATGATGATTTTTTTAGGTCTTGTTTGGGTGTGATGCTGTAGAATTTTATGTTACAGCAGGCAGGGCATTTATCAGCGCTTTTATAGCAATAATAAAGGGAGCCTTTATTAGTGATAAAAACATGCTGATAAACGATCCCTTTATCAGCACTTTTTTATTGATGATAAAGGATCCCTTTATCAGCAACTTTTTAGCGTTGATAAAGTCTCTTTTTATCAGTGCATTTTTAGCACTGATAAAGGATACCTTTATCAACACCTTTTTAGTGCTGATAAAGGGGACCCCCCTATCAGCACTGAGCTTTACAGCACCATTTTAGCGCTATTAAAGCCCATTTTGAGAGCTGATAAAACCTGTTTTTGTAGTAGGGATCCTTGTCATTTTGATATCATGTTATGTATTTTGATCGATATTTTATGTTTCTCCATAATATTTATTCCCTTATAGGATTTATAGATCACCCCTTTTGCCTATGTATTTCCCCAGGTCATCCTTTGAAATATGAGGGGATAAAAGTGATTTAGGTGCTTAGTATGGAGATTAAAATAAATAAGTGTTGTTTTTGTTTTTTATTGTAGTTTTATGTAATTTTTCCTCCAAAACACTAGGCCTTTCGATCCTTTGGTTATATTTAATGGATACTTATGTTAAAAATCATGTAGAAATATGTGTAAAAGGGTTCGGTACCTATAGTTATTATCAGAGTATTATCTAGTTATTTTTAGGTATTAAAACTATAATACTTTAATGAGAACCCTAGTAATAAGTCCAAGTATAATAGAGTATATTGTAATTTTGGTGAAGTATAGAGTGAGTTGTTTCCATGAAATTATATCTTTTTCTGGATACTCCAAGTGGATGTTACTTTTGAATAGTTATACATAGGGGTAATAACCCCGAAAAGGGTGTATTGGGCATTAAATCAGTTATTACCCGGTGTAAAATAAAGGGGCCTTGATGCACACTAGGTTTGATAATTATAGGAGTTAGGATTTGGAAAATTCAAAAATACTTTATGAACCATTATGAATTACTTGAATAGATTTTTAGTTTAGAAAACCTAATAAGAAAAATTACAATGGATAACCTACATTGAAACTTTGAGACTCATAATTTCAGATACACTTTTCATTTATAAGTTATTCCTTAGAAGATCATTGTTTCCCATTTTTATATGTTTATTAGTTAAATTATTCTCATTTTGTTTTCCATTATTTTATTAAATTTTAATAAATAGGGCTAACTGTGTCAAAAACCCACATGATAGGTAAAATGATGATTTCCTTAATAATATGACTAACCTTATGGGAGTGGGAGATGGGAACTTCTGGGAAGTATTGGATTAGCTGACTCATTTTACAATTAATAACTTGAATCATGTGGAACACCCCTTATCCTAATAAGGAGAAAGACGTAGTCAAGTAATTTATGTGATAAAGTCCTTATACCTTTAGAAGATCCTATGATCCCCTCATTGCATAACAATGGATTAACTCCATTGAGAAGATATTTTTTGTCCTCTAATGCTTAGAACATGATAAAGTCATGCTGGATTTATATCATCCTAATAGAGAAGTTGATTAGTGGTGGAAATTAATCATGAACACAAATTCTAAAGAGGATATTGATTCTATATAATGGAAAATATTCAATAAAATATTTTTTAATAAATATTTTCCCAGAACAGTCCATCTTAAAATGGAGAGGTAGTTCCTTGGACTAAAGTAAAAGGAATACGTGTCTATTGGGGTATATAAGGAAAAACTTTCACAAGGCTTACATGACGTTCCTTAAGCCTTTTAATCAACAACAAATGTATACTGGACTATTTATTTAGTGTATTAATGTCGATTCAATGAAAATATTTATCAATTTGGGACTTTGACACTTATGAAGATATTTTCCATTGTACCTTTAGAGTTGAGATGAAGATTGGTGACTCTCAGTGGTCTCATGGGGATGGAGATAAAAAGGGTGAAATGTAGTTTACTTCAGGAGTAAAAATGAATAAATCTCATGGGGTAAATAAAACCCCACATCCCAAATGTCAGAAATGTATAATTAATAATCATGGAAACTTACTGAAGGGAACCCAAAGACATTTCCAATGTGGAAAAGAGGTGCATTAGGCTAATTAGAGATAAAGGGAAATAAAGAATACCAATAATGTGGATGAATAAAATAAGGTTCAGATAAACACTCAACATATGGTATGATGTTTAAACTATAAGGAATGAAGTCATTATGCAAACTGATTCCCTAAGCTAAGGTTTGTAAGGTACAATCAACAAAAACAACCTCTATGGGCTAGAGAAAAAGGAAGGAAATATTCTATCACTAATGATGAGGTGGATTCGAAAAATGATGTGGTGAAAGGTACATTGGTTATTAATTCAATAATAAAAAATGTGTTTTTTGATTCCGGTTTAATTTATTCTTTCATATTTTTCAATTTTAGTAGAACTATTGAAACAAAACCTCAAAACATGGGGGTTGAGCTATCTCTGAGAACAAAAAATGGAGAAATTATTGTATCCCAAGTATATAAATCCTCCATGGTTAATTTTTGTAGACTAAACTTACCATAAAATATTTTCCTACCCCCTTTAGTGGAGTTTGGTATTATATTTGTCATAGATTGGATGTCCTTAAATAAATACAACATTAACTATCGAGAAAGGGAGATCACTCTTCACATCCCAAGTCATCCTTTGATTTGTTACAAGTGTAAGGAAGAGGATGAATCTCCCTTGAAATCTTCTACTCAAGTGTGGATATTATTTCCTTATGATAAATAATATCTTTCTCAAATTATTGAGACCAAGGAGAGAATCACTATAATGACCCATAATTTTATTCTATTTTGAATGAATAAATACCCTATTAAGAAATGATGTTATATAAAGAAAATGTAAAAATTTGATTATTATATAGTTTATCAAACTTAAAATACCTTTAAGAATCATAAATATTGATAATATATATATTTCATAGTGAAAATTAAGATTAATATATTAAGGGTTATGATAAAGTCCAACCGAAACAAATAGAAAGGATCTTGAAAAATAGGATTGTACCCTATGAATCCCAGTTATAAGATATTTTGAGAGACATAACATCACTAATATTTTCCCTTCACCAAGAACAATCTAAGATTCAATAACTAAATCATTAGAGAAACCATTTTTGGGGAAAGTTTGAGGTCATCATGATCACAAACCAAATCATAAACTCTGAACCACCCTAAGAAAATATCACCATCGTATACCTTACTCACATGTTATTTGTTGGTGTAATAAAGGGATATGTATCTAGACAATAATAGTATGAATTTTTATATTTTTTTTAACAAAATAATAATATTTTTTTTTCTTTTGTTAATATTATTTTTTAAATTATCAGATAATGAGTTTTATAGAAATTATATTTTTATATGATGAAACAAAATTTATATTTTTTGGAAATATATCGTTTCAATCAAGACACACTTTTTGACGACTTAAATTTTTTTAATCAATTATATTTAAAAAAATTATTATTAAATAATATTTATTAAATATAAATGAGAATATAATTTTTTAAAGTCAAATGTAAATTTTTATGGGTCAAAAACTATTTTTTTCACAAAAAACCAATATTGTTCAATAAACAAGGACTTTGATTTGAAAGTGTAAAATCTTAAATTTAGGTAATTATTTGTATAAAATAAATATTATTTTTGAAATTGGAATGTTGAAATCATCCAATGGTGATTATTTTAGAATTTTCTAAGCTATTCAGATTAGAATTAAATAAGGTATAAATTTATGGTATGTATTATGTTTTCCCATGTGATGGTTTTTGGTTTGGATTAATTTATTATATTGAGTCACAAAACTCAGTTTACAAATTAATAAATAATTACCCTCTTTTTATCTATATAAACCAACCTATCATCCCATTCTAATTTCCTAAAAACCATTGGGACGTGATATTAATATTCTATACCCTCTTGAGATCCCTCCCATGTTGTCCCCAATCTCATAAGAATCTCCTCATAAGATTTTAGAAGCAACCTCTCAAGGTAAGGGATCCCCTAATTCTTCTCTTTATTTAAGAAACTTCTTTATATCGTGAATTTTTATTTCAAAATTTTAATGTTTGGATGTGTTTTTACACATACCTATAACCATAATTATGATTTTAAAGTGATGAGAGGCCCCTTTTAATCTAATTTTACCCTTTCATGAATCTTAATGTACCCTCGTTATGCTACCAAAATCATCTTGTGGCTTTACATGACAAAATTTTAATATATGAATACCCATCATCTTTTCCACCCAAGGGTATTCACCTATATGTAACTATCCTTCATATATTGGATAATACCATGTCTATAACCCACACTCCTTAACAATGAGGCTAAAAGTGATGAAATATATCCTTATGTTTTATGATCTATGTGAAACACTTATGCATGTACATGATATGAATGTGAAGGCTGGGACCATAATTATATAGCCCTCCAATGCATTGAGTAACATTTTTATCTCATGATATACCATTTATGGTCTACAAGAGGTTATCCTAAGCACATCATGTTATGATGTCTTGGTGGTTAGCCTTGGATTATGTTTATGATGTCATTTTTTATGTTTTTTCCCACATTCCTATGTTACCTTCATGTTATTATCATATATAATGAATCTATGTTCATGTTTATGATTCTCCACATTTTATTTAATTAGATATACCTATTGACTAACATGTATTACTATCATAATGTTATGATTTAATTATTCCTTAAATAGTATTTATACCTCACCACTTTCTTAAGTAAGTCCCCTGGTTATCCCATGTAGTTTTATAAGAGAAATATATTTTTATGATCATATTAAAGGAGTTTTAAGAAATGATGTTGTATCCCCATTAGATATATTACATTATGTACCTAATTTCCCAAATACACCAAGCCTCATGATATTATAGGGTTTTATTAAGTGTATCTTTATGTAATAAATCATGAAATAAAGTATATAAAAGATATAGATTGTCATATTTGGTAAAAATGGAAAGTCTAGTTATTATTTTGAGATTAGAATTAGAAAAATATAGTTAAATCCTTTGGTATAATAATAAACATAAGAAAACATACCTAAATTTTAGTAAAGTAAAGAGTGCGTGGTTTTTAAGAAAATACGTACCTTTATGGATACTATAAGTGGATGTATCTCTAACATAGTTATACCTAGGGTTAATGACATTAAAAAGGGTGAATTGAGATGGATTCGATCATCATCTGGTGCATGAAAATGGACCTTGTGGCACACTTGGTTTGAAACTCCCTGGGGATATACTTTCATAAATTCAAATTATCTTTATGATTCATTATAATAAGAACAAAATTCACATAAGATTTTATATTATTAAATAGATCATGGATAACTTATATTGAAACCTATAAATTCATTGTTTATAGAATATATTTCTCTATGAGTTATTCCTTTAATGTTCATTGTTTCCATTTTATGTGTTTAATAGTTTAAAAATTCTCATCCCTAAGTTTATTTTGAAATATTTAAAATAACATAACCATAAAATAATAGTGAAAGGAAGTCTTATCATCCATAGTTCTACAAATTCTTTTATATCATACATGTTTAGTGGAACCATTCAAACACCAACTAAAAACATAGAAGTCGAGTTATCAGTGAAGATGATAAATGGGTCAATTATTTAATCCCATGAATATAACTCATCACCTATCCCAATTTGTGGGATAAATTTCCCAAAAAACCTTGTGATACTCCATTTATAATAATTTTATTTTATTCTAGGTATGTATTGGATTTCTTTATATAGAGCCAACATAAATTCTTTAGAGAAGGAAATCACCCTCTGCATCGTAAATTGACCTCTGATTCAATACAAGTGTAAGGATGAGGATGAATCTTCATTGGTATCATAATCTTAAGCATGGATATTATTTCAATATTAAAAATATGTCTTTCTCAAATAATTAAGAGTAAATAAAATTCCATCCTTAAATAGGTTCCCATGTAAGGGAATTTGATGATGTGTTTCCTGAAGAATTTTCTAGTCTTCCTCCTAGTCGAGAGGTTGAGTTCTCAACCAAGATTATACCCAGATATTTTCTAATATCCAAGAATCCATAAAGAACAGACATTTATGAACATGAGGAGATAAATAAGAAACTACATGAGAATCTATATTAGGGGTTTATACACTCAATTACTTCACTATGGGGTGAACTGGTCCTCTTCGTCAAGAAGAATGAGGGGTCAATGAGTCTCTAAATTGATTATTGTGATCTCAACAAGATCATGGTAACGAACAAGTATCATATTCCACATATTGATGAATTTTTTAATTAGATACATGGATCCTAATAATTCTCTAATATGTATATTCGGTTAGGATATTATCAAGTAAAGGTGAAGAAGGAGGATATCCCCAAGACTACTTTTCATACAAGGTATGGACACCATAAGTTCATAGTGATTCTATTTAGACTCAATAATACTATGTAAATATTTATGGATTTGATACATAGATTCTTTAGGGATTACTTCAAAAAATTGTGCAAGTCTTTATAAATGATATTATTATCCAATTCAAAATAAAGGAGGAATATGAGGAGCGTTTTAATTATATACAAAATATTTTTTTAAAGAAATGTTTTTATGAAGTATAGTTTATGTGAGTTCTGGATGAAGAAAGTAACTTTTATAGGTCATGTTACCACTAGAAAAGGGATATATATATATATATTCTTCAAAAACTGAGTAAATTAAAGGATGGTCAAGACCAACATCTATGATAGAAATCAATAGTTTCCTTGAATTATCTGGGTACTATCACTGATTTGTGAGAAACTTCTCATGATTGTCAAGACCACTAACCAAGATAACTCAAAAGGAAGTCAAGTTTGTCTAGACTAATGAATTTTAAGATATCTTTAAAGAGTTAAAGAAGAGACTAATCACTGATCCTATACTCACATTACCCAACAGTGGGAAAGAATTTGTGATCTACAATGATGATTCAAAAAATGGATTGGGTTGAGTAATCATGCAAGATGAAAAAGTGATAACATATTCCTCTCACTAATTAAATATCCATGAGTAGAACTACCCAAACCATGATCTTGAATTAGATTTAATGATATTATAGTTGAATATTTGGTGAAATTATATATATGAATAAAAGTGTGACATATATATAGATCATAAAATCCTCAAGTATATATTCACAAAAAGTGATTAATATGAACCAAAAAAGTTGGTTATATCTGATCAAGGATTAGGTTTATTCAATCCATTAATATCCTAGGAAATAGAAAAAACTAAGAGATGCTTGGAGTTGAAAATATCACACAACCCTATCCATGATGAGTATTGAAAGAGATCTACTATTTAAAAAGGACATGGTAATAATAAAAGGATATTCATTATACATTACTAAAATAACTACTCAACCATCAATTTTTGAAAGGATTAAGGAGGTCCAAAAAGATTATGAGGTGATAAAGAAAAAGGTAGTGAATATTTTGGAGTTAAAATTTGATAAAGATAGAGTTATAAGATTTGGAACTCAGGTATGTATCCCATAAAAACCAAAAATAATGTGGGAACTTCTGGATGATGCACATACATCATACTTCTCCATTTATCTAGGAAGTACTAATATGTATAGATATTTGAAGAAAAACTTATGGTGGGATAACAAGAATAAGGATATTGAAAAATTTGTATCTCAATTATTGGTACTCCATCAAGTCAAGGATGAATGAATTAAGTCTAAGGGTATTGTGCAACCATTTCCCATACCAGTATGGAAATGGGAAAACATAACCATGAATTTCATTATAGGACTCCCTAGAACATCTAAAGGCAATAATTCCATATGGATGGTAGTTGATATCCTTATAAATTTAGTGTATTTAATTTTTGTCAAGTAATATTTCTATCTAGAAAAACTCACTAAGATATAAATAACATAAGTAGTAAGACTATATCGAGTTCCACTCTCTATTGTATCTGATCAAGATTCTATGTTTACCTCAAGTTTGTGGATAATACATAAAAAATGGTTGGATATGGAGCTGAGATTTAACACTACATATCACCCTTAGATGGATGAACAATATGAAATGATCATTAAAACTATAGAGGATGTGTTGAGACCCTATTAAATGTATTCAAAAGATGTTCAGATCAACACCTTCCCTTAGCAAAGTTCTCATATAATAAAACTGTTCAATATAGGATTCAAATGGAACTTTATGAGGATCTGTTTGGGAAGAAATTCCAGTCTCCAACATACTGAGATAAAGTTGGAGAGAGGATAAAAATGAGACATGATCTTATACATGATATGAAATAGAAGGTTCAAATAATTCAGTGTCATATGAAATCCATGAAAAGTTAATAGAAAATATATGTAGACAATCATCGAGGAAACCTAGAGTTTGAGGCCTGAGTTAAGGTATTTCTTAGTATATCTATATAGAATAAATTCATGAGGTTTAGGAAGAAGTTAATTCTTATTCCTATATACATCGACCACTTTGAGATTCTTGATCACATCAGAGTGGTGGCTTATCAACTAACACTCCCACCTAAACTATATTATGTACTTGATGTGTTTCATTTATCCCTCTTGAGGAAGTACATATCCTAAAAGTCACATGTATTGGATCAAGAGGTGGTACTATTGGATAATGATATTTCATATAAGTAGTACCTGATGATTATGTTAGATCATAGAGATAAAGTCCTACAAAATAAGAGAACTCACATATTCAAAGTGTTGCGGAAGAACCAAAAGTTTGAAGAAGCAACTTGGGAACTATATGAGGTGATGAAACAAAAATACCCTCATATTTTATAGTGTATGGTTTTAAAATTTAGTCGTGAAAAATTTTTAATGGGGGAATAAGGTAATGAATTAAAATTTCTTTCCTTTTTGAATGAATAAATGATTTATTAAGAAATAAAGTTATAAAAAACACATTTACTACTTTAGTCATTATATAGTCTATCAGATTAAAAAGACCACTAAGAATCGTAAATGTTGATAATATATCTATTTTAATATAAATATTAAGATTTCTATATTAAGTTTTATGATAAATTCCAATTGACATAGATGGAAGGAGTGATGGCCTCGACCAATAGGATCATATCCTATAAAGCCCATATATCAGAGCTTCCATGGGAAAAAACATCACAAGCCTTCATATTTGACCTATCCCAAGTTGATATTAAAAAACTAAGGCCTAAGATAAACTGTTTATGGAATAATTTCAAGATCATTGATATCATGACCCAAACCATGTTCACCGAACCACCCCAATAAAATTTCACAATTACACACCTTTTTGTTAGAGAATTCATTGGTGTAATAAAGGGTTATGGATCTAGACCCTAATAGTCTGTTTTTTATATTTTCATTAAATAAAATAATGATTATATTTTTTATATTTATTATTACTTTTTAAATTATTTTATAATTATTTTCATAAAAATTAAATTTTGATATGATAAAACACACATTTTTTTGAAATATATAGTTTTAACCAAGACGTTATTTTTTGATGAATTAAATAATTTTTTAAATAAATTATTTTTCAATAAAATATTATTATTAAATAATATTTATTAATTATAAATGATAATATAATTTTTTGAAGTCAAATGTAAATCTTATAAGGGTAATAAAACTGTTATTATAAAAAAAACCAGTATTTTTCAATAAATGAAGATTTTTATTTAAAAGTGTAAAATATAAATTTTAAAGAATTGTTTGGATAAAATAAATGTTCTTTTTGAAATAATTATTTTGAAATTATCTAATAGTTTTATTTTCATAATTTTCATAGACAGTCAAAATTTTAGGTCAAAATTAAATACTGTATAAATATACATTATTTATTATGATATCATAAAAGAGAAAAAGTGATGAAATAAATACTATAAAGAGAATACATGAACAAAAATATGTTTCCTTGATTTTTTTTGAAGCTATTTTATTAATTTTATAAACCCTTAATGAATCCTCCAAAACCAATATTATATTTTAAGGATTTAAAATCAATTATTTACAAACATGACTCAATTACACATCACCAAGGCTATTATTTTAATGGGTTCAGTTTTTGGAGTTATAAAATAATGAAATAAACACCTATTTTTTTGAAACAATGGGATAGCTTGTGGTTTTGATTAATTTATTATATAGAGTCCAAAACCTATGTTTAGAAATTAATAAATAATTCCTCTATATTTGGATATATAAACCATCCCAAACACCCATTCCTCTTAAATAAAAACCATTAGAGCATGTATTTACTCTGCATATCCCTATTTATAGCCCTTTAATGGTTCCCCTATTCTCTTAATAAGATCCTCCGAATCTCTTAGATGTTTCCCCTCAAGGAAAGGGATCATATCCTTCTTCTATTTATTTAAGAACCTTATTTATATCATGCCTTTTGATTTCAAATTGATCAAGTTGGGATATGTTTTTACACATTACCATTACTTTCATTATGATGTACTCATGATGAGATACCCATTTAATTCTCATTTAAACCTTCCAATGAATCTCAATGTACCCTCATTATGCTACCAAAATTATCCCATGATTTTACATGGAAATCTTTTGTATTGTGAATACCCATCCCTATTTCCACTCAAGGGTATTAACCAAGTTTTACCTATCCTTTATTGAATGGGGATTTCCATGTATATAACCAAAAATACATAACCATGGGGTTAAAATTAACGAAATAAATCCCTATATTATATGATCTATGTGAAAAAATTATGCATGTAGATGATATGAAACTGATTGGTGGGACCATAATTATACAACCATCCAATGCACTGGGTAATGTTTTTATCTCATGATATTCCATGTATGGTGCATGCGAGGTTTTACTAATCACACTATGTTATGATTTCATGGTGGTTATCCTTGAGTTATGTTTATGATGTCATGTTTTATATTGTTTCCACATTCTTATGTTTCCTTCATGCTATTATCATATACCATTATTTGATGATCATGTTTATGATTATCAACCATTTTTCCCCTGATATTCATATTTAATAACATATCTTAATTTTATCATGTTATTCTTTGATTATTCACTTATTGTGCATTACAAATAACCCATTTCTTTCGTACGTCCTTAGGTTATCCCATGTAGTTTTAGAAGAGAAATTAATTTTTAATAGAATGTTAAAGGAGTTTTAAATAATTATATTGTATCCCCATTAAATTTATTATGTGATGTACCTAATTTCCCAAAGAAAATAGGCCTCACAATATTCTAGGGTTGTATTAAGTGCATCTTCATGTATTAAATCATGAAATAAAGTATACTAAAGATATGGGTAGTCATAATCCTGCTTGAAGGCATGCCCATTATGAGGGAATATACTATTGTATTCCATGAATAATTTCATAGTTTCTGTCTTGAATAAGAGTTTGGGTTCTCATTTCAAATTATACATGGATCTATCGACATATTAAAGAATCTTTATATAATAGAAACCATTGAGTTGGAATAATTTATGAAGCAATTACAAGAGAATTTAGAAAAGGGTTTTATATAATCAAGTGATTCACCATAGGGTGTGTCAGTCCTATTCATAAATAAGAAGGATGGGTTAATGTGCATATGCATTGATTATCATATACTCAAAAAAATAATGATAAAGTAAAAGGAACCCCAACCCATGATAGATGAATTTTTTGATCAACTAGATGCCCCCTAATATTTCCCTAAGTCATACCTTTAGTCAGGATATCACCAATTAAAGGTGGAGAAGGAATATATACCCAAAACTGCCTTTATAATAAGGAATGGACACTATGAGTTCATTGTGATTCCCTTCATACTCCCTAATAATCTATAAATGTTTATGTACATAATAAATAATATTTTTAGAGATTAAATCGATAAATTTTTGGCATTATTTATTGATGATATTTTGATATTCTTCAAAAGAAAGTAGGAGCATGAGGAGTATCCAACCATTGATCTAAAGACCTTGTGAATAAAGAAGCTATATGAAAATTATCGTAAATGTGATTTATAGATGGAGTAAGTATCACTCTTAGGATATGTAATTACTAGAAAAGGAATATCAATAGACCTTTCTAAGAAAAAGGATATTGAGGAGTGGACCAGACTAACATTTGTAATGAAGATACATAGTTTACTTGGTTTATCAGGGTATTACTGATGATTTTTGAGGAGATTCTAATGATTTTAAAACTGGTTAACCATGGTGTCTCATAAGGGATTAAAGTTTTTTCTAAACTAATAAATGTGAAGAGAGCTTTAAGGAATTGAAAAAGAGGCTTTTTATTTCACCATTCCTCATGATACCCACAGGTGGGGAACTTTTTGTGGTATAGAGGGTTGCTTCAAAGAAGTTCTTGGGATGTGTACTAATGAAGAATAATAAATTGGTAGCCTACACCTCAAGGTTGTTTAATTTTCATGAGTATAACTATCCAACACATGATCTAGAATTGGTTGAAGTGATATTTACATTGAACATTTAGTTTCATTATATATATAGGGTGAATTATAAAATATATACTTATCATAAGAGCCTCAAATATAAATTCACATAAAAGAAGATTAATATGCACCAAAAAATATTGTGAAAGCTAAATAAGGACTATGGATTCTCAATACACTACCATATTGGGAAAGAGAATAAATTGGAATATTCTCTAAGTATAAAGGATCCATAAACCTTATCAATGATGAGAATTAATAAGGATCCAATATTATTAGACATGCAAAAAGTAAACATGGGAATAAGAGAGGAAGGAACATCATCATTCCCTTCCCAAATTATTCCTCAATAATCTGTTATAGAGAAGATAAAGGATTCTCAAAGAGATGATGTGGAAATTCAGAAGAAGGTGGGATCCATATAAAATGGAAATCCTTGAAGATAAAAATTGATGAATAATAAGTTGTATGATATGGGTTATTAATATTCATGCCATAAAATCTTGATATAAATAAAGATATTTTGAATGATTCACATAGCTCAACCTTCTCCATCCACATAGAGAGAATGATGATGTATCGAGAACTCTGAGAGAACTATTAGTGGGATAATATGAAGAAAGTGATCATAGAATATACATTAAAAATCCTAATATTTCAAAATGTGAATTCTAAAAAGAAAATTTACAAGGGGATGATGAAACCATTACCTATACTTATATGAAAATGGGAAAACATAACCATAGAATTTTTCATTGGTATTATAAAGAAATAAAGTGGGAATAATAGTATATGGGCCTTGGAGGATTGTATTACAATGACTGGTTAATTTATTGTAATTAAAAAGGAATTATCACTTGATAAACTTTAAAGGATATAAATTAGAGAAGCGGTGAGGATGCATGAAACACCACTATCGATTGTATCTGATTGAGATCCAAGATTTACCTCCAAATTCTGGAAGAGTCCCCAATATTCACTAAAAACTATGTTAAACTTTATTATAACCTATCATCCCAAAACTAATGGACAATATAAGAATACTATCTAAAAACTTGAGGATATGTTGAGAGTATGCTTGATGAATTTTAAAGTAGGATGGTATCAACATCTTCCTCTAGTCAAGTTCTCATAGAATAATATATTTCACTCAGGAATCCAAATGGATCCACATGAATAAATTTATGGGAATAAATGTATAAAATCTATGTACTAAGATGAAGGTGGAGAACACAAGCTACTGGGACTTGAAATAGTGGATGATATCGTAGAATAGGTTATAACCATTAAACAACACAATGGGGATGCTCAATGTTATAAGAATAGCTATGATGGATTTTTTTGATGATACTTGGAGTTTTAGGTTTGAGATACAATATTCCTATATATATCTCTATAGAATAGAGTCATGATATTTAGGAAGAAGGGTAAGTTAAGTCCCTGTCACATTGGTCCCTTTGATATTTTTGATCACATTAGAGTTTCAACCTTTCGACTGGCACTTCCACCATCCCTTTCCTAAGTACATGACATATTCCATGTATCCCTCTTGAAAATCTATATAAAATATCCCTATAATGTACTAAATTAATAGGTTATATAGTTGGAAAATTATCTCTCTTATGAGGAGAATCCGGTGAAGATCTTTGATCATAGTGATAAAGTTATACACAATAAGAAAAATCGCATAGTCAAAGTACTATGGTGTAACCATAAGTATGAGGAGGAAACATGGGAATCAGAAGAATCCATGAAGTAGACATACTCTCAACTATTTTAACCAAATTATGTAAAAAACTTCAAGGTCCAAATTTCTTATGGGGGTTGAATGTAATGAACTATAATTTCATCATTAGAATTTCACTTCTGAATATATAATTGTTTAATATTTAGTAATATAATATTATAGAATAAATAAGCACTATATTATAGCACCAAAAAAATTTATTATAATATTTTGAACACTAAATTTAGAGTAAAAATATAGATATATTAATTGAAAGTATTATAATGGGAAAAATAGAAAATACTATAATAAGAATAGGAAAATTTGGATCTTCTTAATCCCCCAGAATAATCGCACACATGAACAAAACTGTAGAAAAGAAGTTGAATATTAGTAATGAAATATGTATTTTGAAAATGAAAATATATATAAAAATGATATAAAATAGAAGAAAATAATTAATTAATTAAATATGAGGTATTTATAGGAAGTAGGGATCCCATATGACCATTGTAATTGTAACATGTTTTTTGGAATGGTAATCAAACTGTTTGGAATAGTAACATAACCATTAGAATAGTATCATCACATATGGAAGTGTAAAAATAATATTTAAGTGTATTATAAAATGAAAATATTATATATTTTTACCAAGTTACAAGTAAATAAATGTTTTAAAAATGATAAATTAGGTGTTCGTATTTTTTTAAAACATAAATGTTTTAATTACACTTTTATAATAAATATAATGATTTAATAGAAAGTTTATTTTCATAAAATTTATTTATTAATTAATATTACATTTTATTATAATGATAATATAATTCTATGATATCATACGTAATTTTTCAAAGGGATAAAAATTTGTTCATAATATTAAAATTTATATTTTTCAAATAAATGAAGATTTTATTTAAAAATTAAATTAAAATTATTTATAAAATTATTTTAATAAAATGTATTTCAATTTTGGAATATAAATTTTAATAAATGGTTAGGGTTAATTTTTTATATTTTTCTAAAATAGTTAATTTTTTTTGTGAATAATAGTTAAATGCGACAATATAAGGTAAAATTGAATTATAAGATAAATACATGATTTTTTGAGTCATGAATGGTTTAATAACCCATTAGTTTGAACTCACATGAACTAGATATTTTATATACTCACAAGAATCAATAATATTAATAGCATTGAGCTAAAATAATAAACTAATGAATATAATGTTAAAAAATACCCCTCTCCTCTCCTTATAAATACCACCCTTTCTCCTCACATCCTATATGACTTAGATCTCACTAAAATTATACCCTATTATCTTAAAAAACCTATACCCCACATCCTATAGCTTTTTACCTCACCAAAATACCAATTCCATGTTTCTTAAGGTGTATTTCTGGGAGGCCACATCTAAAAGGCAATATTCTCAATTTACCTCTTCTAAATTCATTTCCTCTTTTACCTTTTTCTCATCACCCTCATACACCATGTAGTAATAAATCAAGTATCATATATACATATATATATTGTAATTTTATATTTCTAATGGAATATATTTCCTCCACAACTTTCTCATCTCCTCTTATTCTAAAAAACAATACCATTGTCCATATTATGTCAGTTCAATACCTTTGTGGATAATGTTTTTTTTATTTTGCACTACCACCTTCATGGTAGATTTAAATTCACTTATAATGTTTTAAAACGAACTAATTATTTATATTATATGTTTCTCCATGTTATTTAATGAATATATATCCAAAATATTAAATAAAACAAAACTCGTTCGTGACGGTCATTAAAACAACCTAAATGAACCAAATGTATAACGCTAACGCTTTTACCAAAGGAGTCATACCTAAGTAAGAAAAAATATGGGTATTTAGGAGTATTTTAATTTATAAAATTAAATTAATAACATTTTATTTCAATTATAGAGTTATAGTACAATTTGACAATAACATCAACAATTATCCACAAGTGATTTGACACTAGAACCATGAAACAAATGCTCCTGAAAAACAATATTAAACATTGTATCTCATTAAAATGATTATATATTAACATAATAAAATTATATTAAATAAAATATATGTGAAATTTTTTCTTAATTATTTTATTACTAATTCAGATTTTATTATTTAGGATGTTAACTGCAAGTGCATAACAGATCCCAACATAAGGTAATGGATCTCTCAGAACCACCCTCTTTCTTTGGGTTATGATATTTCTCTATATAATTCATTTTCTATATATATTTAATGTTATTTAATTATTATAAATTTAGTATATATGTCACTTAAATTTATACCTATCTTATTCTATCTACTTTTGATTTGGTAATACATGCCTTAAGTTCTATTTTCAAACTTCTTATGTCCATGACTTACGATTGATTCCCTTTAGTGGCACACATAATCATGCCAATGTTATTATGGATGTTTCTAGATAGTGATACAATGAATTGGTTAATTTTTTTGTATCTTGAGACATTATTTATTTGATTATGGAGTGAACCTAACCCATTAAGGTACTATGTCCACGATGTGATGTTGTCTTGGCGATTATCCTTGACTTATGCTTATGTTATGTTACATATTACAACCACATTCCTATATTGACATGATATTATGAATCCACGCACTTTATGTTATGATCCCATATGATTAATCATGATCATTTTATTTATGATATAATGTTATTCCTCTTGATTGATATTTTATGCTTCTCCATCACGTTTATTACATTACTGGGATTTATAGCTCACCCCTTTGGCTATGTACTTCCCTAAGTTATATTTTGTAGTATTAGGAGTTGAAATGGATTTAGGAACTCAATATGAAGAGAAAAATAAAGAAGTGTTGTTTTAGTTTTTTATTTTTGTTTTATATACCTATTCTTACAAAGACAATATACTTTACGATCCTTTTGTAGTATTTAGTGGATATTTATATTAAAAATCATGTAATAATTTTTGTAAAAGGTTTAGGTTGGTATATATGAAATAATTATGTTTTGGAAAAATAATATATCATTTAACTTCTTAAATTTCCATCCATTGGACTACTACCTCCATGAAATCTATTTTTTATAGAATTATATTTAATTGAAATTTATTATATATAATGTTAAATGAACCTATGAGGCAAGTCATACAAAAGGTGAGAGATTTCATCTCAATTTCCCTTAATTAAGGTATATTTTAATTTTATACACATAATTTATTTTATATGGAGTATATTTTACCGATTTTACATGTTATATCATGAATCTTTGATACTTAATTTTATTTTAATTTTCAATTGAAATAATTTCATCTAAGGGGATTTGACTTGAATGATACCAAGGTGCAAGTGATTTCATCTCAATTTACACTACATTAAGAAATATTTTGTATTATGCACCTATTTACTTTTATGTGGTTTATATAATTCTCTATTTATGTATTTAACATGAATATATACTTATTAATGATGATTAAATCTTCAATTCATGTTTACACTTTCAATGAGTTATAGATTAAAATTTAGTAAAGAGATAAGGATTTATTTTAACGATATCAATTTTTGGATTTATATTATTTTCATTGAAATAATGTTATAATAAAACCTTCATAAAATACATCTATTTTATTATCCTATATATATTTAAGGAATTTAAATATTTTATTATAAATTTTACTCTATTTTTTACTTGAATCAAGCAATTTTTTTAAATATTAGTTGATATTATCTCTCTTTTGATCGAGTATATTTTTCTTCCATATTAATATTTTTTAAAATTATTTTAAGAAAGTAATTTCTTATTTACTTAAATTATTTATTAACGAAATTTTATATTATACTTGAATTTTTAAATTGTTTTAAATGAATCATTATAAATTTTTCATGAAGATTCATTTTTAAATTCATTACAAAAAGTACAAAGGAATGTTTCTTTTGAACATTTGCAGTGTTAATGGACTTTCCCACCACATAACCATTTTACAATATTTATATTATTCTATAATTAAATATGGTTTTAAAAATAAAATTATTTAATGAAAAATTATTTTTAATTTTTTCTTCCATTTTATTTAATTCTCCAAAATACATTAATTTATTATGAAACCTATAAATCTGATGAATTGATGGTCATATTTTATCTCTTACTAATTTTGTGGTCATTAACTGTCTCTTAAAACATTAAATTTATTATGATCATTTTTCATTGTAGCTTACATTTATCTTAAATATCCATATCCTATATATCTTGGATATTATTATTTCATAAATCATATGTCATTTCTACATATATAGTTTTATTATTAAAGTTATTTAATTGATTGGGGAAACCTTGATTTTCTATATTCTTTACTCAATATATATATATTTTGATAATGCGTATTGTTTTTGAGCTAAATCAATCATTAAATATATGAGGATGCATTGGATATATAGTGAAGGGTGGGTACTGAAATTATATATCCCCTAGAGGCATAAATAGGTCCTATAAGACAAAATAGTTGGCCAAAGTTATTAAATTAGTTTTTGGTGTATAGCTACCCATTTATTAAACTATTTTGGAACAAGAAATTTATGGTAAATATATCATGATTTATGATATAATGCCATTCAATATTATAAATTTTCATCATTGAGTATTCCATTATTATTATCCATGAGATTAATGCATTGATATTATCTATGGATGCATTTTGTGCTCAATTTACTGATTAAATGGAATTTCATTTTAGTTATTTTCATTAACATATTGATTATTCCTTATTTACTAATGAAAAAATCCACTGTATTTGACCCTTATTGAGCATTTTAACTTATCATTATTTTTTCTCCATTCACTAAGATATAAATATGGAATATTTGAATGAGTTCAAGGATGCATAATATTTACTTTCACTATGTTTTTATATTTTATTACAAATGTAAAATGGGAAGCATGTTTGTATCTTGTTTAAAAAGACTACTAAAATATTTGATTCTTTGGGATGTAATCACTTTTATCTAGTTCCAATGTAATAAAGTATCCACTGACTCTAGGCTACTAAGGTCTAGGTATTTATACTTGGTATTAGAGGTAGTTTAATAGAAACCTTGTGAACTTGATTCATTAAAAACAAAATATGGAATATAACCCAATGAATTTTTTTTAAGATATGTCTAATTATAGGAAAATATCATAGAATTTTCGATAAGGTATAGATTATGTGGTTTTTCTGGAAATACATACCTATTTAGATACTATAATTAGACATGATTTTGAAATAGATTCTTATAGGGTTAATTACCCCAAAAAGAGATATTTGAGTATGTCTTGTCCATAATTTTGGTGCATGGTGACTATTACCTTACTTTGCACCTAGTTGGACACTCCCTAGGGATATGCTCAGGCTAATTAAAATTTTCTCTATAAACTACTATTAGGAATGAGAAAATAAAACATATGGAAACCTATAATTTGAATTTTTGGTATGGGAAAGACCTATAATGTCTTGGGTTGATAAGTCTAGGGTTGATCATAATTTTAAAGTCATAGATACCAATTTTTAGGTTTCATGTGATGTGAGTTTAAAGATGTTTAAGGACATTTGGGGAGATATTAATGGGAATAAAACCCCTTGGATTAGTATATGTTTTAGTAAGAAAGTTATTTGAGGAATTATTATTTTATATTTTTTTGGAAATAAGTTTAAAGTTATTAATAACCTTTGGGGTTATAATGATCATTAATGTTAAAGTAAACATATTAAATTAAGATTATTTTATTTTTTGGTAAAAATAAGTTTCATAGAAAACCTTTTGGGTTAAAAAGTTATTTGATGATTAATGTTATTTTAAGGTTTTTATCATATTTTTAGGAATCCTATAGGAATTATATTAATATTGTTTTAGAAAGAGGATAACTTGGAGGCAATTAAATAACCCATTTCATCTAGAAATTCCATGGGGTTTTAATTCATAACCAAAGGGTGACAAGGGAATAGTGGCAACCACTAGCCTTCATGATGACCTGGTTAGTATGGATTTTTTTTACATAAATAATTTTACAAGTAAAGATTAAGTTAATTTTTTGAAGAATATTATATGATCAAATATTTTTGAATTTTTGGATTTTGAGGTGATTAATGATATTTCAGGAGATGTTTTATTGGGTTGAGGTATATATAACCTATATGTTTAATATAAAATATTACTTGGGAATAATTATATTATGTTTTTGAAGATGTAAGATGAAGGGTATGAGATAAACTTTGAGGTTAAAAATTTCTTTAATGTTGGGGTTATTGAGGTTATTTGGGATATAGGTTTATTTATTGATGGAATGATATATGTTAAACTTTTGGTTTTATTATTTAATTTTTGAAATCAATGTATTATATATTCATATAAAGGTTTATTCGTTTTAGGTATTATCTAACATTATGATAACCATTTTTGTTTTAGTAAATACATGAGGAATATATTGTTATTATTTGTTGGATTATTTGATCCATTATAATATGAATTTATTACTTCTGGATTGAAAAAATCGTCTTGAATAGTCATCGTTTGGAGTAGAATATGAGATTAAAATATAAATTGATTAAAAATTGAAATTATATTTTTTAAGTAAGTATATTTACTTTTTTCCATAGTAAAGACGTTAAAGGAATTACTTAACTCTAGGAAAATTATATTTAATGAAAAATTATATCCTATTACATTCATTTATGATGAATCAATGGTCTTTTTCAAACCTCACTGATTTATGGTTTGTGGTCATTAACTTTATCTTGACCATGTTCTACATCACCCACTATTAGTACTTGGATATTAGTTTTATCCTCCATGTTTATATTTTAAATTCCAGTAAATGTAATCTTTATCTAAGAACTAGATCATGTGTTATTTTGAGAAACCATTAAATTTCTATTTTAATTAGAAATATTCTTGATTTTGATGTAATTTAAATTTAATTCTCAAAACATATTTTTTAAAAAATATTTTTTAATTGTGTTTTATGAATTTATATTAAAATTTATTTCTCAGACTTATAGAGATTCAATATGAGAAAATGGATATAATATTTAGAATAAACATGATCAAATTTAGAAAATATTTCCCATTTATTTTTGGTCATTATGAATAATAACCTCGGTAAATATTTGTCACCTAAATAAGGGTAAACATGGTAAAATAGTGTTAAAGTTTTGGGATATGGCTTTAAATTTGTTCTCTAACACATTATTTCATCATATTTTATGAGTGTGGTTCATCAATTTCCATCAATGTCTTGAATATATGTACACTTTAATCAAATGTTCTTTGATTATGAATTTTATATTATTTTAAGAAAATAATAAACACAAAATGTCACTCTCTTGAATTTAATATCTCTAATTTTTTAAAATAAGGATTAAAAGAGGACAAGTTTAGTTTTAAATATATAGTTTATAGATAAATTAATTTATTATCTTTGAAATTTAATTTTAATTTTTAGTTATTTATTAATTACCTTAAATTCTTTCACAATACCGATACAATATTTATTCAATTAATAGAAAAATAAAATAAATGATTTTAAAAATATTTAAAGTAATAAAGTTTGGATGAATTGTTGAGTTATAGAATTTATTTATATAAATATAATATATTAGAGTTTTTTTAAGGGTTTATATTTGAATTCCATTACTCTCATGTTGTTTTCAAAGAAAAATTATGTGAATAGTTTTTAAAATGACATTAATAGTATTTTATCTTAAATATAATTTATTAAATTATTTAAAAAACAGAAAAATATTTCAAGTCGGAAGGTAGGATGATAAATGGTATAAAATTTCATACCTTGGACATTTATTATCCAGTTTTCAAATTATAAGTAAAATTATAAACCTTTAATATTGAAAAAGGCAACACTATGTTTAAGGTTAAGATTGGTTAACCAAAGAGTTAATCCAAAATACAAGGTTTAAAATGATACATAAACCTATAAAATTTTTATTGGATGATAATATTAAGACAATATATTACTAATCTTTTAATACATGTCATTTTGGAACCATTTTACATGATTTAGACACATATTATATTATAATATTTCATGTATTTCCAAAAATGACATTAATAATATTTTATAATAAACAATATTTTATTAGATGGTTCAAAATTCATTAAAATATTTTATTTAGACAATTTAAGGGTATTTGGTTGATAATATCAATCATATTCCATTAATGGTCACTTTTATTATTATTCTAGCATTCTCAACCCTTAAAAATTAGAAAGCTTCAATTTTTTTGTTAATTATCAAAAGGGTTAACGGGGTTTAAAACTAAGATATAAGGGTTAAAAAATTGCATAAAAATTCCTAAATATTATTAGATTATATTATTTATAATAATAATAATGCCTAATTATATCATTTTGGATTAAATTTTCCTTTAAATGTAATTCATATTAATTTAATACTTTATGTAATTCTAAGAGTTCCCATACCCTAACTTATAAATGGACACCTTATCTCTATTATCTCTACACCTTCTTAAGAAACATATATAGACCAAAACCAACCCAATTATCTTATAAAATTAAATATACATGAATTATAGTTGATTTTATTATTAAAATACCATTCTAAGGTACCTTAAGAAGGGATCTAATGGATGTCTACTAAAGAAGAGGTAGTCATCTTTTCCAAAATTTTCAAATTTCTTTCTTCTACTTACTCTAAATCTATTGAAACTGTACTAAAATAATAAATATAGTGTCATAAATATACTTATATGTTATTATAATTATGGATACAACATTTTCCATATGTTTTCTACCCTATTAAAGATGAAACATCACTCGTGGGTCATATGACTTACCATCTCTACGTAGCGATGTAATTCATTTTTCATCACCACTTTAATTGGATGGTCATAAAGATAGAAGTAAATAGTATATATTATATTTATTATATAATTATTTTTCTATAAATATAATATATCATTTAACTTCTTACCTTTCCATTTTTTGAAAATGATAACATTGCTCGTGTGTACGTGTGGACTACCACCTCCACGAAGCGATGTGATTCGTTTTATGTTTTCTATTTACATGTATGATAATAAGAATATATTTAATGAATATACATGATATATATGATGTAATAATTATTATATAATAGATAATTTTTATTTACCTTTATTTCATTCCATTTCTCAAAAAATGGAAACAATGTTCATGCGTACGTACGTCCTACCGTCTCGATGAACAATATAATTCATTTTTATATCTCCACCTTTAATGGATGATTATATATATATATATAGTTAATATATATTATATTTTTATAATTATTATAATTATATATATGATGTAAATAGTATCAACATACAAGGAGTGGAACTTCTGAACCGAAACATACATGAAAAATGAGGCAGTTCATAAATGACGATTTAAATAAATAATTATTAATAATATAGAAAAAAATATTACAAGATAATAATATATGATATCATAAGTGTGAAAATTATTTTTATTTAGACTTATAATAAATTTATATTTATTATATAGAAGTTTAAAAGAACCTATAAAGCAATTCAGACCCGATGTAAGGGATTTAATCTCAATTTCTCTTCATTGTGGCATTTTTTAAGGTCATAAAACTAATTTATTTTATATGGTGTATATGTTACCCCTTTTACATGTCATATAATAAAAATTTAATAATTATTGGTTATTTATATTCAATTGAAATTATTTTATACAAGGGTATTTTACTTGAATTTTACTAAGTGGTAAGAGATTTCATCTTAATTTCCACTCCATTAAGACATATTTGGTATTATGAACCTATTTAATTTTATGCGATTTATATAATTAACCTTTGATTTTTTTGACATTAATATATATTTATTCATTATTATTAAATTTCCAATTCAATTTTAGTCTTTCAAGGTGTTATAGTTTAAAAGTTACCAGAGAGGTAAGGATTAATATTAACAATCTCATTTTTGGGATTTACATTATTTTCATAAAAGTAGTCTTATTACCTATCATTCATAAACTCAATATATTTTATTATAATATGGATATTTAAGGATTTTATATTTTTTATTATAACATTTACTCCCTTTTTAACTTGAATCAAGTAAGGAAATATTTAAAAGAAAATACAATCTTATCTTTATTTTCATTGGCTATATTTTTCTTCCATTACCATATTTTTCAAAATTATTTTACAAAGGCATTTTTTATTTAATTAAATGATTTTACAAGGAAATTTTATGTTATTATTTAAATTTAAAAAAGGTTTAAAATAATCATTATATTGTTTTTTGGAAGGTTTATTTTTGTATTTCTTTACAAAAATACAAAAGGAATGTTTTTTTAACATATATGGAATTGACAAACTTTCTCATTTCCATAACCTTTTTATGATATTTAACTCCTTATATAATATTTTTATGGTTTTATAAATATTTTTTAATGAAAACTTATATTAATGTCTTAATTATATTTCTTTATTCTCCAAAATACATGAATTTATTAAAAAACCTATACTTATGATGAATTGATGGTCATATTTTATATCTTATTAATTTTAAGTCATTAACTATCACTTAAAAATTCACTTTTTATGTTCATTTTTAATTTAAAATTACATTTATCTTAAATATCCATATCGTTTGTATCATGGAAATTATTTTTAACTAAACAGTATACAATTTATACATATGGTGTTTTATTATGAATGTTATTTGATTAAAATATACTTTACTTAGTGTGGATATTTTTTTGATAATATGTATTGTTTATGAATTAAATTGATAATTAAACATATGAAGAATGAATTGGACATGTGGTGATGGGTGGAGACCAATAATATATAGCCCCATGATGCATCAAAAAGTCTCATGAGACAAACCAGTTGGATGAAATTATAAAATGGGATTTTGGTTTATAACTACCTATCAATTGAACTATCTTGTCACAAGGCCTTGATGAATTAGGTATCATGACATACACTATTGAGAATTTACTTCATTGAGAATTCAGTTTTTATTATCTATGATATTAAAAAATTGATATTATCCAATTATGCATTTAGTGCTCAAGTAATTGATTTTTAGTTATTTACCTTTATGTAACATCCCAGTTCCAAAAGCCACCCAGACGTGCCCCATAACCGGTTGGTCACATGGACTCAAAAAAATTTCCCTGAATTCTAGAGGATGATGACTAGTAGTGAGGGTCTTGGGTGTGATAGAGGGGAAACTATACCCTCATTGGGAAAGTAACACAGTGGAAGTAAAATAGATATACAATAGCGGAAGCAGTAATAATACCATACAACAGTAAACAATAGAAGACTGAAAGTAAGAAACAACAGAACCACATATATAAATGATGCATGATACATATGTCTAGGAAAGAATCCAAACACATCACAATTCTAAAATATAGTTCTAAACCAAAGTACAAAATAAATCAGATAAAATCCATAGCATCGAAAGCCTTAGCTTGGTCCCATTCTCTCTAGCTCCATAGTAGTCAAGTGCCTGAAGTAGAAGGGTGATTTCCCTTATCTATACCTATAAAAATATAATATTTTTGAGCCCAAAATCATAACCCAAATAGGGTGTGAGACTAATCCCATTAAGTAACCCCAAAAAGATCTATGCCTAATAGTTAGTGAATATATATGGCTGAAAATAAGCAAATGAAGAAGTAAACAAGGAAGCACTCAGCAACAAACATTCCTACAATTCAAAATCATTCGGTTTCATATATCAAGTAAGAAACTAATCAAAGTAGGTAACCCTCTATGAATAACTCTCAGCCTAACCCTCTGGTTCAACCAAAACAACACAAGAAACCCTCTGGGAAGTACACACAGTCTAACCACTCTAGTTCATCTTAAGAATAGACTCTCTGAGGAAGCATTCACTATCAATTCCCCATATAGTCTCGTATCAATAACTAAAAGGTGCTATGGGGAAACACTTATGTATCATTACCCCTGTGGCCCACATCGAGGAACTAAAGACACATTGATGAATCAATTACATCAATTCCCCCTATGGCCTCACATAATAATAGTAAAACAAACACTCTAGGGAAGCCCTCCAAATCCATTCCCGCTATGGTCTACTACATGAGGTTCCCACAACCCTGTGTAAGTCCAACATTCACAGCAAAGCATACCCACCAAAGTAAACTTCAATAACTACTTGTCTAAATAGTCTACAACATAACATCATGTAAGATAAACAATCACTCCATCATATAATACTAGGCATGGGAAAAAACAAGGCAACCTAATAGGATAAGCTAGACCAAACGGTCATAAACAAAACATGCATGGGAAAACACTTCTAAATCATAAAAATTAACCCTATTCACATTCAATTATCCAATATTCAAGCATAAAATAATAATAAGAAATTAACAGGGCTAAAATCGTAAACACGTAACACCATGTTCATGGGTATTGGGAAATTTTTCATATACAACTCAAATATTATCTACGAAAATACATAAACCACCTACCTCGGTGTGGGAAGATCGTTATACTTGAATCTCAAGCCTTGAATCGCCCTAGAACACCATATATCTACAAAAACATCTAAACCATTCAACGGAGCATAACTTGAGAAAGAGGAGGAAACAGGAAACAAAGCTCTAGAAGAAGAAATAGCTTACTGTGGCGATCCCAACACAATCGACAATGGTCGATTTGGATAACAGATGCTCTATTGGGGGCTCGGGGAATGATCATGGTCATACGGACGCTCTCGGACGAACTAGGTTGAGAAGAGGGGTGTTCTGTCTATCAGACGCGACCCCAATCCATTTAATGAAAAAAATAAAGTACACAGCATGTACTTTTGAAGTACATAGCATGTACTTTCCCTTACTGAGCACCGCTTTAGGTGGCCTCCACATCACCACACATGGCTAACACATGGCTACCCGTGGTAATCGAGTACACAACGTGTACTTATAAAGTACACGACATGTACTTCAAAATTTTCCAGAAACTCCTCTTTTCCTCAAAAACACCAGAAAAAGGAAAACATACCTAAAAAGAAGATTTCGGTTCCTAAAAACTTTCCCACTTAAAGAAATTCATCTCTGAATTTTCCGAGCAAGGTGGCGTAGAAGAAGAATCCATGAATAGCTCTGTCCACTGCGATCATACATCGGCCTCCCTCTCCCAAGTCTCATCAAGTACTTACCCGTTCTACCATAGCACTCATACTAGAGGAACAGACCGGTCACAGAGAACCTTCGTACTTCGATCAACAATCCGGATAGTATGCTCCTCGAAAGATGTATCCACCTCTAGCTCAACTTCCTCAGGTTGAAAATCATGAGACAGGTCTGAGAAGTAACATCGAAGATGAGAAACATGGAAGACATTGTGCATAGTCTGGTACCTCTGAGGTAACTACAACTGATAGGCAACTGGACCAACTCTCTCCAACACCTCAAACATCTGAACGTACCTCGGGTAAAGCTTACCCTATCTCCAAATAATCATATGTCCCAACCTTGGTGTGACACGTTGGAAAACCTGATCTCCAACCTCGAACTCTAGAGGTCATCTCCATCGATCAGCATAAGACTTCTGTTGTGACTGTGCTGTAGCAATTTTCTTTTAAATCAACTCTATTTGCTCTGTGGTGTCCTGGACAAGATGAGGTCCCAGCATAGTTTCCTATCCTACCTCCAACCAATATAAGGGTGATCGACATGGACTACTGTATAAATCCTCATAAGGTTCCATCTTAATAGTTTCTTCAAAACTATTGTTGTAGGAAAACTCCAAAAGAGGTATGTGTTTCTCCCAAGAACCTCAAAAATCTAGGATACATGCCCAGAGCATGTCATCAAGCACCTGGATCGTATGATCGGATTGGCCATATATCTGCGGATGGTAAGATGTACTCAAAAGTACCTATATAGCCAAAGCTTTCTGAATTCCCTTCCAAACTTGAGAAGTAAAACGTGCATCCCTATCTAAAAAAATGGAGTGTGGTACCCCATGTATATGTACAATCTCTCAGATATACAACCTTCCCAGCTCATCAACACTGATGGTTTCCTTGATCAGTAAGAAGTGAGAAACCTTCATGAGTCTGTCACTGAGAACCCAAACTGCTTCATTCCCTTGAGGCTACCTCGGAAAACCTGTCACAAAATCCATCGTGACATCAATCCACTTCCACTCAGGAATGGGTAACTGCTGAAAAAGCCCTGCTGGTCGCTGATGCTCCACCTTCACCTGCTGACAGGTGGAACACCACATGAAGAAACTAGTAACATCTCTCTTCATACCTGGCCACCAATAATGATGGTGTAGATCGCGATACATCTTGGTGACTCCAGATGAACTGCCCAAACTGAAGAATGAAAGTCCCACATCATCTCCTCGTGTATGTCTACTGAGACCCATACCTGCCCCTAGAATTGCAAGATCTCATCCTTTTATATGGTCCATCCAGGAATAGGGTCCTCTCCCGACATGCTCTTCTACAGGACTAGGCCTTCAGAATCTGATAGCTGCCTCATTCGCACTCAGAAAAGTAGAGTAGATGTAACAATCATAGAAGAAAGAAAAGTCTATCCCTGTCTATCTTGCACCTCTAAATTCATCTCTGAGAATAGAGCCATAAGCTTACACTCACTGATGGTCTCCTGAAATTCTTGTATATGAGTTCTATTTCTCAACGCATCAGCTACTGCATTGCCTTTCCCAGGCATATAGGCAAGCTCAAAGTCAAAAGACTCAAGGTACTCAACCCACCTTGATTGTCTCAAATTCAGATCACACTGAGTGAAGATGTACTTGAGACTTTTGTGGTTGGTGAAAACCACAAAATGATCTCCCAGATGATAATGTCTCCAACAACGTAAATCATGAACAACCACAACCAACTCAAGATTGTGTGTCGGGTAATTCCTCTCATGTGTCCTCAATTGCTGAGACCTATACACAATGACTCCTTCCCCCTACATAAGCACAAATCCTAGCATGATACCTGATGCATCACAGTACAAATTATAGATCTTTCCTGAATCTGGAAATACTAGTATCAGTGCTAAAGTCAACCTCCCTTTGAACTCCTGAAAAGCTAACTCACAAGAATCTTACCACAAGAACTTCATACCCTTCTTAGTCAGACCCATCAGTGGTGCTTCTAAAAGAGAAAAGTCATGTATGAAACGTCTGTAGTATCCAGCCAACCTTTGAAAACTTCGTACCTCAAAGACGTTCTTCAGCTACTCCGAAGAGACTACTGCTCTCACTTTGTCTGGGTCTACTGATACTTCTGTCTCTGAGATAATGTGACTCAATAAGTGAATTTGGTCCATCCAAAAGTGGAATTTTGAGAGATTAGCATATAACTGATGCTCTCTCAGTGTACTCAAAATGATCTCAAGATGGGTGGCATAGTCATGTCGAGTGTGAGAGTACACCAAGATATCATCCATGAAGACTACCAAAAAATAATCCAAGTATGGATGGAATACTCGGTTCATAAGTGCCATGAAAATTGAAGGTGTGTTCGTGAGACCGAACAGAATAACCACATACTCATATAGACCATACCTTCTTCGAAAGGATGTAAGAGGTATATCTGATGGTCTAATGCACAACTGATGGTTACCAGATCTCAAGTAAATCTTAAAGAACACCCGAGCTCCTCGAAGATGATCAAAGAGATCATCAATTCTCGACAAGGGATATCAGTTCTTGAACATCAATTGGTTCAACTTCCGATAGTCCACACAAAGTTTGAGGGTACCATCCACCTTCTTCGCAAACATGATAGGCGAACCATAAAGAGTTGTATTGGGTCGGATGAAACCCTTTTCCGGTAACTCCTCCAACTGCTTCTTGAGCTCCTACAACTCTGGTGTAGCCACCCTATAAGGAGGAATGGACACTGGTGCTGCTCCTGGCACATAAGATCAATAGAAAATTCCACTTCATTCTCTAGAGGAAAACCTGAAAAGTCCTCTGGAAAGACGTCAATAAAATGATCCAACACTGGAGGAAAGTCCATCTATGAAGTCCCCTGGTAATCTAGATGTAGACTAGAAATATGGGCTATAACTCCTCCTAACCCATGATTATCGAGTCCTTCTCTACTCTCCTAAACATCTCATTCACCCTTATGAAGAAATGATATGCCTTCTGGTGATGTGAAACTCACCCTACGACGATGTCAATCGAAAAAAAAACCTAGAAGGGAACTAACCAGTACATTCCAAGAATGAAATCATAACCGCTCATCTCTAGGACATAGAGGTCTCACAAGAAGTGACACCCACCAACCTCCAGAGGGAACTCTTTGCACTGACATACACGAGCCGTTATAGTCCCCAACGAAGTGTCTAGTGTCAATATATCAGCAGAAGAAAAGATACAGAGCCGAATGATCTCTACAATAGAAACAAATATAAAGCTATGGGAATCCCCTGTATCAAACAGAGAAAAAGATAAAACTAAGACAACAAGAATGGTACCTTGAACTGTAGAGGGTCTGGGATCCTGCTCCTGCTAGGTCTGCTCCACTACAAAAGTCTGACCTACACCGGGGCCATGTGACCATGCCTAACCACTCTGAGCTTATCCAACCTGATGTCACTAAAATCCTGACGATTGACTACCCCAACCATGACCTCCACCTCGGCCCAAATTGAAAGAAGAAATCCAGTTCCTTGACTGATGAGAAACTAGTGGCACTGATCCAGAATGACGAGTCATAGAATAATCCCTATCATTAGATACTATTGAAAAGATTTGATATAAGCATTGAAGGTGACCCATCTTTCTGCAAGATCGACACTCAATTGGGTCTCTCAGGAAATGTGGCCTTGTGTGCCTGCACTTACTACATTGGTAGCACACCACCTGGATACTATAAGAAGTGTCTCACCTCCTTAGATCACCATGCGATGACCCCATACGGCGCTTCCTGCTGTTAGTAGAAGGGATGATAACTCTAGACGTCGAGTTACCCTGGATCACAACTCCAGAATACCTCATATTGCACTCTATGATCAGATCCTGGTTGACTATAGAAGTGATTGAATTTAGCCTGAAGATGTTCACCTGCGATCAAATGTCATGCCTGATACCATCCTTTAACTTCCTTTCCATGAATAACTCATCACCTCCTGGAATAGGCATGAAAATATGTAGCTCTGTGAAGCAAGAAGAATACTTCATAATAGAAAGAGTACCCTACTCCAAACTCAAGAACTCCCAGGCTTGATCAGCCCTCAAATTCTCCAGATAGAAGTAGTCATAGAAGGCACGTTGGAACTCCTCCCAAGCCATGACCTGCTGGCGTCCCACCTGTGAGATCACATCCCACCATCTCTTGGAAGAATATTGAATAATGTACGTAGAAAGCTTCACCCTCTTCTATGGAGGCATATCCTGATGATCGAAGATAGACAACATGGATTCTAACCATGACTCTGCAGCCTGAGGTCCTCTTTCCCCTATGATGTTGGGAGGATTCTGGTGCTGGAAAACCTTCATCAACTCTTCCCTAGAAGGGGAAGGATGTGGTACTCCTCTTAAGGTCTGCATGAACCTATTGAATCCCTCTCAGAACTGTGCATCAACACATGTGTCAGGAATGATGGCTAGGGCCAAGAATAACACTACTGAAGGATATACTGGTAGTCCCTAATCATCCATGTTCGGTGTCTGATCACTGCCTTGTAACTGATGGAGAACCGGAGGACGTCTCGGTGGCATGACTCAGCAAGGTCAAGTGAACACCTTAGATCAAGATTGACAGTGACTGAAACTTATAAGTATAAGAAGAGAATAGGAGAAATAAAAATTCAAGTTTTTTAAAACATTGATACACGACGTGTATAATTCTTACACAGTGTGTTCCCTTAAGCCTTTCACATGGGCGTGTACTCCTGCCACAATTGTTCGTATAACACCCCAAACACAGAACATATTGTCCAAACACATGGCGTATACTTGAATTCTCTTCACCTGCCCGAATTCTTCTACACGGCTAAGCCACATGGTTCTTCTAGAATAAGACTACATGCCATGTTCATTCCAGACACAGAGTGTACTAGATGAGCTTCATCGACCCGTGTTGTTAGTGACACGGACGGATACATGGATCACACTACCCAGGGTGTTCCAGATGGACACGATGTGTGCTATGAAGATTTTTCCAACCTGTGTTTTTCGTTACATGGCCGGGTAATCGAGTTACACTACACAGCGTGTTCTAGACGCACACGATGTGTATTAGAAAAGACTCAACCGACCCGTTTTGTTAGTGACATGGCTGGTTACACGGTTCTACAACACGACATGTACATCCGGTACACGACGTGTCCTACCAAAGATTCCAAACCCCATGTCCCTACCCACACAGTCTAAGATACATTTTGTGACTACACGATGTGTACTTAAGAAAAATAGTTTCTTCCTGAACATAAGATCACATGGCATGTATTCATCATTACACGCCGTGTATTCTGGTTTTTTCTGGATAGTAAGCCTCCAAAACTACTCTGGAACCTAGAAAAACACAGAAACTGATATTAAAGTGAAAATACCGATCTGTGAGGGCCCATAATCCCCGCGAATCAAAGCTTTCCATCTTATACATGTCATACAAAAGGAAACTAAGTCAATGATCCACCAAATTCTAATTCATGAGGGCCCATAACATCTCAAGAACCCAAGTTTAGTGTTCATTCAAACAAACCTCACACAAATCATTACCCCTATCAAAAAGAAGGTATTCTATCAAGGTATCTATCACAACATCATGAATATCTAGCACAACGTCTATCACAACAACATGCAATCGCTAATGAACCCTAAATGGCTTAGCTAGAATGCATGACATGTGATTTATAGCAAGTTCCTATATGATACATGAGATGTAATACCCTCATATCATCAGGTTTAAATAGAAATAGAGCCTCAATAACATCAATGATAACAACATGAAACATGTGAGTCAACCAACGGTGAAAATCAAATCAACTATAAAATTGCAAAACCAGAAAAATTGAAATAAACGTGGTAGATTAGATTTTCCCTGTACACGGGTTAGCTACTCCTGGGAAAAACTTATTACCAAGTACCGATTCCATCCTATCCCTAGATATAATCTCCAAATAGTAATTTAAGAAGAAAAGAATCCCGCTGATACCACTTTGTAACGTCCCGGTTCCGGAAGACACCCAAAGGCGCCCCGTACCCGGTTGGTCACATGGCATCAAGCGCATTTCCCTGAATTCCAGAGGCTGCCGACTAGCAACGAGGGCCTTAGGTGTGATAGTGGGGGAAAATGTGCCCTCATTGGTAGAGTAACACAACATAAGTAAAACAGATATACAATAGAAGATGTAGTAATAATACCATACAATAGTAAACAGTGGAAGACTGAAAGTAAGAAACAATATGAGCACATATATAAATGATTCATGATACATATGTCTAGGAAAGCATCCAAACACGTCACAATGATGAAATACAGTACTAAACCAAATTACAAAAGAATGAAGATAAAATCCTCAACATCACAAGCCTCAACTTGGATAAATAGTCTACAACATAACAACATGTGAGATAAACAATCACTCCATCCTATAATACTATGCATGGGAAAAACAAGGTAGCCTAATAGGCCAAGCAGGACCAAATGGTCATAAACAAAACATGCATGAAAAAATAGTTCCAAATCATAACAATTAACCCTATTCACATTCAATTAACCTCTATTTAATCATACAAGCATATCAAGAAATTAACATAGCTAAAACCGAAAACACACAATACCCCGTTCATGGGTATTGGGCACTTTTTCACATACAACTCAAAAAATATCTACGTAAAGGCACAAACCAACTACCTCGGTGTGGGGAGATTTTTATACTTGAATATCAAGCCTTTAATATCCCTATAATGCCATATATCTACAAAAAATGTATAAAACGTTCAATAGAGGATAACTTTATAAAGAGTAGGAATTAGGAAATGAAGCTCTAGAAGAAGGAAGAGATTACTATATCGATCCCAACACAATTTAAGGTGGTCAATTCGGAGAATGGAATCTCGATCGGGGGCTTGGGGAAAGATCACTACCGTGCGGACACTCTCGAAAAAACTAGGTCGAGAAGAGGGGTGTTCTATCCATCAGATGTGACCCCGGTCCATTTAATGAAAAAAAGTACATAGTGTGTACTTTTGAAGTAAACGTCTTGTACTTTCCCTTACCGATCCCCACTTTAGGCGGCCTCCAGGTCACCACACACGGCCATGTGCATGACCGTTATATGAACAACACACGACTACCTGTGGTAACTGAGCATACGACATGTACTTATAAAGAACATGACATGTACTTCAAAAATTTATAGAAACTCCTCTTTTCTCAAAAACACCAGAAAAAGGAAAACATACCTAAAAAGAAGATCCAGGTTCTTAAACTTTATATATTTATTATACCTTATTTAATAATGATATGTTCCACTGTACATTACCATTAAGATAAATCTAAACTCACCCTTATTTTGTTTCCTTTCCCCAAGATATGAAGAATTAATCTTTGAATGAGTTCAAGAATTCAAAATCTTTACTTTCACTATGTTTTAATATTTTATTACCTATGTGAAATTGGAGTAATGTTTGTATTTCGTATATAAATACTAATAAACTATGTAGTCCTTTAGGAAGATACCACTTTTATGTAGTGACAATATAACAAAGTAACCACAAGCTTTAGGCTACTAGGGTTAGGGTATTTAGTGTATTGTTATGTGGATACATGATGTGGATGAGATCCCTAGGATGATAAAAATGGAATATGAGTCTCTTTGAGTTATATGAGGTAGAAGCATGAGAGACTAGTTTATGAGATGTAACCTTAAATTGGATATATTATAATGAACTAGAATGATATTTACCACCATGTCACCCCAAATAGACCACCACTTGACTCAAATGGAATTCCTGATCCCTAAAGGATGGAAACTAGTGCCAGAGTATAAAATATTATAACACCTTAAACCACACTCCCAGATCTAGTGATGAAAACACATGAAATATACACTGGCTTCGATATGAAAAATATTTTAAAAAACATATACATGCATATTATTATATCATAAACAAATATAGATTCACATATATACTTAATATCATTTTATGTTTAGAGTTTTATAGAATTAAAAAAACCATTACTTAACAAAACCCATATCTTTTCTCACCCAATGTATTTTCTTATTAAAAATTAAGTCTTTTACATATAACATAAAATTATCCTCTCAAAATTATGTTCTATAAATTTCATAAAAATTACAATACTTCCTAACCTATGGAAATAAAAACATAAGAAGTGTGTGATAAACTGATCAGTTAGGGTAGTTATCATAGAAATAACATAGTATGAATAATATGGAAAAAATAATTAATAATCAAATAATTCCATATAAATTATTACATAATCAACTTTAATTATAAATCCATAATTATCCATACGGTACAAAAAAATATATGAATTTTCAATAATTCATAGTAAATTAATGCATGGGTGTCATGGTTAAAACCCTTCAATCAAATTTAAAATAGGGTATTCATAGAGGAAAATCATTGAAAGGAAAGTAATGTTTATGCACAATAGGCGATTGAGATAGAAAAAGAAATTAACGGATAATTTCATTCATATATATTTTATGTCCATCACTCTGAACATTCATAATAACATGCATAATGATTCAAATGATTTTTTTTGAAATAGATGATAAAACACTTTTAGAAGGAAATATATTATTTTAAGATTAGTATCATAATAAAAGAGATAAAGAATTGGATCATTTGACACTAAATGTTCAATGGTCCATAAATAATCATGTGAAATACATAAATCACATCCCTAGAGATTGTAAAATAAATAGTACAATTAGGTCCACTTGTTGTGAACCTAGTTAAAATCGGGTTAACACCCAAATGATATTTTTAGGGTTATTACCCCAAGGTGAATTTGTGCTAGAGCCTATATCCACTTGTTTGTGTCCAGATAGTGATGTTGTTTCTCATAAACCTCACACTTTTTACATTACCAAAATTTTAAGATGTAATACATATATATATATTTATCCCTAAGGATTAAAATAGTGTATTCTATATATAATTTCCAATTAAAACCTTAAAATAAAATAAAGTTAAATATATGAAATATGAAGTGGAAGATTGAAATATAAATAAGTCAAATAAAATCCCTTTATTTAATTTACTAAAACATTAACCATTATTTTAAAAATGATAAATTCACATAATAATGAGAATAATATTTTCTTTATAAAAAATCATGTAAACATGGAAGGAAAGATAATTTATTTTATAACATTCATGACAGTGGGAAAATATTTTCACATAAATTTTTTTTAAAAATCACTCTTTTCATAATTTTTCAAATATAGTAAAAAGTATTTGTATAGAAAACATTAAAAATATTCATTTAATGAATATAAATCCAATGATAATATAAAATTAATTTAAAAAATCATTTAAGTGTATAATAGATCATTTTTATGTAAAATAAAGAACATAGACATAAAGGAGAAATATACCTGACCAAAAAAGAAGAGATAGGGTCAGCTTCTCTTATATGATTAATTTTTTGTTTATTATTAAACCAAATGAGGAGGAAATTATGATAATATATATAAATTAAAAGAATAACTATATGAGAATAATATATATTATGTTTAGGAGATGAATATCATACAATTTTTCCAAAAATAATCTTAAACATAGACAATCGTGATTAAAAGTGAGATTGAAACATAGATCCTTAACTCAAGTCATGAGTTTCTTGGTATGCACATAAAATATCCTGAATAACCAAATTATGTTTACTAAATAATTTCTTTAAAACCTTTTTCATATATATCTATTTTTTAATGTCCATTTATTTCTATATTTTAATAATTTATCGTATTATTTTTTTCTTAATGACCTTTTGGGGTAGTTTGGTAGAATTCTCTAAAACTAATTTTATATGTTAATCATTGTTAAAGGAATAATAAAATAGTTTTAAAAAATATATAATTATATAATTTATAATTTATTTGTAATTTTATTTATTATATATTTATATAGTTATATATATTATCAAAATACATTCAAATTATGAAAGATGTATTGAAATGATCGATTTTAGGTGGTTAAAATTAATGTGATAAATTAATGATAATATCATCAATATTATTCCCATTTATCTTTAAAAACAATAATAATGTTGTAAATAACATATTTAAACATTAAATTAATTTTTAGAACCATCCACATTAGAAAGTGATGAAAAATTAAATTCATCATTTGTGGAGGTGGTAGTCTACACATACACAGAAGCGACATTTTCATTTTCTAATGAATAAGAGGTAAGGAAGGTAGATGATGGTTTATCTTTATAATATCACAATTATGTCCTAAATATTATATTTAATCATTATATTCAACTTTTATAACTATTAAAAAATGGTGGGGATGAAAAATAATTTACATCATCCATGGAGGCGGTAGTATGCACATAACTCGGGTGACATTTCTTTTATTTTAGAAAAGGTTAAAGGAAAGTAATAATAGATATCACTTAAAGATAATTATATTTTAGTACATTAATTATACCAATGTTATTATGTTTTTATATTTATAATATATTTGGATGAGTTATAATAATAAAATATAAATGAGAAAAGTAATTACTAGTTATCACCTTACATCTTGGGAGGGATCCTTTTATAAGTTGTTTATGACTTTAAAGAGAAGTACTTTTTTGAAACTAGAAGATGTAATATGTGTATAAGAGTGTTGGTTATGGGTTTTAGTAGTTTTTTTAACATAATTTTCTCAAAGGATGTAAATAAGTGAGGGGTTAAGAGCTCCTTGTATAAGTTATAAGGGTAGCACTTTTATAAATACTCTTTACATTAAAATAATATAAATTCATTTATCATGGTAAATTTTCACTAAGTGGAATTTTGTTTTAAATTTATTATAATTTAGGGTTAAAATATGCACTTATAATAAAATTTAGACAAATATAGTGATATTTGAAGTCTTATTCCTTAGTTAAATCCCCTTGTTAACCCCTTTTAACCCTTTACTTGGTGGAATTTTTTTACTACGGTAGCATAATTATATGAATAAAACTGATATGGAGATTATTACATAATTTGAATATTCTGATTCAATATATGTAAATTTTATTACAAAATCAAATTTCTTGTGGTGTTAATAATTAATTTTAATCTTAACACACATAACATGTAAAAATCATTTTTTAGAAGAAAATGCATCTTTAAGATTTAAAATTAATTTATTCAAATTAATTTATTCAAATTATTTTCCTTATAACTATAACAACAAAAAATATAGTAACCCAATGATTATGCCTACTTTATTACATTATTATAAGATAAAATGGATAAAATCACCAAGGATTAACTAGTTTAGTAGTCTTGAAGAACCAGATACATACATGATTCCTATATTACATTAGAAATATAAAAATACATATCATATAAAAAATTCTCACATCCATGGTGTTATTTTTAACATACTTATTTATATTATGTGTAAAAGAAATAAAATAAAGGGTGATATCATATTATAATTAATTGTTACATAATGTGGAAGATATCATGATTAAATAAGGCACAATCAATACGACATGGTAAACAACTCAAAACATATGTCATTTAATCAATAATTTGGGCATGAAATTTATCCATATATAATATCAATGTTGTAATATCATGGATAATAATAACATAATTCCCATTTAATGAAATTATTAATGTTCAATTTAATTATTTCAGATATCATGATATCTTTACCATCAAGGGATTGGGAAAAGATAATTTAATTGATTGATAGGTTTACAAAAAAACCCATTTAATTAGTTTTGGACAACCAGTTTGTCTCATGAGACCTATATATGTATTAAGGGGATATCTATAATCATTCCCCAACTATAACTTCATGTCCATTTTATTCCCCTTATATTGAATGATTAATTTAATTCATAAACAATATGTCTTATCAATATATATTTATATTGAGTAAATATTAAAGAATATTAAAATTTCTTCAATCAATCAAATAACTTTCATAATAAAACACCATATGTATAAATGGTATAAAGTTTAGGAAATAATCATATACATGAAACAAATAATATATATATTTAAGAGAAATGAAATTTAAAATGAAAAATGATCATAAGAAATTGAATGTTTCAATAGATTGTTAATTACCACCAAATTAATAAGAGATAAAATATTTCCATTAATTCATTACAAACATAGATTTTATATTAAAATCAAGGCTATTGGAGAATATAATAAAATGGAAGTAAAATGTTAAAAATAAATTTCATTAAATAATTATATCTGTAAAACCATTGATTTTTTTAAAATAATATAAATAGAATAATATAGTTATAGTGGTGGGAAATTTTTTTTAACACCACATATGTTAAAAATAAACATTCCTTTTCGTTTTTTTTGTAAATAAAATTGAAAATGAAACTTTCAGAAAAATTTATAAATATTAATTTAAAACATTATAAAAATTAATGGATAACATAAACTGTCATTAATAAATATTTTTAGAAAATAAATATGATTTTTGAAAAATAATTTTGCAATCTATGGTCATGGGAAAAAAATATATCTAATTAAAAGAGAAACAACATCATATTTTACTTTAAACATTACTGTTATTTATTCAAGTTTCAAAGAGAGGAAAATTTGAAAGAAAAAATGGAATGTACTTAAATATATATAGGATAATAAAATATATGTAGTTTATGAAGGATATATTATAAGGTTCCTTCAATGAAAATAAGTTCAATCCCAAATAAATGAGATTGTAGAATAAATTCTCACCTCTTCGTTAGCTTTTAAACTGTAACCCCTATTAAGATTAAACTTTAATTGAGACTTTAATACTCATGAATAAGTATATATATTTATATTAAATACATAAATGGGTAATTATATTCACCACATAAAAATAAATAGGTTCATATTATCAACTATGTCTCAATAGAGTAGAAATTGAGACGAAATCGTTTACCACAAGTTCGACTTACCTCCCAAGTGATTTTAACATAATGTATAATAATTTTTTATCTATTATAATTAGATAATAGAACTATATTAATATCTATAATAACATATATTATTCATTTATAAAAACTTATCACCCATTTTTTAAAAATATTTTATTATTATCATTGCTTTGGGTGTACACTGCTTCGTTTTTCATGAATTGTTTTTGGTAGTTCTGGTATTTCTTCTTTGATTATGGTTCCATAATCTCTAAAATTTTAATCATGATATAAATATCATATAAATTAATTATATATATATATATATATTTATATTTATCAATAAAATTGTAGAGATATAAAAATTAATTACACACTTCATGAAGACAGTAGGTCGTACACACGCATTGAAATTGTTTTCACTTTTTAATGGATAGAAAGAAAGAAATGAAAGTAATAATTAAACTTTATAAAATAATTATTAGATCATATATATCACATATAGTCATTAAATTTATCCTTATTACCATCTATATTAATTATAAATAAAAAATGAATCACACCGCTCTATGGAGGTGGTAGTGCACTCATATGCATAAGTCACACTATCATTTTTCAATGAATTTGAAGATAAGAAGGTAAGTGATATATTATATTTATAGAACCATAATTATTTCATAAATGTCATATATAATCATTATTTTTACCTTTATAACTATCCATGTAAATTGCTGATGAAAAATGAATTACTCCACTAGGTGGAGATGGAAAGTCATACATACACACGAGTGATTTTTTTACTTTTCGTATGTTGGAAAAGAAATAGAAAATGGTTGTCCCATAATCATAATAAAATATAAGTATATTTATGACACTGGAATTATAATTTTTTTATTGTTACAATATATTTATAGGATTCAGAAGAAAAATAAACATGAAATTATCGGTAAATATGTTTACTTATTCTTTAGTATACTTCCTTCAGATCGCTTATTAAGTGACCTTGGAATTGTCTTTTAAGAATAAAAAACTCCAATAAATTGATATATAATTTTATAAGATAATTATTTATGTTTTTGTGAATATATTTTTCTAAAAGTGGTCTAAATAAAAGATATAAGGGTGTCTTTTTATAATTGAGGTGAGTTACACACTTGTAAATTTTCAATGTATTGAAATACTATTAAGTCACTTTATTGAACAAATGGATCCAAAATGAATCATATTCTAATTTGATAAGTTTAAGGTAAAAATATAACCAAACAATTAGGTTTAATAATATGTTTTAGTAATTTTAAAATTTCTCGTTTGGTTTAACCCCTTTGTTAAATAATTTTACCCATAACCATAATAACAACATTTTCAATCATAAAGGGTTATAATTTTAAATATAAGGTAATAATTTTATCATAAATGGAAAATTTATGAACTTTTAGACCATTTATTTTCCTAATTTTATTCTTTGAAAATCTATATTAAATTTTTAATAATTTAACAAAATATTATTCTTAATAAAATATCATTAATGTCATTTTTGACACTATTCGTTTAATACGACTTTAAAGAAATCAAGAACAAAATTGAATTATAATATAATAATTTTCACCATTAATAATATATTATTATTAACTTTAAAATTATTATAGAACCATAATTAATCTAAAATATCATGTTCTAATGTTTTTAAAATTGTTTACTTTTGTTTTTTCCACCACATGAATATGCAATATATTAGAATTGTATAAGAATTTAAGGTAATTATATATTAACAAAAAATTATAAATAAATTAACATCATAAAAATAATTTCATTAATCTGAAAATAAACTTTAATATTAATTCACAACATATTTTTATCTTTATGAAAATTTATAGGAGATGTGTAATGAAAAAAAGTAACATTTTGTATTTTTCTTGCTTAAAATAATATAAATGTTATTATCAAAGAAAAATACCAAAAGGTACCATATATTAAAATTTAGGATGGATATGGTAGAATTAATCTAATATAATTATATAAATTGATATTTTAGATATATTTTTATTGCCTTATCACATTATTTTTAACCACTACAAGATTTACTTTTATCGAGTTGATAAATTTTACAATGGTTACTATTCATAATTCCAGAAAATAAAAGTGAACATTTTGCCAAATTTGAATATGATTATTAAAATTATGGAATCAATTTAATCAAATTAATTTACTATAATTTTTATATATTAATTTAAAAATAAATCTACATATTGTGATGAAAAACAGTTTTCGAAAAAATGTGTTTTAATCCTAAAAATTGACTTATATCAAAAAAATGTAAAACTATAATCCTAGAATAATTAATTAGATAATTTTAAATAAAATTTATCAAATATAATTTTTATATGAGTTCCAAAATAGAATTTAACCTTTAAATTACTTGGTTTAAAGGAAGAAAAGTATTTTTACAAAAAAATTGTATTTGTTACTATTCAATGAAAAATAAATATTTTCCGAAAATTAAAAAAAAATTAAAATTAATAAAATATTTAATTTTTTATTTCAAAAATTATATCCTTTTTATAAAATTAAATTTATAAAATTAGAATAAATCAATAACAATATCGATACACAAAATGCAATAAAAATAATTTTTGAGGAAAACATATTATTGAAGCATAAAATGGATTTACTTAAAATCAAAAATTTATTTCATAAGAGTTTATAAAATATAATAATTATACATATTTTTCATAATTTGGTTAATCGTATTCATTCCCACCATTCCAATGACTAGGAAATAATATTTTTAGTAGCTTTTCGCAATTTTTTAGACTCGATATTGCTTGTGGAACAAGATATCAAAGAATGTGGATTTGTTTAAAGAGAAATATATTATAAAATTTTATTGTGTAAAATTCTACCCCCCTTATTTTAATTTCAACCTAAAAATTATTTCATTATGATACAAATAACTGAAAATAATTTTACTTCATCACATCCTCAAGTTCTCACATAACTTTCTTAATTCTAGGATTTCAATAAAAAGCTATGATATTTTGAGTGGTCTTATTTTGTATAAATTTATCTCCACTATCAAGAATCTACACTAGTTATTCCTCATTGATATATCTTTATCTAGTGATATAACCTCTATGTTATTTACTTTTGAAGTATTAGGTATGTACTTTATCTAGAGAGATACATGGAACAAATTGTGAACTTGAGAGAGATCCAGTAGAAGTGGAAAACAAAAAGATAACATCCTAATATGATCAATAATTTCAAATAAACCAACACATATAGGGTTTTTATTTCCTTTATTTTTAAATATCATAACCTTATTTCAAGTAGATATTCATAGGAATACCATGTCACCAACTTTGAACACTATATCTTGCTGATGAATATATCTAAAATTATTTTTCATTTCCTCAGAAAAATCAGACCCTAATAGCTTTTTTTCTCTAATTTTATCCCAAAATGATGGATTTATGAACCTATTTCCATATAAGGTTCCATAAGGATCCATATGAATTCTCGAGTGAAAGAAATTATTGTAATAAAATTCTACCAAATAAAGGTGTTGATCCAAAAGTATTTTGAAATCCATAGAGACATCTCTTAACATGTACTCTATGGTTTTAATGGTCCTCTTAGACTAAAAATATATTTGATGATGATAAATAATACTAAAATTCCACTCAATATCTAGATCCTACTAAAGGCTCTCTATAATATCAAGGTAAACCTATGATCCTGATCAAATACTATAAGGTCCCGACCTTAAACATTACTTAACCATGAATTAAATGAATAATTCACATAGAGGATCTTTTCAGGTTTATATTTTTAGAGAATTAGGTCATAACTATTACATATCAAAAGATTATATAGTAGACACTTCTACTATGTTTCAATAAAATAAAATAAAAACACTTAAAAAGAAACATGTCTAGTTCCATGTTTAAGATAGAATGTCTTTCCTTGATCCCATCCTTGACCCAATTCATCTTTAAGTCCTATGGAAAACATTTCAAAAACTTGGGATGAGCATTAAAATCCCAGTAAAGGATACACAAAGAAGGAAAACTGTTAGTTTTTCAAAACAACAAGTAAACCATGAGTACTTTACCAAAGTAATTCTTTTCACCTTTATGAAGTAGTAAAAACTCTTCACTGAATAAAAGACCATTACTTACCCTTTTGTAACCAAAATATTACCATAAAACCCATATAAAGAACACATAACATATAAAGGTAACTTGGGACATAAACATACTTAAATGGAATAACCATACGGTCGACTTCCACACATACTTAATGGAATATCCATACGGCTGACTTCCATACCCAATGCATTGGAGGTTATAATGTAACTACCCATCCTGGTATTCACAGCACCACCCTTCATATGGTTTATTACGTAACCACCCGTCAAATGTCCAAGTACCATTATAAAATCATAACACATAAAACAATTATAAAGGAAAGAAAACATTTCCACATTTCAAGCATAATATATCAATTATATATATTGACATAACAAATCCATTATCAAAACCATTTTAAATACCAAAAAAGAGTATATGGTATTTATTTACTTTTAAAAATATAACAGCTTGTTGAGGAATCCAAAGATCAAATAATACTCGTGGCGGCGGAAAGGTCATTGTCACCGCGTATGTTAAAAAGAAACATACTTTTTGTCGTTTAGTAAAATGCTTCGTATAGAAAAGATTCATTTAGAATAAAAGTATAAGTAAAAGGGTTCTATAAACCGTATAAAATAAAGCCTTGTATAAGAACAAAAATATGCCTTAATGAAAGGAGATCGAGACGAAGTCCCTTACAAAGACGGTATCCTTGGATTAAGGATAAATCAGTTACATAATTATGTGTGAAAAATGAATACACCAAATATAAGTGTATATTAAGTTTAAAACAATAAGCGGTTATTCACACATATTCATAGAATGACATATTCAAGGAGTATAAGTTTATCCCATAGAATCAAAATTGGGTTAAGAAGTTCCCTTGTAAAAATTGGAAAGCCTAACGGCGTCACTTCAAAATTCAGAAAATGAGTTGATGAGAGATAAAAAGGGGTATATCATCACTTGGACATAACATTTATAGCAATAAGGATATATAATAACATATCCCATCATAATAAGATTAAAGACCTAAAAAAAAGTCTTTTGAAATGAGGAGGGTGAAAGGTTCCCTTACCGAATTGGGTAACTTCTGAAACGTACACCCCATGAAAGAATGACTATACAACATTGATGGAAATACCCATAAACGAAATTATATTAAACCAATACTAGAATAATGGGCAGTACATACACCACTCAAAGGAAAATAGTGGAAAATGTAGCATAAATCTCACAGGAATAAAAGTGAGATGAAAAATCCCTTACGAAAACTCGGCAGCCTAACGACGCCACTTAAAACTTCCAAAAATAGATTTATGAGATCAAATAGGGTATCTAATAATATGAACAAAAAAATCACAGTATTATGAATATAAAATAACATCCCCAAACATAATAATGATGAGATTATAAGAAATGACATAAAAGGGAGTACTTAAAAAGAACGAGAGAGGTTGGATCCCTTACCTCAAGTCTGACTTGTCTTGTTCATTTCTTTATATTCCTAAATAATAAACTTTGGTAAATTTATAATTGCTTAAGGAACCCTTTTAAAGATTATTATTCAGTTCATATCACATATTATAATGTTATAATAATTGGTTAATAATGTGAGTTCATATCAGACCTTTTTGTCGATGTTTGAAACATGAGTCAAAAATGAACTTGTTTAAAAATGATTGTCCATGTAGTTATAAGTAAATAATCTCCATAATAGAATTAATGATTTAAATATCATATATATCCAGTACATATTCATTTTATACTAATCCATAACATTTGGAGATAAAAATAAATGAAATGCACCATTCATGGAGACAGTAAGTCGTATGTGCGCACGGACGCTACTTTCATTTCTTTGTCATATTAATGGAATTAAAAATAATTTAGAGATATATATATATTATAATTCAGGTATAATATATATGTTATATATTTTACATATTTTCATTAATTTCATTCTTTATTCATTCTATGTATTACATGAACGAGTCACATCACTTGAGGGGGCGGTAGTCCACACTTCCTCGTATGAAATTATCGCATTTGCAAAACATGAAAAGCATAAAGGAATGTTTTAAATATAAAATTCAGAAGCATATATAAAACAAAAATACCATATATATCATATATTAAATATAGTGGAATCATAATGGCCACCATGAAAGTTGTTAAGAGGAGATTGAATAATCATCGTTTCGTGAGGCAGAAATTCGTCATCCACAGAAACAGTATGTTCTTTAACCATTAGAAGAAGGTGTGTGTAAGTGTAGCTCGAATAATTCACATAAAAACATCCTAGTATATTTAATATACTGGTTTTGTTACAAAATAAAGTAAGAAAAAGAGTTTAGAGGGTTGGATAAGCAAAATAAAACAAAAGAACATAAGGGAAGACATTACCTTTAAATCGGGTAACTCTTTTTGATTTGAGCTCAAAGGCTTCCTTGGAAAGGATTATGCCTAAAATTGAGGCTTAAATGATTAATATAGGGATGTGGAGAGATGAAATGGGTAGTGGTTGGCTGAGTCAAAGGCTTGAGAGGTGTGGGTAAGGTGGTAGAGGTCGGGGCCTTTTATAAGAGAAGAGGAGGGGCACTCTTGGAAAGTTATAAAATATTACTTTATTATAAAATGCTTTTCGGATATTAATGGTCCCAAAAGGATATATTTAGAGGATATGGTGATAAGTTTTCGAAATCCACACATCCAATAGGTTTTTGACAAGTTTAGGTCTTAGATTTTACATTATCTTTTCATTTTATTTAAATCGTTAAATAATGAGGTAATCGCTGCATCATCATAGTGTCATAAATAATTTAATTTATTTAATGTCTAAAAATTATAAAAAAAATATCATGATGTAGGAAATATTTGTATCTTTATAATAAATATTTATACTCAAAAGTATTACTTGTATAACCCCATGTAAAAATTGTTTTAGTAAAACAACACATGTTTGTGACATTTTCATTTTAACTTTAAATAAAAAGTTATTAATGTCATTTTCCAACCAAAGTGGCTCCATGGGGTCCCCAAGTTGACCAATGGATTTTCTTGGTCGTCCATGACTCATACAATAAGGTTAGGACAGGTTTCAAGGTCATTTAATATTATTAAAACATTATTTTTACTTTAAATTACACTAATTACCTTTAATCGTGATTAATAAAACTTAAAAGTTACTATTCACCAAAAATTATTTTAATCCCATTGAACCAAATTTTACTGCCTAATTACAACCATGTAAGTCGGATTTTTGAAAATCAAATCACAGAAGTGGTAAAGTTTCATTTAAACAAAAAATCAGTTTCTTTAACTACCACTTAGTGGTTTCACTATTCATCAAAAATTGAAGTTTTTCAGAAAAATACCAAAAATTTACCCTAAGTTATATTTGATATTATGAATTAAAAAATGATTTCTGTTATAAAAAATTAAAAACATATAAGTTTAATTAATTAATTTAATAATTAATTCCCGTTGTCAAAACAAATAGCATGTTTTTAAGAAACAATATCTATTAAAAGATTAACACTAGTTTAAGTCTAATTTCAAAGTGAAATCAATTCCAATGACCACCATTGGATTAAATGGTAAAAATATATTCTTAAATAAACTTTAATATCAATTAAAAATATAATCTATCCATATAAATAAATCAGATTAAAATGAGGTCTTGAATTAAAATGCAGCATTTTCACTAAAAATGATCTTTATCGGAAAAATAACAAAAATTTACACAAAGTAAATTTTGATGTCTAGATTCTAAAGAAGGATTTTATTTTGTCAAATACAACATATAAAATTGTAAAAATTATATTTAAAAAGGGTTCTCCATCAAAAGGCGGTTAATCGACCTTTTAAAGAATATTAGAAGATTTATGCTTAAAATTGGATTTATTTGCATTTTACGCCTCTAACATTTATTGGATAAAAGTAAAAATATTTGACAAACATATATAATCATTTTGTAGTTATTTCCATTCTTTCCCACCATTACAATGGCTAGGAGTTAATTACCATATTAAATAATATTATTTTATTATTAGAGTGCAACGTAAGATTTCAAAGGAACTCGTTGTCGCGTATTGGGTACGCCATCGAGCATAGTGTTCCCTTTAAAGTAATATTAATATTTTTTTCACAAATATAGATAAATATAAAAATTTAATATTCTTTATTTACCTAGGGTGTTGCATCCTTCCCCCCTTTTGAGAATTGCATCCTCACAATTTTAAAATTGGGCTCGAAAACTTCATTGAAAGCCCCACATCGGAAAAGAAGTAAATTAAACTATCACTTTAAAAGAAAGAAAGGGAAGTACAAAGGTTACCCAAGTTAACCCATACTAGGATTCCATGTATGAAAACATAGATATGGAAGAAAAAACAAAGGGTCATGTTCTGAGGGAGTGTGATAGAAAACATGTTTAGGAGAAAGTTAACCACCAGAAAATCACAAACTTGTGATGGGTTAAACGGTATTGGATTCCCCAGTAGGAAAAGTTAACGGAAAACAATTTTTTAGTTACTTTTCATTGATGAATTTATTTTTGAGATTAACTAAAACATAAGGAAACATACTTACTTGTAATGTTGACTTTCAACTTTTACTAGATTTCTTATATGAACTCATATTTTCTCCAAAAGATGAGTATTTAGGATGACTTGTTTACATTAAGATAACTATAATCAACTTCTAGAGAATCACCTAATCCACAAAAGAGAACTGTATACTTCCCATGGCTTTAGACATTAACCAAAACTAAAACCAAAAAGGTTAGTATGAGATCAGATAATACTCAAAAAGGATAATCCTTTATGAAAAGGAAATCTATTCTTAATCTCCAAAATTTGTCCAACAAGACCAAAAGTTCAACAAAGACCAAAATTAATCCAAACTAAGATTGAAACCCAAATATTTGAAGGATTTAATCACATATTATTCCAAGTTAAATCGTAACATTTATCTCCAAACAACATCAGTTGCTCTTAAAGTCTCGTATTGAAAAGTAATTAACCTAATCACATATCCTCCATGATAGGATAATCATTTCCATTGATAACCAAAAATAAACTTACTCTTAATTAATAAAATCATATAACTAAAAAGAATCATTCAAACTAACTAGGGACTTCACGTAGTCCAGTGGTAGGTGATAAATACCAGTTACACTTTGGTTTTGGGTTCGATTCCCACAGCTTTGTCCGACGCGATGGGTTGTCACACAGTCTGCGTGTTGTCCTTTTTCCAAAACTATATAATTCTTAAAACATTCCCCCACAACGAGATAAAATATTCAAAAATGACCATAACATAATTTAACCTCAATTTTATCTCATGCCTTTCACTTTCCATCATAACATACAGTAACCCATAATTACCTCAAAAGTAAGGATCATATAAACCCAAATGGTTCTTTATAACTATGTCCACAAAAGAACAGATAACTATTCCTTGAATAAAATTTTCATATATCAAACATTAGGGTTACAAATACTATAAAAAGTCTTCTAATGTAACCCCATCATCAAAAGAGACTTAATACTCTTAAGAATTTCACCATAACTCTTGAAGCCCTTATATGTTGACTTCTTACTCATTAAACATTCTTCATGATCCATTAACCATTCCTTTTGAACTTATTCTGAAATACATCTTTCCTATAAACAAAATCATTAATCATATCCTAAGATTCCAAGATAGGAAAACAAATGTTAAGAAATAATCCATACCTTTGATTGGTCATTGTCTGTTTCTTTATCCTCAATTGGAATGGCATTAAGTATTGGTAAATGAATATTTATACGATCTTGGTGATCCTATTCCCGAAACTTCTTCATAGGACATGTGTTTGCATAATGACCATGCACACCACATTTAAAACATTCAATTGATCCCTCAGAAAGAACTTCTTTCCCTTTCATCGAGTCAACTGTATGCTTCCTTTTTCCATAGAAGGTTATTGCTTTATGACCTTAATTTACACATCTATAGCATATTTCTGTCCCTTTGAAACATTTTCCTAGGTGTTTCTTTCCACATCTTTTACACATAGGTTTTTGAACACACTTACCTTTATGATTATTACCTGTGGGTACATAGGGACTTGTTTCTCGCATATATGATGCCTTATAGAAATAACCAAGGTTTAGGTGGTCAATCATGACTCCAGATAGTTGGTTGAGGATAAACACAAGAGTTATCACTGCAGCTCCCATATCATTCAGTTGCTCACTCAGAAAACTGTCAAAGTTTCCTTCACATACATTGTTACTTTGGTGCCTACTATATCCAGACATTTACTAAAACCAAAAAGGTCAGTGTGAGTATATCAACAAAACCATCATGTACTAATGAGGAAGATAAACACTAATATATACTTACTCATTAACTTTATCTAAAACTAGGACTCTTTCTGAAATCCTAACCATTATGGTAATGTCATTTATGCTTAAAGAACACCCTAACCTCTAAAGTTATATAAACCGACCTCTGATCAAATACTATAAGGCCCCGACCTTAAACATTACTTAATCATGAATTAAATGAATAATTCACATAGAGGATCTTTTCAGGTTTAGAGTTTTAGAGAATTAAGTCATAACTATTACATCTCAAAAGATTACATAGTACACACTTCTACTAAGTTTCCATAAAATAAAATAAAACACTTAAAAAGAAACATGTCTAGTTCCATGTTTTAGATAGAATGTCTTTCCTTGATCACATCCTTAACCCTATTCATCTTTATGTCTTGTGGAAAACATTTCAAAACTTGGGATGAGCATAAAAAGCCCAGTAAAGGATACACAAAGAAAGAAAACTGTTAGTTTTTCAAAACAACAAGTAAACCATGAGTACTTTACCAAAGTAATAATTTTCACCTTTATAAAGTATTAAAAACTATTAACTGAATAAAAGACCATTACTTACCCTTTTGTAACCAAAATATTACCATAAAACCCATATAAATAACACATAACATATAAAGGTAACTTGGGACATAAACATACTTAAATGGAATAACCATACGGTCGACTTCCACACATACTTAATGGAATAACCATACAGCCTACTTCCATACCCAATGCATTAGAGGTTATAATGTAACCACCCATCCTAGTATTCACGTCACCACCCATCATATGGTTTATGACGTAACCACCCATCAAATGTCCAAGTACCATTATAAAATCATAACACATAAAACAATTATAAAGGAAAGAAAAAATTTCCACATTTCAAGCACAATATATCAATTATATATATTGACATAACAAATCCATTATCAAAACCATTTTCAATACCAAAAAAGAGTATATGGTATTTATTTACTTTTAAAAATATAACGGCTTGTTGAAGAATCCAAAGATCAAATAATACTCGCAGCGGCGGAAAGGTCATTGTCACCGCGTATGTTAAAAAGAAACATACTTTTTGTCATTTATTAAAATGCTTCGTATAGAAAATATTCCTTTAGAATAAAAGTATAAGTCAAAGGGGTTTATACACTGTATAAAATAAATCCTTGTATTAGAACAAGAATATGCTTTAATGAATGTAGATCGAGACGAAGTCCCTTACAAAGACGATATCCTTGGATTAAGGATAAATCAATTACATAATTATGTGTGACAAACAAATACACCAAACATAAGTGGATATTAATTTTAAAACAATAAGAGGTTATTAACACATATTCATATAATGAAATATTCAAGGAGTACAAGTTTATCCCAAAGAATCAAAATTGGGTTAAGAAGTTCCCTTGCAAAAATTTGAAAGCCTAACGGTGTCACTTCAAAATTCAGAAAATGAGTTGATGAGAGATAAAAAGGGGTATATCAAGACTTGGACATAAAATTTATATCAATAAGGATATATAATAACATATCCCATCATAATAAGATTAAAAGACCTAAAAAAAGTTTTTTAAAATGAGGAGGGTGAAAGGTTCCCTTACCGAATTGGGTAACTTCCGAAACGTACACCCCATGAAAGAAGGACTATAAAACATTGATGTAAATACCCATAAATGAAAATATATTACACCAAGAGTAGAAAAATGGGAATTACATACACCAGTAAAAGGAAATGGTGGAAAATGTAGCATAAATCTCATTGGAATAAAAGTGATATGAAAAATCCCTTACGAAAACTCGGCAGCCTAACAGCGCCACTTAGAACTTCCAAAAATGGATTTATGAGATCAAATAGGGTATCTCATAATGTAAATAAAACAAATTACAGTATTATTAATATAAAATAACATCCCCATACATAAGAATTATTAGATTATAAGAAATGACATAAAAGAGAGTACTTAAAAAGAACGAGAGAGGTTGGATCCCTTACCTAAAGTCTGACTTGTCTTGTTCGTTTCTTCATATTCATGAAAAATAAACTTTGTTAAATTTATAATTTATTAATGAACTCTTTTAAATATTATTATTCAGTTCATATCACATATTATAATGTTATAATAATTTTTTAATAATGTGAGTTCATATCAGACGTTTTTGTCGATATTTGGTACATAAGTCAAAAATGAACTTGTCTGAAAATGATTGTCCATGTAGTTATAAGTAAATCATCTCCAGAATAGTATTAATGATTTAAATATCATATATATTCAGTAAATATTTATTTTATACTACTCCATAATATTTGGAGATAAAAATAAATGAAATGCACCGTTCATGCAGACGGTAAGCCGTACGTACGCATGAACGCTACTTTCATTTATTTTTCATATTAATGGAATTAAAAATAATTGATATATATATATATTATAATTAAAGTATAATATATATGTTATATAGGTCACATATGTTCATTAATTTCATTATTTATAAATTCCATGTATTGCATGAACGAGTAACATCACTTGAGGGGGCGGTAGTCCACACTTCCTCGTATGAAATTATCGCATTTTCACAACATGAAAAGCATAAAGGCATGATTTAAATATAAAATTCAGAAGCATATAGAAAAAATAAATACCATATATATAATATATAAAATATAGTGTCATCATAATGGCCACCATGAAAGGTGTTAAGATAAGATTGAACAATCATTGTTTCGTGAGGTAGAAATTCGCCATCCACAGAAACAGTATGTTCTTTAACCATTAGACAAAGGTGTGTGTAAGTGTATCTAGAATACTTCATATAAAAACATCCTAGTATATTTAAGATACTGGTTTTGTTACAAAATAAATGAATAAAAAGAGTTTAGAGGGTTGGAGAAGCAAAATAAAACAAAAGAACACAAGGGAAGACATTACCTTTAAATCAGGTAACTCTTTTTGATTTGAGCTCAAAGGCTTCCTTGGAAAGAATTCTGCCCAGTGGTGAGGCTTCAATGATAAAGAGAGGTATGTGTAGAGATTAAATTGCCAGGGTTTGGCCGAGATAATGGCTTGAGTGGTGTGGGTAAGGTGGTAGAGTTGGGGAGCTTTTATAAGAGAAGAGGAGGGGCACTCTTGGAAAGTTATAAAATATTACTTTATTATAAAATGATTTTCGGATTTTAAAGGTCCCAAAAGGATATATTTCGAGGATAAGGTGATAAGGATTCTAAATCCACCCATCCAATAGGTTTTTTACAAGTGTAGGTGTTATATTTTATATTATCTTTTCATTTTATTTAAATCGTTAAATAATGAGGTAATCGCTGCATCATCATGGTGTCATAAATAATTTAATTTATTTAAGGTCTAAAAATTATAAAAAAATATAATGATGTATGAAATCTTTTTATATTTATAATGAATATTTATAGTCAAAGATAAGACTTGTATAACCCCATGTAAAAATTGTTTTAGTAAAACAACACATGTTTGTGACATTTTAATTTTAACTTTAAATAAAAAGTTATTAATGTCATTTTCCCACCAAAGTGGATACATGGGGTCCCCATGTTGAACCATGGATTTTCTTGGTCTTAAATGACTCATAAAATAAGGGTAGGACATGTTTCAAGGTCATTTCATATTATTAAAACATTATTTTTACCTTAAATTACACTAATTACCATTAATCGAGATTAATAAAACTTAAAAGTTACAATTCACCAAAAATTATTTTAATCTCATTGAACCACATTTTACTTCCTAATGACAACCATGTATGTCAAATTTTTAAAAATCAAATCACAGAAGTGGTAAAGTATCATTTAAATGAAAAATCAGTTTCTTTAACTACCACTTAGTTGTTTCACTATTCATCAAAAATTGAAGTTTTTTAGAAAAATACAAAAAATTCACCCTAAGATATATTTGATCTTCCGAATTCAAAAATGGTGTCTATTTTACAAAATTCAAAACATATAAGTTGAATTAATTAATTTAATAATTAATTCCTGTTGTCAAAATAAATAGCGTGTTTTTAAGAAACAATATCTATTAAAAGATTAACACTAGTTTAAGTCCAATTTCAAAGTGAAATTAATTCCAATGACCACCATTGGATTAAATGGTAAAAATATATTCTAAATACACTTTAATCTCAATTAAAAATATAATCTATCCATATAAATAAATCAGATTAAAAGGAGGTTTTGAATTAAAATGCAACATTTTCACTAAAATGAACTTTATTGGAAAAATAACAAAAATTTACACAAAGTAAATTTTGATGTCCAGATTCTAAAGAAGGATTTTATTTTGTAAAATACAACATATAAAATTGTCAAAAGTATATTTAAAAAGGGATCTCCATCAAAAGGTGGTTAATCGACCTTTTAAAGAATATTAGAAGATTTATGCTTAAAATTGGATTCATTTTCATTTTACGCCTCTAACATTTATTGGATAAAATTAAAAATATTTGACAAACATATATAATCATTTTTTAGTTAGTTTCGTTCTTTCCCGCCATTAGAATGGATAGGCGTTAACTACCATTTAAAATAATATTATTTTTTTATTAGAGTGCAACGTAAGATTTCAAAGGAACTCGTTGTCACGTATTGGGTACGCCATCGAACATAGCATTCCCTTTAAAGTAATATTAACATTTTATTCACAAATATGGATAAATATAAAAATTTCATATTCTTTATTTACCTGGGGTGTTACAAATACGATTGAGAGTGATACTCTATGTTGTCTCACAAATTCCTTAATGTAAAATCAAGTAAGCTGATCAAGAGAGAAATATTCTCTAATAGAGATAAAGATTTGATAATGTGATTGACTATAACCCAAATAAAATTGTTCCCATTAGATGTTTTGGGGAGTTCGATAATGAAATCCATGGTAATGTTTTCCCATTTCTATTTTAGTATTGGTAGTGTTTGTAACACCCCCTAATAATTATGTCTCACAAAATTATCTTATTAACACAATAGGAATCATGATACATAATTTACAATATCTCTTTTCTTGTTATCCACCAAGAAATACTATTTTAAATATCTATACATATTTATACTTCCAAGATGAACAAATAATGATGAATTATGAGCTTTATGTAATAGCTCATTCTTCAAGTCTAGTAATAATATAACACTTACTCAGTTTAAGAACCTTATCATTCCAAAATTATCATAGTTTAACTAAGGAACATTCCCCATGTTCTTATATAATTACACTTTTTCTTTATGTACCATCATAATCCTCTCATGGATGGAAGGTCAAACATTCCTTTGGAAAGATAAGATATGTCCCCTTTCTAAAATATTTCAAGATCCAACTTCTATAAATCCATAAATATTCAATCTCTTTCAATCCTAATCATGGAAAAACTGGAATGGTCTTTCCAAATCAGAGCATTATTTACCATTTTCACCTTCCAAGGTGATAATTTATTAAGTAGTCATAATATTTGATCAAATCCAACCATCTTATCTAGTACATATTCAACTCTTTCTATATAAATATACACTTTAATATTTTATGATAAGTATATATATCAAAAATTTCACCATATAGGTAACAAATCAATATATTCTATGAAAAATTTACCAATTCCAACTCTAAATCATGAGTTGGGTAATTTTGCTCATGAATTTTCAATTGGTGAGGGGAAAAAGATTTTACGATATCATTTTTCATGAGGACACATCCCATACCCTTTATTTATTGCATCACTATATATCAAAAACCCTTCTCAAATATAGGTTATTTTATGAAAAGGCACATAGATAATATTCTCTTAGTTCTTTAAAATTATCCTCACATTCATCTATCATAGAAAAACATGGCTCTCTTTCGGGTTAACTTAGAGAGTGGATTAGATGGCCATGAAAAATATCTCAAAAAGTTTTAGTGGTATCCATACAACCCAAGAAAACTAAGGATCCTAATTACTATGGTTGGACTAGGCTATTGCTTATTAAATTTTATATTTAAAGGGTCAACCAATATACCCTACCATGAAATTATATGACTTAATAATGATACTTTTTTAAAGCCAAAATTCACATTTACTAAATTTGGCATACAAATTCTCATTCCTTAGAGTCGTATGAAAAATCCTCAAATATTATTCCTTCTCTTCCTCGATCCTCAAATATATAATAATATCATTAATAAAGACAACCAAAAAAAGATCAACGTAATATATAAAGTGTCTATTCATTATTTCCATGAATATTTTAGGTTCATTGGTAAGTCCAAATTGAATTACTATAAATTCAGAATGACAACACCTCTTATAGAAGTTTATATTGGGTATATCCTCATTTTTAACCATTATATTATGATACCTATATCAAAGATTAGTCTATTAAAAAATATTTACCTCATCATAATTGATCAAAAAAATCATCAATACTAGCTATATGATAATTTTTCTTAATAGTGATTTTGTTAAGTTCCCAATAATCAATGAAAAGACTCATTTACCCATCTTTCTTCTTAATAAAAAGAACATGTTTCCTCCATGGTGGTTGAGCATGCCAAATTAATCCCTTATCTTGATTATATTGGTGTTACTTTATCAATTCCTTCAACTCAATTAAGGCTATTATATATAGAGGATTTGAAATAGGTGAATCACCGAGTATGAGTCTTATTGAAAACTAAACTTCATGATTTGGGGTAAGAATAAGAAAATATTCTAGAAAGACACCAAAAAACTCTCATAAAATAGTTAATTCATTAATTTTAAGTTTCTCCTAACCATTTGAGATAAATTTCCATAATGAATAGGTATTAAAACATATGATCGAAATAATTTCCATTAGAAGTTTAGTTTTATCCAAGCTACAAGTGACCATCATGGGTTGATTTGGAATATAAAATGTAACTTCTCTTCCATAATAGTTGATATGTGATCTATACTAAGAGAGATAATATATGACCAAAATTACATTAAATTAAACTAGAGAAATATTAGTAAGATTTGTAGGAATCTCATTCCCAAAAAAATCTATCATAGATGAGTTATATACTTGAAATGGGATCATACTTCCATTAGAAGTTTTCTCTAACAAATAAATATCTAATCATTGAGGTGGTGATGTGATACCCTTATAAAATTATTTAGATATAAAAGAGTTGGTAGAACCTAAATCAAATAAAATATTTTCACTTATAAAGTGGATGATAAGTGTACTGCTCACCACATCACTTGGAATTTCCACTTCTAATGTAGTAATTCCATATTCCTAGACTTCTCCCCTTAGATTATTATTTGATATGTTACCTTGATTCATGGGGAACGTTTTTGAATAAACCACCATCTATTTATAGTTGAAGTACTGGATTGTTGTAGTTTCTTTCTTTTCCATACATTCATTTTCCAGATGACACTCATCTCTATACTTGTAACAAACTCACATTCCCTTGAAGTATTTTTCAGGATGTTTCTTACCATAATTTTTAAATTATGGAAATTTATTTATTCCCTTATCTTTCTTAGATGCATTTATTTTTTGTTATTTCTCATCTAAAATCTAATTCTATTAATTTATACTAAAGATATAGGATCTAGAAAATTCTTTATCAATCTTAATAGAACTTGATAATACAATATCATCATATGATAAAAAGGTTTGAGAAACTATTTCCCTTCGGAGACTCAGCTTAAACCATCAAAGAAATGTTCAATCATTCTTTTTGGGTTACGTATATAGTCCAAATCATTCCTAGATAATATTTTATAGTTAGACCCATACTCCCCCACACATTATTTTCCTTCTTCTTTAAAGTGAGTAACTTCTTATCCATTTTAGATTATTGTTCTCAAGGGAAGTATTTCTAGAATTATATTAGTTTAAAAGTTATCCATTATATAATTTCAAAACCTTCACTCTCTTTAGTGTTTTGGATCAATGAACCCCACTAATTAGTATCCCTTTTAAGAAAATATATAGCCAGAATAACCTTTTCACTTTCATTACATCATAAACATAGTAATATATTTTTAAGGGACTTCATCCATTGTTCAATTACCAATGGATTTTTAGTTCCATTTAAACATGGAGTCTTATGTCACATGAAACGACCCAACATAGGTGAATCAGAATATGGAATAATAGGTTTCTCTATACGAGTATGGTTATTCATCATAATATTAACTATCTACCCTTATATTTTCATGATCTACTTAGTTCCAACACCAGCTAAATTGGATTTCTCAGTAGGTAAATCCCTATATTGACTATGGGTTTTGATTCCATTTCTTCCTTTAAGCACCATAACTAAATAAAATCGCACATTGGATTATCTTATAATCATCATGAATATTGTTCCATAAAATAAAAATCCCTATAATGGTAAAATTTCTCATATACAATAAGGTATTATCATAATTCTCAAGTTAACTATGTTCATTTAAAATCTAGTTTCAATGGTTTCTACTAAAATTCCCCTAATACTAGTTATAACAACCCCAATTCTTGAAACCTGGTGTTAATGTTTCATTTAATATATTAGAATAAGATAAAATGAACCATGTCACCATGTATCAATTATTTTAGCATTATAGATGAACTGAATACATACATGACTCCAATATTAAATTGGAGATATAAAAAAATAAAGAATAATAAACATTCTCAAATCCTTGATATTATTATTAACATAATTATTTATATCCTGGGGAAAAGAAATCAAATATAGGGTGATCTTATGTAGTCAGTAGGGGTTACATACAATATAATATATGATGATTAAATACTGCATAATCAATATAGAAAGGTAAATAACTAATAACACCCACCATTTAATCAATACATTGATAACAAAATGGATCCATAGATCATATCAATGTATTAATATCATGTATAATGATAAATAAATTATTAATGAAGTGAATAATTAATTTGGGATGTCATGACCTAATACATCCTGATATATTTACCAAAAAGTCTTTGTTCTATGATAGTTTAATCAATGGTTAAGTATTCACTAAAAACCCATTTAATAATTTTGGGTAACTGGTTTTAATCACCACACCAATCAATGTATTTAGGGAATGTCTATAACTAGGTCCCATGAGTCACTACATGTATAATGTATTCCTCATATATTAAATGATTAATTTAATTAATAAAAAATATTAATTATCAAGAAATTTCTATATTGTGTAAAGAATATAAAATAATAATATTTCCCCAGTCAATCAAATAACATTAATAATAAAACACTATATGTAGAAATGGAATAAAATATAGTTAATAATTATATCAATGATAAAAATAATATGGATATATAATAGAAATTTAATTTATAATGAAAAATAATAATCAGAAAGTGAATGTTTCAAGAGAAATTTAATGTCCATAAAATTAATAAGAGATAAATGATGACCCTAAATTCATAAAAAATAGATTTTTTAATAAAATAAAGTCTTTTGGAGAATAGAAAAAAAATAAATGGGAATAATTTAAAATAAATTTTCATTAAATAATTTTATTTTTAAAACCATTGAAATATTTTAGAATAGATAAATGGTATAAAATGTTTATGGCTGTGGGATAATTGGTTAATGTCGTATACATTAGAAAGAATCATTCCTTTTGACTTTTTGAAAAGAAAGTAGAAAATGAAACTTTTAAAAAACATTATAAATATTCCTTTAATAACTTTTAAGAATTAAATGATAACATAAATTTTTCTTATTATTTCTTTTGAGTGAAGAAGTATGTATTTTTTTAAACAGTTTTTCCAAATATAGACATGGAAGAAAAATATATCTGATCAAAAGATAAACATGATCGAATTTTCTGTTAAAAATTACTATGCCTGATTTAAGTTCCAAATAAAGGAAAATTTGTTATAACAAATATAAAATCCATAAATATATGTAGGATATGAAAATATATGGAGTTTATGAAGGATATATCATAAAATTCTTTCAATGAAAATAAGAGAAATCCCAAAAAATGAGGTTGTAAAATAAATTCTTACCTATTTGGTAGCTATTAAACTATGACTTATTATAAGAGTAAACCTAAATTTAAACTTTAATCATAATTAAAAAATTTATATTAATGTTAAATTCATAAAAGGAGTATTATATACATTACATAAAAATAAATAGGTGCATAATACAAAATATGTCTCAATGGAGTGGAAATTGAGATGAAATCCCTTATCTCAAGTTTGACTTTATTTGAAAGTGATTTTAACTACTAGTATGATAAATGAATATTTATTATATTTTTATAAAATAAAATAAAAATATCTATAATTTCATATATGAGCCATTTAAAATATCTTATCACCAATTTTTAACAGTCTTTTGTTATTATCATTCTTTTGAGTGTTCACTGCTTCATTTTCCATAAGAATTTTGATTTTGTGGTTCCATCCTTGTAAATTTATCATGGTTACATAATATTCATAATTTTAATAATTATTTAAATATAATATATACTAATTATATATATATATTCATCCATAAAATGTAGATATAATAAAATTAATTATATCGTTCATTGAGACGGTGGGTCATACGTATGTATAAATATTGTTTTCACTATTCGACGGGTGGAAAAAAAGAAAGATAAATAATAAATAAAATTTAAAGAATATTTATTATATAATACATATCATATATATTCATTAAATATATTCTTATTACTATCCATTTAAAGTGGAAATGAAAAAAAATTGCATCGCTTCGTGGAGGTGGTAGTCCACACGTACGCATGGGAGACATTATCATTTTCCAACGGATTAGAAGGTAAGGAATTAAATGATATATTATATTTAAATAAATATAATTATTTCATAAATATATTATAAAACAAATATTCTCATCTTTATAACCATCAACCCTAAATGGTGATCAAAACTAAATTATACCGTTATGTGGAGATGGTAAATCATACATATGGACTAATTATGTTTTCACTTTCTGTAGGATGAAAAAATGTGGAAAATGGTTGTAAAATAATAATAATAATAACTTATTATATTTATTATACTATATTTACTATTTTATTATGGGTAAAATTTGATTTTTTCAATATAAGGATAAATAATCTTAAAAGATTCAGTGTATATGATTACTTATTCTTTAGTAGACTTCCTTTAGATTTCTTATTAAGGACCATTGGAATGGTATTATAACAATACCATCACCTTTAATTCATAGATAGTGAATTTTATAAGATAATTTTGTAGTGTTTCATTAATCTATGTTTCTCAATGTGGTGTAAAGAAAGGAGAGATGGGGTGTCGATTTATAATTGAGGTGAGTAGGACACTTGTAATTTTTCAAAGTTTTAAAATATTATTAATTAACTTTCTTGAAAAAATGGATCCAAAATGACTCATATTAATTTTTTTTAAGATTAAGACCCAAATAAATAAAAAAATTTGGTTTAAGAAAGTTTTTAAATCATTTTAACCCTTATCTGTTAGTTTAAACCCTTTGTTAAGAAATTTTATCCTTAACCACATTAATGATTCTTTCGATCTTAAAGGGTTATAATTTTACATATAAGGTAAAAAATTACTTATAAATGGAAAAGGGATAAAATTTTAGACAATTTAATATCATAATTATCCTCTTTAAATATTTTTAATTTTTTAAAAATGTAATAAAATAATATTTTTAATAAAATCTCATTAATGTCATTTTTAACACTATTCATTTAATTTGAGTTCAAATACATAAAAAATAGAATTAGAATATAATCGTTTTTATAATAAAAAATAAATTATTATAAATTTTAAAATTCTTTTACAACCATAATTAATCCCCAAAATATATGTTTTATTGTTTTTAAAATTATTTACATTGATCTTTTCACCATTTCTTCGAGAATTATGTCAGAGTTGTATACAAATTTAAGATAATTATACAATCACTAAAAATTAGGAAGCATTACCATCATAAAAATTATTTCATTAATATCAAAATAAGCTTTAATTTTCATTCCCAACTTAGTTTTATGCTTATGTTACTTTATAAGGAACATTTAAAGGCCAAAGAGTGGAATTTTGTAATTTTCTTTACTTAAAAAATATAGATGTCATAATCATAGATAAATGGCACTAAAATGCATTATATTATAATTTTAGATGGTTATTTTTTAATTAATCTCATAAAATGAGATAAATTCAAGTTTTTAATGTGATATTAATGCCTTATCACATTATTTTTAACCTTAATTACTCAATTTACCATTTACTGAGGTAATAATTTTTTCCAAGGTTACTATTTATAATGCCTGAAAATAAAAGATAACTATTTAAAAAAAAGTATACATAAAATTAAAAATATTTAATCTATTTTTTAAAATTAAATTCCTATAATTTTCATAAATTAGTTTGAAAATAAATTTGAAAAATGTGATGAAAAACAATTTTCCAGAAAAATGCCTTTTAAGCCTAAAAATTAACATATATCAAAATCATGTAATTTGATGAACATAATGGGACTTATTAAATTATTTTAAATCAAATGGATATTATATAAATTTAATACCAATTAAAAAATAGAATTATACTTTTAAATTACTTTGTTTTAAGGAAAGAAAATTTAGTTTTATAAAAATAAGCACTTTCACTATTAACTATAAAATAAATGTTTTTAGAAAAATATAAAAAATTAAAATTAAGATAATATTGAAAATATTATTTTAAAAATGATATAATTTTTATAAAATTAATTTTATAATAGTGTAATCAATTAATTATAATATTTACATAAAAAATGCAATAAAATCATTTTTGAAGAAAAAATATTATTGAAGCATAAAATAGATTTACTAAAAGTTATGTACATATTTCATAAGATTTAATTAATAAATTAATATTAAATAAAATAATTAGAAATATTTTTCATAATGTGGTTAGTCTTATTCATACCCACGAGTTTAATGGCTAGGCGCTAATATTTCAATAGTTTGTTGTAGTTTGTTTAAACTGAGTGTTTCCTATAAAGAAAGCTATCAAATAAATTAGATTTATTTAAAGGTTAATATATAATAAAATCTCAATGTGTTATAGTAAAATCCATTATAATTTTTAAAATTTATTTTATTGAATATATTATCAATACATTTCATAAAAAGAATGACTTAATACTGATTAATTTAATTTTTTTAAGATAAAATAAATTCTACATATAAAAATATTTTTTTGGAAACAAAATATCTTTTTACCATAAAATGGTTTCATCTTAATTTATAAAAATATCTAATCAATATATGAAAGATTATTTATGTGTTTAAATTTATAAGCAATGTATTTCAATAAATGTATTGCTTTAAATAAGTGATATTTAGTTTTTTAAATAAAATATACAATAACAATGTTTTTAAACAAAACACTTTCCTTTCAACAAGAATTATTGTATTAGTTATCCTTATAAAAACTAAATAATTTTACGGATGCTATTAATTTATTTTACTAATTAGTTCTTGAATTTTATCAATTTATTTTTATTTATATAATTTCCTCAAAAGTATTAATTATTTCAAAAATAAGTAATTCATTAAAATATTTTCTCTATAATTTATAGTATTTTACTATATAAAATATAGCCCTTTAAATTTTATAAAATAATTTATTTTAGGAAGTATGTTTGATTTAACAATAAATTTGTGTTATAATAAATCATTATCCATTCTAGTTCAGTTTTTTTTTTATATCAAATGTAATTTTTAGGACTCAACCTTAAACATCACATAATATTGATTTATAAGTAAAGAATTCATTCACTTACATTTTAGGATCCTTTCAAGTTTAGTGTTTTTGAGAATTATTCCATAACTCATACATAACCAAACCATGAAATACAACGTGGAAAATTTTGATTAGTATCCATTTTTTCAACAATGTATAACTTTTAAAATTAATCATTATTTATTTTCAAGGAAAATATCCATGGATTTCAACTTGACTTCTTCTTTACCCTTTCCCATCCTTAAATCCTACTAAAAACATTTTAAAACATAGGATGAGTACAAAAAGATTGATATGGTACATAAAAAAAATAAATCAATTTTTAAAAAGAAAGATTGGAAAAACAATATAAATTTTATATTTACCTTTAATGTTCTTTGACTATATGAAAAAAACATTTTCACATGAAAAACACACACACATTTCTTTTAAATAAATCCTTTAAAACCCATAAAAATAAATTAAAACCCCATTTTGTTGACTTAGAGAATGATATTCATAAAACCATTAAAAACATTTTAATTGGAATAGACATATAATTGAATTAAAATAAAATCATTACCCAATGTACAGGATATCTATAATGAGTCTCACCCTTTGTATAATCTATATTGGGCTCACCTATTTTTTATGAGCTATAATGGGGCTCAACCCATTATATAAGCTATATCGGGCTCACTTGTGAGCTATAATGGGGCTCAAACCTTCATATAATCTATATTATGCTCGATTTTTTCATATAATTCTCAAGTGTCACATAATAAATAAACAAAAATCATCATAAATCCATTTGAAAAACTATTTTAAACCCATTTGGAAAAAAACTTTTGAATAAAAAAACTATGTTCATTTAAAACCCCAATTTCAATACCAAAATACACTTTTATTTAAAAAAAACATTTTCAATACCTAAATAATTAAAAGATTTTTTATTTTCATAAAATATGAAAGATTAAAAACGAAGATAAAAATAAAATAATTTCCACAATGGTGGAAAATTCATTGTCATCATGTACATTAAGAATAGAACATTCCTTTTGTCATTTTCCAAAAAATTCTGTATAAACACACATAAAAGGATTATATTTGAAATACGTTGAAACTAATTTAAAAAAAGAAATAAAATTTAATTTATAATTTTTTTTATGTTTAAAAACTTCCATAAAATCATTAGAAAACTTGGATATGTAAGGGAATGTTATGGAAGGAAAAAATTTAAAAGATGATTTTTTAAAAAGAAAATCCCCCTATCACTTAGAAAAAACATGAATCATAATCCCAATTAAATAATAACAATAAGAAAATATTAAATATTACAATAATATATAAATTCATGATATAACATTTCAAAAGGGTTTTATATACCCCTTATTAAAGAATAAATGTGCATAACATCAGAATATTCCTCAATGAAAGGAAATTGAGACGAAGTCTCTTACCTTTAGTATGATTCCCCACGTGTGTCTTTATCTTACTAAATAATGAACTTATGTTCATTATTTACTTAACTAAGAAAAATTTTCATATTTATTATTTCTTATATCTCACTTATTATAATGTTATATATAATTATATAGTCAATTTTTTTTACGTAATATATTTTGACCATATTTGACTTTTGTGTCATAATCGACTTTGGTAAGTTGAATATGGTCAAAGAGGTAATTATTTAAACATATACCAAGTAGTAATCATGAAATTAGTATAATATTTATACATAAATTGAAATTTCAAAACCAATAATGAAATATTTTTATGAAAAATGAACTAACGTTATGATCATGGAGACGGTAGAATGTACGTATGCATGAGTAACTTTTCCATTTTTCAATGATCATTATGGAAAGTTAGAAAATTTTTATCTTTATTGAATTATAATAATATCATAAATATCATATTATTTAATTATATATACTTATATATATCATTCTTATTATGTGGTGATGAAAAAATGAATCACATCACTTCGAGGATGTGGTAGTCTACACGTCCATGAATGATGTTATCATTTTTTTAGTGAGTGAAAAGGTAAGAAAGAAAATTATATATTATATTTACATAATGATAAATATTCCATGAATACTATAAATATTTCATTTATATCATACATATTTTTAATATTTACCCTTATTACCTTCCATGAAATATGTTATAGTAAAACGAATCTTATCGCTTTGCAAGACGATAGTCCGCCATACACATGAGTGACATTATCATATCCCCTATGGTATAGAATGTAAAAACGTATATATGATATAATTACTTAATAGGTATAACTATATTAAAAATATCATATATAAACTTTATATTCATCATCATACTCAACCGTTAGAGGTGTTAATGGAAAAATTAATGACATCATTTCACGAGGCAGTAGTCTGTCGTACAAACAAATAGTGATTTGGTAACCCATTTAATTGAATAAAGGAATGGTTTTGGCATTACATTAACATAATAACATCTCATTATATTTAATATAATTATTTTTATATAATCATGGTTTAAGAATAATTTAAGGGGGGTGGATAAAGAAACAAAACAAAAATGACTGTAAATGAATGTTACCTCTTCTTCGGGTATCCTCCTTAGTTCTGCACAAAAAGACTTCCTAAGTTGGATTTATACACAAAATAAGGATTCTAGGATGAGGTTATAGAATTTGGGAAGTGGTTTTTTAGGTTTTTGTTTATACAAATGGATTTAGAGGTGTGAATAAGTGAGGGTTTGAGTGTCATTTTAAAGTTGAGAAGGGGTGGTATTTTTTGTAAATACCCAAAAGCATTCATTATTGGGAGGTCTCCCTTACCTCATGTGATTCCAAAAAATAATAATAATGGAGGGTATGGTTTTTTTTGTCTATAAATACCTCCACCACACAAAAGGAAACACATTTTTTTTATATTATTCCTTATTCTATGTTTACTAAATTTTACCCATTTAGTTTTTTACCATGGTAAATTGTATGTTTTTATTTACCTAGTTAATTTATCTTTTAATAATAAAATCAAAATTAGTTTTATTATATAATTTAGATCTAATTATTATAAATATAAAATCAAATTTCTTAAATAAAAATCCTATTTTTGTGTGAAATTAATTTTAATACAAACACATGTGATACACAAAAACCTCTTTTAACCTTAATCACGGTAATGTTTTTAACTATTTTCACTAGTAATTTTTTTTAAAAAATTAAGTTGAAATTATCAGATAATATAAATTATTCTAATTCAAAATAATAATACATTTTGAATAATTCTACTCATAAAAGTTTAATAATTTAATTTAAAATTAATCCTATAGTCGTGATAAGAAAACCAAATTTTTAAAGAGAAAATGTTCAAAATTTTACAAAGTTTTTTTATATCTAAATTCAATATAAAAAAGATTATATTGAAATAAATTGTATTAATTTATATAAAATTTATATAATTTTACTCTAAATTTAATTCAAAATATAATTTAACATTATAAATTATTTAAACGAAAAGGAAATTTCCAATTAAAATTCATTATTTTCACTATTCATAAAAAAATAAATCATTTCAAAAAACTCCAAAGGTTCACATTAATTTAATTTTGATATTAGGATTTAAAAAATAAATTTCATTTAATAGAATAAAATTTCTAGAATTTTCATACATTGATTATAATATTTTTTTCATGAAAATTAATAAAAAATTTTTTTGAAGAAAACATATTTTTGAAGAATAAAATCACTACTAAAAATTAATTGATAATTTACTAAAAAATTATTAATAATTTATATGTATTATGATATATATATATATATATATATATATCATAAATTAGTTAATTCTATTTATACCTTCCAATTTAATGAATTGGTTATAACAATTATATATTTCATGGGTCGCTTATGCTTGGTGTTACACATTGAATACACTATCGAGAAAAAAAATTGAGGTTAAATATACCGCAAGCTATAAAAGATGTCAAATTTATTTAAAAATGGTTACATCATATGTTCTAAGGGAGTTACATTCTCTTATAATTTTAGTGTTTCGTGTTATTTATTATATTAAAAATAGTTTTCATCTTTTAAAAACATAGGGTGTTAAATCCTCTCACTTTAATAAATTGTGTCCCCACAATTTGAAATTTTTCTTAGTAATAAATGATATATAATCGAAAATACTTGTATTGTAAACCCATATTTTAAAAAGGGTTAATAAAAAATCATCTTAATAAGAGAGAAAATGGAATTGAAAAAGTCATATGAAATAACATATAACTAGGTTTCTAATTAGGAGAACATAGGTGGGAATGAAAGAAAAATAAATAAATTATTTTAGTGAGTGATTTAGGCCATTGATTATAATCTACTGAATGATCAACATAAAGTTATGGGCATCAAAACCATAAATATGGGATGATAAAAAAATCTATAAGATCATCATAAATGAGGGAACTCAGATACAATTTTTCTTTCAAGGTCCTTTTCCTAGAGTTGAGGAATTCTATTACCATATAGAATAAGAGAATTTAGAAATTTACTTAATTAATGGGTATAATTTATCCCTTTAATTAATTTTCAATAAAACCACATATTTTACACCATACTATTTTTATTTAGGATGAATTTTTCATACTTTAAGCACAAAAATCAAATTTTAAAGACCATATAATAATAAAAAGGATAATAAGTTATTTATCATGTCTTTAAAAATTAACCAAAACCAAAATGTTTATCACAGGGTAAGATAATTCCAAAAATTAATAAACATTCATATAATCCAATAATATTCAAAATTTAATAATAATACCCAAATTTTAAACTAAATCATTTCATAATCCTATATCCTAAATAACCATATTAACCTCAAAATTAAAGAGTGTTTTAACCACAAAGTTTATCTCATACATTTTATATTTTAATCCCAAACAATATGGATATCTTATTTTGAAGTAACATTAATCACTTTAATATATCATCACATAAAACCTAAAAGGAGTGTATATTACTTTTAACTTACGATCATCCTTAATCTTATAGACCTATAATGGCATCCATAACTTATAAGATAACCTCACATGATAAAATACTAATCTGAAATGTTATTTAAAAATTTCCTTTGATACAAAAAAAGGAAACACACTTAAACATTACACTATATTTATTTTTAATTCAATAATTCATCCTCTTACATTTGAGTATGTTTTTAGATTTAGAGTTTTAAATAATTAGGCTATAACTCATACATAAAAAACCTTAAAACAAAAAGTGGACAATTTATATTAGTTTCCTTTTTCCCATTATATAATTTTTTTAAAAATAAATCATGATTTATTTTCATAGAAAATAACCATGATTTCCAACTTGACTTATTCCTTTTCCTTTATCCATCATTAAACCCTATGAAAAAAAATTTAAAATATGACATGAACACAAAAAATCTTAGAAAGGGACATAAAAGGAAAGAAAATCATTAGTACAGAAAAAATATAAAAAATAATATAATGTTTACCTTTACCTTGAATGTTCTTTAACTGTATCAAAATAAAACATTTTAACATAAAAAACACACATTTTCCTCAAATAAATCCTTTAAAACCCATATAAGGTAATTGAAAACCCCTTTTTTGTACTTAGAGAATCGTATTCATAAAACCCTTAAAAAATTTAATTGGAATAACCATATGACTAACTTCAAATATAATCATTACCCAATGTATTAGATAGATATAATGGGGATCACCATTTGTATAATCTATATCAGGATCACCCATTTCTCATGAGCTATAATGGGGATCAACCCTTCGTATAAGCTATATTAAGATCACCTATGAGAGATAATGGGGCTCAAAAATTCATATAATATATATGGTCTCACCCGTTTCATATAATTATAAAGTACATATCATAAATAAAACTCTTTCATCATAAAAACATTTGAAAAAATCTTCTAAACCCATATCAAAAACACTTTCAGATAAAAATACTCTTTTATTTAAAAAAAACATTTTCAATACCATAATACCCTTTTATTTTGAAAAACCATTTTCAACAAAAAAAATACCTAACAAAAGAATATGGATTTTATTTTAGAAAACGTGTAATCTTACAAATGTATCTAGAAATTAAATAATGGTCATGATGGTAGGAAGTTCATTTTCCCCATGTATGTTAAGAATAGAACATTACTATTTTTGTTTTCAAAACATTTTGTATAAAAACATAAAAAATCCTTTTGAAAACATTTTAAAATAAACTAAAAATAGGCATAAAATTTAATTTATAAGTCTTTTATTTCAATATAAAAACTTTCATAAAATCATTAGAAAACATGGACGTTAAATAGAAAAATTTGAAAGGAAAATTTAAAATGTTATTTTTTAAAACAAATCCCTTATCACTCGGGAAACACTTGAATCATAAGCCCCATGAAGGAATAAACTTTAAAAAAACATTAAATATCATGTGAATAGATAAATTAATGATAAAAAATGTCAAAGGGGTTGTATATACACCTTATAAAATAATAATGGTGAATAACATCAAAATATGATTCAACAAAAGAAAATTGAGACGAAGTCCCTTACCTTGAGTTCGATTCATCATGTATGTATTTATATTCCTGAATAATAAACTTATATTAATTGTTTAATTTCTTGAGAACCTTTTTTATGTTTACTATTAATTTTATTTCACTTGTTATAATATTTTATACTATAACTTAATAAATTAAGTTTATGTCGGATGTTTTGACCATATTTGGCTTATGTGTCAAAATAGACTTTGGTAGGTCGAATGTGGTCAAATAGGTCATTATTTAAACATATAAAGAATAATAAAATTAAATAATAATCATATTTATACATAAATTATATTTTTAAAACCAGTCATGAAACATGGTTTTGAAAAATGAACTAACGTTACGATCATTGAGACAGTAGCTTGTACGTACACATGAGTAGCGTTTCTATTTTCAAGTGATCATTATAAAAAGAAAGAAAGTAACATTTTATCTTAACAAAATTATTATAATATCATAAATAATATATTATTTAATTATATTTACTTATATATATCATTTTTATGATGTGGTGATGAAAAAAGGAATGACATCGCATTAAGGAGGTGGTAGTCCACATGTCCATGAATGAATCTATCATTATTTCAATGAGTGAAAAGATACAAAATAAAAGGATATATTATACTTCCATAATGATAAATATGTCAAGAATATAATAAAAATTTCATGTATATCGCATATATTTATTATCTTTACCCTTATTACCTTCCATGTGATGCGTTAGTCAAAAATGAATCTCCTCGTTTCGTGAGGAGGTAGTTTGGCATACACATGAGTGATGTTATTTTATCCCATATTTTATGGAATGTAAAAATGTATATACTATATAATGACTATTGAGGTAAAATTATGTTATAAATATCATATATAAACTTTATATCCATTATCAAACCTAACTATGAGTGGTGGTAATGAAAAAACAAATGATAATGTTTATTGATGTGGTAGTCCACCCTAAAAAATAATGATTATTTCAAAACAAATTTAATAGAATAATTTAAGGTTGTGGAGAATTAAATAAAACAAAAATTATTGTTGATGAACATTTCCTCTTCTTCTGGTATCCTCCATATGTTTTCACCAAAAGCCTTCCTAAGTTGGATTTCTTCCTAAACTAAGGCTTCTAGGATAAGGGGATGGAATTTGGGAAGTGAATTTTGTAGGGTTTAGTGTATAAAAAAGGATTTGGAGGTGTGAATAAGTGAGGTGAGTGAGTTCCCTTTTATAGTTGAGTATGAGTGAATTTTTTGTAAATACGTAAAAGTATTCACTATTTAGAGGTCTCCCTTACCTCATGTGCTTCAAAAATTGAATAGTAATGGAGGGGAGGATTTATGTGGTTGATAAAAACCTTCATCACACAAAAATAAACACATTTTTATCATTTTATTCCTTAGTATTTATGTTTACTCAATTTTTCCCTTTTATTTTTTTACCATGGTAACTTGTATATTTTTATTTACCTAAGTAATTTATCCTTTATAACTCAAATTGAAATTAATTTTATTAGATATTTTAGAAATAATGATTATATATATATATATATGAAATCAAATTTATTAAATAAAAATCCTATGTGAGTGTTAAATTAATTTTAATACAAATGCTTGTCATGCACAAAACCCTATTTTAACTTTAATCATAATAATTAATTTTAACTATTTCCAATAATCATTATGGTAATAAATTAAGTTGAACTTATTAGATAATATAAATTAATAGGATTCCAGATTTGGAATCAATTTTTCCAAATTCAACTCATATAATTTGGGTAATTTAATTTAAAATTAATCCCACAAATATGATAAGAAATTAGGTTTTTATAATGAGAAAATGTTAAAAAGTTTACGAAGTTTTTATATCAAAATTCAATATGAAAATGATTCTATTAAACTAAATTGTATTAATTAAGGTTGAAAGATCTTTATTGACTCCTCTGGTTAAAGAGATGACCCCCATGAAGGACACACCTGAATTGAGAATGGAAGACCCTCAGAATTTGGGACCTGGTAAGTTATGGAAGGTCCCTTCTGGCTCTCAAGATGTTGCATCTATCCAGCACACAAGCACAAATCATCCTACCAATGAAAAACCTAATCATAGGGTAGAAGACCCCCAACCTGGATCGGGCAGGAGTAGGCTGGATTTTCCAAAAAAACTGCTACTCTTGTCCAATGCACATGCAAGTACCTGACTGCCACTGATGACATTCTGAAAGTTGACAAGATCATCAAAAAGACTGTTCCACAGACTCTCAATCAAATGGGGGATGGGTGCTCAAAATGGGTTGTCAATAGGACTTCAGTATTGAAGTCTCATGAGAATGAAAATTCTCGAATCATGAAAGACAAACGTCTTGTAAAGGTAAGTACTCGTAATTCTTTGGAGATGCTTGCGTCAGGTAGTAGTGAGAAAGAGGTTCAAATCGATGTTCTTGTATGTGGATTGGATAAGATGGAGGATGCTGACAATGCTTAATTTCTTGATGATAGAGGGGGACCGTGGATGCGTGCCAAAACTGGGAGAAGTGGTCAGCATCCTCGTGGGTGGGGTGGACTCTCTCCTCATCACAATATGAACACTCGGTCTAAAAATCCCTAAAGGTGTTCTTTCTATCCTTTATCTATATTTTCGATTCCTCTGTATCTTTCTACCTTTATTTTGATTCAATAAAGAGGCCTATGTGCCTCAATATGTAAGAAAAGTGAAATAAAATTAAACAAATGTTAATTTAAAATAAATTCAAAATATAACTTAACATTATAAATTATTTAAATTAAAATTCATTGTTTAATTAAAATTATGTATCTTTCACTATTCATCAAAAAATAAACCCTTTAAGAAAAATCCCAAAAATTCACCCTAAGATAATTTTGATATTATGATATCAAAAATGAAGTTAATTTTAACAAATTCATTTTATAAAAGTTCTAAAAATTGATTATAATATTTTTTCACAAGAAGCAATAAAAATCATTTTTGAAGAAAACATATTTTTGAAGAATATAACCACTTTACTAAAAATTGATTGATTATTTATTAAAAAATTATTGATTTAAAGTTGAATTTTTATTTAATGGAGAAGTAAAACAATGAAAGAACCTCCAAATTCATAGTGGATGGAAATGATGAAGTTCTAAGGAATCTCCCCTAAAAAATATTGTAGTCATTAGAAATGTACCCCATATAGGTATACAAAATAATACTCTCTTATGGACTACCGTCACTAGACAACACATCAACCACACAATTACCTTACCTCTATGTATTTCCAAAAAAAATGGTCCATTTGAATTAACTTATATATTTCCTAATCATATAAGAAAGCTCCCATGGTGGATTGAAATTCCCTTAGAGTAACCCCACCTGAAATCTTGAATCACACTTGGCCTCCATGATTTGAATATTCAAAAATTACATATCATTATCCCAATGACCATTTATATTATCTCTGATTTAATGAAACTCCCTATCCTAGAAAAAGAACTAAATCCAATATATATCACCCCCATGTTCTCCCTCACCAGGACACCCCGTCGCATGTTTCTAGATATTCAAGAGCTGTCAACATTCAGTTTAAGTCTCGTGGTTGGTGAATTCTATTTAACCTACCTTACCTAACTATTTCTACCTCTACATTCTATATTTTAAGTGATCATTGGAAAAATTCCTCTGAATTTGATTACATATTCCCCCTATTAATAAGTATTCCATATTCTACAATGAAATATTTCACCTGAACTTGAAAAAATAGGAGAGTGTGTTTTCTTTCTTCTCTCCCCTTGTTCCTCACCTCCCAAAGCACCCAAAACACTACTACAAAAAAAATTCTAATCTTTAATTCCAAACCATTCTTCTTGGATCCCAAAAACCATGTCCCAATAAACTCCAGCATTGAAACCCCTCCCTCATGATTTCCAATTCACTGAGCCAGATGATTTCATATTTCCTTTTCCCACTCACTTTGAAAAAATAAGTGCCACGCTATTTCCTATTATGGCCATGAACAACATTAGCATATGTAAGCAAAATAAAATCCCCTCATCTGCACATTATAATCTATCATAAGTGCTTGGTTTCTCAATATCCACACTATAAAATTCATTGTAATTGATATTTATCATCACCAAAGTAATGGTGTCCATTCATCATCTCTACATCTCACATTCCACATATTTATAAAAAACTAAGGACTAAATCTTCATGACACTAATCACATGAAAAGAAATCTGTATGGTTCTTTATCCAAGAATATATTTCCATGAAAATCCTTATGGTATTTATAAAGCATATTGCTAATGAAATCTGAAAATAAGCATGATTCCCTATATAGGATGTTCAAAACCAGGAATCCTGGAAAAAACAAAGGATCTCCCACCTAGTAATCCTTCAGAATTTAATGTTCCTAGTTCCCAACACCCACAAAATTCTATTCAAAATCTCCCCTATAAAGTTTTTCATGTACTGTTTTGATTATTGGATCATCTAGTTTGATTATCCCTTTCCCTCCAGTCTTCACCAATCTGCTTCTCATGGATCTTTCCTAAAACGAGTCTCTTATAATGATGTAACATGCTATTTTAAACTTCTTAACCTTCATAGACTCAACCACTCCAAATAAACCAATGTCACCTTCATCGATCAGATGTTTCAACCTCTTCCACAATTCCTAGTGGTAGTAACCTATCTAATTTTCATCCCATAAGAAGGAATTCATAATTTTTTCTAGCTTCTCTATGGCCCCTTAGGTGATTTGATAATAGATAACACATACATAGGTATTGAAGTAAGGACACTATTAATCAAGGTGATCCATCCTTCTAATGATAGAAATTTGTTCTTCTAGTTGCAAATATTTACCGTGATTATTCTAATAATAACATGAAAGGGAGTCTTTTTTATCTCTCCATTTGATATTGAGGCTCCAAGATAAATCATAGGGAATTTCCACCTCTGCATGTCTAGCTTGTTTTTGGATTATCTTGTTTTACATTTTTGAATTTTTTTTGGGTATAAACATGCTTATTTTCACTTGTATAATCTATTGGACTCTTAGGATTGCATAAATTTCCATTATTTTATTAAACCCACTAAGAGGCCTTTTCCTGCCATTAATGAAAAACAACATATCATCATCAAACATGAGATGGGACACTAGGTTACCACCAAACCTATTAGAAAATTATCCGATATTCCCCTCCTCTAAGATACATTTAATATTTCTAGAAAGAGCCTCCTGAACCAAGATGAAGATATTAGGGGACATGGGGTCTTCTTTCCTAAAAACACACACCAACTTCATGAAACCAAATCTCCTCCTTATTAAGGAAATGGTGTGCCATGGGGAAGCATAATAATGAAATAATTGATCAAAAAACCATTCTTTGGAACCAAAATCCCTCATGACCCTGATGATGAAGCTCCATTATAACTGATCATATGCTTTGTCCATGTCCACCTTGATCATCGCATTATAACCTAGTATCTTCTTCTTTAAATCCTCTACCATTTCACATGTAATTCCAATCTCTCCCAAATACTTCTCCCTTGAAAAAAACCATTATGTTTCTCAAAAACCAATCTTGGTTTAACATTAGTTATTATCTTGTTAATGAGAATGTAAGGATTTTTTATAAAAAGTTAAAATTATATATTTTTATGTGCTGATTTAGAATTATATGATCCTTAAAATTTGGTATAGGGACCATCTTAGAGGCACTCACAACCCTATTTAGAGAATCACCTCTAAATAAGTCTTGCATTTCATATCCTACCTAAATCTTAATGACATCCTATGCAGCCACATAAAAAATATGGGGAACCTATCAGATGTGAGGGAACTTTATTTTTTCATGTTTAACACCATTTATTTGATTTCATCTTCCTCTATAATGGCTTCAAATATTCCATTACCCCAGAACTCCATGAGATTGGATATGCATCCCATGAAACCATACTCAACAATTTCCTTATCCTTAAAATTTCCATTAGAGATATTTGGTCCAACCGTTTGGTTATCAAATTATTCCCATTCCAAATTACCATCAATATCTACATTTTATGTGTTAGTACAATACTATAATTTTAAATTGATATTTTGAACCAATTTTTTCTGTTTTATACTTGCCTGAAAATATGCATTGTTCCTATCCCTACATACCCTCTATATCTCTATAAGTTTCTATGTCAATAGGATTTACTTCTCCAATAGACTATAAAAAAGGCTATCATCCCAACTATCTTGAATCATTTCTTCTAATTTATGAATGTCATCACTGATCACTTCCTAGAAATTATCATTATTCATTCGGTTAGAGTTCCATTCCTGCATGTCTCTCTCCAGGTGGTGGATTTGATACAAAAGGCCCTCCTAAGAAATACTATGTTTTGGATTCTCCTATGATCCTCAAACCATCTGAATAAAACCATCCACTAGAACCCATTACTAGAGTAAAAAAACCCCTTTCCCCTCATATCATCCTTCTTAGGTGTCACCATAAGTTGTGAGTGAATCGGATGGCCTCTGTAGATATGGGTGAAAATAGTATATGAGAAATAATCCATGCCTTTTAAATTGTAATAACACCAATCTAACCTACTCTATATTCTTCTTTTTCCCATCCTCTTGTCACACCACGTGAATTTATTACCCTCTAACCCCTAATCCGTTAAACGATTAACCGCCATGAACTCCCTGAATTCTTTAATGGATTTATTAATAATTGATATTTATTAGTACATATATATATATATATATAAATAATTAGTTAATAATATTCATACCTACCAATTTAATGTCTAGGTTATAACAATTATATATATCATGGGTCATTTAAGTTTGGTGTTTCATATTTAATACACTGTTGAGCCTAAAAATATCACGGTTAAGTGTACCAAAATCCCTCAATGATATAACATTTCATTAAAAAAATAATTATATATTAAGGTATTGAGAAGTTATATAATATTATAGGTTCATTGTTTCATGTAATTTAAGATATCAAAAATAATTTTCTTCATTTAAAAACTTAGGGTATTATAGTAATGCCCCGAATCTGAACTTCCTGATCCAGTGCTAAAAACACATACATTATACAAGGGAATTGATACTAATAAAATAAACCCAAATATAGATATCTATAATTGAAATATCATTAAAATATATATTGTTATTTAAATACACGTGACCTTTTTATATTTAGATCTTTAGAGAATTTGGAAAACCATTACATAACAAAACATAATATTTTTTCACTCATGGAATTTTTTTAACTATACCTATATTTAACTATTCTACATTAAGTCTTCAATATATCCAAAAAAATTCCACTCTAAATTTTATTTTATAAATATCATATGTATTACTCTTCTTAATAACCGAGGAAGATAGAAACATAAGAATGGTAATATCAAATTCTTAGTAAGAGTAACTATCATAGAATGAAATTTATATAAATAATATGATAGGAATAATTAATAATCAAATAATTCGATATAAAATATAACATAATCAAGTAATATATCTATGGATAATATAAAAATGTAAATAATCACATTGGTAAAATGATTTTATAATGATGAAATGGAAAATTCTAAACATCATACTCTTACCGTCATGGCCTCGTGTTAAGATATTATTAATAAATAGGTAGGTATATGAAAAATACACAAACTATTTTTTATCATGAGACCTATTAATGCATTTATGGGTTACATAATTCTAGGCCTCACCCATCACTAATTAATTCAAATACATTAGTCATATGAATGGAATAAGTAAAACACAATTCATAATCAACTTGTGTTATAAATCAATAATTATCCATGAAGTAATAAAAACTATATGAATTTTTAACATATCTCAGTTAATAAATTTATGGGTATCTAGGTGAACACCCTTAAATGAAATGAAAAATAGGAAATTTACATATGAAATACATTGAATGAAAAACAATTATTCATAGTGGATGATTGGGAAAGAAAAAGTCAGTAGTGAATCATTTCTCATATAGTGATTTCATTTCCATAACTTCACATATTCTTAAGAACATGAATACTGATTCAAATGATTATTTTTACATAGTTAAAAACACTTTTAAAATAATATAGGTTACTTGATGCTTTAAAATATTATTATAATGAACAATATCAGAAATTGGATTATTTGATACCGAAAGTTCAATAATTCATAAATATGCATGTGAAATATCTAAATAATATTCCCTAGGGGTGTCAAACCATATGTGAAGTTAGAACCACTTGTAGAGAATTAAGGGAAAATTGGGTTAACACCTCACTAACCTTCTTATTACCCCAAGATGCATCTATTCTAGAGCATACATCCACTTGTTTGTATCCAAACTTGTATATCATTTCCATGAAACCAAAAAAACTACTTTAAAATTTTTTTAGGATGTTAACCTATATTTAGATTTATCATTTGGGATTTTAGTAATGTACTATAGTCCTAATTACCAAATAAAACTTTGAAAATAAATAATGCTAAAGATAAGTAATATGGAGTGGAAGATAAAAATATACAAAAGTGAAATGAAATCCCTTTATTAATTATTATAAAACATTAAACACTATTTTTAAATTGAAAAATTAAATAAAAATGGGAATATAGTTTTCTTTTAAAAATAATGGAATATTATAAGGAAAGATTAATTATGATCAATGGTCATGATGACAATAAAATGTGTTCACGCAAAAGATGTTAAAAATAACCCTTTTAACACTTTTTTCAATAATGTCAAAAGTGACTTGTACAAAAAAAATTAAAAATATTCCTTTAATAATTTTTAATATGAATTAAAAGTTAACATAAATTTACTTAAAAGAATCATTAATTTTCATAAACTATTATTTTTTAAGAAAAATAAAGAACATGTACATAGAGGAGAAATATTCCTAACCAATAAAGAAGAGATTAGGTTAACTTCCCTTATAAGCTTTATTTTTTGATGATTTTTGAAATAAAGGAGAATTAAATGATAATAATACAATTAAATTTAAGGAATAAATAGAGGAGAATAAAGTATATGGGGTTTAATATTGAAATAGCATACCATTCCCCAAAAGGAAACTTAAACATAAATAATCTCAATTAAAAGTGAGATTGAAACATAAACCCTTACCTCAGGTCCAAAGTTTCTTGGTATGAACATCTAAATTAAAGAATAACCAAATTAACTTTATTAAATAAGTGATTATAAACATTTTTCATATATATATTTTATTTTAAGGTCCATTTATTACCATATTTCTTCTATTTATCATATAGTTTTTGTTTGCACCAACTATTTTGGGTTGTTTATTTATTTTAACTAAAACCGCTTCAATAAGTTGATCATGGTTAAAGGAGTAATAAAATATATTCATAAAATCAAAAATTCTATAATTATAATTTCTCTATACTTATAGTTATACAATAGCAATATATTTGTATATTTTATCAATATAAATTCAAATTATGAAATATTCCTTGATATTCCCGATTTTAGGAAGTTAAAATTAATATGATCAATTAATGTTAATATAATTAATATTATTCTAATTTATCTTTCTAGAATCTTAATTCGGTTATAAATATAATATTTATACTTTTAATCCATTTTTAAAACTATCTATTTGAGTATGTGATGGAAAATTAAATTCGTTGTTCGTGGAGGTGGTATTTTGAACATACACACGAGCGATGTTTTTATTTTCTAATGATGGGAGGGAAGGATGGTTGATAATGGTTTATATATAAAAAATAAATAGTTTTTAAATAAATAAGATATTTATTAAATAAACAAATGTTTAATAACGATTCATGAATGGTGGTGCTAAAAAATAATGCATATAACCCATGGAGGTGGTAGTATGCACATAATACAGATGACATTTCATTTATTTTAGAATAGGTGAGTGGAAGGTAGATAATGGGAATAAAATTACCATAATAAAATTTTTGTACATTAATTATAATGTATTTATTATATTATCTTGGGTCAGACACATTTTTGAGGAGGCCGAGAAGGGAAATAGGTATGACAAAAGTAACTAAAAGTCCTCACCTTACGGGAGGAATCCCTTACTAAGTGATTTGTGCCTTTAAATAGTGGTCCTTTTATAAGAAAAAAAATGTTAGATGTGTATATGATTGTTAAGGAGGTTTTTTTCATGATTTTTTAAGCTAATATGATTATAGATCATGAATAAATGAGGTGCTGAAGGGATCCTTTTATAAGTGAGAGGGAATACAATTTTGTAAATACTCTTAACATTAAAATAATATAAAAGTTATTCTTAAGGTCAAGTAGAACCATGTTTAATACTTTTTTAAGATATGATAATTTAGTGTTAGAATCCACTCATACAATCAAATTTATAAATGTTTTATGATATTTTAAGCCTTATCCCTCCATTGAATCCCCTCGTTAACCCCATTTAGCACTTAGCGTTGTGATTTTTTTACAACGACAACTTAATTTTATGAATAAAAATGAAAATGATATAATTAAATAATTTTAATTGGATGATTTCAAATATTTAATCTATTTTAAAAAATTCAATTTCCTATAGTGGTGAAAATTAATTTTAACCTTTGTGCACATAATGAGTAAAAACATTTTTTATAAAAAAATACATCTTTAAGATTAAAAATAAATTTATTAAAATTAATTTCCAAGTAAATTCCATTTTATTATGGTTAATTTATTTTATTGAATATATTATCAATAAATCTAAAAAATTCCATTTATTGGTAGCGATTATATTTTTTTATTAAGAAAAACATTGTTGTGTGCATGAAAAATGTTTTATAAATTTTTTTTTCTTTCTACCATTAAATGATTTTATATAAATCTTTGACCAATTGATAATAAATTCATGGGTGATTATTAATCTGTTTATATTTATAAGTAGATATTTTTAAGAAATTTAATTCCCCAAATAAAAAAAATTATATTTTAAATAAAAAATATAATAATAATGTTTTTTTAAAACCACTTCAATTTATCCAAGAATTATTTGATTAGAACTCTTTATAATTATTTAATGATTTTATGGAAGTTAATAATTTATTTTTTTAATCACATATTTAATTTTATCAATTTAATTTTTTATTAAATTTCCTTAAAAGTATTCAATTTATCAAAAATCTGCAATTCATTAAAATATTTTCTCTAGAATTAATAGTATTTTCCTATGTGAAATAGAACTATTTTAATTTTAGAAAATAATTTATTTTTTCAATAATGATTCATTTATCTTTCATTTCCTATTACAGTGAATAATTATTCACTCTATTTTGGTGTTTCTTGTATCATAAGATATCATACATATTGGCTTTATTTAATGGAAAATACATATTTAAATATCAGGGTGTTACAAATCTACTCTATTTGGAATTATTTAATCTGATATAACAATAATCAACTATGGGACTTCCAACTAGGAATCCAACATGACCAATCCACACATTAAAGGGATACATAATAGAAACCACTAGGTACAAAAAATAATAAAAAATATTTCATAACACTCCATCCAATGGCCCAACTGCCTTCAATTTGTTTTTAATATAATAAAACCCCCATTTAAGGGAAGATAGGGGGAACCCAAACATACTTCATGAACATAAGACAAATCATGACTCGAAGGTCTAAGAGATTGAAAATAGATTAAAAACATGGAGCTTACCCTCCCCAACATTTGATCATGATGAATCTCTGCACCGTTGCATGATTGTTTGGAAAGCAAGCATCCTGTGTCAAAGCATATGCTCAATTTGATGGCTGACGTGAGACCCTATCAAACATAAAAATATGAAAAGCTCTAGAAATATGAACTATCAGCTTTAGATCCTCCTATGGGACCTGTTTCATGTGGTCATGTCTAGCTGCAACACTATTCCATGTTTCTCAAAGACCAAGAATCCTCACAACACCACTCACAGTAGGTAATCCATGAAGAAATTCAACCACAAAGCCAAAAAAATTCAGAAAACAAAAAACCATAAAAAACATTGCCTGCACCAATCCAAATTCGCAAAACCCATCGCTGGCATCTAGACTGCAAACAGAATCCACAATGATCTAGCCAAAATGCACTTCGTCGACACAGATCACCGGGGTAGCAACCGAAAACCACACTAGATCAGGATGAAGCACAGAACTGGAGCCAACACTTGGGGACATCGACTTCAGATGCGCACCGGAGATCCTCCATAACCAAAGACATCAGAACCTTTACCACCAAAAACCGCTGAAGCTGGGCTGACTTAGGATAAATCCAAAATGAAGCCGCTTGAGAGTGTCGATGCATAAAGCCAACTATGAAGCCTCTACAAAGGGATGTCGACGTCTGAAGCCGACCACCGAAAGATGAAGCCACCATTAAGAAACCTGAGGCTAATATAGAGAACATTTAACCTCAAAGCTGACTACAGAAATCTGATGTTGTCATAAAGAAAAATAAATTCCGAAAGTAGATCATGACTAAAACAAAGAAGGGAGGAAAAGTCACTACACACTGGATTTTTCCAAAAATCAAACTTTTGAGATCAACCTCATCCAACCCTGAATTGAAACAAAAGAGGCGGTGATAGGAAAGCCTATCATGAGCATCACCCCTTACCAGCTCATCTCTCTTTCATAACACATAATCATATCTCTTTATCAAAAAGATAGAAATTTTACACATCCAATCCATCACAAAAACAAGTTTAAACTAAACATTAATAAAATAACAACATAAACAATAAAATGAAGGTAAGATTTAATTTCTTACATGGAATGATATAAAATATTCACATAACAAAAAAAATCAAGTCAACAACCATCCATATATGTGTGTTAAGATAAACACATTCACTTTCTCCCTCTAACATACCCAAAATACAAACCAACAAGACATGCACTTCATCCAAGTGGAACTAGCCCCGAACCTATAATATGGTAGGCATGAGAACAAAATCGTAGTAGCTATACTATCCACACACCATTTATAATTTTTTTTGATGTAAAACCATTTTATTCTAGTTTTAAATACAAATATAAATGTAATTTCTCAATTTAATTGAAAACTAATAACATTCAATTAAAATATATAAATCACACATTTAAACACCCCCATATTATAAAGTTGTGGAAACAACCATTTAAAAAAAATAAAAAATCCTTTAAACCCCTGAAGTAGTAGACTTACAAATTTATGAAAAATAGATCAAGACATTTTACCTTATTTCAAATCCTTCCATAAAAATACATCTTTTAAGAATTATTTGAAAATAATACCATACTATAAATTAAATAATTCATACAAGTTAAAGGGATTCATCATAAAAAGAAGAAGAATATTAATAAAAAAAATTGAGAATGGTGTAACTTAACCAAATAAACCCATTGGGAAGGCACATAAAGTACCCAATAGAAATCCTCGGACATTATTGTCAACATCTAGATGTACATGATGACCACTCTAAATGTTATATCATGAGGTCATCCCAGACTTGGTATCATAGAATACTTAGTTAACTATGTGAATCTAACAATTATGGGAGCTCTCTCAATATCTATGAGTCATAAATACATCTATTTAGTTTACAGAGTTGAAATTGGAAAAATCCACTGTGTTAGATCACTCTATTAAACTAGGAAAATCCCCTAGCCATATCACAATATACACTATCTTAACAGTCATCTAGAAAAATATTATTTTCATATAATGTTTCCCATGATATATAAAAATGGTTGTGATAAATAAAAAAATAAAATAAAATAATCAACACATGAATCAATAATAAAACATGATTAATAAACCTAATATCAACTCTTAAACCATCATATAAAACAAACTATTTTTACATTAGAAGTATTATTTATAAGAAGTGGAATATAAGGAGCTCAAAAAAGTGGTTTTATAATATTAAGAAAAATTATTTCATAAAATACCAATTGAGACTTTGTAATATCATTTAGAGAAATAAATTATAAAGTCCTATTTCGAAAAAAATCACATAATTATCATATAAATATCTCAATCATTAATGGAAACAAAAAACATCACTTTAAAGAACCATGAAAACCCATTACTTTAATGAAAACCTTTTAGGATTATTCATTTTCAAAACAAACACCACTTTGAATAATTAAAATCCTTAGAAAGATAAATAAATTAATTTTATAAAATAATTGGTGTGCATGGAATTTAAAGAGAGATTTATGTTTCAAAACTAAATTAAAACCCCTTTTCATCCATTGAAATAATAAGTGAAACTAAATACTATTAGGAGTAAATGTATTCAATACTTATTAAGGCTACTAAAACATTTAAAATACAATATAAAAAATATAATATATAGTGGTTCTATGTTTAAATGTTTACGCATGGAAAAAACTACCTCAAACATGTGTCTTCCATTAAGTATAGTGAAAAACCACCACAATATAGAATGAGTGGCCCTTAAAAGACTAAAAGGAACCCTAAAATAAGGAAAATACAAATTAAAAATCAATCCAAGGTAACCCTAATTTTTTGAGATCATTTTAGGGTTATAAATAAAGAGGGAAAAGGAAAGAGTGGAGGGGAAGGAGTGTATAAAAAATTACCATGAATAATCACTACTAAAACATGAATAAAACCCATGGAATCAATCTAGAAGGTATAGTAAAGAAGATAAATGTTATCTATATTGAGTTTTAATGTGAAAGAGTAGAGGAGAGGACCCCAAAAAGGTTATAGTCATAGATGATAAAGGTCATTTCAAAATTTTAGTAAAACTGGGATGATTTTATGGTCACCACAAGGTTCAACAAACTATGTTCCAACCATTCTCCCTCATTTAGACATAATAATTCAACATAGAAATGTTTGGCTACATGGTTTACCAAACTGTGTTCCAACCACGTTAGGGGAACTATAATTTATTAATATCTTGGATGGTTGGGTTGAGTAGTTTTCAATAACCATGTATTAAATATGAAAAATAAACAAAAAATAATCCATTTTTTTAAATTTAAATGGGAAATTTCTGGAAATGAAGAACAAGAATAATAATAGATACATGAATAAATAAATTAGAAATATCAAGTTTGGGTTGTGACAAGTCACCCCAATATAACACTTTCTTCTCCCATAAATCTGTAGTAGAAAAGGTTAGTCAAATAAAGGATAAGGTTTAAATTCCTCATTATTGTTTCAACTCTAAAAAACTAAGGAACACCATAAACCCAAACAGGGAAAATATCACGACACTAACTAGATGAATAAAACAACCAAACTCAATTACATCACCCAAATAATGTTAGATTCCATAACTAAAAGTTGAAAACACCATCTTCAATACAAAATTTTAGTATACCATAATACCAATCTTCTATATATATGAACATCCAAAAAGGCTCTTGATTAAATAATCAAAAATGACTCAAGGCCTATGTAAGAACAACCCACTACAGGGAAGGGTTGTTTGTGAAAACTAAAAACCTCATCTGGAAGGCTAACACAACTTAATCTATAAGAAAATAGATAAAGGATTGATAAAAAATTACATCCATGGTGGTTTCCCCACCATTTTAGAAATTTTCAACAATTTAAATCCTCTAAAATAATCAATCACTCCTAAAAATTTAAAAATGTAATAATCTCAATACATTAAAATTCTCACTAAATTAAAAATATTTTGTGGGTATTCACTGACACCCAAAAATTTTTAAAATCATGATCAACAAGGACTCAATGAAATACCAATAAGGTACTATTACAAAATAAACCTTTAACATTTGATTAACATCAAAATCTTGGAAAATCAAACACCTAAATAAGAAAAGGAAAATCAATAAGAAGAAGAGAATATATAATTGAAAGTATGTCAAGAAGAAACATGAATAAATAATAAAAACATATATCTAGTTTTTGGTCTAGAGAGAGAAATCTTGCAACTCAAATTTAGTTCAATGGATCCTAGTGAACCCTATAGAATAATAAAACACCTAAAAGATAAAAATCCATGATGGGAGTAACACTCATCCTGGTTATGCACACACGCACCCAACTCTTCCTATGTACAACCCCTCAACGGAAAATCATAACTATATAGATAACATCTGTTAAAAACCAATAAGGCTACAAAAAAATACTAATTTTCTAGAATCAACAAAACAATAAACATTCCACAAGGAATCATTAAGGTATTACATAAGATAGTACATCTATAAGATCCTCCTCAAAAGATTCAACTACTTTTAACTCAAAAAGAATAAATATCAAGATAAGAAAACATAACCATCCCAAAATAATTCACATCAATGAATTCTTCTTTTTCTTCTTCCAAATATCTAATTTATGAAACCTCTATATAATCATGCTAATAAAACAAAAATAGACTCTCATAGGATTATCCCTTGAGGTAGAGGTCGTAACTTTCACCAAGGTTTTTCCTGGAGACATATTTTAAATATAAAAATATATGAATCCACTAAATTCATGTTTTCTTAATTCAAATTTACTTGTACCAATATAAATGATGGGAAAATAATAATTAATAAATTAACAAAATGATTTCACTTTGAATTTTTTTTAAACCCTCAATACTCTATGAAGATTAAAAAAACTCATTATTTTCAAAATAAATACACCATGAAAACATTTCACCTTATTTGGAAAGCTAAACTAACTTTATTTCACAATTATATAGTGAGTTATGATTTAAACATTCCCATTTTTAAGTTCAAAACATTCACATAAAACCCAATTTCATTTACAAAACATTCTCCAAGTTCTATAATGAATCAACCACTTTATAAAACACCATCCAAATTTCAATAGTCCTCTATTTAATACACTCTAAAATATTCAAAACCCCTTAACAACTCAATAATAAAATCTGGTTTTTAAATTAAAACCATTAAAAAAACATCCCTTTTCACACAAAAAACCTTTAAAACGTTTTAAAAATATAAAACAACCAACATTAATTCATAAATTTGAAAATGTAAAAAAATATTCAAATCATACTTTACCCAACACCCTTAATCACCCAAATTAAACAATTTATAACATATAAAAGAGATAAATTTTATTTCTAAAACATTTTAAGATCAATCCCCCATGAACATTCATAAATAGAAGACCCTTCAAATAACTCAAGGGGTCTTATAAAACCCCATAATAAACCCTTTTAAAACATTTTCGATATCCCCCTTTTATAAAAAAAATCTCTCATGAGTTCAAACTTCATATTTAAGTTAAAAACACTTCAAGTGAGTTCTTTTGGACAGTCATAGATGAAACATTTTAAATAAATGAAATATAATTTTTCAAAACTATCCATGAAGGTTATTATAACATTTTACACACTCTCTTTAAGTAAAAATCAACTTCTAGAGATCAAATAATCTTATTATATCCCTTGAAAATAATAAAACTCATTTATTACTTCTAAAAAATGATAGAAATAATCACTAGAAAACATTTCAATCCATCAAAATTTAATAATGGAAAATAAAAAAAAATTAGGATTCCAAAGAAAAAAATAAAAATTATTGAAAATAAAATCTTCTCACAGTTTGACAGCATAGTCTGGTAAGCCATGCACTAGCCATGTGAGTCCCATAAAAATCATTCAAATCCCAAATGCATGTCATATACCTTGTTCTACAGAGCATGTAGAGTAATTGTTCATCTACTAGATTCTTCTATATTACCCTCTCAAATGGAGATTTTATAAAATTAATCAATAAATATTCAAGTGAAAACATAATTAAATAAGTAGATACTAATACATCAAAAAAATCAAGAACAAATCTTGAATTTGAGACTCACACATATTGAAAATCCTTTTAAACTCATGTGTCAGCCCAAAATGTGGTGATCTGACAGCTACTCATGACCTACCACTTGAATTCAAAAACTTCTATCCCCATACTATTGGAATTCTTGAAAAAAAAATTGATGCTATGATACCATTTATTATGAATTTGCATGGGATCACCTGAGACCTCTCCCAACTGGGTATTATACTAGGTCTAAAGGCATTACCAAACCCCATATACTAGAGACTAGTTCTAGGGAATAAATTATACTGCATTGGGATTTATTATTCTCAATAAAATAATAAACCATTAAGGGATTTCCAACCAGGAATATGGCATGATCGATCCATAAATTAGACAGTCACAATAATTTTTTTAGTAGGTATAATCAAAAGAAAAAATTTTGTATAACACCTAATAATAAATAATGAACAATAAATAGGTATAGTGTAAACATCCAATCCATCCCAAAAAATAATTTTAAACTATTATTTAATTAAATAATAACATAATGAAAAAAGAAATATAAGAAACAAATTCCGACATGTAATGATGAACTAGATATAAAGAACACCAAAAATAAAATAATTCAACACCATCTATCTCTATTTTCAAGTGAAAACCTTCACTTTACACCTTCAACAAACCCAAAATGGAAACCAATAAGTCAAATTCCACATCCATGTGGAACCATCATCAAACTTATAATATTATAGATGTGAGCACAAAATACAAGAAAGTATCCTATAAAAAATAAAGGCATAACATTTTTAAATTAAAACCATTTCTTGCAAGTTTTAAATAAAACTATAAATGTAATTTATCTCTTTTCTCAAAAACCAATAACTTTCCTTTTAAAATATTTAAATCAAGCCTCTCAAAACTCTCTTATTATTAAGGTGTGAAAACATCCATTTTTGGAAAAAGAAAAACCCTTTAAAACTATAATGTTTTGGACTTCCAAATTTATAAAGAAAAAATTAATCTAGTTTACCTTATTTAAAATATTTTAAAAAATACTTATTTTCAAAATTAGTTTAAAATAAAACCATACTATAAATGAGATAAGGAATATAAATAAAAGGGAAAAGTTATAACATGGAATATAATTTAAAAAAACAACATCAATAATGGTTCTACTAAACCAAATGAATAATTTGGGAAGGAACATAAAGTATGCAGTTGGAATCCCTTAAATAAAAATGTCTATATATCGATGTACATAATGGGAAATCTCTAGGTTCTAACATGAAGTGATCTGAGGCTTTTTATTTTTGAATTCATAGCCAACCACATGAACCTAATAATTATAGGCAAAATCTTAGTCTCACTAGCTTACAAATACTTCTTTTTATCTCACTCGGTCTAACTATGGAAAATCCATCATGTTAGCTCACTTGTTCTAATAGGGACAAATCCCCTAGCTTGCGTTCAATATATACTAGGGTAACACTCATCAGGATATTTTATATAGATACCTAGGTATCCCAGGGTATAACTAAATATCAGTGATCAATTAACAATAAAACCACATAATCAAGAATTAAATCAATAATTATTAATAATAAATAAACCTCATCTCAACTATGACACCCTTTCAAGAAACATAACCATTTTACAAGAAAAACATCATTAATAAAAATTATAATACAAGTGGATTATAACATGGGTTATAAAAAATAAAGAAAAATAATTTTTGTAAAATTTTAACCAGGCCTTTGTAATATCATTTACAGAATCAAATTATAAAATTATTTTTGGAAACCAAATCATATAACCATCATAGAAATAAATCAATCATTTATAAAAACTCAAAGCACCCCTTTAAAGAACGAATAAAACATATAAATTTAAGGTAAAATCATTTGGATAATTAATTTTATAACAAAAAACTAATCCTAGTGATTAAAATATTTGGAAATAGATATACAAGAATTCAATCAAACACTTGGTGTTCATGGAATTTTGAGATAGATTTTAGTTTCAAAATTGAATGAAAAATATATTTTTCACCCAATGAAATCCATGGTGAAACTAATTTCAATTAAAAATAAATGGTATCCATTCCTATTAAGGATCATAAAACATTTCAAATATAATATAAAAAACAAAAGTGATCATGGTTCTAATTTTAAATATTCAAGCATGGACTAACCTACCTCATACAGGTCACTTCCACTATGTAGGGTGATAAACCACCAAAAAAAGGCATGAGAAACATTAAAAGACCATAAGGAACACTAAAAAAAGGAAAATATAAATTAAAAATTTATTTAATACCACATTAGGTCATCAATACCATTTTAGGGTTAGAAAGAAAGCAATAAATAGAAGAATAATGGAATAGGGAGGATAGTAAACTATATTACCCTAATGAATCATCGCAAGAACTTAAATATAAAACATGTAATCAAGACAATAGTAAGTGTAACAAAAGGGTATATCATTTGGGACAATTTGGAGTATTAATTGGTGGAGGAGGGGACCCCGAAAGCCATAAATCCAAGGTGGTTATAATGATTATTTCAAACTTTTAATGAATCGAGGAAGATCACATGGATTCTGAAAGGTCCACCAAATCATGATCAAACCATGTGCACTCTACAAGAAACAAATTGAAAACACCACATGGTTTGGCTAAAAATTTTATCAAACCATTTTCTAAAAAATAATAAGTCATTAAAATTTTCTATAGGTTTTTCATATCTAGGTCACATGGTTTACACTAACGTTGTGTTAATCGTATGACATGAAAAATTCACTAATTTTATAAAAATTTCAAAGTTAAAAGGTTGGAAATGAATAAAAAGAATAATAATATAAAAATTAAGAGAAAAATAAATAAAATTAAGTCCATGTTGTCACATATATGACTCTTATATTATGCGGGGATTCCTAATAATAATGAGATACGACTTAGGGTGGTTTTATTTTCTAGTATATCAAGAGAGATGAGAATCATGGGTGGATTATTCATATAGTATTATTTAAAAAAATATAATTTTTGGTAATTTATGTGGTCTAGGAATATATATAACCATATATATGTATATAAAATATAAAATTGATAGTACATGATGATAGTTTTTATTTTCATACATGGGAGACATGATAAGTGATTAGGTGCGTGCCTAAGATTATTGGTATATGAATCATAAGAGTATGTGTTGATTTGAGTTTTTGGGTAGTATGAGAGTGTGTTCATACTCATGAATGGGTCTTGATATAAAATTATGGAGGTTAATTATTATTCTAATGATGATTTTTTAAACTTTCTCTTACCACAAGTGAAATTCGGAGAGTTTTTATTTTCATGAGTAGTTTGTGTGATACAATTGAATATGATCATCTTGTTGTTAGTAATATTATAAATAATTTATACATGATAATAGATGTATAGAATGTGATATGTTATTATTAGATGATTATGATGAATCCCATAGAAAGTTAGATTGTGCTAGAGTCGTGGAATTTTTTTCTGTGACTTCTTAGAGTTAATTTAAGGGATTATAATGAGACCCAGTAAATGATGTTATTGGGTGGTGAACAGAGAATAGAATAACCATATATAGGCTCAATACACCTCATTTTAATATAAAATTGGTTAAGGGGGCAAGTCTTATGATTCTATTTCATTCCATAGTATGCATAGGAGATGTTATGACAATAGTCATATATAGATCGACTAATAATAATTAATAGGTTAGGATATGATGTTATGAGGACCCAAACATAAACATATATTATTCTAGTGTTTTATAAATAGAATTAAAATTCAAGGATATTATAATTTTTGAGTTTTAGAGAAATAGGACAAACTCATACAAAGTAGACCCATACATTACATGTGGACAATTACACTAAGTATCCACTATTTTCACCAAAGGGAACCCTTTAAAAAAACATGAATTCTCTTTGAGAAACAAATGTAATTAATTCTTCCAAAAATATTCATTTTCCATACCAATATAAATACATATGAAAAAAATTAAAAAGCATGGTATGAATACAAAATCTCAGTAAGGGTTACACAAAGAAGGAAAATTGTTAGTCTTGTAAAAACATGTAAACCATGAATAATTTATCATAAAGTAATATTTTTCACCATTAAGAAGTAGTAAATAGATTCCTTAAAAAATTCTTACTGTTTTTTTAATCATAATATTACCATAAAACCCATAATAGGCATATATAATATATAAAGGTAACTTAGAACATAATACTACTTAAATGGAATAACCATACGATCGAATTCCATACATATCACTCTTACAAATGGAATATACATATGGATGAATTACATACCAAATTAATATAAGATCTATAATGGGGATTAACCTTCATATAAGCTATATCGGGCTCACCTGTGAGCTATAATGGGGCTCAACCCTTCATATAATCTATATTGAGCTCACCTGTGAAATGTCCAAGTAACATTATACAATCATAACACATAAAAGATTACAATTATCAACATGTAACTAATAAAATTAAATTTTCAGTCATAAGAAAATATTTCATGTTATTGAAATAACCGATCCATTCTCCAAGACCATTTTAAAACATTTATAAAATATTTTTTTGAATCAAAGTGTCCCATACCACTTTAAAACTTAAATTATAAGCCACAAGAAAGTATAAAATTTTAAAAAACATTAAATAACATGAGCATCCATAAAATATAGATATGGAAATTAAAAGGGTATGTATATACACTTTATAGAATAATAAAGGTGCATATCATCAATAAATGTCTCAATGAAATTGGATTGAGCTGAAATACCATACCTTAAGTCTGAAGCATTACGTACAATCTTTATATTCCTGAATAATAAAATTTGGTTAATTATTTACTTTCATAAGATATTTTAAAATTTTAATTATTCCTTTTATATTACGGTTATCTTGTCATAATATTTACTTAATTATTTATGTTCGCATCAGGTGTTTAGTCAATATTTGGTACTCGAGTCAGAAATGAACTTGGTAGGATGTCAATAGTCCATATAGTCATAAGTACATAATCTCAAGAATAATATTCATGACATAATAATCACTTTTTTATATCAATTATACCTTTAAATCCATTAATTAAATATAGATATAAAAAATGAACAACATTACAATCATGGAGACAGTAAGTCATACGTACCCATGGGTAACATTTTCCATTTTTCATTGATCATTATAAAAATATGGTAAGTATTATTTTATATTTATATAATGATCATAACATAATTAATATAATTTTATTAATTTAAATATACTTATATATATCATACAAGTGAGGTAGTGAATAAAAATGAACCACACCGCTTTGTGAAGGTGATAGTTCACACGTACGCACGAACGATGTTATCATTTTTATGTGCATGGAAAGTAAGAATGTAATTGATATATTATTTTCTTATAATGATTAATATGTAATTAATATCACATATGAATATTTAATTCCATCATTATAACCATTAATTAAATATGATGATGAAAAATGAACTATATCGGTTTGCGAGTTGGTAGTCCGCCGTACACATGAACAAAATGTTCATTTCTCTTTTGATGAAATTAGAGATGTATTCAGGTGATTATATTAATGTAATAAAATCACATTATATTTATTATGATGTAGTTATTATTTAATCATGGTTTAAGGATATTTGAAGAAGTGTAAGAAGAAATAAAATAGAAATACTTAAACAAAATGATACATCTTCTTCAGTTGATCACCTTTGAAGAACAAATTAACACCTCTAAGGAGGGTGTTATACCTAAAATAAGTCATAAATAATGTGGGGAGTGATTATATTAAGTTTTTTGGTTTGATATTGGATGAAACAAATGTTTTTGGAATATGGAGTAATATTGAGGAATGGGTGCCTTTTTATAGGAGAGATCAGTGGCACCCTTGGAATTTTTAAAATTATTAAATTAATATAAATTCAATTTAGATTAATAATGGTAAAAAACGATTAAATTTATAATATATTATTATTTTGGTTTTAATCCTAATCATCCAATTAAAATTAGACAAGTTTTGAATATTTTTTAGTCCTTATATTTTTTAACCCCTTTTAACTCTTACCAATTTATCAAGTGATTTACACTTTGAGGGTTAAGATAATTAACAAATCATGACAATTGACCAATGAATGAGTAATTAATGAAATTTTTGGACTTATATAATTTTTTTTCTGAATCTTATATTTTTAGAAATTTTATATTATTTAATTAAATATTTTATATTTTATAATATGAACTATATCAATTTTGACACTATTCATTACATGACTTTTTTAAAATATCATAACAAATTGATTCTTTCTAAAAACTACATTAAATAAATCTTAACATGTAATATTAATCCATTTTTTATGTCATAAAATATTTTAAATTATATTTATTTGAATATTATTAATATCATTTATTTGATTCTTTCTTTAATAAATCTATTACTGCATCATCTTTGTGTAATAATTAATTTTATTAATTAATTCCTAAAAATTGTAAATAAATTACCATGATATAAGTAATATTTTATTATTTCTAATTACTATTCATAGTATAATATATAACATATATAACTCCATATTAAATTTTTTTAGTAAGAAGATACATATTTATGACATATTTGCCTTTATATAAAATTAAATGTTATAAATGTCATAATCACACCCAAGTGTATTCCAATTGTCACAATTTTGCTCCAAGGATGGTCATGGTCGATAATAACTTATCCAATAATATTATGAAATGTGTTGGGGTAATTTCTAGAATATTATAGTAGTAATTTCACCTTTAATTACCCTATTTACCTTTAACAATGGTAAATAAAATACTAAAGTTACTATTCAAAAAAAATTATTTTGATCGTATTGGACCAAATTTTTCATACTAATTATAACCATGTGTTATTTTATTTTGAAAATAAATTCACATAAGTGGTTAAATTCATTTTAACACTAATCTCATTGACAGATCAAGAAAATGGGTTTTTTAAGTAAAATATTCCAAAGTTCACACAGTTTTTCTATTTAATTTTAATTTGAAATTGAAACCAATTAAATGAATTGGATTAAATCATAAAAACTTAATCTAAATATACCTTAAAACCAATTAAAAATATAATATTATATTATAAATAAATTAGAAAAAAATCATTTTTGAATTAAAATGTTGTACTTTTCATTATTCATTAAAATATGAATTTTATCAGGAAAAAAAACTTTATCCAAAATAAATTTTTATGTCTCTATTCAAAATAAAAATATTATTTTGTCAAATATAACATATAAAAGTGTCAAAAACTAGATTTAAAATGGGTTCTCCACCAAAAGGCAGCAAAAGTGCGTTTTTCTGAAAAATACTTCTTTTATCTGAAAAAATTGAATTTGTTATTATATCATATATAGAAAGAATATAAGATGAATTTTAAACATTTAATTTATTAGTTTAAATATATATTTCATTAATAAAATCCATCAAGGGTGATTTTATTATTTTATAAACTCACTTATTTTCATTTTAATAGTTTTTCTGAAAAACGTTTCCTTTTATTAAAAAAGGGTTTCATTTTCATTTACAATTAATTGTTCGCAAAAGAATTAATTATATACATGTGTAAAGCATATTTTAATAAATTAATTATTATTATTCATTCCAGCCATTTTAACACCTATGTTATAAGGTAACATTTAAATAATAATATTTATTTGTTCGCTTAAGTTAGATGTGGTGTATTATGTATGCTTTCAAACATAGTGTCTCTTTTTTAAAAACTCAGGATGTTACTTTCTCCCTCCTTTTGGAAATTTTATCCTCAAAATTTGAATTTTGGGTTGGTAACTAATGTATGACTTTTTTTAAAATACATTTATTTCAATCCCTCATTGGAAAAATAATTAATAAAACTACCACTTTAAAAGAAAGAAACGATAGTAAGAAGGTCACCTAAGAAAACATATATTAGGATTCCATATAAGAAAACATGGGTATAAAAGAAAAAAACAATCATGTTCTGATTGAGAGTGATAGAAAACAAGATCATAAGAAAGTTAACAATCACAAAATGAAAAATTTGTGATTGGTTTAAAGGTCATTGATTTCATAGCAGGAAAAGTAAACGAATTTTTTTTTATTTTAAGATCCTTTTCATAAAGTTGAGGAATTATTTTACTACTTAGAATAAGAACAAAATGAAATATACTTACTTGAAAAGTAGTGTTTTCATCCTTTAATCATATTCCACCATAAACTCATCGTTTTCTCCAAACGATGAGTATTCAGTATGAATCAACTTCTATAGAATCACATAATACACAAAATATTAACTATATATTTCTCTTATCTTGAAACATTTACCAAAATCAATATGGTTAGGATAATATAATTCTCTAAAATGAAAATCTTTATATGATAAAATATATATTAATCTCCAAAATTCAACATTGATACCCAAAGTTCAACAGAGACCATTCAACAAATAACTATACTTAAAATTCCTAAAAATAATACTAACTATGTTTGAAATGAGAAACTAATAATAATTTGGTCACATAATCTTCCAAGATATATTTTAACAATTACCTCCAAATATCATCAATTAAAAAAATTAATTGTCCTAATAATCTTCAATATATGCTAATAATTTCCATAAATAACTCAAATCACCTTAAGTCCATCATAGATTCTTCCAAAATATAATTCCTCCTTTATTACCTAAATAAAATTACATATTATTCTATGTAACTTTATTATATAGGGTTCCAAAAGTAGTGAACATCTTCCAAAATAACATTTATCACTTAATCACCAAATAATTTTACAATCCCATGGTTATCTATTTGATAAAATATATACCTCCAAAATCAAATTATTCTTAATTCATTAAATAATTTAACTAAAAATAATGAAGTAATACTCACCAAGGAATTCACGTAGGCCAGTGGTAGGTGATGCACCATTGTCTTCCTTCAGTTGTGGGTTAGATTCTCATGGCCTTGCCAGATGTGATGGGGTTTCACCCATCCCGTGGGTTATCCATTTTCAAAAACAATATAATTATTATAATATTCTAAAAAATATTATAAATAACCCAAAAATAACCATAAAATGTTTTATCCTCAAAGTTTATTTTATACCTCTTATTTTGAATCCAAAAACTAATAACCCATAACTTCCTCAAAGGTGAATGTCTCCAAAAATACCATTAGTCACCTTAAATTTTCAGAACATAAAGCCTCAAAATGGATTTCTAAGACATTGAACTTATGATTAACCTTAAAATTATAAACCCATGATGATATCCCTAACTCTAAAGAAAACATATTAATCTTCAAAGTTGTCAAAACCATCATCTCATACCAACTATAAGGACCCATCCTTAAATATATCTTATTCTAGTGTTTTTGAACTAGAATTCACATTATAGGATATTTTCAGTTTATAGTTTTATAGAATTAGTAAAAAATCATACATATTAGACCCATACATTACATGAGGATAGTTACACTAAGTATCCTCTTTTTTCACCAAAGGAAACCCTTTAAAAAACATGAATTCACTTCGAGACACATCTTCAATTCATTCTTCTAGACATCTAAATCTTCCATACCAATCTTAAGACATATGAAAAAAATTCAAAGTTTGGGATGATCACAAAATCTCATTAATGGTTACACAAATAAAAGGAACTGTTAGTCTTGTAAAAACATGTAAACCTAAAGACTCTATCATAAAGTAATATTTTTATCATAAAACCCATATCAATCATATATAACATATAAAGTTAATTTTGGACATAATAAAACTTAAATGGAATTACCATACGGTCGACTTCCATACATATCACCCTTACGAAAGGAATATTTATACAAAAAACTTTTATAAACAATGTATTTGAGATCTATAATGGGTATAACCCTTCATATAAGCTATATAGAGCTCACTCATGAGATATAATGGGGATCAACCCTCTGTAGAAGCTATATTGGTCTTACCCATGAGCTATAATGGTGAACAACCCTTCATTTAAGCTATATCTAGCTCACCAGTGAAATGTACAGGTACCATTATACAATCATAACACATAAAAGCTTACAATTATCAATATTTGACTCATAAAATTTCATTTTCACTCATAAAATTTCATTTTCACTCATAATAAAACATTTTTTGTTATTGAAATAACCAATCCATTTTCAAAAACTAAGTTAAAACATTTATAAAAGAGATTTTTGAATAAAAGTGTCCCATACCACTTTGAAACTTAAATTATAAGCCACATGAAAGTAGAACATTTTAGAAAACATTAAATAACATGATTATAGATAAAATATGGATACATAAAGTCAAAGTGTATATATATACACTTTATAAAAGAATAAAGGTGCATATCATCATGAAATGTCTCAATAAAAGGATATTGAGATGATATCCCTTACCTTAAGTCTGACTCGTTACATACAATATTTATCTTCATAAATGATAAACTTAGGTTAATTATTTAATTTATTAAGAAAATTTATAAATTTTATTATTCATTTTATATGACTATTATCATGTCATAACAATTACTTAATTATTTATGTTCACATTAGGCATTTTATTTATATTCGGTACTCGAGTTGGAAATAAACTTGGTAGAATGTCAATAGTTCATGTGGTAATAAGTCTATCATCTCCAAAATAAAATTAATGACATAATAATAACTTTTTTATATCAATTATACCTTTAAATACATTCATTAAATATAGATATGAAAAATGAACAATGTTATAATCATAGAGACGGTATTCCATACATACACATGGGTAACGTTTTCCATTTTTCATTGATCGTTATGGAAGGAAGGAAATTATTATTTTATATTTCAATAATAATAATACTAAAATAATTAATATTATTTTATTCATTTAAATATACTTATATATATCATTCAAGTTATATAGTTAATAAAAATGAATCATATCACTTTGTGAAGGTGATAGTTCACACGTATGCATGAATGATGTTATCATTTTTATGTTCATGGAAAGTAAGAATATAATTATAGTATTTTAATGAGTAATATTTCATTAATATCACCTATGAACATTTAATTTCATCATTAGAACTAGTCTTTAAAGATGGTGATGAAAACTGAACTATATCGGTTTGCGAGGAGGTAGTCCGCCGTACACATGTACAGAATGTTTATTTCCCATTTTATGGAATTATAGATGGATTAAAGTGATGATATTAACATAATAAAGTCTAATTATATTTTGGACACTGGATTTATTATTTTATCGTGGTTTAAGGATAATTGAATAAGTGTAAGAAGAAATAAAATAGAAATACTTAAGAAAACGATACCTCTTCTTCGGTTGATCACCTTTGAAGAACACCTTAACACATGTAAGGAGGGTGTTCTGCCAAAAATAAGGACTCAATAATGTGGGTAGTGATTCTAGGAATGTTTTTGGGTAGATATTGGATGAACCAAATGGTTTTTGAAGTGTTATTAATAGAGAGGAATTGTTTCCTTTTTATAGGAGAGAGGACGGGCACCCTTGGAATTATAAAATGTATTAAATTAATATAAATTTAATTTTGTTTTCAAATGCTCCCAAACTGATTTATTTAGAATATATTATGATTTTGGGTTGAATAATAATCATCCAATTAAAATTTTGACATTTTTTGAATATTTTTTAATCCTTATCTTTTTTGTTTTAACCCCTTTTAACTCTTACCAATTTATCAAGTAATTTACACTTTGAGGGTCAAAATAATTACCAAATCATGTAAAACAACCAATTAATGTGTCATTAATGAAATTTTTAAACTTATTTAAGTTTATTTTGAAAAATATTAGATTTTTATAAATTTAATATAATTTAATTTTATATTTTATATTTTATATTTAAAAATATGAATTATGTCAATTTTGATACTATTTGTTACATAATTTTTTTCAAATATCATAATATCTTTATTATTTTAAACATTATACATTAAATCAATACTAACATGTCATAATAATCCATAAAATTATTATATTACATAAAATATTTCAAATTATATTTATTTTAACATTATTAATATCATTTATTTGATTCTTTCTTTAATAAATCCATTACTACATCATCTTTCTGTCATAATTAAATTTAATTATTTAATTCATAAAATTTATAAATAAATTATCATGATTTAGGAAATATTTTTATATTTATAAGTACTATTAATAGTTTAATATATCACTTATACAACCCCATATTAAAATTATTTTAGTAAGAAGAGACATATTTATGACATATTTTCCTTTACTTTAAATTAAATGTTATAAATCTCATAATCACACCCAAGTGGCTTAAAAAAGTTACAATTTTATCCCAAGGATGATAATGGTAGATAATAAATCATCCAATTATATTATGACACTTTTTAGGGTAAATTTTATAATATTATAATATTAATTTTACCTTTAATTACCCTATTTACCTTTAACCGTCATAAATAAAATACTAAAGTTAATATTCACCAAAAATTATTTTGATCCTATTTGACAAAAATTTTCATACTAAGTACAACCATGTATTTAAATTTTTTAAAATTAAATTAAAAAAAGTGGTTAAATTAGGTTTAACACTAATCCTGTGGATAGATAGAGAAAATAATTTTTTTAGTAAAATGTTCAAAAGTTCACAAAGTTTTCGAGTTTATTTTAATTTGAAATTGCATCAAATGAACTAAATTGTATTAAATGAAAAAAATTAATTTAATTATACCTTAAAACTAATTAAAAATATAGTCTTATAATATAAATAAATTAGATGAAAATGCATTTTTAAATTAAAATGTAGTTTTTTCAATATTCATTAAAATATGAATTTTATCAGAAAAATACCAAAACTTTATCCAAACTAAAATTTGATGTTCTAATTCCAAATAATAAGTTTATTTTTTCAAATAAAACATATAAATGTGTCATAAATTATATTTAAAATGGGTTCTCCATCAAAAGGTGGCAAAACTGCATTTTTTTGAAAAATACTTCTTTTATCCGAAAAATTGAATTTATTCTTATATCATGTAAAAAATCATATAAGATAAATTTTAAGAATTACATTGAATATATTAAATATACATTACATTAATAAAATCAATCAAGGTCGATTTTATTATTTCATAAACTCACTTGTTTTTATTTAAATAGTTTTTCAGAAAAACATTTCATTTTATTTAAAAAGGGTTTTATTTTAATTTATAATTAATTTTTCACAAAATAATTTATTATATACATGTGTAAACCATATTTTCATAAAAAATTAATGTTTTTCATTCTATCCATTTAAATAGCTAGGTTATAAGGTAACATTTAAATAATAATATTTAGTCGTTCACTTATGTTTGATGTGGCGCATTATGTACATTATTGAACATAGTATATATTTTTTAAAAACTCGAGATATTACAGACGTTCATAACCTCCTTTCCACATCTAGGAATTAAGAAAAACACCTTCATTAAAAAGTGATTTTTCCATGTTCTGGTGAAATCTAATCTCAGATACCTAAATAAAATATCCAAAATGAAAGGAGGAAGGTAAAGAGGAATATGGGAAGAAGAGGAAAGAATACTTCCTCAATTGGTGAACCTACCCACTCTAACTCACCATGGATAGACCAAGAATAATGGAGGAGTAAGATGATGAAAGGTGAGTAACACCCTCTATAATTTATCGAAAAAAATCAAATTTTGAGAGTTTTAATTTATAATCCTAAATAAACTTTTTTCATACATTATGAAAATAAGTAAGACACTATCGAGTACCTGGACAACCTCAATCAGATAATTTTTGGCCCACTTGGTTCCTAGTATAAGGTTACTAACTACTTGGTGCCTAAACCAATGTGTCATCCCACTAGTTGATCCACCAGATGGTGTTCTTGAAACTCAAACCCCACCCTCCAAACTTCATGTGTAGAATAATGATCAAAATATAATTGGTTCTTGATAACAAAATATCTAAGCAAGAAGATACAAAACATATCAAATAAGACTCTAAAAAGAAAACAATGAATGAAAAAATAAAGTGAGATAATGCACAAAAAACATATAATGAATTTATGGGGTTCGAGAAATTATCTAAGCTCATGGTGAAACACTAAAATTTATAAGAAGAGAGAGGAGAGTGAAAATACCATGTTATAAGTGATTACAAATCACTATACTAAATTTAATTATAATATTTTTCTTTAATATCCCCATTGGTATGACTTATTTAAAATAAAATCACAAATCCTTTGGCTAATAACTATTTAGAATGTGATCTTTATATTCTTTCATGCCTAGAAACTACTTCAATAGGCCACACTAAATTTCCAAAAAAATATTATCAAAAATTTACATACACTGCTTACTATATCTAACCATTAATTTTATTTACATCCACCATCCAACAACACACAATCATTTATGATTTAGTGTGAATAAGTCAATATCAATTATTTCTCCACCATTACCTTAGTTGAACCACTATTTAACTATGAACAGTTATTGAGTCAAAAAACTGGATTCACACCTCAATAATCAACCATTTGAATACTATTTCACAATTTTTTAATTAATCCATCTTATGGGCATCACCCCCTTAGTGATATTCCAATCACTATTCAATCATCCATTTCCAATAAGGTACAAAACTACCAGAAAACATTCTATAACTATGACCTTGTTTAACATGTCTAGAAGACATTCACACTGAAACACCATCTATATTTCCATAATTATTTGAAATATAAGACTCCTAGTAAATTGGTTTTTAATGTGAATGTGTTAAGTCCTTGAATAAAACACTAAATTATTACTAATATAGATTATAATTAGGCTATCACAAAATAACATTATATTCCACTACTTCCTCTTAATTTTCTATAATATAAAATTTAATCCTATCAACTCCTTCTCATCTGATGTTTTTGTAACATACTCTAAATCAGTGGCTAATAGTGAAACTACCCGTTATATCTAGTAAATCTATATCACTTCCATTCATCCATAATTAAACACCCAGCTAATGGAACTTCTCTAAAATACCAAATATCCTCTGATATATACAACAAAGTAACCTTGCAAAAAATTATCAATTCAAAACAATAGAGACAATTCCATAATTAGTATATACTTTATAGATTTTTAGTTATCCTTCCCTAGATTTGACATGAACCTACTGACCACCCCCACTACAAATGAAATGAAAGGCCCAGTAGAAACCCTAAAATGAATCAAAATGAAAACCACAGATGTATATAAAACCCTTACCATAAACTTTGACTCTTTATTTATTTTAGGTACCCTTTCTTTAGAAAATTTTAAGTGACTAACCAATGGGGTTTAAAAAGGATTTGATCTTAAAATTCAAAAAATTTCCAAAATTTTGTGAATTTATTTAGACTATTAAAACATCATAGATACTGTCTTCCTATCCCAACATATCCCCATTCCCAAAATCCAATTTTTTTTCTTAAAATAACTTCTCCTAATTCTCTATCATCCATTCCATATTTGGACTTACAAAGATAATATCATAGATATATAATAGAGGTATGGTGAAACTCTTATAATTAAACACCCTGATGTAACAATAATGATTTATATTGAACCAAATGAATTCATCCACTTTTTTGAATTCATTGAATCTTTTATTCTATTAATTGGATTCTTGTTTCAATAGACACAAACATTTTTTGATCAATCATAGCAGATCCTCCTTTCTAGTTTCTTTGAAACCTTCCAGTTTCTCTATGAATATTTCATCCTATAAATCACCATGAACTAATGTTGGATTAATATCTAATGGTTCAGAATATATGCATTTCGAAGCAACCATTCCATGTACAGTCCAAATTATTATATATTTCATGATTTTAGAGATGATGTCACAAAAATACATCCATTTATTGTATTAAAATCCTTTCACAACAAATATTACCTTATACTACATTATTTATTCAATCAATAGATCCACTTTTTATAAAGTTCTAGATTCCAAAATGGTAATCCCATAAACTCTCATGTTTCATTCTCATGAAAGGAATCTAAATATTCTCCTAATTCTTTATACTATTATTTTTAGTCATTCATATTTCCCCCCTCCTTAAATAATTTATATTCTCTACCACTAGTTAGAAAAAAATTGTGGATATTTGATTAAAACCATTTCACTAGTCTCCTAACCTTCGTAGACCTCCTTGATGAAACTTTATCCTATAATGCTCTTTTTATAACTCTCATAAATTATTCAGTAGTATTTAAACTTTATTATACATCCAAACTTCTTGGTTCCTTAGATATATATATATATATATTGTAGTCTTTATAAATATTTTGGTATGTCCAAACACAAAGTTCTCCTTGAGCCAATATATATTCTCATACTTCCATATAGATCAATACATACTTGCTCTATTGATTCATTCATCACAACTTCATCTTCGATAATGTGATGATACTTTTAGAGGATCCCTTCTTAGAAGACGATATTCTAACTTCTAATAACCTTACATCCATCAATCTCTAAAACTTAAAATTTAAATTCCTTATCTATACAGCCATATAAAGAAACATTTTATGGAATTTTCTTCTCGGTTATGCCTTTCACTAACATCAAAATGGGGTAGGTGATACAATAAAATACTTTCAGGTTTGAGGCATTTAAAAAATTACTATTCCAAAGTTCCTTAGGCAGATCATTCACTATTAGTATGGATGATATCATACTAAATGGATATATTGTGACTTTCACTACTTATGCCTAAAATTCCTTTGAAAATCAAAAATATATTCATAAAATTATGGGTTCTTAGGTGTAGTGGAAGTTTCATACATGTACCTAATTTTTATTTTTCATCAATGTCAATGGATAAAACCTGAAGAACATGAAAAAATCCTAAAATATCCTTGGGTGGATCTTACAATTTCAATTTATAAATAAATTAAAACTATAATTTTCTAAAATGAGATAATCATGTTGATTGAATTTGGTTTACAATATTATAGTATTATCATTGTAGTGTATAATCTAAGAGAGGATTCCCCTATAAGTCTCCACACATGCTCTATGAATATCTGAGCAGCGTTAATGGTGAGTGCTAGTACGATGGAACCAAGTTCTTTACATCGTTATTTGTTGATCAAAACATGGATTTCCCTTGTTCTATCATTTTTATGAGAGTTATAATTAGAGGATGAGTCTATATAGGGATTTTAATAATTCCATATAGAATTTATACATTGTGTAGGTTATACACACATAAAAAATAATATAACTTGTATTTTTATACTTTGGGTTAAACATGTGATAATTGAACAATGTCACTTATCAAAATATTTAATCTTAGTAAAACCATATTCCCAATAATAATAATATCATTATTATTTCCATGATATGTATTTATTTAAATATCATTTATCCAAAAAATAAATTAATATTTATTTAAACAATATTAAATAAAAAAATCTTTTTCATTGAACAATTAACTCTGATAAATTATCCTCTAACGAAATTTACCAAACCTGAAATAATAAAATATTCAATCAAATAAATAATTTTCATTTAATAAAAATTAAATATTATATTCCCTAAACCTATGAATAAATATTTATTTTAATATCCACATAACTAAATAAATATTTATTATATTTTGTAAATGAAAATTTGAATAAATATATAAATATTTGTTACCCTCTAAAATAATTAATCAAGAGAAGAAATTGAACTCAAATATTCAAAACTCAAACATCTCAAGATTGAATTTATGCTATAAACAATACTTGAATAATTATTATTCCAAAAACTAAGTATAATATTTATTATTAATATTAAATTAATTATAATTTAATGATATTTGGATACAGTTAGTGTATTACACTCTAGGCTTATTTATTAGTGGCATTGTATGATCTTGCATAAAGTCCAAGACAACATCAAACAACACATCAAGGAAGTCTTAGAGAAATTATTTAATGTCACAATGAAAAAAACATTTCTATGAATGCTACTATGTATTATAATCTATTTTTCTTGATATCTCATCAAGTAGGATGCACACTTGTATCATCACCTTATATTCTTGATTTATCTTTCTTTGACATTTGAAAATGAACTCTAATATAAACAAACATGACCATGGATTTTTTCAAAAAATTAAATTAAAATTAAATTTCCAAGTATATTATAACACCCCAATTTTTTTATGAGATATAATTTTTAAAATAAATTGATTTCTTTGATTTCTTGCATTACACGCAACACTGGCTTAGCTTGGGATACACAGAACACTGAGTTTCTACGAAACAACATTTTTTATTTTTCTATTATGTAAATAATATAATAACATATCTATTAAATTATTGGTTATAGATAGTATTAAATAACTTATGAAAATATAGGGTTTATACAATGAATTTATTATTTACCAATTACTTATAAATAAAAATACATACCAATTGAAAATAAAGACAATGTTTTTATGACACAAAATTCATATTGTCTTTATAAATAAATTAAATTCAATTAGTGAAAGAAAATAATAAAATAAATATATATTCAATAAAATATTTCTTATATTCATTCAATATATTTTATAGGCATAATATAATAATAAATCTAATTCTATGAATAAAAGATATATTTTTCCAAAGGGTAATTTTACCGCCTTTTAATCAGAATCCCATTTTAAAACTAATTTTTGAAAATTTTATAATTTTTATATGAAAATTTAAACTTCTTTTTTTAAATAGGGATATCTAAATTTTCTTTGATTAAATGTTTTGAATTTTTCTTCATAAGTTTCTCATTTTTATGTATAGTGAAAATACTAGTTTTTATTGAAATAGTACTTTCATTTAAAATATTTACAAAGTCAAATTATGTTTTGGATTAGTTTTAAATTATAATTAGTTAATTTTGGTTTAAAATAATTATATTATATTTTTTAATTTATTTTCTTATACATGATTATATTATAAAAATATTTTATGTTTTAAAAGGGCATTTTCATGAAAAACTACTTTTCATTGAAATTTTCTAGTTTTATTTTAAATTATATAACTTCTCTGTTTTGAAATTTTAAAAATGGATTAAAAATTTAGATTCATAAGGTACACATTTTTTAAATAAGTCCCTTTTATTTTTGGATGATATGACAAGTAACTATGTTAAAAAAATTACAACGGTAAAGGGTAATTTAGATAATTTAGGTTAACAATAAAATTACAAAAACTATAAAAAGACCCTAACACATGAAGAAATTATATTGGATGAATTAAATTAGATCCTTAACACCAAAGGATCTAATTTATGTCATTTAATGTACACTTTTTCATAAAAATGACTTATATAATATTTAAATCAAAGAAAGACACAAAATGTCATTTTCTTTGCCTTTAATTCCCCTTTTGTATCCACATGGGGATAAATGAATGATATGAATGAATATCAGTGTTTATTTTTAACTTAGTAAACATTTTTTCATGAAATAAATTTATTTTTGACATTTTGGGCTACTTGGATGAAAATATGTTATTTATAATATTTTATTTAATAAAAATTTACATATATCACATTCATGTTTTAAATAATATATCAATTTTAATATAGGGTTATACTATAGATAAATTAGACAATAAGTATTATTTTTAAATTTAAAATATTTATATTCATAAAGATCTTTTATTTTTAATATTTAGTAATGAAATTTTTATATTAAATAATTACACAAATACGATGTAATAATTATTTTATTAATGGAAATATCGAATAAATGTTATTAAAAATATTAAAATAAATATAATTTGGGATAATTAATATATAAAAAATTTATTTATTACCTTAATCTAATAGTGATATAATAAAATATTTTTTTCAAAGTTAACTTTTTATCTTGATATTTTTAAAAAACCAATAATAGAATAGTGTCAAAATCGAAACTATTGATATTTTATCAAAATAATGTTTTATTAAATTATTTAAAAATCATAATTTTTTTTAAAAATACCAAATAATTATAATATTTTCTAAAAGGTTATAAAATTTTCATTTATGGTCTTACTGACATCAAATAAGTAAATTTTACAATCCTTTAATATTGAAAAAGTAGTTACCTTAGTTAAAATAATAATGTTTAAATGAACTCCAAAACATTTATAAAATCTATTATTTTATGATATTACATCATTATATCATTTAATATTAGAATATATGAGATTTGGGTGGTATTTTGGAGTGATATTTAATTATATATTAATATTTTTATAAATTCCAAAGGTGCCTCCACCTCAATTATAAAGGGGAACCTCCTCCCCCATTTATTCACAAATAATTGATCCTTAAAGATAAACCATACCCTTACCATTTCCAGTATAAAATTACCTAGTCACATTATAAAGTTTTTGTTCTTCTCAAAAGACCAACTCTATTGTCCCTAAGAGGATATCCGAGGGAGCTCACCAAAGAAGAGGTTATCTCTGTTACCGACTCTCCCAAGAGTACTTCTTCTTATACTTCCTCTTAATATGTTGTTTAAATTATAAATTTATAAATCATTTGTAACAAATATTCCTAAGATTCTATTATGATTATGGAATAACCATATTCTACCTTTTATCCATCATATGAAAAATGAAATCACCACACATGCGTACGTACGACCTATCATCTCCATTCCATGGTGTAATCTGTTTTTCATCACTACTTTACTTGGATGGGTATAATGAGGGAAATGATATATATATATATATGATTATTATAACGTGATATTTATTCTAGAAATATATATACCATCCACTTATATACCATTTCACCATTAAGAGAATGATATTGTTGTTTGTGCGTACGTACGACCTACAATCTCCATGATACTATGTGATTTATTATCCATGATCTTCATTAATGAATGATTATATAGACGTATATAATGAATATATATTATATATATTACCTTAATATAATTATTTAAATTATGGACCTATATCCTATTAAAAATAATTGGGACTTAAATGACCAAACAAACATAAGAAAATAAAGTAGTTAACACTCAAAAGAAGAGTAATAATGACATATTATTAATAAAAAGGTGATAAAGTGATCATATATGATATAATAAATATAAATATGGTTATGGAATAAGTTAATAACATATTTAATCTATTATATATGAGGTTCAGATATGTATGAAGGAAATCAAACCTAAGGTAAGAGAAAAATTTTCAATCTCATTATTATCCATGATTAATTATAAAAAAGTATTTACTGGGGTATATTTATCATCAAGGTCCATGTTACTTAAAAATATATTAAAAAGTATTCTTACTATTCTTTTATAATTTTTTAAAGTCATTTTTACACATTTTGAGCTTTCAATAAATTGTTTGGAATGAATCTTTTGTCATTTTCCCTATGAGGTATACTTTGACTTATCCGAAAAAAGTATGAGAAGAATTTTTTCTTTTAACTTATACAACATGAATGGATTTTTATACTTTCATGTTTTCTTATTTCCTTGAAGATTACCTTACACTATTATAAGTTTATTTTCGATGAAAATGTTTTCTTTTAAGGTTTCATGGAATTTTAATAAAAGAAATTTTTTTCAAATAATAATGGATATTTTCCTAAAACAATATTGTCAAGTAATCTCTAAAAATTATTTTCCATATAAGATAATTTTCTTTGATGTTACATATTCTTTAATAGGGATATGTTTCAAGTATAATTTCTCTGTTATTACTATTATTTGATTATTTTTATGATGGAATTATATTTATGAAATCCATTTGTTTTTCATAGATTATGTTATGATATAATGATGTTTATGAAACCCATTTTATTGCATGGGTTGTGATATGATAATTTATTTATGTTCTTATGTCACACATATGTATGGTTTTCATTATGTGGCTTTTGGGACCTATATCTTCTTCCAATGAATTGGGTAAAGATTTATATCTCATGATATAGACAGGAATGAAACAGGAAGTGAACTCGGTTTAACAATATAGGACTGGAATGAGAGTAATCTTGGTTCAATAATATAGGACTGGAATGGGAGTAATCTTGGTTTAGTAATACATAGGTGGAATAGAAAGTGAACTCAGTTAAGTAAAGTACTTTTTCCCCTATGATGGTCTTGGCAAGGAGCCTTGAATAATATGGAAATGATTTCCTATGCTTATGTATTTTCTAAAATTTTATGTTTTATGTAATAGTTATTATTTTATGATTTATTTTTCAAGAATTTTTATGACCCAAGATTATGATCTTTGATATTCAGGGTATAATTTTTGTATTCTTATACCCTTATTTTTATGTTATGATTCCTATCTCCCCTGTTTACCCAAAATAAGAATCTAAGCTTACCCTTTTATTATGTTTCATTTTCCCCAAGTTATAAAGAAAGTTTTTATGTAGGATTACTAAATGGGGTATCTTTATGAAAAAAAATTAATATCTTTCACTAGACTAGAAGTTTGTGTTCCATGTTTCCAAAGGTACTAAAATAATATGGTCTTTGGGCGTGTGTTTCTGTATTTTGAAAAAATGATGTAGTATCCATGTACGTCAATATTGGGTCGTTATAGTTGGTATCAGAGAAAAGTTTTAGTTAACCTTTGGAAACTAATATGAGAAAACATTAGTGATATCCCTAGATATATTTCTATAGTTTGTCTTGGTATTTCTCTAAGTATAAGTCTATGTATAGGATAGAATCCTAGATATTTCTTAGTAAACATGAATAACCTAAGATTAAACCTATGGTGCCATAGATTGAAATATTATAAATAATTTCCCTTGATTATGTAGTTTTCCTACTATTATTATTTCTATTACCATTATAATATTGTTTTTAGTCAATGTATGGAACCCAAAGGAACCAAATTAATTTCAAATGTGATGGGAAATACAAAACATTTCCTCATGAGAAACTGAATGTTATGGGAGATGGAATGTAAAACCTTATTTCTATGACCACACGACCTTATCAGGTCATGAATCCTCCTATACTTACATATGACCAAATGAGGGAACAATGTTTTCTTGAATCCTTTTTAAGGTAATATACACCTTATTTTAGTAGAATGACTGATCCACTAGTTACTAAGAATTGGATCTGTACCGTTGAAAATATATTTTTCATTCTCCACTATTCATAATGTTTAAAAATTAATTTGGGAACTTATTGCCTAGAAGGTGAAGCGAATCTGTGGTGGAACTTTATCAAGAATATGAGAAAACAAGATAAAATTGACTCCATGGATTGGTATGAGTTCAAGAACTTATTTTTCAATAAGTACCTATATTTAATTATTCTTACAAAAAGGGAGATTGATCTTACCCATCTATCTCATGGTTATGATATGAAAAGAAGGATAGAATTCAAAGGAAACTCTAAAAACTATAGAGATAAGAAGATTAGATATACTTTATGCTCAAAGTGTGGAAGGAAACATCTAAGAAATTGTATTAAAGGGAATAATAAATGTTTTAAGTATGGGAAAGAATGTCATCATTCATTTTATTGCTAAAGTAATAGGAATAAAAATAAATCTCAAAATAGTGAAACTCTACCAAATCAGTGTTTCAAGTGAAAGGAAAATGGGAATTATGCTAACCAATTCCCAAATAAAATGGTTAATGATGATTATCAACATCAACAACCTCTTAAGGCTAAATATAAAGGTAAACCTCAATCGATAACTATTGGAGATGTGGTGTATAATAATGAAGTGGTGTAATGATTGATTGTTTATGTATTGGAATTCTAGAATAATGTTATAGAAGTACTTTTATGGTATTAAGGAATAATGAAAAATATATGGATTGGTCCACTATAGTTTTTACTTATGAATTTGAGAGTATATTTTTAATGGTACTGGTAACCATGAAAAGTGATTAAGGTGGTAATGAGATATTTTTGGAAAAGACATGATTAAGGGAAGGATAACTCTTAATATGTGCATGATGTTGGGATAATTTGATAAATAGATTTTTTATTATAAATGGAATAGTATTGATGAACTTGGGACTGATAATATGACAAAATGATTTATGATATCATAGGTAGAGTTTATAGAATTATCATATTTATGGTATGAGGAAATAATTAATTTTTTAAATCATTCATGTTTTCACTATGGTTTTATGGTAATCCAGGTTATTACCATGTTTCAATAATACATGATGAAGGTATTAACATGTTTTGTGTGTGAAAATTAGGAGTTACATAAAGTTTTTTGGGGAATTAATGACAAGTTAAATTTGTAAATTCAGTAACATTCTTTTGAAAGTTTTGGATTTTAATCATTTGGAAAGATCATAAAGGTAACCATTTATGAAATTTTAGAAATTTTAGAAATTAAAGTATTATCTCTCCATATGAGAATTTATACATATTGGATAACCTCTAGTAACATATTTTTTGTAATTTAAACATACCAATCTCTCGATCTAGAGATCTACTAATTCTTAAAGAATGAAAAATTCACCTTCATTTCTTGGAAAAAGAGATAAAGTGGAAATTGATCAAGGCACAACAAAAGTATATGATTATGCTTAATCAAGTAAGTATTTATTCTCATGAAAAACTATTTAACTCTACGAAAAGTATCTTGAAACAAAAAAATTTATCCTAGTACCTTCATTTATAATGAATCAAATAGTCCCTTAGATCATCATATATTTATGGATTTGTGAATGTTAACTTTCTCCTGACCATGTTCTCTATCACTATCCATCATAACATGATGGTTTTATTTCTCTTACATGTCAATGTTTTCAATTTCCTCCTATTTTCTCCTATGATGAAACCTAGTTATGATTTTCTTTATGTAACTATTATGTTTCTAAATTTCCTTTTTAAAAGGAAGTTTTAGGATTTATTTTTTCGATGTGTGTTTCTATGAATGAAACTATTCAGTATTAAACCTTTGATAACCCAGATGGATTTTAAGGGAGTAATTAATTTTAAGGTGTGTATAATGTAACACCTTAAGATTTTTTTGATATATATTTTTTAAATAATTTTATTTCTTTGATTTCCTATGTTACACGAAACACGATCTTAGCATGCATTACACGCAACACTGAGTTTCTATGCAACATAAATTTATTATTATTATTTAAATAAGAAAATAAATTAGCTATTAAAATATTGGTTATTAATATTATTAACTAATTTATGAAAATATAGGGTTTATAATATGAATTTATTATTTACCAAATTACTTATAAATGAAAATACATACCATTTGAAAATAAAGGCAACATTTTTATGCTTCAAAAGTCATATTGTCTTTATAAATAAAATTAATTACAATTAGTGAAATATAATAATAAAACATGTTTGAAATTCATCCAATAAATTTTATAAGCATAAGATAAGAATAGACCTAATTTTATGCATAAAAAGATATAAATTTCAAAAGGGTAATTTTACTACCTTTTAATGGAGAACCCATTTTAAATATTTTTTTTTACACTTTTATAATTTTTATATGAAAATGAAAAATTATTATTTGAAATAGTGATATCAAAATTTAATTTGGTTAATTTTTTTTATATTTTTCTGGTAAGTTACATGTTTTGATGAATGGTAAAATACTGATTTTTATTGAAAACTATATCTTCTTTTAAAGACTTTAAAAGGTAAAATTAGGTTTTGTATTAGTATTAAATTATTATTATTCTATTTTGGTTTAAAATAATCCCAGTGTTTTTTTAATTTATGGTTTTATACATGATTATAATATAAAAAAAATCTTTGTTTTAAAAGATAATTTTTCTGAAAAACTTTTTTATGGCATTTTACCGGTTTTATTTTAAAATTTTCAAATTTTGTGTTTTGAATTTTAAAAATGGATTCCAAATTTATATTCACAATTCCCAAATTTTTTAAATAAGTCCCTTTTATTTTTGGCCAATATGAATAGTAATTATGGTAAATTTTGTTATAATGGTAAAGGGTAAATTAGGTAATTTAGGTTAAAAACTAAATTATAAAGACTATAAAATGACCCTAAAAATGACAAATTTTTATTGTATGAATAAAATTAGACCCTTAAAACTAAAGGATAAAATTAATGTCTTTTAATGGAAACTTTTACATTAAAATGACTTATATAATATTTAAATCAAATAAGGGCACAAAATGTCACTTTATGTGTCTTTAGTCACCCTTATGAGTCCATATGGGTAAAATTGAATGATTTGAATGAATATAAATGTTAGTATTTAAATTAGTAAACATATTTTCATGATATAGTTTTTTTTATGTTTTGGGATACTTGGGTGAAATTATGTTATTTATAATATTTTATTTAATAACAATTTAAAGATGCCACATTCTTTTTTTAAATAATATATCATTTTAATATAGAGTTATACTATAGACAATTTAAACTATAAATATTAATATAAAAGATAGAATATTTATCTTTATCAATGTATTTTAATTTTAATTTTTATTAAATAAATGATTATATTAAATAATTATAAAAAGATGTAGTAATTATTTTATTAATGGAAATATCAAATAAATGTTATTAAACATATTAAAATAAATATAATTTGTTATAATAAATATATTCAAACAAATTTATATTACCTTTTCTTCTCAGGGATATAATAAAATATTTTTATCGAATTTTAATTTTTATATTGATATTTTTAAAAACCAAATAAATTAATTATTTCAAAATTGACACTATTGAATTTTTATCAAAATGGTGTTTTATTAAATTATTTAAAAAACATAATTTTTTTAAAATAAAAATTAATTATAATATAATTAAAAATGTTATAAATTATTAATTTATGTTCTAATTTACTTCAAATAAATAAATTTTACAATATTTTAATATTGAAAAATGAGTTACCTTAGTTAAAATTAAAATCAATTAACTAAGAGTTAATTAAAATGATAAGGTTTAAATTAATACCAAGACTTGTATAAAATATATTTTTTTGATGAGATTAAAAAATTATATCATCTCATATTTGAATATGTGAAATTTTTTGCTATATTTGGAATGATATTGAATTTATTATAAATTAATATTTTTAGAAATTCTAAAGGTGCCCCCACCCTCAATTATAAAAGGGAACATTTTCCCTCATTTGTTAACAAATCATTGTGCATTAAAGATAAGACATACTGAATAAATTTCCATTATCAAATTCCATATTCACATTATATATGTGATGGGATTATTAAAAGTCCAACCCTTGTGTCCCTCAGAGGATATTTAGAGGGATCTTACTGAAAAAGAGGTAATCTCTTTTACCGACTCTCTCAAGAGTATTTATTCTTCTACTTATTCTTAATGTGTTTCTTAAATTATAAATGAATAAATATAGTATAAAATATATTCTGATATGTTATTATTATTATGCAACAACCATATTACACCTTTTATCCATCCTACAAAAAATGAAATCATCACATGTGCGTACGTACAACCTACCATCACCACGTCGTGGTGTAATCTGTTTTTCAAACCCACTTTACTTGGATGGGTATAATGAAGGAAATAATATATATATATATATATTATTTTTATAACATGTTATTGATTCTGAAAATATATATACCATCCAATTCCATACCATTTCACCATTAAGGGAATGATATCGTCACTCGTGTGTACGTATGACCTACCGTCTCTACGAAGCGATGTGACTCATTCTCCATGATTATCATTAAAAATGATAATATAAATGTATATAATGAATATATATGATATATATTACCTTAATTTAATTCTATAAATTATAAAATATATCCTATGAAAAATAATTTAGACTTAAATGAAAAAGCATGCATAAAAAAATAAAGCAGTTAACACCCAAAAGAAGAGTAATAATGAAATATTATTAAGAAAAGGGTGATTAAGTGATCATATATGATATCATAAATATAAATATGGTTTGATAATATGTTAATAAAATTATTTAAACTATTATATAGGATGTTTAGATACATACAATGGAAATCAGACCTAAGGTAAGGGATAATCTTGTAGTCTGATTATTATCTAAGATTGTTTATACGTAAGTATTTACTAGGGTATATTTATCATCCATGTCTGTGTTACTTAAAAATATATTCAAATTTTTTTTAATAGTCTTATTCAAATTTTTAAATTATTTTTTACCTATTTTTGATCTTTAATATATATTTTGAAAGAAATATATTGTTGTTTTCCCTATGAGGTATTGTTTATCTTTTTCAGTAAAAAGTATGAAAAGAATGGTTTATTTGAACTTATACAGCATGAATGAATTTTTATGCCTTCATATCACCTTATTTACTTAAATCTTACCTTAAAATATTATAAGTATATTTTCAAAGAAATTTTTTTCTTTAAATGTTTTTTGGAATTTTAAGAGAAAAAATGTTTTCAAAGAAGAAAGGAAATTTTCCTCCAGAATTATTTTCAAGTAATATCTCAAAATTATTTTCCATATAAGATAATATTCTTTGATTTTACATATGATTTATTAGGGATATGTTTCAAGTATATTATTCCTATTATTTATATGATTTTATTATATTTATGATGGAATGATATTTATGAAATTAATTTCTTTTTCATTGACATATTGTGATAGAATGGTGTTTATGAAATCAATTTTGTTCCATGGGGTTTGATATGATGAAGGATTTATGTTCTTGTGGAACACATAGGTATGGTGTTCATTATGTGATGGGTGGTACCTATATCTTCTTCCAATTAATTGGGTAAATATTTATATCTAATGATATAGACATGATTGAAACAAGAAGTGAAATCAGTTCAATAATACAGGACAAGAACAAGAGTAATCTTGGTTCCGTAATATGGGAACAGAATGAGAGTAATCTTGGTTCATAAATACAAGGATATAATGGTAGTAATCCTGGTTCATTAATATAGGTCTGGAACATGGAGTGAACTCAATTCTGTAAAGGACTTTGTCTGCTATGATGGTCATGGAAAAGAACATTGACTAATATGGAAATGATTTTCTGTGATTATGTGTTTTACATAATTCCATATTTTATGTCAATGTTGTTATTTTATTATTTATGTATTAATAATTTTTATGACTCAAGATTATCTTTTATATGAAAGGTATAATTTTAATATTATTATTCCCTTATGTTTATGATATGATTCATATCTCCCTTGTTTACCATTACTAAGAATCTGAGATCACCCTTTTCTTATGTTTTCTCTTCCATAGTTTATAAAGAAAGGTTTTAGGTAGGATTGATAAATGGGGATATATTTTTGGAAAATATTTAAGATCTTTCTCTAGACTATAAGTTTGTGTTCCATGGTTCAAAAGGCACTAAACAGATATGGTTTGTGGGTGTGTGTTTGTTTATTCTGAAAATATAATGTAATATCCATGTATTTAAAGCATGGTTCATTATATATATATTAATACATTAATTTTAAAGGTACAAGTCCTTTCTTGATTTATTAAATTAAGGCCATATCACTTGTGATGCACCCAATATATGCCACCTCTCTATTATCATATGTTATTGTGGTTTTCATCCATATATAAAAGTGTGTTATTCATGATAGATATTAATAATAATATCAAGTATAAGGACCAATAAACACATTTATAGATAGGAATATCAGATGTTACATAAAAATTTTGAAATCCTTATTAGTGGATGTGTCCTTATGACATCCCTATTGGAAGATCACAAAGTGTCAACTTATTAAGAATATATATCAATGTCTTATAAAACTCAAACACCTGATTGTAAAACATAATCCATGTCCCACCAGACATGTGTTATTTAGACCATAACATATTTATTTAAAAATATTTTCATTTAATATCTAGAATAAATATAGTGAGAAACCTCTATAACCTTTCTACGTGACAAGTATTCTAATGACATTATCACATTAATGTTATGTAGAAGAAAAATCATAGCGTGATAATATATTTATTAATATAACGATAATATAAGGTATAAATTCAATTTTTTATAAGGAAATAACTCCAAAAAACTCCCACTTTCACTAGATCCAACTACTAGTAACTTTCAACCCATTAGATCTCAAATTATATTCATGATTTTTCTTAGATAAGGATTTAGACAATGGGTATAATAAATTTTCTTCTATGGATACTATGTTTACTATAACTTCACCCCTTTGAGATAAATTAATAAAGTTGTAATACTTATGATGTATATGATTCATCTATTGATGTGACTAAAGATCCTTTTTTAGAAAAACTACTGAAATTTTATAACAATATTGAGTGAAAATATATTCACTACTAATTATAACACCAAGATCCTGGAAAAATTTGTATATTCATACTATTTATTTAACAGCATTATAATGAATAATATACTTGAAATATACTATAGAATAAATGAAAACTAGATACTTATAATTCTTAAATATAATAATTCCTCCATTAAATAAGAACACATATCCCGATTACAATTTCAGATCATTGAGATCTATTTGGAAACTAACATTTGTGTGTCCCCTAATAATTAGTTCCTCATCACCTCTATAAAAAAGAAATATCTCCTTTATATTACTCAAGTAATTCAAGATATTATTAACAATTGACCAATTCATCTCTCCTAGGACTTCTTGATATCTTCTTACCATGCTCAAATTTTAAGAAACCTGAAGATCGATATATATCATGCCATACCTTATAGATTCAACCACTAATGTGTAAGGGATTTTGCACATTCTTTTTCACTGAACATGTATATAAAAAAAATATTAGAGATGTATACCATGTTACATAGGTAATAATATTCTATTGTATTGTTATATAATATACTTTTTCAATACATTGTCAATTCTTGTACCATGACTTAGTCTAGGAAACCACTTAAATAGGTCCCATAAGATATTGATCCCTATAATGTAGAATTATTCACCTAATTATTTCATGGAGAATTATTTTTTCAACCATGTATTAATTGAATATAAAATGGGTATCTCATTTTCTATATATAATATAACATCAACATATATCACTAAGAAAAATTATACACTCCCACTAAACTTCTTATAGACACAAGGTTCATATTAAATCATAATAAAACCAAATTCATAGAAAGCTTCATCAAAATTAATGTTCCATGTTTTTGATTCTTGTATCAACCCATAAATAGATCTTTTCAACTTGAATAAATTATTGGAGTCCTTTGGTATCATATACCCATCGGTTTTTGTCAAATAAGTATCTTCCAAAATATTTCCACTATGTAAAGTAATTTTGACATATATTTTCTAAATACCATAATAATGGAATATATCTATAGAATATATAATTATAATTTATTTCAATATGATGATGGGTGAAAAGGATCCATTATATTTTATGCCATAAAATTTTATGAAGCCATTTTCAACAAATAGAGCCTTATAGTCACTAAAATTACCATATGTGTCTGTACTCTTCTTGAATACCCATTTATACCCTAAATTATTTTCATCCACCTGAGGATCAACCAAAATCCAAACTTGGTTTTAGTATAATTAATCCATTTTAGAGTTTATGGCTTCTTAAATTAATGAATCTTCTACGGTATTTTATACATCCTTATAACTAAGAGGTTTTTTATTTTCAACTAATAATTTGTTACCTTATTTGGTGATATGAAAATAATATCACTATAATTCTCTAACATATATAGTACTTTAATACAGTACTTGGGTCTTTAGAACAAGATATTTCACTAGGAACTATGGAATTTATTCCTCTACCACTCTTGTATATCTTAACCCTTGACTTCATCAAAGTCTATCTTTCTTAGAATATCTCCTTTGGAGATATTCCCCCTTTATAGAAACATGTCAGGTATTTATATGATTAACCTTTTATTTGAGGGAAAATATAGGCAATATCCTCTTATATATCTGGGATACCCTATATTGATAGAATTTGTGCCTCAAAAATAATCATTATTTTATTCTTCTTATGTCTACTAATCTTATATAGATTTTATAGAATTGATTAACTATGTATGAAAAAAAATTATGGAAATAATAGTATGAGATATCTTATTTTATCTTTGTATAATGGTTAATTAAATTTATGTGATATTTCACAAAATTAATTAACTATACATGATAAAGTATATCTCAAAATACTCTTTTTATTTTTTCGTACAATTATTACTAATTTATTTACTTTATACGATCGCGTTTAAATAAATCAATAAATAAATAAACCATCAATTAAATAATTAATTAATTAAAAATTAATAGATATAAAAAATAGTTTATATGGTCATGATATTTTTTTACTGGATGATTTATTGAGAAATGATAAACCATCCTTGACCATAGGGGAAAATCCTCAAGATTACACTTGGATAAAGTTGCTTGATTTCTGATCCTGAGCTTGGCTCAAGATAAAACCTTTCTCCATTATCATGTGTATCTCATTGGTTCATTTCATTATATCTTATTTCCTAAACCATATCTAATATCTAAGAATATCAAAATTTATAAATATTTACTCACACATAGGTGATGGGTACCAGGGGTTATGGGTTACATAAAATTAACCTTTGATATTCAGGCCCATACAAAATAAAATAGGGAGGTATGATGCACATATCATCATATTTAATTTAATAATAAATTATCACAAAAAACTATGCAATAAATGATTAAATTATATAAATAAATCCAAATTATACATGGGTTTGAAAATATCTTGATCAATCAAAACATGAAACAACAATCACATTATGTAATTATATTATTCATTTAAATTCATTCAAATGAAGATAAATTTACTAGAATTAATAAGTTATTAAATAAATAAATTATTTATCTTAATATTATATCTTAATAATCCTTGAGACATAAAAATTCCATCATAAATAATTTTAAATAAATTAAATAAATTTCATTTTGTTTTTAAATATTTAAGTATATGATGTTCACTATGGAGGCTACAAAATATGTATATTCTATATAATACTAATATCCAATTTATAGATCTTTAATACTTACACAAAATATACTATTACCCAACATGTCTTATGACACTTGTTGTGTATATTTATTTTTTTGTACTATGTACATACACCACATGTAATCCCACAAAAAATTTCTCAATATACACAACGTGTTGTTTATTGGGGAAAAATTGTAATCTTTAAAGTGTGTATGACCACATGATATTCCATAAATATACACAGTATGTATCACATGTAATGTACATGAAGTACATGACATGAATGATGAGTATTACTTGAATTGTAGATGTAGAATTTAAGTGATGGTTAAAGAACTATATATTAACACACATAATAATATAAATTCACTCAGTTCTACCTTCTAAGGGTTGACACATGCTACATGGTGTGTAAATGATAGCTACATACTATGTAGTATTTGTATTACAGATTCAATTGAATTTAAGTCAACATAAGGTGTGTAATGACACCATTTATTAACCACCCAACTTTCCACTAATTATATGAAATTTTTTATTGTGTGGGGTTACATGATATGTAAACCATATACACATCATGAAGTCCTTATCAAACTATATTCCAGTTTAGAGGATAATACAATATGTATAATGAGTTTTCATATCGAGGCCCATGAAAAGCTAAAATTTATATGGATAACTCCTTGTGTGATTTGAACTTGGGTACATGATGTGTAATTTACCATTACATTCCATGTTATCATGTTAGGTTTTCAATGACTTTAGAATGACTTGATGAAATCTTCAAGTGTTCTTCATGCATTTTTTGGTCATTCTTGGTCGTACGAACTCATATATATGTGCTATCATGATTGTTGGATTAAGAATTAAAATCTGAATATGAAATCCAAAAATAATCATGACATTAATCAAATTAATTATTAATAATTATAAATTATAATGTGTCAATTGTTATACCTTTTTTGTGTTATGAGTTCAAGCATAAGCATCACATGTGTGCCCAATTTTTATTTTTCAATGATTTCAATTGATAAAATCCAAATAAAATGAATAAAACCCCCTAGAATCTCATTTATATGATTTTATACATAAGATTTTTAGTTTATTTGAAACTATAATCACCTTTAACATGATAATACTCTATATAAAATTATATTTTTTTTTTCTTATAGTGTTTTTTAGTGTAGAATCTAAGGGAGGATTCCTCTGAATGTATCCATACATACTCCACAAATCATTTAGAAACATTCTTGGTGTTTTTAGTGATAGATGAAAAATAACCATGTGCTTTATTCCATTCACCATTGATCTTAATAAAGAGTTTTCGTGTTCTAACTTTGTTCTTGAGTGGTTGGATGGGAGGAGGATTTATTCTCAAGATTTATAGAATTATAGATAAAATGTCTCTATTTAATATAAAATCAATAAATCAAAAGTCATATAACTTTTATTTTATATTTATGGTTAAACATTTGATAATTGTGCAATATCCCTTATCTAAATATTTATTCTTAGTAAAACCCCATTTCAAATAATGATAATATCATTATTATTTTCATTCGATGTATTAATTTTAATATCATTTCTTAAATAAAAGAATTAATATTTACTTAAATAGTATTAAATAAAATATTTTATTTTTATCAAATAATTACGTTGACTCAATTATATACCAGAATAATTTTCCAAAAATTAAATAGTAAAATATTTTTGTAAATAAATAATATTAATTTGATAAAAAACAAATATTATATTCCCTTAACTCATAAAAATATACATAACTTAATATTCATGTAACTAAATAAATATTTAGTATATTTTATTCTAAAAACTCTTGAATAAATATATATTCATTTATTACATTATGAATAACTAAATAAAATAAAAAATTCCACTCACATATTCTAAACTAAAATATATCATGATTTAATTTATGTGATCAATGATAATTGAATAATTTTTATTAAAAAAACAGAGAGTAATATTTATTCTTAATATTAAAATCACCATAATTTAATGATATTCTAAACACACTTAGTGTGTGGACCTGTAGTCCTATTTGTTAGTGGCATTAGGTGATCAAACCTAAAGTCCAAGATTAGCATCTAAAAACTAGTCAATGAATTTGTACAGAAAGTAGTTAATTTTTCAATAACAAAAACCATCATAAAATCTCTAATATATAATGTAATCTCTTTTCCTGGATATCATATCAAATAGGATGTATACATGTCTCATTACCCTATATGCTAGATTTATCTTTCTTTTATTTTCTAAAATGAACTTGTTTATAAACTAACATGGTATTGTATTTCATTAGGTAGTTCCATTTTAAAAAATGGGTCATATATATCTTCTTTTATTAATATAGAAGTGACAAATACTTTCTAGAAATATTAAATTAAAGTCATATCACTTATGATTCATCCAACATATGCTACCTCATTACTATCATGTGTCATAAGGGTTTTCATCCATACACCAAAGTGAATGATTCAGGATATACTTTAATAATAATATAAAATATAAGGACCAATAAACATTATCATAAAAATTAATATCCATTGAATGATAAAACATGTGGAATCATTATGGGTGGGTCTTCCAATATATCTGACCTTATTTGATATCACTAAGTGAAAAATTCATGAGAAGAAGTCACAATGACCTATGAGCGTGCATCACCTGATAGTCAAACATCACCCATGTCCCTTCTGATAGATGATATCCCAACTATATAACATTTTTGTAAGAATATTATGATAAAACCTTTAGGTTATCATTATATAGGGGAATTGTAATAACCTTTCAGATTGGAAAATACTCCAAGGAAATTATCACATTAATGTTATGCAGAAGAACACTCACAATGTGATAAGATATTTACTAATATAATGATAATAAACAGTTAAAATTCAGTTGTTTCAGAGGAAAAAACTCTAAAAATACTTTAGGATATCTCATTTGGTTTCCCATTCATAAATTCTACAACACTATTATATTATAGTGTCCCATAAACTATCATCTAAAACACATTCCCTTTATTTATGTATAATTTTTTAAATTATTTAACATTATACTCAATATTATTTATAGACCACAGACATTATAGATTTAAACCTATCTATTTTTATTCCCTAGATCTCAATGTGATGAATATTCTAAATAATTATGATTTTTATTCAAAAAGTTCACATGAACATTCTATATAGCAACATAAATGAAGGTAACATAGTGTTGTGAACTTCCATGAGAATGTAAAAGAGTTGGAACTTATTAATACATATGAAAAATATTTAGCTTTTGAGAATTGGGTTTCTATAATTTCATAGAAAAATATACACTTTATAGATTTACAAGTATAATCTCTTCACATATTTCATACTTTATGGGATTTATTTTTAGTACTATATTAGAATCCAAGAATCTCATACCCTTATCACTCATGTGAATATGATGATAATTACACAACCAGGAATCTTTGGTAGATGATTCATAGACAACCACTATCTTATATGACATTACCATTTCATATATTGTTCTTCCTTTCACACCTTTGACTACTTCCATTATACCATGTTCCATTTTCCATATAACATTAAGAATTAGTTTACAAAACCACACACCATCTAACTGAACTAATAGAATCAAATTATTACTTAATTTTAGTATTTGTATAATGACTTATAACTTAAAAAATCATCCATTCAATGTATAAAAATTCACACCACCATTGGATGTAATCTTATGAGATTCATCATCTATAATATGAAAATTACTTAAACTTATTAATACAAAATTACTCACAAATAATCTATCAAACATATATTTAAATGATTAACCTTAAGGAATAATCCATGACTCTAAAGAACTATTTACACTCAACAAAAAACTACTATCACCTTTATCATTTTCTATATTTGCTGATGAACTTATAGATTTTCACCTATACTCATTATGGTATACCTTCAAATATCACTTCATTACACACAACCAAAGTGTATGACCATGTCCTACCAATCTTCCTCAAATAATCTATCTTGATCCACTTCTGTCCTTCCAAATTTTCTATTTAGTTGTTCATCATCTACCCCATTCACTATATAATATTTTGGTAGATATCTGAATATCCTTTAATATAATATATTATTTCAAAATTAGATCCCAAATGTCTTTAAATACTATATCAGTCTTGACACATGAATTACTAATATATGTACCCATAAAAACCTAGTATTCATAAAATATTTATAATAGGATCAATTCCCAATCTATGATCTAGGGAATTTTGTTCACTAATGCAAACTAATTTCAAATCACATTGGAATCATTCACATGATCACCCAATGACTATTCCTGATCATTTTCAAGAAAAAGAGTCTCTTCATTATAAATACCTTACCCATAGTGATATAATTCTCATATAGTTTATCAGGTATAGACATTATTTTAGGAGTGGTATACATCTCCCAAATATGGAAAATGTATTTTGTGCCAACTTTATCAAAACCACTTCATGAACCTTTTGATTAATCTTATCCCATTTAATTTTCTCCATCATCTCTAGCTCGACACAAGTCAATGATAAATTATGATTCCTTTGATTTCCCCCTAAACACATCCTATAGAAACTGAAATATGACCCATTGAAATTTTCAATCCTTACCTTTCCCACCATAACCTTTGAATAAATCACACTGAATAGGACATCAAAAATAAATTTCAAAATATGATCAATTACTTGAAGTATTCAAATCCTATAGGAATATAAAGAGTTCTGATCCCATTTGTTGTGTTCGTAACATGAATCCTACCTTTAGGATGTCAATTATGAGATAAAAACTAAAATATACATAAACACTCAATAGTAGTCTATTTATAAAATATTACATACAACATATTAATTAAGATTCTATAAATTCAACAATGAATGACCAAATAATAAATTATCATAAATACCCATCACAAAAGGAATTTATATTTATAGGAAATTTCCTTCATTCATAGAGAAACACTAAAATTTACTTAATGAAAGAGGAAAATGAAACTCATAATTCACCATTTGTGATTACTCTATCAACACTCCAATTGACCCAACATCCCTATTGTAATAGTGATTATGACAAGAAACTATAATCACACCTCAATGCCTCATATCTAGTTATAATATACTAGGTACTGAGTGGTTGTTACAAACACCTCCTTTAATTCCTTTTTTTACTGAAACTTCCAAAAATTACCTTTATAATTTTTTTTTTCAATAACCACTATATAAAAAAATTTCATTTTAACACTAATGTGTCACTAAAACGATACCAATCTTAGTTCAATTTTGAAAAATCAAATTTCTTAAAGATTATTCTCAATTAGAATATAAAATCTCATAGTTTCCCCAACACCCAACAACACAGGTCATTAAAAAACCCCCAAAATTGGGATTAATATCCCCAATATTCTTTGTTTTCCTTCTCCAGTGTACTATACTGGCCAATAAAATGAGATACTAAATCTTTATCTCTAGGTCTCCCATTGGTTATGATCATGATTCCTCTAAACCAGTATTAATGGTACTTCTATTACCTTAAATGTATCGTGCTACAATATATCATACCTAAATTCATTCAAAAAATGACAATACATTCTAAAAGTTTAGTTAATTATGCCCATTAATGTATAAAAAGTGATAATAGATACCCCACAATACTAAATTTCTTAGAAATATCAATATCCCACACACTATTGTTGCAACTTATTCCACCTCATTGTCAATGATGACCCAATTATAGAGACCTTCATAAATCACCCAATAAATGATACCAAAGTCTAATTTTTTATGTTACTATTCTATACCACACTATCGATCATTAGGAACTTCACTCGAGTATCTCTAGATCTTACACTCTTGAACTCATTGACTTTTTCATGAGACTTTATATACCATAGAATTCTTCCTGTTATTAAACATTTTATTTCAATCTTTCATGAGCATTAAAATTATCCCAAATTGAGCACTACACCCATTTGATTATAAAAATCCACACCCATCATTTCTGAAAAGTGCTGAATCTTATTGACCAACATATATTGATACCAAAATTTGGATATGGACGACCAACTTAATATATCTTTCCAACTAGAATTTAAGTGATTGAATGAAACCTCCACCACCAATGGTGTTTTTTCTTTATGCATGTAACCCATCAATCTCACCATAATTCATACCAAAAAGGCATTATCATCATGTAAATAACCCTAATTAAATTGTTACCCAATCACTTTCACTCAATATCCATACTCGTTTTACACCATTTGACCTATCCCACGATCCTCACTATAATTTCTAAAGATATCTTAGTACTCTACACTATCACAAATATTTTGTCACTAAAAAACTCAAATCCCAATGGATGTAGATTAAAATTTTGACCTCATTCATTTACATGTGATTCTAATGTTCCCTTTTCTACAGAATCCATACATTTCTATGATAATTACAAAAAAAATATTTGATATCCCACTCCATAGTGGTTTAGAAAATCTTTCTCTTTTAACTTTGTGATCCTATACAACTCATTCTTTCTCATTATATATCACATGGGCATACTCTTTTCTACCCATTACCATCACGAGGTCACACTTAATCACAATTCTATTCAAATCACTCAGCCTATCTATGTTTTATAAAATTTATTGGGCATATCATCAAATTTTTCATTCACTTAGAGGTCACATATCACACCCTTAAAATATAAATGGTTTAACGGAACCATGACACATATGACCCCATTGTTTCATTCCTTAATCCATAGATCTGATCCGAGTAGTCTATATTTGAATATAATTTGAGTATTTTATGATCTAACCCATAAATAATGGAAAATTATATTCACCAACTCCCCCATATACCTCAAGTTTAAGATAAAATCTCATACATTCAATTTTGATTACCCATTAAGATCTCATTGGAACCCTGTGACTTATCTCTAAGAATTTTGAGAACTAAAGAATCCTAGAATCTATCATGATCATGTTGGAACCTATTGAGGACATGGAACCCATATGGTTTTTATTTCACAGTCTCACTCTCCAAGAGATACCCCATTTCTAATAATCATTTTTTACATGCTACATTGGCCCAATTATACCCAATTACTCTATTTTTCTATGTCAAGAGAGACTATGAAGAACCATTCTTCATATCCATCATCAATATCCATAAAATTTTATAAATGAGTAGGTATATAATATTGTACTACTTTGTTATGTAACTCAAATCATGAAATAATTAGTCACATTCAATTGATCCTAGGATTATATGTGTAACTAGCTGACCATATATCCCATGAAAATGAATTTTATCTCTCCAAAAAAAACCATTTGGATTTTTATTACTGAGTGTAGCTATGGAAATCAATATGTCTATAGAATTTACTTAGGAACTCATCACTCACATACCATTACCAATGTGTGAAACATATACCCATGCATTGTAATAACTCGAGATTTCATTATATGGTTTCCTTAAATAAACATTGAGTTTGATAACTTACTCCACACATAACACTCAACTAAAACTAAATAATGATATATTTTGTTTAGATAAAAATAAAAATTTAAAATATTACCACTAAAAACTATGCATAAAATTAATGGGTATTATAATGACATAGACTTTTTGAATGATAATTTTTTCCTGAAATTGTGTGTTATATTATATTATACATAAAAAAACTATATATATCTAATAATAAAGTGGGTATATTTTGAAATCTGACCCTCGGTTTTTTACCATTATATGATGGTTGGTCAATTAATTCTGTTGGTCAATATGACCGTTGAAACTACACTCTTAATAATAATTTTAATGTTAAAATTATTGTTTATAAGTAGAAATGATAAAGGAAAATTAATATAGAAAGAAGATTCGATGGCCTCATCTAGTAGAGTCGTGTCATACGAAGCCCATTTTTCAGAACATGGAAAGGAGGTAGAATAATTAGGCTTATCTCTTGACCAAGCCCAATCCTAGCTTTAACATGTTAATATTGAATGAAATTGCTAATGGGAGAAGTTCAAGTTAGAGAAAATTACCACTGGGGTGATGTTATTCAATCCACCCCAAGAATATATCCCCATATCACACCTCACAATTAGGTTATATGTGAGTGTTATAAGGGGTTGTGTGTCAGGACCTTAGTTACTTAATGTTTAATCCCTTTGTTTAAATAAAATTTTCGTTCAATTAATTCTGTTTTGAGTTTAGTTTTTCTAAAAAATATTACAAATTTGATAAATTAATTTTTTGGAAAAAAATTGTACTTTTAAGAAATTATATAATTATTATAGTAAATTAAGTTATTATGAATAATGATTTTAATGAAATAGTATGATTAAAACACTCTTATTTAAATATAAATCATAAGAAAAAATTATTTTTTTCAAGTGCCAGAAAGTTTGGTATGCATTTTCTATCCGCTATTATTTTTGATAAAGAGGTATTTTTATATTTAAAAGTTACATTTATCATAATTATAGAATTATTATGATAAAATAAGTATCATTTTTTGAAATTATTATGTCGAAATTAGGTTAGGGTGAATTTTTGATAATTTTCTAAAATGTTTTGTTTTCCAGTGAATAGTAAAAATACAGTTTTGAATTTTCCATATGTTTAATGACATCATAATGATGTAATAATTAATATAAAATTATGTTCGACTATTGTATATTAAAATAAAATATTAGGTGTCCCATTTATCCAATTCCATTGGAAAATACCATGGGAATGCCCATGGTTTTTCTAATACCACTTCTAAGGTGTCCAAGGAAATCAATAAAACAATCCCTCATTTTTTCTATAAATACCCCCCCATTTCTCCATTATATTTCAATACAAATTCATCCTCCCAAAATATATGGTAGTTTTACTTCCCGAGGAGTCCTCCCAAGGTGTCCTCAATCCCCCAAGGTCCCAATATTCTAGTTTTAGGAGTTACTCTTCAAGGTAAGAGAAATCTCAACTTCTCTTTTCCTTTCAAGTTCCATTTTTATGTGGCATGTCCTTAAAATTTTCATACTATGTTCTTCTGTATATTTTTTTCTATCCCTTTTATGTGTTAAGATTCTCTTATGAATTTTATACCATTGTAACCTCTCTTTTTAATGCTTTCTAAAACCATGTATCATACCTGTTATGATTCCAAATTTTCTTCTCAAAATTTATCTATTTTACTCAAGAAATTATATTATTTTCTTTTGTGAATTCTCAAACTTCTTTCTATTATAGGGGTATTAAACTTGATGAAAAATGATATATTTTTATTACAGGATTAACATACATGAAACCCACCTTCCTTTTTAGTGTGTTAATAATGACATAAAGATATTGTCTTTAAACACTTGTTTTTTAAAACACTGTGATTCTTATAAGAAACCAATTTATTTTATTCTCCATGGATTATTTTTGAAATGTTTTATTATGATATTTGTGGATAATATTAATTAATACACATTAAGTGTGTTCCTTGATAGTGATCCCATGCATTGAGTAAAAAATTTAATCTCTACAGATGAAAAGTTTTATGATACTTTGGTGAATATCCTTCGTAATTTTTATGACTCCTCGATGACAAACCATGATGATATTATTATGAATTACAAAAATAAATGTTGTATCCACATTTAAAAGTTATGAATCATGTTCTTATTGTTATAATATTCCTATTTCTCGTTCCTTTATGACATTCCGCAAGTTCTTGTCAATATTTATCAGATCACATGTAAATTGTTTCTCTTGTTTTCCCTTACTAGGCCTTATTCTAACCATTTCCATTAATGTATATCCCCAGGTAATGAGGTGAATTAAATATACTTAGGATGAACCTATGGTGAATTCTTTTGAGTGGATTAGAAGAATTTTTTATGATTTCATGTATTATGTACCTTTTTTCCAAGAAACTAAACTTAAAATGATCCTATGTTTTGTACTATGTAATAAAAGTTATGTAATAAAAAGGTTGTATGACATAGGTATGAATAAGAGTAACTGAATTACGAAATATATATATATATAATGGTAATTTTATACAAAATAATTTAGCTCGTTTTTTTTATAAAAAATTATTTTACAAAAAGATCTCTTTTTTTATGCACTGTAAGTTTTATTAATGAAAACTAAGTATATTTTTTTGAATTATGATGTTAATATAATATAATATTTATTTTTTAATTCTATTTTTATTAGTGTTTTATAGAAATAAAGAATCAGGACAACTATTATTTTTAAAAATTTATTTTCCTATAATTTTTTTCATTATATTTTATAATTTTATTTAAAGATTAAATTCATAAATATTACAAAATGAATTTTAAAAAATGGACTCTAATTATACATATATCATGAAAATATTTTTAGAGGATAAATTTTTGTGATTTTTCTAAAATAATTTATTTTTTGGTGAATAATAAAATATATAGTTTTTACTAAAACCATGTAGTTTATGACAATATCAGTAAGATATTATAACGTAAAACATTTTTTGTGATCAACATGTTCTTATGGATTGAAATTAATTATTTAAATATAATATTTTTTATTTTGAAAACCCATGTTTAACATTTTTAAAGTTATGAAATATATTTCTAGTAAAGTTGTTTTAGATTGTTTCTTTTAATTATTTTATTCCTTGGTAAAATTAGGTTTTGGTTTTATTTTAAAGTCTCGTAACTCTATGTTTATTATTAAAAAACCAATTAATTTCATTTAAATAATAAAAATTGACAATTTTATCTTAAATATAATATTTATTTTTAACGATAAACATTTTATGAAAATGAGTTTTTATGATTTACATGTATTAATGCTAAAATTATATTTTGTTAATAATTGAAATTTAATTTGATAAAATGGATCTAATATTTTAAATTATTATGTATAAATTATTTAACAAGTCCCATCTTATTTTTTTCAATTAAAAATAAATTACTTGGTTAAAAAAACTAGTAACCACGATAAAGGCCAAAAGGGTAAAAAATGGTTATCCAAATGGGTAAAGGGACTAACATGTTAAAACCATGTCTTTAGTTTATTTGTTAAGGTTTTTGATAAAAAAACATATATCCAATACATTATTGTCTATTTTTTAGTCTTCTTTACATGTAAATCTTATGCCCTCTTCATATTAAGATAAAATAATTACAAAAATTCCATTCTCAACATTTTTAAAAAGGTCCTTTCACCACCCCTCCAAGACCACTTCCAAATTTATATTTCCTCTTGAGAAATTACCCTATTTTCTTTCCAAATAATTCTATTTCACTTCCATTATCTTCTAGTCATGGGAATTTATCCTAATCACTCCAACTTTAAGGATTTATCCAAGAGAAATCTCAAATTTCTCAATATATTGACTAACTTTTCCCCAAAATTATTTATTTTCTATATTTCCAATTAAAATATATTTTTCAAACCTCATATGATTAATTTAGTATTTATTGTATAATTAATTCTATTATATTTTGATAATAACCATTATCCAACTTTCCACTTATCTATTAATAAAAATCAAAATGTCATTCATAAATTTTTTCAAATTATCACATCCATGAAGTAGCGCATCTCATATTTCATATAGTTATATTATTATTATTTTAAATATCTTAAAATTTAATAAAAAAAACTTAATAATATCTAAATAATATCATTATTATTTTTTAGTAATGATATTATTCTAAAAGAAACCACTTTCGTAACCATACACATCTATTAATTATGGTATATTCATGTTTGGGTCAGTCTAACCTCTTATTTGAACAATGATATAATATAATATCAAGGATGAATATGAGAAATTAATTAAATATAATATATTATATAAATAGGTAAATAATTATTTTATTATAGTTCAATAATTGGAAAATTAATATTAAATTCATTACTTAAGATACTAATGTCTATCCATTAAAAATCAAAGAAATATAATCATTGCCTATTTCATCTTTATATATCATAAAAATTCAAATTGAAGTAAATTTTAACATTATAAATAGTTATAAATCTTCAATTATAGTAAGTTTCATGATTTGGTAAAGTTGAACAATGGGAGAAGAATAAATAATAACATCACTATTATGAAACTAATTCAAAATGATCAAGATTACTGACAACAATTATTAGAAATATATAATAAATAGGTAATATAAATGTAGAGAATAATTATAGTGTTTTTTAAAATTTATAGGTATAAATAAGGTTATTTTAATAGGCAATTAAGATAGTTATTTTTTATACAGTATATTCTAGTTATTTAGTGGAATCCAAAAAATAAATTAAGAGATTTTCTTAACTTAAATACTTTTCTTGGGTCACAATGATTCATTATTGATTATTGATAATATAGTATAGTCTTATTTTGATATATTATGATTTGGTAATGACTTTAATGATTAATTTATGTGAAATTACATTAATTAACTTCTTTCTTAATAAAATCTAATTACATTAAGAATAATTCACATCCTCTCTTAATAAGTACTTTCTCCTCCATGTCCATATTTTCCATTATCTCTAATTCCCTCCTTTATATTTGGAAACATAATTATGTGTCATATCATTTGAACATTACCTTTACCATATCTTATTTCTAAAAGTATGTCTTATTATACCTTTTTATGATGCTAGTTTTCAACAAAGGTATTTTAAATTTTTAAAAATGTTTTACTATCAAGATCATTTGTTTTATATTCTACACCACATTTATTCTAAAATATTTTATATACTTTTCAATTCTCCATTATTGAATGTCATTTTTAAAGTTAATTATTTTCAAAAGCTTTTACTTTATCTTTTTGAAAATTAATTTTGCATGTGACTCATAACTTTGTCTTTTACAAGTATGGAAAAACGTTTTTAAAAGAATCTTTTAAGGTTTCTCTCAAAATATGAGAATTATTCTTTATGTATCCTCAATTCCATGTTTTAAGATATTTTTCCAAATGATTCTAAATCTTGGGAATTTTTAAATAAAAAAGGAATGCTCTTATATTTTCTAAAAGTAATTTATTTATTTTAAAAATTAAATCTTGATTTCAAAATGGATTTTAAATACATGTGTTTAAATGAAATAATTATGCATTATTTCCTGGTCTTCTCAAGTAAATACCTGAAAACTTTTTTTATGAAAATTATTTTATAAAAAACCTACTTTATTTTTAAATGGTAATTCTAAATTTTTTTTATTATGCGCAAAGTATATCATTTTAAAGGAAAAAATTTCAAGAAGCATTCAAACCTTTAAAAATGACTATATTTTATCATTTACTGGTTTATTTATTCAATTATCTTAATGATTTATTTTTAAAATATGTCAACAAACTTAATTCTCTTTATGATACACTAGGGATATTTTTATCCTACCATCAAACTTCTTTCTCAGGATGGATTGTTTAATGTTATAGGTATTCTTTTCATGAAACCTACATATTTCTCAATGGTTAATTAAGTAATGTTTGAAGTTTGAATGTTTTCATGTTATAATGGAAAACATTTGTATATATAATTATTATTATAAAGTTTGGGGTCCTATATCACTATCTTTTTCATTGGTTAGGTTTTATATCTCATGAGATAATGAAACCATGGGTGATTGTATTTGCAGTTAGCTATGCTCTCAAATATTGTACACGAGTGAATTTTCAATCATATATAATCATATAAATTGTGTGTTAGTGTATTTGGAGATTAACTGTGCTAAAAAATATTGATTGTTATTGTATTTAAGATAAAAGTTTCTTAGAAATACTATGTGTGAGTGTATATGAAGTTAGATATGCTAATAGAGATTGTGTGTGAGTGTGTTTGTGGTTAGTTATTCTCATAAAGATATTGTATAGTTATAATTAAGAATGAATATGTTCACAATTATATGTTTTTATTTCTTATTATTATGAAACATTTATTTATTAAAAGCCTATATATTTTATATTACTCATGATTTTTAAGTTCCCTGTCAATATAATTGTGTCACTGAGAGGGGGAGGGGTTGAATCAGTGATATCGTTTTCTTTATGTTTCCTTTCTTATGAAACAACCTTCACCTCCTATAAAATATTAATTTCCCTACTGAAAAAAAATTAAAACAAACATCCAAAGGAACACAAGTATTTACAAGGATCACTATTAAACAAGAATAGCCAAGTCCTTGGTATGGTTTGGAAATTATCCAATACCACACAATCCACTATAAAAAATTCTTTTGTGCGGTATTCAATGAGTAGGATATTCCCTTTCACTAATGTATCACTATGTAAACAATTTAATAGTGTGTTTGATAATTCTATAACAAATGATGTAATATAAAGTTTTGTAACAAAAAATTTTATGATGCTTCTTTATAAACTAATACAAATGTATTCTTTCAAAATAATTCTTCACTTTCTAACCCAGAAGCTGGTAAGAACTTCCCAGACTTTGTTATAAAACCTAGTCTCATTTCCCAATCTAATTCTCCTAGTCTAATTGATGAATAAGGAGAGGGTTGATGGATCCTTTATCTCGTGGTTCTCACTCTTGAGTGAGGTTCGTCCCCTTATAGGGTTTTCTTCCCCGGTGATGTAGCGATATTTCTTGCACTCTCCTTATTCCTCCCCATTGGCTTCCTCTTCTTCATCTTCATCCCTATGATCCTTATTGATTCATCCCATTCCTAGGATCCTTCTCCAGTATCTCTTTCAGACCTATCCCCTCTCAGTATTCCCTCATCAGAGTAGTGTCTTCTTCACTTCATCATGTATTGAACTTGGGGACAGATCTGGTGCATGGGGATTTCGGATCTAGTCGTAGATCTGTCCCTGTGTTTCTTCCACTTCCAAAAAATCCCATATATATCTTGGGATATTTCCCCTATTTCTCAGGTTATAATTTTTGGTTAGTATTTCACTTATTCTGATTCTATGTTATTTCTTTGATGGTGTCACTAATATTTTTGTTTTTACGGTGAAGGTGTTGTGGTCTGGTGAATGGTTCTGCTCGATGGTGGTGTTTTCAAAGATGACAACGCTTTCTTGTTTCTTATTTCTTAAATATGGTTCATTTATTTTTTTTTCATTTGGTTTTTCAAGATCATTTCATTGGCGTCTTGGTGTTCTTCTCCTTGTAGTGGAATTGAAGGTAGGGTTCTGTTGTCATGGAGGTGGTTGCATCTTGCTATTGAGCCCCTTGCCTACTCCATATTTTTCTTGGGCTCCTGGTTTCCATCAATATTCTCCCCTTAATATTTGAACGGTGTTTCCCAAGGAGTTTTGGGATGTGAGTTTGAGTAGTCGATGGATTTTAAGGAGGTTCTTTTCTATGGTGACTTCATCTCTATCCCTGGGCCCCCATAGGGCTTGATCTCCATGATGGATTGTGGAGCGGATTCTCTTCATTGTTTTGATGGATGTGATTATTTGTTTTGGTCTTCTATGGTGGTGGTATTTCTATCCCACTTGACGGTGTTCATCTATTTAATAGTTCTGATGATTTGTGGTGTTTAGCTTGTGTGTTTTTTCTTGATGTTGATGATGGTTATTTTATGATGATGAATTTGGATTCCATCAGTCTCTTCGTCGGTGATCTGATTTGATGACTGGACAAGGACATTTCCTGAGGCGGTGGATACCATTTTCAGTTTTAATTTTGAATTTTGAAATGTGAATTTTATTTTTGAATATGGTTTTGAGGTTGGTTGCATGGAAATGTATGGTTTTGTAGGTTCCCACTTATCTAAAAACTGGATTTCCAAAATAATAAAAAAATGGATTGTTATCGATTAATCAATACAGAAAATATACATCTCTATAATAATACGATTGAGACAATACTACACTAATTATTATTCAATCCAGAAATACCAGTTTGATAATAGTCTGAATACAATAATCAACTAAATATTATGATCATCTGAATACATTTCAATCTTGTATCTTCTCTTTTCACTCTATCTGGCATGACTTCTTCAAGAAAAAAAATGAAAACCTTCTCTTATATCTATAATTTCATTAGTGATCTACCTTATCTCCTTATTTTTGTGAACAATACATCTTTTAGAAAGTAAAAGGTACTTTCCCTTTTATACGTGCCACAAAGATGGTTTGGGTAGGATTCTTGAAAATTTTCCAACTCAACCAAATTACCTGAATCATACATTTGTTTTGAATTTCGGGTGAATCTTGACTTCTTCAATGTTTCTCAACTCTTTTAGTCACTTCTCAATCCTTCTCAAATCTTCAAGAAAAAGAAATTTCCACTCACTTATGAATTTATTTGAAAACATTAGTTCGGATATTATTACCCATTCTAATTTTCATTATGATCTATCTCATTATGATATAGAAAAATATAAAATAATATATTCTTCTTCTTATTTTCTCTTAACCCATTTGAATAAAAAATTTAATTTAAACTATTTTAAATGGTTGACTAATTTATTGATTAAACTTTGAAATTATAATTTGTATTGGTCACCACATAATTTTCTTTTTCCTTTCATTCAGTAGTCCCAAACAACTCTTTCTAATATGATTACAATGGCATACCAAGTCTGATGGACCAGTATCAGTAGTTTCAACTTCAACAACTTATTTCTCTTCTGAATATGATACCAATGAATTTTCTTACTCAAAAAATTATTCCTTTGATGAATATGATTACATATATAATATGATGGACCTGTGTGAGTAGATCCAACTTTATAAAATTCATTATTTTCTTTATTATGATCATCCTTCTTAGCCTTTAAAAAATATACATTCAAAAAACTTATTATAATGATCTTAAAACTTCAGCTTCACCAAATTTATTCTTTTAAAAACTTCATCTTGTATCATGACTTCTTTTATGAATTTGATTATATTTAATACTAGCTTTATAATCATTTGACTTATCAAGGAACATATTGTAACTTATTTATATTTTGTCAACATATTTCTTTCCTTCTCAGAATGAATATGATTGACATGATTATGATCAAATTGAATGTGATTTCCATCACATTTTCTCCCACTTTCTTTTATCAATCCTTCATCACAAGTTTTATAGAATACTTATGATTAATGATAACTCTAAGATCAAAAAATATTCTTCACATTTATATCGGATCCATGATGAATTATATCGTGATCAGAACCTCATTATGATCATATTTTCCTTCATCAAACCCAAGGTTGATCTAATGATCCCTTCTAGGAAACAACTGCACAATATGATGAACTTTATTTACCATTATGATTTTAATTGTCTTGAATATGATGGTCTGTCTAATTTTCAATAATTACAAAGTGAGGTTATTTATTTTCTTCTTAAACTTCCTTTATAACAAAAGACAATACCTGAATACGAATTCTAACCTTATCTGCATGGTCCTAATAATATATCCCTTTGTATTTTGTAATCAACTAGTGTTCATAAATCACTAAACTTTGTAACCTCTAGCAGTGGATTAATTATGAACAATTATAAGTATACATGAGTTAACTCATTGTAGGAAACAATAATTATTGACAGAAAATCCATACTTTCCAAAAGTAGTGATTATGAAAATGTCATCATCTTTCTTCCTCAGCTTTTTAACTTTATTAGAATACAAAAAAAATTCCTACAACCACTCCAACAAAAATTTAAAATATTTCAAACACTTAAAATGTTGAATTCATAGCTTAACCACAACACCCTCTTAAAAAATGCTTCCTTTATGGATATATTTATGAAAAAAATCTCCCCCATGAGAATACTATCCAAAGGTAAGATAAGAGAGGGGAAAAACAGATGCTCTAACCTTGATGAGAAATAGGTTGGATTCCCATATTCAACCTAAATTTATAAAAATATTCATTTGGTAAAGGTTTTGTGAAAATTTCAACGACTTTTTCTGTTGTTGGAACATATTCCATCTTCAATTCACTCTTCTACACATTCTCTTTGATGAAATTATATTTTAAATAAATATGTTTTGAACGATAATGTTGTACCAAATTATTGGTGATTTTTATTGAAATTTGATTATCACAACCCAAGAAAAATAGAAACTTCACTTTAACAAGTAAATCTTATAACTGAGACTTCATCAACATAAGTTGGGTAGTGGATTGATTAGTATAAACATACTTAGCTTCATTCATATAGAGATTTATTGAATTTTGTTTCTTTTTTATTCCAAATAACACAACATTTTCCTAGAATAAAAAATACACCTGATGTGGATCTTTTATCATCAACATTTTCTACCAAATCATCATTTTAATACCCAAACCAATAAAAAATTTATGAGCTATCATGTCTGATTCCAAAATTTATTGTGCCTTTGATGTACTTGAGAATTTTTTTCCCATCAATTAAATGTTATTCTTTAGGTGAACTCAGAAATATTTCTTATAGGGTAACAACATTAACAAAGTCTTGAGATAGTAAATATAACAAACTTCCAATAATATTTCAAAACTCTTTCCAGTCAACTTCCTTTTTTTATCCATATTTAGAACATTTTTTCCCACTAAAATAGGTGTGAATGTAAGTTTTGAGTTTTCTATACAAAACTTTTTAAGATGTTCCTTATAATACATTTCTTAAGAAAGAAAAATGTGTTTCTTCTTTTGTAAAATTTTTATCCCAAGAAAGTATTTCATTTCCCCTAACATGGACATCTCAAACAACTTTTTCATTTCTTTAGAAAATCATTGAAAATAACTTTCATCATTCCCAACAAAGATAATTTCATCAACATAAACAATTATGATGAAGGAAAACTATTTATTTTAATTGATGTAAATATTGATATCAAATATCTCTTTCTTGAAACTCAACTTCCTTAAGAAAGTATCCAATTTAGAATACCATAACCTCAGATCTTGTTTCAGACCATACAAGGCTTTCTTCAACCTGCACAGATAAATTTTTTATTTTCTAACAAAAAATATAAAATGTTATTCAATGTAAACTTCCTCACCAAGATCCCCATTTAAAAATGAATACTTTACATCCATTTGAAATATTTTGTAACTACATTATGTAACAATATCAAGTAAAATTATGATTTTTTCTAAACTTTCCACTGAAGCAAAAGTTTCTTCAAAATCAACACCTTTAATTTGTGAGTAACCTTTTCACACTAATCTTTCTTTATTTCTTATCACTTCACTTTCTTCATACAACTTGTTCTAAAAAACCCACTTTGCACCAATAACATTTTTATTATCTAGGTTAGGTAAGAGTATCCATGTATCATTATTTACTATTTTATCCATCTCTTATTCATCACCGGAACCCTTTCTGGATACTCAAAAGATTCTTTCACATCATTCAACTCAAAATTTGAATACAAAGAAGTATGTGTAATGGTATTTTATGTTCTTCTTGTTTGAAATTTATGATGTTGATCACCAATATTTTTCTAAGATTGTACTTTCTTACTCATCCTAGGATTATAGTTTCGAGTATCTTTTTCATCACTACAGATAGATGAGTCTGATTCTTATTCTTGAGCAGGATTAAAATTGTCTGCATCCTTATCAAATTTGTTAATAAAAGTTTCCCTATCCTACTCAAATTCCTTATCCACATGAGTTTGTTTATATTCCTCAATCTTTTTAATAAATTTCACATCACAATAATAAAAAATTATTCCTTTTTCTTTGTTAAAACATTTATATTCTCTACCTTATAAATAATATCCAAGATAAATTTCATCTTCACCTTTCTGCTCAAACTTTTAAAGGTTTCCACCTTTATTATTTATAATACATAGACTCCCAAAAACTCTTAAGTGTTTGAAACTTTGAGTCTTTTCATAAAAATATTCTCATGGAGTTATATCTGAACTTGGAATTTAGAAATATAGGCTTTGAATATATACAACAGTACTCATGGATTTCCTCCAATAGTTATGAGAAAGACCATATTCAAGTAATATAGTTCTCCCCATTTCCACCAAACTTATATTCTTCCTTTCAGTAACCCTATTTTTTAGGAGTGTATGGGGAACTATACTCATGTTTAATTCCATAATTCTCAAGATAACTTTTAAATTATTTATTATTATACTCACCATTATTGTTAGTTCTCAACTTTTTCACTAAATACTCACATTCCTTGTTAGCTTTCCTCCTGAAACTTTTAAATTTTTTTAGAGAATCAAAATTATGTTTCATATACATAACACAAGTAATTCAATTAAATCATCAATTAAAGTGATACTTATCTTAATTTTTTTATTAATTTCCCATTGCAAACACAAATATCATAATGAATTAGTTTTATGGGTTGTTTTGAACAAATATTAACTTTCTTATGCACTGATTTTGTAATTTTTCCCTTCAGGAAAATAGTGAAACACCAATATCCTATTCTTGGAAAACCAGGAATACCTTAGATACTATCTTTATTTGATAAATTACTCATGTTTCGTTGAAATATGTGTCCCAAACTTTTATTCCAAAACTAATTTTATTCTACCATACTAAAATAAAAATAGTTTTGTATTTCACTAACTTGAAACAAGTTTCCTTTTGTACGTTGGACTCTTTTAACTATCTTTCCATATTCCTCACTTTTCACAAAAAATCTACATTTTTTTAAAATAAATTTTTTACCCTCATCACAAAGTTTTGAAACACTTAGCAAGTTTTGTTTCAGCCCATTAACATACCAATAATTCTTGGATTTCATGTTTTCTTTCCCAATGATGGTTGATCCAACACCTTTGATTCTCAGAGATTAATCATTGCCAAATTTTAATATTCCTTATTTAAAGTATTTCACATTATTTAACAAATTTAAATATCCTTTCATATGTTAAGAACACCCAATATCAATAATACAAGGTTGTTCTCCTTTTATATATTTCAGAGTAATTTCTACTATAAGAGATATTTCTTTATTCATCTCTAACTTTTGAGAATTATTAACAAACTTTTTTTCCTATAACAAAATAGGACAACCTTTTTAAAGATGTCCAGGTTTTTCACATAGTTTAAATGGGTTGGAACCTATTTTCAAATTTTATTCCAACCTACTTAGGTTTCATTAAAACAAACTTCTTAGAATTCTTCCATTGAGGTGATTGGATCCCCATAAAAATTCTTCTTCTGTAATTTGTGGAATATTAGTGACAGTGTTGGTTGAACTAAAACATATTTTCCGTATGCCTGAACCCACCACAATACCATCAGTATCCATAGAAAGAGATTTTGCCTTTGAAACTTACTTAATGAAAGGTGTTGTGAACATGTTTCTCAGAAACCTTTTTATCATTCTTATCTTAACCACTAGACTTTCTGTTATCAATTAGAATCTTCTTTTTCATCTCGGTTTTCTTTTTATCTTTATAAGAATCAAAAAATTTAAAACCTTTTTCAGAATTAAGATTTTTAAAAACTTATAAATAATCCTATTTTTTGATCTTGGACACATACATAACTTTTCCAACTTTCTTATTTTAATAAATAATTCTATATTTCTTCTCAAGCTTGGACCAACTTCAAATTTCCCCTTATAATAAATTTCACAAACTTTAGAGATAGAGTTTTTGAAACTAATATTTCTCTGTTTAGATTTGGAAAGTTTTTTTAGATAAGTTTCAACTATTCTTCTTTTTTCCTTCAGATTCACTTCAAGATATTAATTACAATTCTTTTCTTTCTCAAGATATTTTTTAAATCATCAACTTATTTTACTTGATTTACTTTCTCATCATGAAAACATTATTTATTTTTTATTGAGGAACTTTCATTTTCCAACTTCCTGATTTCTTTCTCTTGCCTCCTAATCTTTCTTAGGCATTCTTTCAATTCTTATTTTAGATGATATTCTAATAATGTTTCTTATTCTTCAAAACTATTTCTTCTGAATTCATTATCATTCACTATTGTAATAAAAGTATTCTCACTAGAATACTCAACAAAATTTTCAGATTCACCAAAATTTTCTTCTTCTTCTCTATATTTAGATAAGAAAATTCTTCTTTTAGATTTGAAGAAATTATTATCTTTCCCTCTATAAAAATATTTATATTTATCACCTTGTTTCTTCCATAATCTTCTTGTCCTTTTTTCTTATTCATCACTATCCTCTTCATTTTTTCATTACGGAAAATTAACCACAATGTGCAAAACAACTCCACATTAAAATAATATAAAGAGAAGTTTCCCTTTATATTTAGTTGTACTTATTCTCAAATTTTTAGAAAACAATGATAAAATATATTTAATATTTGTACATACCTTATTTTCATAATCAAAATTACCAGATTTTTCTTCAATAAGAATATTATTTGACTTCTCCTTTTTTGTAGCCTTGAAAGACATTTCTCTATCAACTTTTTTTATTTTTTTCATAGCTTTATCCTTTATAATTTCATAAGGGATGAGAGTGATATATAAATCATCTAGAGATAATGTTTCAGAGTCTCTATCTTCCAATGAAGAAGCCTTAGCATCAAACTTACCAAGAATAATTCTTAATATATTTTCAACAATCGTAGAATCCTAAAAAATTTCACCAATACATCTGATAGTGCTGACAATGTCATTTAACCTAGTAAATATGTCCTTAATAGATTTATACTCACCCATTTTTAAATCTTAATACTTCAGCCTCCATATTTGTAACTTTTTCTTATTCAATTTATTTATTGCCTTTGTATATGTTTTTTAACTTATCCCGTATAACTTTTACTATGGGAACACCCTTCCCCCTTAAAAATTCACTTCCATAAATTGATGATAGTAAATAATTATTGGCCCTTCCATCATTCACAAGATTATTTCTATCAACAGATATAAGAGGAACTTTATCATCAATAGGAGGAAACCCACCTATTGTAGCTTCAAGAACATCATATCCTATATACATGAGAAACAAATTTACCCTCCTATTAATGATTACTTTCCCTACTGGAAAAAATTCAAACACCCATCCACAGAAACAAAAGTATTTACAACGTTGAATATTCAACAAGAGTATCTATGTTCTTTGTAAGATTTTTAAATGATTCCATATCATATAATCCACTAGAAAAAAATCATTTCGTGTTGAATAAAATGACTAGGATATGTCCATTCACTCATATAGAACTATGTAAAAAATTCAATAGCATGTTATGTTTCTTCTTTCACAAATGATGTAATACAATTTTTTGTAACAAAACATGTTTTGGTGATTCTTTATAAACTTCCACAAATGTATTATTTCAAAACAATTCTTCCCTTTCTTACTCAGAAGTTGGTATGAACTTCCTAGACTTTATTATAAAACTCTGTCCAATTTCCCAGTCTGATTCTCCCAGTACAATTGCTCAATACGAAAAACATATATCTCTATCAAAATACAATTGAGATAATAATGAAGTACTTACTCTTAAATCCGAAAATCCCAATATGATAATATGGCCCAATCTGATAACTGGATGAATAAGATAATCAACTGAATATAATAATCATCTAAATTTGTTGTAATCTTGTATATTCTCCTTTCACTTCTATCTGGCATGACTTCTTCAAGAAAAACAATCCATAAACCTCTTCTTCTCCCTAGAGTTTCTTCAACGCTCTTCCTTTTGTCCTCATTTTCATGAATAGTACATATTTTAGAAAGTACAAGGTACTTTCTCTTTTATACTTACCCCAAAAATGGTTTGGGTGGGATTCCTGAAATTTTTCCTGCTCAACCAAATTACCCAAATCATGTATTTCTTTTGAATTTCTGGTGAATATTTACTTACTAATTATTTCTCAACTCATATCGTCTCTTCTTGATCATTATCAAATATTCAAAAAAAACTTCACCTCACTTATAAATTTCTTCACAAACAATAGTCCAATTCTAATTCTTCATTCTGATTGTCATTATGATCTGCCTCATTATGATGTAGACAAATGTAAAATAATATATTCTTCTTCTTTTCCCTCATCTCATTTGATTGATAAAGAATATAATTAAAACCTTTTTAAAAGGTTGACTACATTGTTAATTAAACTATAAAATTATTCTTCATATTGGTCAACAAATATGTTTCTTTTTTATTTTCATTAATTGGTCCTAAACAATTCTTCTTCCAATGATTATGATGGAATACCAAGTTCAATAGACCAGTATCAACAGCTTCAACTTTAACAGATTTTTTCTCTTCTAAATACGATACCAATGACCTTTCCTACTCAAAAAATTATTCCTTTGATGAATATAATGACATACAAAATAAAATGGACTGGTTTCAATAGCTTTTACTTTAAAAAATTATTTTTTTTCTTCATTACAATTTTATTTCTCAACCTTTAAAAAATATGCATTCATCAAACTTATTATGATGATCCTGAAAAATTTGGATTCACTAACTTTATTATTTCAAAAAATTAAGCGGGTATCATAATTTTCTTCATGAATTTGATTTGGTTGAATATTATCTTTAGAATCATCTAACTTAGTAAGGAAATTATTTTAACTTCCCTATCTTTTTTCAATATCTTTCTTTCCTTATCAGACTGAATATGATTGAGATGATTATGATCAGACTGAATACGATTTCTGACACCTTTTCTCCCACTTTATTTTATCAAGCTTTAATAACAAGTTTTATAGAATACTTATGATTTATGAGAATTCCAAGATCAAAAAATAATTGTTAAATTTATATCAGATCCATGATGAATCTGATGATGATCAGAACCTCATTACGATCAGTTTTTCCTTTATCAAACCCAAGGTGGATCTGATGATCCTTTCCAGCAAAACAATTCCCAATACGATGGATTGTCTTAACCATTATGAGTATGATTATCTTGAATACGATGGTCATACCAATTTTCACCAAATACAAAGTGAGGGGAATTCTTTTGTTATTAAACTTCCATGACAACAAAATACAATACTTGAATATGATCATCAACCTTATAAGATTGGTCCTAAAATTATTATTATCTCATGTTTCACACTCTTTTACCATGTTACATGTTTGTTCATTTGAGTTTATATAGACTTCAATTATACCTTATAGAAAACTATTACTCTTCTATGTTCTTTTTAATAATATATTTCTACCATGCTCATGTTTTCTCATATGATTAGGATCTAACCCTTAGATAAGTTCTCACTTACTGAGCATTTCAGATCACCCGTTACTTATGTTTCTATTACCTAGGCTATGAAGATTAGTATAACCTATGATTTTTCTAGAAGAGTGAAATTATAGAGAAATGATCACAAGTATCATAAAATAATTTTCTTATGTATCTAGTCCTTAAAGAAACTAAACCTTATGTTCTTGGGATTTTAAGATGATTTATGAGTTATAATGCTTATCTTATGGAAATAATTTTAAATAAATATATATTTAGATTGGGTTGTTATAGTTAGTATCTAAAAAGGGTTTATTCATTTTTTAGGACTAGTTTATTTTTTTGGATTATGATGAGATAACTTTAGTAAAAAATCATAAGGGTATTTTTGTATATAGGAAACATACTGATGTTTTGGTAAAGTAAATATTTTGTGGTTTCCAAGAAATTATATCCCTATCTGGATACTGGCATGTGGACACAGTTGGGGAACATATTCACCTATGTTAATCACCTTGAAAAAGGTTGGTCAAGTATTAATTCAATCTTAAATCTGTTGTGAGGTTAGTGGAACTAATATTTCACACATGACTAGAAAATCTCAAGGGTTATGATTTGGAAATTCACTCACTCATTATAAACCATTATGAAGGATTTTAGAACATATTTATAGTATGATTATAGAACCTAATTTTAAATAAACAACTAATAACCTAGATTAAACCTAGAATTAAAAAGTTAGGGTACATGTGTCATTTATGATTTATCATTTTTTACTATCATAGTATTTAGTTTTAGATTAATTATTCTTATGTATGAATTTTTTATTTTTATGAAATGGTTGGTGCAAGGAGAAATTTAGTTTACAATTGGTGAAATGAAAAATGTAGTGATTATCATTATGAGAAATCAAATGGGAATAAATTTGGTGTTGAAAATAATATGGTTAGTCCCACCCAACTATCTCGAGTTATGATAAATTTATTAAGTCTTTAAAAACATCCCAACACACTAAAGTGAATAAGAATTAAGTTTCATGAAATTTCATCTGATAAAGACTTTGAATGATAGAATATTCAACTTCCTAAGTGTCAAAATTGTAGGAAGAAGCACACTATAAAACTACAAGTACAATTTATTAGTTTATTTATAATTATTTATATTATTTGAGTTGTTGGGAATTTCGAGTTGAATTATTTTATATTTTGGAAGTTTTAAAGGGACACACAATTTATAAATATGGTTTAACAAACCATGTAGAAATAGTGTGATTGGTTATGTCTTAGGATAATTCCAGTTTGAATAGTTAGATCATAGTTTATTAAATATTGTGGGTTTCTAGGAGTAACCATGCATAATGATTTTTTGTTCTAGTGGCCTTTTCACAGTTTGCACATGTTTTGATAAATGGTTCACCTTAAATGTTCATGTTTCTTGGGTTTTAAAAATATTATTTTGTTTATATTTTAATTTTTTATTCCTTTACTTCTACCCATTTCATGTCTCTCCTCCCTGGACAAGACCCCCCCCCCATATCCCCTCCCCCTCATGAATTCCCCTCTCCTTCTTAGATCCCTTGTGCATCCTCACTTTCAATGAGCTCCCCCTTCCAACAGCCTCCCCTCTCAATAATGAATGACTCCTTTAGGATGAACCCATCTTTTGGATACACTTACAACTTTTGAAGCCTCCTCTTTGCATGGAGATTCATTGTATTTTCTTGCTGATTTAGGGTTAGATATCCATGGTAAGGTATCATCCTCCCTCTATTATATGTTTTCTCTCGATTTCTTCCTCCCCCACTGCTGTGATTTTTTTTGGTCAAACCCTAGGGGTTCAGGTTGGATGATTTTTTATGTTCTTTTTTTAGGATTTTTTTGGGTTCATTCTACCTCATTTGGGTGTCCTTCATAAAATGTGACTTTTTCTATATATTTTTAACTTGATTTATCTTGATTTTAGGTATGTTTTACCATGTATAAGATTTAAATCTTAGAACCGATAGATGCATGATATATATTAATATTTTATATAATTAATAATTTTTATGTATGATATTCAAAATGATTTTTTACAAAATTTTGGAGCATTTTTCATTTGGAATAATGCATTTACTTTTAAATTTAAGTGAAACATGAAATTCCAAGTGCTAAAAAATTGTGAAATAATTATTTTAAATTAAATTGAAATGTTTGAATTTGTTTTTACTCTATTTGGGTCAATAATTAAATTGAAAAAAAAATTGGGCTTTCTAAAAGTTTTAAATAAAAAAATTAAATTTATTTTTCAAAGGGGTTTTTCAAATATCTCTTTTTGTATTGTTTTTTAAATATATTTATATATTTGGAAATTTATTTTTAAATGGATTTTAAAATTCCAAGTATCTTCAAAGTGTTTCAAAATTGTGTTTTTAAGAAAATATGAGTTATAAAATGTCTTTTTTTATATACATATATAATGGTTATACATATATACATCGGTATAAATATAATATATCTATGTGTATAAATTCACACTAGAATATATGAATTTGAGAAACAAGATAAATAGGTAAATATATATCTGTGTGTGTAAGTTTTTATGAGTAAAACCAGAACTTATGTTTTTTTAATTACGTTTCTAAAAAACAATTAAAAGGCATGTATGGCCCTTTTAAGATATTTTATAAATGTTTGAATGTGTGAAAGCACCAATCAAACCCTATTTTGATTTTATTAACATAGATTGTGGCCCTTGGGGTATTTTTATATTTAATATTGTGTAATGTTTATGTACTTGGGGTTGTTTCATGAACGGAGTTGGTGGTGATGGTGGGTTAATTGATATCCTTTATAATGCTTGTATTTGTCATTGTTTATTATTTATACTTATCACCAGTTGTGCTCGTTGCATGTTTACTCACCCTTACTTTACTTTAGTCATGATAACCCTGGTATATATGTGGGATTCTAGACATATGCTACACTAGATAGCTTCAAACTTTTAGTATCCCCTATAGTTAGTGATCATTCTAGATGGGGTATTCCATTCCAATGATACTAGGTACAGACTAGTCATATAGATTTTGTTAGGACACAATGTATGACAAGAGGTTGTTTTGTACATAGTTAATTCTAGGACCGTCTCACTTTAGAACCAATGTTAAATACCATGACAACAATTACTTTTTTTGGTGGATACATATAGGGGGAATCACATGTCTTCTTTGATATCCCCTGATTTCTTGATATGTGTGGCACCTGATATTAGATTCTTTTACTTTACTTATTGTATATCTTACCTAGTGATTTTCTATAATTCTATTTTTATTCATGATGCATTTGTTAGTTATTTTGAAAAAAAAATAATTTTAAAGAATCTTTGAAATGTGAAATAAAAAGGGGTGTAAGCCCATTAAATATTTTCTAAGTGATTGTTTTTGTTTAAATTAATCACAGAATAAAGTTTAAAAAATTCTCTTTGTGGTGTTTTAGTTTAAAATATAAATATATATGAAAACCTATAATTCATATTATATTTAAAAGTATAATTAAATGGGTATTTATTTTAATGTTTATATGTGGGGTGTGGTTTCTCTTTGTCATGCCTATGGAGATTTAGATTGTGTCTATCTATTATTTCAATTTCAGATTTTCATCCATCTTTTGGATGATATTGAGAGCATTGATTTATTTTAGGTGGGTTATTTATTTTATTTCATTGGGTATATGGTTCCTATTATTTTGTTTATATAGGACTTGATTTTAACTTCCTATAATTTCTTACGTGTGTCCCTATATATGATTCACATTGAACAATTAGGATTTTACTACTTTCTAGGGATGTATGGTATCTATATCTGCTGGTGGATGAATCCAAGGAATACATTGGTGGATTTTTTCATTTCTTCATTGCAAGGGAGGGTGTTTTGGGATGAGAATATATATTGTTTGTTTAATTTTATCTACTAATTTTTAGTTATTTCTGCATATCTGATTTAGTATGGATCTCTTATATATGCACAGGCAACGCTGATTTTTCATTACTTTTATGCTTCTTATTTTATTCTGATTAAAGGAATTTTTTCGAATTATTAATATATGATTCCCCGGACCTTGTAGCTAGCCTTTGGAGACTAGGAACGCCCCTCAGGATCTTTCATGGGTTGGATCAGGCATTTGATTGGTGGATGGATCAAGATGGTTTTTGAAAAAATGTTATCATAGGTTGTGCTCTTTAATGAGAGCCTATATTCTTGAAAAGACTTTATGTTATTTGGTATTTATTAGTATAAATGAATATTAAAATGGTGTTAGGGACTCAATAGTTTGTTCTTGAGTGGGTTCCTAATCACCACCTATCACGACGATGCTTGATTCACCATAGGAAGTTGGGATTTGAATTTTGAGTTTGAATTTTTTTTATTACCATTGATGATATTTTGATCCTCATTAGTATAGTTAAGTTTAATTGGGGGTATTTGATGTATATTGGGATAAAATGGAGATATAATTGAGTCTTTTTGTTAGCCAGTGTGGCATTAATAACCTTACAGTAATCAAGTGTTTAATCCAAGACCCATTCTAAGAACCATTACATGATGGGAATATTCCCTATCACAATTGTTGCCAAGATAAGCATAATTATGCATCTTGTTTTGGTTTTTCTATTTAGGCATATTGGTTCTTGGATTTCATTGATTTTTTTCTAGAAAATGTAAAGGTCCAAAGCTAATCTTTTGATATGTTTCCATTTTCAGATTGGATTTTCATGGAGTATGTAGTTTATTTTGTGATTTTTTTGAGATAAAAAAGGGATTTTATAAACTGACCTTTTTATTAGATTTAGAGAATATAAAAAACGTGTATTTGATGGAATTTATTTTACAAAATGGTAAATTTTAAAGTGTTATTTGGAAAAATTATTTTCAAAATGATCAATTTCAATCAAAAACATTGAAATCGTTAAATTTTGAAATTATATTTAGAAATATTTTGAATGGTGAATGAATTTTAAATATATTAATATATTAGGATTTTTATATGTGGTATTTTGATTAATTTTTAGGGATTCTAAAATGAATGGTTTTACGAAACAAATGGATTTGAAATCGATTTGAAAATTGAAGTTAATTTTCTATTTTATAATGAATGTTTTAGAGAATTGATCTTTTTGAAATGGGGTTTCTTGGAAGAATCATGTTTTATTGGTTTTATTATCTAGATATATCCCTTCATTATATGATAATTTTTTGTTGATTGTTTGAGAAAATAACTAGTTGAATTCATGTTATACATTATTTGGATTCCCCCTCCTAGAAAAATCATGGAAATAATGGATAGGTTATTCCCATGGAAGAAAAATTGGGTGACTCTCTTCCTTTTTAGGTAAATTTTATCTTATTAATGGCCCAAAAAGAACTTGGAATCATGTTTAAAGGATATATTCCATATCCCTATTGGAATTTGGTTTATAGTTTCTATAATCATATCCCCCCCTTTTCTGTAGTAGGCTTGGTTCGTTGCGAGTTCATCAAAATAACCTGGTTGATTTTTGTAGGAGTTTGTGGAATTTGTTTTGGGAATGAATCTTAGTGATTATTATTTCTTTTTTTTTATTTAAAATTTGTGATATATTTTTAGGTATTATTGATTTAGTTTTTTCTTGAGGTGATTCAATGATAGTGATTGTGGGATGTTGGCTATTCTTGTAGTGATTTTTCCTTAGTTATAATCATATAATTGTGATTTTTTAGAGATGATTCCTTTTGTTTAGTATTCTGGGGTTGGTGTATTAGGGGTTTTGGTATTGATGTGTTGGACATGGGTGATTTTAGGTCAGCGCTTTGGTAGCTGGGATTGATGTCTTTCGACATGTTTCTCACATGGGAGTACTTATTCTTTTATATTTCACCATGAGACTATGTTCTAGATTTGAGGTCATAGTTCACCCATTTGAGTATGGAGAACAAATTTTATGGACCATGTTGGTTTTGTATAAATATTTCTTATATTTTCTCCTCCTTTTATTTGTTATGTTTTATAGATTTTTTTGTGGTATCTTTGTGTGTTCAATGGAGTTATTATTTTCTGAGTGTAATATATCTTGGAGATTTGGTGTTGTTGACCCACCAAATTATATAAATTCTAAATGGTGGTGAGTCATTGAAAGGTCTCGGTTTTTTTATACCTCGTGTTCCTCCTAGATAGTTAGAGTTTTCTTACAGATGTTAGGTGTTACATTAGGATATAGTCCTTTAATTTTTATGAATCGTTCTATTTAGTATCTTATATCCTTTAAAAATTGTTATCTAGGGGAAAAATACTTGTGGTCAGAAGAATTTTTACACACAAAGTTTTATTTGTTAATTTATTTAATATTATTTGATATTATTTGATTTTACATGAGTTTTATAGAATTTACGGCTGATTTGTTTTTGAAATTTTGATTATCTAAAGGGGGACATGGTTATCTAGAACAGTTTGAAAAAATATGAGATAATGTTGTGACTATTTCAGTCTTAGGGTATTTTTTTAGTATAGTTAGAGTGTGATTTATTAAACTATACAGTCACCTGGGATTAATTATGAGTAGTGTTTTTTAGTCTAATGTCTTTTGCATAGATTTTTCATGGTTTTATAAACTATGTGAGTTTTATGGGTATTTAAAAAATTGAATTATTTTTATTTTATTTTATTTTTCTTTATTTTTTTCTTCCTTTAATTCTCCCTCGTCATGCCTCTCCTCCCTGTCTGATCTCTACCTTCTATTGTGGACCCCTCTCCCTCGCATCTACCAATCTCTCTTTCATCTCCATCACATATAATCCCTCACCACAAGCTCCCCCATATGTTCCCCCCCTCACTTTCATGTGATTCCCCCATGCCGAACCCCTCTCCCAGCCACACTTCCCACTCGAGAAGCCTCATCTTCACATTGAGATTAATAATGTTTTCTTGGGAATTTGGGGTTAAATTTCTTAGGTAAGGTCACCTTCAACCTCTATTATTTGTTTAATCTCCATTTAATCCCCCTTATCATCATAATTTGGTCTGGTCTAACCCAAGTGGTTTAGGGTTGATCAATTTTTGATATTCTCTTTGTTTTTAGGGTTTGTGTGGGTTTATTCTAACCCATTTGGGTGTCCTCCATTAAAGGTGACACATTCTAAATCTCCATGGATTGGTTCCACTTAATTTTTTGTAGGTTTCCCCATGTTTATGATTTAAATTTAAGAAATATTGGATGCTTTATGTTTCTCAATATTTTGTTTAATTAATAACTCTTATATGTAATATTCGAAATGGATTTTATGAAATTTTCAAGGGGTTTTCATTTTTCATAATTCATTTACATGTAATTTCATGAGAGACATTAAATTCCATGTATTTAGAAATCATTAAATAATAATTTAAAATTAAATTGAAAATTTTTAGTGGTTTTTACCCTGTTTTGGTTGAGAATCAAATTGAAAATTTTTGGGTTTTCCATTTCGGATGTTTTGAAAAAAAATTAAATTTATTTTTCATAGGGGTTTTGAAATGGTCTTTCTATAATTTGTTTTGAAATATATTCATATATTTTTAGATGTATTTTTAAAATAGATTTTAAAATTCGAAGAATCAATAAAGTTTTTCAAAATTGGGTTTTGAAGAAAATGTGAGTTTTATAAAATTTATCTTGATATATATATATATATATACAGTGGTTCTATAAATATATATTGGTATATATATAAATTTAGGTGTATAAATTCCCATTAGAATATTTGAATTTATGAAATGATTGATATATATGTGTGTGTGTGTGTGTGTTTAAGTGTGTATGAGTATAACTTGAAAATGGATTTTTTTCATTCGGTTTTTTAAATGTATTTGAAAGGTCATTTTGGATCCTTTAAGATATTTTTCTAAATGTGTACATGTGTGAAGGATCCTTTCAAAAACTGTTTTTTTTTTATTAACATGGATTTTGGACCTTGATGTGTTCTTATATTTCATATCATGTGACAGTTATTTAATTAGGGTAATTTCTTTAGAGGTAGTTGGAGGTGAGGGTATGTTAATTTATATCCTCATTGATTTTGGTATTATTCAATGTTTACTATTTTTATTTATCATCGATTATGATCACTACTTTGTTACTCACCATTTCTTTAATTTTTACAATGTAACTAAGGTTTCTATGTGGGATTATAGACTTATGATACCCTAGATAGATGAACACTAATAGTTCCCCCTCAAGTTAGTGATAGGGATAGACAAGTTATTCCATTTCGATGAGACTGAGCACATGCTAGTAAGATGGATTGTGTTAAGATTCAGTGTAAGCTGATAGGTCAGTCCATGTTTTATAAAGTCTGGTATTGTTTCAATTTAGGAACTATGGTAGATCCCATGAAATATATTCCTTTGATTGGTGGTTTCACTTAGGGGAACTCTTGTATATTATTTAATGTCCCATAACTGATTGATATGTGTGGAACCTGATATGGGCTTTTCTTCTACTTTTTATGTTATATCTCTAACATAGTGCCTTTATATAATTCTCTTTTTATTCATTTTGTGTGTTTTAGTTATCTATAAAATAATTTTAAAATAATTTTAATGGATCTTTCAAATAGGATCTAAAAATTAGTGTAATCCAATTAAATGTTTTCTAAGTGATTATTTTCATTAAAATTAATCAAAAAAATGTTTATAAAAACTTCTTTGAGGTTTCTTAGTTTAAAAATAAATATTTATAAAAAAAATTATTATTTTTTTTCAAACTATCACTCAATAAGAATTTATTTCAATGTTTATAAATAGGTTTTGGTTTCTCTTGGTCATGACTATATATCATTTTTTAGGTTTTCATCCATCTTTTGGAATCTCTTGAGCGAATTTATTTATTAAAGGTGAGTTGATTATTTTATTGCATTCGTAATTTGGGGTTTATTAAAATATTTTGGCAGGACCATCTTTTAATTTCCTGTAAGTTATTATGTGTGGCCCTTTACATTATTAACCTTATCCAATTAGGCTTTTCATACCATCTATGGATGGAGGGTAGCTATATCTTCTAGTTACTAAAATAAAGGCGTCTACTAGAGGTTTTTTTCATCTGTTCATTGCATGGTAGGGAGATTGGGGGTGAACAAAGGGATTTTTTTACTTTTATTTACTACTTTATAGTTATTTATGTATATTTATTTTGTATGGTTTCCCAATATATGAACGACTCATACCATTTTTTCATTAGTTTTCTACTATTTATTTTACACTAATTAAAAGGAAAAATAATTCATATTATTTATACCTGATGCTCTAGAACTTCTCACCAGCCCATGGGGATTAGGAATTCCCCTCAGTCCCTATTGCGGGTTGGCTCAAGCATTTGATGGATGAAGGAATTGATCTGGTTTGTGACACACATAAGGGAATGTCTCAAAGGAATTAGAATATGTTTCATCTATTCTAAATGGAGGAATAAAATAAAATAATATAGGAAAAAAGAATATTTCAGTTTACATGATGGGGAAAAATAATTTTCATCCCAAGGATCCACTAGAAATTTAATGTTTTAGATGTGAGGAATTTAGGCACTATGAAAATGAGTACATTAATTCAAGGGATTAAGATAGAAATTTACACCAAAAACCTACTATACTATGGGAACAATTAATATCATATGAAAATAATAATATTGAAGGGGATAGTGATAATAAAGTTGTTCAAAGTATACATATCCTTTACTATATATTTTCATATTTTTTATATCATGTAATATTTAACTGACTGTTTTTCATTGAATTATAAATGAAACCACCTTCTAGTATCATTATGGTATCTCAAGTTTTAGTTTATAGGAATTTTATTTGTGTAAATAATATTATCATTCCATTAGGTAAATTAAATGTGATTTTTTAAATTGAATGGTTCTCTCAACATCAAGGGAAAACTATTTGGAGTAAAGAGATAACATTTTATATCAAGATATGATAGTGTATCAAGGAAAGTATGATTATGAACTTCATTTAGAAGGAAATTAAAGAATATCGGACTTAACACAAAATAATTTTAGACACTTGGCTTAAATGGTTGGATAAAAACTCAATATTATGTAACATCCTATTACATGTAAAAAGATATGTTTCCTGGGTTGATATCTCTCTAGAAATTATATTTTATGATGTGTTTATATTTAAGATAATATTAGATATTTCCATTAGAAAGTGATAATGAAAAATTATGAGGATATAATTTATTTAAGGTGAGAGAATATAAAAACTTTAGATTTCAATATATATTTTCCTTAATGAAATAATGAGTTTGATAGATATAACCACATAGAACACCAAACTAAAATGAAACAGTGATATATTTTTTTTAGATAAAAATATAAAAATTAAAAATGACTATAAAAACATAGTCCTAAAATTCATGGGTATAAATATGAGTAATTGAATTATGAAATATACATATATATATATATATATATATATATTACTTTATATAAAGTTACCAAGTTCATATTATACTTAAAAATATAATTTACTAAAATTTACTTTTATTATGAACTGTACGTTTTATTATCAAAAAATAATTATATTATTTTTAAAGGATAACTTTAATAAAATATAATAATGATTGAATTATTAAAATTTTATTGGTATTTTATAAAAGTTAAGAATAATAACAACTTTTATTTTAGAAAATTTATTTTCCTATAATATTAGTTTTTTATTATATTTAGTGAATTTAGTTAAAGATAAAATTATTAAATTTTATGGAATGATTTTAATAAAAAAAATCATCATTTCTATATTATGTATGATAATATTATCTTATTATAATTTTTTGGGATTTCTTTTAAATAACTAATTATTAGGTGAATAGTGAAAATACAATTTTTACTAAAACCGTAGAATTTATAACTATATCAAGATGTAATTAAAAATTAAAAAAAATCATAAAAAATGTATTCATGGAGTAAAATTCTTCATTTTCAAAATAATATTTAAGATTTATAAAACTCATGTTAAACATTTTGAGAATTAAGTAAATTTTTTCTAATAAAATTTATTTTTGGTCTATTTATTTTAATTCTGTTTTCTCAAGGTGAAATTAGGTTTTTGATTTATTTTAAATTCAAATAAATATTCTTTAGTGAATAATAAACTAATTAATTTCATTAAAATCAATAAAATTGTTAATTTTTTCCTAACCATAATATTTATACTTAAAAATCAACTTTTTATCATAGTTATCTTTTACACATTGCATGAATTAATGTTAAAAATAAATTTTCTTAATCATATAAATTTTAATTGATTAAATATATCTTAAATTTCAAATCATTAGTTTGAAAATATATAATGAGGAACATTTTACTTTTATTCATTAAAAGTAAATTTCTTAGTTTAAAAAACTAGTTACCGTAGTAAAATTTAAAGAGTAAAAAAGGGTTAACCAAATGGGTAGAGGACCTAAAATGTTAGAAAAAAAATTAATTGAGTTTTTTAGGTGTGATCTAACCAAATAATTTCCCCACTCTATTCTCGCCACTTATAAAATAGGTCTCTCACCATCCTATCAAGAGAACTCCCAAATTTCAATTTCCTTTTTAACCACATACCTATTTCCTTTCCTTATAATCCTAATTCTCTTAATTATCATATTATCACATGGATTTAGCCAAAGTCAACCTTTTATAAGGAGTCCTCTAAGAGAGAACTCAATGTTTTCATTGTAAGTACTAACTTTTACCTAACCTTTTATATTTTATATATTTACTACTAAAATATATTTTACCAAATATTATATGATTAATTTAGTGTTAATATTTTACTTAATGTTGTTATATTTTGTTAAAAACCATTAACCACTTTTCCCCTGTTCCATTAAGGAAATTGAAAATTTCATTCGAGCATTTGCATGGACTACTGCCACCAAAAGTAAACAAATATCATATTTCATCTAGTTTATTTATGATTTATTAAATTTTGTTTAATATGATCAAAACCTTAAAAATATCTAAATAATATGATGATTATTATATAATAAATATATTATGGAAAAATAAACCACTTTCATAACTACACTCATCCCTTAATTTTGGTATGTTCATGTTTGGATCGGTCGAACAACCTACTTAAAAAATGTTATAAAATAATACCATGGATGAATATACGAACATAATTAATGATAATATATGATATAACTAATAAATAATGATTTAATTTTGGTTTTAGAATGGTAACATTAATATTAAACTCATTAATTAAGATACCAACATTTGTTCCTCAAAAATCACTGAAGCTCACTCATCAAAAATTATATATTTAAGGATCATAAGAAAAACAACCATAGAATGAAATTGTAACATTATAAATATTTATAAATTAAAAATTCTACTACATTCATTGATCTGGGAATGATGAAATTTGATTGAAAAATGAATAAAACATCTTTATTATGAAACTAATTCAAAACGATCAAGATTACTCACACATGATATTGAAAATAGATAATAAATAACTAATATTCATGTAAGGAATAAATATAAATGAAGTTTATAAAATTTTATAGTCATGGGTAATGTAGCACCCCGTATTTCAAGTAAATAACCCTTTATTTATGTTTTTTAATTATTTAAAGTGTTTGGGTGAAGTTTGGGAGGGTTCGAAAGACTCTTGGAATGTTTTTTTGACTAATCTAAATGTGCCTAGTTGGTGTACAGTTTGTAGAAACTATGAAACTTCTACAAGAAACCATGCAAGGTAAAACAAGGGCTTCTGGGTTTGCATATGGTTAGGTGCATGGTTTGACCAAATCATGTGACCACCAAGGAGAAACTGTGAAAAAATTGACAAAGATAATTTGCATGGTTAGTTCATGGTTTGTCTAACCATGCATGACAACTGTTCAAGTTCCTCCTTGAGGTAGAGACTAACACACAATTATCTCATATTTTTCCTAACCATGTAACTAACCATGCACAATTTAAAAATTATATACTTAAAAAGTGGATCTAAAACATGTTCACCTCTAATACCCTTGTTTTTTCTCCAACTCAACTCTAACTTTATATTTCTTCCTCCCAAAGGCTATGGGACCATTCCCCATCAAATAAAATGTGATCCAAAGGCATTTATTATTGTTTTCAAGCCTGATTCTCACAGTAAGTGTCCTTTTGTGGCAGTTTTTTGGTGATTTATCTTGGATCTACTCTTTTCCCTCTCTCATTTTCTTAGATCTAGTCCACTATTGATATATCTAAGGTTTTTTATTCCAATGATGGTTATATTTGTCTTTTTTAGTGATAGGGGAAGATATCTAAGTCATGTTTTCAATATTAAACTCGATTTTTTGTGTATTTTCATGCCATCCATCATTTTTTCATAATTCTCGAGGTAGGTGGACTCACTCTTGAATCCTCTTATTAAAACTTCAAATATTAGTTTCAAATTATTTTAATTGAGTGAAATTGGTTGGGAAATTATTGTGAAAATCATTATTGAAACCCTCTTTAGTGATGGTTTGTGGATTTTTGAGAAATTGTGGAATTTTTGTGAAAATTTCTTTGATAAATGTTTTTAAAATGTTGATTTTAAAATAGGTTCTTAGTTTAGTTTATAGAAAAAGGTATTTTTAAATGTTTTTCAGTAAAAATGTTTGTTTTATTGAAATGGTTTTGGCATGATGGTTTTGAAATGGTTCTACATAATGGTTTTTTGTGTGTTCATATTGCATTTTATGAGGCCCAGTTGAAATATGACTTGGTTCTTAGTTTCAAAGGTGTAGTGGAACATATGATTTTATTACCTTGTAAAGACTTGGTAGATCAATGATAATCCTCTCATGAGTATGTAATTGTCATAATGAAGCATGTAGGTGTTGATGTGTGGGTTTTTATATTAAAATGTGATATAACAAAAAGGGAATATGAAATGATTTGGAAGAACTTTCTTGGTTGCTTCCTTGGTAAGTGGTTTTGGTCTGGAAAACTATTTTACTTAGAAATATTTTTGGGTTTTGTGATAAAATGTTTTAAATTGTTTTATATAAATGTTTTATATAAATTATTTTATATAAATTATTTTATATAAATGTGGTAACATTCTCTATCTTAGTGGCATGAGTAAGGAATTCATTTGGGAAAACCTACTGTGTTTCATTACTCACCGCTGCTTTGGCACTTTAGTGATTTTATAGATATTGTTCATCCAGAAATTGGAAAAGGTACAGTATCACACTTATTTAGTGGGGAATCATGATACTCAGGAAATTTTTTGGAGTTGGATCTTGAATCTTGTTTTGAGCTATGAATTTATGTTTTTGGAGTCGTTGAGTATTGTTGGGTTTGTCTTCCATTGGGTAATTTGATGTTTTGTAGTCTTTCATTGTGGTACTTGTTTGTAGTTTTATTTTGATATCAATTGTATTATTATGATTTTATTTACATTGTTATCATGCATCATGTAGTTATCTTTTGTTATGGCATGTTGGGTTGGGTTGTTTTATTTTCAAAGGGAAAATCATCTTGTATCTGTTAATAAAGCCCTTGACATTTATTTCAAGCCTTTGGTACCTTGGGGATGTCTCTTAACGACAAGTAATGCCCTTACTTCTTCTCAAGACAATGATGAGGGGCATGATATTACAAGTGCTATCATCTTGTTTGGTCCTTAAATAATAAGTGGTCATCCGTTTTTTCAATCTTGGAGTTTAAATTCATTCTAGTCTATTCCTCAAGTTGGGTTGTTAGAAATGAGTAGGATTGTCAGGACTTGAAATGTAGAGCATAAAAATACATAACTACAATTTTTATGCTAAATTTAAAGTTATTTGGGAGTTGGGTACATAATTGTTTTAGAGAAACTTATTGGAATTGGAATCTCATTGTCATGGGTTTATCAAATAAGATGAGCATGACATGTATCATAGAAATGAATTCCCACTAGGAGGGTATATTTAATTTTGAGTAGTGATTTATGATTATGTTAAAAAATGATGTTTTTTGAAAGATGTTGAAAATTATTTCAAATGTGAGATTTTTAAAATGGTATGGTGTGGTATTTTGAAAATTATTTATTTTCAAAAGTATGGTGAAATTTTCAAAACTGATTGAATGTGTAAAATTTTGAATTTTGGAAAGAACTATTTTAATGGTTTTATTGTGGTAAATTTTGAAATTGTTAAGCCTTCCATTGTGAGGGAGTGATACTTATGGAGTTTGTGTGTTTATATAAAATGGAAACCAATATGAGTCTTAAGAATCAATCAAAGGGAGTTGTTGAGAACATGGTTGTACCTAATCCACCAGTGAACCAACAACTAGTTCAGAGTATAGTCCAGTATTTTTAGGCTGTGGACAGAGGAAACAAAAGGGATAAAAAATGAAATCACATCATTCCATCCAATTTAAGAAGTAGAATCCATCCATATTTCAGGGTGATTCAAAACCAGAGAAGGTAGAGGTGTGGCTGAATAGGATGAATTGGATCTTTGATTTCTATGGCACACTAAAAGAGATGAAAGTCAAGCTGGCGATGTATATGGTAGAATTTATTTCATGCCAGTGGTTAGATTTAGTTTTTCATGCTAAATTAGACCAAGGCCTGACATGGGGGGATTTTGAATAATTGTTCAACAAACAATCTTATCCTTATACGTTCAGGATCATAGGAATGGTGGACTTCTTCATCTTGAAGAAGGAGATCCTCACAGCGACAGAGTATTCAACTAAATTTATGAATTTAGTTCTCTTTGCACATGAAGTTTCTTCTAGCGCATCCTTTAAGGTACACACCTTTGAATCAAGGATGAGGTAGGATATTCTCCTAAAGATTTAAGATCTCTATATTATGGATTATATAGAGGTTTTAAATAGAGAAATGGTGGTAGAAAAGGGAATCCCAGGATCTATGGGTGGAGGGTGTAAGAACCCGGACCTTCCTTTCAGGTATGTTTTTTCCCTTTCTGGTCGTTTTTGGGAAAAAGAGGAAAATCTAGAAATTTTCGAAGTACATGATGTGTACTTTATAAGTACATGTTGTGTACTATGATGTCATTGGAGGTTGTGTGCTGGTCGTGTCAGGGTCACACACATGGCCATGTGTGGGTGATGTGGAGGCCGCCTAAAGTGGAGTACGGAAAGGGAGAGTACACGCTATGTACTTTAAAAGTACACACCATGTACTTTGTTTTTTTTCATTAAACGCACCAGGGTCGCGTCTGACAGACAAAAACCACTCCTTTTAGGTTTCGTTCGTCCGAGAGCACCAAGCATCCACAGATCTTTGACGATGCCCCAATCCTCTATCTGTCCTCTGATTCGAACACTGTTGAGTGCATTAGAATCACAGCGGTAAGCTCTTCCTTCTTCTAGAGCATCGTTTTCCAATTCCTTCTCTTTTCCAAGTTATCGTGGGTTGAACGTTTTAGACTTTTTTGTAGATCTTCGACATTCTAAGGCGATTCAAGATTTGTGGTTCAAGTATATTGATCAACTAACATCAAGGTAGGTGGGTTGTGCCTTTCTGTAGAAATTCATTGAGTATTTTGTGCAAATTCCACCAATACCCTTGAAAAGGGTATTGCGTGTTTCCTGTTTTGCCCTTGTTGTTTTCTTGCTTTACTTGTATTCTTGAGTAGAGGTTATTATTTGTGAATAGGGTAATTTGTTGTTCTTTGGATGTTTTTCCATGCACGTTTTTCCTGTTTATGACTTTTTGGTCTAGTTTTTCCTGTTAGGCTATTTCTAGTTCCATACCTAGTATTGTAGGATGGTGTGACTTTTGTTGTTCCATGATGAGATGTTGAAGAATTGTAGCCATGTAGTTCTTGAGGTTAATTTGGCTATTACATGATGGGATACTTTCTGACTTTACACAAGGCTGTGAGAACCTAGTATAGTAGACCATAGGGAGAATGGACATAAGGGCTTGTCCAGAGTGTTTTTATAATACGATGTGAGACCACCGGGGGAAGTGACATTGAGTGCTTCCTCATAGTGTCTATAGTTCCTCAATGTGGGCCATAGGGGGAATGAGACGTTGACTGCTTACTCAGAGCACCTTTAGTACGATATGAGACTATAGGGGGAATTGACAGTGAGTGCTTCCCCAGAGAGTCTATTTCTTTAGCAGAACCAGAGGATGAAACTGTCTGTGCCTCCCAGAGGGTTGCTAGTACTTGTAGGTTGAACCATAAGGGTTAGGCTATGATAACTACCCAGAGGGTTACCTTTTTTTTCTTGCTGAGTGGCAGTGTAACGCCCCGACCCCAGTTACCCAGAGTCGGTGCATTATTGCGTAACATTGGCATGATCACAAAAGATCAAGTCTCAAAAGACTGATTAGTTTAGTAGCCTTGGAAACACTAGATACATTCATAAATGTTACATTACATCATAAAGTAAAAAACTACAATAACAAAGTATCCATAGTCCACACTCATATCATCTTCTGACTATCCCTGCAGGTCATTCATAAAATACTTCTTCACATCCTGGAAAATATTAAAACATTGAAAGGGGTGAGCTTAGATTCTCAGTAAGGATAACAATATTGCGGAAGCTTTCATAAATAAACATTAACATTTAAGGCAATGTATAACTAAAACAAAAGCCTTTTTAAACTTGAACTTCAGCATAATATGGCAAAATTAAAATTAAATAATTTCATTTACTTACTCACATGGATATTCTACTAGTCGAATAATCACATTCAATATCAATAACCACTTTCATAATGATGGAATGCATAATTCCAGACTATCATAACCATGTAGCCAAGGCCTCCTGCCAAGACTACAAATAAGATTTTGTCAAGGCCTCGTGCCAAGACACTATTTTGTCTCATGAGACCTGCCGATGCATCGAAGAGATATAGCGGGCTCCACTCGTCACTTATTAAGTCCAATGCATTTCTCATATGAAAAATGGTATATAAACACTTAGGAAAACCATTTTTTAAAATACCGTTTGAAATTAATTGTGGCATCAAAATACCAGTTCAATTTTTAGAAGATAATTACATTTAAAATTACTCAAATATACTCCAGTGTTTTTTTGAAAGCATTATGCAAGCTTCTGAAAACAAAATAACTAATTCTGAGACTGCTTGACTAATTACGGGCCATGATGGGTCCATCCCCAATCCCTTCCCGTCTACCACACTCGAGAGTCGGGTTTTCTGAAAACATTTTTAAGCTTTCATTAAATACATATACATTTGCACTGGGTTTTTATATATTAAAACTCATAAAAAACATTTGATACATACCATTTTCAATACCAAAATAAAATAAAAAGTAAAACTTGGTATTTATTTTTCATTTAAAAAAAAGTTATGCCTTGTAGAGGAAGCTGAAACTCAAATAATGGTCACGGCGGCGGAGAAGTTGTTGTCACCGCATACGTAAGATAAAACATTCCTTTTTTCATTTAGTAAAAATGATTCATATAAATTATTCCTTTTGAATAAACGTAAAAGTTAAATGGGTTTATGCACCGTATAAAATAAAGTCGTGTATAAAACAAAATATGCCTCAATGAAAGGAGACTGAGATGAAGTCCCTTACAAAGATCATTTTTTTAAATAAAATAGATATATTATGTGTATTCACTATAAGTACACATAAAGAAGGTACAAATAAACGATAGGACATAATAATATCATGACATAATTTGAAAGTAGGAGATTAACCCAAAGAATGGAAATTGGGTTAAGAAGTTCCCTTACAAAGATCATTTTTTTAAATAAAATAGATCTGTTATGTGTATTCACTATAAGTACACATAAAGAAAGTACAAATACAAGATAGGATATAATAATATAATTACATAATTTGAAATTAGGAGGTTTACCCAAAGAGTAGAAATCGGGTTAAGAAGTTCCCTTACCTCGTGTCCGACTTGACTCGATCGTTCTTTAACCTCCTGAATAATAAACTAGAGTTAATTTATACTTTCTTAAGAACATTTTTCAAGTTCATTATTCATTTTATATAACTTATTACCATGTTATGAACATTATGTAATTATTTAAGTTAATAACGTTCGTTTTGTCGATCTTTGGTACTTGAGTAAAAAATAAACTTCTTATAATTACAAGTTGTTTACGTGGTAGAATATCCATTATCTCCAAAATTATATTCATGATGAAGATATCATATATATCATATATATCCAGTATATACATTCATTCATAATATTACGTAACATTTAGAGGTAAGAAATGAAATGCATCGTTCATGGAGACGGTAATCCGTACGTACGCATGAACGCTACTTTCATTTCTATTTTGTATTTAATGGAATAAAATCATAATGATATAAAGGTATATTATAATTACAGTATAATATCATATATAATATCATTTACTCCATCCTTTATACATCCCACATATGGCAATAACGATTCAAATCACTTTGAGGGGGCGGTAGTCCGCACTTCCTAAAATGAAATTATCGCATTTACCCATAATGGAAATCATAAAGGTATGCAATAAATGAAAAATAAAGAATCATAAGGAAAACAAAAACATAATATATATCATATATAAAAATATTTTCATCATAATGGCCACCATGAGAGGTGTTAAAAGAAGATTGAACAATCATCGTTTCGTGAGGCAGAAATTTTCCAACCATAGAAATAGTATGTTCTTTAACCATTAGATGAAGGTGTGTGTAAGTGTAAATAAAATCCTTCTCATAAAAACATCCAAGTATATTGAGGATACTGTTTTTGTTACAAAATAAAGTAATAAAAATATTTTAGGGGGTTGGAGAAGAAAAATAAAACAAAATAACACAAGAGAAGACATTACCTTAAAATCGGGTAACTCTTTTTTGATTTGAGCCAAAGGCTTCCTTGGGAAGAATTCTGCCCAAAGTGAGGCTTCTAAGAGTAAGATAGGGAAGTTGAGAGAGTATTTGGGTAGATTTTGGCTGAGCCAAATGGCTTGAAGGTGTGAATAATGTGGTAGAGGTGGGGGCATTTTATAAGAGGAGAGGAGGGGCACTCTTGGAAAGTCATGAAATGTTACTTTATTATATAATGAGTTTCGGATTTTAAAGGTCCCACACTTATATATTTTTAGGATAAGATGATAAGGGTTCTAAATATACTCATCCAATAGGTTTTTACAAGTTTAGTTCTTAGATTTTAAATTATCTCTTCATTTTATTTAAATCGTTAATTAATGAGGTAATCGCTGCATCACCATGGTGTCATAAAATATTTAATTTATTTAATGTTTAAAAATTATAAAAAAAATATCATGATGTAGGAAATATTTTTATCTTTATAATGAATTATTATAGTCAAAAAGTTAAATATATAACCCCATGTAATAATTTTTTTAGTAAAACAACACATGTTTGTGACAATTTTATTTTTACTTTAAATAAAAAGTTATTAATGTCATTTTCTTACCCAAGTGGCTCCATGGGGTCCCCAAGTTGACCCATGGATTTTCTTGGTCGGAAATGAATCATCCAATATGGGTTGGACAAGTGTAAGAGTATTTTCATATTTTTATAATATCATTTTTACCTTAAATTTCACTAATTACCTTTAATCGTGATTAATTAAACTAAAAAGTTACTATTCACCAAAAAATTATTTTAATCCCATTGAACCACATTTTACATCCTAATGAAAACCATGTATGTTGTATTTTTGAAAATCAAATCACAGAAGTGGTAATGTTTCATTTAAACGAAAAATCAGTTTTTTAACTACCACTTAGTGGTTTCACTATTCATCAAAAATTGAAGTTTTTCAGAACAATTCCAAAATTTCACCCTAAGATATAATTTATATTACGAATAAAAAAATGATTTCCATTTTGAAATATAAAATTTATATAATTTCTAAAAGTGGGTATTACTATTCATAACTGCTATTTTTATTGCTCGCGGTGTGTTAGAACTCAAGGTTGCGTACAACACACGATGCTCTATTATTCAAAGAGAAGTGTACCATGGAAGCTTGGGGTGTTACATTCTCACCTCCTTCAATAAATTGTGTCCTCGCAATTTTAAATTTTTCTTTGAAAATAAAAGGTTGAAAATAGGAAATTCCTTTGTGGAAAACCCACATCAAAAATAAGGTTAATAAAAATATAACATTAAAAGAAAGAAAGAGAAGTAAAAAGGTCACCCGAGATAGCCCATACTAGGATTCTATGAAAATATGGATATGGAGGAAAAACTAACCATCAAGGTCTGATGGAGAGTTGTATATAACAAGATTAGGAGAAAGTTAACTACAAGAAAATCACAAACTTGTGATTGGTTAAACGGTCATTGATTCCCCAATTGGAAAAGTTAACCGACAACATTTTTGTTTTAAGATACCTTTCATAAAGTTGAGGAATTTATTTAGTAGATTTTCTAAGAACATAAGGAAATATACTTACTTGTCATGTAGACTTTGATTCTTTAATAAATTTTTACCACAAACCCGTCTTTCACTCCAAAAGGTAATAGAACTCAAAAATATTCTATTTATCATAATTTTATAAGGTTCCAAATATTAACACATACCATTTAGAATAGGAAAACTTTTTGTAATAACCAGGGACTTCCTGTAGGCTAGTGGTAGGTAAAAAGGCTTATCGCACTATGGTTGTGGGTTCGATTCCTGCAGCTTTGTCTGACGCGATGGGTTATCCCCCAACCTGCAGGTTGTCCTTTTCCTAAAACTATAGTATTATAATATTCCAAAAATAATCTTCAGAAATTTTTTAACCTTAAACAATACTATCCAAAGTTCATCTTAATCCATTCCAACCTTTATAGTTATCCAAAATACCTCTATCTATACTTTCTCTAAAAGGTCTCTAAATTCCAAAATCAATTGTAACATCAGATTCCCCAAACAAGGTAAAGTTTCTCTTATTGTCACATACTAAAAATATGATTACCTTCATCATATTAAAACCTTAATGAAATCAAAAAGTACTGTAGTACAATCCTTATATATATCACATTATTCTTATTACTAGAATATAATCCTTGAGTCCAAAAGCACCAATACATTAATTATTCCACTTCAACTGTATTAACAGCATAAGATTGTCCTTGATCCCTTGGCCTTTTCTGAGGAAAGGTTCCCTGACGCTTAGGACATTCATTTGCATAATGCCCCATTTCCCTACAATTGTAGCATTCAACATTGATAGTCTCTTTCTTTCCCTTGCAATCACGAGCCTGGTGTCCTTTTTCTCCACATTTATAACAAACACCCATTCCTTTTAGGCAAGTACCGAGGTGATTCTTCCCACAATTATCGCATAATGGAAAATCCTTATTTTCCTTTTTCCCTTTATCTGTCTCTTGTTCCACCATTATCTTCTTCTCTTGATTTACTTTGTTGTCATAAGATTTAGAGAATTCCTTTTCTGTCTTGATAGTACACGAGACTATATCTTCATACGACAATAAATATTGTGAGACAAAGGCTCGATGGAGAAATGGTTTTAACCCATAAAAGAAACGATCAATCTTACTTCTTGGGTTATGTATATAATCTGCAGAATGTCTTGCTAACCTTGTAAAGTTGGCCTCATATGTTGCGACATTCTCATCCTCCTTCTGCCTCAGACTCAGAAATTGCCTTTCCATATCTGCTCGATGGTCATGAGGGAAGTATTTTTCTAAGAAAATATCTTTAAACTCCCTCCATTCCATATTTGATACTTCATCATCTTCCTTTGTGTTTTGAATCAGCGACCACCATTGATCGGCATCTCCAGTGAGGCAGTAAACTGCCATGACAACTTTCTCCCTTTCGCTACTCCCCAAGGCATGGAATATTTTCTCTAAGGAGTTTATCCATTGCTCAGCTACTAATGGATTTGTACCCCCATTAAATATTGGAGGTTGTTGCCTCATGAAGCGGTCTAACATTGATCCTCCATGTTGCGGATCAGGGTGCTCCATACGAGTAAAGTTATTATTCATAACCTGAGTGGGTTGTCCTAGTATAGTGATAAGTTGATCAGCACCAGTTATATCTCCATCTCCACTATAATTATCTTGAGCAGGAGGGAAATCCCTACATGGAGTGTGTGCATTGATATAGTTTCCATTCCTACCACTAGGCGCCATTTCTAAACAATGGAATAAACTAGATTAGTTTATGAATCAAAATACATAATTCCATACTTGTAAAACACTTAACATAAATTGAAAAATTTATGGATATAATCCATAATCATAAAAAAAATTCTTTGAGGAAGTATATACTCATAAACCCTTCATAATGGTTTATAAAGAAAATGAGAATAATCCTAAGCATATCCCCCGGGAGTGTCGTAACCAAGAGTGCAGCAAGGCCCGTTGTCGTGCACCAGTTCCCGTTTGAGTCTAGCTCAAAGCGGTGTTTTTGGGTTTTACCCCTAGGTACATATGTGCCAAAGCCGCCTCTACCTGCTCATATCCAGATAGGGATATATTGCTTGGAAAACTCACAAAATCTCTATAATACCAAAATTCTAGGATGTTCTTCTATATTAATCCTCAAATTTTATCTTAGGGATATGTGCTCTAATCAGAGTTTATCTAAATCTAACATCCAAGGTTAGTACTAAACTGCCTCTAATACCAACTGTAATGCCCCGACCCCAGTTACCCAGAGTCAGTGCATTATTTCATAACATTGGCATGATCACAAAAGATCAAGTCTCGAAAGACCGATTAGTTTAGTAGCCTTGGAAACACTAGATACATTCATAAATGTTACATTACATCATAAAGTGAAAAACTACAATAACAAAGTCTCCATATTCCACACTCATATCCTCTTCTAACTATCCCTACAGGTCATTCATAAAATACTTCTTCACATCCTGGAAAATATTAAAACATTGAAAGGGGTGAGCTCAGATGCTCAGTAAGGATAAAAATTTTGTGGAAGCTTTCATAAATAAACATTAACATTTAAGGCAATGTATAACTAAAACAAAATCCTTTTTAAACTTGAACTTCAGCATAATATAGAAAAATTAAAATTAAAAAATGTCATTTACTTACTCACATGGATATTCTACTAGTCGAATAATCACATGCAATATCAATAACCACTTTTATAATGATGGAATGCATAATTCCAGACTATCATAACCACGTAAACAAGGCCTCGTGCCAAGACTACAAATAAGATTTTGTCAAGGCCTCATTCCAAGACACTAGTTTGTCTCATGAGACCTGCCGATGCATCGAGGAGCTATAGCGGGCTCCACCAGTCACTTATTAAGTCCAATGCATTTCTCATATGAAAAATGGTATATAAACACTTAGGAATACGATTTTTTAAAATACCGTTTGAAATTAATTGCGGCATCAAAATACCAGTTCAATTTTTAGAAGATAATTACATTTAAAATTGCTCAAATATACTCCAGTGTTTTTCTGAAAACATTATGCAAGCTTCTGAAAACAAAATAACTAATTCTGAGAATGCTCGACTAATTACAGACCATGATGGGTCCGCGCCCAATCCCTTCCTGTCTACCACACTCGAGAGTCGGGTTTTCTGAAAACATTTTTAAGCTTGCATTAAATACGTATACATTTTCACTGGGTTTTCATATATTAAAACTCATAAAAAATATTTGATACATACCATTTTCAATACCAAAATAAAAGAAAAGTAAAACTTGGTATTTATTTTTCATTTAAAAAAAGTTATGCCTTGTAGAGAAAGACGAAACTCAAATAATGGTCAAGGTGGCGGAGAAGTCGTTGTCACCACATACGTAAGACAAAACATTCCTTTTGTCGTTTAGTAAAAATGATTCATATAAATGATTCCTTTTGAATAAACATAAAATTCAAAGGGGTTTATACACCGTATAAAATAAAGTCCTGTATAAAACAAAATATGCCTCAATGAAAGGAGATTGAGACGAAGTCCCTTACAAAGATCATTTTTTTAAAATAAAATAGATATATTATGTGTATTCACTATAAGTACACATAAATAAGGTACAAATATAGGATAGGACATAATAATATCATGACATAATTTGAAAGTACGAGATTAACCCAAATAATGGAAATTGGGTTAAGAAGTTCCCTTACAAAGATCATTTTTTAAATAAAATAGATCTGTTATGTGTATTCACTATAAGTACACATAAATAAAGTACAAATACAATATAGGACATAATAATATAATGACATAATTTGAAAGTAGGAGATTAACCCAAAGAGTGTAAATTGGGTTAAGAAGTTCCCTTACCTCGTGTCCGACTTGACTTAATCGTTCTTTAACCTCCTGAATAATAAACTAGAGTTAATTTCTATTTGATTAAGAACCTTTTTCAAGTTCATTATTCCTTTTATATCACTTATTACCATGTTATGAACATTATGTAATTATTTAAGTTAATAACGGTCGTTTTGTCGATCTTTGGTACTTGAGTCAAAAATAAACTTCTTATAATTACAAGTTGTTTATGTGGTAGAATATCCATTATCTCCAGAATTATATTCATGATTAAGATATCATATATATCATTTATATCCAGTATATACATTAATTCATAATATTACGTAACATTTAGAGGTAAGAAATGAAATGCACCATTCATGGAGACGGTAAGTCGTACGTACGCATGAACGCTACTTTCATTTCTATTTCATATTTAATGGAATGAAATCATAATAATATAAAGGTATATTATAATTACTGTATAATATCATATATAATATCATTTACTCCATCCTTTATACATCCCACATATGGCATTAACGATTCAAATCACTTTGAGGGGCGGAAGTCCGCACTTCCTAAAATGAAATTATCGTGTTTACCCATAATGGAAATCATAAAGGTATGCCATAAATGAAAAATACAGAATCATAAGGAAAACAAAAACATAATATATATCATATATAAAAATAGTTTCATCATAATGGCCACCATGAGAGGTGTTAAAATAAGATTGAACAATCAGCGTTTCGTGAGGCAGAAATTTTCCAACCATAGAAACAGTATGTTCTTTAACCATTAGACAAAGGTGTGTGTAATTGTAAATAAAATACTTCTCATAAAAACATCCAAGTATATTTAGGATACTGTTTTTGTTACAAAATAAAGTAATAAAAATATTTTAGGGGGTTGGAGAAAAAAAATAAAACAAAAGAACACAAGAGAATACATTACCTTAAAATCGGGTAACTCTTTTTTGATTTGAGCCAAAGGCTTCCTTGGGAAGAATTATGCCCAAAGTGAGGCTTCTAGGAGTAAGAGAGGGAAGTTGAGAGAGTATTTGGGCAGATTTTGGCCGAGCCAAATGGCTTTAAGGTGTGAATAAGGTGGTAGAGGCGGGGGCCTTTTATAAGAGGAGAGGAGGGGCACTCTTGGAAAGTCATGAAACGTTACTTTATTATATAATGAGTTTCAGATTTTAAAGGTCCCACACTTATATATTTAGAGTATAAGGTGATAATGGTTCGAAATATACTCATCTAATAGGTTTTTGACAAGTTTAAGTCTTAGATTTTACATTCTCTCTTCATTTTATTTAAATCGTTAATTAATGAGGTAATCGCTACATCATCATGGTGTCATAAAATATTTAATTTATTTAATGTATAAAAATTATAAAAAAAATATCATGATGTAGGAAATATTTTTATATTTCTAATGAATATTTATAGTCAAAAAGTTAACTTATATAACCCCATGTAATAATTGTTTTAGTAAAACAACACATGTTTGTGACAATTTTATTCTTACTTTAAATAAAAAGTTATTAATGTCATTTTCTTACCCAAGTGGATCCATGGGGTCCCCAAGTTGACCCATGTATTTTCCTAGTTGGCCATGACTCATCCAATAATTGTAGGACAAGTGTAATGGTATTTTCATATTTTTATAATATCATTTTTACCTTAAATTTCACTAATTACCTTTAATCGCAATTAATTAAACTAAAAAGTTACTATTCACCAAAAAATTATTTTAATCCCATTAAACCAAATTTTACATACTAATGACAACCATGTATGTTGGAGTTTTGAAAATAAAATCACATAAGTGGTAATGTTTCATTTAAACAAAAAATCAGTTTTTTAACTACCACTTAGTGGTTTCACTATTCATCAAAAATTGAAGTTTTTCAGAACAATGCCAAAATTTCACCCTAAGCTATAATTGATATTACGAATACAAAAATGATGTCCATTTTGAAATATAAAATTTATATAATTTCAAAACATGGGCATTACTATTCACAACTGCTATTTTTATTGGTCGCGGTGTGTTAGAACTCAAGGTTGCGTACAACACACGATGCTCTATTATTCAAAGAGAAGCGTACCATGGAAGCTTGGGGTGTTACCGGATGCTTACTTGTTTATAAATTATATGCTAAAAACTGTGGATTGTTGATGCTGAGTACTTTCCTGTTTATTGCTTTCTGTACTTTTACCTGTCATATATTCACTGAACATTAGGCACAGATCTTTGGGTGGTTGCCTATTAGAATTTTGTCTCACACCCTGTTTGGGTCATGCTTTTGGGCCCAAACAGATTATATTTTTTCAAGTATAGATAAGGTAAAGCACCCTTCGACTTCGGGTTCATGATTTTTGTGGAGCTGGAGAGCATGGGACCAAGCTATGGCTTGTGATGCTAAGGAGTTTATCTTCTTTCTTTTTCACTTTGGTTTAGCACTGTTGTATTCCAGCATTCTGACTTGTTTGACTATTTTCCTGGAAATATATGTCTCATGCATCATTTATATTATATCTGATCCAGTTGTTTCCTTTATTAGTATTTTGTTGTTACTGTTGCTTGGTATTTACTGCTTCTATTGTTGTATGTATTTGTGTACTTCCACTATGTACTCTGCCAATGAGGGAATAGTTTCCCCAATATCACACCCAAGGCCCTCGCTGCTAGTTGGCAGCCTCTGGCATTCGGGGAAATGTGCTTGAGGCCTTGTGACCTACTAGGTACAGGGCGCCTCTGGGTGGCTTCCAGAACTGGGACGTTACAAAGTGGTATCAGAGGGATTCTTTTCTCTTGATTTATTTTTTGGATCCTTTATCTAGGGATAGGACAGAATAGGTACTTAGTAATAAGTTGTGTCTGGTAGTAGCTAACCCGTGTATAGGGAAAAGCCAATCTACCTCGTTTAATTGCAATTTTTCTGGTTTTTCAATTATTACAGTTGATTTGTTTCACCTTTAGTGATTCACATGTTTTGTGTTGTTATTGTTGATGTTATTGAGGTTCTATTTATGTCGCAACCTGATGAGATGAGGGTATTTCATCTCATGCATCATATAGGCACTTGCTATAAATCACATGCCATGCATTATTTCCATGTCATCTAGGATGCATTAGCAATTGCATGTTGTTGTGATAGATGTTGGGTAGAATATGCATGCTATTGTGATAGATGACTCGATAAAAATATTTTCATCTTTTTAGAGCATTGATTGTGTAAGGTTTTACCTGAATGAACACCAAATTTTGGTTTGTGAGGTGTTATGGGCCCTCATGGACCGAAATTTGGTGGATCATTGACTTTTTTACCTTGTTTGTAACTTATTAAAGATGCCAAACATTGATTCGCGGGGAGTATGGGCCCTCACAGATCAGAATTTGGAACTTTCAGTGATCATTTCTGTGTTTTCTGGGATCTGGAGTATTATCTGAGGCTTATTGTCCAGAAAAACCCAGAATACACATCATGTAGTTTTGACTACACGCCATGTGTTCTTCTGTTCGGGAAGAAACAATTTTTCTTAATTACATGTTGTGTAATTTATGTACACATTGTGTATTCTCTAACCATGTCACAGGCCATGTGGGCAGAGACACGGGATAAGGAAAACCTTGTGGGAACACGCCATGTACCGGTTGTGCACACCGTGTAGTGTAACCCTAGGAGTCCAGCTGTGTATATAACAACACGGTCGGTGGAGTCTCTTCTTATACACACCGTGTACATCTTGAACGCGCCATGTAGTCTAACCCAGATACCTGGCCCTGTCACGAACAACACGGGTCGGTGTCATCCTTTCTCATACACATCGTTTCCTCCTAGAACACGTCGTGTAGTGTTAGTCGTGTAGACGGTCGTGTAGATAACCACACGGTCTGTTGGAACTTCTTAGTACATATCGTTTCCTTATGGAACACGTCGTGTAGTTTGACCTGGGTACACAGGCCATGTCACTAACAATGTAGGCCAGGTGAAGCTTGTCCAGTACATGCCGTGTGTACTTGGAACACACCCTGTTGTTTTGTATTAGGAGAGTCATGTGGCTTAACCATGTAGAAGTACCCGGGAAGGGGAAGAGGGTTCAGGTACATGTCGTGTGTTAGGATAACATGTTGTGTGTTTGGGGTGTTACACGACCAGTTTTAGAAAAAGTACACGCCCATGTAAATGAATTAAGGGAACATGCCATGTAGTCATGTTTTGTAAATTTTGAATGCTTTCTTTCCCATGTTCCCTTCTTATTCTCCTAGTTTTCAGTCCTTGATAATGTTGATTTAAGTCATGCATTTGAACTTGCAGAGTTAGGGCACCGAGACATCCTCCGATTGCACGCCAGTTGACAGGAGGTGATCAGACACCGGAAATGGATGATCAAGGACTTCTCGCAGATCCTCCTGTTGTGACAACCTTGGCACCAGCAGTGAGACCAATTATAGGCATTGATGTCTAGTTTAGGGAAGGCTTTATGTGGATGATGAAGACATTTCCGGGAGCACTGCCTCCTTCCTCAACTATGGCAGACTTGACGTGGGTTTTCCAATAGCAACATCCTTCCACCTTCTCAGGGGAAGGAGGACCTCAGGCTACAGAGTCATGGATAGAAGCCATGATGACGATCTCTGAGCATCTGAATATGCATCTGGAAAGGCGGGTCAAGCTCGCTACCTACATGCTACAAGACTCCACCAAGAGGTGGTGGGATGTGATCTCATAGGCGGGTCATCAGTAGGTTATGACATGGGAGGAGTTTCAGCACATCTTTTATGACTAATTCTCTTTGGAGACCCTGAGGGCCGACCGAGCCTGGGTGTTCATGAGCCAAGAGTAGGGTACTCTTTCTGTCATTGTTTATTCCACTCGTTTCACTGAGCTTTAGTGTTTCACACCCCTCCAGGATGAAGATGGGTTATTCTTGGTGATAAAGTTTGAGGATGGTCTCAGACGGTAGATCCTCTCATAGTTTAATATCTTCAGGATGAATTTAATCACTTTCATCATCAACTAGGAACTGATTGCAGAGCGCAATATAAGAGATTCCAGAGCTGAGAGATAGGGTGGTTCTGCTTCCAGAGTTAGTGCTTCACCAGCTGATAGTAGGAAGCACCGTAGGGAGTCTATGTGTGGTGATCCGAGACAGCGAGACACATATTCAAGTAGCCAGGTGATATGCTACCATTGTGGAAGGGTTGGGAATACGAGGTTGTTGTGTTAGAGAGGCCCAATGGAGTGCCGATCTTACAGCATGATGGGTCACCTTCAGCGCTTTTATCAGGTTTTCTCACTAGCAGCTGGTGACAGGGGATAATCCATGACTCCTCATTCAAGAGCAGCGCCACTAATTTCTCACCAGTCTGGGAACTGGTGTTCTTCTGGCCATTCGGTCCGAGGTGGAGGTTGAGGCCGTAGTGGTTAGTCACCAGTATTTTAGCAACAGTAGGTTGGATCAGCTCAGAGTGGTCAGGCAGGGTCACAGGGTCATGGTACAGGTCAGGATTTTGTAGTGGAGCAAACCCGGCAAGAAGCAGGATCTCATACCCTCTACAGTTCGAGGTACGATCTTAGTAGCCTCAATTTTATCTTATGCTCTTTTTGATATAGGGGATTCCCATATCATTATCTTTGTTACTGTTGTGAATAACCTTGGGCTCTTCATCTTTTCCCTTACTGATACTTTGAATCTAGATACACCGTTGGGGACTAGGATGGCTAGTGTACGTCTGTGCAAGGAGTTCCTTCTAGAGGTGGCTGGGTGTCACTTTCTATGGGATCTCTATATCCTAGAGATGATAGGATATTATTTTATTCTCGGAATGGACTGGATAGTTCCCTTCCAGGCATTCATCGACTGTTATCTCCGCAAGGTGAGTTTCATATCACCGGAGGTTGGATCTTTTCTTCATCAAGACGAGTGGGATGTCCAGGTGAGTAGAGAAGGACCTGAGCATCATGGGCTAGGTGGAGTTACAGCTCATATTGCCAGTCTGTATCTGAATGACCAGGGGACTTCATAGTTAGACTTTACTCCAGTGGTGGATTGTTTTAGAGATGTATTTTCAGAGGACTTTTCAAGTTTACCTCCAGAGCGTGTGGTAGACTTTTCTATTGATCTCATGCCAGGAGTGGAACCGGTGTCTATTCCTCCTTATAGGATGGATACACCTGAGTTGTAGGAGGTCAAGAAGCATTTGGAGGAGTTGCAGGAAAAGGGTTTCATCCAACCCAGTAATTCTCCTTGGGGTTCCCCTGTCCTATTTGCGAAGAAGGCATATGGCACCCTTAAGCTTTGTGTGGATTATCAGAAGCTAAACTAGTTGGCGGTCAAGAACCGATATCCCTTGCCTAGGATTGATGACCTCTTTAATCAGCTTCGAGGAGACTGGGTGTTCTTAAAGATTGACTTAAGGTCCGGTTATCATAAGTTGCACGTTAAACCATTAGATATACCTCTTACAGCCTTCAGGAGTAGGTATGGTATATACAAGTATACGATTATGCCATTCGGTCTCACGAAGGTGCCAGTAGTTTTCATGGCACTAATGAACCGACTGTTCCATCCATACTTGGATTCTTTCATTGTGTTTTTCATTGATGACTTCTTGGTGTACTCTCACACTCTACATGACCATGATACCCATTTTGAGATCGTTCTGAGTACACTGAGAGAGAATCAGTTATATTCTAATCTCTCGAAATGCCACTTTTGGATCAATCAGATTCACTTTTTGGTCCACGTAATCTCAGAGATAGGAGTACTAGTGGACCCAGAGAATGTGAGAGCAGTAGATTCCTGGGAGCATTCGAAGAACGTCTTTGAGGTGCGGAGTTTTCTAGGGCTGACTGGATAATACAGATGCTTCATACAAGACTTTTCACACTTAGTAGCACTGTTGACAGGTCTGACCAAGAAGGGTGAAAAGTTATTATGGTCAAATTCTTGTGAGTCAGCCTTTCAGGAGCTGAAAGGGAGTTTAACTTTAGCACTGATACTAGTCTTGCCAAAGCTGGGCAAGAGCTACACTGTTTACTATGATGATTTAGGTATCGGGCTGGGATCTATGCTTATGCAGGGAGATGGAGTCATTGTGTACGGGTCTCGACAGTTGAGGCCACATGAGAGGAATTAGCTGATGCACGATCTGGAGTTGGAAGTTGTTGTTCATGCCTTACGTTGTTGGATACATTATCTTCTAGGAGAGCATTTTGTGGTTTTCACTGACCACAAAAGTCTCAAGTACATCTTCACTCAGCATGATATGAATCTGAGACAGTGCAGGTGGGTCAATTATCTTCAGTCCTTTGACTTTGAGCTTACCTATACACCTGGTAAGGGCAATGTAGTGGCTGACACGTTGAGCAGGAGAACTTAGATACAAACAGTTCAGGAGCCCATCAGTGAGTGGAAGCTTATGGCTTTGTTCTTTGAGATTCATTTGGAGGTGCACAACAGACAGGGGCAGACTTTTCTATATTCTGTAGTTTTTACCTCTACTCATCTTGATCGAGTATAGATGAGGTAGCTATATGACTCAAAAGGCCTAGTCCTACGGGAGAGTGTGTCAGGAGAGGACCCTCTTCCTAGATGGACATTAGGTGAGGATGAGAACTTTTATTTATAGGGACGTGTATGGGTTCCAGCAGACATACGCGAGGAGAAGATGCAGGATTTTCTTCCCTTAGTTTGGTAAGTTCATCCTGGCATCACCAAGATGTATCGTGATCTACACCACCAGTATTAGTGGCCCGGTATGAAGAGAGATGTTGTTGATTTCATCATGAGGTGTTCCACTTGTCAGTAAGTGAAAGCAGAGCATTAGTGATCAATAGGGCTTTTACAGTAGCTACCCATTCCTGAGTGGAAGTGTAACGACGTCGAGATGGATTTCGTGATGGGGTTGTCGAGGTCTCCTTGAGGGAACGACGTAGTTTGGGTTGTCATTGACAGACTCACAAAGGTTGCACACTTCTTGTCAGTCAAGGATACCTTTGGTGTTGATGAGCTGGGATAGTTTTACATCTGAAAGATTGTACGTCTACATGGGGTTGCACACTCCATTGTTTCAGACAGGGATGTACGTTTTACTTCTCAGGTCTGGCAGGGGCTTTAGAAGGCTTTGGGTTCATAGGTACTTTTGAGTATAGCATACCATCCCCAGACAGATGGCCAGTATGAGCGTACGATTCAGGTGCTTGAGGATATGCTCCGAGAATACATTCTAAACATTGGAGGTTCTTGGGAGAAGCATATACCTCTTGTGGAGTTTACCTACAACAATAGTTTTCAAGCAACTATTCAGATGGAACCTTATGAGGCCTTGTACGGTAGGCCATGTCGATCACCCTTATATTGGCTGGAGGTAGGAGAAGAATCTTTTCTAGGACCTCATCTTGTCCAAGAGACCACAGAGCAGATAGAGTTGATTCAGAAGAGGATATCTATTGCACAATCTTGACAGAAGTCTTATGTTGATCAGTGGAGATGACCTCTAGAGTTCGAGGTCGTGGATCAGGTATTTATGCGTGTCACACCAAGGTTGGGACATAGGAGAATTAAGAGACTGGGTAAGCTTTCACCAAGGTACATCGGGCCGTTTGAGGTGTTGGAGAGAGTTGGGCCAGTTTCCTATCGGTTGCAGCTACCTCAGAGGTACTAGGCTATGCATGACGTCTTCCACGTTTCTCATCTCCGACATTACTTTTCAGAACCGTCTCATGCTTTCCAACCCGAGGAAGTCAAGTTGGAGGTGGATGCATCTTTCGAGAAGCATCCTATCTGGATTATCAATCATAGTATGAAGTTTCTCCATGGACGGTATGTTCCTCTGGTACGGGTGCTATGGAATCACGAGCGAGTACAATACGAGACTTGGGAGAGGGAGGCCGATGTACGATCGTAGTGTCCGGAGTTGTTCGGGGTTTCTTATTCTATGTCGCGCTAGGGAAATTTGGGCATGAATTTCCATAAGGAGGGAAGTTTTTAAGAACATGGACCTTCATTTCAGGTATGTTTTTTCTTTTCTGGTCATTTTTTGGAAAAAGAGGAAAATATGGAAATTTTCTAAGTACACGTCGTGTACTTTATAAGTACATGTCGTGTACTGTGATGTCGTTGGAGGTCGTGTACTGGCTATGTCATGGACACACACACGGCCATGTGTGGGTGATGTGGAGGCCACCTAAAGTAGAGTACATAATGGGAGAGTACACACCATGTAATTCAAAAGTACATGTCATGTACTTTGTTTTTTTTCATTAAACGCACCGGGGTTGCGTCTGACGGACAGAAACCACTCCTTTTAGGTTTTGTTTGTCTGACAGTGCAGAGCATCCACGGATCTTCAATGAGGTCCTGATCCTCCGTTTGTCCTCCAATTAGAACACCGTTGAGTACGTTGGAATCGCAGTGGTAAGCTCTTCATTCTTCCAGATCATAGTTTTCTAATTCCTTCTCTTTTCTAAGTTATTATGGGTTGAAAGTTTTATACATTTTTGTATATATTTGATGTTCTAAGTCAATTCAAGACCTGTGTTTCAAGTATATTGATCTCCTAACATCAAGGTAGGTGGTTTGTTCCTTTCTATAGAAATTATTTGAGTATTTTGTGCCAATTCCACCAATACCCTTGAACAGGGTATTGCGTGTTTCCTGTTTTTCCCTTGTTGTTTGCCTGCTTTGCTTGTATTTCTGAGTAGAGGTTATTGTTTGTGAATAGGGTAATTTTTTGTGATTTGGATGTTTTTTCATACAATATTTTTCTATTTATGACCTTTTGGTCTAGTTTTTCCTGTTAGGCTATTTCCAGTTCCATGCCTAGTATTTTAGGATGGTGTGACTGTTGTTCTTCCATGCTGAGATATTGTAGAATTCTAGCCAAGTAGTTCTTGAGGTTACTTTGTCCATTACACAATGCGATACTTGCTGACTTTACACAAGACTGTGAGAACCTAGTGTAGTATACCATAGGAAGAATGGGCGTAAGGGCTTCTCCAGAGTATATTTATAATACGATGTGAGACCATAGGGGGAATTAACGTTGAGTGCTTCCTTAGAGTGTCTGTAGTTCCTCGACGTGGGCCACAGGAGGAATGAGACGTTGAGTGTTTTCCCAGAGCGCATTTAGTACGATACGAGACTATAGGGGGAATTGACGGTGAGTGATTCCATAGAGAGTCTATTTCTTTAGCTGAACCAGAGGGGTGAGACTGTGTGTGCCTCCCAGACGGTTGCTAGTACTTATAGGTTGAACCATAGGGGTTAGGCTGTGAGAACTGCCCAGAGGGTTACCTGTTTGTTTTGCTTGTTGAGTGGCTGCTTACTTGTTTCTAAATTATATGCTAGAAACTGTGGATTTTTTCTAGTGAGTACTTTATTGTTTACGGCTTTCTGTACTTTTACCCGCCGTATATTCACAGACTATTAGGCACAGATCTTCGGGTGCTTTCCTACTGGGATTTTGTATCATACCCTATTTAGGTCATGCTTTTGGGCCCAAACAGATTATATTGTTGTAGGTATAGATAAGGGTAATCACCCTTCGACTTCAGTTTCTTGATGGTTGTGGAGCTGGAGAGCATGGGATCAAGCTATGGATTGCGATGCTGAGGTGTTTATCTGCTTTCTTTTTCACTTTGGTTTAACACTATTGTATTCCAGCATTGTGACTTGTTTGGATATTTTCCTATACATATATGTATCATGCATTATTTATATTATATCTTCTCTAGTTGTTTCCTTTATCAGTCTTTTTCTCTTACTGTGGTTTGGTATTTACTGCTTCTGCTATTGTATGTATTTGTGTACTTCTGTTGTGTACTCTTCCAATGAGGGAATAGTTTCCCCACTATCACACCAAAGTCCCTCACTTCTAGTCAGCAGCCTTTGGTGTTTAGGTATATGTTCTTGAGGCCATGTGACCTATCGTGTATGGGGCACCTCTAGGTGGATTTCAGAACTGGGACGTTATAGAGGGAGCATGTTGATACCTACAGAAAATGGTGGGAACTCTATTGTTGGTTGAAATAATAATAGGGATTCCTATTTACAATTTACAAGGATGGATCATAATCCAATATCTAGATCAGTGAACCTTCCTCCAAGACCCAAGAGCAAAGCTAGATGTTTTCAATGGGGAATCTTCAGCGCTACTATCACATTTCTACGAGGTCAGGTGTTTGAGACATTTTTAAGGCGTCTTAGACATCATTTTCTTCAATGGGATGAAGAATGAATAATAATTATTATTAGTAGATAGATCTAACCATGGTGATTCTATGAATACGATGACTCCTCAGTAAGGGAAATTTCAATAGGGAAATAAGAAACAAGGTGTCGTGATAAATCACCATGTAGCTGAGAAAGTTATTATGGATGATCAGTCTGCACCATCTAGGGTGAGAGGTAAAATGATTTTAATTTCTACCCTTATGTAATTTTTGTTTAATATAGATGAATCTCATTACTTTTTTCTTCTAATTCTTTTTATTTTCTAAATTTTAAAGTTGAGATTATTCCTTCTTTGTTAAAGCTTCAAACTGTTTTAGGTTAAAGAGAATATTGAGAATTTGTGTGTAAATCATGTTTTATAACTATAAATAGAGATTAGATGATATGAGCATTCTCAATACTAAAAATGGATCTCTATGACATAATTCTGGGTATGGATTGGTTTAATATGTTCAAGAATCACATCGAATGTTATACTAGGATGGTTAGTTTCACGAATAATGATAATGTCGAGTATCTCTTTATGGGAGATAGGAATATAAATGTAGGTTCACCAGGTTTGATAGCAGCATTAGTTAGAATTGTCGCATACTAGAATAAAATTTTGACTTAGGCATCAATGGAAGAGATCAAGAATAGAAGTTTTTTAGTAATTTTTGATCAATTCCCATATGTTTTTCCAAAAATTTCTCAGTGTTTCTACCCACAAGAGAAGTCGAGTTTATGATTGATCTCATTTTGCGGACTAGTTCTATTTTCCTTCAATATTACTAGATGGAGCCAAAAGAATTATGGGAATTGAATTTATAGTTGGAAGAGATAAAAATCAAAGGGTTTATTTGGCTGAGCACATCTCTATGGGTAGCACTAGTTTTGTTTTCCAAAAAGGTAGATGGAACTCTTTGGTTGTGTGTGTATTATCATAATCTTAACTAAGTTAAAATAAATAATGGGTAACCACTTATACACATTGATGATATATTCAATTATTTTAGGGGATATTAGTGCTTCTCCAAGACTGAATTGTGATTAAGATATCACCAATTTCATGTTCAGAAGGAGGATATTCAAAATCTAGCTTTCATAAGAAGATATGGCCATTATGAATATGTGGTTATGCCTTTAGATCTAACGAATGCACCATCAGTCTCTATGGTATTAATGAATCATATATTTCAAAGATATTTGAATTATTCTATGGTGGTGTTTTTAGATGACATATTGGTGTATTCAAGGAAAAGGTAAGATCATGAGCAATACTTAGAGATAGTTTTGGAAATATTATGGGATCATTATCTCTATTCTAAATTTTCAAAGTGTGATTTTTGGATACAAGATGTCCATTTCCTATCCCATGTAATATTTGAAAAAAAATTCATGTAGATCTATAAAATATAGTGGTTTTTATCTCTTGGTAATTTCCAATGAATGTCTTTGAGATATATAGTTTCCTTGGTGTATCTGGTTATTAATGACACTTTTTTCATGATTTTTCATGACTTAAATCACCTATGAAAACTTTGACAAGGAATAATCTTCTATTCTAATGGAATGAAGAATGTTAAAATTATTTTCAAGAGTTTAAATTTTTCCTTACATCAGTACCAATATTGATTTTTCTAGAATCAGGAAAAGGGTATGTGTTGTATTGTGATTCTTCATAATCTGGGTTGGTATGTGTTCTCATACATAGATATAATGTTGTTGCTTATGGATCAAGGAAGTTTTGGTTTCATGAGAACAATTACCCAACACACAATTTGTAATTAGCTGACATAGTCTATGCTTTGATGACTTGTGGTCATTACCTCTTTGGTGAGAGATTTACAATGTTTAGAGATCATAAGATATTGAAACATATTTTCTCAAAAAAGGATTTGAACCTAATAAAAAGAATATGGATATAGTATATCCAAATGCTTGACTTTGAATTAATTTTTACACTGGGTAAAGTTAATTCGGTGGAAGATGAATTAAGCATAAAGTATTATACTCAGTTATAAAAAAAATCTTAATATTAATGGAATTCGATGTTAGTCCTAGCCTATATACACTTGGAATGTGAATATTGAGGTGAATTTTTAGTTTTATTTTTAATTTTGTTCATTCCTGATTAGGTTGGGATGGTTGAAGAGGAACAAATATTCAATTTATAATGTGTGGAAATGAGAAAAAAACTCAATTATGGGGAGAATATTGAGGGATAGAGGCTTAATGGGAATTCTGTATCATGGTTCAGAAATTGGATAGTCATAACTATGGATTTTTAGGAATAAATTCTTCATGATTATCACCATTCAAGATGTGTTGTTCATACAAGAATATAGAATATGTATAAGGTATTGAAATCATAGTTTTGGTGGGTCGGTATGAGTGAATGGTATTTTTTTTGAGATGCTTAAAATGTTAGTAGATTAATGTAGAGCATCAATGACTAATAGGCATGTTGCAGTCTTTACCTATTCTTATTTGGAAATGGGAGAAGATAGTTATGGATTTTGTAGAAGGTCTCCCAAGAATGGTTCAGAAACACAATTACATATGGGTGATAGTGGACCATCTCACAAAATCAACCCATTTCATCCCTATTCATGAATCTCATATAGTGGAGGACTTTCAAAAAATCTATATCTAAGAAGTAGTAAAGAGGCATGGCGTACCAGTTTTAATAGTGTCAGACAAGGATCCAAGGTTTACATCTCATTTCTATAAATCTTTATAGAAATCTCTTGGAAATATTTTGACTATGAGTAAAGTGTATCATCCTTAGATGGATGGATAATCTTATAAGGATGATACAAATATTGGAAGAAATGTTGTAGGTTTGTGTAATGTATTTTGGTGCCTAATGGGAATAGTGCGTACTATTAGTGGAGTTATCGTATAAAAAAATATTAAGCATAGATAAATATAGATCATTTTGAAGCATTTTATGGGAATACTTTTCTTTCTCCACTTTTTTGGGTGGAAATAGGCGAGACATCATTGGTCGGATAAGCCTTTTCCAAGAGAAAATGGAGAATATTTAGTTGATCAATAAATGCATCGAGACAGGCCAGAGTCATCTGAAATTGTATGCAGATCAACATCGACATCCATTTTCATTCACTGTGAGTGATAATGTATTCTTGTGAATCTCTCAAATACTTGGGAATCATCATTTTGGTATGTAGGTAAATTTACATCCTCGATACATAGGCCCTTTTGAGATACTTGAATAGGTTGGTGAGGTGGCATATTGGTTGGAATTAACACCACGGTTCTATGATGTACATAATGTGTTTCATTTATCTCAGTTGAAAATTTATCAACCTGATCCTGACCATGTGATTCTATGGGATCATATTGACCTAGTACTGAATGCTTCATTGGTACATGTACCAATATAGATTTTGGATAGTCAAGAGAAACATTTTCATGGGAAAATCATCGGTCTAGTATGGGTTTTGTGGAAACATAGTTAGATTCATGAATAGACTTGGGAATGGGAAAAAGAAATGGTCAAGTAATGGCCTGAACACTTTCAAGGAAATGATGGTTTTTTACTTTCTAGGTATGGAAAGGCCAATGGTTGGGAGAATTCATCACCCTCGATTTCAAGTAAGTATCCCTTTCTTTAGGATTTCTTAGTATGTAAAGTTTTTAGGTGAAGTTTTGGAGGGTTTGGAAGACTTTTGGAATGTTTATGGTATTTTTATAAAGTTTAATGGTTGGTGTATGATTTGAAGAAACCATCTCCTACATGAAACAGTGCAAGGTAAAATAGGGTCTTATGGGTAGGAATAAGGTTAGGTGCATGGTTTGACCAAACTATGTGGCCACCCAATAGAAACCTTACAAAGTGGGACATAGAGATTTTTCACAGTTGGCACATAGTTTTTCTAACCATTCCATACAACCATGCAAGGTCCTCCTTGAGGTAGAGGCTGGTGTACAGTTAGCACATGGTTTTCTGAATCGTGCGACTAACCATGCATGGTTTAAAAGTTATATCATTAAAAAGTGGATCTAACATGATTTCATCTATAATACTTGAATTTTTTATCTAAATTGACCCTAACTTGATATTTATTCCTTCAAAAGGCTGTGAAACATTTCCCCATTGAATCAGAAGTGATCCAGAGATGTTTCTTGGTGCGTTGAATCTCTATTCTTATGATAAGTCTCATTTTGTGGTGGTTTTTGGTGGTTTTTCTTATATCTACTTTGTTCCCTCACTATATTTCTTACATATAGTATGTTATGGATATATAAAAGGTTTTTTGTGCTAATCATGGTGAGATTAGGGTTTTTTAATGATATAGTAATAGATTAAAGGTGGGTTTCTAAATATTCAACCCAGTTTTGTGTGTGTTTTCATACCGTTCTTCATTTTTTTCATAATTCCTAAGGTAGGTGGATTCACGCTTGACTCCTCTTATTATAACTTGAAGGATTAGTTTCAAATTGTTTAAATTGATTGTAATTGGTCGTAAAATTGTTTCAAAAATAATTTTAGAAACCTTATTTAGTTATGGTTTGTTGTTTTTTGTAAAATTGTGAAATTGTTGTGCAATGTGCTTTCATAAATGATTTTAAAATTTCAATTTTAAAATAGTTTATTAGTTTGGTTCATGGAAAAAAGGTTTTTTAAAAAAAATTTGAATAAAAAGTTTGTTTTATTGAAATTTTTTTGTAATTATGGTTTTGTAATGGTTTGGTATAATGTGGTGTTTTGTATTCATTTTTCATTTTACGAGGCCTGGTTGAAATATGACTTGGGGCTCGGTGCCAAAGGTGTAATGGAACATAATATTTTATTACATTGTGATGACTTGGTAGATCTATGTGAAAATACTCGTTATTATGGAACTATCATAATGAGTCATGCATGTGTGGATGCGTGGGTTTGTGGATTAAAATGGGATATACCAAAAATGGAATATGAAATGGTTTAGAAGAACTTGCTTGGTTGATTCTTTGGAAAGTGGTTTTGATCTAGAAAAATATTTTTCATAGAAATAGTGTTTTTTTTGTGATAAACTATTTTAAATTGCTTTAGATAATTTTTTTATATAATTTTTTTTATTTAAATGTGATAACACGTTCAATACTAGTGGTGTGTGTAGGGAAGTCATTTTGGGAAAACCTACCGAGATTCATTACTGACCCCTACTTTGAAGCTTTGGTGCTTTTGTAGAAATTATTCATTAGGAAATAGGTAAAGAGAAAATATCAAAATTCTTTATTGGTGCATCATGATACTTGGGATTTTTTGTGGAGTTGAATCTTGGTTCTTGTTTGGTGTTATGGAGTCATGTTTTTGGATCCATTGGGTTTTGTTGGGTTTTCCTTCCATTGTGTACTTTGATGTTTTGTAGTCTTCCACTGTGGTACTCGTTTGTTGTTTGATTTTGATATCAATTTTATTATTATGAGTTTTTTTTACATTTTTATCATGCATCATGAATTGGCCTTTTATTATGACATGTTTTGTTAAGTTGTTTTATTTTTAAAGGGGAAATCATCTCCCATATATTAATTAAGCCCATGACATTTATTACTGGCCTTTGGTGCCTTAGGGGTGTCACCTAAGATCAAGTAATTCCCTTATGAATTATCATTAAAATGAGTAGGTCAAGTATGTTACAAGTAATGTTATGAAATATGTGATTTAGGTAGTTATTTTTTCATACATGAGATTGAATCACTTTAGAGAAATTTAATAATTAAGGTAAGGTTTTGATTGACTTAACATATTTTATAGAGTCATAATGATTAATTAATAGATATGGTTATTACTAGATATATTTATTACGATCATTGATGATATTATAATGCATTTTCTCTTTCATTTCAATAGACTTAGATTGATTTATTTCTTTCTTCATACAAGTTGATGATGTTAAAAATAATTATCATCATCTCCAAATAATCACTTTCTCCACTATGCCCATATTTTCCAGTCCTATCAATACTCACTTTATTATCGAAACCTAATTATTTTTTTTCTTATGCGACCTTTATATTTTTATTATCTTTTTTTTCAAATGTAAGTCTTATTATCCCTTTTTATGATGTGGGTATTTAATAAATGTATTTTAAAATATTAAAACGTCTTCCCTATCAAGATCATATGTTTCATATTCCACTATAAATTTAATCTAAAATCATTTATATACTTTTCAAGAATAAATTATTGAAGGTAATTTTTAAAATAAAATGTTTTCAAATATTTTCACTTCATCTTTTTGAAAATTAATTTTTAATATGACCTATAATTTTGTCTTTTATGAGTATGGGAAAACATTTTCTAAAAACTATTTCATGGTTTCTTTCACCATGTGACTATTCTTATATACATATCTTCCTTTAAATGTTTTTAAATGGATTTTGAAAATATTCTAACTCATTATTATTATGAAAATAAATATAAATATTCTTATATTTCCCAAAGGTAAAAGTTTTATTTTAAAACATAATTTTTCATTTTAAAATGGGTTTTAAAGGCTTGAATTTTTTAGAAATAATTCTTCTGCATTTCTATGTCTTTAAAAAAAATTGAAATAATTTTCTTTTAAGAAAACTGCTTTATAAAAACCCTTTTTTATTTTTAAAGGGTGATATATAATTTTTTTTATTAATAAGAATGTATTTCTTTTTAAAGGAAACATTTTCAAGGAGTTTTGAAGCTTTTAAAAAAGAGGTATTTCCTCTCATTTTTCATGTGATATATTCAATAATATTAATTATTTATTCTTCAATAATGTCATCATCATTAATTATCCATTTGATACACTAGGGATATCTTTAATACTTCATAACTCGTATTTCTATGGATGTCTTATAGAATGTCCTAGAATATTTTTTCATGAGACCCATCTGTTTCCCTCTAGTTTATTAAGTAATTTTTAACATATAGATTTTTTCATGTTCAAAAGGATCACATGTGTATGGAAGATTATTATTCTAAAGGTTGGTTTCCTATATCTCTATCTAATGCATTGGTTAAGGTTTTATATCTCATGTGATAATGAAACAATGCATGACTGTATTTATCATTAGTTATGCTCAAAACAATTTTGTGTGAGTGTATTTGTGGTTAGTTATTCTCACAAATATTATGCATGAGTGTATTTATGGATTATCTATGATTAAAAAGATTGTTCATGATTGTATTTGTTGTTATATATTCTCATAAAGATTGTATGTGATTTTATTTATAGTTATTTATGTTCACAGAGATTGTGTGTGAGTGTATTTATGGCAAGATACACTCATAATGACTATGCATGGTCATAATTTTGAATGGATATGTTCAAAATGTTATTATTTATATTTCCTATTATTATTTCATATTTATATGTAAAATAAAAATATTTTTCCCCATTCCACTTGATTATCATCTCATGTATCACAGTCTTCTACCATGGTACATGTTTTTTCATTTGAGTTTATATAGCCTTATATCATGCCTTATAGACAACTCTTACTATTCCATATTATTTTTAATATGATATTCCACTCATTATATTGTTTTATCACGTGATTATGATCTAACCCTGTGATGACATGTTTATAAAATTTCCATTATTACATGTTTTATCTCACAACTTTTTTATGTTTCTATTTCCATGGTTTTGAAGATAAGTATGACATTGGAAATGTCTAGAAGAGTATGATTATAAAGACACTTTCACAAGTATCATAAAAAAATTCTTATTTATTTAGTCTTGAAAGACATAAAACCTTCCATTTTTGGGATTGTGATATTATTTGTGAGTTGTAATGTTTATCTTATGGAAATGATGTAAATAAAGATATTTTTATCTTGGTTTGTAACATGAACTAATATTTTTAAGGCATCCACATTCCATGACTAAACTGTAACATATCACATATGTATCATGTATTAATTCAATTTTTTTTGGTTAAAATCATGTATTTTGACCTATTTTGGATGTTGGAGTGGCTGGAGGAGGCTTGAAATCATGTTTGAAGGAAATATACCAATGATAGAAATAAAAAAAGTAGAAAATTTTCTACCAGAGGTCTGATGAGAGTCTAGTATAGTGCCATTGGAGTAGGAAAATGAAACTTCTACTTCTAGAAGGAGTTTACTATGTATTCTTTGGAACCCTGGTAGGATGAAAAAGTTAATGTGGATGCCCATTAGAGTTCCAATGGTGTATATTTATGTTTTTAAGATTTTTAATTAAATTATTTTAAATTGATATTAAGTATTATTAAAATATTATTTCACTTCATTTCACCCAAGATCAATATATTCATACTCTCCCTACCTTTATCTATGTTCTTCTTCCTTTTGAATTGGATTTCCTTTATTCCTTGCTAAATCAGCCTGCCACCTATTGCAGTAAAGTTTCATAGTTGAGTCTAAAACTTTTGAGACCAATTTATATGTGTTTTATTTGTGGTCAAGGAATTTCAATGAGATTGAATTATGAATGGTGTTTGAATTTAATATGATAAAGAAAAATTGGTGTGAAGATGGAGTGATTGGAAGTTGGTTAAAACCCCTGTATATTGTTGAATAAGAACATATCTTAAGTGTTTTTACATCCTTATTATGTTTATCAATCTATATGAAATTTGGAAATAAAATCATGGAATTTTATGTTTAAAGTTGATTTTCATAATTCCTAATCATGAAAAAGAATTTCATAACTTGTATATTTTAAAATAACTATTTATATTAAAGGAAAAAAAGATATATAAATAATTTAATTCCATAGATAAGTTATTCCTTACCTCTATGATGAATTAATTTTAGAAAATCATTACATGTTGTTTATGAGAACAATCAAAGGAAATTGGATGAAGTTGGAATAAAAGAAAAGAAGATGGATAAAATCTTGATGGATTGGTCTTGAGGCTTTTATAGTGTCACTAGAATTTTAACTAAGATAGAAATGAGACTTACCCAAAAAAAATTAAGATCCATCAAAATGGAAGTAAACAAACATATAAGCCTTCATATATATCAATCCAAGCATAAATCTAGTAAAATATGGATGAGATAGAGGAGCAATACCCCCTACACGGGGTAGTGTAGGAAGAAGGAATCAGAGAAGACATGTGGGAAGCACAGTGAATTATTGGTCTAGGGAGGCACCTAAGGTTTTTGTTCAAGGCCTATTGAGAGATCTATGGTTTGTTAATAATCGTAATTCCTTACTGATATTTTGATGTGGGACTCTGATATATTCACTACTATTCAAAATTAAAATACACATGACTATCTAGATTTTTATTTTATCGTGTAATTCATATTCTTTGAGAATACACATTGAGTTAGTCATCTATAAGTTATTTCCCTCTATTAAAGTAAAATAAAACTCAATTTGTACCTCCTTGTTTCATATGTGAGTTCTTAGAAGATCACTATATAGTGTGCACACTGTAAATGCATCGTGAGAGGAAAAAACAAGAGAATACATTAAATGGAGATCAATGTAATTTTTTTTTTCTAAACTCATCATAAGATCAATGAAAAATAATTAAGTAGGAGTTAGGATCATGAGAAGTTCATGTGCACTATAGGTGTATCATAAATTTATAGATGCTTAGAAAATAATCTAGCTTTGGAAAGTTATGATGATTTGTGAAAAGATTATTGTATGTTAGTGTAAGACCCACCGAAAGATATGGACACTATAATTCCATTAGATGAAAATGAAACATGAATAATATGGGGTTCACAAGAATGAATTTAAGGTTTAATTCCTTCCTTTATAAGGATGAATTAATGAAATGTAAACTAGAATATCCATCTTTGTAAACATATATTGGATAATAAAGGTTACAAAACACCATAATGATCATTATAAGTATCATTAACATAAAAATCATTTTAAGTTTTTTAAGAATGATAATAGGATATGTAAATATTATTCACCATTATAAGGATAAATATTTTATTATGATGTTGCTAAATTTGATGATGCTTAAGAAACATATTCAAATTAAAGAACCATGAGGTGAGATCAATGATTCAACCTGAATAAAAGTAAATAAAATATATAGTTATTCTTTGAACCATAAATCTATAAGAAACCACAACTATTTATAATTTTTTCATGAATAAATTGAGTTTATTTTAATATAGGTGAATTTTGTGGAAGAGAAATGAAAGACATCATGTTTTTAAGTTATGAAGGAAATGTTCCTAAGTCTTTGTGAATTTTAAATTGGTGTGATATTTTAGGTTGACTAATAATTGTAAAATGAAGATAAAACACTAATATTATTTAATATATATATTTTTAGGAAGAATAATAAGTAGATTATATAGAACCTATATTGAATCAGAAGTCCAAAAAAAGTTCATTATGTATCAAATAGAACTAGGTAAAAGAGATGACACTATCCATATTGAATAATATAGTTGTGAAAGATAAAGAAGTTAAGAAGAACCAATTCTATTTTGTGTGTAATAAATAAATAAGTGAGATGAACCAGTGTTGATCTTGTTTTAATGAAAAATATGGAGAAAGATAAGAGGAGGAAGGAAGAAAAAGAAGTGTTGTGCAATCTTGTTTTCACAGGAAGAAGAATATTGAATTTATACAAGAGAAGAAGAAGAAGCTATTTGAGTTCACTAATGTGAAGAATAAGGTGTCGTGGATTTTAGTTTACACATAAGAAGAAGGGAATTTGAAGCACCTAATTTTTGTATACATTTCCACATACTTTGTTGAAAATAAGAACATGTTTTCATCAAATATCGTGTTACATGAAATAGAAACTTTCCTCAATAGCTTTCATTACATAGATGGTGTGGGCTCTGATGGTGGGGGTAAGTGTGGCGATGGGGGTGAGTGCAACGGTGTGATCAAGTTCATCAGTGGGGAAGATCGTAGTTAGACCTGCGGACAGGGAGGGTTCTCGTGCGGGGAAGTTGGTCATTGGAAAGGATGGCAGACCAAGGGTGCTTTCCTTCAAGGAGGTAGTCTGTGAGAGAGCCTCGAATTGTGGCTTTTGTATCCCTCTGATCTAGTTTGAGCAGCGTCAACTGGAGGTTCTTGATGGGAATCCAGTGGTGGTGATATCTGAAAAGGAAATGGAGAGTGTTGCGAAGGTTCATGACCTTACCCTGGTGGCTAGGTTTGGTCCGATAAAACCATCTTTTTAGGAGTTTAGGGGTTTCGTGCAATCCTGGGGTCTTCAATACCCTGTAGCAGTCTCAGAGCTATCGAAATTCACCTTCTATGTGCATCTCTTTGATAAGAAAGACTTCGTGCGTGCCTGGTCAAGAGAGGTAAGGCGATGTGGTCCTTATCTCTTCTCTCTATCGCGGTGGGCTTGGGAGTTACATTATGGGAAAGAATCCCATATGGGCGTGGTATGGATCAAGCTTCTGGGTCTTCCCCTTCTGTTTCATAACCCCTCGATTTTGAAGGTGGTGGGAGATGCCCTGGGGAAGTTTCAATCTATAGATGAGTTGATGAAGAGCTTGATGGACTCTTCTAACCCGAGGATCTGTATGGAGATGGATCTATCAATCAAGTTCCCTTCCATCTTTCTGATCCGTTCTCCAAAAGGGTTTTTGTGGCAGCAGTGTTTGGTGTTTATTTCTCCCCCCAAGTTCTGCTCCACTTGTGGCTTTGAAGGTCATGTGGTGGAATTTTGTAGGAAGGGGAAAAAGAGAGTGTGAATTCAAGGGGACGTAGGTCCAACAAATGGACATTAATCGCCTCATTTGATTAACCCAGTGCTTGTTCTGACTAATAATTTGGGAGATCACATCGGAGATGGTGGGGAAGAGTTGGAGAATGGTGGTGCTTCTTCTTCCTCGATAGGGTCAAACAAAGTCAATGGTATGATATATGTTTTTGAATTTACAAACTTTTTCAGGCACGATGCACCAATTCGGGTAGCTTTTTCTAAACAGGCTATGAAGGACTGATTTTTGGTTGAGGGGCCTGGGCTAGCTCCTAGGTTACCGTTGGGGTCAGGCCTGCTAGTGCAGCCGGATAGTTTCCCAATGAAGACATGTGATATGTTGGTTTCCTTCCTGCAACCCAAAGAGAAATTCGTGGTTTTATCGTCGGTGTTTTCAGCTGTACCAAGATGGTTGGCACCGCCTGTTAGTGAGGTTTGCTTTTCCTCCTTGGTGTCTCCAGGGTTGATGAAGCTGGAGATGCTGGCCTCGGTAGGATATGCTCTCGACTCGCTTCCGAAGGAGTCCCATAAGGGCTTCCTGGAGGGAGTGGTGAAGGAATTGTCGTCGGCCTGAAACTCTCCTCCTCGGTTGATGCTAGCCTTTCTGGCCCTCAAAGAGGTGTCTCCAAAACCCCTGCCTGTGATGGTGGGGAATAGGTTTTCTTTATTAGAGTAATATGATATCCCCTTGAAGAATAAGGTGCTCCTTATAAAGAAAGTTTGCTCCGCTGAAGGCTCCTCGAGACCGGTGACTCGATCAATGTCTAAGAAGGAGTGTTGTAGGGTTCTATTCATACCAAGAGCAGGTAAATTTGGCCGAAAGGCTAAAACCCCCCTTCTATAATGTATTCCTTGGTTATCTAGAATGCTAGAGGTATCGGGGGACATGAAAAATGTGCATTCTTATCTTCTGAGTATAGAAAACACAGGGCTTCATTGGTGGTCATCTTGGAACCGAAACAATACCCAGGAAGAATAAGTTTCTTTGGCAATAATATGGGGTTTCTTAATCACATGCATGGTCATCAGGTTAATAAGTATGTTTGGTTTTTTTGGAAGATCTTTATTTAGGTTGAGTTAGTGCTGGTTTTGGATCAGTGCATCTCAGTTAAAATTGAAATCAGAGGTTTGATGATCCTGTGATCCTTTATTTATGCCATTATTGATGTTATGGTTCAGAGGAATCTATGGTAATATCTGGACTTCTTTGATACGACGGGATTACCCGGGTTTTTTGGTGGTGGCTTTAACGCCATTGTTGACATATTTGAGAAGAGAGGAGGCTCTGGGCTACACAATAATGGTATGCTGGATTTTAATAGCTGAATTTTGAGTAAGGGTCTCTTAGACATGGGATTTGATGGAAAAAATTCACCTAGTGTAATAACTGTCGTGGGAACAACTGCATCTGGTGTAGGTTGAACAAGTGTTTGTCAAACTTACAGGGCCTTGAGTCCTTTTCTAGGGCTTCGGTCACCCACTTATTGCGTGCTTTGTCTGACCATACTCCACTTATTATCAACCTTAATTTGGGAGATCAAGAGGGTAGATCTTTCTTATACTGATATGATTGGAATTGCATGGAGGGTTTAATGAAAATGATGAAGGATTCATGGGGGCAGGAGGTGGAGGGAATAGCATGGGTTGCATTATCCAGATGAATCAAATGTCTGAGATATGATATTGGCAGATGGTTTACGGATATTCAAACAGTGGGAGACTCAGTGGAATTGATTCATAAGGAGATTGATCACATAGAGGAACTTCTTGAACTTAGGTGGAATGAAACCTCCTTCATTCTTTTATGTGATAAGAGATCGTTGCTAGCTCAAAGGCTGCTGGAAGTGGAGAAAAATTTAAGGCGAAAATCGAGGGTCAGATGGATAAAGGAAGGAGACATAAACTGTGGCTTTTTCCACGGTTTCTTAAAAGAGCATAAAAGTTCAAAAGTGAATATTATAATGGAGGGTGGGTCCTTTTCTTCTGATGTGAATGTTGCGGGAAAGCTGGCCTTGGAACACTTCGAGTATCTATTGAGGGTGATCATCCAGAATCTTTGGGGGAGGATAACCTTCTGCCTAATCAAGAGTTTTTAATGGGAAATATACCTCAGAGGATTGACTCGATGGAGAACGATTCCTTAAGGTCCTTTCCATTGGGGGATGAGATCTGGGATACTGTTAGCTCAATATCATCAGAGAGTTCACCTGGTCCAGATGGTTTTTTGGGATCCTTTTATGTGGCAGCATGGGACATTGGGAGGCCTCAGGTCATTGAGTCGATTCCGGATTTCTTCAGGGGGTTCCATCAATAGGGGATTGTGTGCCTCCAGGGTGGTGTTGGTTCCGAAAGTGAAATATCCTTCTACTTTAAATCATTATAGGACTATTTATCTTTGTAATGTATCATACAAGATCCTGGCTAGTATACTAGCTAGGAGACTTTAGAAGGTGATTCCAAGAATAATTTCCCCTGAGCAACATGGATTTATCCAGATTAGAGGCATTCAAGGAGCAATAGGAGTATCCCAAGAACTGATGGAGTACTTGAATAAGAAGGTGGTGGGTTCCAATTTGATAATTCAGGTTGATATGGATAAGGTATATGACAAACTTGAATGGAGTTTTTTAATCCGGGTGATGAGAATAATGGGATTCCATGAATAGATTTGTGACTTATGTTTCTGGTGTCTCGCTTCTCCATGGATAACTATATTGTAGATGGGAAAGGGCTTCGGTTTTTTCAAGATTCTTCATGGGGTGAGGAAAGTGGATTCCCCTTCTCCTATTCTTTTTCTAATTTCTCAGGAGGCTCTTTATTTTAACCTACTTAGATTCTTGAGAGATCGGAAGATTTGGCCATACTGGTCCCAAGCCTCAGATGGTTTTTGATCCTAGATTATGTTTGCTGACAATATTCTCATCTTTATGAATGGAAGGAGGTCATCCTTACGTAATTTTATGCAGATTATGTTGATTTACGGTAGTCTTAGTGGCCAACAAGTCAATGCTAGTAAGGGCAGTGTTTATTTCCAAAAAATGCTCAAGATGGAGATCCCATAGCATTCAGAACATACTGGGAATTCAAAGGAGATAGTTTCCAATATTATATCTTTGGGCTCCTATTTCGAATGGTAGGGTGAGAAAGTTCTTTTTTGAGGAAATTTTGAATAGAATGTACAGTAGAGTGCTCAACTGGAAAAATAGGTTCCTATCCTTCGGCAGAAGAGTGACTTTGATTAATATCATGGTCTCCTCTATCCCGATGCACGTCTTGGCGGTCATCACTCCACCTAAGGAGATCCTTGATACTATGAGAAGCTGATGAAAAAGTTCCTTTGGGATGGAAACCTTTCTAGACGAGCTCACTCAGCTGCATGGTCTCGATTGGAAAAACTAGTGGAGGAAGGTGGAGTCGATCTTAGAGATATTTCGATCTCAATGCAATCTATGAAAGCTCGGTTAACATGGGATTTTTTGGAGGGCCATTCGATGTGGGCTAAAAAATGAGGATTAAATATGGTCTGAACTGGGAGGAGTGGGAGTTAAGAAATTTGTCCAAACTGGGGAAAATGGTAAGACATCATCTGTAAATCCTCCAAGAGACTACTTGATGGGTTGTAGGATGAGGGGATATCAACCTGTGGAGAGACAATTGGGTAGGGTAGAAGCTCTTCTTCCTATACTTCCTAGTTTCAGACTTTTCTGTTAAAGACACCAGCCGCCATCCTAGGTTGCTGGAAGTAATCCTTAGCTCGAAGAAGATGGAGGTGTTTAAAGAAATGATGTTCTAAGAGGTGGTTGAAAAACTCTATTTCATAGAAGCTAGTTTTGGGAACTTAAAAGGTCAAGATTACCATCGTCTGATCTATCAGGGGGTGTCCAAGATGAGTGGGGATCACGTTTATAGTGTAAAGAACTTCCCACTAATATGTCCTTTCTGGTTTGGCACATGAGAAACCAAGCACTGGCGACGGATGAAATTATTTAGAGGAAGGGAATTAAACTTGCTTCAAAATGTTTATGTTTCTTCCATCCACAGGTCGAGTCGATCTTCCACTTATTTATTAAAAGTGACTGGGTTTTTTATCTTTGGTCCAGTGTGGAGTTATAGGTAGGTTACAACGCGACCTGTCCATCTATGCAGCAGTTCCTCATCAGTTGGTTCTCGGGCACAGAACACAATGCGATGGATTCTAAAATTCGTAGCTTAGTGCTTATGGTGATTTTCTGGACAATTTGGGAGGCGCGGAACAAGGCTAGATTAGAGGAATGGTGGTCTATGAATTTACTAATGGTTAAAATGAAAGCGCTGGTGCATGAACATGGGTCTCTACTTAAAGAAGGACAACACTATTTTACCCTCTATAATTTTCTCAAAAGGATAATGTCAGATACTAGAATGTAGGGCTGCTGGATAAGGTGGTTACCTCTGAGAAGAGGTCTTAAACTTAACGTTGATGGATCGGTTGGGGATGGGCTGATGCGTGAGGGTGGTTTTATGTGTGATGGGAATGGTTCAGTCATTATAGCCTTCAACAGCTTCCATGGACCGGGAAACTTGATGGGTGCAGAAATGCATGCATTATACACAGGAGTTGATCTCTGTTCCAGGTTCTCCTTGATGTGTGCAGAAATGGAATCAGACTCTAAGATCTTGATTCAGGATTTGCATAGGAAAGCGAAGGTGCTATGGGACTTAGCGTACATTGTTCATAGATGTTCCACTTTGATTAAAAATGATTTCTCTATCCGGAATATCCCAAGAGAAGTTAACTTTTTTGTGGATTCTCTTTCTAGAGAGATTAGTCCGGAGGAACCTCGAAGAGTGTTCAAGAATGTGGGATATTTACCTTGGATATGTAAGAATATTGTTCAAGGGGATGACCTAGGTCTATATCACATTAGACCTCCCTGATACCTCCTAATCAGGTCTTGTTTTTCTATTTAAATAATAATAAAATTAAGATTTTTAGTTATTTTTCATCAAATACCTACTACTAAGTGGAAAAATACTCTGATTTTAGTGATCTTATTCATTATCAGGTGGGTTTTGGCCAAACACAAAAATCGGGGGAAAACTGAGAAAAAATTCCTAACTACATGGCATGTACATATCTACATGTCATGTACATTTAGACTCAGACACGGGTTATCTAGGCCAAGTATATGACCAAGTTTCCAGAATCCTGCACACGCCGTGTACATAATAGACACATTGTGTATCCTCTTCTAGAAGCGGTTGGTGGCTGAGAATAAGTGTACACACCCATGTGGACAGATGAACTTTACACACCATGTACATCATATACACGCTGTGTATGCCCTTATAGAAGCGGTTGGTGGATGGTAGATGAAATTACACACCATGTATGGCTGCGCTACACGCTGTGTACCTCCACCTACCAGGCGGCGCTGTGTTCCAAGTCAAAAACAGCATGTTAGGACACCCACTGGTGGAGAAAAAGATGAGAAAAGTGCATTGATGAGACTACACATCGTGTATTTGTTGATACACATTGTGTACTTTTATTTCCTATAAATAGAGTCCTTAGTCTCCGGTTCAAGGATTCATGAGTAAAAATCTAAAGGAAGGAGGTTTTTTTGCCCTGTTGTTGTGCCACCATCAGTCCACTACTCCTCTATTCCACCATCCTACCACAGAACTCACCTATACTCAAAGTTCCTATGATGACCACATCAGGTATTGATGGTCATGTTTTAATCTTTTCTTCTATGTGTAACTAAACACCTAGTGTGTTGGGATTGTGGGTGATGAAAGAGTTGTAATTTGAATTAGTTGTTATGATTGTGTTTGTTCTATTTAACTCTTCTTATTCTTATTTAATAACTTCATTTTATCACAGAAAATTCTGAGCCAGACCAAGGGTAGAATTTTTAGGGACTCAAAATAATAATAATGATGAATACTTTTATGATCATTGGAAGTATTCACCGACTCAAAAAAAGGACTAATTTAAATAAAGAACTGTGAAACACTGACTACCAGACCAAGGAGTCTGTTTCATCAATTCTAGAAATATGTTACCCGGACCAAGGGAACCTTGTTACAATTTAAACCCAGAGTGTTGGGTTATCATGAACAACACAACCTCATAAGCAATTTGATTTAATAAACAACCTCTTAAAAATCCACAGTCCCGATGCATTTCCCTCCATATTTGCATCAAAACCAAATACCTATGTTTTTCTTTATCTTATAAGTAATTTAATAACAAATTAAAATCATATCATCTTTTCATCAAAACCTTAAAAAACGACTCTAAATTCAGTACACTCCACTTGATCAAGTACAAACTAGAAAAGCAAAATAAAAAATAACTTCTTTTCCCTGTGGATCGACCCCTTACTAGTACTATAATCATTAGGGTAAAATAATTTGGGACACCAATAACATACCTTGGGTAAAATAACCACAAAATTTTGGCACTGTTGCTGGGGAATCTAAAAGTTATATTTTTCTTTGTTTCAATCAGTTTTGTATCAAATATTAGTGGAAATAAAAATAAAAAATTCCCAAAAATATCTATTCTAATCTTATTTCTATTTATCTTTCTTCTTCATAATTTACGCTTGGTGTGTTTAGTATTGTACATATCCATAGGTGTATGAGAGGCTACCTCACCCGTTCTAAGAATGCTGATTCATCGAAGGTTCTCCCAATTGACCTGGAGATCGAACAGATGCTTTTGAGGCGACGATGAACACTCATGGATGAGCACAAAAAAAGGATCCCATGGCATAGAATGAAGAAGAAGATCCAGATGCTATCCAAGGATATGTATAGATGTTTGGTATGGATGACCACCAGAACCAACAATCTCTACATGATCCAGGTTTTGGCCCACAGCATCTCTAATAGTTTCAACTAGAGCGGATGCCATTTTTACAGCCAGGGCAGGGGCTGTACTTAACCCCTCAAGAATAAAAATACATGCCACCTCCACTCCCTCAGTAGACACCTACACGCCATACTCTCATGGGGTACGGTCTACCATCTATTCACGGAGTTGACACAGGCATCATTCGTCCACCGGTGCAGGCCTAAAAATTCGAGATAAAGCCTGCTATCATGCAGTTGATCCAAAACACCATTCAGTTCGGAGGCCTGCCCAGCGAGGACCTCAATGCCCATATCTCCAATTTCCTAGAGGTCTTCGACATGATCCTCTACCAAGAAGTGTCCACGAACTCCATTTGTCTTTTATTTTTTCCCTTATCTCTTAGGGATAAGGCAAAATAGTGGATAAAAGGGTTCCCACAACAATCTATCCTTACCTGGGACCAACTAGCTCAGGTGTTCCTATCCAAATATTTCCCACCTTCAAAGATGGTGACCTTGCGGAATGAAATACAGAACTTCTAGTAGCACGAATCAGGGTCATTGTATGAATCATGGGAACATTTCAAGGAGATGCTATGAAAATTCCCACACCATAGACTCCCACTATGGATGTAGGTCCAGACCTTCTACAGAGGAATTATGACTAACACAAAGTCTATGGTGGATGTTACTACTGGAGGTACAGTTATGAGGAAGTCCCTCGAAGAGCTTTTCAAACTACTGGAAGACATGTCTTCCAACATCTTCCAGTGTAATTATGAGTGGGGAATAGAGAAACGAGGTATGCACAACATTGATGCTACTACTATGCTTGTCACCCAGTTGGATTTTGTGTCCAAAAATATTGACGTGCTCAATCTAAAGGGCACGTCCCAAGTACATGTGGCAAATCATCCGGCATGCAGCAAATGTGGTGATAACCACCTCATGGGAGAATCCCCGGGACCAACAGGCGGCCCTTCAATGAGTGAGGTGAGCTATGTTTCTCAAAACCAAGGGCCGAACCAGTACCAGTAGTACCATAACCCAGCATGGCGTGATCACTAGAACCCAAGATGGGGCCAACAACAGCATAATCCTCCACCCCAGCGACCACCCAACTATGGTCAGCCTCAGTATCAGAACTAGTACCCGAGACAACATCAGCACCAGTAGGGATCTTACTAGCAACAAGGGTATTAAAACCCTCACCCACAACAGTCACGACAGCCACCACCTCCACCATTTGCACAACCACCTTAGCAGGAGAATACCTCAAGGTTAGAGGATCTCATGAACAAGTTTATATCTACTCTTGAAACCAGATTCCAGAATCAGGAGGCTTCCATTTGAGGCCTGGAGTACCAATTTGGCTAGCTGGAAAACCAACTCTCAGGAAGGAAACTCGGTACAGTACCGGGTAACACTGAGAAGAACCTAAGGGAGGAGGCCCATGACGTCACACTACGGAGTAGAAAAGAGCTACAATAGAAGGAACTGTCACAACCAGGTGAATCTACACCCTCTTCTGATAAAGAAGGTACAGTTACAGACCCCTCCTCATCCAAAGGCCCACCGAAAGAGGCTTCACAAAGTAAATGAAAGGAGGTTGTCAAGCCCTCCGAACCTACCTTAACCTTCCCAGAGAGGATGAAGTAGAGAAATTTGGGCCACCATTTTGGAAAATTCATAGAAGTGTTTAGGAAGCCACACATCAACATTCCATTTATAGAGGCACTGACATAGATAACCACGTATGTGAAATTCATGAAGGAGATCCTCTCCAACAAAAGAAAGATGGAGGATCTGGTCACGATTTCCCTAACCAATGAGTGCCAAAAGTCATACAACATTAAAGTCCTCCCAAGATCCAAGATCTAGGTAGATTCACTATCCCATGCACTATTAGACCATGTGTGTTTGGGAAGGCCCTCTGCGACTTAGGGGCCAGTGTCAACCTCATGCCCTTCGAAGTATTTAAGAATCTAGGGATCAATGATCTGAAGCCTACCCGAGTATCCCTTCAACTTGCAGACAGATCCATCAAATCTTTAAAGGGGCTACTGGAGGACATGTTGGTCAAGGTGGGAAGGATAATACTCCCCACAGATTTCATCATCCTTGATATGGAGGAAGACTAGGAAGTGCCTCCCATTCTGGGATGGCCTTTTCTAACTACAGGGAAGGTACTGATCGACTTACACCAGGGGGAGATGATTTTCATAGTAGAAGAAGAAAGAGTCTCTTACAATGTCCTCAAAGACGTTAAGAAAGCATCATTTTCAGGGCATGAAGGTTGATATGTAGTGACCACCATGGATGATCACTTGAGTGGAAAAGGGGATGATCTGGTATGTTCTTTCACCTCAGATGACTTGGTTTTTTCAGACATTCTAGTTGATGAAGCACCGGAGGACCTGTCATTCCAAGATTAGCAGGGCAACCACTACTAGAAACGTGCTGTTATTCCCAACATTCTGGAGTGGGTAGAGGTGAAACCACTTGTACATTCGATTCTAAAGGTTCCTGAACTATAATTGAAGCCTATTCAATCTTCTCTGAAGTATAGGTATTTGGGAGACCATCATACATTGTCTAACATACTTAGTGTAGAACTGTCACAGGAGCAGGAGGATGCACTTCTGCAGGTTTTGAAGTGGCGGAAGCACGCTATTGGGTGGACAGTGGCAGATTTAAAGGGCATCATCCCAACCATTTTCACCCACAAGGTGTTGATCGAAGACGGAGTGAAGCCATCTCTGCAACCACAGTGATGCCTGAACTCCCCCCCCCCACCCATGAAGGAAGTTGTGAAGAAAGATGTAATCAAGTTGTTGGATACATGAATCATATACCCCATCTCAGATAGTTTGTGGGTGAGTCCCCTGCAAGTGGTACCCAAAGGGGAGGGGGTATAACTGTGATATCAAATGATAAGAATGAGCTCATTCCCTCATGCATTGTCACGAGATGGAGAGTATGTGTGGATTATATAAATCTGAATGATTCCACGAGGAAGGATCATTTACCCCTGCCCTTTATGTATTAGATGCTAGAGAGACTAGCATGGCACAACTTTTACTACTTCCTCAATGGCTATTTAGGCTACAATCAAATTTTCATTGCTCCATAGGATCAAGATAAGAGCACATTTACTTTCCCCTATGGTACGTTTGCTTACCTAAGGATTGTAGGACCCCGGGACACCCTGAGAGGGGAGGGGTGAATCAGGGTGACCACTTTTTCTTTTAAAGTGATGGATCTTGTTCCCATGTTGGTAGGAACTTGTTGAATCTATATGATGATTATGATTAGAATGCAAACATTCACATGCACAGAGAAGACTCAACCCTTTTTACTTGGTTCACCACTAAGGGCTACGTCCAAAGAGCATACGCTGACAGGTTGTCGGTCGTACCTAAATCCACTATGCTTCACTAGCTGTAGATTACAAAGATTCAGGTACAGTCACTCTGTCCCAGGCTCACTGCCTTTACAATTGTTCAGGGATAGCTCACTGCGTCCCTTGGGTCACTCCCGTTGACTCCCCCTGGCTCACTGCCATTGGTGACGTCTCACTCAGTTTATAGACGTGAAGGTCTCTTCAATGGATAGACATGAAGTTCTGTGTCTCCTATTCAGAATGAGACTTTGCTTGCATCAGAATTCAGAGTTGATGCTATTTTCAGTTCAATACTCCTTTAGTGCACTGACTGAATGCACTAGATCCTCTGTCCTTGTTTGCCTGAATCACAATCACTTGTGTGATTTCTCAATAAATGATGCTCTATCAAAGTCCAGATTTCATCCACTGATGAATACTTCTTTTGCCCCTGTCCACTGAGCTAACAACCTTTGAAAGGGTCTTCACAAAGTACCCTACTTTGCACGGCTCCAAATTTTAGAAATCTCAAGCAATACTTAGCAGAGCCCCTTCCTTTTCGCGAAGCTCAATCGCGAAGCACTCTCGCGAAGCTCCAGCCTTCGTAATGCTTGGATATCGTGGAGCTCCTACCTCTTCGTGAATCTCACTGAGCCAACGTGGGGCGCACGACTTTTCACAGAGCTAGGAAAGCCGCCGCGAAGCTCAACTTTCGCGAAGCAAACTACCTTCGCGAGTGACCTTTGCGAACCGAGAGCAATGGTTTTTCACTGAGAGCTCTCTCTGCTTCTCTCGAGGGGGTCAACCTCTATTTATAGGCGATTCCACCGACCCTCGTCCCTTCTGCGCAAAGTCAATGCCACATCATCACAAATCGTGAAGCTCCAAAGTTTCCACTGGAATTCTGTCCAAATCGTGAAGCACCACGGCAATTTTCCGTTCGCGGAGCTTGACGTAGTCGCGATGAATCACCATCAACTTACCTTCACGGCGCGCCTTCATTCGCGGAGCTCATCGTAATCGCAGAGAAACACCGTCAACATTCCTTCGTGGCACGCGCCTTCGCCGCAAAGCTCCCTCGCAAAGCCCTTCTCCGCCGCGATGCGCTTCAGCCTCTTCCGTTTGCGAAGCTTGATGTAATCACGAAGAGTCACCACCTCTATTCTTCTGGTCTTCACGAAATCCAATCCATGCATCCCATCTTCTCGAAACTCATGCCTTTTTTATATAAAGATATGATCTTCCTAGAAATCCACTCTTCGCGATGCTCAGCAACTTCCAGATTTTGGACCCCAAAAATTTGGCAAACACTGGAAAACGGCGTCACCTTCACTACTGTTTTCTGTTTGAACGATATGATCTCTTTGTTGGTACACATCCTGAACTTCCACTGAGTATTGAAAACAAACACAAACCATATGCCAAATCATGCTTTGAAGACCCTGGTTCCAACAAGGATGTCCTTTGTAATGTGCAACACTCCCTCCACCTTCCAGTAATGCATGATGGTTATCTTCCATGACATGTTGAAACAAATCCTGGAGGTATTCATGGATGATTTTTTCATTTATGAAAAATCATTCGCCAGTTGCTTAAGACACCTGGAGTTGGTTCTGGAAAGATGTGAGAACACTAACTTAGTTTTGAATTGTGAAAAGTGGCATTTCATTGTGCATAGTGGCATCATCACTACTACAAACACGGCCTTTATCAGCGCTAAAAATGGCCTTTATCAGCGCTAGAAAAGCACTGATAAAGCCAGCGTAGATAAAGGGGGGGTCCCCTTTATCAGCGCTCTGAAAAGCGCTGATATAGAAACCCTTTATCAGCGCTAAAAAAAGCACTGATAAAAGGGGTCTTTTATCAGCGCTAAAAAAAAGGGCTAATAAAAGTACCCCTTTATCAGCGCTTTTTTTAGCACTGACAAAGGGGTCCTATATCAGCGCTTCCTTTATCAGCGCTTTCGTTTTAGCACTGATAAAGGGCCCTTTTATCAGCGCTTTTAAAAAAGCGCTGATAAAAGTTAAAAAAATTAAAAAAAATTAAAAAAAATTAAAAAAAATTAAAAAATACTGCCAATCGGGGGGGCTTTTATATCGCTTGAACCCCCCCCCCCCCCTTTTACAGTGCTTTTCGGCCCCTATACAACACCTCACGCACCCCACACACCCCCCTCCACCCTTTAACAGTGCTTGCTCCAATATTCCCCATGCGCGTGCACCCCTGCCTCCACCAGGAATTGAACTCGAGACCTCCCCCCTGCGCGCCTAAGCCCTTACCACTACTCTATTTTGATTTGCTTTCCAATTCATGATATCTCTATATATATATATTTATATATTTAGTTATATTTATTCGTATAGTAATATATATTTATATTAATATATATATATATAGTTATATTATAATATATATATATATATAGTTATATTAATATATATATTTATGGTGATATTAATATATATATTTATAGTAATACTAATATATATATATGTAGTTATATTAATATATATATAGTTATTAGATTAATATATATATAGTTAGATTAATATATATATATAGTTAGATTAATATATATATATAGTTAGATTAATATATATATATATAGTTAGATTAATATATACGTATATAAATATTCATATATTAGTATTCTAAATAAAATGGATATTAGTTATTATTTAGATAAAGCTAATATATTTTATATGTAAATATGTTTAATTATTTATTTAAAAAATTTAATTTTTAGGTGCGAATATATAAAAAATATGTACATATAGTTATATATTTGATTATAAATAGCAGTTCATTATAAAAAATGATGAAATTTCAAAGACATAATATCAATATGAATGTTATACCTTAGAATAAATTCAGTCCCCGCCAAGAAAAGCCAATAATACCCCCTTAAACGAGTTTGAAAATCCACAAAATGTTAAAAAAATCTGGGTACCCTGACAAAAAACTCAGTTTTTGAGGCCTTCTGGGCCTCTTTTGGCCTCTAAAAACGCTTGAATGGGGTCCCCCCCGGTCACAGCGACGTAGAGCTCGTCGCATGATTCGATTTGATATGTGGTAGAGCTCAAATGGACACCCGGATCAAAAGTTATGGCCGTTTGAAGTTTGAGTTGCGTTTTCAACATATTTTGGATCTTTTTGTAATTTTTTTAATTTTTTTAGTCCTCAAATTGTTATTAAATGACTATTACTCCATAATGATTATCAAAATATTAATTAAAAATATTTTTTTTAATTTTTTAAGAAGTCATTTTCACTAAATATCTTATATATTAAGTATAATAAGTGTAAATGTACATTTATACTTATCTAAAATATATTTAAAAATTATATATTATATTTATATAACAATATAACTATATTTATATATTAATATATTTTTTTAAAAAAAAATTTGAAGCCGAACTTTTATCAGCGCTAAAAAAAGCGCTGATAAAGGCCCCCCTTTATCAGCGCTACTTAACAAGCGCTGATAAAGGGGGGCGCTGCGAAAAACTGTTTTTGTGGTAGTGCATCCTTGGCCACAGAATCTCAATGAAGGGGATAGAGGTGGACCCGACAAAGATTGAAGTCATTTTATGACTTCCCATTCTGACTTATGTCAGAGCCATCCGCATCTTACTAGGGCATGAAGGTTTCTATAGGTGGTTTGTCCACGAATTCTCAAAGATAGCTCAACCCCTCACCAACCTTATGACTAAGGATGATATTTTTGAGTTCTATGAGCCATGAACCATAACTTTTGAGCACTTGAAGCAATGCCTGGTAGAAGCTCCAGTGATGATTTCTCCCAATTGGGAGGAAAAATTTGAAGTAATGTGTGATGCCAGTGACTATGCAGTGGGAGTAGTTTTGGGCAGCAGCTTGAACGAATTTTCCGACCCATATATTATGCTAGCATAACTCTCAATGAGGTACAGATGAACTACACCACCACAGAAAAGGAGATTCTAGTAGTGGTGTTCACTTTTGATAGGTTCCATTCTTACTTAGTGATATCTAATTTTATTTTTTATACTGGCCATGCAACACTAAATTACCTACTAAACAAGAAAGATGCAAATCCATGACAGATCTGTTGGGTACTCCTCCTACAAGAATTTGATATGAATATCTGAGAAAAGAAAGGGAACAAGAACATTATTGCTGATCATCTCTCCCTCCTAGATCTAACTCATTTAGATAAGGAAGAAGATAGAGAGATCAGGGAGGATTTCTCTGATAAGCACCTCTTTTCAGTCAAAAAATCTCCTAGACCCTGTAATGTTGGTATTTCTAATTTTTTGGTTATAGGTTCCATACATCCTAACCTCTCCTCCCAGAAGAGGAATAAGTTTCTCTCTGATGTCAAGAGGTACTTCTAGGAAGATCCTATAGTATTCTGATCTTGTGGGGATGGGGTGATCCTTAGTTGCATCCTGGAAACTGATGTTCATGGAGTCCTGGAATTCTGTCATGCCTCGCTAGTTGAGGGACATCATGGGCCAGACCATACTGTAGAAAATATCTTATAGTTTGAGTTTTTTTGGCCCACCATGCATAGAGATGCTCGATCCTTTGATTCCCATTGTGATCAATGACAAATAATAAGTAATTTGGGATGTATAGTTGAGATGCCCTATCACCCCATCTTGGAGGTCGAGATCTTCGATGTATGGGTCATAGATTTCATGGGGTCATTTCCCCCATCTTTCGAGAATACTTATATCATGTTTTGCATTGAATACGTCTCCAAGTGGGTAGAATTCGCTGCAACAGCACACAACATGACCAAAGTAGTTGTTGGGTTTTTAAAGAAACCCATTTTTAGCAGGTTTGGCGTTCCCTGTGTACTGATCAACGACAGAGGGATCCACTTCGACAACCTGTTGATGAAAGGAGTACTGTCAATGTATGGCGTGAAGCATTATATAGGGATGCGATATCATCCCCAATCTGGAGGACAAGTGGATCTCTCCAACTGTGAGCTCAAGTAGATTCTGGAGAAAATAGTGAACACTTCATGCAAATATTGGTCCAAGAATCTAGACGATGCTTTGTGGTCATATCAGACTGATTTCAAGACACCACTGGGGATTTCATCGTTCCACCTCATCTATGGCAAGCCATGCCATATTCTAGTAGAGTTGGAGCATAAAGCTTATTGGGCCATCAAGGACCTAAATTTTGATCTAAAGTTAGCTTAAGAGAAGCATATGTTCCCACTATCAGAACTTTATGAAATCCAATTGGAGACATATGAGAATTCCAATATATACAAGGAGAAGACGAGAGCAATCCATGACTAGGTGATTTCAAGAAAATCTTTCCAACTCGGTGATCATGTAATCCCTTTTAACTCCCATCTTCGATTATTTCCAGGGAAGATAAAGTCAAGATGGTCAGGACCATTCTGAGTCATATGAGTATTCTATCATGGCACGGTGGAAATTTTCAGAGAGGATGGTCAACCGTTCAAGGAGAATGGACAGTGGATGAAGACTTAGCATCACATGGAAGACACAATGGGAACACTCTCCACCATACATCTAAGGTAAGTAGAGGTAAGTCATTCGATCCAATGACCTAAAACAATGGCGCTTATTGGGAGAAAACCCAGTGGATACACACCGCGTACCACCTATATACATGGTGTGTACTGATTTCATTTCATTTATATTATAACTATTATAAATATATATATTAACTATGTAATTAATATGGATGATGTCGGTGTTGATGGTAAGGTCATTAGAGTTTATCTGAGTCGTCACCGGTCCGAATCCCTCCTGACCTACCTTCGGAATGGGGTTCCTCCTTTTTATTCTCATGTTTTCGTACACGTAATGTGTAGTATTTTTCATATTATATATATATTTGTTTAAAATAAAACCCATGGTTGGGATGGACCGACTGGCCAGGGTCATAAACCGGTGTCCAAAAGACCTGGGTTCAAATTCTGACAATCGGACCATTTCCATCATTTTTCTTTTTAATAAAAACCACACAATGTGTCTTTCGATATATGTCGTGTGTGCCATGTATTCATTAATAAACTAAAAAATCATAATAAAAGAGTACGTGTGGGTGAATTTGAAAAATTGGCAGAGTCTCAATCCTGGATCCAAAACACCCGAGTTTGAACTCGGCTAATCTCCCTACTCCATCCCTTTTTGTCTAATTAAAAAACCACATGTCATGCATTTTCCTTTTCCCGTGTAGTATAGGACCTGTACATTAAATATATTTAAGTAATAAGTAGAAATAATAGTACAACCTTTGGTCCAGTGGTTGAGGGATTCCGTTCGGAATGGAGGATCTCCGGTTCGAACCTTGCCCCAAGAACCGGACCAAAGGTTGTACTTCTCTTTTTCCAATTTTAGAACACACAATGTGTATTTCCCGATACATTACGTGTATAGTTTTATTTTTGATAAATTATGTATATATATATATATATTTTATTTTAATTCTTAATATTAATTATTATAAAGTTTACTATAATAATTATATATATATAAGAAGTACATGGAGTGTCTGCTAGAGTACAAGTTTTTTACTTTGTCTATAAAAGTTGCACCCCACCCGGCTTGAGCCTATGTCGTGCAACCCTCCCTCTCTCCCCTTTTTCCTCCCCCACACGCCGTTCAGCCTCCCCACTTCCAAATCCATGGATTTCTTGCATTTTAGATTATAATTTCTACTGCATTGTGACCCTCGGTCTAGGTACGCCCTTCTACACCATTTATTTCAAAATTTCTTAGTTATTTAGGTTTATTTACAGATTGGACGATCATTCGGTTTCTTCGATACATGGGCACGATACCAATAACACATGCCATGCACTCTTGTACATGGACACACACTGAATAATTCGGAATTTGAAACTACATGATGTGTATGTTCGGTACAAACCATGTAACATTAAGCATCTTGTCCGGGTACCTTAACCACATAGCTAGGAAACCCATGTTTACATACACAGTGTGTATGTTCGAGACACACTGTGTACCCCATTTCAATAGGCCAACCCGTGTCCAGTAGACTCACACAGTCAGGCAACCATTTTTCCATACATAGCGTGTCTCCTATCTACATGCCGTGTATCCTTCCCTGTCTAGTTACATGCCCACTCGGCGTGTCTACCCAGAGCACATGGGCCGCTGATCTTCTTACAATACATGCCGTGTAATTTGGGTTTACACATCGTGTACTTTTTACTTTTCTATTTTCTCACTTCTTTTTCTTTTTCTTTTTCTTTTTCTTTTTCTTTTTCTTTTTATTTTATTTTTGTTTTGTTTTACTTTATTTTTCAGGATATGGCTGACAGATACCCTTTATGTGGGAAGTGACCCACCTCTACTATTGAGGGAGAGAGGATCAATTTTCACCGGATACGACTTCGGATCGTGACAACACCAGCTCTGGACTTTTGGGTGTAGCAGCCTCCTCAACTGACCATCCTTCCACCAATCATCGCCTTGGATGATGTTGGTCCTAGTACCACACCTCCACCACCCCACATGGAGCCTCCGAGCACTATTATTTCTTCACCACCAACTACCACACCTCCTACGCCTGCCGCAGTAGTAGTTGATCCCTCATCAACCGCCATGTCCAGTGAGACTTTGTCTACTGTGGTTGCTCTTCCACCAGAGACAACCCCTGCTACAGTACCACCTTGGCCGATCCCTATAGGTATTCCCTTTCCTTTCATGGTGTTCCTAATTACAGAACTGGTGCATGATAGAGTCTGATGCTTCTCTCGCCACCTAATCCCATTGAGCAGCCGCTATTTTGACAGTTGCGTACCTCAAAAGTTGGGTATTTGGGGGGAGTTGGAGGATATCCTCAGGCACACATCGTTACTCATGATCTTCATGGTCAAAATTCCTATTTTTAAATATTTGTTTTTGGAGTTCACTGCATATTTCGAGTTCAATGAGCCCGAGTAGTAGGAGACACCTGGTGATGTGGTCCCGAAGGTCCAATTTCAGCTAGGCGGTCAACCTTTCTCTTTTACTATGACCGAGTTTGACTAAGGGTGTGATTTATATCCTCATCTCATCACCCCACCCCTGTCTCCACCCTGACCCACCCTGAGTGTTCTGAGCTCATTGCCATGTGGCGAGATATTGCTGGGCCTAACCACCACTACACCCCCACTTCCCAGAAGAGTACCATCATCATTGACCCTATCCTCCGTTTCACTCACCGGTGCTTTAGCCCCATTCTTTTTCCCCGCCACGAGGATATAGGGGCTGTGACCAACCGTGAAATGGAGATCCTTAACTGTTTCATCTGGCATGACTACCCAGACCTCCTCTACCTTGTCGCCTCCTATTTCTATGCTATGTTCATTGGCCGTCAGGGAAACTTGAACGATGGGTTCTACACCACCCACCTTACCCACCACCTTGGTGTTTTTGAGCCATCCCTTCACCATGATCAACTAGGTTCCCCCAGCAGATTGAATTTCTCATGATTATTCGCATGGGATTGGTTCGGAAGTAGGGGCACTTACGTCCTTGCCCAGGCACCACCCCCACCCCCTACTGACCCTCCTGCCCCCATTGATGCCCCTGCCCCTCCTTCACCACCCCTTACCACTTCCTCACCTCACCCTTCTTCCTTTCCCATTACCCCTCCTGGACCTCCCCTTACCCCTTCCCCTTCTACACCCTCGGCTAACCTCCCTATCCCCATCCTCCTGGACAAGATCGATCACTGCTTGGCTCGTCTGGAGAATCAGCAGGCTGCTCTCCTTCAGCAGAATACTACCTCTACTCAATGCCTAGACTGCATTGAGAAGATGGTGGAGCTCCTACTACAGCATCAGGGGATTCTTATTCCACTGGTGGCTTCTTCTCCTACCACACCTCCAGCTTCCCCCGTACCATCTTATAGCGCTGTCGTGGCCATGGACTCTGTCCTCATATTCACTACAGGTCTCATTTAGACCCATATTTCAGAGATTTCCATCACAGATGCCCCTCCAGTGGAATCCCTACCACAAAACGAGGGTTCTCTTCCTCCAGCTACTACAACTTCTCTTCCATATGCAGTTTCTGAGTTTCCAGCTTCCATGGCTGTTGATCCTTCTTTGATGGCTGCTTCTGTACAGGATGATTCCTCTTCTAAGGCGACCCCCTGAATGATTTTTGGACACATTTCTTCCATCCACTATATATATTTTTGTGATATCTTGTGTATGTGCTCTATTGTGTATTCTTGCAGTTTTTTATCTCTCTCTATGACCGCCACAAATACTCTGGCACGCTTTGGACTGTACTTCTCCACCACTTCCCATATTCCTTCACCTCGACATGAGGAGAGTGTTATTTTTTTGGATTTCTTTGTTTTCTTTTTTTTTCATATTTTACTTCTTACATTACTTCCCCTCGTTTTGGTCCACTATTGTGTCCCCACATTGCCTTCTCCACCTTTTTGTGGCACTTGGTGGACCATGTACAGTATTAAGTATGGGAGAGTGTCTCTCGACCACCTTTGTCATTGACCTTACTTTCATCTAGAAGATATCATTATTGGAAGATATATTTGAAAATGTTAAGATATTTTGATTTGTCATATTTATGAATAATAAAGTTAAAAGTAGGAAATTTTTAAAGGCTTCATGCTTATTTTAGTTCTTATGTGTTTTAAAATGATTGCTGATATAGTTTAAATTACAACTTGTAATCCTTGGATAATTAAATTGACTAGGATAATAATTTATATGTAAGTCACGACTTGATTTTATCTTTATTTATGTTTCCACTCCTGTGAGGTATTATAAACCCTTTGTCGTATTCTTTCTAATACCCAAATTCTTGAGTGTTTCTTAAGATATACATGACTACCAGAATTTGCAAGTTTTCTTTTTAAAACATGGATAATTTTTGAATTATGTTAAAATTATTGAGGCATTAGATTGTTTCAACCCCTTTATCTTGAGATCTACCATACATCTGATCTTCGTAAAGCCCCTAGAAACCATGAACAACCTTGATAGAAATCCATATTACAAGCCCATTTCCCTTCCTATCCTATTTTTTAACTTTTCATGATTATTCATTTGATCTTAAAAGAGGTAATTGACAGTACATGGAACATTTTTGTGAATTTTCATGAAATTAAGTGTGGGGGAGATCCTCTTGTTCATTTGGGGCAGAAAGGGTTCCAAAACCTTATTTGTGGAATTTCTAAGTGGTCCCCTTTGTTAAAAAAAACAAAGATACAGACAAGGGGGACTTATACTCACTTGTTAGTTTGTGAACCCTATATATCTAAGAGAGATGGTGGTGATGAGATCATTTGATAGATCTTGTTGAGGATGCTTTTACATTGAGATCTATTTTGAATATCATGCAGTGTTATTTAAAGAATTTAGCCTCCCTTTTCAAGCCTTGGAGTTTATTTTTCACATCTTTACCTACCATCCCTTAGCCAAAGAGACATGTGAACCTTATTAAAAATCCCTCATGATTATTGTAATTCAATGTTCTGAAGTAGAGAACTAGATTTCTTGAAAACCTATGAATAGAGTGTATATACCTTTAATTGAGCATAACTTTGATTTAAAATATCTTGAGTGTTGAGTATGTTATTTACTGGTGAGGTAGATCATCAAGTGACTTGCTTATTTTTTAAAGGTTGAAAAGTGTGTTTAAAGGAGGATGAAAGTAGTTAATTTAATTGTATATGAGGTATGATTAGAATATCTTATAAATTGAAACTTTTTGTACCTTTTTAGAATTTCCTCCTATGACTGTATCATTTACACTTATGATTAATTGACTATCTTACCTTTAAAATATAGACCCTTTTAATCATATGTTGATATTTTCTCGAGGGAAAGAAAATGACTAAGTGTGGGGGATTTTGATGCACCTAATTTATGTATACATTTCCACACACTTTATTGAACATAAGAACATGTTTTCATCAAATACCTACTACTTAGTGGGCAAATACTCTGATTCTGGTGATCTTTTTCATTATCAGGTGGTTATTGTCCAAACACACGAATTGGGGGAAAACTAAACAAAAATTCCCCACTACACGACGTGTACATATCTACATGCCGTGTAAATTCAGACCCAGACACGGACTATCTAGGCCAAGTACATGCCCAAGTTTCGAAAATCCTGCACACACCATGTATATAATATACGCGTAGTGTATTCTCTTCTAGAAGTGGTTGGTGGATGAGAAGAAGTGTACACACCCATGTGGCTGGCTGACCTTTACACACCGTGTACATTATATACACTCCGTGTATTCCCTTCTAGAAGTGTTTGGTGGCTGATGGATGAAAGTGCACATTGTGTATAGCGGTGATACACACTGTGTACCTCCACCTACTAGGTGGCTCCGTGTTCCAAGTCAAAGATGGTGTGTTATTCCACCCACCAATGGAGAAAAAGATGAGAAAAGTGCATTGAAGAGACTACACGACGTGTAATTTTGATACACACCATGTACTTTTATTTTCTATAAATAGAGGCATTGGACTCCAGTTCAAAGAGTCATTAGTAAATATTCGAAGGAAGGAGGTTTTGTTGCCCTGCTATCATGACACCATCATTACACTACTCCACTATTCCTCCATTCTACCACAGAACTCACCAATACTCGAAGTTCATGCGATGACCACATCAGGTATTGAGGGTCCTATTTTCATCTTTTCTTTTATGTGTAACTAAACACCCAGTGTGTTGGGGTTGTGGGTGATGAAAGAGCTGTAATTTTAATTAGTTTTTATGATTGTGTTTGTTTTGTTTAACTCTTCTTATTATTCTTTAATCACTTCATTTTATCACTTAAAATTCTAAGCTAGACCAAGGGCAGAATTTTCAGGGACTCAAAAGAAGAATAAATATGAATACTTTCATGATCATTGGAAGTATTCACCGACTCAAAAAAGGACAAATATAAATAAAGAACTGTGAAACACTGACTACCGGACCAAGGAGTCAGTTTCCTCAGTTCTAGAAATAAGTTACCCGGACCAAAGGAACCTTTTTACAAGTGAAACCCAGAGTGTTGGGTTATCATGAACAACACAACATCATAAGAAATTTGATTTAATAAACAACCTCTTAAAAATCCATAGCCCCGATGCATTTCTCTTCATATTTTCATCAAAAACAAATTTCTGTGTTTTTCTTTATCTTTTAAGAAATTTTCTAAGAAATTAAAATCCTATCATCTTTTCATCAAAACCTTAAAAATGACTCTAAATTCAGTATACTCCACTGGATCAAGTAATAAATAGAAAAGCAAGATAAAAATAAATTTTTTTGCATATGGATCAGCCCCTTACTAGTACTATACTCATTATGGTAAAACAATTTGGGACACTGATAACACACATTTGGTAAAACAAACACCAGGAATGTAGATAGTGAAAGAGATAAAAAATAGAAGAAAGAAGGTGCTTGAATACAACTGTGAAATTTAGAGAGGAGGAAGAAGACCAATGAGACCCACTGATGAAAATACATAATTTATTGGGGAATGATAATCTTTTTTCACCCTAAATGTACTGATAAATTTTCATATTGTATTATAAAGATCCAACTGGATGCCGGTATGTGAGTAACATGGATTGACCCTTCTCACTGTAATCTCATTGGGTTTCACTAGTGGGTCATGGGATCCTCAATTTTTACCCTTCACATCAAGGATTATATACTATTATTGAGTGGATAACCATGTAAATATTTTTCCTTTTTATGTGTGAGTTTTTGGATGGATTTCTTTCATAACTGAAGGTGATAAGATAAAATTATATATCCATTACATATAACAGTGACATAGGTAAAAAAGGGTATTGAAAAGTTTTAAATTATACAAAAAGTTTCCAACACTAATTATATATCCTATAAATGTTGAAAACATATCTAACCAATTCTATCAACAAGTATCAGAGACCAAATCACATATTATTAAATTATCTATTTTTAAATTTATTCTCATTTAAATATTTGTGTATCTCTTTCTAAATTTATAATGAAATGGAATTTTGGAGAAGTTGTATCTATTTTTTATCATTGTTTTATTTTTACCAAGACTGTAAATAATAGAAAAAGTAAAGAGATAAGAAAGACAAATAAGTATTATCTCTCATTCCAAGAATAAGTAGTTTCATTTCCTCCTTGCCACAGTACTAAATAAGATACATCAGATGTAAATGGTGAAGAATAAGTGGTTTAATATGACACCAAGGAAATGGAAATTCAATATACCTTAAAATATTTATAGCATTCAGAAAATAAATATGTATATACTAATTCTTGTAAAATATATCCATGAATTAGTGGTGATTATCATATATCTATAAGTTGTAATGTAATATTAGTTAGTGGATTAAAATACATGCTATATTTTTTTCACGATGAATCGTTTTCTTTTATTTGTGGTATTTTTAAAGACAATAATAATATATCACATGGCTTGCAGAGGAGTTAGAGAACCTAGATAAAGGATTTCATGAAAAGGTATTTACTTTTACAAATAACTCAAAATAGTTTGGAGATATTGAAGGAAGAAATTTTGAGTTTAAAGTGTCATCATAAAAATTTGAGAATACATTTCTAAAAGAAATTTGAGATAAGAAATAATTCAATAAGAATCATGGGAGAATATCCAACCACATGAATCAAATCATAAAAATATCAGTGTTTTTAAGAATTCATAAATAGAGGATTAAACTCGTATTATTGAGGATCTTGACTCCTTTTCGTAAGAAAGGGTAAAAATACGGGATGATAAAGTTGAAAAAATGTAAAAATATTATGAAGAAAAAATGACATTGAATTAAGATGAGAAGAACACTCTAAATATGTGATGTCTTGAATTGGAACTAAAAATAGACTATATGGAAATGAAATATATTGATCACTCATAATAAAAATATAGAGGACTCATTGAAAATAAAATATTTTAAGGAAGAACATTGTAAGTGGTGAAAAACAATGGAGATAATGTTAAAAATTGTTTAACATTATTACTAATAGAAGAAGAATATTTGAAGAAGGTGAGAACAGAACTACATGATAATTGTGGTTTTATGGATAAATAAGAAGAGGTACCCATACCAAGAAGTTTTAAATTTTAAGAGATCCATTTTTACAAAAGAAAAATAAAATCTTAAAACCATAAGTTCATGAATGATGGCTATAGATAATAGAGAAACATGGTTGAGAAAATCCTATCAACCTTGTTATTTACATTGAGGAGGAAGTAGATCCACCCTATTAAATTACCTTTTTGTATGATTATAATGACTAAAATTCAAGGAAATCATGTTCCTTAAAGGAGAATGTGATGAGAAGTGAGGGATATAAAAAAAGTATAGCTAAAGAAGAATCCATAGTCATAGTTTGATTTATTAATTGGTATTCAAAAGAATACATGGGGAAAGAATAATTCATGGTAAAGTTAAAGTGTGATTTCAAATCTCGATAGTAGTATGAAAAGTTTCAGTTTAGTGTTTTTTCTACTTATAATATCATGAAATTCAATCATTGAAGAGATCCACCTTAACAAAGACAATGTGGAGTGACTCTTTGAGGGGGATACAAGTGAAGGATGAAGAAGAAGATGCCAAAATTACTCTTTTAGTCAATTATGAATATATTATAATGTACTTGAAGGAGTTTTAATATAAAAAGTTAAAATTTTGTATCATTGGATTCTAATATAAAATATTAAAATTAAGGAGGAGAAATTGATTTTAATCAATGACATATATGAGAAATATTTAATAAGTTTTTGGGATGTTTTATTGAAACTAAAACCTACCTATCACACTTGAATGTTTTTAACATGTGTGTCTAAGTTGGTGCTAGAAATTAAGGTTGATATATGTGATGAGAAATTTGTATATCTATTGGTATTATCAATGGTATCATCCTTAAAATTGGTGAATTTATATTCAGAAAGTTGAAGAGTATCTTATTTTAGTGGGTATCATATTCTTCTTAACATGTAAATTTTGGTGTATAAATCAAAACCTCTTGTTTTATACACTGACCATAGCCTACATGGACTTATATCGGAATAATTTAAGGAATATTTCTTGAGTATGGAATCATTTCATCCCCTCATACTCTTTATATTTATTGTTAATAAGGTAGATAGAATAAAATGAAATTGTATATTGATAAGAAATATGGTGGGAAGAAATGAATAGAGAGATATCATATTGATATATCATTTAAAAATTCTAACAAACAAATACAAAGGGAGAGATTATTGAGCCCACATTATGTGTGTTATATTTTTTTTCAAGGATTATGAATGCGATTAAAGTATTAATGGATTTTGATGTCAACGTGTTGAAAAATAATTGGAGTGAATAAGGAGTAATTGGAAGTTGGTTGTAAACCAAGTATATTGTTGAATAATAAGATATCCCCAGAACTATGTCATCCTTTTTAAGTTTGTGAAGATTCATGAAAATTAGAAATAAAATCTTGGAATTAGATGCTTGATGTTGATTTTAATTATTAAAAATGATGAAAGACAAGTTCTTAACTTGTATTTTTTATACGTTCTATTCATATTAAAGGAAAAAGATATTTAAAAAATTGAGTTCCATAGAGAAGTTATTATTTACCTCTATGATAATGTCATTTGAGAAGATCTATCCATCTTTTTATAAGAATAATCAAGGAAACTTGTATGAAGTCAGAATAAAATAAAATAGGAAGGATGGAAGGATGGTGTTTTCGTCTTGTTTCTATTATAGTTTTATTAAAACCATAACTAGGGGATAAAAAAATAATTAGTTAAAAATATTTCCATCCCTAAAGATGGAACTAATTAATTTGATAGGCCATCAAATATAGATAACTGAGCTTAAATATAGGCTAGGAAGGTCAATATAGAAGAGGTAAATCACTATGAGGTATAACATAGGAGCACAAAATAAAGGCCCATGTGTGGGGTAATACAGTGACTCATCAGGTTAGGGTGGGACCTGAGGGATTTGTTCGAGGCATGTTTGGAGTGTTGTGGATTATTAATAAATAGTATTCCCCATTGATATTTCAATTTGGGACTTCAATATATGTCATATTATTAACAATTAAAACATGTAAAACTATCAGGTTTCTACTTCATAGTGTAATTCATTCTCCTTGAGAATACAAACCAATCTGATAATTTGTAAGTGGTTTTCCTCCATTAAAACAAAATATAACTCGAGATGCATCTCCATGTTTCATATGATAGTTATCAGAAGATCTCTATTTGGTGTGTACATTATAAATGAACTAGAAGAGTAATAACTATAGATGAACTAAATAGAGATCAACATAAAGTGTTTTCTAAAATCATCAAATGTTCACGGAAAAATAATTTTTTTTTATTTTGAGCGCATCAAAAGTTCATGCATGCTATAGCTACACATAAATTTCAGAGAATCTTGTGAAATAATCAAGATCTGGAAGGTTTATAAGATCTATGATGTGATTTATAGAAGTTAGTGGAAGATATAATAGAAGATATGAACATTGTAAGTTTATCAGAAGAAACTGACACTCGAAAAATAAGGGGATCAAAAGGATATACCTAAGGATAAATTCCTTATGTTATAAGTATGAATTAACATTGCATAAACATGAATGCATATCTATATAAACAACATCATCATAAGCATAGTTATAAAACACTATAAGGATTATCATAAACATAATCTATATAAACATCATTTTAAGTGTTCGTAAGCATGATTATAGGTTATGTATAAATGATACATATTTTTAAGGATAAAAAGTGTATGAATGTATTGCTAGATCAAATGATTCTTAAACTGCACATTCAAATAAAAAACTCACAAGGTTTGTTCCATGATTCATGCAAAAGAAAAAGAAAGGAGATCCATTTTTTGAAAACGATAATGCTTTGGTCAAAGACCAAAGCACAATTTATTGATAAGCAAAAGGTTACATAAGGCGAAAAGATGGTATTCTTCTACAATCTCTATCAAACAAAAATAATAAGTCTGCAGGCAAAGAGTTCAGCCAAGTCATGGTCTGATGAATGCCTTTGTTGGCAAGCGCATCTGCAACAGTATTCGCTTCCCGGTAGACATGAGTAGCTATGTAGTCAATCCCTTGTAGAGAGTTGAGACAATTCATCCAAAGAGTGGTTAGAGGCCAAGAAAGATGGATGGTGCCATTCCAGATGGCCTGAATAATAGTAGTAGAGTCACTTTCAATCCAAAGATTTCTCCAGCCTCTTTGAAGGGAAAAATCAACGGCGTGGATGACACCCAGCATTTCCGCTTCCAGGGATGAGGAATGGCCACAGCCAGCATAGAAGCAGCCCTGAAAATGACCAGCTGAATCGCGAAAAATAGCACCACAACCGGCAGGGCCTGGATTACCTTTAGAGGCACCGTCAACATTCACTTTGATCCATCCCAGCATCGTAGATTTCCAGAATACTTCAAATGAACGTTTGGTCCATGGGAAGACGCCGGGCAGGCGAAGGTGACGAAGGATCACAAAATCACCAACCGAGTTGTTGCAACAGTCTTTTTGAATTGAAGCAGCTTCATGTATCTCAATAAGAATTTGAGATTTGCCTGCAATTAAACTAAATGAGCTCTTATTATGAATAATGTCATTTCTAGCATACCAGATCACATGAAGAAGTTCCGCTACCGCCGTGTGCAAGAGATTTTTAACCTGAGGAGAGAAATCATATCTAGTGCACTTGTTAATAAACAAAAAAATATTGTCAGAAAGGGACCATCTGCAATTAAATAGGTCAAAAACATAATTCCATAAAACAGATGTCGTCGCACACGACAAGAAGATATGATCAGGATCTTCCCTGTGTTGATTGCACAAGCGAAAAATAGAGCAGAGTTGAATGATAAATGTTTGAAGACAGGATTCAGTGGGTAATCTATTATGTGCAATATGCCAAATTAGAGTGAGTCTAGAAGGTTTGATCCAGGGCTTATTAAAATGACTCACCCAATGTAAGTTAGAATCACTTCCAGAAAAATAATGTTGGTAGAAGTTTTTGGAATCAAGGATGCCATTCGAAGCTGGTTCCCAAATGAGGAAATAACCATTAGGAGAAAAATGGTAATTATCAATTATCTGCGCAATATTTTCGAGGAGAACATGTCTGTGATAATGTAAGACATTCTTTATCGAGATAATAGAGACATCGGTAGTGATATTAGATGGAAACAGAGATATCAAAGGGTTACCACACCATTTATCGCACCAAAAATTGATGGAAGAGTCAGCACTAACCATCCATCTAGAATTAGTCATGATCATTTGGTACGAATCTCTAATTGAGGGCCAGATTGAAGAGTTAATGTAATTAAGATTCCCATTTAAAAGTTTGGTGCGGAATATAAGGTTCAAGAAATCAGAAGCTTTGGAAGTACAATTAATAATACTCCAAGTAAGACGGGCCTGAAGAGCATTATTGAACATCTTTAAATTTTTAATACCAATTCCACCTTTGTCAAGAGGTTTGCAACAGGTTTTCCAGTGAATAGTGACAAGTTTCTTTTATAGAATATTGCCCGTCCAGATGAATTTTTTGATATAAGTATTAATCTTCTTGAAAATGCTAGCAGGCCATTTGTAAATCATCAGAGAGTAGACCATCTTAGAGACAATGGACGATTTGACAAGACAAATCCTGCCAGCCATAGAGAGGGATCTTCCTTTCCAGGTAGAGAGATGGTTTATAATTTGTTCAGTGATATTATTGAAGTAACTAGCCTTAGGACGACCCCAAAATATAGGAACACCCAAATAAGTGAAAGGAAGGAGACCCTCTTTAATTTCAAGGTAGGAAGTAATGCTATTTTTTCTTCGGACAGGAAAGTTCTTTCCAAAAAAAATATATGATTTATCCTAGGATATATTTTGTCCAGAGACTTCCCCATAATGATGAAGAGCTTGTTTGAGGACATGAATATTCTTTTGATCGCCCTTAAGAAAAAGAATGATGTCATCGGCATATAAAAGGTGGGAGGGGATATTTAAGTTCCTGGCAGCTTGAATGGGCTTCAGAGATCCTTGAGAAACCAGATTATTTAGAAGTCTGCTTAAATAGTCCTCAGCAATGACAAAGAGGATTGCCGATAGAGGGTCACCTTGCTTGACACCTTTAGAACAGTTGAAGAAGCCCCTAGGAGAGCCATTAATTAGAATGGAAATAAAGGCAGATTGGAAAATAGTTTTCAGTCTTCCAATGAAAGAGTCCTGGAAACCAAAGTTTTTTAAAACCCTGAAGATAAAATTCCAGTCAATAGTGTCAAAGGCCTTTCTGATGTCCAGTTTGATGGCCACACACCCCCCTCTAGTGTTTTTATTTAGACTATTGATACATTACGAGGCCAGACAGATGCATTCCTGAATGGCCCTGCCTTTAATGAAACCAAATTGATTCAATGACACTATTTTGTCACAAATGGGGGCCAATCTATTCGCAATGATTTTGTTAATGATCTTATAAAGAGAATTAATGAGAGCAATGGGTCTGAATTGATGAATCTCCAAAGCATTATCAACTTTAGGTATTAAAACTAAAAATTGAGCATTAATACCATGAGGTAGAGAACCATGAGTAAAAAAAGTCTTAACAAGGTTACAAACATCCTTTTGGATAATATTCCAATGCTTTTGGTAGAAACCGTTATTGAACCCATCTGGACCAGGAGCACTGTCTGGATTAAGGCTAAAGACAGTGTCTTTAATTTCTTGATCAAGCAGAGTGCTTAAAAGAGTTTCATTGTCTCTATCATCAACCAGTAAGGGGATAATATTAGTCCTGATGTCAATATTTATGTCCAGGCCATTAAGAATGTTCTAAAAGTACGAGGTGACATGATCCGTTATGGCTTCTTCAGAATCGATGATCGAATCATTATGAATAAGTTTGGTAAGGGGACGATTAGCCTTTCTGATTCTTTGAAGGGAATTATAAAATTTAGTATTGCGATCACCATCAGTTATCCATTGAGTCCTAAACATTTGCTTACGTAGATTATCCTTAAAAGTGAGCAAGGAATTAACTTTGAGGGCGAGATTAGCTTCCAACTGAGGATCCATGTTGAAATCCGACATAGTGTTTTGAGTTTGAGCACAGCTAAGCTCATTTTCAAGAGAGGAAATTTTAAGCTCAATTTGAGATCTTGTAGATTTACACCAACTTTTAAGGTCCTGTTTTAGGATTTTCATCTTAAACATAATGGCAAAGGAATCCTTATGGTGATTCATAGAGTTCCATGTGCGATGTATTAGAGAGACACAATCCGGGTTCGAGGACCATGCATTATTAAATTTAAAGGGGAGAATAGGCTTACGACTGGTCATACAGAAGCTCACTAAGATAGGATGGTGGTCAGAGTTAATTCTGGGTAGAGTTATACTAGAAATATTATCCCAGATATCAAGGGCCTTCATGTTGACAAAAGCTCTGTCAAGCTTACTGGCAACCATTTTATTATAATGTTTTATGTACCAAGTATATTTGGCACCAATGAGGGCAACTTCAAAAAGGCTACAATCATCAATAGCCGACCTAAATTATTTTGAAGAAATAGAAAGATGTGAGGGACCAATTTTTTCACAAGAACTTAGGATGGAATTGAAATCACCCATAACAACCCAAGGCTCTTGAATTGAGCGGGCCATATCAGATAGCTCATTCCATAGAGTCTGTCTGTCTTGATATCTATTATTGGCATAAACCATGGTACAAAGAAAGAGGCAGCCATTCAACAAGAAATCATAGGTAACTTGTTGTTTGGTGCTTTTAATGATGTGAACATTTTGAAGGGAATTATGATAAAAGATCCACATAGAGTCAGTTTGAGGACCATGTTTACAAGAACCAAGAAAACTGTAATTAGGAGCACCAAATCTCATGTAGTTGGTTTTGAAGTTAACTTTTGGTTCTGATATAGCAAAGATTTGAGGTTTATGAGTGTTTATAAGCCTCCTAATTGTAGTTGAGGTGTCATTGTTGGATAATCCTTGGCAATTACAATATAGAAAATTCATTACTATTTGCGTTTTGGGTTGGAACCCTTCTTTTTTTTTGATTTTCCAGAATCATTATTCCTTTGCGATCGAGTAATCATAGGTGAGGAAGAAGATTTTTGTTTGTCTGTTTGATCATTGTAATTCGAAGGTGCCTCGTTGATAGAAACAGAGCTTGGCATGCACTCAGAGGATGGGTTGTCAAGACCATTAGCTTGAGCAGTAGAAAGATCAGCTAAAGAATGTGAGTTATTAACCTTGGCAGTAAAAACCATGGGAACAGAACAGACCTCTACGGTTTTGGAGGGCTCTAAACCAAGGGGTCAGAGGTAGTGAATGTTTTATCAACTTGAGATGTATCAGCCGAGTTGAAGGATTTATCAGGAGTAGAATGTATGGGATTTTCAGGGGCAGTTTTTTCTAGTTTAGAAGTCTGCATTTCAGCAAGAGAGGAAGGCCCAACATTTTTAACAGAACAGGTGGTATCAGAAAGAGTTGATTCAATGGGAAAAAAAGGATCAGGAGCAGTGTTGTGGGAAGAGTTGGCCAAATCTATGTCAAGATTGCCAACATGGGGTATCGGGATTTCAGATTCAGAAGCAGATATTGGAAGATTTAAAATAGTAACAGATGAAGCGGGAGAGGATTCAGAAGCGTGAGCAGTATTGAGGGAGATGATGTCCGCTGCATGAGGTGTCAGGACCCTTGTTTCAGAAACAGTATTGGCAGTTTGGTCAGCAATAGGAGGCTGGACAGAATCAGCAACAGTGGAGAGGGGAGTGTTGTGTGCAGTGGTAGTGGAAAAAGAAGCGGAGTTAACAGCAACATTTTCAGGATTAACAGCATACTTAGTTATAGTAATCATTTCAGGAGCAGTGGAAGGAGATGAAGAACCTGGGTCTGCAGATTTTACCAATTCGCCTGTTGTTTTATTGGAGGCCTCGGAGTTGGCAATGCTATCCACTGGGTCAAAGGCAACCGACCCCAAGTCCCTACTAACATGCTCAACCAAAGCAAGAGTATGTGAGGAAGAAGCATCAGAGGTCGAAATGGGGTTAATTACACCACTTACAGCCACTGTATCATGCAAAACAAGAGTAGATTTATCATTTTTTTGGAGAGTCTCCTCTTCCTCAGCTAAATCCCCCCAAGATTTTCCTTCCAGTGATGACAAGACATTGGATTTCCTAACCCAAATGTCATGCTTTTCCTTATTGGGGGGTTGAGGTTTGACAGAGTTAATCAACCCCTTTTTAACCTGTTTTATTTCCTGCCAATCCTTATTGATTGAAGGATCCATTTGTTTTCTAACCACCCTACAATTTGAGAGGTTGTGTCCAATCAATTTGCAAACATCACAATAGGGAGGCTTCTTTTCATATTCAATTCTAAGTTCAATTTTGTAATCAGGGGCATTGAAAATTATGTTGGAAGGCAGTTCAATAGTTAGATCAACCTGAACCATTATTCTAGCATAGAGACCTAGATCCCCATTCAATGTTCTATGATCAATTTTGATGGGAGTCCCAATGCAGGAAGCAATATCATTGAGGATTTTTGGATGCCAATAAAACCAATTTAGACCATGAACTCTAACCCAAATTTGATCCAAATGATTTTTGTGTGTGAATGGATTAAAGTTAGGATCCCAGTCGAGAATTCTAAGCAAACCAGGCTTAAGTTGTATATTCCCGAATTTCCATACCTGATTCAGTTCAACCTGAGTGCCGAAGAGTATATGGTAGTACCCCTTTCCAATGGGAATCATCCTCCATTTTGAAAATCCCCAGCAGTGAGCTATTCTATTCTTTAGCTCCAGAAGAGTCCAAGGACAATCACCTGTGGAGTATGACACCCGACCAAGAACCGATAATTTTCAAAGTTGCACCCTTTGCTTCAGAGCTTCCGGATCTGCATCAACCATAAAACAACCATCTTCAAGCTTCTTAAAGAGTGTTTGCTTACATACCTTCGTATCGCTAGGATCCGCCCCTTGCAAGGTGTCGTGAAAGGAGATAGGTGAGGAGCAATGAGAAATTTCTATATTTCCCACTTCAATTCTTGTAGAGTCTGATTCAGGAGCAACCGGAGCAGGAGAAGGGAGCTCCCATGTCGGATCAAAACCAACCATCAGCAAGATTTAGCGAAGACCAGCAAGGGGGATAGGGTTTCGAGGCGCCCGTTGAGGAGAGCTTCGAGATCCATCCATCTCATCAGAAACCTCAAAAGAAAGGAGATCCATGAATATTGCTTTCATTGTGAAGTTGGAAGCAACCAGAACTATATTTTCATTTTCCCTACATATGTGTATTTTATTTGAATACATGCATATTTTTTGGAAGAGAAATGAAGTCCATACTATTTAAAAGTTTTGAAGAAAAATTGTATGATTATTTCTAGGATTTAAAATGGGATAGATATTTCAAGAAGGCCAGAAATTGTAGAATGAAAATTTGGCACTGTTATTCTTTTATAAATTTATTTACCGGTTGAAGAAGAAGTTGATAAGAGAGAACTGATACTACATCAAAAGTAAATAAAATCCTTGTGTATAAAAAACTGTTGAAAAGAGTCATCAATATCCATAATGAATAATCTAGGTTTCGAAGCTAAATAATGGAAGAAGAACTTGCACTATTTTGTGTGAACTTTAGATAGAAGGGGGGGAACTAATTCTAATCTCGTTACACTAAAGAAGGTAAGGGATAATAGGAGGAAGGAAGTAGAAGGGAGTGTTATTAAATATAGTTTTCATTGGAGGAATGATCTTACAATCATGTAAGAGAAGAAGAAATAGGGTCTATTTGGTTTTGATATTATGAAGAAGAAGTTGATGTGAATCTCAGTTTACATAGAAGAAGAAGAAGGGCCTTGCAGATAGTGAAAGAGAATAATAATATAAGAAGGAAGAGGATTTCTTGTTATTGTGCAATTTATAGAAGAGAAAGAAGACCTAATCAACAACTTTATGATAAGTTAAAAATATATTGTTGAAAGATAATATTTTTGTCACTGTAAAATTATTATTATATGGCCATGAGGTATTATAAAGATCGTTGGGGATGTTGGTATGTGAGTTTCAAGGATTAATCACACTCACTATAAGCTCACTGGTTTCACTAGTGGTAAAGGCTACTGTTGAATATGCCTACATTCTGTTGCACTGAAATTAATTAAGTTTGTTCCATTTATTATTTTGTTCTGCATGATTTTCATGGCATCCTTTGTGTAGGTATTTTCCCGATTCTGGATTAGCTTTATTTTTTCCAGTTCATTGTTTATGGAACCTGGTTTATTGGTTTCCTTACCTATTAGTGTGGACATGTTGTGGACCGTTGATTACCATCGATCTGACAGCTCGGATTACACTCGTTTTGTTTGTTCTAGATGACTTCAATCCGCTTTGAGTTGTTCCGCTCCATTCAGAACATGCCCCATGTCCTATGCGTTGTACTAGCCTCAGTTACACGAACTTTTTCGATGATCACCACCATCCACATAGCCATCATCCAGATGATCCTCTGAACCACATGACACCCATCTGTTGCGCATCGATTGCACCTATTTCCTTTCAAGGTTGAGGTGTGCTTCTAACTGGTTGATTCGCTCTGGTTCTGTGAAGACCTCTCAACGAGCTCAGATTTGTCCCGACTCCGCAGTGAAGAAGAAGGATAAATTGTCTAGGAGACTCTCGGCACCCACACTCCCCTCTTCCACTGCATGTACCAACTCCTGAAACCATATTACTTTTCCAGTGGAGACTCAGTGGTGATCGTCTCGGATTTTGGGTTCTTCGATGTCTACACTTCAAGTGGTAAAAACATTTACATTCTTTTCAATCATAACCAAGATCTGGTTGTAGATCTTGGCTCTGTAGCGGTTTATCATTTCTTCGACATGTATGTTGTTGTATCCTTCTTGTGTGTGTGTGTGAGTCCATCCAGGAGTGGACGACGCTGACTCTACATGACAGAGTTGGTCACTACCACCTAGTTCAGCAAGCTTGGACTCTTCAAATAGTTTTTGTGGTCCTTTATTTTTGCATTCTAGTCTGTAATATGTGCTTGTGTTCTTTATTGCTTTCTTAATAAATCGGTTCCCCTAGTGGTGTTCTCTCCGTGCACGTAGGTCCCCTTAGGGCCGAAGCACGTTATATCTGTTGTCCTCTATTTTTTGGCATTGATTTTTTATCTTTATCTTGAATTAGTTTCTCATTATGAATCCAACCTAATTAAAACTAGTCCTTTAATCACACCTTATTTGTTCACCATTACATAAAATTGTGGATCTTGGCTTTTCTTGGGTTTGAATAATTAACTCCAACAAGTGGTATTAGAGCCTTATGTTTTATTTCTATGGGTTCAACTAAGTTTGACATTGATAAGTTTGATGGTGATAATTATTTTAATCCTTGGAGAATTAATATGACAGCATTGTTAGATCATAATGACATTATTGATGCCCTTACTGGCCTTAAGAAGAAAATCACCACCACTTACCCTGATGGGAAGGCTGCCACCTCCTTTGTAGATGTCCTAGAAGAGACCCTGAATAAAGCCTATAGTTTGATCCTTTTATCTTTAGGAGAAAAATTCCTAAGAGAAGATGCATATGAGTCTATTGTCGCTGGTATATGGTCTAAATTGAAATACCTTTAAATGAAAAAATCTCTTGTTGGTAGACTATATAAGAAAATGATATTATATGCATTTAAAATGCACCCTAGAACTGTAGTCAGGATACACATTGATGAATTTAATAAGATCTTATTAGACCTAGCCAACATTGACATTAAATTGGATGATGAATACCAAAATATTATATTACTAACATCATTAGATGATTCATTTAACTCAGTTAAAGACTCTATGATGTATGGGAAAGACACATTAACTCTTGAGGAAGTCAAATATGCTTTACTCTCTAAAGACCATTAAAAAAAGGGTAGTGTGAAAACTGAGGATGAGGGTTTAAATGTCAGGGATAGAGGTGAGCTTAGAGGCCTAAGTGAGTCAAGGGGTAGGAAAAAAGATAGGGGTCAGTCTAAGAAACATAGAAGAAAATCTAAAGGCAAGGTAATCAAATGTTTCCAATGTAAACAACCCAGACACATTAAGAGGAACTGTCCTAATAGGAAGAGTGACTATAAAGATAATAATAATGACCATTCCCTATTAGTTGAACAAGATTTTGACACTACTGATGTGTTAAATGTCACTGACACAGCTATCTCAGATGAGTGGATTCTAGATTTAGGATGCTCGTTTCATATGTTCCCTAGGAGGGAGTTCTTTACTGAGTTAAGGTAAGTCAATCATGGTGAGGTTTCTCCAGGGAATAAAAGTAGCTTCCACATTATGGGAATAGGCTCGATTTTACTTGAGCTTCATGATGGGTCTGTCAAGTATCTTGAGGAAGTTAGGTGGGTACCCGAGTTGAAAAGAAACCTAATATCCTTAGGAATCCTTAACCAGAAAGGGTATAGCTTTAAGTCCAGATCTGTAAGTCTTAGAGTGTCCCGTGGATCCCTTACAGTTATGAAAGGAACCCTTCGTAATGGCCTGTATGTGTTAGATGGTAAGGTGTATAGGAATCAGTTGAATGCCTCTTCTAGTACAGGAACTAATTCCACTACTTTTTGGCATAGGAGACTAGGGCATGTTAATTCTAAGGGTCTTAGTGAGCTCCAGAAATAGGGGCTTTTAAGTAACATCACTCCTAGTAGTCTTCCCTTTTGTGAAGACTGTGTATATGGGAAGTCCAGGATAGTCAGTTTCAGTACGTCTTTGTATAAGGCTAAAGAACCTCTTTAATGTGTACATTCTGATCTGTGGGGTCCTTCTAGGGTCACCTCCCATGGTGGAGGCTTATACTTTGTGACTTTTATTGATGACTTCTCTAGGAGAGTACGGATTTATATACTCAAGCATAAGTTGGATACCTTTCAGACTTTTAAGAAATGGAAATATTCTATAGAAAGTGAAAGTAATAAGAAAATTAAGGCCTTAAGGACTGATAATGGTTTAGAATATCTATCCAATGAGTTCATTGAATATTTTGAATTTGAAGTAATTAAAAGATACCGAACTATTGTGGAAACCCCACAACAGAATGGGTTGACAGAAAGAATGAATAGGATTGCCCTTGAGAGGGTGAGGTGTATGTTGTCCCACTCAAAACTCCCTAGGTCTTTTTGGGTCGAGGCTGATTCAACAACAATGTATCTCATTAACTGTTGCTCGCCTTCTGACAACTCCTTTAAGACACCTGAGGAACTCTGGAAGGGCACACCACTGAATCTTAACCATCTTAGGATTTTTAGATCCACAGCTTATGCACATTCATGTAATGATAATCTTGCTCCTAAGGATGTTAAGTGTATATTTGTGGGATAACCAGAGGGTGTTAAAGGGTATTGTTTATGGGTAGATAAACCGAGTTACCAGAAATGTATCGTTAGCCACGATATTGTCTTCCATGAATCTAGTATGTCCAATGATAAAGAGCATGAACTTGCTGAATCTTCTGAAGAAGAAACTGAACCCGCATGGGTTATGACCCCGTTAGGTGTTGAAGTACCTTTAAAGTCTGACGACCAACCACAGTCCAGTGTTGATCCCGCTCCTATGGTTCCCCAAACCCAACCTGAATCAGATTCTAGTTTGGAATCATAACCTAAGGGTCAATAACCAGATGACCTGAGCAACTATCAGCTTACTCGAGATAGAGAGAGGAGGGTTATCAAACCCACAACCCATTTCAATCAGGCATACATTGCTACCTATGCTTTTAATGTAGCTCAGGACCTGTTCAATGATGAGCCCCAAACTTATAATCAAGCTGTTAAATCCAAAGAATCCAGTAGTTGACCTAGAGAAATGAAAAAGGAGATGAATTCCCCTCTTAAGAACAACACGCGAGTTTTTGTTCCCAGACCCAATAATCAGAAAATTATAGTTTGTAGATGGATTTATAAGAAAAATGAAAACAATGCAGGAGAAACTAAAATCAAATTCAAAGCCCGAATGGTAGCTAAAGGTTTTTTGTAGTGCGAAGGCATTGATTATAGTGAAATATTTTCTCCTGTTGTTAAGCATTCATCCATTAGAATTCTGCTTGCATTTTCTGCCAAACATGATATGCATGTTGAACAACTTGATGTAAAAATTGATTTTTTGCATGGTAGCCTTGATGAGACTATTTATATGACCCCTCATAAAGGATTTTCAAAATTGTTCAAACCTAATCACATTTGTCTTATGCAAAAGTCCTTGTATGGACTTAAACAATCTTCAAGATAATGGTATAAAAGGTTTGATTCCTTTATGATTGAAAATCTGTTTTCTAGAAGTAGATTTGATGCATGTGTATTTTTTAAGACGGTTAAACATGAATCTATTTGTCTTTTATTATACATTGATGACATGTTATTAATCTGCAAAAACATGAGGATTATAAATTCTGTTAAGCATCAGCAGAACTGTGCCTTTGAAATGAAAGACTTAGTCCATGCAAATCAAATTCTTGGTATGGATATAATTAGGGATAAGAAGGCCAGAACCTTATGCTTATCCCAGTTTTCTTATGTTAGGAAGGTAATAAAGTAATACCTATTTGAACACATTAAACCTGTAAGTATTCCCTTAGGACAACATTTTAAATTGTCCCTAAACCAATCTCCTAAGAATGAGATGAAACTGCCTTTATGAATAAGATTTCATATGAAAATGTTGTAGGAAGTCTTATGTATTCCATGGTCTATTCTAGACCAAATTTAGCCTTTGTTGTTTTTACTTTGAGTAGGTTTATGGGGAAACCTGATAAGGTGCATTGAAATTCTTTAAAATGGTTATTAAGGTATGTTTCTATGTCTGATAAACTGTGCATTCGATATGGATTGAATACTAATTTTAATGATGACATAGTTGGTTTTGTTGATTCTAACTATACTACAAATAATGACACCCGAAAGTCTATCACTTGATTTGTTTTCCTTGCATATGGAGGACCGGTCTCATGGAAATGCAACATGCAATCAGTGGTTTCACTTTTTACCACTGAGGCAGAGTATATTGCCTTGACATATGCTATTAAGGAAGCCATTTGGCTTAGAGGTTTGATTTCTAAGTTGTCATTATCTACTGATAGTATAGTAGTTCGCTGTGATAGCTAATCTTCCTTGCATCTATCTAAAAATTATGCATGCCATGGTAAATCGAAGCACATAGACATTAGATTGCATTTTGTTGGGGATATTATAGAATCTGGGAAAGTGAGTGTCACCAAGATACCCACTAATGATAACCCGATCGATAGTTTGACTAAGTCTATTCTGTTATCTAAATTCATGCATTGTCTTAGGCTTATGAATTTAGTCCCAATTTTATAATGTAGGTTGCGAGAACATCATCACTGTATTTTATTTGATTGCAAGGTGGAGATTTGTTGAATATTCTTGCATTCTGTTGCAATGAAATTAATTAAGTTTTCTCTATTTATTATTTTGTTCTACATGATTTTCATGGCATCCTTTATGTGGGTATTTTCCCAATTTCGGCTTAGCTTTATTTTTTCTGGTTCGTTGTTTATGGATCCTGATTTATTGGTTTGCTTACCTATTAGTGTGGACCTGTTGTGGACCGTTGATTACCGTTGATCCAACGGCTCAAATTACACTCGTTGTGTTTGTTCTGGCTGGCTTCGATCTGCTTTGAGTTGTGTCGCTCCATTCAGAACACGCCACATGTCCTATGCGCTGTACCGGCCTCGGTTACGCAAATCATCCCGATGATCTCTGTCGTCCATGCGGCCTTCATCCGGCTGATCCTCTGAACCGCCTGACACCTGTCGGTTTCACATTGATTGTACCAATTTCCTTTCGAGGGTGAGGTGTGCTTCTCGCTGGCTGATTTTCTCTGGTTCTGCAAAGACCTCTCGACGAGCTCAGATTTGTCCCGACTCCATGAAGAAGAAGAAGGATGAACTGTCCAGGAGACTCCCGGTGCCCGCACTCCCCTTTGTCGCTAAAAATACAAGCTCCTCTAACCAGATTACTTTTTCGGTGGAGACACAGCGGTGATCATCCCAGCTTTTGTGTTCTTCGACGACTACACTTCAAGTGGTAACAACATTTGCATTCTTTTGAATCGTAACCAAGATTTGGTTTGTAGATCTTGGCTCTATAGCGATTTATCTTTTCTTCGACATGCATGTTGTTGTATCCTTCTTGTGTGTGTGTGTGAGTCCGTCCAGGAGTTGACGGGGCTGACTCTACGTGATAGAGTTGGTCACTGCCACCTAGTTCAGCAAGCTTGGCCTCCTCGGATAGTTTCTGTGGTCCTTTATTTTTGCATTCGAGTCTGTAAAATGTGCTTGTGTTCTTTCTTGCTTTCTTAATAAATCGGTTGCCCTGGTGGTGTTCTCGCTATTCACGTAGGTCCCCTTGGGGCCGAATGTAATGGCCCGGACCTCTCCGGTCCTTTTCTTTGTAAAAAAAATTTGATGTGGTCAAACACGACACGTGTTGTAATAATAATAATAATAATTGATAATGGTGGCATGAAAATATTTGGTGTTAATTAGATAAAATGGTTTTAATTTAATCATTGTAAAATATAAGAAATAAAATCGAATATATTTAATAAAATGATGGGAGGCGCATGGAATAAGTTATAAAGGAATAAATTACAATAAATGAGGCTCATGTAATAAATTATAAAGGAATGAAATGCATGGGGTGCATGGGTGTGACCTTGTACAGGAGGCGTTGTGTGGTTCTCCACAATTAAAGTTGGAATTGTGTTAATAACATTAAAAGGGTATTATTATATAATAATGTGTTATAATAATAATAACATGTAGAGGCACATGAATGTGGTTCCCAACCATGCGTGAATATAATGTTATGGGATGTATGGAGTAATTATATGAAAATAATGGGTGTCAATAATAATAATAATAATTAATGTTAATGATGGGGACCCGTTGATGAAATTGAAAGAGGATTTATTACTATTGAATTAAATAATAATGATAAAGGTGACAGAAATATGTGTGTGATTGGTAAATTAAATTAAATGGGTTTAATTTTTGGTTAGTAAATTAAATTATTTGAATTTAATTAAATGGAATGGTTTTAACTTAATAACCATGGTAAACTAATTTAATGGGATTAAATTAGTACATTAATTATGGGTGTTATTATTATTAATTTTATTAAATAATAAAGTTGAAGTGAGAATGGAGTTTGGGGCGTTCCACATGGGGTAAAAGAAATGGGAGGCGCCACTTTTGGTGGTGGGAGAGAATCATGAAAGAAAAAAATAGATTGGAGAGAGAAACAAAAAATAATAATAAGAGAAATAAATTAAAAGACAAATAAATGAAAAAGGAGGAATTGGTGTTTAATTCTAGCGCCCATGAAGACTCCAAAACGTGATTGCTTTTGGAGTTATGAAAAATAAATAAATAATTGATTAATAATAATAATAAAATATTGTTATTATTAATTTTGTTGATAAAACACTTTTTTCACAATAACTTCTTCGTGCGACCTCGGTTTCACGAACCGTCAGTGGCAGTGCGACCCTGACTGCGAGACGAAAATTTTGAGTCCAATATTGGATGTTTTTTTTGGGTTTCCGGATTGGGTACCCGAAATGCTCATGAATTAATAGATTTAATATTGTTATTATTACGGGATCTTGTATCCAACGTATCTCCCTCATACGGTATCGGATTGACGATCCGTCAGCGACAGCGTAACCCTGAAATTATGACGGTAATTTTAAGACCATTAATGAGCTACTTTTTATGACTCATTCCTCGGGTCAACGAAACACCACATATTAATAGAATTGTCATTATTATTAAAACGCGTGGAAACCGCGTGACGTGTTGTGTGTTGACCAGTCAAAACACATAACGGGTGTACGGTCACACCGTGTATTCATTAATACACGTTGCATACTGTTTTACCTATTCGTTGCCTATATAATAAAGGGTCACGGATTATTTCCAGACCAATCGCTTCTTCTCCGCACGACGACACTCTTGGATGATCAAGAAGTCTTCCTCCTCTAACTTCTTTGTCCGAGCTCCGAATTACGATCCGTTAGCGGCCACAGGATCGTAGCGACGAGACGAAGCTTCTAAGCCCAGACTTGTCACCTTTCCGTCTGGCCTTCCTTCTCCAGCTTCCATCCTAGGAGGCATTTGTCGGGTTTGGCGAAGGCGGAGGACACCGAAGGACGTCGTCGGAAGCGGCGTGATCGGGACCTTTTAAGGTAGGGATCTCACCTTTGTCTCTATAATTTGTGTATCATGTGTGGCGGGTATCCTTTTGTTTTCATGAGAAATGGTTGAACCTTTAAATAAAGATAATAACTGGTTAAAGAATGGGGTTGGGAAGTTAGTGATTGTTGTTACCTTACTTTTTATATATCCTCTGATATTATATTTGTGAATTGAATGAGCTTCTACCTACTGAAAATCACAGTCGTTGGGGGCCTTTGCATACGCAATTAAATGTTGCCCTCTCCTTCTGTATTTTCTTATGGATGGAAACTTCATGAAATGTGGAAATTGGTTAATCACGTAAAGTTGACTTTTTAAATGAAAATCTAGAACCCTTGTGTGATCACCCTGGTTGAACCAAAATAGAATAATGAACATGTGGGTGTTGGCTTGGTTACGTGGCATGTGTTGGGGGTGTTTTGTGGGCTGTTGTGGTTTGGGTGAGCAGCGGGGCTGCGACGTTTGGGTGGTGATCTTAATGGAATGGTTGATGGTGGAAACGTGGAGGTGTGAAATGTTTTGTAAACGATGGGGTTGAAATGGGAAGTGTTTGGTTGTGGAAAATGCCTTTATTTATGAAAAGTGTTTTGATTATGAAAAGTGTTTTGGAAGTAAAAGGTGTTTTCAAATGCGGAAATGTTTTGTGTGTGGAAAGGGTTTTATGTGTGGAACTTTGAAATAAATGAATGATGGAATGTTGTATGGTTGTGATAATCTTTTGTAAATGAAATGGCATGTGGTTGTTTGCGTTTTACCTAACCTTGGTTGTGGATGGCAGGGATATTTTTGTGAAAGGTTTTGTCTGGATGATAGTTGCCCAGTAGTAATAATTTGTTAAACCATTGCATGAAACATGAAATCCTAAATGGGGTTGGGGGATGATTGTTTGGTGGTTGATGCATGCTTCGTGGTAGCAGTGCCGAGGCACATGCTCAGTTCCTCTTTTTTTAGAAGCCATAGGTTGGATTGTGTGTTTGGTATATGTATATATATAATTGTATCTTTGTGTTTTGTCGCACCACACCCATGTCAAGCACCTAGTGCCGAACACTCCCATTTTATGGGAGAGGGTGTTCCCCCTTAGTTACTAGCTCCTTCCTGCTCCTTCTTCCATAGGCTATGATGGCTTGAGGTGACCTTACACCCAAGACTCTTCGGGTAGGTCTCGGAGGCTGTGATGGATTGAGGCGACCTTTATCCCAAGACTCTTCGGGCAGGCTTACCGTTCCCAAGAACCTTCGGGATGAGGCCCAGGTGTCTGCGGGCGGGTTAGTGGTTGTGGCTCAGGTGTGTGCGGGCGAGATGCGTGGTTGTGAGGACCAGGTGTGTGCGGGCGGGATGCGTGGTTTGGCCCAGGTGTGTGCGGGCGGGAAGAGTGTGGTAGCGTCAGGACGTTTGCCGTTAGGAAGAGCAGCATCTAATTAAGTGGGAAATGGTGCGGGGTACCCAATACTTTTGTTCTATATATATACTAAACTTGTTTGTGTTACTTGGTGAGTGTGACCAGTGAGGCTGGGTGGATAGTTTTTCCTTGTTAGTTTCTGGTTCTTCTGTTTTCTCACGGGACCTTAGGGTGTCTCCCCACTTGTGCACGAGAGATTTAGGTTTCCCTACTGAGTATACTTGTATGCTCACCCTACGTTTACTTTCAGGTTTCCAGGAGGACTACCAGGGCCGTGCGGGACCCTACTAGTCGGGCAGTTGGAGTTGTTGCAATTGTTGTTTTCTTGTTTTCTTTGGCATTGTACTTTTGAGCTTCCTTGTACTTGTACCTTGTTATAAAAATTGTTTAAACATGCATGTGGGCTTGGTTTGGGTTTATTTCTATACGATTGTTCTTTTCCCTTTTTAGTGGTTGACTTGTCCTATTTCCTGATCCAAAATAATAAAAAAGGGTAATGCCTCCCATATTTGTGAAAACTCATACCCTTGGTGCTAGTCGCCAACCCGGGGCCTACTGGAGGCGGGACTCGGGGGTCATTATCTCCCTTTCACCATTGCTAGCTCAGGAGGGGCATCTTTGGTGGGAGGGGGTCGTGACAGAATGGTATCAGAGGTTATGGTTGAGAGATAGGATGGAGTCTGGAGTTAGGCACAGTGAGGATTGCATGGGATGGTAGGGCAACAGTGTTCGTTAATCTTGGTGCGTGACATAGGCCAGGGAAGACCGGCTAGGACACGGGATTTTAGGGCCCCCCGTGATCCGATGCAAGGACTCTGATCCTACCGAACGACCAAGTGAGACTATATTTATTGCAGGGTAGAGACCCTAGGGAAGGTACATACATCATCATGTTTGTGTTTTACTTGATTTGGGTGTTCTGGGAAAGAAATTAAAATAAAATGATAATTAAAACTTTGAGTTTTTTCATTACTACTTGGGCTTAGGCGTTCCCTGGTTACTGAACAACTATGGCACCTGGACGTCAACAGAACGGCAGAGGAGTGGGACACAGACAGTTTCACGCAATAGAAGTGGAAACCCTAGCAAGGCTAGAGATCGAGAGAGATGTTTCCGGTTTTACTTAAATTCTCTCACTTATGTTTTGTTTAAATTCAAGATCATCACACTCCTTTGCTGGAAATCTTTTGCTCATTCTCTGGGCCTGGACCTTGTTTTTGTGAGTTTTTAATGCTATGTTGTTTCCCGCTTTTCTTTAATTGTACGTGAAGAGCCCTATCATGTGGGGAGGGGAAGACCTAATCCCTAATCGAGACGCATTAATGTGGATGCGATTTAACCCGTGCAGGCGAGTCAGTGCCGCCTAAAGCGGATAATATCTCGACATGGGAGAAGGAATTCCTCAAGCCATGTGTCCGGGCAGTGTGTGGGTTGTACGTTGTTGGGTGCAGTGTAAGTTGGAAAAAAAACCCTAATATATGGAAGTGGGAAGGCCCAGTCCTTAACCGAGACGCATTAATGCAGATGCGATTAAACCTGTGCAGGCGAGTCAGTGCCGCCTAAAGCGGATAATATCTCGACATAGGAGAGGGAATTCCTAACTCACATAATTAGGGTTTTCGGTTGGTTCTTGTTATGACAAGAGGCCTGAGAGGTATCTTAAGGGGTGGTTGTTCAGACCTTTCCCCCTTTTATGGGTTGGTTTTAATTCTCGAGGACGAGAATGTTTTGAGAGGTATCTGGTGTAATGGCCCGGACCTCTCCGGTCCTTTTCTTTGTAAAAAAAAATTGATGTGGTCAAACACGACACGTGTTGTAATAATAATAATAATAATTGATAATGGTGGCGTGAAAATATTTGGTGTTAATTAGATAAAATGGTTTTAATTTAATCATTGTAAAATATAAGAAATAAAATCGAATATATTTAATAAAATGATGGGAGGCGCATGGAATAAGTTATAAAGGAATAAATTACAATAAATGAGGCTCATGTAATAAATTATAAAGGAATGAAATGCATGGGGTGCATGGGTGTGACCTTGTACAGGAGGCGTTGTGCGGTTCTCCACAATTAAAGTTGGAATTGTGTTAATAACATTAAAAGGGTATTATTATATAATAATTTGTTATAATAATAATAACATGTAGAGGCACGTGAATGTGGTTCCCAACCATGCGTGAATATAATGTTATGGGATGTATGGAGTAATTATATGAAAATAATGGGTGTCAATAATAATAATAATAATTAATGTTAATGATGGGGACCCGTTGATGAAATTGAAAGAGGATTTATTACTATTGAATTAAATAATAATGATAAAGGTGACAGAAATATGTGTGTGATTGGTAAATTAAATTAAATGGGTTTAATTTTTGGTTAGTAAATTAAATTATTTGAATTTAATTAAATGGAATGGTTTTAACTTAATAACCATGGTAAACTAATTTAATGGGATTAAATTAGTACATTAATTATGGGTGTTATTATTATTAATTTTATTAAATAATAAAGTTGAAGTGAGAATGGAGTTTGGGGCGTTCCACATGGGGTAAAAGAAATGGGAGGCGCCACTTTTGGTGGTGGGAGAGAATCATGAAAGAAAAAAATAGATTGGAGAGAGAAACAAAAAATAATAATAAGAGAAATAAATTAAAAGACAAATAAATGAAAAAGGAGGAATTTGTGTTTAATTCTAGCGCCCATCAAGACTCCAAAACGTGATTGCTTTTGGAGTTATGAAATGTAAATAAATAATTGATTATTAATAATAATAAAATATTGTTATTATTAATTTTGTTGATAAAACACTTTTTTCACAATAACTTCTTCGTGCGACCTCGGTTTCACGAACCGTCAGTGGCAGTGCGACTCTGACTGCGAGACAAAAATTTTGAGTCCAATATTGGATGTCTTTTTCGGGTTTCCGGATTGGGTACCCGAAACGCTCATGAATTAATAGATTTAATATTGTTATTATTACGGGATCTTGTATCCAACGTATCTCCCTCATACGGTATCAGATTGACGATCTGTCAGCGAAAGCGTAACCCTGAAATTATGACGGTCATTTTAATACCATTAATGAGCTACTTTTTATGACTCATGCCTCAGGTCAACGAAACACCACATATTAATAGAATTATCATTATTATTAAAACGCGTGGAAACCGCGTGACGTGTCGTGTGTTGACCAGTCAAAACGCGTAACGGGTGTACGGTCACACCGTGTATTCATCAATACACGCTGCATACTGTTTTACCTATTCGTTGCCTATATAAGAAAGGGTCGCGGATTATTTCCATACCAATCGCTTCTTCTCCGCACGACGACACTCTTGGATGATCAAGAAGTCTTCCTCCTCTAACTTCTTTGTCCGAGCTCCGAATTACGATCCGTTAGCGGCCACAGGATCGTAGCGATGAGACGAAGCTTCTAAGCCCAGACTTTTCACCTTTCCTTCCGGCCTTCCTTCTCCAGCTTCCATCCTAGGAGGCGTTTGTCGGGTTTGGCGAAGGCGGAGGACACCGAAGGACGTCGTCGGAAGCGGCGTGATCGGGACCTTTTAAGGTAGGGATCTCACCTTTGCCTCTCTAATTTGTGTATCATGTGTGGCGGGTATCCTTTTGTTTTCATGAGAAATGGTTGAACCTTTAAATAAAGATAATAACTGGTTAAAGAATGGGGTTGGGAAGTTAGTGATTGTTGTTACCTTACTTTTTATATATCCTTTGATATTATATTTGTGAATTGAATGAGCTTCAACCTACTGAAAATCACAGTCGTTGGGGGCCTTTGCATACGCAATTAAATGTTGCCCTCTCCTTCTGTATTTTCTTATGGATGGAAACTTCATGAAATGTGGAAATTGGTTAATCACGTAAAGTTGACTTTTTAAATGAAAATCTAGAACCCTTGTGTGATCACCCCGGTTGAACCAAAATAGAATAATGAAAATGTGGGTGTTGGCTTGGTTACGTGGCATGTGTTGGGGGTGTTTTGTGGGCTGTTGTGGTTTGGGTGAGTAGCGGGGCTGCGACGTTTGCGTGGTGATCTTAATGGAATGGTTGATGGTGGAAACGTGGAGGTGTGAAATGTTTTGTAAATGATGGGGTTGAAATTGGAAGTGGTTGGTTGTGGAAAATGCCTTTATTTATGAAAAGTGTTTTGATTATGAAAAGTGTTTTGGAAGTAAAAGGTGTTTTCAAATGCGGAAATGTTTTGTGTGTGGAAAGGGTTTTATGTGTGGAACTTTGAAATAAATGAATGATGGAATGTTGTATGGTTGTGATAATATTTTGTAAATGAAATGGCATGTGGTTGCTTGCGTTTTACCTAACCTTGGTTGTGGATGGCAGGGATATGTTTGTGAAAGGTTTTGTCTGGATGATAGTTGCCCAGTAGTAATAATTTGTTAAACCATTGCATGAAACATGAAAACCTAAATGGGGTTGGGGGGATGATTGTTTGGTTGTTGATGCATGCTTCGTGGTAGCAGTGCCGAGGCACATGCTCAGTTCCTCTTTTTTTAGAAGCCATAGGTTGGGCTGTGTGTTTGGTATATGTATATATATAATTGTATCTTTTTATTTTGTCGCACCACACCCATGTCAAGCACCTAGTGCCGAACACTCTCATTTTATGGGAGAGGGTGTTCCCCCCTTAGTTACTAGCTCTTTCCTGCTCCTTCTTCCATAGGCTATGATGGCTTGAGGTGACCTTACACCCAAGACTCTTCGGGTAGGTCTCGGAGGTTGTGATGGCTTGAGGCGACCTTTATCCCAAGACTCTTCGGGAAGGATTACCGTTCCCAAGAACCTTCGGGATGAGGCCCAGGTGTCTGCGGGCGGGTTAGTGGTTGTGGCTCAGGTGTGTGCGAGCGAGATGCGTGGTTGTGAGGCCCAGGTGTGTGCGGGCGGGATGCGTGGTTTGGCCCAGGTGTGTGCGGGCGGGAAGAGTGTGGTAGCGTCAGGACGTTTGCCGTTAGGAAGAGAAGCATCTAATTAAGTGGGAAATGGTGCGGGGTACCCAATACTTTTGTTCTATATATATACTAAACTTGTTTGTGTTACTTGGTGAGTGTGACCAGTGAGGCTGGGTGGATATTTTTTCCTTGTTAGTTTCTGGTTCTTCTGTTTTCTCACGGGACCTTAGGGTGTCTCCCCACTTGTGCATGAGAGCTTTAGGTTTCCCTACTGAGTATACTTGTATGCTCACCCTACGTTTACTTTCAGGTTTCCAGGAGGACTACCAGGGCCGTGCGGGACCCTACTAGTCAGGCAGTTGGAGTTGTTGCAGTTGTTGTTTTCTTGTTTTCTTTGTCATTGTACTTTTGAGCTTCCTTGTACTTGTACCTTGTTATAAAAATTGTTTAAACATACATGTGGGCTTGGTTTGTGTTTATTTCTATACGCTTGTTCTTTTCCCTTTTTGGTGGTTGACTTGTCCTATTTCCCGATCCAAAATAATAAAAAAGGGTAATGCCTCCCATATTTGTGAAAACTCATACCCTTGGTGCTAGTCCCCAACCCGGGGCCTACTGGAGGCGGGACTCGGGGGTCAGTATCTCCCTTTCACCATTGCCAGCTCAGGAGGGGCATCTTTGGTGGGAGGGGGTCGTGACAGAATGGTATCAGAGGTGATGGTTGAGAGATAGGATGGAGTCTGGAGTTAGGCACAGTGAGGATTGCATGGGATGGTAGGGCAACAGTGTTCGTTAATCTTGGTGCGTGACATAGGCTAGGGAAGACCGGCTAGGACACGGGATTTTAGGGCCCCCCGTGATCCGATGCAAGGACTCTGAGCCTACCGAACGACCAAGTGAGACTATATTTATTGCAGGGTAGAGACCCTAGGGAAGGTACATACATCATCATGTTTGTGTTTTACTTGATTTGGGTGTTCTGGGAAAGAAATTAAAATAAAATGATAATTAAAACTTTGAGTTTTTTCATTACTACTTGGGCTTAGGCGTTCCCTGGTTACCGAACAACTATGGCACCTGGACGTCAACAGAACGGTAGAGGAGTGGGACACAGACAGTTTCACACAATAGAAGTGGAAACCCTAGCAAGGCTAGAGATCGAGAGAGATGTTTTCGGTTTTACTTAAATTCTCTCACTTACGTTTTGTTTAAATTCAAGATCATCACACTCCTTTGTTGGAACTCTTTTGCTCATTCTCTGGGCCTGGACCTTGTTTTTGTGAGTTTATAATGCTATGTTGTTTCCCGCTTTTCTTTAAATGTACGTGAAGAGCCCTATCATGTGGGGAGGGGAAGACCTAATCCCTAATCGAGACGCATTAATGTGGATGCGATTTAACCCGTGCAGGCGAGTCAGTGCCGCCTAAAACGGATAATATCTCGACATGGGAGAAGGAATTCCTCAAGCCATGTGTCCGGGCAGTGTGTGGGTTGTACGTTGTTGGGTGCAGTGTAAGTTGGAAAAAAAACCTAATATATGGAAGTGGGAAGGCCCAGTCCTTAACCGAGACGCATTAATACGGATGCGATTAAACCTGTGCATGCGAGTCAGTGCCGCCTAAAGCGGATAATATCTCGACATAGGAGAGGGAATTCCAAACTCACATAATTAGGGTTGTCGGTTGGTTCTTGTTATGACAAGAGGCCTGAGAGGTATCTTAAGGGGTGGTTGTTCAGACCTTTCCCCCTTTTATGGGTTGGTTTTAATTCTCGAGGACGAGAATGTTTTGAGAGGTATCTGGTGTAATGGCCCGGACCTCTCCGGTCCTTTTCTTTGTAAAAAAAATTTGATGTGGTCAAACATAACACGTGTTGTAATAATAATAATAATAATTGATAATGGTGGTGGGAAAATATTTTGTGTTAATTAGATAAAATGGTTTTAATTTAATCATTGTAAAATATAAGAAATAAAATTGAATATATTTAATAAAATGATGGGAGGCGCATGGAATAAGTTATAAAGGAATAAATTACAATAAATGAGGCTCATGTAATAAATTATAAAGGAATAAAATGCATGGGGTGCATGGGTGTGACCTTGTACAGGAGGCGTTGTGCGGTTCTCCACAATTAAAGTTGGAATTGTGTTAATAACATTAAAAGGGTATTATTATATAATAATTTGTTATAATAATAATAACATGTAGAGGCACGTGAATGTGGTTCCCAACCATGCGTGAATATAATGTTATGGGATGTATGGAGTAATTATATGAAAATAATGGGTGTCAATAATAATAATAATTATTAATGTTAATGATAGGGACCCGTTGATGAAATTGAAAGATGATTTATTACTATTGAATTAAATAATAATGATAAAGGTGACAGAAATATGTGTGTGATTGGTAAATTAAATTAAATGGGTTTAATTTTTGGTTAGTAAATTAAATTATTTGAATTTAATTAAATGGAATGGTTTTAACTTAATAACCATGGTAAACTAATTTAATGGGATTAAATTAGTACATTAATTATGGGTGTTATTATTATTAATTTTATTAAATAATAAAGTTGAAGTGAGAATGGAGTTTGGGGCGTTCCACATGGGGTAAAAGAAATGGGAGGCACCACTTTTGGTGGTGGGAGAGAATCATGAAAGAAAAAAATAGATTGGAGAGAGAAACAAAAAATAATAATAAGAGAAATAAATTAAAAGACAAATAAATGAAAAAGGAGGAATTGGTGTTTAATTCTAGCGCCCATGAAGACTCCAAAACGTGATTGCTTTTGGAGTTATGAAAAATAAATAAATAATTGATTAATAATAATAATAAAATATTGTTATTATTAATTTTGTTGATAAAACACTTTTTTCACAATAACTTCTTCGTGCGACCTCGGTTTCACGAACCGTCAGTGGCAGTGCGACCCTGACTGCGAGACGAAAATTTTGAGTCCAATATTGGATGTTTTTTTCTGGTTTCCGGATTGGGTACCCGAAACGCTCATGAATTAATAGATTTAATATTGTTATTATTACGGGATCTTGTATCCAACGTATCTCCCTCATACGGTATCAGATTGACGATCCGTCAGCGACAGCATAACCCTGAAATTATGACGGTCATTTTAAGACCATTAATGAGCTACTTTTTATGACTCATTCCTCGGGTCAACGAAACACCACATATTAATAGAATTATCATTATTATTAAAACGCGTGGAAACCGCGTGACGTGTCGTGTGTTGACCAGTCAAAACGCATAACGGGTGTACGGTCACACCGTGTATTCATTAATACACGCTGCATACTGTTTTACCTATTCGTTGCCTATATAAGAAAGGGTCGCGGATTATTTCCAGACCAATCGCTTCTTCTCCGCACGACGACACTCTTGGATGATCAAGAAGTCTTCCTCCTCTAACTTCTTTGTCCGAGCTCCGAATTACGATCTGTTAGCGGCCACAGGATCGTAGCGACGAGACGAAGCTTCTAAGCCCGGACTTGTCACCTTTCCTTCCGGCCTTCCTTCTACAGCTTCCATCCTAGGAGGCGTTTTTCGGGTTTGGCGAAGGCGGAAGACACCGAAGGACGTCGTCGGAAGCGGCGTGATCGGGACCTTTTAAGGTAGGGATCTCACATTTGTCTCTCTAATTTGTGTATCATGTGTGGCGGGTATCCTTTTGTTTTCATGAGAAATGGTTGAACCTTTAAATAAAGATAATAACTGGATAAAGAATGGGGTTGGGAAGTTAGTGGTTGTTGTTACCTTACTTTTTATATATCCTGTGATATTATATTTGTGAATTGAATGAGCTTCTACCTACTGAAAATCACAGTCGTTGGGGGCCTTTGCATACGCAATTAAATGTTGCCCTCTCCTTTTGTATTTTCTTATGGATGGAAACTTCATGAAATGTGGAAATTGGTTAATCACGTAAAGTTGACTTTTTAAATGAAAATATAGAACCCTTGTGTGATCACCCCGGTTGAACCAAAATAGAATAATGAACATGTGGGTGTTGGCTTGGTTACGTGGCATGTGTTGGGGGTGTTTTGTGGGCTGTTGTGGTTTGGGTGAGCAGCGGGGCTGCGACGTTTGGGTGGTGATCTTAATGGAATGGTTGATGGTGGAAACGTGGAGGTGTGAAATGTTTTGTAAACGATGGGGTTGAAATGGGAAGTGGTTGGTTGTGGAAAATGCCTTTATTTATGAAAAGTGTTTTGATTATGAAAAGTGTTTTGGAAGTAAAAGGTGTTTTCAAATGCGGAAATGTTTTGTGTGTGGAAAGGGTTTTATGTGTGGAACTTTGAAATAAATGAATGATGGAATGTTGTATGGTTGTGATAATCTTTTATAAATGAAATGGCATGTGGTTGCTTGCGTTTTACCTAACCTTGGTTATGGATGGCAGGGATATGTTTGTGAAAGGTTTTGTCTGGATGATAGTTGCTCAGTAGTAATAATTTGTTAAACCATTGCATGAAACATGAAAACCTAAATGGGGTTGGGGGATGATTGTTTGGTTGTTGATGCATGCTTCGTGGTAGCAGTGCCGAGGCACATGCTCTGTTCCTCTTTTTTTAGAAGCCATAGGTTGGGCTGTGTGTTTGGTATATGTATATATATAATTGTATCTTTGTGTTTTGTCGCACCACACCCATGTCAAGCACCTAGTGCCGAACACTCCCATTTTATGGGAGAGGGTGTTCCCCCTTAGTTACTAGCTCCTTCCTGCTCCTTCTTCCATAGGCTATGATGGCTTGAGGTGACCTTACACCCAAGACTCTTCGGGTAGGTCTCGGAGGCTGTGATGGCTTGAGGCGACCTTTATCCCAAGACTCTTCGGGCAGGCTTACCGTTCCCAAGAACCTTCGGGATGAGGCCCAGGTGTCTGCGGGCGGGTTAGTGGTTGTGGCTCAGGTGTGTGCGAGCGAGATGCGTGGTTGTGAGGCCCAGGTGTGTGCGGGCGGGATGCGTGGTTTGGCCCAGGTGTGTGCGGGCGGGAAGAGTGTGGTAGCGTCAGGACGTTTGCCGTTAGGAAGAGCAACATCTAATTAAGTGGGAAATGGTGCGGGGTACCCAATACTTTTGTTCTATATATATACTAAACTTGTTTGTGTTACTTGGTGAGTGTGACCAGTGAGGCTGGGTGGATAGTTTTTCCTTGTTAGTTTCTGGTTCTTCTGTTTTCTCACGGGACCTTAGGGTGTCTCCCCACTTGTGCACGAGAGCTTTAGGTTTCCCTACTGAGTATACTTGTATGCTCACCCTACGTTTACTTTCAGGTTTGCAGGAGGACTACCAGGGCCGTGCGGGACCCTACTAGTCGGGCAGTTGGAGTTGTTGCAGTTGTTGTTTTCTTGTTTTCTTTGGCATTGTACTTTTGAGTTTCCTTGTACTTGTACCTTGTTATAAAAATTGTTTAAACATGCATGTGGGCTTGGTTTGGGTTTATTTCTATACGCTTGTTCTTTTCCCTTTTTGGTGGTTGACTTGTCCTATTTCCCGATCCAAAATAATAAAAAAGGGTAATGCCTCCCATATTTGTGAAAACTCATACCCTTGGTGCTAGTCGCCAACCCGGGGCCTACTGGAGGCGGGACTTGGGGGTCATTATCTCCCTTTCACCATTGCCAGCTCAGGAGGGGCATCTTTGGTAGGAGGGGGTCGTGACACCGAAACACGTTATATCTGTTGTCCTCTTTTCTTTTGTTTTGCATTGATTGTTTATCTTTATCTTGAATTAGTTTCTCATTCTGGATCTAGCCCGATTAAAAGTAGTCCTTTAATCACACCTTCTTATTTGTTCACCATTATATAAAACAGTGGATCTTGGCTTTTCTTGGGTTTGAATAATTAACCCCAACAGCTACCCAATAAGCTTGCATCAAACCAGGGTTCAATTCATGGTAGCCCCAAATTTGGGGAATTATTGGGATGTGGGCGCGACATCTAGGATGATGTCATGGTGGGGTGCGGGTGGAGGCGGCAGGGTGCGAGGGGGGGGGGGGGTCGACCGATGAGGCATAGGGTGGGGATCCTCGATGGCGCTTCATCAGGAGGATGGTGGTCAGTTCAAGGCGACAATGCTGAGATGGACGGGGTTGGCGTGATTGGTTCAGCCAGACGGGCAGTGGCTTGACGGAGTCTGGGTGATGGATGGGTGACATGACAGAATTGCGGAGGGCTTCAGCTTCTCGTGGCAATCGGGCGGGATGCAACAAGCAGTCAGAAAGGGCCTCCGATGGTGCTGCCTAGGACAATAGTGTGCGATGAAATGACGATAAGGAGGTGGATCCGATGGCTTCGGGTGGGGCCTCGGTAAACTGTAATGGGCTTTAATCCTGTCTATTGGGCATGTAGGGTCATGGAATGAGTTCCAACTTCCCATAAAACAAATAAGAGGGTTTTTCTTTGATTTAATATGAGGGTTTAACCCCAAATAAAGAAAACATTATTATTTAATATTTTACTCTATTGCTTGCATTACACGCACGACCAAAAGAACGCGCTGCACGCGCCTTTCAAAATTGAAAAATTTCCACCCGTTCCTCCCGTGGCTCCAGTGTGTTCCCAGGTGGCGCTACTTGCTCCGGCATCCGTTGCACCAGGATCTTCATTGCTCTCTCGCACATCCTGAAGTCTTAAGTTCTCCTTCCTCAGATCCGTGATTTGGGGGATCCTTCATGGATGTCCCGTGCCGTCCTCCCAGGGATCTTCACGTCATTGCTTCCTGGACATCAATCTGGTTTCTCCATTGGTGTCGTGGGATGGTTCCTATCCGGTCCTGGAAATCCCAACCTCAGCTTTCGCTGAAGCATCTTCTTTCCCCAAATGGACATTAGTGGCACGTTTTGATGCTGGCAAACCACCTCTTCCTGTCTTCTATAGATTTGTGGAATTTTGGGGCTTGGAAGCACCGGCTCGGGTATCGTGTGTGCACTGAAAATCATTTTGCCCGGTTTTAGTGTCGGAAATGGATTTTATTTAGGCCTAATATAATGATCCTAGATCCATGGGATGGTGGCGGTTCAATCTGACTAGGTGGTCGATGGAGATCCATCAAGGGAAGCCCTGAGCACGACGGTCTGGATTAATCTGCCTGCTCTCACACTTCCTTTCCAGAGCGACGCTTAACTGAAAGCTATCAGAGATTCCTTAGGTGGCTTTCTATGTGCAGATGAACGTACTCTTCAACTTGGTGAAACTTCTGTAGCTCGGATTTGTGTGTTTATGGACTCTTCGCTACCGATTCCACACCGGATATGCCTCCATGTAAAGAACTCGTTCGTATGGAGTCAAGATATTGTTTACCCCGTGACTCCCAGGTATTGCCCATTTTGTCAATTGCAAGGCCATACTTTGTCAGTGTGCATGAATCGAGGCCAAGGAGAATGCGGAGAGCGTAAGCAGGAGGATCCAAGAGATGGTTTGAATATGGGGAATCTAGGTTTCAAATTTCCTACTTCTGACCAAAAGGTGGAGCATGATGGCGAGGGATCTGCGTTCTTGGATTCCACCTTACCGGGCGGCTTGTCAATTTCTGAAACTGAAGTCTTGCCTCTGTCCCAACTGAATGGAGACAAATCCTCATGCCAGGCATTGGTAACGTATAAACATTTGCCCTCTATTCCCTTCGGCAATGGGATCACAAGTTCTATTGGTGACTTTATTCGGAGGATTAAAGGCAAGCAAGTTATAGAAAAATCATCGGGATGTTGTCCTGCCCTCAGAGACCCCATCCTTCTCAATTCTCTCTTATCCCATAAGTACCCTACAATGAATTATTGTATGCATAGGAGATCCATGTTGATGAAGCTAACTCCCAAGCCCAGGAATTGGAAGAGGATCCCCCCAAAAAGGAGAAATCAGGCCCCTCATATATTCAGGAGCTTGTAATAAAACAACCCCAGGAAGTGAAGGGCAATGTTGGTTCCACAGACTCCATCCAGTGTGCCAAGAGGAGTGAAATCCTGTTCATTGACCTTCTCAACTCCACCAGCAACGATCAACTGTTTTCAATACAATGGGGTGTGTAAGAGATCACAATCCAGATATAATCTGGAGCGCTCTTCATCCCAGCTGAATATGGCCAAGCTGCCTCGGGCCAAAGCCAGGTGACGCCAATATTAATGATCCCAATCTTCATCTGGAACGCCTGGGGCCTAGGTTCCTGGGTAAAAATAGACTATATAGCTATAGAAATTCAAAACACCAAGCCCTCTATTGTTGCAGAACTAGAACCCACCAAAAGTGCTTCTAAAATCGGTGTGTTCATGCACAAAATAAGGTTGAATGCATATATGCATACCAACCCCTCTAACCTCCATATAAGGATATTATGGTAGAATATTATCTCAGTGGAACTTATACAAGAAGATGAACACTTTATTACTACAAAAGTAACTTCAGGTACCAGGAGCTTGTTCATATATTTGTTTATGGTAGTTGTTGTGAATTTGGAATTCCTTTATTTGTTAATTAAATGCATTTTTATTTAATATGCATTTTTGTTGAGAAAACTGTTATGCCCATGAAACAAGGGCACCGCCCTTTTCTTTTCCACCGTCCACGTGCCCCGCCGGTTCTTTCCGCCGCAGCCCCACTTGAGGTGCCAGGGCACCACTTCTAGAGGGGAGCGGAGGTGCAGCCGGATCCGCATCAAGAGATCTGAACCGCTCCGGTTTCTTGACTCTTCCTCGGCATCCCGTCCCAGCGAAGTCCTCATGCAACGCGTATCTGGACGATCGGACTTGCTCCGGCGCTCAACGGTCTTGCGGAGGACTGACTCGGACAGCAGCGTGAACAGATCTGAGAAATTCGACTTCCCCTCTGCTGTTGGTTTTTTTTATAGAAATAGATCTGGAAATTATCTTATTGTGCCATTGATTTCTTCTGGTTAGCAGAGTTCCAGATTCCCGAAGTCGATGCTCTCTCGCCGCTGGTGGTTCTTTATCTCCCCGCTGGTGTTTTGGTCGGCTTGTGATCTCGCTACTGGTGTGCTGGTGCACGACATCTGGTGGAGATCATCGAAGTCATTCACTCGTGAAGAAGCGGACAACGAGACCTTGAAAATTTCTGGACAGCCGGACCCTAATGCGTCCGGCGTTTTGAGTATTTCTTCCCTTTTCTTCCTTCAGGTTCTTGAATTCAAAGGTTGGCGGTCTTAGTTTGCAGAGAAAACCGTAGCGACAGAGCAGCCGTAGTGCATCTGGATAGCTGCGGAGGTCCTGGACAGTAGCGGTGCACCTGGAGGCAGCTCGCGCCGGACCTAGAGGTATCAAGGCTAGATATTAGCGGTTCTCCATGGCAGCTGTGTATGTGTGCGAGTTTCAGAACCAGCGCCCGAGGACCGTCACGAGGATGTCGAGTTTGGCTTGTGTGGACTTGCACAAATGTATCAACTCGCCTGCAAAGGCTCCTTGGACGGGGAAATCGACCCATCAGTGGAAGTGCCTTGGACAGCGGAGCCGTGTACGGATACCCATTATTGTTCTTGGACCTAGAGTGCTACATGCTCATGGACAGAGGATCGGACCTGCTGGACTCTGCGTGACGTTTTCAGCACCCATTTACAAGCTTCTGCATCGACAAAGGTTTGGTCGAACCCCGGTAAGGGGGTCTCGGTCATGTTATAGTTTTTCTTTGTCGATTTTTTATAAGCTTGTGCGTGTTTGTTTTTCCGTCGCGTCTTATTTCTGTTTTCTGTCTAGTTTAGCTTGTGTGTTGCCGTGTCCTTTGTTTCATCTTGTACTGTTTACCTTGCATAGTGAAAAACCGTGATGATCCTGCTCCGTGCACGTAGGCCATATGGCCGAAGCACGTAAATCCTTGGTGTCCCTTTTACTGCTTTCCATTTCCGCATTTGTTCGACTTATAAATTGCTGAATGAATTCCCTGCTTCTGAATATTAATTCAAATATGTCAGTTTTGAATTAAATAATGTTGTAATTGCCACTGCGAGTATGTATATGAATAAACCACTGCTAAATGTGTCTCTTATTCAATGCTGCTTTAAATTCATTTGAGCATTCCTTATTGTTGGAATGCAATGTGCTCCTGTTATATGTTTATCAATTTGCATGTAATAAATTGAATATAAACGTTGTTTATGAATTTCGGATTTTGACGAATCAAAACACCCAATAGATCCAGGCTATTTCGTGGGGACTGCCTCTCGCGCAGGGGCGCTCTCCGCAACAAAGTGGTATCAGAGCCTAATTGGGTTTAAGTTTTGCTTTGTTAAAATTTGAAATTGTTTGTTAGTTTGATTTCAAATGATTTGTTAGTGGCTTTTACATGTTGCAACATGTTTTGTTGTTTCGTTCAGCTAGGTCGTTAGCTCTCTTGGGTTGTAATTTCATTCTGCTGCTGGTAGTTTGATTCCTCGTTGTTTCCTTTCCATTTTCCTTTTCCTGTCTGAGCCTCAAAAGATGCCTCTTGGTAGTTGCTACCTTTGTGTGTCTATGGTTTCGGGGTAGGAATGTGTACTTTGTGAGGTTTGCCTATGTTTGAGAGCTGGTTAGCAGTAATGTCTTGGCAGGATCTTGTGTCTCCAGTGTCTGCCTTTTGCCTAGGAGATGAGCTTATGTTAGCTCCGCTGTGTTCCACCGCATCCTTTAGGACTGTTTGGCTCCGGGTATGGTCCCGTTGCGAGTTCGGTGTTTCGGTTTGGGTAGCTTGTGGGTGTAGTGCTCTTGTTTGTTATTTGGTTGGCCACCAAGCCTCTTTGTTTACTGTTCGACCCTGTTTAGCGGCTTTGTTTAGTTTCCTGGGAACCGTGTGCCGTTAGTAAGTCTAGACTAGGATGTGTGGCCCTTTAGTGCCTTGTTTTCCCCTAGTTTCTAACTGACTCTCAACCTTTGTTCTCGCGTTTTAGAGCTGTCTTAGGATGTTGGGACTGATTGTATGTGTCCTTGCAGTTTCCCCTTTGTGTGATGAAGTCTCCTTTTGGCTTTTGTTTAGGCGGTCGTCTCTTATGGTGGAGATTCTGAATCCTTTCGGTTGAGGATCTTATGGTGCCTTGCGTCGAAAGTCCAGGCGGCGTGTCTCGGTTTTAAAGCTGACGGTTCTTGGTCCTTTGATCCACATATGTTTTTTTTGTGGGTTCAGGAGGAGACTCTTTTGGGTTGTTTCATTTACTATGCACGTGCTATCTCTGTTGCTCTCTCTTTGCTTCTTCCTTTTCTGTTGTTTTTTGCATGATTGCACTGTTTTTGTACTGAGTTACATTCTATGTGAAACTTTATGAGTTTTGGTTTGCCATGTTTTGTGTGAGGATGGTACTGCTCTGTTTTTTTTGTGTTTTGCAGGCACAGGTGAGCTAGTTTGGGACCTGTTGGCATGTGATTTGCTGGTCCGTGATCTCCTCATTGACATCGTCTCAGAGTGCGACTCAGATAAGTGCAGGTATGAACCTTTATCATGCAGTTGTTTAGAATTGTTTTATTCTGAACATGTTTATCATCTTTTCAATATCATTCAACATCGGGCGACATGTGTCATAGTTGATACATGGTAGGGGGGCTGTTTGGGTCATACCCCATAGGTTATTTCCTGTTTAGGATTTGCCCAAGTTGATGATGTTAGGTGGTGCAGAATCATCATGTGGTTTAAGTTTTAATTTGCAAGGTGGAGAGTATGTTGTTGTTGCATATTACATTGTTAATGCATTTAATTTCCAAGGTGGAGATTTGTGAATTTGGAATTCCTTTATTTGTTAATTAAATGCATTTTTATTTAATATGCATTTTTGTTGAGAAAACTGTTACGCAGTTGAAACAAGGGAACCACCCTTTTCTTTTCCACCGTCCACGTGCCCCGCCGGTTCTTTCCGCAGCAGCCCCACTTGAGGTGCTAGGGCACCACTTCTGGAGGGGAGCGGAGGCGCAGCCGGATCCACATCAAGAGATCTGCACCGCTCCGGTTTCTTGACTCTTCCTCGACATCCCGTCCCAGCGAAGTCCTCATGCAGCGCGTATCTGGACGATCAGACTTGCTCCGATGCTCGACGGTCTTGCAGAGGACTGACTCGGACAACAACGTGAACATATCTGAGAAATTCGACTTCCCCTCTGCTGCTGGTTTTTTTATAGAAATAGATCTGGAAATTATCTTCTTGCGCTACTGATTTCTTCTGGTTAGCAGAGTTCCAGATTCCCAAAGTCGCTCTCTCGCCGCTGGTGGTTCTTTCTCTCCCCGCTGGTGTTTTGCTCGGCTTGTGATCTCACTACTGGTGTGCTGGTGCACGACATCTGGTGGAGATCATCGGAGTCATTCACTCGCGAAGAAGCGGACAACGAGACCTTGAAAAGTTTTGGACATCCGGACCCTAATGCGTCTGACGTTTTTAGTATTTCTTCCCTTTTCTTCCTTCAGGTTCTTGAATTCGAAGGTTGGCGGTCTTAGTTTGCAGAGAAAACCGTAGCGGCAGAGCAGCCGTAGTGCATCTGGATAGCTGCGGAGGTCCTGGACAGTAGCGGCGCACCTGGAGGCAGCTCACACCGGACCCAGAGGTATCAAGGCTAGATATTGGCGGTTCTCCATGCCAGCTGTGTATGTGTGCATGTTTCAGAACCAGCGCCCGAGGACTGTCACGAGGATGTCGAGTTTGGCTTGTGTGGACTTGCACAAATGTATCGACTCGCTAGCAAAGGCTCCTTGGACAGGGAAATCGACCCATCAGTGGAAGTGCCTTGGACAGCGGAGCTGTGTACGGATACCCATTATTGTTCTTGGACCTAGAGCACTACATGCTCATGGACAGAGGAACTTGTTCGTGATGACGAACCTGGACAACAGTGTTGATCATGGAGGATTGGACCTGCTGGACTCTACGTGACGTTTTTAGCACCCATTTACAAGATTTTGCACCGACAAAGGTTTGGCCAAACCCCGGTAAGGGGCTCTCGGTCCTGTTATAGTTTTTCTTTGTCGATTTTTTATAAGCTTGTGCGTGTTTGTTTTTCTGTCGCGTCTTATTTCTGTTTTCTGTCTAGTTTAGCTTGTGTGTTGCTGTGTCCTTTGTTTCATCTTGTACTATTTACCTTGCATAGTGAAAAACTGTGATGATCCTGCTCCGTGCACGTAGGCTATATGGACGAAGCACGTAAATCCTTGGTGTCCCTTTTACTGCTTTCCATTTCCGCATTTGTTCGACTTATAAATTGCTGAATGAATTCGTTGATTTTGAATATTAATTGAAATATTTCAGTTTTGAATTAAATAATGTTGTAATTGCCACTGTGAGTATGTATATGAATAAGCCACTGCTATATGTGTCTCTTATTCAATGCTACTTTAAATTCATTTGAGCATTCCTTATTGTTGGAATGCAATGTGCTCCTGTTATATGTTTATCAATTTGCATGTAATAAATTGAATATAAACGTTGTTTATGCATTTCGGATTTTGACGAATCAAAACACCCAATAGATCCAGGCTATTTCGTGGGGACTGCCTCTCGTGCAGGGGCGCTCCCCGCAACAATTGTGATGCATGAAGGAGAGAATTCTGTGGAATGGGCTCAAAGTCTTTGACCCAGGTGAGGCCCTATGGATAGCTGTAGGTGACTTTAATGTAATAGCTGATCCTAGTGAGAAGAAGGGAAGATGAGCCTTCCCTCGAAAGGCCAACATGGACTTCGCACAGTTCATGAATAACAAGGGGCTCATGGACATGGGCTACAATAGTGATCGTTTCACCTGGTGTAAAATTCAAAGAGGGGGTTAACGAATGTGGTTTCACATTGACAGATACCGGGAAAACATACAAGTAATATCAACCTACCCAAATCAAAATATATCACACCTATTCTGAGGCATATCATATCACTCACATTTGTTAGTTTCCTTGTCTTCTAGGTAGGAGATCCATGAGTGCTTTAGCTTCACTTATCGATAGACCCGAATCCCAAGCTATAATTAGGTGGTTAGTGATTCATGGAACAATCCCATACAAGGAAGTTCATGGATTGGGTTACACAATAAGTCGAGACATCTAAAAAAAAAATTACTGTCTTGGATCAGAGAGAAACCACTATGCTTTCAAGATATGGATCTAATATTGAAGGATATCGATCGGTTGGAATCCATCCTTGAAGAAGACCGGAATGACATGGTGTTTGAAGAAATCATCAGTAAAAAGGACAATCTAACAGAGTTGATATTGAGGCAAGAACATGAGGCCCCTGAGAAATCGAGACTCAGGTGGATCCAAGAAGGTTATATGAATACAGATTTTTTCCATACAAGTATTAGGGAGAAAAGGTTCCTCATCAAACCCAACATACTGTTGGAGGATAGATATTACTTCGAGGATCGGGACGTTGTTGGAGGAATGGCCGAGTCCTTTTTTAAATCGCTCCTTTCAGGTCATAATCCCTGTATGCTAGATGGTTACCCAAGAGGTGATGACGAAATCCTGGAAGAGGTCCCAAACATTGTCTCCAGTCAGGAAAATAGGCTCTTTAAAATAGTGCTAGATGAGGATGAAATCCCCAAGGCTATGATGGGTCTCAATCCGGATAGCACTCTAAGACCAGATAGTTTCTTGGGTTCTTTTTAAAGGGAGTCATGGAACGTGGTTATGAGCGATATAGTCAAGGCCATCCAAGATTTTTTTCGAGGAGGAAGTCCATCGTGTGTTACCTATGCCACATCTCTAGTGCTCATACCCAAGATCAAGGACCCTTCTTCCATCCGACACTATAGGCCAGTGAGCATGTATAACTTTCCGTATAAAGTGCTAGTGAGTGTCATTAAAAGAAGGATATCATTTCATCTTCCCCACTAGATCCTTGAGGAGCTGTGACGCATGCATGTCACGGGGCGTGGATAAAAGCAATAATATTTTTCCTAGTGCAGCACAGTAACTGACCAGGATCGTCTCTCTTGAGGAGCCTTTCAGTGTGGTTCACTTACTTTATTCTATATCACCTAAACTATCACTTTTTGTTGTCTTGTATTTAAATGAAAGTGATGACATTATTTTTTGTGTTTTTGATATGAAAAATATAAACTATCATGCAATGAAAACCGAATGAGTTAACGAAGAAAGAACTTGGTTTTGGGGTTTAATCTTAGATTCAATCATTATTCTCCTTTATATGTTGATTTTATTTTGATAATCCTAACATGAAATCTCATGTTTGAATCACTATTATTTTTCCAGTATAGGATTAGTTTAAACTTCATGACATTGGGGGAAATCACCACATTGGGGACATTCGCCTCACTAATGCATGCTACTCAAATCTACCACAAACTTAAAATAAACTTTAAAGAAAATTCAAGAACACCTTGACCTCTCCCCCAGCCAAGTCTCGGGGTTAGCCTCTCATTTCTGAGAGTAGAAGATCATAATAATGGGCGGACGAGGAGAGAGAGAGAGAGGATAGAGATAGAGGAGAATAAATAATTTATAACGATTGTTAAAATAATAATAATAACAATATTAATTAATAATAATATTATTTTAATTAAGAAAATAGTTTTTAAAAAAGGATAGGGAGAAAATAAAATATTTTTAAAATAAGAATGATAATTTATAAATAATAATTATAATAACATTAATAAAAATAATAATAGTTTTTAATAATAATAATAATAATAATTATTATAGAAGAAATTAAATGGTGGAAACCAAAATAAAAATGCATGGATTTTTTTAAGATAAATTGAAATTACAATTTAAATTAAAACTAAAACTAAACTAACTTGAAAATAAAATAAAAAGAATAAATGAGGGGGGAAGAGAGGAGCGGTAGTGATGCCCTGCTCTTGGTGGGATATCTCCTTGGTTGTGAGCTCCATGCTGATGATTTGGGAAGGAGGCGAGTGCCTCCTTTTATAGGTAGAATTCTTTCTCAGTAACTTTTTGCATTTTTTTCACCATTAAATGGACGATTCACATGTGGCCTCATTCATAAACGTTGTTACCCATTGTCTTGCGCATATCCTTGCAACATTTCTTCTCACTTGGTCACCTAATGGAAGAGTTATGAAATTTTTATTACGTATTAATTTTTCTGGATGAAGGTTTCATGAAGCTTCCTTCCAAAGTATAACATCCAATGACAACCTTAATGACTTCAAAAATCCCTATTTTTTTTGTTAAAAAGAGTCTATGTGTACTTATTCTATTCTAGGTAGAATCACCTCTATTGGAGGTGCGTAGGCCGAGATGTGATTATGTTACGGTGGTAGGGTGCATATTGTCCACCTGGAAAAATTTTCATCTTCATTGATTTTTTAAGGCCACTTGATGATTGAATCAACCCCTAGTCCAGAAGAGAAAGTTGAAGGAAATAAAATAAGGTTTTTTAAAAAAAGAATCACTCAATTTAGAATTATATTTTTAAATAAATGACCAAAATACCCTTGATGAAAAAAATATTTCAAAAATACAAAATTATGCACTTTCCAAAATTTAGAGTATTTTTAGTCTAAAATTCAAATTACCCATTACTTTAATAAAAAATTTAAATACATGGGTTTTATCATTGAAAAACATCAAAACATCATCATTATTTGATTAAAAATATGCACATAAATTTGCTCTGTCAAATACCCCCACACTTACCATACTTATCCTCAAGCATAAAATCGCAACTTGGAAATCAGAGAACCCCAATGTTATCAATATTCAAAATTAAATGCAATAAAATCAAACAATTTTCAATGTGAAATCAAACATTCAAAAATCCACATAAAATATCAATTTAATTTCCCATTTTTAAAAGAAATATTCAAATCATGTATTTTAATTTTTTCCTTTGATGAATGATGGAACTTCTTATTTCATTCATTCAAACTCCTCAATTCATTATTATTAAACATTCCAAATCACGATCTACCTCAATTTTCAAACTTTTCTCTCATCACTCATGATAAAAATCATGTAGAGTTATTCTCAAATCATGAGAACATGCTTCTTATCCATAGTCTTGTAAATGAACTACTTTCTCGACTTTCTAAAGATAAAAGACACATAAAATCACGAGGACACATAAAATCATGAGGACTTGCAATAAAGGTTTAAATGAATTTGAATGTTAAGGTTGATAGGATTTGATGCCTTAAAAATTAAGGCTCAAGGAGGAGGTTTATCTCATAAGTACAATGCATGATATCAAAAATTATAACAAAATTATCCACTTAAAAGTAGCAACACCCACTTCCCCAAAACTCAAAGTGAAGGTTGTGATCATGTAAGCATAATGAATGATTTGTGCACCCTCTTAAATATTTTATTTTTTTACCTTTCGCACTTTTTTTTCATTTTTTTCGAAAGTTATGATTTGATCAAAACTCAAATCCATCACCCAACCATATATGATCAGAAGATCGTCAGTCTGGAAAATGGTGATTTTTGGTTTTCCTAAATCACAACCTATTTTTCTCATTTTTTGGTTCTTTTTTGCCATTTTTGTTACTTTTTTTATTCAAGAGGGAAAAACAATAGAGTATAATGAATAATTCTACAACCTTTTACAATTCCCACAATAACACCCCCAAACTTCTTCCTTACAATGTATATCATCTCTTCCACCCTGATTCCCATCACCCCCACACTTTAACTTTAAAATATCATGCAAATACCTAGAGTAGGGTATGAATGAAAAAAATGGATCGAAACATGGCTCATCCCTAACAAGGTAATTCATGGTCTCTATGGGCTAAAAGAAAGATTGATGTAAAGGTGGCCTTTAAAGGATAAGTGTGTTTTTAAAGGATTCCTAAATCATTTTAAATGTGTTTTTGCACATTCATAGCTTTGACAAGTTTCAGTACAAGCTCCAGCTTGTGACATGTCCCAAGATCACTCAAGAAATATGCTCAAGATAAATAGGAAGTACTTGGTCTAGAAATCCTCTAGGGAATGAGATATATGATATTGGACAATCACTCAAGGCATGATTAATAATAAAAAACCAATTCACATAAATTTCAGAAATTCAAAGCATGAAAAATGGTTGGGAAATTTCATTTACATGAATCAATCAGTTCCCTTAAATCATGAGTCCTCATTTTAATATCCATTCTTCACTAAAAAATATAATTCTCCATTTTACTCATTCAATCTCATTAACACTGAAATCTAAAACATAGCATCACAAGATTCCTAAAAAAACTCATGTCTCCTAGACTAGTCAAGTAAATCATAATTCTAGTGTGGGAATACAATTTTATCTTTATAGATCAAGAAATGTTGTGGAAAAAAATGTAGAGAGTTTAAAAGATAAAAAAAATAAAAGTGAACTCCCTTTTTCCATGAAACTTGGTCCTTCCACTTCACTATATAGGGATGAATTCTATCATCATGAATATATAAAAGAAAAAAACACAATTAAGCATAAGTATCATGTCATTTAAGCTCAAAAAATAGAGGGAGTGGGCAGCATGTTGCACTGCTTATAAGAAAAGAAATTGACATCTAAATTACTAGAAAGAATGTAAAGATAAATCTTAGTATGATCCCCCAAGAGGGCCCTGGATTTTTACTGCCTCTAGAGGGAAGTACCATCTGTAATCCAAGTCAGATGGCGGATGAAGCTTCTTTGATTTTAACCACCACATGTGGCTTTTCCCATCTTGTGATTCATCCTTGCTGGTGAGTAATGTGCCATGAATAGAGTACACTAGCTTTTTCCCCTTTACAAAGAGGTATAACTTTCATGGCGGGGATATGATGAAGTATGGATCATCCCATTTCTTGGTTGCTACTTGTGAAACCTCTTCTTCTCTGTCCAGTGGTTTCTCAAGGTATGCTGCATCAAAAGAATAGTCAATAGGAAATTCAGAGTGTAATTCTTTTTGAATAAAATTAAAACATGAAGTATCAAGATCAAATTATTCCCCATCAATGTAAGCAGATTTTGTCATGGTTTCCTTAGAAAAATCCAATAGCATCTCCTCATGAACTTCCTTCAAAAAAATATTAAACATGTTCTAGGAGATCCATTTGTTCCTAAGTAGGTGCACATCTAAGTTCTTCTTTGTCCTCCAAGGTATAGAAAAGATTTTCTGATTCTGTATAATCAAAACAACTAGGAGTGCGGTACAATTCAGATTTAATAAAATCAAAAAATAAAGGGTCAAAGAAAAGTTCAAATCCGTGAGTTGGTTCAACTTTAATCTCTACGTCAGTGGTAAGTGCCTCTTGGAGTAGACTCTTAGAAGATGGAGGAAGGTAGCCGGGCTCCTCCATCTTGACTTCAAATTCCACCACTTGGGTGGTTTCTTCCTTCTATGATGTTGGATCTTCTTTTTGGTATAGTATGGGGAGATCAGGAAGTTCCTCACATTTAATTAAGAATTCCTCTACTCCTTGTTGATCTCTCACTTGTAGCTCAACAAGAATGTCTTCCTCCTTTTCCTCCTTTGGATCTTCAATTTCAAATATTAGTGGTGAAATTTATTCCACCACTTTCTTAGGTTCTTGCTCCGGCTTAGGGTTGGGTTGCTCTATTAATGAACGAACATAATCGAACGCTCTTTTAGCTTTTCTCATCAGTTTTAAACGCTTTCTCTAAGTTCTTGTACATGAGATCTATTATACCCTTCATCATTTTCTTATTTCTGTTATTTCACCTATGAGTAATTTATCCCAGCATAATAATCTGAATTTGAATATATCATAGAAATATTTCTTTTCAGTTTTTTTATAAAAACAATTGAAACCTACCTAAGATGTGAAAATATAAAAAGTAAATGAACTATTGATTGCTCCCAGGAAACAACGCCTGTTTTGATGCACGCCTAATGTGGGGCATGGACAAAAGCAATAATATTTTTCCTAGTGTAGCACATTGGCTGACCAGGGTCGTCTATCTTGAGGGTCCTTTTAGCATGGTTCACTTACATTATTTTATATCACTAAACTATCAATTTTTATTGTTTTGTATTTAAATGAAAGGGATGAAAATATTTTTTTGTTTTTGATATGAAAAATATCAACTATCATGCAATGAAAACAGAATGATTTAACGAAGAAATAACTAAGTTTTGGGGTTTAGTCTTACGTTCAATCATTATTCTCCTTTATATGTTGGCTTCATTTTGATAATCCAAACATGAAATATCATGTTTGAATCACTATTTTTTCTAGAATAAGAATAGTTTAAGTTGCATGTCATTGGGGGCCATCACCACATCAGGGACAATCGTCTCACCAATGCATGCTACTTAAATCTACCACAAAATTAAAATAAACTTTAATGAAAAATCAAGAACACCTTGACCTCTCCCTAGGCCAAGTCTTGGGGTTAGCCTCTCATTTCCGAGAGTAGGAGATCACAATGGTGGATGGATGAGGGGAGAGAAAGAGAAAGGATAGAGAGATAGGAGAATAAATAATTTATAATGATTTTTAAAATAATAATAATAATAATAATAATATTATTATAATAATTAAGAAAATAGTTTTTGAAAAAGGAGAGAGGGAGAAAATAAAATAGTTTAAAAATAAAAATGATATATTATTAATAATAATTATAATAACATTAATAATAAAAATAATAATAGTTTTTAATTATTATTATTATAATAATAATTATAGAATAAATTAAATGGTGGAACCAAAAATAAAAATGCATGGATTTTCTTAAAATAAATTCAAATTACAATTTAAATTAAAACTAAAACAAAAAAATGAAAATAAAATAAAATGAAGAAATGAGGGGGGAATAGAGGAGTAGCAGCGATACCCGACTCATGGTGGGATCCCTCCTTAGCTGTGAGATCCGAGCTGATGATTTGGGAAGAAGGTGAGAGCCTCCTTTTATAGGATGAATTCTTCCTCTGAAACTTTTCATGTTTTGACCCATTAAATGGATGATTCACGTGTAGCCTCCTTCATTACAGTTGTTCCCCATTTTCTTGCTCATATCCTCTCAAAATTTAACCTCATTTGGTCAATGGATGAAAGAGTTATGAATTTTTGATTTTATATTACTTTTTTAGGATGAAGGTTCCATGAAGCATCCTTCAAAAGTATAACATTCAATGACAACTTTAATGACTTCAAAACTCCCTATTTTTTAGAAACGTGTCTATGTGTCCTAGTTATGTTACAAGTGGGATCACCTCCATTGAAGGTATGTAGGTAGAGATGTGCTTCCGTTATAGTGGTGGGGTCCATGCTTTCCGCCCGAAAAATTCTTCAGCTTCTTTGATTTTTCAAGCCCTATAAATTCTTAAATCAGACCCTAGTCTAGAAGAGAAAGTTGAAGGATATAAAATAAGTATTCAAAAAAAAAATAGAATGAATCAATTTGAAATTATATTTTTAAATAAATGACCAAAATACCCTTGATGAAAAATCTGTCAAAAATTCAGAACTAAGAACTTTCCATAATTTAAACCATTTTCATTCTAAAATTAAAATTACCCATTATTGTAATAAATCATTTAAATACATGGGTTTTATCATTGAAAAACATAAAAAATTAATCGTTATTTGAGTAAAAATATACACATAAATTTTCTCTATAAAATACCTCCACACTTGAAACCATGTTAGTCCTCTAGCATAAAATTTCAATATGGAAATCAGAGGACCCCAATGTTATCAATATTCAAATTTCAATGCAATAAAATAAAAAAAATAAATATGAAATCAAATATTCAATAATTCACATAAAATATGAATTTAGTATCCCATTTTTCAAAGAAACAATCAAATCATGTATTTTAATTTTTCCATTTGAAAAATGATGGAACTTCTAATTTCATTCATTCATGCTCCTCAATTCATTATTATTAAACATTCCAAATCATGATATACCTCAATTTTCAATCTCTTCTCTCATCACTCATGATACAAATCAAGTAGAGTTATGCTCAAATCATGAGAACATGCTCCTTCTCCAAAGGCTTGTAAATGAACTGCTTTATCCACTATGTGAAGAAAAAAGGCACATAAATTCATGAGGACTTGCAATAAAGGTTCAAATTACTCTAAGGCTTAAGGTTGGTAGGATTTGATTCTTTAAAAATTAAGGCTCAAGGAGGAGGTTTATCTCTTAAGTACAATGAATGATATCAAAAAGTGTAATGAAATTATCCCCTTAAAAGTAACAACACTAAATTACCCAAAACTCAAAGTGAAGGTTCTGATCAATTAAGTATAATTAATGATTTGTTCACCCTCTTGAATATTTTATTTTTTTTTACTTTTGAACTTATTTTTTAATTTTTTTTTGAAATTTATGATTTGATCAAACCTCACATCCATCACCTAACCACATACGATCATATGATCATCGGTATGGAAAATGGTGTTTTTTGGTTTTCCTAAACCACAACCCATTTTTCTAATTTTTTTGGTTCTTTTTGTCATTTTTTCCATTTTTATTCAAGAGGGGAAAACAATAGAGTATAATGAATGATTTCACATCCTTTTACAATTCCCACAATAACACCCCCACACTTCTTCCTTTCAATGTATATCATCCTGTCCAACATGATTACCTTCACCCCCACACTTTAACTTTAAAATATCATGAAAATACCAAGAGCATGGTAGGAATGGAAAAAATGGCTTGAAGCATGACTCATAACTAGAAAGGTCATCCATGATATATATGGGATAAAGGAAGGATTGATGTAGATGCGGTATTTAATGGATAAGTTGATTTTCAAAGGGTGCCTAAATCATTTTAAATGTGTTTTTTCACATTCATAGCTTTGAAAAGTTTCAATACAGGTTCTGGCAGGTGACATTTCCCAAGATCACTCAAGAAATATACTCAAGATAAATAGGAATTACTTGGTCTAGAAATCCTATCGGGAATGAGATATATGATATTGGACAATCACTCAAGGCATGATTAATAATAAAAAATCAATTCACAAAAATTTTATAAATTCAAAGCAAGAAAATGGTTGGGAAATTTAAAATACATGAATCAATTTGTTCCCTGAAATCATGAGTCCTCATTTAAATATCCATTCTTCACTTAAAAATTTTATTCCCCGTTTTACTCATTCAATATCATTAACATTGAAATCTAAAACATGGAATCTTAGGAATCATAAAAAAATTCATCTCTTCTAGACTAGTCAACTAAATCATAATTCAAGTGTGGGCATGAAATTTTATCTTTAAAGATCAAGAAATATTGTGGAAAAAATGTAGAGTGTTTATAAGATAAAATACTAAAATCGAACTTTATTTTTTCATTAAGCTTGGTCCTTCCCCTTCACTATTTGGGGATTACTTCTACCATCATGAACCTATAAATAAAAACAACTCAAATATGCATAAGGATCATATCATTTAATCTCACAAAATAGAGGGAGTGGGATGCATGATGCACTACTTATAAGAAAATAAATTAATATCTGAATTCCTAGAAAGCATGTAAAGATAAATCTTGGTATAATCCCCAAAGTGGGCCCAAAATATTTACTACCTCCAGAGGGTAGTACTAGCTATTATCCAAAGTCATATGGTGGATAAATCTTCTTTTATTTGAACCACCACATATGGATTTTTCCAACTTGTGCTTCATCCTTGCTGGTGAGTAATGATCCATGGATAGAGTACAACAGCTCCTCCCCAATTACAATGAGGTATAACTTTAATGGTGGGGGTAGGATGATGTATGGACCATCCTCTTTCTTTGTTGCTACTTTTGTAACCTGTTCTTCTTTGTCCAATGGTTTCTCAAGATATGTTGCATCAAAAGAATTTTCAAAGGTAATGTTAGAGTGTAATTCTTTGTGAATAAAATTAAAACATGAAGTACCAAGATCAAATTATTCCCCATCAATGTAAGAAGCTATTGGCATAGTTTTCTTAGGAAAATACACTAGTATCTCCACATGAAATTCCTTAAAAAATGTTCAACATGTGTAGGGAGATCCATATGATCCTCAAAAGGTGGAAATCTAAGTTGTTCTTCATCCTCCAAATCATATCATAGATTTTCTAATTCTGTATAATCAAAACAACAAGGAGTATGGTAAAATTCAGATTCAATTAAATCAGAAGAGATAGGGTCAAAGAAAGGTTCAACTCCCTGAGTTGGTTTAGCTTTAATCTCTGCCACAGTGGTAAGTGCCTCTTGGAGTATACTCTTAGTAGATGGAGGAAGGAAGTTGGGATCCTCCATCTTCACTTTAAATTCCACCACTTGGGTGCTTTCTTCCTTTTATGATGCTAGCTATTCTTCCTGGTATAATACGGGGAGACCAGGAAGTTCCTCACATTCAATCAAGAATTCCTCTAATCCTTGTTGATCTCTCACTTATATCTTAGTAGGCTAGTCTTCCTTATTTACCTCCTCTGGGTCTTCAATTTCAAAGATTAGTGGTGAAATTTCATCCACCACTTTCTCAGGGTCTTTCTCTGGCTCATGGTTGGGTTGATTCATTAATGCATGAACATAATTAAATGCTCTTTCATATTTTCTCATCAGTTGTTCAATGATTTCTCTAAGTTCTTGAACCTGAGCTCTATTACACCCTTCATCTTCTTCTTGTTGTTTTTTCTGCACCTGTGAGTAATTTATCCATGCATAGTAATACAAATTTGAATACATCATGGAAATATTTTTTTAGTTTTTTTATAAATATAATTTAAATCTACCTAAGATGTGAAAATAGAAAAAGTAAATAAACCATTGATTGGCTCCCCATGAACGACGCCGGTTTTGACACATGCCTCTCATGGGGCATGGTCAAAAGAAATAATATTTTTCCTATTGTAGCATAGTGGCTGACCAGGGTCATCTCTCTTGAGGAGCCTTTCAGTGTGGTTCACATACTTTATTCTATATAAAAAAACTTTCACTTTTTGTTGTTTTTGTAATTAAATGAAAGTGATGAAAATATTTTTGTGTTTTTTATATAAAAAATATAAACTATCATAGAATGAAAATAGAATGAGTTATCAAACAAGGAACTTGGTTTTGGGATTTAGTCTTAGGTTCAATCATTATTATCCTTTATATGTTGATTTCATTTCGATAATCCAAACATGAAATATCATGTTTGAATCATCATTTTTTTCCAGAATATTAGTAGTTTAAGTTACATGTCATTGGGGTTCGTCATCACATTGGGGACATTCACCTCACCAATGCATGCTATACAAAATTATAACAAACTTAAAATAAACTTTAAAAAAAATATTCAAGAACACCTTGGCCTCTCCTGAGGCCAAGTCTCAGGGTCAGCCTCTCATTTTTGAGAGTAGGAGATCACAATGGTGGATGGATGAGGAGAGAGAGAGATAGAAAGGATATAGAGAGAGAAAGTATAGAGAGAGGAGAATAAATAATTTATAATGATTGTTAATATAATAATAATAATATTATTAATTATTATTATTATTATTAAGAAAATAGTTTTTGAAAAAAGAGAGGGAGAAAATAAAATAGTTTTAAAATATAAATGAGATATTTTAAATAATAATTATAATAAAATTAATAATAATAATAATAATTTTAATTATTATCATTTTACATATAATTATAGGAGAAATTAAATGGTGGAAACCAAAATAAAAATTCATGATTTTTTTAAAATAAATTCAAATTCAAATTAAAATTAAAACTAAAGCTAAACTAAAATGAAAATAAAATAAAATTAAGAAATGATGGGAAAAGAGAGGAGTATAATCAGCACCAGACTCTTTGTGGGATCCCTCCATAGCTGTGAGATCTGAGTTGATGATTTGGGAATGAGGTGAGGACCTCCTTTTATAGGCAGAATTCTTCCTCTGAAACATTTTGTGTTTTTGACCCATTAAATGGATGATTCACATGTGGAACCCTGTATCAAACTTGTTCCAAATTTTATTTCTCATATCCTCTCAAAATTTCAGCACATTTTTTCACAACATGGAGGAGTTATGAGTTTTTATTTCATATTACTTTTTCGGGATGAAGGTTTCAAGAAGCTTCCTTCAAAAGTATAACATCCAATGTAAACCTTAATGAATTCAAAACTCCCTAAAATTTGTTTTATAAACGTATCTATGTGTTTTTGTTATATTTAATGTAAAATACCCTCCATTAAAGGCGTGTAATCTGAGATGTGTTTCCATTATGGTGGTGGGGTCCACGCTATCCGCCCGGAAAATCCTTAAACTTCATTGATTTTTTAAGGTCTCTAGATGCTCGAATCAGCCCTTGGTCTAGAAGATAAAGTTGAAGGAAGTAAAATAAGGATTATAAAAATAAAATAATCTCTCAATTTGGAATTATATTTTTAAATAAATGACTAAAATACCATTGACAAAAAAATCTGTCAAAAATCTAGAATTATGAACTTTCCACAATTTAGACCATATTCATTCTAAAATTCACATTACCCATTATTTTAATAAAACATTTAAATACATGGGATTTTTAATTTAAAAAATAAAATAAAAAATTAATCATTATTTTATTAAAAATATGTGCACAAATTTTCTCTATCAAATACCCTTACACTTAAACCATGCTTGTCCTCAAGCAAAAAATCTCAAGATGGAAATCAGAGGACACCAATGTTATAAATATTCAAATTTCAATGAAATAAAATAAAACCATTTTCAATGTGAAATAAAACATTAAAAAATCCACATAAAATATCAATTTAATTTCACATTTTTCAAATAAACAATAAAATCATGTATTTTAATTTTTCCCTTTGAAAAATGATTGAACTTATCATTTTATTCATTTAAGTTCCTCAATTTATTATTATTAAACATGTCAAATCACTATCTACCTCACTTTTAAATATTTTCTCTCATCACTCATGATAAAAATTAAGTAGAGTTATGCTCATATCATGAGAATGTGGTCCTTATCCATAGTCTTGTAAATGAACTACTTTCTCAACTTTTTAAAGACAAAAGACACATAAAATCACGAGGACTTGCAATAAAGGTTAAAATGAATATGAGGCGTAAGGTTGGTAGGATCTTATGATTTAAAAATTAAGGCTCAAGGAGGAGGTTTATCTCTTAAGTACAATGCATGATATCAAAAAGTGTAATGAAATTATCTCTTTAAAAGTAGCAACACCCACTTCCCTAAAACTCAAAGTAAAGGTCATGATCAAGTAAGTATAATGAATGATTTTTTCACCATCTTGAGTATTTTATTTTTTTTACTTTTGAAATATTTTTTTTCATTTTTTTCAAAAGCTTTGATTTGAACAAACCTCACATGTATCACCTAACCACAAACAATCAAAAGACCATCGGTCTAGAAAATGGTGTTTTTTTGGTTTTCTGAAATCAAAACCAAATTTTCTCATTTTTTGGTTCTTTTTGTCATTTTTTTCAATTTTTTTATTCAAAAGGGAAGAAATAGAGTATAATTAATGATTATAAAACATTTTACAATTCCCATAATAAAACCCCCACACATTTTCCTTACAATGTATATCATCCTGTCCACCATGATTCCCTTCACCCCCACATTTCAACTTTAAAATATCATGAAAATACCTAGAGTAGGGTAGGAATGAAAAAAATGGATTGAAACATGGATCATCCCTAACAAGGTAATTCATGTTATCTATGGGCTAAAAGAAGGATTGATGTAAAGGTGGTCATTAAAGGATAAATGGATTTGAAAAGGATGCCTCAATCATTTTAAATGTGTTTTTTCACATTCATAGCTTTGACAAGTTTCAACACAGGTTCTGGAAGGTGAAAATCCCAAGATCACTCAAGAAATATGCTCAAGATAAATAGGAAGTACTTGGTCTAGAAATACTCTCGAGAATGAGATATATGATATTGGACAATCACACAAGGCACAATTAATAAAAAAAAATAATTCACATAAATTTCAGAAATTCAAAGCATGAAAAATAGTTGGGAAATTTCATTTACATGAATCAATTTATTCCCTCAAATCATGATTCCTCATTTTAATATCCATGCTTCACTTAAAAATTTAATTCTCCATTTTAATCATTCAATCTCATTAATATTGAAATCTAAAACATTTCATTATGGGATTCCTAAAAAATCATGTCTCCTAGACTAGTCAAGTAAATAATAATTCAAGTGTGGGCATGCAATTTTATCTTTAAAGATCAAGACATGTTATGGAAAAAATGTAGTGACTTTAAAAGATAAAACACTAAATTTGAACTCCCTTTTTATATGAAACTTGGTCCTTCCCCTTTACTATCTAGGTATTCCTTCTATCATCATTAACCTATAAAAGAAAACAACTCAATTAAGCATAAGGATCATGTCATTTAAGCTCAAAAAATAGTGGGAGTGAGCTGCATGCTCCACTACTTATAATAAAATAAATTGACACCTAAATTCCTTGAAAGCATGTAAAGATAAATCTTGGTATGATCCCCCAAGTGGGCCCTTAATTTCTGCCTCTATAGGGAAGTACCAGTTATTATCTAAAGCCAGATGGTGGATGAAGCCTCTTTGATTTGAACCATCACATGTGGATTTTCCCACCTTGGGGTTCATCCTTGCTGGTGACTAATGATCCATGGATAGAGTACACTTTATCTTCCCCCTTTAAAATGAGGTATATCTTGCATGGCAGGGTTAGGATGATGTATGGATCATCCTCTTTCTTGGTTTCTACTTGTGTAACCTCGTCTTCTCTATCCAGTGGTTTGTCAAGGTATGATGCATCAAAAGAATAGTCAAAGGGAAAATCAGAGTGTAATTCTATTTGAATAAAATTAAAACATGAAGTATCAAGATCAAATTCTTCCTTATAAAAGTAAGCATATTTTGGAATGGTTTACTTAGGAAAATTCACTTGCATCTCCTCATTAACTTCCTTCAAAAAATATTCAACATGTCTAGGGAGCTGCATCTGTTCCTAGGAAGGTACACATCTAAGTAGTTCCTCTTTCTCCAAGGCATATCTAAGATTTTATGATTTTTAATAATCAAAACAACAAGAAGTGTGGTACAACTTAGATTCAATAAAATTAGAAGAGATAGGGTCAAAGAGAGGTTAAACTACCTGAGTTGGTTCAGCTTTAATATCTAACTCAGTGGTAGGTTCCTCTTGAAGTAGACTCTTCATAGATGGAGGAAGGTAGTCAGGCTCCTCCATCTTCTATTAAAATTCCACCACTTGGGGGGTTTCTTCCTTCTCTGATGCTGGCTCTTCTTCCTGGCACAATATGGAGAGATCAAGAAGTTCCTCACATTTAATCAATAATTCCTATAATCCTTGTGGATCTATCACTTATAGCTTAGCATGGATGTCTTCCTCCTTTTCCTCCTCTTGCTCTTCAATTTCAGATATTAGTAGTGAAATTTCTCCCACCACTTTCTCAGGTTCTTGCTCCGACTCAGGGTTGGGTTGCTCCATTAATTCATGAACATAATCAAATTATCTTTCCAATTTTATCACTAGTTGTTCAATACATTCTCTAAGTTCTTGTACCTGATCCCTATTATACCCTTCATCATATTCTTCTTATTGTTGTTGCACCTATGAGTAATTTATCCATGTATAATAATCTAAAATTGAATACATCATGGAAATATTTTTTCGATTTTTATACAAATAATTGAAATCTACCAAAGATTTGAAAATAGAAAAAGTAAATGAATTATTGATTGGCTCCCCAGCAAAGATGCCAGTTTTGACACATAGCTATCACGATCCATTGAGAAAAGAAATAATATTTTTCCTAGTATAGCACAGTGGTGGGATAGGGTCATCTCTCTTGAGAAGCCTTTTAGTGTGGTTCAATTACTTTATTTTATATCACCTAAATTATCATTTTTTATTTATTTAAATGAAAGTGATGAAAATATTTTTGTGTTTTTTATATGAAAAATATAAACTATCATGAAATTGGAACAGAATGAGTTAACGAAGAAAGAACTTGGTTTTGGTGTATAGTCTTAGGTTCAATAATTATTCTCCTTTATATGTTGATTTCATTTTGATAATCCAAACATGAAATATCATGTGGGGATCACTATTCTTTTCCAGAATAGGAATAGTATAGGTTTTATGTAATTGGGGGTTGTCACCCCATCAGGGAAATTCGCCTCACCAATTCATGCTACTCAAATCTACCACAAAATTAAAATAAACTTTAATGAAAATTCAAGAACACCTTGACCTCTCCCCTCGAAAAGTCTCAGGGTTAGCCTATCATTTTCAAGAGTAGGATATCACAATGGTGAATGGATAAGGATAGAGTGAGAGAAAGGATACTGATATACGAGAATAAATAATTTATAATGATTGTTAAAATAATAATAATAATAATATGAATTATTAATATTATTATTATAATTAAGAAAATAGTTTTTGAAAAAGGAGAGAGGGAGAAAATAAAATAGTTTTAAAATAAGAATGAGATATCATAAATAATAATTATAATAACAATAATAATAATAAAAACAGTTTTTAATTATTATTATTTTTATAATTATAGAATAAATTAAATGGGGGAAACCAAAATAAAAATGCATGTATTTTTTTAAAATAAATTCAAATTACAATTTAAATTAAAACTAATACAAAACTAAAATTAAACTAAAATAAAAAAAAGAAATTAGGGGGGAATAGAGGAGAAGTATTAGTGCCTGACCTTTAGTGGGATCCCTCCTTGGTTGTGAGCTCTAAGCTGATGATTTGGGAAGGAGGCGAGATCCTCCTTTTAAAGGTAGAATTCTTCCTCTGAAAATTTTCACGTTTTTGACCCATTAAATTGATGATTCGCGCATGGCCTCCTTCATAAAAGTTGTTCCAAATTCTCTTACTCATATCCTCTAAAAATTTGAGCTCATTTGGTCACCATATTGGGGAGTTATGAATTTTTTATTGCATATTACTTTTTCTAGATGAAGGTTTGAGGAAACTTCCTTCAAAAGTATAACATCCAATGGTAACTTTAATGAATTAAAAAATCCCTCAAATTTGTTTTAGAAATTAGTCTTTGTGTCCTAATTATATTATATATGTAATCACCTCTATTGGAGCTATGTAAGAAGATATGTGATTCCATTACTATGGTGGTGTCCATGCTGTCCGCCCAGAAAAGTTTTCAGCTTCATTGATTTTTAAGGCCTCTAGATTCTCAAATCAGCCCTTGGTCTAGAAGATAAATTTGAAGGAAATAAAATAAGGATTATAAAAGAACTCACTCAATTTGGAATGACACTTTTAATGAAATGACCAGGATACCCTTATGAAAGAAATCTATCAAAAATCCAGAATTATGCACTTTCCACGATTTAGACCATTTTCATTCTAAAATTAAAATTAACCATTATTTTAATAAAAAATTTAAATAAATTGGTATTTTCATTGAAAACCATAAAAATTTCATCATTATTTGATTAAAAATATGCACATAAATTTAGTTTTTCAAATACCCCCACACTTAAACCATGCTTTTCCTCAAGCATAAAATCCCAACATGGAAATCAAAGGACCCCAATGTTATCAATATTCAAATTTCAATGAAATAAAATCAATAAAATTTCAATGTGAAATCAAACTTTCAAACATACACATAAAATATCAATTTAATTTCCTATTTTTCAAATAAACAATAAAATCATGTATTTTAATTTTTTCCTTTGAAAAATGATGGAACTTCTCATTACATTCATTCAAGCTCCTCAATTAATTATTATTAAAGATGCCAAATCATGATCTACCTCGTTTTTCAATCTTTTATCTCATCACTCATGATACGAATCAAGTATAGTTATGCTCATATCATGCGAACATGATCCTTATCCATAGGATTTTAAATGAACTACTTTCTATACTTTGTAAATACAAAAGACACATAAAATCACGAGGAATTGCAATAAAGGTTCAAATGAATCTAAGGATTAAGGTTGGTAGGATTTGATGCTTTAAAAATTAAATCTCATGGAGGAGGTTTATCTCTTAAGTACAATGAAAGATATTATAAAATGTAATGAAATTATCCCCTTAAAAGTTGCAACACCCACTTCCCCAAAACTCAAAGTGAAGGTTATGATCAAGTAATCATAATGAATGATTTGTGTACCCTCTTAAATATTTTATTTTTTTACTCTTGCAATTTTTTTCTTGAAAGTTATGATTTTATAAAACCTAACATCCATCACCTAACCACATATGATCAGAAGATCTTCGGTCTGGAAAATGGTGATTTTTGGTTTTCTTAAATCACAACCCATTTTTCTCATTTTTTTAGTTCTTTTGGTCATTTTTCTGTTTTTTATTCAAGAGGGGGAAAACAATAGAGTATAAGGAATGATTCAAAAACCTTTTATAATTCCCAAAATAACACCTCCACACTTCTTCCTTAAAATTTATATCATTCTCTCCTCCATTATTCCCTTTATCCCTATACTTAAACTTTAAAATATCATGAAAATACCAAGAGTCAGATAGGAATGGAAAAAATGGATTAAAACATGGCTAATCCCTAACAAGGTCATTCATGGTCTCCATAAACTAAAATATGGATTGATGTAACTGTGGTATTTAAAGGATAAGTGGATTTTAAAAGGATACCTCCATCATTTTAAATGTGTTTTTGCACAGTCATAGCTTTGACAAGTTTCAATACAAGTTATGTTAGATGAAATGTCCCAAGATAACTCAAGAAATATGCTCAAGATAAATATGAATTACTTGGTCTAGAAATCCTCTATTTAATAAGATATATGATATTGTACAATCCCTCAAGGCAGGATTAATAATAAAAAATCAATTCACATAAATTTCATAAAACCAAATCATGAAAAATGGTTGGGAAATTTGATTTACATGAATCAATTTGTTCTCTAAAATCACGGGTCCTCATTTTTATATCCATGCTTCACTTAAAAAATTTAATTTTCCATTTTACTCATTCAATCTCATTTACATTGAAATATAAAACATGGCATCATAGGATTCCTAAAAAAACTCATGTCTCTTAGACTAGTCAAGAAAAGTAAAATTCCAGTGTGGGCATGAAATTTTATCTTTAAATATCAAGACATGTTTTGGAAAAAAAGTTAAGAGAGTTTTTTGGGAAAAATTCCCTCAATGTGTTCTCTCGGTATGTTTTGGGTGTGGTTGTGTTTGTTGAAGAAAACAGATGAATGCAAATGAGTATGGATGGTGTTTTCCGAAGACAGATTTTTAAGGTGGCGCAGTTTTCCAAAATTTTGGGCCTCAAAATTGGGAGTTTGATGTTGGAAAAGGAGGTATTTATACATAGGAGTGAACTATGTGAAGAACGTTGAAGAAAATTGGCAAAGGAAGAGAACCACATACCATAATTCATGGACCGCGTACCATGTTCCGAGAATGGTATGCAGAGTGCTTGGTATGGTAAGCTGGAGTGGTTCGCGAAACCAAAAACAGTTCGCAGTAGAAGGTAGTGTGGTACACGGATGGGTTGATGTTGGCGGAGGAGAATGATCGCATAGGAGAAAATTTAGTATACGAACCGGCTAAGAAAAATGGTTTGTGGATGGATTACTATTCATGGTGGCAGAAGGATCAGTATGCGGTGGAGGCTGAATTGGAGATTTGGTAAATAATGGATTAGTGGTTTTTGTTGATATCTTTACCTATATAATAATTGATCATCACACCGATTACTGAGGAAATTTAACATCATTAGAGAACATATTTTCCTCTGGTAATTCTTTAAAGTCTGAAAGTGGTTCGCACAGAAGGTGTTTATGGGGATTATTAACCCACAAAAGAAGTCTTGTATGCGGAGGAGGAAGTCTGGTACACATAGGGAGTAGACTGGGGACATGAAGGAGGAATCTCAGGTATGATAAAGACTGTATTTCGCAAATGGTACGTGGAAGGGGACCTTTGGTAGGCGAAGATGAAGATGGTCCGCAAACAGAGAACAATTCGTAGACATGGGTAGTTTGCAGAGGCAGAACAGAGGCATCAGTATGCTGAGGCAATAATAGTTGGCAGAAGGCATGATCAGTATGCAGAGTGGTGTTCCACGTACCAAACCCAGTACTCAGTGCACAAGAGAGGAAGGTAGTTCGTGATTTTCCTAAGGAATCTTGAAAAAGATTTAAATTAGTTTGAGAAAGAAATTTCCGGTACCTAGGAGTACCCAGGAAGGTAGAATTCATCTATGGGTGAAAAAGGAACTTCAACAGAGAATCTACCTATAGTTGTGGATGTAGGAATTCATGAAAATGAAGGGACCTACATGTCCATAAATTGTGTTTGACCTACAATTCCATAAATAATGAGTGGATTATTTTAAAATAGTAGTGAGCAAAGGAAGAGGAATACAACGACCCTTTTTACTGGTAGTGATCTAGAGAAAGAGACATAGGGAGTGACCCTTTGGAATGCAGTGATTAGACCCTAAATCCTGTGAAAGAAGTGTGCCTGAGCATAAAACATCTAGCTCGAAAATTGTACTCATTATTGGTTGTGAGCCTTAGTGAATTTTGTACATCGGTACATCGACGTTGTATGCTCTTTGGATATAGACCAGTGAGGGTGAACCAAGTAAAAATATTTGTGTCCTTGTGAATTCTTTACTAATTTACTTTATGTGCATCATCATCAGATAAATTGGAAGGGACATCAATATTATAGGGCATAACAAGTGAACCTTTTAATAAAGAGGTCAAGATCCGGTGGGGAAAAAATAATTTTGAAAAGAATATTCATACCCTGATTCACCAACCCCTCTTAGGGTATCTTAGAACCTTTTAGACCTAACAATTGGTATCAGAGGGAAGGTTTATTTTATCAAGATTTGTGTGCACCGACTTGGTTCAGTAAATTTCTAATGTTAAAGATTTAGTCTGCTCTTTTATTTGTGTGCTGTGGAAAAGAGAATAACTATAAAGTAGAAGAAAAAGTCAGGTGGTATTCCTCGGTGTGGAAGTGTCTATGGAAAAAGTGTGATTGAGTTTAATGATTCCAAAAGTTTATTGATGAAAGGTTTAGATAAGTTAGACATGGAAAAGATAGAGTCACTCAATGATGTTGCAGGAATGAAAGATTCACTTGACATAACAAGTGATGATCAAACTACTGATGATGAAGAAACTCCAAGAAGGCCAGAAGAGGAAGCTCTTTATGAAACAAATGAATTGGATTCGAAATTTTGTGAAGAAATTAGATCTAATGATATCTAGATCCAAGAACTGAATATTGATATTAACAAGATAAAAGGTTCAAATCAAAGGCTCATTGATGTGGCCACTAACCTCAGGGAGAAGAATGATTCTCAAGGTGAAGATATAGAAAAGTTTTCTTCAAAGATAGAAAAACTCAAAGATGATGATAAGGGAAAGAATATAAACTCAGAAGAAATCCAGAATCTAAAATCCAAAAATAATGATCTTGCTACACAACTATCTGAACAAGTTTAGGAAATGAAAAGTCTACAATAAGAGAATGCATGATTTTTTGATTCTATTGCTCAAGAAAAATCTAAAGTAAAGGAGAAAAGTGACCTGGTGGATAAGCTCACATGTGAATGAGAAGATGAGATGAGTAGAGAGAAGAATATCAAGAGAGAACTTGATACTCATGTTGAATTAAGGGATATGAAGATTCAACAATTAGAATAAGAGTTAGAATTAGTGAATGAAAAAATGGAGAGATCCAATTTCACAAATACTACAATGAAGGATGCCTTGAATTTACTATTTTATTATCCATCAGTAGGTGATGATGAAATGAAATGAAAATATTCTATTTCTAAATAGAAATAAGAACATATATTACCATATCCAAGGATATACAATTTGGAAAAAACAAGCACTGGATTTAATGAATCCTCTTCCATGGATGAGAAGAAGAAAGCTGTAAAAAGTTCCAGAGATAAGAAAAATCCTATAGGTTCTAGGGACAGACATAAAAATGGTTTTAAAGGAATTAATGAAAGATTTTTCTATTTATGTGGAATGCATAGTCATACTTCAAGATTTATCTTTGAGGTGTTGGAATACATTTCATGTTGTGAAGATATAAATTTTAATAAATCTGAGATTAAAAAAGGGTCATGATAATTCAGAAAGAAGAGTCATTCAAAAGAAATCATTCATTAGATGCTATTACCGTGGAAGAATGGGACACACTATGAGTGTGTGTTAGGAATCTCAGGATCTCAATGTTAGAAGAAGAACTAATGTTTCCCCAAAATGTTAGCTGATAAATGAGGAAATGAGGTATTCCATTGATAGAAGATGTTTTATATGTTCTGATCATGGACATTTGGAAAAAAATTGCATCCAGAAGAAAGAGAGAAAGGAAAAGGAACCCAAAAGAAGATTCTCGGGTACAGTGATATATAATGAGAAATCCTACACTAGAAGACAACGTGGTATGTTGAAGAACAGACTTATAGCCTCAAGGGAATCACAAAAATATAAAAAAAAATTAGAAGAAGAAGGGAGGAGACACTTTAGCTATGAGTAATAAGAATGTACGTTCTATAGAGGACCCATCACTAGTACAAAATAATGTGGTGAATCAGATATCTGATAAAAGAAAAATAAACAAAGAATGCATTGAAAAATTCACATTTCATATTCCACAGTGAGATGTGGAGGAAAGATGAAGATCCCTACGTTGGAGGAATGAGCAAGGGAAAATGACAAGTAGAGAGATTTCTACTCAGAGAATAAATCAAGGGAAGTGGCAGATTGGTGGAAAATTAAAGAATGAAATGTGTACCAATGGGTTTAAACCCAAAATTGTGAGAAAGGCCAAGCCTTCAGAATCTAAAAACCATAAAAGGACCCAACATGTGGGTAATGAATTATTAGTCATATGGCTATAACAGTTGAAGTTGGCTAGGCAGTTCGAGCAGGCAAGGAAGGAGTGCGATGATCTGCAAGAAAAAAAAGGGTTGACCCATCAGGATCAACCACAATCCTCATCTTGAGGATTCTAGAAGAGACCCTCTCCCTATTTATATAAATTATGTTAACTGATGATTCATGTGTTTCAGGTTTTAGGGATATACAATCCAAGGGGAAGTCACATCAAATAATGGAAAGTGACAAAGTGATATGCTCCAGAGTTTCAATTGATTCAAACCCGATACCAGAGTTGAAGAAGAAAGGGAGAAACTAAGTGTAATAGAATATGATTGTGTTATTAACATTATATCTTGTTTCCTAAAGGTATTATTGATAGATCAATGACAAGTATTAGATGAGACTGAATGGTGCAAGAGGAGAAGAATGTATATGGGTCTAAACAGTGGGCCTGACAATAGGAAGAGTTTGACATCATAGGGGGAGAATTCTATCTCTTAATCAGATGAAATTTCTCAAAGGAATAGACTGGTTGATGAAATTACATGAGAAGAGAATAATTTGAATAATTTAAGTCCATATATGACATCAGTGTCTTCCCAAAGACCAGTGAGAAGAGCTGAAATTGACAGGCAGAACATAGTTGGTGATCAGACAACACCAGTGCAAACAAGGAGAATAAAGTCTCTACAACAACCATCATAACTATCACAAGTGGAGCCTAAATGATTTGATGAAGCTGTTGGAGAAGAGAATTAGGTTCATGAAATGAATGAATATGTTGTTGTGATTCGAAACAAATCATTACTGGTGTGCAAAGGGTACTCTCAGATAGAGGGTATTGATGTTGATGAGATGTTTTCACCTGTTGTAAGGCTGGAGAAAATAAGATTATTCTTGGGAATTGTTGTTTAACAAAAGTTTAAAGTTTTATAGATGGATGTAAAATCATAATTTATGAATGGAGTTATAGAATAAGAAGTCTACATTGAGCAAATTTTTTTTCTCATTCATAAAGATGAGAAAAGAATTTTCCAGCTGAATAAAGATTTATATGGTTTGAAGCAAGCACCAAGAGCATAGAATTAAAGGCTTGATCAGTTTATAAAGAAGCTCTATTTTCAGCGTGGTGGAGTTGATTACAATCTTTATTGAAAAAATGGAAATAGTCAAAGGCTGATGGTGCTAGTTTATGTTGATGACATAATCTTTGGTGGATCTGATGAAGCACAATGTAGACAGTTTTCTGAATTCATGAAAAGTGAGTTATAAATTTATATGATTGATGAGTTGACATTTTATTGTCTTATAGGTGACACAAGGAAAGAATTTCAATTTTATTTCTCAATCTAAATATTCCAAGGAGGTTTTGAGAAGGTTTGGAATGAATAATTCCAAATAGATGGAGAATCCAGTAGCTACCCGGCTGAAACTATCACGAGATGATGAAGCAAGGCATCAAATAAATCCTAAGGAGAGCTACATGATAGAAGTAAAAATAATTATTCAGTATATCAAGGGCATAGTGGATTTTGTCTTAATGTATATTAACAAACCTCAACCTGATTTATTGGGATATACAAATGTGTATTGGGCCGGTTCAGCTGATGATAGGAAGTCAACATCTGGAGGTGATGTTTTTCTTGGAGGGTTGTGTATTTCTTGGTTGAGAAAGACACAAGAATGAATTTCATTGACCACCAAAAAAACTGAATATATTGCAGCTACTTAGGATTGCACACAATTATTGTGGATGAAGCATCATCTTGAATATATGTAAATTAAAGTGAAATCTCTGATCAGAATCCATTTTGATAATTCAGGTGCTATAAATATTAGAAAAAATTCATTCCATCACTCAAGGAAAAAGAAAATTAAAATAAAATATCATTTTATAAATGAAAAGGTAGAGGAAGGGCTTGTGAAGTTTGAGTATGTGCCTACAAAACAACAGATTGCAGACATTCTGACAAAGGCCTTACCCAAAGAATCATATGAAAGGCATCGACTGGATCTGGGAGTTCAGTTGACTTCCTTTACTTGAAAAAGTGTGTTTGTGGGACACCCTCTCCCAGAGGTGTGATGTATGTTTCCCTAATATCCTGATATTTGTTCTTTTCCCTAGACAACCTTGAAGTTCCCTTTGGGTTTGTTGACAAGGGGGGAGAAAGTGTGACTATTACAGAGAAAGAAAAGACATGGGGAGAAGCTGTTAAGTGGATCAGTGAGATATGGGGAGTTGAAGATGAGATGAATCTATTAGAGGAGATGCAATTTAGGGGGAGTATTAAAACTGAAGATGCAAAAAGTGACCATTCAATGATTAGATATCACAAAAACTGAGGTTCGTGACGAAAGCAGTTCATTGGTATCAGTATGATGTCAACAATTGGTGATTATAAATGAAGTGATTCATTGATGAAATTTTCATTATACTCTTGTTTCTTACAATGATCATGGCTTATGTGGGCTTTGAGTATGTGTTCAGTAAATCCTTAATATTTATCTTAATTGCGTGATGCGAATGGTGGTTGAAGTTGGAAGGAGTTTTAATGAGATATAAAAATGTACAACATTATTGTGAAAAGAGTTGTCAATAAACCCAAAGGGGGAGATTGTTGGTAAAAATCCCTCAAGCTATTCTCATGGTATGCTTTGGGTGTGGTTTTGTTTGTTGACAAAGCCAGATGATTGGAAATGAGTATGGATGGTGTTTGTCGATGATAGGTTTTTAAGGTGGGGCAGTTTCCCATTGTTTTTTAAATTTCTGGGCCTCAAAATTGGGAGTTTGATGTTGGAAAAAGAGGTATTTCTTCAGAGGAGTGAACTGTGTGAATAAAATTGAAGAAAATTGTCAAAGGATGAGATCCACGTACCATAATTCATGGACCGCGTGCCATGTTCTGGGAATAGTAAACAGAGCGGAAAGAACGATACGATAGAGCAATTCGTGAAACCAAAAAACAGTTCACAGGGGTTGACATTGGTAGAGGAGAATGATCACGTAGGAGAAAAGGAAGTACGTGGATCAGGTAAGAAAAATGGTTTCCGGATGGCTTATGGTTCACGGTGGTAGAAGGATTAGTATGCTTGGAGGCTGAATTGACGATTTGGTAAAGCCTGGATTATCAGGTTTTGTAGATATCATTTTATATATAATAATTTATCATCTCACTGATTAATGTGGATATTGAACATCATTAGAGAACTTATTTTTCTCCAGTAATTCAACAAATTACAAAAGTGGTTCGCGATGATGGTGTTTGCATGGATTCTTAACCTGCAAAGAAATTCCAGTACGTAGAGGATGGAGTCCGATACGTGGAAAGAGTCGACTCGGTACATGGAGGAGGAATATTTGGTACGTGAGAGTGTGGATTCTGCAAGTGGTACACAGAGGGAGAGATTTGGTACGCGGAGGACAAGATGCTCTGTAGATGGAGAACAGTTCACGGATAGGGGGTAGTTCACAGAGGCAGAACGAAGGCAACAATATGCTGAGGTAATAACGGTTGTAGAAGGTAGAAGTAGTATGCAGAGAGATGTTCCACATACGAAACCTGGTACTCAGTACATAGGAGAGGAAGGTGGTTTGAGATTTTCACAAGGAAGTTTAAAAAGGATTCAAATTAGTTTTCAAAAGGAATTTCTGGTACCTAGTAGTAACTAAGAAGGTGGAATTCATCTGCGGGTGAAAAAGAAACTTCAACAGAGCATTTACCTATAGTTGAGGATGCAAGAATTCCTGAAAATGAAGGGACCTACAAGTTCATAAACTACGTTTGACCTACAAACCCAAAAACTATGAGTGAATTCCTTTCCAAGAGTAGTGATCGAAGGAAGAGGAAAATGATGACCCATTCCACTGGTAGTGATCCAGAGAAAGAGGCATAGAGAGTGACCCTTGGGAATGCAATGACCAGACCCTAAATCTTGTAAAGGAAGTGATCATGAACATAGAAGATCTAGCCCAAGCATAGTACTCATTATTGGTAGCGAGCCATAGTGAATTTAGTATATAAACACATCATTGTGGTATGCTCCTTGGATATAGCCCAGTGAGGGTGAACCAAGTAAAAATATTTGTTTCCTTGTGCATTCTTTACTACTTTACTTTTAGTGCATCATCATCAGATAAAATTGGAAAGTAAATTAACATTAGAGAGCAAAACAAGTGACCCTTGTAATAAAGAGGTCAAGATCGCGTGGGAGAAAAAGAAATTTGAAAAGAATATTCATACCCTGATTCACCCTCTCTCAGGGTATCTAGGCACCTTTTGGACCTAACAGAGTTTAAAAGATAAAAAACTAAAATTGAACTTCCTTTTTCCATGAAACTTTTTCCATCCCCTTCAATATGTGGGGCTTCCTTCTACCATCATGAACCTATAAAAGAAAACAAATAAATTAAGCATAAGGATCATGTCATTTAAGCTCGAAAAAAAAACAAAGGGAGTGGGTTTCATACTGTGCTACTTCTAAAAAAATAAATTTACATATAAATTCCTAGAAATCATGTAATAATAAATCTTGGAATGGTCCCCCAAGTGGCCCCATAATTTTTACTACCTCTAGAATGAAGTACCAACTGTTATCCAAAGGCATATGGTGGATGAAGCTTCTTTGATGTAAACTAACACATGTGGATATTACGATCTTGTGCTTCATCCTTGCTGGGGAGTAATGATCCATGGATAGAGTACACTATCTCCTCCCACTTACAATGATGCATAACTTGGATGGAGGGGGTAAGATGAAGTATGGATCATCCTCTTTCTTGGTTGCTACTTGTGAAACCTCTTCTTCTCTATCCATTGGTTTCTCAAGTTATGATGCATCAAAATAATAGTCAAATAGAAAGTCAGAGTGTAATTATATTTGAATAAAATTAAAACATGAAGTATCAATATCAAATTTGTCCCCATCAAAGTAAGCAACTTTTAGAATGGTTTCCCTAGGAAAATACACTTGCATCTCCTAATGAACTCCCTTAACCAAATATTCATCATGTCCAGGGAGCTCCATATGTTCCACAAAAGGTTCATATCCAAGTTCTTCTTCATCCTCCAAGGCATAGAAACGATTTTATGATTATGTATAATCAAAACAACAAGGAGTTTGGTAAAATTCAGATTCAATAAAATTAGAAGAAATAGGGTCAAGGAAAGGTTCAACTCCCTGAGTTGGTTTAGCTTTAATCTCTTCCTCAGTGGAAATTTCCTCTTGTATTAGACTCTTAGTAGATAGAGGTAGTTAGGCTCCTCCATATTTACGTCAAATTGCACCACATGGGTGGTTTCTTACTTCTCTAATGATGGTTCTTATTCCTAGTATAGTATGGGGAGATAAGAAAGTTCCTCACATTTGATCAGGAATTCCTCCAATCTTTGTTGATCTCTCACTTGTAGCTCAATAGGAAAGTCTTAATACTTTTCCTCCTCCATCTCTTCAATTTCAATGATTAGGAGTGAAATTTTTCCCACCACTTTTTCAGGTTCTTGCTTCGGCTCAAGGTTGGGTTGCTCCATTATTGCATGAACATAATCAAATACTCTTTTCATATTTTCTCATTAGTTATTCAATGATTTCTATAAGTTATTATACCAGAGCTCTATTATACCCTTCAACTTCTTCTTCTTATTATTTCTCCACCTATGATTAATTTATCCATGCATAATAATCTGAATTTTAATACATCATGGAAATATTTTTTTAATTTTTTTTATAAAAATAATTGAAATCTACCAAAGATGTAAAAATAGAAAAATTAAATGAACTATTGATTGGATCCTCAGTAACGACACCTGTTTTGATGCACTCCTGTCAAGGGTCATGGGAAAAAGAAATAATATTTTTCTTAGTGTAGCATAGTGGCGGACTAGGGTCATGTCTTTTGAAGATCCTTTTAGTGTGGTTCACTTACTTTATTCTATATCACCTAAACTATAACTTTTTTGTTGTTTTGTATTTAAACTATATCAATGAAGATATTATTTTTGTTTTTGTTATGAAAAATATAAACAATCATGAAATGAAAATAGAATGAGTTAATGAAGAAAGAACATGGTTTTTGGGTTTAGTATTTGGTTCGATCATTATTATCATTTCTATGTTGATTTAATTTTGATAATACAAACATGAAATCTCATGTTTGAATCACTATTATTTTCCAAAATATGAATAGTCTAAGTTGAATGTCATTGGGGGCCATCACCACATTGGGGACATTATCCTTTCCAATTAAAGCTACTCAAATCTACTACAAATTTAAAATAAACTTTAGAGAAAATTCAAGAACACCTAGAACTCTCCCCAGGCCATGTCTCATAGTCAACCTCTCATTTCCGAGAGTAGGAGATCACAATGGTGGATGGATAAGAAGTGGGAGAGAAAAGATAGAGAGATAGGAGAATAAATAATTTATAATTATTGTTAAAATAATAATAATAATAATAATTATTCTTATTCTTATAATTAAGAAAATAGTTTATGAAAAAGATAGAGGGAGAATATAAAATATTTTTAAAATAAGAATGAGATATTAAAAGTAATACTTGTAATAATATTATTAATAATAATCATATTTTTTAATTATTATTTTTATAATTATAATTATAGAAGAAATTAAATGGTGGAAACCCAAAAAAAATGCATGTATTTTTTAAAATAAATTCAAAATTACAATTTAAATTAAAAATAAAATGAAACTAAAATGAAAATAAAATTAAAAGAAGAAATTAGGGGGAAGGGAGGAGAAATAGCAGCTCCAGACTCTTTTTGGGGTCCCTCCTTGGCTGTGAGCTCTGAGCTGATGATTTGGGAAGGATGTGGGGGCATCCTTTTATAGGTAAAATCCTTCCTCTGAAACTTTTCACATTTTTGACCCATTAAAAGGACGATTTACATTTCCCCCATTCATAAAAGTTGTTTCCAATTGTCTTGATCATATCATCTCAAAATGGTAGCTCATTTGGTCAATAGATTGAGGAGTTATGAATTTTTGATTGCATATTACTTTTTCTGGATGAAGGTTCCAGGAAGATTCCTTTAAATGTATAACATCTATTGGAAAAAATTAATGGATTAAAAACTCCATAAATTTTTTTTAGAAACACATATGTGTGTCTTAGTTCTATTCCAGGTGGAATCACCTCCATTGGAGATGCACAAGATGATATGTGATTCCGTTATGGTGGTGGGTCCACACTGTCTACCTTAATTTTTTTTAGATTCATTGATTTTTTAAGGCCTCTAGATGCTCTAATCAGCCACTTTTCTAGAAGATAAAGTTAAAGAAAATAAAATGAAAATTCTAAAAAAATAATCACTCAATTTGGAATTATATTTTCAAAGAAATGACCAAAATATCCTTAACAAAAAAAATCTGTCAAAAATACAGAATTATGCACTTTCCACAATTTAGAATATTTTCATTCTAAAATTAAAATTATCCATTATTTTAATAAAACATTTTAATACATGGGTTTTATCATCTAAAAACATAAAAAATTCATCATTATTTTATTAAAAATATGCATATAAATTTTTTCTCTCAAATACCCCCACACTTAAACCATTCTTGTCCTCAAGCATAAAATCTCAACATGGAAATCAGAGGACCCTAATGTTATAAATATTCATATTTCAATGTAATAAAATCAAACAATTTTCAATGTGAAATAAAAATTTTAAATATCCACATAAAATACCAATTTAATTTCCCATTTTTCAAAGATACATTCAAATCATGTATTTTAATTTTTTCCTTTAAAAAATGATGGAACTTTTCATTTCATTCATTCAAGATCTTCAATTAATTATTATTAAACATGCCAAATAATGAACTACCTCAATTTTTAATCTTTTCTCCCATCAATGATGATACAAATAAAGTATAGTTATTCTCATATCATGAGAATATGATCCTTGTAGATAGGATTGTAAATGAAGTACTTTATCTACTTTGTAAATAAAAAAGACACATAAAATCACGAGGACTTGCAATAATGTTTAAAATGACTTTGAGGCTTAAGTTTGGTAGGATTTTATGCTTTAAAAGATATGGCTCAAGGAGGAGGTTTATCTCTTTAGTAAAATGACTGAAATCGAAAAGCGTAATGAAATTATCCACTTAAAAGTAGGAACACCCACTTCCACAAAACTCAAAGTGAAGGTTATGATCAAGTTAGAATAAATAATTATTTTTTCACCCAATTGAATATTTTTTTTACTTTTGCACCTTTTTTTCCATTTTTTTCAAAATTTATTATTTTGTCAGACCTAAAATTCATCACCTAACCACATATGATCAGAAGATCGTCAGTCTAGAAAATGGCTATTTTTTGTTTTCCTAAATCACAAAACATTTTTGTTATTTTTTGGTTATTTTTGTCATCTTTGCCATTTTTTTATTCCACAGGGGAGAAACAATAGAGTATAATGAATGATTCCACATCCTTTTACAATTACCACAATAACACCCCAACACTTATTTTTTACAATTTATACCATCACGTCTACCATGATTCCCTTCACCCCTACACATAAACTTTAAAATATCATGAAAATACTAAGAGTTGTATAGGAATGAAAAAAATGGCGTGAAACATGGCTAATCCCTAACAAGGTCATTCATTGTGTCTATGGTCTAAAATAAGGATTGATGTAAAGGTGGTTTTTAAGGGATAAGTTTCTTTTCAAAGGATTCCTAAATCATTTTAAATGTGTTTTTACACAATCATAGCTTTGAAAAGTTTCAATACAAGTTCTGGAAGGTGACATGTCCCAAGATCAATCAAGAAATATTATCAAGATAAATAAAAAGTACTTGGTCTAAACATCCTCTCGGGAATGAGATATATGATATTGGATAATCACTCAAGGCATGCTTAATAATAAAAAATCAATTCACAGAAATTTATGAAATTCAATGCATTTAAAATTGTTAGGAAATCCCATTTACATGAATCAATTTGTTCCCTCAAACACAAGTCCTCATTTTAATATGCATGCTCTACTTAAAAATTTAATTCTCCATTTTAGTCATTAAATATCATTAAAATTTAAATCTAAAACATGGCATCACAGGATTCCTAAAAAAAATTCATGTCTCCCAGACTAGTCAAGTAAAGAATAATTCAAGTATGGGCATGAAATTTTATCTTTAATGATCAAGAAATGTGGTGGGAAAAAATGTACAGTGTCTAAAAGACAAAACACTAAAAGTAAAATACATTTTCTTAGGAAACTTGGTCCTTCCCCTTCACTATCTATGGATTCTTTCTACCATCATGAACCTATAAAATAAAAAAACTCAATTAAGCATAAGAATCATGCCATTTAAGCTAAAAAATTGAAGGAGTGGGATGCATGCTGCACTAATTCTAAGAAAAGAAATTGACATATAAATTCATAAAAAGCATGTAAAGATAAATATTGGTATTATCCCCCAAGTGGGCCCTGAATTTTTACTACCTCTAGAAATCAGTAACATATGTTATTTAAAGTCAAATAGTGGATGAAGCTTCTTTGATTTTAACCACCACATTTAGATTTTCCCATCTTGTGCTTCCTTCTTGCTAGTGAGTAGTGATCCATGGATAGAGTACACTTGCTCTCACCCTTTACAAAGTGATATAACTTGCATGGAAGGGGTAGGATGAAGTATGGATCATCCCATTTGTTGGTTGATACTTGTGAAACCTCTTCTTCCCTGTCTCGTGGGTTTTCAAGGTATGCTACATCAAAATAGTAGTCAATGGTAAATTCAGAGTGTAATTCTATTTGAATAAAATTAAAACATGAAGTATCAAGATTAAATTCTTCCCCATAAAAGTAAGCAGCTTTTGGTTTGATTTCCTTAGAAAAATCCACTAGTTTCTTCTCGTGAAATTTCTTCAACAAATGTTCAACATGTCCAGGGAGCTCCATATGTTCCTTAGAAGGTTCACATCTAAGTTTTTATTCATCCTCTAAGGAATAGAACATATTTTATGCTTTTTTATAATCAAAACAACAAAGAATGTGGTATAATTCAGATTCAATAAAGGCATAAGAGATAGGGTCAAATAAAGGTTCAAATCCTTGAGTTGGTTCAACTTTAATATCATCCTCATTGGTAAGTACCTATTAGATTAGACTCTTAGTAAATGGAAGAAGGTAGTTGGGATCCTACATCTTGACTTTAAATTCCACCACTTGGGTGGGCTTTCCTTCTCTGATGCTAGATCCTCTTCCTAGTATAGTATGAAGAGATCAAGTAGTTCCTGACATTTAATCAAGAATTCCTCTAATACTTGTTGATATCTCATTTGTAGCTCAACTAGAAACTCTTCCTCCTTTGCCTCCTCTGGCTCTTCAATTTCAAAGATTAGGGGTGAAATTTCTTTCACCGCTTTATTAGGTTCTTGCTATAGCTCAGGGTTGGGTTGCTCTATTAATGCAGGAATATAATCAAATTCTCTTTAGGATTTCTCTCAATCTTTTAAATTCTTTCTCTGTGTTGTTTTACATGAGCTCTATTATACCTTTATTATTCTTCTTCTTCTTATTGTTGTTGTTGGTACACCTATCAGTAATTTATCCATGCATAATAATCTGAAATTGAATACATCATGGATATATTTTTTTAGTTTTTTTATAAAAATAATTGAAATATACCTAAGATGTGAAAATAGAAAAATAAAATAAACTATTGATTGGATACCCAAAAACAATGCTAGTTTTGACACTCGCATGTCATGAGGAATGGAAAAAAGCAATAATATTTTTCCTAGTACAATACAGTGGCTGACCAATGTCGTCCATTTTGAGGATTCTTTCAGTGTGGTTCACTCACATTATACTATATCACCCAAACTATAACTTTTTGTTATTTTGTATTTAAATTTATGCGATGACAATATTTTTGTGTTTTTGATATGAACAATATACACTATCATGAAAAGAAAATAGAATGAGTCAATGAATAAAGAAATTGGTTTTGTGGTTTAGTCTTAGGTTCAATCATTATTCTAATTTATATGTTGATTCCATTTTGATAATCCAAACATGAAATCTCATGTTTGAATCACTATTATTTTCCAGAATAGGAATAGTTTAAGTTACATGTCATTGGGGGACATCACCACATTAGGGAAATTTGCCTCACCAATACATGCTACTCAAATCTACCACAAACGTAAAATAAAATTTAATGAAAATTCAATAACACCTTGACCTCACCCCGGGCCAAGTCTTGGGGTTAGTCTCTCATTTCCGAGAGTAGGAGATCACAATAGTGGATGGATGAGGAGAGAGAGAGAGAGAGAAAGGATAAAGAGAGGAGAATAAATTGTTTATAATGATTTTTAAAATAATAATAATAATAATATTAATTAATAATATTATTATTATAATTAAGAAAATAGTTTTTGAAAAAGGTGAGAGGGAGAAAATAAAATAGTTTTAAAATAAGAATGAGATATTATAAATAAAAATTATAATAACATTAATAATAATAATAGTTTTAATTATTATTATAATTATTATAATTATAGAAGAAACTAAATGGAAGAAACCAAAATAAAAATGCAAGGATTTCTTAAAAAAAATTCAAATTATAGTTTAAATTAAAACTAAAACAAAACTAAGATGAATATAAAATAAAAAGAAGAAATGAGGGGGGAATAGAGGAGGAGCAGCAGTTCCTGCCTCTTTGTGGGATACCTCCTTGGTAGTGAGTTCCGAGCTGATGATTTGGGAAGGAGGCAAGGACCTCCTTTTATATGTATAATTCTTTCTCTAAACGTTTTCATGATTTTGACCCATTAAATGGACAATTCACGTATATCCTCCATCAAAGCTGTTCCCCATTTTATTTCTCATGTCTTCTCAAAATCTCAGCTCATTTGGTCATCGGAGGGAGGAGTTATGAATTTTTAATTTCATATTACTTTTTTTGGATGAAGATTCCAGATAGCTTGCTTTAAAATTATAACATCCAATGGAAACTTTAATGACTTCAAAAATCCTTCAAATTTGTTGTAGAAATGAGTCTATATGTCCTTGTTCTATTCCAGGTGTAATCACCTCCATTGTAAGTGCGTATGCTAAGATTTTCTTCCATTATAGTGGTAGAGACCACGTTGTTAATCATATTTCAGGAAAAATAATTAGGCATGAACATGATATCTTTCACTCTTTTAAGAATCCCATTTGCTTTCTCATCTCAACCACCTTTTCCATCATGTTAAATGTTGACATTACTCCTTCGGGTTATATCCATTGACTAAAACTAGAAAGCATAGTGTGAGTAACAATAGTCATAGTGAGAAAAATGAAATTACATGAGAAGAGAATAATTTGAATAATTTAAGTCCATATATGACATCAATGTCTTCCCAAAGACCAGTGAGAAGAGATAAAATTGATAGGCAGAACATAGTTAGTGATTAGACAACACCAGTGCAAACAAGGAGAATTAAGTCTCTACAACAAGCATCATAACTACCACAAGTAGAGCCTAAATGATTTGATGAAGCTATTAGATAAGATAATTAGGTTCAATAAATGAATGAAGATGTTGTTGTGATTCGAAACAAATCATTCCTGGTGTGCAAAGGGTACTCTCAGATAGAGGGTATTGATGTTTATGAGACGTTTTCACCTGTTGTAAGGCTGGAGAAAATAAGATTATTCTTGGCCATTGTTGTGTAATGAAAGTTTAAAGTTTTACAGATGGATGTAAAATCATAATTTATGAATGGAGTTATAGAATAATAAGTCTACATTGAGAAACCAAATGGTTTCTCATTCATAAAGATGAGAACAAAATTTTCCGGCTGAAGAAAGATTTATATGGTTTGAAGCAAGCACCAAGAGCATAGAATTAAAGGCTTGATCAGTTTCTAAAGAAGCTCTATTTTCAGCGTGGTGGAGTTGATTACAATCTTTATTGAAAAAACTGGAAATAGTCAAAGGCTGATGGTGCTAGTTTATGTTGATGACATAATCTTTGGTGGATCTCATGAAGCACAATGTTGACAGTTTTCTGAATTCATGAAATGTGAGTTCTAAATTTCTATGAATGATGAGTTGACATTTTATTGGCTTACAGGTGACACAAGGAAGGAATTTCACTTTTATTTCTCAATCTAAATATTCCAAGGAGGTTTTGAGAAGGTTTGGAATGAATATTTCCAAAGAGATGGAGAATCCAGTCGCTACCTGGCTGAAACTATCACGAGATGATGAAGCAAGGCATCAAATAAATCCTATGGAGAGGTACATGATAGAAGTAAAAATAATTCATCAGTATATCAAGGGCATAGTGGATTTTTTATTAATGTATAATGACAAACCTCAACCAGATTTATTGGGATATACAAATGTGGATTGGGCCGGTTCAGCTGATGATAGGAAGTCAACATCCGGAGGTGACATTTTTCTTGGAGGGTTGTGTATTTCTTGGTTGAGAAAGACACAAGAATGAATTTCATTGACCACCACAGAAACTGAATATATTAAAGCTACTCAGGATTGCACAAAATTATTGTGGATGAAGCATCATCTTGAATATATGTGAATTAAAGTGAAATCTCTGATCAGAATCCATTTTGATAATTCAAGTGCTATAAATCTTATCAAAAATCCAGTCTATCACTCAAGGAAAAAGAAAATTAAAATCAAATATCATTTTATAAATGAAAATGAAGAGAAAGGGATTGTGAAGTTTGAGTATGTGCCTATAGAACAACAGATTGCAGACATTCTGACAAACGCCTTACCCAAAGAAGCATTTGAAAGGCATCGACTGGATCTGGGAGTTCAGTCGACTTCCTTCACTTGAAAAAGTGTGTTTGTGGGACACCCTCTCCCAGAGGTGTGATGTGTGCTTCCCTAATATCCTAATATTTGTTCTTTTCCCTAGACAACCTTGAAGTTCCCTTCGGGTTTGTTGACAAGGGGGGAGAAAGTGTAACTATTACAGAGAAAGAAAAGACACGGGGATAAGCTGTTAAGTGGATCAGTGAGATATGAGGAGTTGAATTTGAGATGAATCTATTAGAGGATATTCAATTTAGGGGGAGTATTAAAACTGAAGATGCTAAAAGTGATCGTTCCATGATTAGATATCACAAAAATTGAGGTTCGTGACGAAAACAGTTCATTGGTATCAGTATGATGTCAACAATTGGTGATTAGAAACAAAGTGATTCATTGATGAAATTTTCATTATACTCCTGTTTCTTACAACGATCATGAATCATGTGGGATTTGAGTATGTGTTCAGTAAATCCTTAATATCTATCTTAATTGCGTGATGCGAATGGTGGTTGAAGTTGGAAGGAGTTTTAATGAGATATAAAAATGTACAACATTATTGTGAAAAGAGTTGTCAATAAACCCAATGGGGGAGATTGTTGGGAAAAATCCCTCAATCTATTCTCTTGGTATGCTTTGGGTGTGGTTTTTTTTGTTGACAAAGCCAGATGATTGGAAATGAGTATGGATGGTGTTTGTCGAAGATAGGTTTTTAAGGTGGCGCATTTTCCAATTGTTTTTTAAATTTTTGGGCCTCAAAATTGGGAGTTTGATGTTGGAAAAAGAGGTATTTCTTCAAAGGTGTGAACTGTGTGAATAAAATTGTCAAAGGATGAGATCCATGTACCATAATTCATGGACCACGTACCATGTTCTGGGAATAGTACACAGAGCAGCAGGAACGATACGACAGAGCAATTCGTGAAACCAAAAAATAGTTTACATTTGAAGACAGTGTGGTACGCAGACGGGTTGAAGTTGGCAGAGGAGAACGATCACGTAGGAGAAAAGGAAGTACATGGATCAGGTAAAAAAAATGGTTTGCGGATGGCTTACGGTTTGTGGTGGTAGAAGGATCAGTATGCTTGGAGGATGAATTGATGATTTGGTAAAGCCTGGTTTATCAATTTTTGCGGATATCATTTTCTATATAATAATTTATCATCTCACTGATTAATGTGGATATTTAACATCATTAGAGAACTTATTTTTCTTCGGTAATTCAAAAAATTCCAAAAGTGGTTTGCGATGATGGTGTTTGCATGGATTCTTAACCTGCAAAGAAAGTCAAGTACGTAGAGGATGGAGTCCGATACATGGAAAGAGTAGACTCGGTACATGGAGGAGGAATCTTTGGTATGTGAGAGTGTGGATTCCGCAAGTGGTACATAGAGGGAGAGATTTGGTACACGGAGGACAAGACAGTCTATAGATGGAGAACAGTTCACAGATAGAGGGTAGTTCACAGAGGCAGAATGAAGGCAACAGTACGCTGAGGTAATAACGGTTGGCAGAAGGTAGAAGCAGTATGTAGAGAGATGTTCCACCTACGAAACCTGGTACTCAGTACACAAGAGAGGAAGGTGGTTTGATATTTGCACAAGGAAGTTTAAAAAGTCTTCAAATTAGTTTTTGAATGGAATTTTTGGTACCTAGTAGTAACTAGGAAGGTGGAATTCATTTTCATGTGAAAAAGAAACTTCAACAGAGCATTTACCTATAGTTGAGGATGAAATAATTCATGAAAATTAAGGGACCTACAAGTTCATAAACTGTGTTTGACCTACAAACCCAAAAACTATGAGTGAATTCCTTTCCAAGAGTAGTGATCTAAGGAAGAGGAAAATGATGACCCTTTCCACTGGTAGTGATCCAGAGAAAGAGGCATAGAAAGTGACCCTTGGGAATGCAATGACCAGACCCTAAATATTGTAAAAGAAGTGAGCCTGAACATAGAAGATCTTTCCCAAGCATAGTACTCATTATTGGTAGTGAGCCATAGTGAATTTAGTATATCAACATATCATTTTTGTATGCTCCTTGGATATAGCCCAGTGAGGGTGAACCAAGTAAAAATATTTGTTTCCTTGTGCATTCTTCACTGCTTTACTTTTAGTGCCTCATCATCAGATAAAATTGGAAAGGAAATTAACATTAGAGAGAAAAAAAGTGACCCTTGTAATAAAGAGGTCAAGATCGTGTGGGAGAAAAAGAAATTTGGAAATAATATTCATACCCTGATTCACCCCCTCTCAGGGTATCTAGGCACCTTTTGGACCTAACAAAGTTTAAATGATAAAAAATTAAAATTGAACTTCCTTTTTCTATGAAACTTTGTCCTTCCCCTTAAATATGTGGGGATGCCTTCTTCTATCATGAACCTATAAAAGAAAACAAATCAATTAAGCATAAGGATCAAGTCATTTAAGCTAAAAAAACAAAGGGAGTGGTTTTCATACTGCGCTACTTCTAAAAAAATAAATTTACATCTAAATTCCTAGAAATCATGTAATAATAAATCTTGGAATGGTCCCCCAAGTGGCCCCATAATTTTTACTGCCTCCAGAATGAAGTACCAACTGTTATCCAAAGGCATATGGTGGATGAAGCTTCTTTGATTTAAACTAACACATGTGGCTATTACCATCTTGTGCTTCATCCTTGCTGGTGAGTAATGATCCATAGATAGAGTACACTATCTCCTCCCCCTTACAATGAGGCATAACTTGGATGGAGGGGGTAGGATGAAGTATGGATCATCCTCTTTCTTGGTTGCTACTTGTGAAACCTCTTCTTCTCTATCCATTGGTTTCTCAAGGTATGCTGCATCAAAATAATAGTCAAATGGAAATTCAGAGTGTAATTCTATTTGAATAAAATTAATACATGAAGTATCTAGATCAAATTCGTCCCTATCATAGTAAGCAACTTTTGGAATGGTTTCCCTAGGAAAATACACTTGCATCTCCTAATGAAATCCCTTAACCAAATATTAATCATGTCCAGGGAGCTCCATATGTTCCACAACAGGTTCATATCCAAGTTCTTATTCATCCTCCAAGGCATAGAAAAGATTTTATGATTATGTATAATCAAAACAACAAGGAGTTTGGTAAAATTCAGATTCAATAAAATTAGAAGAAATAGGGTAAAGGAAAGGTTCAACTCCTTGAGTAGGTTCAGATTTAATCACTTCCTCAGTGGAAATTTCCTCTTGTATTAGACTCTTAGTAGATAGAGGTAGTTAGGCTCCTCCATATTTATGTCAAATTGCACCACTTGGGTGGTTTCTTACTTCTATGATGCTGGTTCTTATTCCTAGTATAGTATGGGGAGATAAGAAAGTTCCTCACATTTGATCAAGAATTCCTCCAATCTTTGTTGATCTCTCACTTACAGCTCAATAGGAAAGTCTTCCTCCTTTTCCTACTCCATCTCTTCAATTTCATTGATTAGGAGTGGAATTTCTTCCACCACTTTTTCAGGTTCTTGCTTCGGCTCAGGTTTGGGTTGCTCCATTATTGCATGAACATAATCAAATGCCCTTTCATATTTTCTCATTTGTTATTCAATGATTTCTCTAAGTTCTTATACCAGAGCTCTATTATACCCTTCAAATTCTTCTTCTTATTATTTCTCCACCTGTGATTAATTTATCCATGCATAATAATATGAATTTTAATACATCCTGGAAATCTTTTGTTAATTTTTTTTATAAAAATAATTGAAATCTACCAAAGATGTAAAAATAGAAAAATTAAATGAACTATTGATTGGATCCCCAGTAACGACACCTGTTTTGAAGCACTCCTGTCAAGGGTCATGGGAAAAAGAAATAATATTTTTCTTAGTGTAGAATAGTGGCTGACTAGGGTCGTGTCTTTTGAAGATCCTTTTAGTGTGGTTCACTTACTTTATTCTATATCACCTAAACTATAACTTTTTAGTTGTTTTGTATTTAAACTAAATCAATGAAAATATTATTTTTGTTTTTGATTTGAAAAATATCAACTATCATGAAATGCAAATATAATGAGTTAATGAAGAAAGAACATGGTTTTTGGGTTTAGTATTTGGTTCGATCATTATTATCCTTTCTATGTTGATTTAATTTTGATAATGCAAACATGAAATCTCATGTTTGAATCACTATTATTTTCCAGAATATGAATAGTCTAAGTTGCATGTCATTGGGGGCCATCACCACATTGGGGACATTATCCTCCCCAATTCAAGCTACTCAAATCTACCCCAAATTTAAAATAAACTTTAGAGAAAATTCAAGAACACCTAGAACTCTCCCTAGGCCATGTCTGATAGTCAACCTCTCATTTCCGAGAGTAGGAGATCACAATGGTGGATGGATAGGGAGTGGGAGAGAAAAGATAGAGAGATAGGAGAATAAATAATTTATAATTATTGTTAAAATAATAATAATAATAATAATTATTATTCTTATAATTAAGAAAATAGTTTATGAAAAAGGATATAGGGAGAAAATAAAATAGTTTTAAAATAAGAATGAGATATTAAAAGTAATACTTATAATAATATTATTAATAATAATCATATTTTTTTAATTATTATTATTATTATAATTATAATTATAGAAGAAATTAAATGGTGGAAACCCAAATAAAAATGCATTTATTTTTAAAAATAAATTCAAAATTACAATTTAAATTAAAACTAAAATGAAACTAAAATGAAAATAAAATGAAAAGAAGAAATTAGGGGGAAGTGAGGAGAAATAGAAGCTCCTGACTCTTTTTGGGGTCCCTCCTTGGCTGTGAGCTCTGAGCTGATGATTTGGGAAGGAGGTGAGGGCCTCCTTTTATAGGTAAAATCCTTCCTCTGAAACTTTTCACATTTTTGACCCATTAAAAGGACGATTTACATTTTTCCCACTTCATAAAAGTTGTTTCCAATTGTTTTGATCATATCATCTCAAAATGGTAGCTCATTTGGTCAATAGATTGAGGAGTTATGAATTTTTGATTGCATATTACTTTTTCTGGATGAAGGTTCCCGGAAGATTCCTTCAAATGTATAATATCCATTGGAAACCTTAATGGATTAAAAACTCCATAAAATTTGTTTTAGAAACACATATGTGTTTCTTCATTCTATTCCAGGTGGAATCACCTCTATTGGAGATGCACAAGATGATATGTGATTCCGTTATGGTGGTGGGTCCACACTGTCTGCCCTAATTTTTTTTTTCAGATTCATTGATTTTTTAAGGCCTCTAGATGATCTAATCAGCCACTTTTCTAGAAGATAAAGTTAAAGAAAATGAAATAACAATTCTAAAAAAAATAATCACTCAATTTGGAATTATATTTTCAAAGAAATGACCAAAATATCCTTGATAAAAAAAATCTGTCAAAAATATAGAATTAAGCACTTTCCACAATTTAGAATATTTTCATTCTAAAATTAAAATTATCCATTATTTTAATAAAACATTTTAATACATGGGTTTTATCATCGAAAAACATAAAAAATTCATCATTTTTTTTTAAAATATGCACATAAAGTTTTTCTCTCAAATACCCCCACACTTAAACCATGCTTGTCCTCAAGCATAAAATCTCAACATGGAAATCAGAGGACCCTAATGTTATAAATATTCATATTTCAATGTAATAAAATCGAAAAATTTTCAATGTGAAATAAAATTTTTAAATATCCACATAAAATACCAATTTAATTTCCCATTTTTCAAACATACATTCAAATCATTTATTTTAATTTTTTCCTTTGAAAAATGATGGAACTTTTCATTTCATTCATTCAAGATCTTCAATTAATTATTATTAAACATGCCAAATAATGAACTACCTCAATTTTTAATCTTTTCACTCATCACTCATGATACAAATCAATTATAGTAATTCTCATATCATGAGAATATGATCCTTGTCGATATGTTTGTAAATGAAGTACTTTATCTACTTTGTAAATAAAAAAGACACTTAAAATCATAAGGACTTGCAATAAAGTTTAAAATGACTTTGAGGATTATGTTTGGTAGGATTTTATGCTTTAAAAGGTATTTCTCAAGGAGGAGGTTTATCTCTTTAGTACAATGAGTGAAATCAAAAAGCATAATGAAATTATCCACTTAAAAGTAGGAACACCCACTTCCACAAAACTCAAAGTGAAGGTTATGATCAAGTTAGAATATATAATTATTTTTTCACCCAATTGAATATTTTTTTACTTTTGCACCTTTTTTTTCATTTTTTTCAAAATTTATTATTTGGTTAGACCTAAAATACATCACCTAACCGCATATGATCAGAAGATCATCAGTCTAGAAAATGGTGATTTTTTTTCCTAAATCACAACCCATTTTTCTTATTTTTTGGTTATTTTTGTCATCTTTGTCATTTTTTATTCCATATGGAAGAAACAATAGAGTATAATGAATGATTCCACATCCTTTTACAAGTACCACAATAATACCCCAACACTTATTTTTTACAATTTATATCATCATGTCTACCATGATACCCTTCACCCCTACACATAAACTTTAAAATATCATGAAAATACTAAGAGTAGTATAGGAATGAAAAAAATGGCTTGAAACATGGCTCATCCCTAACAAGGTAATTCATTGTGTCTATGGTCTAAAAGAAGGATTGATGTAAAGGTTGTTTTTAAGGGATAAGTTTCTTTTCAAAGGATTCCTAAATCATTTTAAATGTGTTTTTACACAATCAAAGCTTTGAAAAGTTTCAATACAAGTTCTGGAAGGTGACATGTCCCAAGATCAGTCAAGAAATATTATCAAGATAAATAGAAAGTACTTGGTCTAAAAATCCTCTCGGGAATGAGATATATGATATTGGACAATCACTCAAGGCATGCGTAATAATAAAAAATCAATTCAAAGAAATTTATGAAATTCAATGCATTTAAAATTGTTGGGAAATTTTATTTACATGAATCAATTTGTTCCCTCAAACACAAGTCCTCATTTTAATATCCATGCTCTACTTAAAAATTTAATTCTCCATTTTAGTCATTAAATATCATTAAAATTTAAATCTAAAACATGGCATTACAAGATTCCTAAAAAAAATTCATGTCTCCCAGACTAGTCAAGTAAAGCATATTTCAAGTATGGGCATGAAATTTTATCTTTAAAGATCAAGAAATGTGGTGGAAAAAAATGTACAGTGTTTAAAAGATAAAACACTAAAAGTAAAATCCATTTTCTTATGAAACTTGGTCCTTCCCCTTCACTATCCGGGGATTCCTTCTACCATCATGAACCTATAAAAGAAAAAAACTCAATTAAGCATAAGAACCATTCCATTTAATTTAAAAAATAGATGGAATGGGATGCATGCTGCACTAATTCTAAGAAAATAAATTGACATATAAATTCCTAAAAAGCATGTAAAGATAAATCTTGGTATTATCCCCCAAGTGGGCCCTGAATTTTTACTACCTCTAGAAATCAGTACCAGATGTTATTCAAAGTCAAATAGTGGATGAAGTTTCTTTTATTTTAACCACCACATTTAGATTTTACCATCTTGTGCTTCCTTCTTGCTGGTGAGTAATCCATGGATAGAGTACACTTTCTCCTCCCCCTTTACAAAGAGATATAACTTACATGGAAGGGGTAGGATGAAGTATGGATCATCCTCTTTGTTGGTTGATACTTGTGAAATCTCTTCTTCCCTGTCTCGTGGGTTTTCAAGGTATGCTACATCAAAAGAGTAGTCAATGGTAAATTCAGAGTGTAATTCTATTTAAATAAAATTAAAACATGAAGTATCAAGATTAAATTCTTCCCCATCAAAGTAAGCAGCTTTTGGTTTGATTTCCTTAGAAAAATCCACTAGTTTCTTCTCATGAACTTTCTTCAACAAATGTTCAACATGTCCAGGGAGCTCCATATGTTCCTTAGAAGGTTCACATCTAAGTTTTTATTCATCCTCTATGGAATAGAAAATATTTTCTGATTTTTTATACTCAAAACAACAAGGAATGTGGTATAATTCAGATTCAATAAAGGCATAAGAGATAGGGTCAAATAAATTTTCAACTCCTTGAGTTGGTTCAGCTTTAATATCATCCTCATTGGTAAGTAACTATTAGATTAGACTCTTACTAAATGGAAGAAGGTAGTTGGGATCCTCCATGTTGATTTTAAATTCCTTAACTTGGGTGGGTTTTCCTTCTCTGATGCTGGATCCTCTTCCTAGTATATTATGAAAAGATCATGTAGTTCCTGAAATTTAATCAAGGATTCCTCTAATCCTTGTTGATCTCTCATTTGTAGCGCAACTGGAAACTCTTCCTCCTTTGCCTCCTCTGGCTCTTAAATTTCAAATATTAGTGGTGAAATTTCTTCCACCGCTTTATTAGGTTCTTGCTATAGCTCAGGGTTGGGTTGCTCTATTAATGTAGGAACATAATCAAATTCTCTTTAGGATTTTCTCGCAAGCTTTTCAATTCTTTCTCTATGTTTTTTTACATGAGGTCTATTATACCCTTCTTCTTCTTCTTCTTATTGTTGTTGGTACACCTATCAGTAATTTATCTATGAATAATAATCTGAATTTGAATAAATCATGGATATCTTTTTCTAATTTTTTTATAAAAATAATTGAAATCTACCTAAGATTCTAAAATAGAAAAATAAAATGAACTATTGATTGGATACCCAACAACAATGCTAGTTTTGACGCTCGCATGTCACGAGGAATGGAAAAAAACAATAATATTTTTCCTAGTGCAACATAGTGGATGACCAAGGTCGTCCATTTTGAGGATTCTTTCAGTGTGGTTCACTCACATTATACTATATCAACCAAACTATAAATTTTTGTTATTTTGTATTTAAATTTATGCGATGAAAATATTTTTGTGTTTTTGATATGAACAATATACACTATCATGAAAAGAAAATAGAATGAGTCAATGAATAAAGAACTTGGTTTTGGGGTTTAGTCTTAGGTTCAATCATTATTCTAATTAATATGTTGATTCCATTTTGATAATCCAAACATGAAATATCATGTTTGAATCACTATTCTTTTCCATAATAGGAATAGTTTAAGTTGCATGTCATTGGGGGACGTCACCACATTAGGGACATTTGCCTCACCAATACATGCTACTCAAATCTACCACAAACATAAAATAAAATTTAATGAAAATTCAATAACACCTTGACCTCACCCCGGGCCAAGTCTTGGGGTTAGTGTAACAGCCCGAGATTTTATGAAAAATATTCTTTTTATTTTATTAATGTCTTGTGTTGTACACTACACCAAAAGGAGCTTGCACAACACACATCCTTGACTTGCCTTGCATTACACGCAATCGTGACCTTCCTCGATAGCGTGTGTAATACGCAATACCGAGTTTCACTAAACAACGATATGCTATTAAAATGTTATTAAAACTAGCCGTTATGAATAGTAATAACCACTTTTTGAAATTTTGTAAATTTTATTTTTCAAAATGGATTTAATTTTTGGATTCGGAGTATCGAATTTAGCCTAAGGTGAAATTTTGGTACATTTCGGATAACTTTCATATTCTGATGAATAGTGAAAATTACTAAATTTTAATTAAAAACAACTTTTTTAATCGAAATTATTAATAGTGATAAATTATTAATTTGAGTGGTTTTAAAGTATATTTAGAATATATTTTTACAATTTAATACAATGTTGGTCATTGGTTGTAATTTCACATTTAAACCAGACATAATCAAGTGTCAATCTTTTGATAGATATTGTTTCTTAAAAACACGCTATTTGTTTTAACAGCGGGATTTAATTATAAAATTAATTAATGCAACTTTTGTGTTATGAATTTGGTAAAATAGACTTCATTTTTGAATTCGGAATATGAAATATAGCTTGGGATGAAATTTTGGCATTGTTCTGAAAAACATCAATTTTTGATGAATAGTGAAACTACTAAGTGGTAGGTTAAAAACTGAATTTTGCATAAAACTTAATTTTACCGCTTCTGTGAATGGAATTTCGAAAATCCGAGAGACACGGTTAATATCAAGGACTAAAATGTGGTTCAATGAGATGAAAATAATTTTTTGGTGAATAGTAACTTTTTACCTTTTTTACCACGGTTAATAGTAAATAGGGTAACTAAGGGTAAATATGATATTAATATTACCCTAACACATGTCCTAATCCTATTGGACAAGTGTATTTCGACCAAAAACAATCTTAGGAATAAAATATGACCATTTAGGCCCACTTGGATTAGATTAGGACATTTATTATTAATTTATTTAAAGAAGGGTTAAAATAGTTAAAATCAAAGTTTAATAAGTAAATCATTTTTAATATGGGGTTATACATAAGATAAATTCGATTTTAAATATTCATTAGAAAGCTAAAAAGATTTCCTACATGATGGTATTTTATTTGTAATTTTTAGACATCAAATAATTTAATTTATTTAGGACACAACGATGATGCAGTAATTATCTTATTAATGAAATATTGACATAATTGATGTTATAAACACCAAAATAAATGTAATTTGAGATTTTTTATGAATTCCACTAATTTTCTAGGTTATTATGATATATTAATGTTGATTTAATCAACTTGGTTCGAACATTTAATTCTGTTATGACTTTCACAAAAATCATATATCAAATAGTGTCAAAATTGACACAAAATAGGTTTTAAATCAAATATTATATTATTAATTGTTATTTTATTCCTAAAAATCTAAGGTTCGGCCAAATGACATAGATAAGGATATATTTATTAATAATATACAATTTTGGGTTCGTTTGGCATGTTATAGTAAGTGTATTAACCATATAGTGAAAGAAAACAAAAAGACACGGTAAAAGTTAAATTATTTATCTTAGAGTTAAATCTAATTGATAAGGTTAAAATAATATCCTAAACTTGTCTAAATTTGATTGGTTTATGAGATTACAACCCTATCTCATCTAATCTTAGAATATGAGTCATTTTTGGAGGTTTTTAAGTGGGGTTAGATTTATTATAAATTAATATTTTTAAGAATTCCTAAGGTGCCCCTCTCCTCCCCTATAAAAGGACACCTCCTCCCCCTCCTCCTCACACCAATTTGAGCACTCAAGCTCGGCCAACCCCTGCCAAAATCTCTTCTCCACTTCCCTAGAAACATCCTAGAGGTTCTGGTCTTACTCAAAGACCAATTTTAGTTCCCTAAGAGGAGGTCTCCAAAAGGCGCTTCAAAGAAGAGGTAATTACCGTTACCAATTCTTTCATCTTTATTTCTTCTTCCACTTCTTCTTATTAGGTTGTTTCATTATGAAGTAATAACATCAGTATCACTCATATACTGATATGTTATTATAAGTATGAAACAACCCTATTTCACCATCTATCCATCCTACAGAAAAAGAAATCACAGCGCGTGCGTACGTACGGAATACCGTCTCCACGCCGTGGTGTAATCTATTTTCCACCACCACCTTACATGGATGGGTATAATGGTGTAAAGAATAACTATACATAGTTATTACAACATCATATTGATTCTGATATATTGTATAATTCACTCCAATTCAATTCAATATTTATAGAAATGATATCATCGCTCGTGCGTACGTACGGACTACCGTCTCCACGACGCGATGAGATTCATTCTCCATGTTAACCATTTAAGAATGATTATAAAGTATATATAAGAAATAATAATGAAATATATTACATTATAAAGCTACTGGATTTATGTATATATATACATATGTATGTCATCTACTTACTTCCATTTCAAGACAATAAGGAAAGGAAAACAGCGTTCATGCGTACGTACGGACTACCGTCTCCATGAACGGTGTTTTTCATTTTATTTATCTACCTATTATATATATATATATACTGAATATATATGATATATAAATCATATTTTATATTCTGGAAGTAAGTAAATCATGATATAATTAATGATGATGTCAAGAACAACAAGTCAAAACACCTACGATAAATGAAACGATTTTACCCAAAACGCTTCTTTAACATGGAATTTACAAAAAGAACGGGTAATATAATGTCATAAGTGAACCATATATGATATCATAACAATGAATATGATTCTGTAATAAGTCAATAACATGATTTAAATCATTATACAGGAGGTTCGGACACTTACAAAGCAAGTCGGACCTAAGGTAAGGGAAATATCACAATCTCATTTTTATCCGAGATTGTTTATTCGTAAGTATTTACTGGGGTGTATTTTATCATCCAAATCCATGTTTCATCAATATTTAATATTACTTCCATCCACCTAAAATTGTTTAAATCCATTTTTACCCTTCGGTGAGTTTTTAGTAAAGAATATGAAAGGAATCTTTTGTCGTTTTTTTCGTACGAGGTACTTTTTGACTTTTCCGACAAAAGTACGAAGAATGTTTTTTTTTAACTTATACGGCACGAACGGATTTCTACTGTTTTATAAAGCCTTATTTTAATGAAGCTTCCTCTAAAAGATTTCATGACTATTTTCAATAAAATCTCTTTCTTTTAAAATTGCATGATGTTTTGTGAAAAGAAATTGATTTTGAAGGAGAAAGGATATTTTCCTCAAGAATTCAATTCAAGTGTTTTATCAAAATTATTTTCCATCTAAGATAATAAAGGGTTCTGTTTCTATCCATATTTATACATTGATTTGACTATGTTGAGATGGAATTATGTTTATGAATTCCTTTATCTTATATGAATTGATTTATGATGTCATGATGTTTCAAGAATCCCATTTTTATTACATGGGTTATGCGATGATGTATGATTTATGATTTTGTGGCACGCATAAGAAAGGATTCATTAAGAGATGGGTGGGACCTATATCTCCCTCCAATGCATTGGGTAAAGATTTTATATCTCATGAGATAGACATGGCTGGAATGGTAGGTTATACCGGTTCAGTGAAACAGGACTGAAACGAGGATTACTCGATTCAGAAAGGGACTTTGTCCACTAAGATAGTCTTGGCAATGAGTCTTGACTAACAAGAAATGATTCTCTATGATTATGTGTGTATGCCACAAAGTTCCATGTTTTATGTTATGATTATTGTGATTACATTTCACTGCCATGATTTATCCCATGTTATGAAATTATGCTCTCTTTTGCAGGTTATGATTTCCAAAATGTTATGTTCTTATGAATATGATGTGATTGATATTTCTTTTGTTTACCCTTACTGAGCATTTGAGCTCACCCTTTTATGTTTTCTTTTCCCCAGGATATAAAGAAAGGTTTTAGGTAAAAAAAAAAGGAAGATCTTTATGGGAGATGTTGAAGATCTTTCACCACGATTAGAAGAATACGTTCCGAGTTTCCAAAGACACTAAACTATTACGATCCTTGTGTGTGTGTTTTTGTTATGTACTAAGTATTCCGCAAATGTAATGTAATGTCCATGTACGTCAGGCTTCGGGTCTCTACAGTTGGTATCAGAGGAAAGGTTTAGTCAACCTTTGGAAACTAGGATGCGAAAACGTTAGTGAGATCCCTAGAGATATTTCTAAGGTATGTCTAGGGATGTCCCTAAGGTTAAGTATACGTATAGGTTATAGTACTAGAACTACGCTAACGATCATAGAATTAAACCTAAGATGTTAGATGTTCAAGGTACTCCCCCTTTATTATGTTGTTTTCCCTAGCATGATTTTTTCCTCTCACGCTATTCTTTTTGGGTTTTAGAAAATGGCTGGAAACAAGGTGATTCACGATAATGGAGGAAATGATGGACAATGGAATGATATTATTTATGAGCAACCAAATGAAATGGGATTTGGAAGTCCAAACTTCATTATTATGCCGAATCAGCAATCTCATAATATGATCAATAAAGTAGAATTTGGTAAGTTTCCTGACTCGGCTAATAAGAGAAAGATGGAGTTTCATGATGATCATAGAGGAAAGAAAGTTCAATTTCCCCTATGTAAATCATGTGGGAAGAGGCATCAAGGAGAATGTTTCAAAGGAACTGGAAGATGCTTTGGGTGTGGAAAAGAAGGACACAAAGCCAGTAAGTGCAAAGGAAAAGGTTCAGTTAATACCAGGGATGAGGATAATGGTATTGCTACGACATCAAAAATGGTTAAGTGTTTTAAATGTGGAATGTATGGGCATTATGCAAACAAATGCCCTAAGGGAAAGACTCATGAAGAGAATCAGTATGGTCATATGGGTAGTATTTATGTGGATGATGATGAAGAGACTACCAATGGTATGTGAGATGAAAGAATTGTTGAAGCTCGGTCAATGGTTTAAGAATGTAGTGGAATGATTATATGTTTATCATGTGTAATGTTGTATAAGTAATCTCATGGTACTATGGAATAAAGAGACATGTAAGGATTGTAACATTGTTGTCTGATTAATGTTACCAGTATCCATGAAAGGTTATTCAGATATTTTTGGAATGAAGATGATATGCGCATAATGAAGGGATAAGGGGAAAATGAAATGTTTGACAGTATTCATGAGCTCATGATTGATATAAGGACTAAGTGATATCATGGTTTGAGTATATAGAATTTTGAGGATTTTGGTAACTTTTAATAGCACTCATGTTTTCACTAAGGTATTCAAGAGAATACACGATTAAGGACTTTGAATGTTTGGAATGTGACCAACAAGACATATCTTATGATATGTGGGGATCAACGACAGTATTAAATCTCTGGTAATCGTTGTCACTATATTATGAGAGTGGACTACAGTATTATGTATAAGCCTAAAGATTAGACTGGATTATGTTGGACATAAGTTAGTATTGTTTAAGGATAGAAGTTTTTTTCGATATTATTGATGGGATGTTATAGTAACGTAGTTCTAGAAAAAGGGACAACCTGCAGGACGGGCGACAACCCATCGCTTCGGACAAGGCTGTAGGAATCGAACCCACAACCGAAGTGCGACTGGCCTTTATCGCCTACCACTGACCTACAGGAAGTCCCTGTTTAGTAGAAACTAGTTTTATTATATTAAGCAGTATGATATATGAAGTATAAGTCCATTTTAGGAACCATATGTGATTAATCTCACTATAGAATGACTTATGTATATTTAATAACTTTTTCTAACCTTTTGTTTGAGACAGATGGAATGACCCATCATTCTATCACATAATCTGCTAACACTTCACAAATAACAAATTCAACTTCATTTATTTAAGAGATGAAGTAGAAATTGTTCAAGGCACGAACAAAAGTGAGATTGTACCAAAATAAAGTAAGTATTTATTCTAAGCAAATTTTCAACTTTAGGGAAATGATCTTGAAAACCAAAAATGATTGTCCTAGTGATCTTATACCTGATGAATCAGATGGTACCTTATATCATCACAAATCTATGGATTTGTGATTACTGGCTTTTCCATAGCCATGTTCTCTACCACTCTCCATCAGAACATGATGGTTAGATTTCTCTTCCATATCCATATTTTCACCTATGTGGAAACCCAGCGATTAGTTTATTTGGGTAATCGTTACATTTCATACTTTAGTTTTTAAAGCCAAGTTTTGATATTCCCTTTTACGATGTGGGTTTCTATTAAAGAAACTTTCGAATAGTAAACCATTTATAACCCCGACGAATTTCGAGGGCGAAATTCATTTTAAGGGGGGTAGAATGTAACAGCCCGAGATTTTATGAAAAATATTCTTTTTATTTTATTAATGTCTTGTGTTGTACGCTACACCAAAAGGAGCTTGCACAACACACATCCTTGACTTGCCTTGCATTACACGCAATCGCGACCTTCCTCGATAGCGTGTGTAATACGCAATACCGAGTTTCACTAAACAACGATATGCTATTAAAATGTTATTAAAACTAGCCGTTATGAATAGTAATAACCACTTTTTGAAATTTTGTAAATTTTATTTTTCAAAATGGATTTCATTTTTGGATTCGGAGTATCGAATTTAGCCTAAGGTGAAATTTTGGTACATTTCGGATAACTTTCATATTCTGATGAATAGTGAAAATTACTAAATTTTAATTAAAAACAATTTTTTTAATCGAAATTATTAATAGTGATAAATTATTAATTTGAGTGGTTTTAAAGTATATTTAGAATATATTTTTACAATTTAATACAATGTTGGTCATTGGTTGTAATTTCACATTTAAACCAGACATAATCAAGTGTCAATCTTTTGATAGATATTGTTTCTTAAAAACACGCTATTTGTTTTAACAGCGGGATTTAATTATAAAATTAATTAATGCAACTTTTGTGTTATGAATTTGGTAAAATAGACTTCATTTTTGAATTCGGAATATGAAATATAGCTTGGGATGAAATTTTGGCATTGTTCTGAAAAACATCAATTTTTGATGAATAGTGAAACTACTAAGTGGTAGGTTAAAAACTGAATTTTGCATAAAACTTAATTTTACCGCTTCTGTGAATGGAATTTCGAAAATCCGAGAGACACGGTTAATATCAAGGACTAAAATGTGGTTCAATGAGATGAAAATAATTTTTTGGTGAATAGTAACTTTTTACCTTTTTTACCACGGTTAATAGTAAATAGGGTAACTAAGGGTAAATATGATATTAATATTACCCTAACACATGTCCTAATCCTATTGGACAAGTGTATTTAGACCAAAAACAATCTTAGGAATAAAATATGACCATTTAGGCCCACTTGGATTAGATTAGGACATTTATTATTAATTTATTTAAAGAAGGGTTAAAATAGTTAAAATCAAAGTTTAATAAGTAAATCATTTTTAATATGGGGTTATACATAAGATAAATTCGATTGTAAATATTAATTAGAAAGCTAAAAAGATTTCCTACATGATGGTATTTTATTTGTAATTTTTAGACATCAAATAATTTAATTTATTTAGGACACAACGATGATGCAGTAATTATCTTATTAATGAAATATTGACATAATTGATGTTATAAACACCAAAATAAATGTAATTTGAGATTTTTTATGAATTCCACTAATTTTCTAGGTTATTATGATATATTAATGTTGATTTAATCAACTTGGTTCGAACATTTAATTCTGTTATGACTTTCACAAAAATCATATATCAAATAGTGTCAAAATTGACACAAAATAGTTTTTAAATTAAATATTATATTATTAATTGTTATTTTATTCCTAAAAATCTAAGGTTCGGCCAAATGACATAGATAAGGATATATTTATTAATAATATACAATTTTGGGTTCGTTTGGCATGTTATAGTAAGTGTATTAACCATATAGTGAAAGAAAACAAAAAGACACGGTAAAAGTTAAATTATTTATCTTAGAGTTAAATCTAATTGATAAGGTTAAAATAATATCCTAAACTTGTCTAAATTTGATTGGTTGATGAGATTACAACCCTATCTCATCTAATCTTCGAATATGAGTCATTTTTGAAGGTTTTTAAGTGGGGTTAGATTTATTATAAATTAATATTTTTAAGAATTCCTAAGGTGCCCCTCTCCTCCCCTATAAAAGGACACCTCCTCCCCCTCCTCCTCACACCAATTTGAGCACTCAAGCTCGGCCAACCCCTGCCAAAATCTCTTCTCCACTTCCCTAGAAACATCCTAGAGGTTCTGGTCTTACTCAAAGACCAATTTTAGTTCCCTAAGAGGAGGTCTCCAAAAGGCGCTTCAAAGAAGAGGTAATTACCGTTACCAATTCTTTCATCTTTATTTCTTCTTCCACTTATTCTTATTAGGTTGTTTCATTATGAAGTAATAACATCAGTATCACTCATATACTGATATGTTATTATAAGTATGAAACAACCCTATTTCACCATCTATCCATCCTACAGAAAAAGAAATCACCGCGCGTGCGTACGTACGGAATACCGTCTCCACGCCGTGGTGTAATCTATTTTCCACCACCACCTTACATGGATGGGTATAATGGTGTAAAGAATAACTATACATAGTTATTACAACATCATATTGATTCTGATATATTGTATAATTCACTCCAATTCAATTCAATATTTATAGAAATGATATCATCGCTCGTGCGTACGTACGGACTACCGTCTCCACGACGCGATGAGATTCATTCTCCATGTTAACCATTTAAGAATGATTATAAAGTATATATAAGAAATAATAATGAAATATATTACATTATAAAGCTACTGGATTTATGTATATATATACATATGTATGTCATCTACTTACTTCCATTTCAAGACAATAAGGAAAGGAAAACAGCGTTCATGCGTACGTACGGACTACCGTCTCCATGAACGGTGTTTTTCATTTTATTTATCTACCTATTATATATATATATATACTGAATATATATGATATATAAATCATATTTTATATTCTGGAAGTAAGTAAATCATGATATAAGTAATGATGATGTCAAGAACAACAAGTCAAAACACCTACGATAAATGAAACGATTTTACCCAAAACGCTTCTTTAACATGGAATTTACAAAAAGAACGGGTAATATAATGTCATAAGTGAACCATATATGATATCATAACAATGAATATGATTCTGTAATAAGTCAATAACATGATTTAAATCATTATACAGGAGGTTCAGACACTTACAAAGCAAGTCGGACCTAAGGTAAGGGAAATATCACAATCTCATTTTTATCCGAGATTGTTTATTCGTAAGTATTTACTGGGGTGTATTTTATCATCCAAATCCATGTTTCATCAATATTTAATATTACTTCCATCCACCTAAAATTGTTTAAATCCATTTTTACCCTTCGGTGAGTTTTTAGTAAAGAATATGAAAGGAATCTTTTGTCGTTTTTTTCGTACGAGGTACTTTTTGACTTTTCCGACAAAAGTACGAAGAATGTTTTTTTTTAACTTATACGGCACGAACGGATTTCTACTGTTTTATAAAGCCTTATTTTAATGAAGCTTCCTCTAAAAGATTTCATGACTATTTTCAATAAAATCTCTTTCTTTTAAAATTGCATGATGTTTTGTGAAAAGAAATTGATTTTGAAGGAGAAAGGATATTTTCCTCAAGAATTCAATTCAAGTGTTTTATCAAAATTATTTTCCATCTAAGATAATAAAGGGTTCTGTTTCTATCCATATTTATACATTGATTTGACTATGTTGAGATGGAATTATGTTTATGAATTCCTTTATCTTATATGAATTGATTTATGATGTCATGATGTTTCAAGAATCCCATTTTTATTACATGGGTTATGCGATGATGTATGATTTATGATTTTGTGGCACGCATAAGAAAGGATTCATTAAGAGATGGGTGGGACCTATATCTCCCTCCAATGCATTGGGTAAAGATTTTATATCTCATGAGATAGACATGGCTGGAATGGTAGGTTATACCGGTTCAGTGAAACAGGACTGAAACGAGGATTACTCGATTCAGAAAGGGACTTTGTCCACTAAGATAGTCTTGGAAATGAGTCTTGACTAACAAGAAATGATTCTCTATGATTATGTGTGTATGCCACAAAGTTCCATGTTTTATGTTATGATTATTGTGATTACATTTCACTGCCATGATTTATCCCATGTTATGAAATTATGCTCTCTTTTGCAGGTTATGATTTCCAAAATGTTATGTTCTTATGAATATGATGTGATTGATATTTCTTTTGTTTACCCTTACTGAGCATTTGAGCTCACCCTTTTATGTTTTCTTTTCCCCAGGATATAAAGAAAGGTTTTAGGTAAAAAAAAAAGGAAGATCTTTATGGGAGATGTTGAAGATCTTTCACCACGATTAGAAGAATACGTTCCGAGTTTCCAAAGACACTAAACTATTACGATCCTTGTGTGTGTGTTTTTGTTATGTACTAAGTATTCCGCAAATGTAATGTAATGTCCATGTACGTCAGGCTTCTGGTCTCTACAGTTAGCCTCTCATTTCCGAGAGTAGGAGATCACAATGGTGGATGGATGAGGAGAGAGAGAGAGAGAAAGGATAAAGAGAGGAGAAGAAATTGTTTATAATGATTTTTAAAATAATAATAATAATAATAATTAATAATAATAATATTATAATTAATAAAATAGTTTTTGAAAAAGGTGAGATGGAGAAAATAAAATAGTTTTAAAATAAGAATGAGATATTATAAATAAAAATTATAATAACATTAATAATAATAATAGTTTTTAATTATTATTATAATTATTATAATTATAGAAGAAACTAAATGGAGGAAACCAAAATAAAAATGCAAGGATTTCTTAAAAATAAATTCAAATTATAGTTTAAATTAAAACTAAAACAAAACTAAGATGAAAATAAAATAAAAAGAAGAAATGAGGGGGGAATAGAGGAGCAGCAGCAGTTCCTGCCTCTTTGTGGGATACCTCCTTGGTAGTGAGTTCTGAGATGATGATTTGGGAAGGAGACAAGGAACTCATTTTATATGTATAATTATTTCTCTAAACTTTTTCATGATTTTGACCCATTAAATGGACAATTCACGCATATCCTACATCAAAGTTGTTCCCCATTTTCTTTCTCATGTCTTCTCAAAATCTCAGCTCATTTGGTCATCGGAGGGAGGAGTTATGAATTTTTAATTGCATATTACTTTTTTTGGATGAAGTTTCCAGACAGCTTTCTTTAAAATTATAACATCCAATGGAAACTTTAATGACTTAAAAAATCCTTCAAATTTGTTGTAGAAATGATTCTATATGTCTTTGTTCTATTCTAGGTGTAATCACCTCCATTGTAAGTGCATAGTCTAAGATTTTATTCCATTATTGTGGTAGAGACCATGTTGTATGCCTGGAAAATTATTCATCTTCATTGATTTTTAAGTCATCTAGATATTATAATTATCCCTTATTTCAGAAGAGAAATTTGAAGTAAATAAAATAAGGATTCTAAAAATAAAATAATAAATCAATTTGGAATTATATGTTTAAATAAATAATCAAAATACCCTTGATGAAAACAATCTGTAAAAAATCCTAAATTATGCACTTTACACAATTTAGACCATTTTCATTTTAAAATTCAAATTAACCATTATTTTAATAAAACATTTAAATACATGGGGATTTTCATTGGAAAAAAAATAAAAAATTCATCATTATTTGATTAAAAATATGCACATAAATTTGTTCTGTCAAATACCCCCAAACTTGAACCATGATTGACCTCAAGCATTAAATATCAACATGGAAATCAGAGGACCCTAATGTTATCAATATTAAAATTTTAATGTAATAAAATAAAAAAAATTCGATATGAAATCAAAATTTCAAAAATCCACCGAAAATATCAATTTAATTTCTCATTTTTCACAGAAATAATCAAATCATGTATTTTAATTTTTCCCTTTGAAAAATGTGGAACATATCATTTCATTCATTCAGGCTCCACAATTCATTATTATTAAACAGTTCAAATCACGATCTACCTCACTTTTCAATCTTTTATCTCATAACTAATGATAAAAATCAAGTATATTTATGCACATATCATGAGAATAATCTCTTTATCCACAAGATTGTAAATTTACTACTTTCTACATTTTTAAAGACAAAATATACATAAAATTACGTGGACTTGCAATAAAGGTTCAAATAACTCTGAGGCTTAAGGTAGGTAGGATATTATGATTTAAAAAATAAGGCTCAAGGAAGAGATTTATCTCTTATGTACAATGCATGATATCAAAAATTGTAATGAAATTATCCTCTTAAAAATAGCAACACCCACTTCCCCAAAACTCAAAGTGAAAGTTATGATCAATTAAGCATAATAAATGAATTTTGGACCCTCTTGAACATTTTTTTTACTTTTAGACTTTTTTATATATTTTTTAAAATTATAATTTTATAAAACCACACATCTATCACTTAACCACATATGATCATAAGATCGCCGGTTTGTAAAATGGTGATTTTTGGTTTTCGTAAATCACAACCCATTTTTCTCATTTTTTGGGTTCTTTTTGTCTTTTTTTCCATTCTTTTATTCAAGAGGGGAAAAAAGATTTTAATGAATGATTCCAAAACCTTTTAAAATTACCACAAAAACATCTGCACACTTCTTCCTTACAATATATATCATCCCATCCACCATGATTCTCTTCACCCCTACACCTTAACTTTTGAATATCATGTAAAGACCATAATTATTATAGGAATGGAAAAATGTCTTGAAAAATGGTCCATCACTAAAAAATTCATTCATGTTTTCTATGGTCTAAAAGAAGGATTAATGTAAAATAGTTCTTTAAAGGATAAGTGGATTTTCAAAGTACTTCTTAATCATTTTAAATGTTTTTTTAAGATTCATAGTTTTGAAAAGTTTTAATAAAAGTTCTGGTAGGTGACATGTCCCAAGATCAATCAAGAAATATTCTCAAGAAAAATAGGAAGTACTTGGTCTATATATCCTCTCTGGAATGAGATATATGACATTGGAAAATCACTCAAGGTAGGATTAATAATAAAAAATTAGTTCTCATAAATTTCAAAAATTCAAAGAATGAAAAATGGTTGGGAAATTTAATTTACATGAATGAATTTGTTCCCTCAAATCACGAGTCCTCATTTTAATATCCAAACTTCAATTAAAAATTTAATTCTTCACTTTACTCATTATATCTCATTAACATTGAAATCTAAAACATGGCATCATAGGATTCCTATAAAACTCATGTCTTCTAGACTAGTCAAGAAAAGTAAAATTCAAGTGTGGGAATGCAATTTTATCTTTAATGATCAAGAAATGTTGTGGAAAAATGTAGAGAGTTTAAAAGATAAAACACTAAAAGTAAACTCCCCTTTCCCATGAAACTTGGTCCTTACTATTCACTATATGGGGCTTCTTTCTACAATCATGAACCTATAAAATAAAACAACTCAATTAAGCATAAGGATCATGTCGTTTAACCTGAAAAACAATAAAGGGAGTGGGATGAATGCTGCACTACTTCTATGAAAATAAATTGACATTTAATTTTCTAGAAATAATTTAAAGATAAATCTTGGTATGATCCCCCATGTAGGCTCTAAATTTTTATTACCTCCAGAGGGAAGTACTAGCTATTATCCAAAGTTATATGGTAGATGAGGATTCTTTGATTTGAACTGCCACATGCAGCTTTTCCCATCTTGTGCTTCATCCTTGCTGGTGAGTAATGACCCATGGATAGAGTTCACTAACTCCTCCCCCTTTATAATGAGATATAGCTTGGATGGAGGTGGTAGGATGAATTATGGATCATCCTCTATCTTGGTTGTTACTTGTGCATCCTCTTCTTCTCTGTCTAGTGGTTCCTCAAGGTACGCTAGATCAAAAGAATAGTCAAATGGAAATTCAGAGTGTAATTATATTTGAATAAAATCAAAACATGAAGTATCAAGATCAAATTATTCCAAATCAAAGGAAGTATATTTTGGCATGGATTCCTTAGGAAAATCCACTAAAATATCCTCATGTGCTTCCTTCAACAAATATTCAACATGTCCAGGGAGCTCCATATGTTCTTCAGTAGGTATATATCAAAGTTCTTCTTTGTCCTCCAAGGCATAAAAAATATTTTCTGATTCTGTATAATCAAAACAACCATGAGTGTGTTATAATTCAGATTCAACAAGATAATAATATATAGGGTCAAATAATGGTTCAACTCCCTGAGTTAGTTCAGCTTTAATCTCTAACTCAGTGGTAAGTGCCACTTGGAGTAGACTCTTGGTAGATGGAGGAAGGTAGTTAGGCTCCTCCAACTCGACTTAAAATTCCACCACTTGGGTGGTTTCTTCCTTCTCTGATGCTGGCCCTTCTTACTAGTATACTATGGGGAGATCAGTAAGTTACTCACATTTAATCAAGAATTCCTTCAATCCTTGCTAATATCTCACTTGTATCTCAGCATACAAGTCTTCCTCCTTTACCTCCTCTCTCCCTTTAATTTCAATGATTAGTGGTGAAATTTCTTCCACCGCTTTCTTAGGTTCTTACTTCAGCTTTGGGTTGGGTTTCTCTATTAATTCACAAACATAATTCAATTCTCTTTCGTTTTTTCTCATTAGTTGTTCAATGATTTATCTAAGTTATTGTACATGAGCTCTATTATACCCTTCATCTTATTTTTCTTGTTGTTGATACACCTATGAGTTATTTATCCATATATAATAATCTAAATTTGAATACATCATGGAAATATTTTTTTTGTTTTTTTTATAAAAAGAATTGAAATCTACTTAATATGTAAAAAGAAAAAAAGTAAATGAAATATTGATTGGATCCTCGGAAACAGTTTCAGTTTTGATGCACGCCTATCATAGGGTGTGGAAAAAAGCAATAATATTTTTTTCTAGTGTAGCACAGTGGCTGACTAGGGTCATCTCTCTTGAATATCCTTTTAGTGTGGTTCACTTTATTCTATATCAGCTAAACTATCACTTTTTATTCTATTGTATTTAAATGAAGGTGATGAAAATATATTTGTGTTTTTTATATGAAAAGTATAAACTATCATGAAATGAAAATAGAATGAGTTAATGAATAAAGAACTTGGTTTTGGGGTTTTGTCCTAGCTTCAATCATTATTCTCCTTTATATGTTGATTTCATTTTGATAATCTAAACCTGATATATCATATTTGAATCACTATTCTCTTCTATAATTGGAATATTTTAAGTTTCAAGTCATTGGGTGCTGTCAACACATCTGGGACATTCACCTCACTAATGCATGCTAATCAAATCTACCACAAACTTAAGATAAACTTTAAAGAAAATTCAAGAACTCTTTGACCTATCCCCGGGCCATGTCTTGGGGTTAGCTTTTCATTTCCAAGAGTAGGAGATAAAAATGGTTGATGGATGAGGAGAGAGAGAGAGAAAGTATAGAGAGATATAGGAGAATAAATAATTTATATGGGGTGTTAAAATAATAATAATAATAATAATAATAATAATAATAATTAAGAAAATAGTTTTTGAAAAAAGAGATAGGGGAAAAAATAGTGTTAGACTAAGAATGAGATATTATAAATAATAATTATAATTACATTAATAATAATAATAATAGTTTTTAACTATTATTATTATTATTATTATTATAGAAGAAATTAAATGGTGCAAACAAAAATAAAAATGCATGGATTTTTTTAAAATAAATTCAAATTAATATTTAAATTAAAACTAAAAAAAACTAAAATGAACATAAAATAAAAAGGATAAATGAGGGGGGAAGAGAGGAGCAGCAGTGGTGCCCGACTCTTGGTGGGATCCCTCCTTGGCTGTGAGCTCTTAGATGATGATTTGGGAAGGAGGCGACGACCTCCTTTTATAGGAAGAATTATTCCTCTATTTTTTTTTTGAGTTTTGGACTCATTAAATAGACAATTCACACATAACTCCCTTAATAAAAGTTTTCCCCATTGTATTTCTCATATCCTCTCAAGATTTCAACTTATTTGGTCATTGGATGGAGGAATTATGAATTTTTTATGGCGTATTACTTTTTCTGGATGAAGGTTCGAGGAAGCTTCCTTAAAAAGTATAACATCCAATGGAAACCAGAATGACTTCAAAAATCCCTCTACTTTGATGTATAAATGTGTCTATGTGTCCTCATTCTATTCCAGGTAGAATCACCTCTATTATAGGTGCATAGGATGAGATGTGCTTTTTGAAATGTGGTGGGGTCCATGTTATCCGCTCAGAAAATTCATCAGCTTCATTGATTTTTTGAGGCCTCTAGCAGCTCAAATTATCCCATAGTTTATAAGATAATGTTGAAGGAAATAAAATAAGGATTCTAAAAAAAATAATTACTCAATTATGTGTTATATTTTTAATAAAATTACCTAAATACCCTTGATGATTTTTTTTATAAAAGATCCAGAATTACGCACTTTTTACAATTTATACCATTTTCATTCTAAAATTCAAATTCCCCATTATTTTAGTAAAATATTTAAATACATGGGTTTTATAATTGAAAAACATAATTTTGTATTCATTATTTGATTAAAAACATGCACATAAATTTGCTCTATCAAGATGCATGGATTCATTAAAGGATGATCAATTCAAGGATCTGTAGCACTGGATCAAAAGGTGGTTAGAGATTTCAACCTCAGGGATCTTGGTTCAAACTTGATGATAATCCTTGACATGAAAAAAATCCTAGGATAAAATTAAGTGGAGCTTTATCATCAACTTTCTTACATATATTATATTTTCTGCATGGGCTACTAACTTAATATTTTGGTGTATTAGATCATAGTTGTTGGTTGTATCATTTTTTTGGGGGAAATCATATATTTTTGAAGGAAAATAGTAGGCTAAGACAAGGTGACCACTTATCTATGAGAAATTTTATTGTCACCCAAGATATCCTGAGCCATCCCATTTAAAGGAGTATACTTAAGGGAGATATCCTTCATTAGAGTGGAAGGATGAGCCCCCTCTGTATTACTCATATCATTTTAGTAGATGATATAATCATATTCATGAATGAAAACAAGAGATCAATCTGAGGCATCAATAACGTTCTTGAGGAGTACTATTGATGGAGTTGAAAAATTATCAACCGATCAAAGTGAAATATTTTTATCTCAAACAAATGCATATATAGATGGACTACCTACTTGTGTAACAATTTGTCCATGAAAAGAGGGTGCTTCCTAGTGGAGTATCTAGGGGCCCCATTATCATCGAGAAGGATGTTAATTCATCACTTTGACCCCGTTGTCAAAATATTACATGTCATGTCCTGAATTAGAAAAGATGTTATTTATCTTTTAGAGGAAGAATCGAGATGATTAACAGTGTCATCTAATCCATACCAGTTCATGCTCTTGCAACTATCAAAGTCCCCAAGGGAGTTATATCTGACATTAACAAGGATATGTTTTGATTTCATTGGGATGCTCTCTCAGAGGGGAAATGACACCGGGTCTCCTAGAGCAGGTTGGATAGACCAATAAATGAATGGGTATCAATGTGAAGAATCTAGATGAAACACTTCTGGGTCTGAAGAATAAGTAATCACTTGATACCCACTGATGATAATATGAAAATAATTTTTATACCTCTAGCCTATAGGTGTCTGTGATTAAAGTATTTTCGGTAGGAGAATTATAATCACCAGTTTTTTTGAATGTGATTGGGAACATAAAATATGGAGTTGCTACAAAATATTCCCTAACTTCTCTTCTCAATATAATATTGATGGAACATTTCTGGAAAGATAGTTTCATGGTGCTGGTTCTATGGGTCCAGAAAAAACAGTATGGTCCATCATGTTGCTTGCTAGCTATTGGCGCATCTAGTAAGATAGAAAAAAGGTTTGATATGAGGAGGATTCTACATCCAAAAAAGATCTCATAATCATAACAAAGAACATCCTGTTTAATATGGTAAGACATTTTAAGAATTAGCAGGACAATCCCACTATTATATCACTTCAGGGGAGTAATCCTCTCCTCTATTCCATGCACAACGTTTCACCCAGTCACTAGTTCCCCTAGCTTCCCCTTTGGGGCCTCAAACTGAACATAGATGTCTCTTGTATCCTATGTGATATTCAAGGAAGGGGTTTGGTTTGGTATCCTTGGGTAACTATAATTATGAATTTCATAGCTCATTACAGGTACGGTAATTCCCTGTAGCCTGAATCCATGACAATTCTTAATAGTCTCTTATTATGTTGTAAAAGGAACATCAAACATGCAGAAGTGGAAAATGATTCTATCATTTTACAAAACTCTCCTAATGTAAAAGTATCTTTTTATGGTTTATCTCTTATATCATCATAAGGTGAAGAATCCTTCTCAATAATAATACTCAGGTCTTTCACACGTGGTGTGAGGATAACAAGGTTGCAAACCATATTGCTTCCATGACAAAACAATTATTTTGTGTCACCTACTTTCTAAGATCATAATTTTTGAGTTCATACGGGGAGAATCTTATGTGAGGGTATTCCTTTGGTCTTCATTATTTCAGGCCACCTTAAACCCATGTTTTTCTTTGTTTCTCATGTTTTTTATGCATGCTCCTTTTTAATAAATAAATGATGACATGATGATAGTTATCACCTATCCATTGGAATGGAGGGTATGAAAAATATTAACTATATTATGGAAATATATATTTTACATATGTTTATTAGTTACCTATTTATTATAAATAAAATAAGAATCATTTAAAAGAAAAATAAATATTTTTTAGAAAAAAACGTTATTTTTCTAAATGATGTTTTAATCACGATTTGTGAAAATAATTTATAATTAATTTTTACCACTTATAAAAAATAAATTTGGTAAAATAAACTTAAAATTTTAAATAAGAATATACAAATTATCTTAGGGTGAAATCTTGAGAATTTTCTAATTTGTTACATTTTTTGGCAAACAGTGAAAATACTGAATTTTAATTGAAAATTGGCTTTTATTTAAAATATTTTATGATTTTAAATTATATTTTAAATTGTTTTTATCGTAAAATAAGTACTATTTTATATCATGTAATACAATTTAGTTCATTTGAATCATTTTTATGTTGAATTTTGATATAAAACCATTGTAAAATTTTGTACAATTTCACATTACAAATCTACTTTCTAGTCACATTTTCAGGATTAATTTTAAATTAATTTATGCCACTTATGTGAATGGAATTTGAAAAAATGGATTCCATATGTGGAATGAGAATAATTTATATTATATTATGGGGTCAAAGGTTTTTGACATTAATTATTATTTAAAATAGTTATAATTAATTACTGTGATTAAGGTTATAATAGGGGTTTGTGTATTACATGCATTTATTTTAATTTTAATTTTACACATAGATTTTATTTTTATTTAATAAATTAGATTTCATATTTATAATAATTAGGTATAAATTATATAAGTAATATAATTTTAATTTTAGACATAAAAGGTAAATTACCTTGGTAAATAAAAAGATACAAGTGACTGTGGTAAAAACTAAAAGGGTAAAATTGAGAAAACCTAATAATTAAGGAACCACATGACAGAAATAAATTTATTTATATGTGGTGGAGGTGTTTATCAACCCCATAAAACCTCCCCTCCATTATTAATCTATTTTTGCGGCACATGAAGTACGTGAGACCTCCTAATAGTGAATAATTTTTGGTATTTACAAGAATGCCACTCCTCATAAATTAGAAAAGGGAAATCACTCTCCCTCTTCTTCCCACCTATAAATTGATTTTTATAGGCCAAAAATGATAAAAATAACATCCAAACTTCCTTACCCCATCATATAAGACATAGTTTTTGTAGAAATACATACTAGGAAGTCTTTAGTGAAAAAAACGAGGAGGATACATGATGAAGAGGTAATGTTTTCCAACAAGCATTTTTATTTTATTTCTTTCTCCACCTCCTTAAATTTTTATTATAAAATGATTATATAATAACATCAGTATCTCTTATATAGTGAGATTTTGTTATTTTAACTGTATGATCTATAATATTACTCACTGCTATCAAATAGTTTATGAAATAGTCATTCGTGTGTACGTTGGACTACCGCCTCGCGAACCGATGTCATTCATTTTTCCATTAACACCTCTCATAGTTTAACATAATGATGGATTTATAGTTTATATATTATATTTTTTAAATTTTTGATGTTATTATGATTCTGTAAATATTTTATCACACATACCTTCATGCTTTCCATTTTTTGGTAATACAATAACATCGTTCATGTGTACGACAGACTATTACCTCGCAAAGCGATGTGATTTGTTCATGATTTACATGGAATATATTAAATATGAGTTTAATAATTTTTTTGATATATATATGACATAACCATGATTCTAGAATGATAATACATATATTTTACTTTTTTTTCTTTCAACCTAATAAGAAAAAGAAAAAATAGCATTCATGCGTACACATGGCCTACCGTCTCCATAAAAGATTTATTTTCTATCACTATATTATATAGATTACTATATAATTTTTAAATACTAAATATATATAATATTTATATCATGTTTATAATTATATAGATGATGAAACCGCTCATGGGCCCGTAAGGGGCTCCGCGCTAGGGTTCTCCCCCCACCGTCGCCTTCTTCCCTCTGCGGTTCGGCTCTCCCCTCCTCGTCTCCTTGGCCGACGTGTTCATGGAATGCGGTCTTCCTCTGGCGGTGTCATCGACTCCATGGGATCGATCTTCTCGGCGCTCAATTGGAAGTGTCGTTAGGGTCCTTCCTCGAGTTTTTGGCTGCTTTGGTGAGGGTTTCATCACGTTCCTGCGTCTTCTGTGGGTGCGTGTGGCGGATCTAGTTGTTGTGGGAGGGCTTGAAGGTGGCGGTGGACTTGTGGTTCAGGTGACTTTGCTTTCCTTCGGGCCGTTTTTGGGTGTGAGATTTGGTTTTCTGCTCCGGAATGGTTGTTCCGCGTCATCGTCAGGTTACGGCGACGGCTTGGATTAGGCTACGGGATATTCCCCTCATGATTTTGTGGTTTTTTGTGGTGATTTTTTTTTGTCTTCATGTTTTGTGGTGATATTCGGAGATTTGGGTGTTATAGGGTTCTGCTCTGGATGGGAATGACGGTATTCCGAAGGCGAGTCCTGCGAACGTGTAGGTAAATATAAAAGCTGGTTTGGTTGCTGGATGGTGGATGTTCAATGTTGGGGTTTTTGTAGTGTTGAATGCTTGCTGCTGTGTTTGGCGACGTTGTCTGTGGAATCGATGTCTTGTTTCGATGTCTTCAGTGGTGTTTCTACCCTTGGATAATGATGATCAGTGGAGGATGGTTGTCGCCGGCGTTGTTTGATTCTGAGGCGATGAGGTTGCTCTGGCGATGACGATCTGATGGTTTCGCCGGTGACCTGGAATGATGGTGACACGTGATGATGGGCTCACGGCTCGAGGTGTGGTGCGTGGCATATGGTGCGCCTTGGTTTGGATTTGAAATTTGAATTTTGAAATTTGGATGAATCCTGTTTGAATTTTGGGTAATGGGCTGTACGGTTTCCGGTAACCCTAAAACCGGTTTGGGTACCGGGAACCCATAAACCGGCTTTTGAAAATGAAAAAAAATGATTTGCAAAGATGATGAAACCTTGATCAATGTAATTGGAATAAAAATATAACAAAACAAATGTAATGCCCTGACCCCATAAACCTGGATCTGGTGCATTATTTTTTTACATTGGAGTGATTACAAGGAATAAAATCTAAAAGTACCAATCAATTTATTAGTTTTAGTAAACCAGTTATATACCTCAGTCTTTTATTTCAAATTAATACACTAATTACAATATATATATATATATATATATTTCTTTTTGGAATCACTTTATTCCATATAGCGTATCATTACATATAATTCCTAGTATATTTCTTAGATTCCTAGGGAAAGAAACAAAATATGGGTGATAACAAATGATAAGAAAGGGTAAGTAAAAAGGAAGAAATAATATATTATTGAGAATAAATAAACATAAAAATGTAAATAACTGATAACGTATTCCATTCAAATAACTTGATAATGCATAATCGATGTGGTAAGGTAATTAACAGAAACACATGCTAATTAATCAATAAGTTGAGAATGCAATTCATTAATAGATAATGTAAAAGAAAAAATCTCAAGGATAAATAATAATTATAATTTAATTCTTAATTAAGACAATTCTTAATTTTTGATGTCATATCTAAGGCACATGAAAACCTATACTGTCAAGACATTTTACAATACTGTTTTAAACCATAGATAGAAAATCATTTAATTTGGCCAACTTATTGGTATCATGAGAAGCCGTCGATGCATTGAGGGGATATATAATGTAAGAGCCCTGAATATTATTGTTAGTTTAAATAATTCCTCATATCTCATAATGAATTTAATTAATAAACAATATCCCTTATTAAATATCCATATTGAATGAAGAATAAAGATTCACTAACATTTCTACAGATAATCAAATAACTGTCCAAGTAAAAAACATATATAAAAATGGAATAAGTTTTATGAGTGAATCATGATATTAAATGAAAAAGGGTTATTATATACATAAAATAAAATTGAATTGGGGCATAACAATAAATTAGTATGGAAGATAAATTGATAGGGAATCCCTTACCACTTTTTATTAATTTATTTAAAAGGCTTCATATTTATAAAAGAAAATATTATCATTGAAAGTAAACTTGTAAAATTATAAAGGAATCTTAAAAACATTAGGGCTTCATAACAGATGAAATTAACATTCATGTTGTATAAGTTAAAAAGAATTCAATTTAATTTTGTAAGAAAAGTCATAAAGTACCTTATCTTGGAAAATGAGAGGAAGATTTCTTTTAAATATTTTTTTATAAAGTCAAAATGGGGTATAAATAACTTTAAAGATTAATTGGAGAATAGAAAAAAAAAATATTTTTTGGAAAATGCTAACATTAAATAAAAATATCCTCTAGTGGATACTTAAATAAAAACAATCCCGAATAATGATGAGATTTGGAAATGACCCCTTTACCACTTTATAATCAGAATAATAATATGCCCCATAAATGAAAGAAAATTATATGTTTATAAAAATTCCATAATATTTCAAATAATAATCATAAAATAAATTCATGTAAATTTTATACACCACACAAAATAATAAATTAGTGTATAAGGCATGCGTCCCATAAAAATAAAAGGTAGACAAAAATACCTTACAACATGTAATCAGTAAAATCATATACCAAATAAAGGTAATATTTATCAAATAAAATATTAAATACCATGAAAAACAATGAAATTAATGGTATTATATATTTTCAGGAAATATACATAGACCACACACAATAAATAAGTGGTATATAAGACACATATCTCACAAAAGTAAAATCGTGATGAGAAAACCATTACCTTACATTTCATTTTGGGTGAACACCATTAACCTCACGTATAATGGTTTTAATCATGTTATTAACTTATACCAGAACCATAATAGTATTTTTAATATCATATATTAACTTATTAGAATATCTTATTACCCGTTTGTTAACAATCTTCTAATATTTTAACTATTTTGTGTGTTAATTGGCTAGTTTTTCGAGTATGTTTTGACTTATTAACTGTTGTTCCTATTAATTATATCAAAATTTTACCACATTCATAATTTAAAAAATTATGTAAATATTATATATATTCAGTTTATATAAATTTATAATAATCCATAAAATTTGGAGGTATGAAATGAAATTCACTGTTTATGGAGACATTAGGCTGTACGTACGCATGAACGCTATTTTCATTTCATTGTCATATTTAAATAATGAAAATTAAATTATATATATGTATATTATAATTATATTATAATTTTTATGTCATATATATCATATATTTTTATTAAAACCATACCTAATACATTCCATGTATAGCGTTAACGAATTATCACTTTGAGAAGGCTGTAGTCCACACATCTACAAACTATGTTATCATATTACCCCAAAATGAAGTGCATAACGGTATGTGTTATATAAAAATTAAATAATAATAAAAACATTATTAATACTATATATCATATATAAACTATAAATTAATTATTCTTCCAAACTTGAAAGGTTTTAAATAGAAGAACGAATGACCTCAGTTTGTGAGGTGGTAGTCCGTCGTACACAAAAATAGTGGTTTTGTATCCCATTTGATGGATGTGTGTGAAAGTGTAGGTAAAAATATAAGATAAAAAATATCAGTATATTTAATATACTAAGGTTATTATATAAGAATATATTAAGAATAATTTAATAGTTTGAAAAAAATAAAGAAAATGAAAGCGATCGTTGAAGAATGTTACCTTATTTTTGGGTAACTCCTTTTGGTTTATACTAAAAGAATTACATAGATAGATTTATGGACAAATGTAGGATTCTATGATGAATGGAGGGAAGTAGGAATATTATTTGGGAAGATTTTGGATTCTTTATAATGTTTAATGTGGTGTGAACAAGTGAGGGAGGAGGTGCCCTTTTATAATTGTGTTGAGAGACACTTTAGGAAACTCTTAAAATATTAAATTAATATAAATTAATTTTCAATTAAAAATGTATAAAAATTTATTTATTTCTAATATAATATGATTATGGATCTTAATAATCTAAAAAAACACTTTTTAGACGAGTTTAGCTCATATTCTTACACTTATCTTTTGGATTTAACCCTTATTTAATCCATTTAACTCTTAGTGGGACAACATGTATTTTTACTACATAAAGGTTAATATATTTACTATAAAATGAAAGGAAAACCATAAATAGATTATTTATTAAATTTTTAACGTTATCCCAATATTTTTTACAAATTTCATAATTTTTTGAATTTTATATCATTTAATAAATATTATTTATTTTAAAATATTGTTAATTTCAATTTTAAACTATTCATTATTTTAATTTTTACAAAATATAAATACACAAAATAACTTAGAAAAAACCATTAATAAATCCCTAATATGTATAGGTCATATATAAAATTCTTAAATTACATTAATTATATAAAATTATATTTATTTTAATATTTCTTATAACATTTATTTGATATGCTAATTAATTAAACAATTACTGCATCATCATTTTGAAATCTTTTAATTTAATTATTTATTCTATAAAAATTAAAAATGAATTATAATTACGAATATAAACAATTTATATTTCAAATTAATATTTATATTTCTACATAACCATATAGAAAAAATGTAATACTTATTAAAAATAAGAGTACGACATATTGGACTTTACATAGAATAAAATACTACGAAAGGCATAAGGTCATCCAAGTGATTCCAAGACAACATAAAATTAGCCAAAGTATTATTTTGGTCGAATATAAATCATAAAATAAAATTAATACAAGTGTTATTGTGATTTTATAATACTTATAGTATTATTTTTACCCTTAATTACCTGATTTACCCTTAATAGTGGCAATTTAAAAAAAAATACTAAAGTTACTATTCATATTGTCAAAAAATAAGAGGGACCTATTTACAAAATTTGGAAAATAAGAATCCAAATATTTAATTCATATTTAAAAATTCAAAACAAATAATTGGAAAAAATTAATTTAAAATTAATTCCACTGACGGAACGAGAGACCTGGTTTTTAAAGTAAAAATATTCAAAAGATTAAAATGTTTTTATATGAAAATTCAATGTGAAATTGATTCCAATGACCTAAATTATATTAAATTATATATAATTTATCTAATTATACTTTAAAATCAATTGAAAATATAATTCAACACTATCAATTATTTAGATGAAAAATCTATTTTTAATTAAAATTCAGTATTTTTCACTATTCATCAAAACATGAAACTTATGAGAAAATACTAAAAATTAAATAAAAGTAAATTTTTATATTAATATTTCAACTAAGAAGTTTATTTTTTCATATATAATTTATAAAAGTGTTGAAAATTAGATTTAAATCAAGCGCTCCATCAAACGGCTGTAAAACTGCATTTCGAAAAATATAGTCTTTTAATGCATAAAATTGGTTTCATTTTTATACCATGTCTATAAAACACATAGGATGAATATGAAACATTATATTGAATAAATTATATATAAATTAAATTAATATCATTAACCAATAGTTATTAATTTAATTTATTACGATAAAACACCTTTGGCGCATAATAATAGTCTAATAAAATCATTTACTTTATATTCAATGGGTTTTTCTATTTAGTTATAGTTAATTCGTAACCAATGAATTTAATCATATATTTTCATAAATTAATTATTTCTATTCATTACCACCAATTTAATGTCTAGGAGATAATTTTCATTTTAAATAATAATATTAATAGTATATCATGGTTCATCTAAGCTTATTATTGAATATAATGTAAGCTATCGAAGAAGTTAAGTTGAAAAAGATATATACCAAACAATCTTTGGGTATTACAATATCCCATCCTTGAATATATTGCATCCTCAAAATTCTAATTTACACTTAAAAAATCAAAGGCTTATACTAGAAAATTCCTTTAAGGGAAACCCACATCAGAAATAGTGTTAGTAAAACATCATCTTAATAGGAGGGAAAGGGAAATGTAAAGGTCATCAAAAAATTAGGATTTCAAATAGGATAATATTAGTGTGAAGTGAAAACTAGGACATTGAATAAAAATCTAACCATAATGTTTAGTTGTATAAGGATATAGAACATGTTCTTTGGAATATTAATCATAACCAAACCATAAGTCTTGTGACCGGTTAAAGGAACATTGATTTATTAGAAAGAAAATTAAAATGCTAACATTTTTGTTCCAAAATTATTTTCCTAGAGTTAAAGATTTTATTTACTTCTTATAATAAAAAAATGGAATCATACTTACTTGTTAAGTATAGTTTCATCCTTTAATCAATTTCCACCACGAAATTATATTTTTCTCCAAATGATGGGTATTTAATATGAATTTTTTATACCTGAAGATTTAGAAACAACTTCGATGGATCAAAAAAATCCAAAAAAGAATGAATATATATTCATACTATATATATACATTAACCAAAACCAAAATCGTTAGTATATGATAAGATAATTCCCCAAAAATAATAGACATTTATATTATGAAAATAAATTTAATATCCAAAATTCAAATTTAATACTCGTTGTTTAACATAGATCATTGAACAAGTAACTATACATCCTAAAAATATTATATAATTAGACCAAAAAATCAGAATTATTTGTTCATATAGTCTCCCAAATAACATCAATCACTCTTAATGCCTTATACCAAAAATTTAATTTCCTAAATAACATAATCTTTATGATATGATAACAACTTACATAAATAACTTGTATCACCATAAGTCCAGAATAAAATCATATTTGAATTCACAAATAAAATTAAACCTTTATTCCTAAAAAAATTATGTTTACCTCAATCTTATAGGATTCACAAAATAGAAAATGTCTTCTAAAATAACATTAATTACTTAATCACCAAATCATTTTACAATCCCATGGTTATCTATTTGATAAAAAATGTCCCTAAAATAAAAATAAACTTTATCCATTAGATATTTTAACTAAAAAATGTCATGCTAACGAGGAATTATTGTAGGCTAGTGGTAAAATATATACCATTGTCTCCCTTCAATTATGGGTTCAAACCCCATATCCTTTCCAAATGTGATGGGTTGTCACCCATCCCATGAGTTTTCATTTTTATAAAACTATTTTAAAATAACTTCCAAAATAAATATGATGGAAATCCTTGAAATAAGGTTAATAAATAAATAGACTTTTAAGTGAGGTTTTCAATACCAACCAAATACATAAATACTTGATCCATTTATTTCCACATAGGTCCTTCCTTTGTCTAGAGTTTATCTTATAGAATAAAGAATTGGCTTCAATAGTTCCCAGGTTCCCCATATTTTAGTAAATGAACTAAAAATGGATTTTTTTAGAATGAATTTTATTTCCATCTATCACAATCTTCATTTTTCCTCAATAATTATTTACTTTATGTCCTTATTTCCCACCCATAAATCATTTAACCATTACATTGAGACACTTTCTTAGGTATATCGTTCCACATTTCTTTCATGATGAAAATCATGATTTATTTTATCCATGGTTTTCACCAATATAGCTCTTAGAAAACTCTATCCTTCTCTTCTAAGGTGAGTTCAAGAGTTGGTTAAGGTATATGTTGTTAATCATATTTCAGGAAAAATAATTAGGCATGAACATGATATCTTTCACTCTTTTAAGAATCCCATTTGGTTTCTCATCTCAACCACCTTGTCCATCATGTTAAATGTTGACATTACTCCTTCGGGTTATATCCATTGACTAAAACTATAAAGCATAGTGTGAGTAACAATATTCATAGTGAGAAAAATTAAATTTCATGAGAAGAGAATAATTTGAATAATTTAAGTCCACATATGACATCAGTGTCTTCCCAAAGACCAGTGAGAAAAGATAAAATTGATAGGCAGCACATAGTTGGTGATTAGACAACACCAGTGCAAACAAGGAGAATGAAGTCTCTACAGCAAGCATCATAACTACCAAAAGTGGAGCCTAAATGATTTGATGAATCTGTTGGAGAAGAGAATTAGGTTCAATATATGAATGAAGATGTTGTTGTGATTCAAAAAAAATCATTCCTGGTGTGAAAAGGGTACTCTCAGATAGAGGGTATTGATGTTGATGAGACGTTTTCACCTGTTATAAGGCTGGAGAAAATAAGATTATTCTTGGCCATTGTTGTGTAATGAAAGTTTAAAGTTTTACAAATGGATGTAAAATCATAATTTATGAATGGAGTTATAGAATAATAAGTCTACATTGAGAAACAAAATGGTTTCTCATTCATAAAGATGAGAACAAAATTTTCCGGCTAAAGAAAGATTTATATGGTTTGAAGCAAGCACCAAGAGCATAGAATTATAGGCTTGATCAGTTTCTAAAGAAGCTCTATTTTCAGTGTGGTGGATTTGACTAAAATCTTTGTTGAAAAAATGGAAATAGTCAAAGGCTGATGGTGCTAGTTTATGTTGATGACATAATCTTTGGTGGATCTCATGAAGCACAATGTAGACAGTTTTCTGAATTCATGAAAAGTGAGTTCTAAATTTCTATGATTGATGAGTTGAAATTTTATTGGCTTACAGGTGACACAAGGAAGGAATTTCACTTTTATTTCTCAATCTAAATATTCCAAGGAGGTTTTGAGAAGGTTTGGAATGAATAATTCTAAAGAGATGGAGAATCCAGTTGCTACCCCGGCTGAAACTATCACGAGATGATGAAGCAAGGCATCAAATAAATCCTAAGGAGAGCAACATGATAGAAGTAAAAATAATTCTTTAGTATATCAAGGGCATAATGGATTTTGTATTAATGTATAATGAAAAACCTCAACCAGATTTATTGGGATATACAAATGTGGATTGGTCCGGTTCAGCTGATGATAGGAAGTCAACATCCGGAGGTGACGTTTTTCTTAGAGGGTTGTGTATTTATTGGTTGAGAAAGACACAAGAATGAATTTCATTGACCACCACAGAAACTAAATATATTGCAGCTACTCAGGATTGCACAAAATTATTGTGGATGAAGCATCATCTTGAATATATGTGAATTAAAGTGAAATCTCTGATCAGAATCCATTTTGATAATTCAAGTGCTATAAATCTTAGCAAAAATTCAGTCCATCACTCAAGGAAAAAGCAAATTAAAATCAAATATCATTTTTAAATAAAAATGAAGAGCAAGGGCTTGTGAAGTTTGAGTATGTGCCTATAGAACAATAGATTAGAGACATTCTGACAAAGGCCTTACCCAAAGAAGCATTTGAAAGGCATCGACTGGATCTGGGAGTTCAGTCGACTTCCTTCACTTGAAAAAGTGTGTTTGTGGGACACCCTCTCCTAGAGGTGTGATGTCACGACCCGCCCTAGGGGCCCGTGCCGTGACTACCCCAAGCCCGCCTTCCATAGGCCAGGGGCTGGCGACTAGCACCAAGGCGTAAATCCCGGTAAAAAGGGAAGGCATTGCCTTTGTAAAGTAAACAAACACCACAGAGTAAGCAAGCAGAAAGTAAACACTAAGCAAAAGAAGAGTACAACTGATAGTGTGGAAAAGTAAATGGGCCAGTATACAAACCCAAACTGAAAGTAAAGTACAACTTGAAAGGGAAAACAACAACTGAAAAGTAAAAGCCGCTACACCGAGCTGTCCACTGGAAATCCCACCTGAAGGGTGGGTACAAATAGCTCCACTGCTCCACGGGTCCCGCCGTCCGCTCCGAGCACGTCCCGCCCAGTGGTCCACCTCCAGGTACCGTCCTGCTCTGCAAGCCTCAGCTAAGATCAATGCTGTCCGTCGTCTGCAACCAACACAACAAAGTGCGGGCAAAGCCCGTGCAGGGGTGAGTATAAGCTACTCAGTAGGGACCCCGAGACCCCTGAAGGTCTCTCAAATCCACAAAGGATAAACCATGAATAAAGGTACAATCACGAAGTAACAACCGACACTGCTTAGGTATATGCCCATACATATACCTAAGTCATCAATTTCAAATACGCTCCAACCTCCGAGCCCAAGTACAACTCAGTCCACACAGGAAAGTAAACGTATTCCACACAGGAAAACAAAAAGAAATCCACACAGGATAGCACAACACAATCCACACAGGAAAGCAACAGGATTCAGCTCACACAGGTATACTTCTTCAAAGGAAGATAAAGATGATCCCTGATCCATCTAAGTCGTCGGACCCACGAAGGATCGATAGGTAACTAACCCCCGCAAAAGACCCACACAGGATCGGGCCCACATAGGACTTGTAGGCGCTGGTTCACACAGGACCGCTGAGCGCAAAGACCCACACAGGATTGGACCCACACAGGATCGGGCCCACACAGGACCTGTAGCACTGATCCACGTAGGATCGCTGAGTGCTGTAGTCGTCGTCGTCGAATCCACACAGGATCTCTGTACTGTCGTCGTCGCAGTCACAGTAGCAGTAGCAGTAGTAGCAGTCACAGTAACAGTCGCAGCCAGTACTAGGGTTCCCGCACACAGCAAGCTCGTTCGGAGGGTCCGCTCCATGAGCCGAGAGGCTGATACATCAACTGTCACAAAGTCCAGAGTTGATGTATCCAAAAGTTTCGTATCATCAACAGGAACTCAACGCAACAGACGGCGCGTCGATCGGACGCCCGGTCTGAGAGTTATTGGCATTTTCGTCCCCGGGGCCCGGTTGGTTTTTAAGGCAAAACCAACCCGACCGTACTCCACCTACGTCCAAACCTCGGGCGGAGTATGCCAAAAGATCCGTCTCACTAAGAGGAACTCAATAAAGCTGACGTCACGTCAAACGGACGTCCGTAGCTCAAGATATGAGCGTTTCCGCTCCGAAGGCCCGGTTGGTTTCGTGTACGAACCAACCCGGCCGAACTCAAAGTATTTCGAAACTTTGAGTGCGATATACCGAATCGACCGTATTAATGACAGGATTACATCGCCACTGACATCAAGGCAATCGGACGTCGCACACATGAGTTATGGCGGGTTGAAGATTTAATAATAATATTAAATCTATTATTTTCGAAGCACTTCGGGTACCCGATCCAAAAACCCGAAAAAGACATCCAATATTGGACTCATAAATTCCACCTCGGAGTCAGGGTCACACTGCCGCTGATGGTTCGTGAAACCGAGGTCGCACGAGGACGATACCGTCAAAAAACAGTTTTCCCAACGAAAATAACAATAACATTATTATATTATTATTATTTTTAATTTGATTTAATTCCTTAAATCTCACAAATCCAAAAGCCACGCATCCCCAAAAATCAGCGCCTCCCTTGCCTTAACTCAATGCCATCCACGCCCCACTTGATTGATTTTATTATTTTTTTTTTATTATTTAAAACTCTTTATAACTCCTCTCTCTCCGATCAATTCTTGTTCCACGATTTGCACCTCTTCTAAACATAACGGCAAGGCTTCTCCGCACCCGCGGAACACCATCCGCCATTCACAATTGATGATAAACCTGCATCGACCATCTGCACGGGACACCCCCTATTAGCCGCCCCTTGCTGGCCTCGCCGGAAAGTCCCTTCCGGCAACCGTCGTGCGCCCTGCCGCATGCACACCGTCGAAATGCCTCCGTCATGACATCAAGTCCGCCACATCTTCGTTCAAACCCCAAAATTTATAACGGTCGCAGATTCTTGATCCTCGGATCGAGATCTCCATGTCCGTATGTCGCGCTCAAAGAAACATCGATGTTTTGACGCATTTAATTATTTGGCGTGAACGAACGCTCAGGGAATTTGCGAAGAGTGAAATATAAAAGAGTCATGGACAATGTCTAAATTGATGTCCATGTTTGTTTGGCCATCATCCTTGAGAATCAAGAACACAAGTAATTGGAAAATAATTATTTATCACACTTCAAGATTTTCAATCTCAAGATAAACGAGAAGAAAATTAATTCAGTCAATTGTTTATTGATCCGCGAATTAATTTATTTAATTCGCGTTCATCATGATAAATTAAAATCGGGGTAAGGAATCCACAAAGATAAATCCTATAAATAAACGCTCAAGTTCGAGGGTATAAACCACATAAATGAGAAATATAAAATATTCCCCTACCTTGGTTTCAAGTTCGAAGATCGTCAACGACCAGCGGAAGACAACGTCGTGGAGGTCGGGCGTCGCGGTAATCGTTCGTCAAATCCGATGACGAAGAGGTACGTCCGAAGAGGTAAGTCGTTTCGTTAACGTCGGTTAGAAGACGAAGAAGTCGAGGAGGAAGCAATCGGAGAAGACGAGTCAAGAAGTCATCGTCGATGTTCTTCATGGGCGGCAGACGTTCTTCGCGTTCTTCCATGAAGGAGATGAAGAAGGTGGAGGATTTCTTCAGCTTCTCACCAAAGCTCTTCCACACATCACCCAACAATCCAAATAAAATAAGGTCCCTCCTTATTTTATTTACTAATCCAAGCATTTCAAAAACTTAAATTTCAAAAACAAAACACTTAATTAATTATACATGAGTTGTGTAATTAATTAAGTGTTAAGTTATCAAGCTTTAAAGAGGGAGAGAGGGGAGTTAGGGAATTTGAAAAGGTGGGGCTCGGGTGGGCCCCTCCTCACATTAATCCTCTCTTAGGTGGTTAAACCACCCAACTCCCATCAAAAGATTTTAACCACTTTAAAGATATAAAATAAATATTGTATCACAAATTTATTTTACTCTTCATTTCATCCAGAAAAATTGAACAACTCCTCCTAGGAAAACGCAACTTTAGAAAAGGTCTTCTTAAGCGAATATCGGTGCTGTGAGTTCATCGGTGTCCTCGGATTTCAAATCCGAGCACCGGATCAAAAGTTAGGAATTCCCGCTCATTTGTTCACTGAACTTACCCGAGCCAAACTTTGGAAATTAATTCCGGGCACTCCGGGCCTCGGAATCAGGTTCCGTCTGAAACCGCGCTCTTGTAAAATTCCAAAGAAAATTAAGAAAAAATTTCCCTTGAATTTTACAGGTCTTTACATTACTCCCACCTCAGGGCTTTACGTCCCCTTAAAGATACATAAAAAACTAGGGAAACTAATGAGGGTACTGAGCATGCATCTGAGCCTCCCGCTCCCATGTGCTCTCCTGGAGGTTCCCGTGCTGCCATCTGATGCGCACAAGAGTAATCGATCGCCCATGCAGGACCCACTCCTGTCGATCTTCTATCTCCACCGGGACCTCCGTAAAAGTCTCCCCATCGTCAACGTCAAGCTCCCCATGGTCAATTATGTGCGTCGGGTCGTGCACGTATCTCCTCAGCTGAGATACGTGGAAGACGTCGTGCACCCGGTGTAACTGAGGTGGCAGAGCCAGGCGTTAAGCCACCTCGCCAACCCTGCTGAGGACCTGGAAGGGTCCGATGAAGCGCGGAGATAACTTGCCACCTCGGCCAAATCTCCGAAAACCACGTCGAGGTGAGACCCGCAAGAAGACGTGGTCGCCATCCTCGAACTCCAGTGGCCTCCGCCTCCTGTCAGCATATGACTACTGCCGGCTCTGAGCTGTCCTCATCCACTCCTGGATGACCTGGACCTTCTCTATCATGGCCTGGACCATCTCTGGTCCCACCAGTGCTGACTCCCCAGGGTCTGTCCTGCACAAAGGAGATCTATAAGGTCAGCCGTACAACGCCTCGTAAGGTGCCATCCCGATGGTGGAGTGGTAGCTGTTGTTGTACGCAAACTCCACCAAGGGTAGGTGGTCCTCCCGGCTTTGACAAAAGTCGAGGACACATGCGCGGAGCATGTCCTCGAGAGTCTGAATGGTCCTCTCCGTCTGACCATCCGTCTGAGGGTGAAAGGCTGTGCTCAGACGTAGCTGTGTCCCGAACACCTCCTGTAACCCCTTCCAAAGCCGGGAAGTAAAGCGAGAATCTCGATCGGAGACGATAGATGATGGCACGCCGTGGAGTCGCACAATCTCCTGAACGTAGAGACGTCCCAAGCTCTCCACTGAGCCCTGCTCTCTGATGGGTAAGAAGTGTGCCGACTTGGTGAGTCGGTCAACAATCACCCAGATGGAGTCGTGACCTCTGGAAGTGCGTGGAAGTCCAGTCACGAAGTCCATAGATATGCCGTCCCACTTCCACTCCGGAACCTCCAAGGGCTGTACCAAGCCTGCTGGTACCTGATGCTCTGCCTTCACCTGTTGGCAGGTGAGGCATCGAGAAACGAACTCTGCTACAGCCTTCTTCATGCCCGACCACCAGTGATGTCGTCTGAGATCCTGGTACATCTTCGCCACTCCAGGATGTACCGCCAAAGGAGAAGTGTAAAACTCTCTCAGCACATCCTTCTCGCAAAGCGACTAGTACCATGGTACGTCCTCTGAAAAGGATGTCGTGCTCTGCTCCAAGGGAGAAACCACCAGGTGTCTGTCCCGAGGATATCTGTGCACGCCGTGTCTCACAGTCAGCGTCCTCACGCTGTGCCTCTCTGACCTGCTGTAGTAGAGGAGGGGTGACTGTGAGAGACTGGAGGAAGGCTACTCCATCTTTATCCACGAAGGATATCTGCAAAGAGACTAGCTGCAAAGATTTCTCCTTTGCTGAAAAGTGAAATCCGGTCTCATCCCCTGGATGAATCACGTTCCTTGCCTAAAACAGTCAATCCCGTCATGATTAGTTAATTCATGGCATGGATGACGTCATAAGGCCTCGACGCTGCTACCAAGAGATCCAACTGTTTCTCTTGCCTCTAAGGGTTGATTCACACTGTCGGCATCAGTGTGTGGTCACTGGGTTTCCTCCAGTACGAATCTCGCAAGTGAGGGTCAAGTCAACAGTTTTTAACCGGCACCTCTTAGTAAAAACAAAAGACAAGAAAACAAAAGTCACCAAGGAAAGTGTCTTTTATTACTTCAACTTAAAGAACAAGGTCACAAAGAAACACAAACTACAAAGATAGAGGCATTATGGGAAAAGGCCTCTATGCCTGGAGCTAGTCCCGCACTAGTCCACCCGCTTCCGGAGCTCCATGATCGTAAGCTTCAGCTGCCTGAAGCTATGCTCTCCCCTGAGGTCGGGGTGGACCTCCTGGTGGTGGTGGTGGTAGAGCCTCAAAGCGTCGCCCACCACCTGCTGCTCGACCAGCTCCTCTGCCTCGTCCGCCTCCTCCCTGCGGACCGCCACGGTCGAACCTCTGCCTCTGCCTAGGTGGTTCCTCAATCGTCTGCTACTCCTCTGCATGGCGGGTCGGGCAGTCACGAGCCATGTGGCCTTGCCCGCCGCATGCATAGCACTGTCTTCCACTCGAAAGACTGGCTCCGCGCTGTGTGCCCCGCACTGCTGAGCTAGTGTCCTGAGGTCGTCTGCCTGAGGGTCTGGTCTGTCTGGACCCCTGAGTCTTCCGTCGACTGCCTGCCGCGGAAGACTCCGCCACGTGCCGCCCTGCGGTGGGTCTCGGTGCTGGTGCAGACTCAGCAAGGAAGCTCTCGATCAAAAGGGCCCGCTCCAGTACTCCTGTCTGAGTCGGTATGCTGATGGAGATCAGCAATGCCCTGATCTCGTGTCTCAAACCCTGCTCGAAGGTCCGGGACCGGAATAATGGGCCCCGTACCATGTCGGTCGAGTAGCGCGAGAGATCAGTAAATCTCGCCGAGTACTGAGCGACCGTCATGCTGCCCTGCCGCAGCTGAAGAAGCTCCTGGATACGCACCGCACGAAGGGTGGCTGGGACGAACTCCGAGCGGAAGAGGCTCTCAAAGTCCATCCATAGGAGAGATGCCTCATCGTGCACCTGGAGCATCAAGCTCCACCATCGTCCTGCTGCTGCGTGTAGTAGGCTCGCAGCGAGGATCACCATGAGGTCTGCTGGTGTCCTCACTAGCCTAAACACACGTACCACTGCCTCCAGCCAGTCCTTGGCTGCCTGGGGATCCGTCTCCCCGTGAAACCTGGTTGGTCGCTGGCACTGAAACTCATGCAGTGCGCTGTGGCGACGTGCATCGTCAGCGGCTGGTGCTGGAAGCATCGGGGGCTCGGCGGGTAGAGCTACCACCGGTGACACTGCTGACAAAGGGCCCTGCACTGAAGCCTCGTCGCTCGGTGGGCTTTCGTCACACTCGACTCTCGGAACCTTAGCTGGCTGCCATCGTGGGGCCATCCTGAATAGGAAACAGGTGCGCCACGGTCAAACAGTATACCTGGTGAGCTGACACAAAGAAATCACAAAGAAAACTTTGAAACACACACGCATTCAATGTTTTCGTGCATTAAGTCGGAAATCAGAAGTCAGGGTCCTGGTGTATGGATACGTCGGCCGACGAACCAACACTGGACTCCCTGGACTGATAACCACACTCAATATGCTAAACATTATTGCTTCACATAGAAAAGATCAGAGTTCGCGGTAGAACCGAACTCCTTTGATACCAATTTGTCACGACCCGCCCTCGGGGTCCGTGCCGTGACTACCCCAAGCCCGCCTTCCATAGGCCAGGGGCTGGCGACTAGCACCAAGACGTAAATACCGGTAAAAAGGGAAGGCATTGCCTTTGTAAAGTAAACAAACACCACAGAGTAAGCAAGCAGAAAGTAAACACTAAGCAAAAGCAGAGTACAACTAAAAGTGCGGAAAAGTAAATGGGCCAGTATACAAACCCAAACTGAAAGTAAAGTACAACTCGAAAGGGAAAACAGCAACTGAAAAGTAAAAGCCGCTACACCGAGCTGTCCACTGGAAATCCCACCTGAAGGGTGGGTACAGATAGCTCCACTGCTCCACGGGTCCCGCCGTCCGCTCCGAGCACGTCCCACCCAGTGGTCCACCTCCAGGTACCGTCCTGCTCTGCAAGCCTCAGCTAAGATCAACGCTGTCCATCGTCTGCAACCAACACAACGAAGTGCGGGCAAAGCCCGTGCAGGGGTGAGTATAAGCTACTCAGTAGGGACCCCGAGACCCCTGAAGGTCTCTCAAATCCACAAAGGATAAACCACGAAGAAAGGTACAATCACGAAGTAACAACCGACACTGCTTAGGTATATGCCCATACATATACCTAAGTCATCAATTTCAAATACGCTCCAACCTCCGAGCCCAAGTACAACTCAGTCCACACAGGAAAGTAAACGTATTCCACACAGGAAAACAAAACGAAATCCACACAGGATAGCACAACACAATCCACACAGGAAAGCAACAGGATTCATCTCACACAGGTATACTTCTTCAAAGGACGATAAAGATGATCCCTGATCCATCTAAGTCTTCAGACCCACGAAGGATCGATAGGTAACTAACCCCCGCAAAAGACCCACACAGGATCGGGCCTACATAGGACCTGTAGGCGCTTGTTCACACAGGACCGCTGAGCGCAAAGACCCACACAGGATCAGACCCACACAGGATCGGGCCCACACAGGACCTGTAGCACTGATCCACGTAGGATCGCTGAGTGCTGTAGTCGTCGTCGTCGAATCCACACAGGATCTCTGTACTGTCGTCGTCGCAGTCACAGTAGCAGTAGTAGTAGTAGCAGTCACAGTAACAGTCGCAGCCAGTACTAGGGTTCCCGCACACAGCAAGCTCGTTCGGAGGGTCCGCTCCACGAGCCGAGAGGCTGATACATCAACTGTCACAAAGTCCAGAGTTTATGTATCCAAAAGTTTCATATCGTCAACAGGAACTCAACGCAACAGACGGCGCATCGATCGGACGCCCAGTCTGAGAGTTATTGGCATTTTCGTCCTCGGGGCCCCGTTGGTTTTTAAGGCAACACCAACCCGACCGTACTCCACCTGCGTCCAAACCTCGGGCGGAGTATGCCAAAAGATCCGTCTCACTAAGAGGAACTCAACAAAGCTGACGACACGTCAAACGGACGTCCGTAGCTCAAGATATGAGTGTTTCCGCTCCGAAGGCCCGGTTGGTTTCATGTACGAACCAACTCGGCCGAACTCAAAGTATTCCGAAACTTTGAGTGCAATATACCGAATCGACCGTATTAATGACATGATTACATCACCACTGACATCAAGGCAATCGGACGTCGCATGCATGAGTTATGGCGAGTTGAAGATTTAATAATAATATTAAATCTATTATTTTCGAAGCACTTCGGGTACCCGATCCAAAAACCCGAAAAAGACATCCAATATTGGACTCATAAATTCCGCCTCAGAGTCAGGGTCACACTGCCGCTGACGGTTCGTGAAACCGAGGTCGCACGAGGAAGATACCATCAAAAAATAGTTTTCCCAACGAAAATAACAATAACATTATTATATTATTATTATTTTTAATTTGATTTAATTCCTTAAATCTCACAAATCCAAAAGCCACGCATCCCCAAAAATAAGCGCCTCCCTTGCCTTAACTCAATGCCATCCATTCCCCACTTGATTGATTTTATTATTTTATTATTATTATTTAAAACTCTTTATAACTCCTCTCTCTCCGATCAATTCTTGTTCCACGATTTGCACCTCTTCTAAACATAACGGCAGGGATTCTCCACACCCGCAGAACACCATCCGCCATTCACGTTTGATGATAAACCTGTGTCGACCATCTGCACGGGACACCCCCTATTAGCCGCCTCTTGCTGGCCTCGCCGGAAAGTCCCTTCCGGCAACCGTCGTGCGCCCTGCCGCATGCACACCGTCGGAATGCCTCCGTCATGACATCAAGTCTGCCACATCTTCGTTCAAACCCCAAAATTTATAACGGTCGCAGATTCTTGATCCTCAGATCGAGATCTCCGCGTCCGTATGTCGCGCTCAAATAAACATCGATGTTTTGACGCGTTTAATTATTTGGCGTGAACGAACGCTCAGGGAATTTGCGAAGAGTGAAATATAAAAGAGTCATGGACAATGTCCAAATTGATGGCCATGTTTGTTTGGCCATCATCCTTGAGAATCAAGAACACAAGTAATTGGAAAATAATTATTTATCACACTTCAAGATTTTCAATCTCAAGATAAACGAGAAGAAAATTAATTCAATCAATTGTTTATTGATCCGCGAATTAATTTATTTAATTCGCGTTCATCATGATAAATTAAAATCGGGGTAAGGAATCCACAAAGATAAATCCTATAAATAAACGCTCAAGTTCGAGGGTATAAACCACATAAATGAGAAATATACAATATTCCCCTACCTTGGTTTCAAGTTCGAAGATCGTCAACGACCAACGGAAGACAACGTCGCGGAGGTCGGGCGTCGCGGTAATCATTCGTCAAATCCGATGACGAAGAGGTACGTCCGAAGAGGTACGTCGTTTCATTAATGTCGGTTAGAAGATGAATAAGTCGAGGAGGAAGCAATCGGAGAAGACGAGTCAAGAAGTCATCGTCGGTGTTCTTCGTGGGCGGCGGACATTCTTCGCGTTCTTCCACGAAGGAGATGAAGAAGGTGGAGGATTTCTTCAGCTTATCTCCAAAGCTCTTCCACACCTCACCCAACAACCCAAATAAAATAAGGTCCCTCCTTATTTTATTTACTAAGCCAAGCATTTCAAAAACTTAAATTTCAAAAACAAAACACTTAATTAATTATACATGAGTTGTGTAATTAATTAAGTGTTAAGTGATCAAGATTTAAAGAGGGAGAGAGGGGAGTTAGGGAATTTGAAAAGGTGGGGATCAGGTGGGCCCCTCCTCACCTTAATCCTCTCTTAGGTGGTTAAACCACCCAACTCCCAACAAAAGATTTTAACCACTTTAAAGATATAAAATAACTATTGTATCACAAATTTATTTTACTCTTCATTTCATCTAGAAAAATTAAACAACTCCTCCTAGGCAAACGCAACTTCGGAAAAGGTCTTCTTAAGAGAATATCGGCACTGCGAGTTCATCGGTGTCCTCGGATTTCAAATCCGAGCACCGAATCAAAAGTTAGGAATTCCTGCTCGTTCGTTCACTGAACGTACCTGATCCAAACTTTGGAAATTAATTCCGGGCACTCCGGGCCTCGGAATCAGGTGCCGTCTGAAACCGCGCTCTTGTAAAATTCCAAAGAAAATTAAGAAAAAATTTCCCTTGAATTTTACGGGTCTTTACATGTGATGTGTGTTTCCCTAATATCCTGATATTTGTTCTTTTCCCTAGACAACCTTGAAGTTCCCTTCGGGTTTGTTGACAAGGGGGAGAAAGTGTGACTATTACAGAGAAAGAAAATACACGGGGAGAAGCTGTTAAGTGGATCAGTGAGATATGGGGAGTTGAAGCTGAGATGAATCTATTAGAGGAGAGGAAATTTAGGGGGAGTATTAAAACTGAAGATGCTAAAAGTGATCGTTTAATGATTAGATATCACAAAAATTGAGGTTCGTGACAAAAACAGTTCATTGGTATCAGTATGATGTCAACAATTGGTGATTAGAAATGAAGTGATTCATTGATGAACTTTTCATTATACTCTTGTTTCTTACAACGAGCATGGATCATGTGGGCTTTGAGTATGTGTTCAGTAAATCCTTAATATCTATCTTAATTGCATGATGCGAATGGTGGTTGAAGTTGGAAGGACTTTTAATGAGATATAAAAATGTACAACATTATTGTGAAAAGAGTTGTAAATAAACCCAAAGGGGGAGATTGTTGGGAAAAATCCCTCAAGCTATTCTCTTGGTATGCTTTGGGCGTGATTTTGTTTGTTGACAAAGCCAGATGATTGTAAATGAGTATGGATGGTGTTTTTCAAAGATAGGTTTTTAAGGTGGCGCAATTTCCCATTGTTTTTTAAATTTTTGGGCCTCAAAATTGGGAGTTTGATGTTGGAAAAAGAGGTATTTCTTCAGAGGAGTGAACTGTGTGAATAAAATTAAAGAAAATTGTCAAAGGATGAGATCCATGTACCATAATTCATGGACCACGTACCATGTTCTGGGAATAGTACACAGAGCGGCAGGAACGATACGATAGAGCAATTCATGAAACCAAAAAACAGTTCACAGTGGAAGGCAGTGTGGTACCCAGATGGGTTGATGTTGGTAGAGGAGAACGATCACGTAGGAGAAAAGGATGTACATGGATCAGGTAAGAAAAATGGTTTGTGGATGGCTTACGGTTTACGGTGGTAGAAGGATCAGTATGCTTGGAGGATGAATTGATGATTTGGTGAAGCCTGGATTATCAATTTTTGCGGATATCATTTCCTATATAATAATTTATCATCTCACTGATTAATGAGGATATTGAACATCATTAGAGAACTTATTTTTCTCTAGTAATTCAACAAATTCTAAAAGTGGTTTGCGATGATGGTGTTTGCATGGATTCTTAACCTGCAAAGAAAGTATAGTACGTAGAGGATGGAGTCCGATACATGGAAAGAGTAGACTCGGTACATAGAGGATGAATCTTTGGTATGTGAGAGTGTGGATTCCGCAAGTGGTACATAGAGGGAGATATTTGGTACGCGGAGGACAAGACGGTCTGTAGATGGAGAACAGTTCACAGATAGAGGGTAGTTCACAGAGGCAGAACGAAGGCAACAGTACGCTGAGGTAATAATGGTTGGCAGAAGGTAGAAGCAGTATGCAGAGAGATGTTCCACATAAGAAACCTGGTACTCATTACACAGGAGAGGAAGGTGGTTTGAGATTTTCACAAGGAAGTTTAAAAAGGCTTCAAATTAGTTTTTGAATGGAATTTTTGGTACCTAGTAGTAACTAGGAAGGTGGAATTCATCTGTGAGTGAAAAAGAAACTTCAACAGAGCAGTTACCTATAGTTGAGGATGTAATAATTCATGAAAATGAAGGGACCTACAAGTTCATAAACTGTGTTTGACCTACAAACCCAAAAACTATGAGTGAATTCATTTCCAAGAGTAGTGATCGAAGGAAGAGGAAAATGATGACCCTTTCCACTAGTAGTGATCCAGAGAAAGAGGCATAGAGAGTGACCCTTGGGAATGCAATGACCAGACACTAAATCTTGTAAAGGAAGTGAGCCTGAACATAGAAGATTTATCCCAAGCATAGTAATCATTATTGGTAGCGATCCTTAGTGAATTTAGTATATCAACACATCATTGTTGTATGCTCCTTGGATATAGCCCAGTGAGGGTGAACCAAGTAAAAATATTTGTTTCCTTGTGCATTCTTTACTACTTTACTTTTAGTGCCTCATCATCAGATAAAATTGGAAAGGAAATTAACATTAGAGAGAAAAAAAGAGACCCTTGTAATAAAGAGGTCAAGATCACGTGGGAGAAAAAGAAATTTGAAAAGAATATTCATACCCTGATTCACCCTCTCTCAGGGTATCTAGGCACCTTTTGGACCTAACAGAGTTTAAAAGATAAAAAACAAAAATTGAACTTCCTTTTTCTATGAAACTTTGTCCTTACCCTTCAATATGTGGGGATGCCTTCTACCATCATGAACCTATAAAAGAAAACAAATCAATTAAGCATAAGGATCATGTCATTTAAGATAAAAAAACAAAGGGAGTGGGTTTCATACTGCGCTACTTCTAAAAAAATAAATTTACATCTAAATTCCTAGAAATCATGTAATAATAAATCTTGGAATGGTCCCCCAAGTGGCCCCATAATTTTTACTGCCTCCAGAATGAAGTACCAACTGTTATCCAAAGGCATATGGTGGATGAAGCTTCTTTGATTTAAACTAACACATGTGGATATTACCATCTTGTGCTTCATCCTTGCTGGTGAGTAATGATTCATGGATAGAGTACACTATCTCCTCCCCCTTAAAATGAGGCATAACTTGGATGGAGGGGGTAGGATGAAGTATGGATCATCCTGTTTCTTGGTTGCCACTTGTGAAACCTCTTCTTCTCTATCCATTGGTTTCTCAAGGTATGATGCATCAAAATAATAGTCAAATGGAAAGTCAGAGTGTAATTCTATTTGAATAAAATTAATACATGAAGTTTCAAGATCAAATTCGTCCCCATCAAAGTAAGCAACTTTTGGAATGGTTTCCCTAGGAAAATACACTTGCATCTCCTAATGAACTCCCTTAACCAAATATTCATCATGTCCAAGGAGCTCCATATGTTCCACAACAGGTTCATATCCAAGTTCTTCTTCATCCTACAAGGCATAGAAAAGATTTTATGATTATTTATAATCAAAACAACAAGGAGTTTGGTAAAATTCAGATTCAATAAAATTAGAAGAAATAGGGTCAAGGAAAGGTTCAACTCCCTAAGTTGGTTCAGCTTTAATCTCTTCCTCAGTGGCAATTTCCTATTGTATTAGACTCTTAGTAGATATAGGTAGTTAGGATCCTCCATATTTATGTCAAATTGCACCACTTGGGTGGTTTCTTACTTCTCTGATGATGGTTCTTATTCCTAGTATAGTATGGGGAGATAAGAAAGTTCCTCACATTTGATCAAGAATTCCTCCAATATTTGTTGTTCTCTCACTTACAGCTCAATAGGCAAGTCTTCCTCCTTTTCCTACTCCATCTCTTCAATTTCATTGATTAGGAGTGAAATTTCTTCCACCACTTTTTCAGGTTCTTTCTTCGGCTCAGGTTTGGGTTGCTTCATTATTGCATGAACATAATCAAATGCTCTTTCATATTTTCTCATTAGTTATTCAATGATTTCTCTAAGTTCTTATACCAGAGCTCCATTATACCCTTCAAATTCTTCTTCTTATTATTTCTCCACCTGTGATTAATTTATCCATGCATAATAATCTGAATCTTAATACATCATGGAAATCTTTTTTTAAATTTTTTTATAAAAATAATTGAAATCTACCAAAGATGTAAAAATAGAAAAATTAAATGAACTATTGATTGGATCCCCAGTAATGACACCTGTTTTGAAGCACTCCTATCAAGGGTCATGGGAAAAATAAATAATATTTTTCTTAGTGTAGAGTAGTGGATGACTAGGGTCGTTTCTTTTGAAGATCCTTTTAGTGTGGTTCACTTACTTTATTCTATATCACCTAAACTATAACTTTTTATTTGTTTTGTATTTAAACTAAATCAATGAAAATATTATTTTTGTTTTTGATTTGAAAAATATAAACTATCATGAAATGCAAATAGAATGAGTTAATTAAGAAAGAACATGGTTTTTCAGTTTAGTATTTGGTTCGATCATTATTATCCTTTCTATGTTGATTTAATTTTGATAATGTAAACATGAAATCTCATGTTTGAATCACTATTATATTCTAGAATATGAATAGTCTAAGTTGCATGTCATTGGGGGCCATCACCACATTGGGGACATTATCCTCCCCAATTCAAGCTACTCAAATCTACCACAAATTTAAAATAAACTTTAGAGAAAATTCAAGAACACCTAGAACTCTCCCTAGGCCATGTCTCATAGTCAACCTCTCATTTCCGAGAGTAGGAGATCACAATGGTGGATTGATAAGGAGTGGGAGAGAAAAGATAGAGAGATAGGAGAATAAATAATTTATAATTATTGTTAAAATAATAATAATAATAATAATAATTATTATTATTCTTATAATTAAGAAAATAGTTTATGAAAAAGGATAGAGGGAGAAAATAAAATAATTTTAAAATAAGAATGAGATATTAAAAGTAATAATTATAATAATATTACTAATAATAATCATATTTTTTAATTATTATTATTATAATTATAATTATAGAAGAAATTAAATGGTGGAAACCCAAATAAAAATTCATGTATTTTTTAAAATAAATTCAAAATTACAATTTAAATTAAAACTAAAATGAAACTAAAATGAAAATAAAATGAAAATAAGAAATTAGCGGGAAGGGAGGAGAAATAGCAGCTCCCGACTATTTTTGGGGTGCCTCCTTGGCTGTGAGCTCTGAGCTGATGATTTGGGAAGGATGTGAGGGCCTCCTTTTATAGGTAAAATCCTTCCTCAGAAACTTTTCACATTTTTGACCCATTAAAAGGACGATTTACATTTTCCCCCTTCATAAAAGTTGTTTCCAATTGTCTTGATCATATCATCTCAAAATGGTAGCTCATTTGGTCAATAGATTGAGGAGTTATGAATTTTTGATTGCATATTACTTTTTCTGGATGAATGTTCCAGGAAGATTCCTTCAAATGTATAACATCCATTGGAAAACTTAATGGATTAAAAACTCCATAAAATTTGTTTTAGAAACACATATGTGTTTCTTCATTCTATTCCAGGTAAAATCACCTCTATTGGAGATGCACAAGATGATATGTGATTCCGTTATGGTGGTGGGTCCACACTATCTTCCCTAATTTTTTTTCTTCAGATTCCTTGATTTTTTAAGGCCTCTAGATGCTCTAATCAGCCACTTATCTAGAAGATAAAGTTAAAGAAAATAAAATAACAATTCTAAAAAAAATAATCAATCAATTTGGAATTATATTTTCAAAGAAATGACCAAAATATCCTTGATAAAAAAATCTGTCAAAAATACAGAATTATGCACTTTCCACAATTTAGAATATTTTCATTCTAAAATTAAAATTATCCATTATTTTAATAAAACATTTTAATACATGGGTTTTATTATCAAAAAACATAAAAAATTCATCATTATTTTATTAAAAATATGCACATAAATTTTTTCTCTCAAATACCCCCACACTTAAACCATGCTTGTCCTCAAGCATAAAATCTCAACATGGAAATCAGAGGACCCTAATGTTATAAATATTCATATTTCAATGTAATAAAATCAAACAATTTTCAATGTAAAATAAAAATTTTAAATATCCACATAAAATACCAATTTAATTTCCCATTTTCAAACATACATTCAAATCATGTATTTTAATTTTTTTCCTTTGAAAAATGATGGAACTTTTCATTTCATTCATTCAAGATCTTCAATTAATTATTATTAAACATGCCAAATAATGAACTACCTCAATTTTTAATATTTTCTATCATCACTCATGATACAAATCAAGTATAGTAATTCTCATATCATGAGAATATGATCCTTGTTGATAGGCTTGTAAATGAAGTACTTTATCTACTTTGTAAATAAAAAAGACACATAAAATCACAAGGACTTGAAATAAAGTTTATAATGACTTTGAGGCTTAAGTTTGGTAGGATTTTATGCTTTAAAAGGTATTGCTCAAGGAGGAGGTTTATCTCTTTAGTACAATGAATGAAATCAAAAATCATAATGAAATTATCCACTTAAAAGTAGGAACACCCACTTCCACAAAACTCGAAGTGAAGGTTATGATCAAGTTAGAATATATAATTATTTTTTCACCCAATTGAATATTTTTTTACTTTTGCACCTTTTTTTTCATTTTTTTCAAAATTTATTATTTGGTCAGACCTAAAATCCATCACCTAACCACATATGATCAGAAGATCATCAGTCTAGAAAATGGTGATTTTTTGTTTTCCTAAATCACAACCCATTTTTCTTATTTTTTTGTTATTTTTGTCATCTTTGTCATTTCTTATTCCATATGGGAGAAACAATAGAGTATAATGAATGATTCCACATCCTTTTACAAGTACCAAAATAATACCCAAACACTTATTTTTTACAATTTACATCATCATGTATACCATGATTCCCTTCACCCCTACACATAAACTTTAAAATATCATGAAAATACTAAGAGTAGTATAGGAATGAAAAAAATGGCGTGAAACATGGCTCATCCCTAACAAGGTAATTCATTATGTCTATGGTCTAAAATAAGGATTGATGTAAAGGTGGTTTTTAAGGGATAAGTTTCTTTTCAAAGGATTCCTAAATCATTTTAAATGTGTTTTTACATAATCACAGCTTTGAAAAGTTTCAATACAAGTTCTATAAGGTGACATGTCCCAAGATCAGTCAAGAAATATTATCAAGATAAATAGAAAGTACTTGGTCTAAAAATCCTCTCAGGAATGAGATATATGATATTGGACAATCACTCAAGGAATGCTTAATAATAAAAAATCAATTCACAGAAATTTATGAAATTCAATGCATTTAAAATTGTTGGGAAATTCCATTTACATGAATCAATTTGTTCCATCAAACACAAGTCCTCATTTTAATATCCATGCTCTACTTAAAAATTTAATTCTCCATTTTAGTCCTTAAATATCATTAACATTTAATCTAAAACATGGCATCACATGATTCCTAAAAAAATTCATGTCTCCCAGACTAGTCAAGTAAAGAATAATTCAAGTATGGGCATGAAATTTTATCTTTAAAGATCAAGAAATGTGGTGGAAAAAAATGTACAGTGTTTAAAAGATAAAATACTAAAAGTAAAATCCATTTTCTTATAAAACATGGTCCTTCACCTTCACTATCTAGGGATTCCTTCTACCATAATGAACCTATAAAAGAAAAAAACTCAATTAAGCATAAGAATCATGCCATTTAAGCTAAAAAATAGAAGGAGTGGGATGCATGCTGCACTAATTCTAAGAAAATAAATTGACATATAAATTCCTAAAAATCATGTAAAGATAAATCTTGGTATTATCCCCCAAGTGGGCCCTGAATTTTTACTACCTCTAGAAATCAGTACCAGATGTTATTCAAAGTCAAATAGTGGATGAAGCTTCTTTTATTTTAACAACCACATTTATATTTTCCCATCTTGTGCTTCCTTCTTGCTGGTGAGTAATCCATAGACAGAGTACACTTGATCCTCCCCCTTTACAAAGAGATATAACTTGCATGGAAGGGGTAGGATAAAGTATGGATCATCCTCTTTGTTGGCTGATACTTGTGAAACCTCTTCTTCCCTGTCTCGTGGGTTTTCAAGGTATGCTACATCAAAAGAGTAGTCAATGGTAAATTCAGAGTGTAATTCTATTTGAATAAAATTAAAACATGAAGTATCAAGATTAAATTCTTCCCCATCAAAGTAAGCAGCTTTTGGTTTGATTTCCTTAGAAAAATCCACTAGTTTCTTCTTGTGAACTTTCTTCAACAAATGTTCAACATGTACAGGGAGCACCATATGTTCCTTAGACGGTTCAGATCTAAGTTTTTATTCATCCTCTAAGGAATAGAAAAGATTTTCTGATTTTTTATAATCAAAACAACAAGGAATGTGGTATAATTCAGATTCAATAAAGGCATAAGAGATAGGGTCAAATAAAGGTTCAAATCCTTGAGTTGGTTCAGCTTTAATATCATCCTCATTGGTAAGTACCTATTAGATTAGACTCTTAGTAAATGGAAGAAGGTAGTTGGGATCCTCCATGTTGATTTTAAATTCCTTCACTTGGGTGGGTTTTCCTTCTCTGATGCTGGATCCTCTTCCTAGTATAGTATGAAGAGATCATGTAGTTCCTGACATTTAATCAACGATTCCTCTAATCCTTGTTGATATCTCATTTGTAGCTCAACTGGAAACTCTTCCTCCTTTGCCTCCTCTGGCTCTTAAATTTCAAATATTAGTGGTGAAATTTCTTCCACCGCTTTATTAGGTTCTTGTTATAGCTCAGGGTTGGGTTGCTCTATTAATGTAGGAACATAATAAAATTCTCTTTAGGATTTTCTCGCAAGTTTTTCAATTCTTTCTCTAAGTTTTTTACACGAGGTCTATTATACCATTCTTATTCTTCTTCTTATTGTTGTTGGTACACCTATCAGTAATTTATCCATGCATAATAATCTGAATTTGAATAAATCATGGATATCTTTTTCTAATTTTTTTATAAAAATAATTGAAATCTACCTAAGATGTGAAAATAGAAAAATAAAATGAACTATTGATTGGATACCCAACAAAAATGCTAGTTTTGACACTCGCATGTCATGAGGAATGGAAAAAAGCAATAATATTTTTCCTACTACAACACAGTGGATGACCAAGGTCGTCCCTTTTGAGGATTCTTTCAGTGTGGTTCACTCACATTATGCTATATCTACCAAAATATAACTTTTTGTTATTTTGTATTTAAATTTATGCGATGACAATATTTTTGTGTTTTTGATATGAACAATATACACTATCATGAAAAGAAAATAGAATTAGTCAATGAATAAAGAACTTGGTTTTGGGGTTTAGTCTTAGGTTCAATCATTATTCTAATTTATATGTTGATTCCATTTTGATAATCCAAACATGAAATCTCATGTTTGAATCACTATTCTTTTCCATAATAGGAATAGTTTAAGTTGCATGTCATTGGGGGACGTAACCACATTAGGGACATTTGCCTCACCAATACATGCTACTCAAATCTACCACAAACATAAAATAAAATATAATGAAAATTCAATAACACCTTGACCTCATCCCAGGCCAAGTCTTGGGGGTAGCCTCTCATTTCCGAGAGTAGGAGATCACAATGGTGGATGGATGAGGAGAGAGAGAGAGAGAGAAAGGATAAATAGAGGAGAATAAATTGTATATAATGATTTTTAAAATAATAATAATAATAATAATAATAATTAATAATATTATTATTATAATTAATAAAATAGTTTTTGAAAAAGGTGAGAGGGAGAAAATAAAATAGTTTTAAAATAATAATGAGGTATTATAAATAAAAATTATAATAACATTAATAATAATAATAGTTTTTAATTATTATTATAATTATTATAATTATAGAAGAAACTAAATGGAGGAAACCAAAATAAAAATGAAATGATTTCTTAAAAGTAAATTCAAATTATAGTTTAAATTAAAACTAAAACAAAACTAAGATGAAAATAAAATAAAAAGAAGAAATGAGGGGGAAATAGAGGAGCAGCAGCAGTTCCTGCCTCTTTGTGGGATACCTCCTTGGTAGTGAGTTCCGAGATGATGATTTGGGAAGGAGACAAGGAACTCCTTTTATATGTATAATTCTTTCTCTAAACTTTTTCATGATTTTAACCCATTAAATGGACAATTCACACATATCCTGCATCAAAGTTGTTCCCCATTTTCTTTCTCATGTCTTCTGAAAATCTCAGCTCATTTGGTCATCGAAGTGAGGAGTTATAAATTTTTAATTGCATATTACTTTTTTTGGATGAAGTTTCCAGATAGCTTTCTTTAAAATTATAACATCCAATGGATACTTTAATGACTTCAAAAATCCTTCAAATTTGTTGTAGAAATGATTCTATATGTCTTTGTTCCATTACAGGTGTAATCACCTCTATTGTAAGTGCGTAGGATAAGATTTTATTCCATTATAGTGGTAGAGACCATGTTGTCCACCTGGAAAATTCTTCAGTTTCATTGATTTTGAAGTCATCTAGAAATTATAATTATCCCTTATTTCAAAAGAGAAATTTGAAGTAAATAAAATAAGGATTCTAAAAATAAAATAATAAATCAATTTGGAATTATATGTTTAAATAAATAATCAAAATACCCTTGATTAAAACAATCTATAAAAAATCCTAAATTATGCACTTTCCACAATTTAGACCATTTTCATTTTAAAATTCAAATTAACCATTATTTTAATAAAACATTTAAATACATGGGGATTTTCATTGGAAAAAAAATAAAAAATTCATCATTATTTGATTAAAAATATGCACATAAATTTGTTCTGTCAAATACCCCCACACTTAAACCATGATTGACCTCAAGAATTAAATATCAACATGGAAATCAGAGGACCCTAATGTTATCAATATTAAAATTTTAATGTAATAAAATAAAAAAAAATTCGATATGAAATCAAAATTTCAAAAATCCACTGAAAATTTCAATTTAATTTCTCATTTTTCACAAAAATAATCAAATCATGTATTTTAATTTTTCCCTTTGAAAAATAATGGAACATATCATTTCGTTCATTCAGGCTCCTCAATTCATTATTATTAAACAGTTCAAATCATGATCTACCTCACTTTTCAATATTTTATCTCATAACTAATGATAAAAATCAAGTATATTTATGCTCATATCATGAGAATAATCTCTTTATCCACAAGATAGTAAATTTACTACTTTCTCCATTTTTAAAGACAAAATATACATAAAATTACGTGGACTTGCAATAAAGGTTCAAATAACTCCGAGGCTTAAGGTAGGTAGGATATTATGATTTAAAAAATAAGGCTCAAGGAAGAGATTTATCTCTTATGTACAATGCATGATATCAAAAATTGTAATGAAATTATCCCCTTAAAAATAGCAACACCCACTTCCCCAAAACTCAAAGTGAAAGTTATGATCAATTAAGAATAATGAATGATTTTTGGACCCTCTTGAACATTTTTTTTACTTTTAAACTTTTTTTATATATTTTTTAAAATTATAATTTGATAAAACCACACATCTATCACTTAACCACATATGATCATAAGATCGTCAGTTTGTAAAACGGTGATTTTTGGTTTTCGTAAATCACAACCCATTTTTCTCATTTTTTTGGTTCTTTTTGTTTTTTTTCCATTCTTTTATTCAATAGGGGAAAAAAGATTTTAATGAATGATTCCAAAACCTTTTAAAATTACCACAAAAACATCTTCACACTTCTTCCTTACAATATATATCATCCCATCCACCATTATTCTCTTCACCCCCACACCTTAACTTTTGAATATCATGTAAATACCAAGATTATGATAGGAATGGAAAAATTTCTTGAAACATGGTCCATCACTAAAAAATTCATTCATGTTTTCTATGGTCTAAAATAAGGATTAATGTAAAATAGTTATTTAAAGGATAAGTGGATTTTCAAAGTATGTCTTAATCATTTTAAATGTTTTTTTAAGAGTCACAGTTTTGAAAAGTTTCAATAAAAGTTCTGGTAGGTGACATGTCCCAAGATAACTCAAGAAATATTCTCAAGAAAAATAGGAAGTACTTGGTCTATATATCCTCTCTAGAATGAGATATATGACATTGGAAAATCACTCAAGGTAGGATTAATAATAAAAATCCAGTTCTCATAAATTTCAGAAATTCAAAGAATGAAAAATGATTGGGAAATTTAATTTACATGAATGAATTTGTTCCCTCAAATCACAAGTCCTAATTTTAATATCCATGATTCAATTAAAAATTTAATTCTTCAATTTACTCATTCTATCTCATTAACATTGAAATCTAAAACATGGAATCATAGGATTCCTAAAAAACTCATGTCTCCTATACTAGTCAAGAAAAGTAAAATTCAAGTGTGGGAATGCAATTTTATCTTTAATGATTGAGACATGTTGTGGAAAAAATTTACAGAGTTTAAAAGATAAAACACTAAAAGTAAACTCCCTTTTTCTATGAAACTTGGTTCTTACCATTCACTATATGGGGCTTCTTTCTACCATCATGAGTGTATAAAATAAAATAACTCAATTAAGCATAAGGATCATGTCGTTTAACCTGAAAAAAATAAAGGGAGTGGGATGAATAATGCACTACATTTATGAAAATAAATTGACATTTAAATTACTAAAAATCATTTAAAGATAAACCTTGGTATGATCCCCCATGTAAGCTCTGAATTTTTATTACCTTTAGAGGGAAGTACCAACTATTATCCAAAGTTATATGGTGGATGAAGCTTCTTTGATTTGAACCGCCACATACAGCTTTTCCCATCTTGTGCTTCATCCTTGCTGGTGAGTAATGACCCATGGATAGAGTTCACTAACTCCTCCCCATTTATAATGAGGTATATCTTGGATAAAGGTGGTAAGATGAAGTATGGATCATCCTCTATCTTGGTTTCTACTTGTGCATCCTCTTATTCTCTGTCCAGTGGTTCCTCAAGGTACGCTAGATCAAAAGAATTGTCAAATTGAAATTCAGAGTGTAATTATATTTGAATAAAATCAAAACATGAAGTATCAAGATCAAATTATTCCAAATCAAAGGAAGTAGATTTTGGAATTGATTCCTTAGTAAAATACACTAAAATATCCTCATGTGCTTCCTTCAACAAATAATCAACATGTCCAGGGAGCTCCATATGTTCTTCAGTAGGTATATATACAAGTTCTTCTTCGTCATCCAAGGCATAACAAATATTTTCTGATTCTGTACAATCAAAACAACCAAGAGTGTGGTATAATTTAGATTCAATAAGATAATAAGATATAGGGTCAAATAAAGGTTCAACTCCCTAAGTTTCTTCAGCTTTAATCTCTACCTCAGTGGTAAGTGCCACTTGGAGTAGACTCTTGGTAGATGGATGAAGGTAGTTAGGCTCCTCCAGCTCGACTGAAAATTCCACCACTTGGGTGGTTTCTTCCTTCTCTGATGCTGGCCCTTCTTACTAGTATAATATGGGGAGATCAGTAAGTTCCTCACATTTAATAAATAATTCCTTAAATCCTTGCTGATATCTCACTTGTATCTTAGCATAAAATTCTTCCTCCTTTACCTCCTATCTCCCTTTAATTTCAATGATTAGTGGTGAAATTTCTCCCACCGCTTTCTTAGGTTCTTACTTCATCTCAGGGTTGGGTTTCTCTATTAATGCACAGACATAATTCCATTCTCTTTTGTTTTTTCTCATTAGTTGTTCAATGATTTATCTATGTTATTGTACATGAGCTCTATTATACCCTTCATCTTCTTTTTCTTGTTGTTGATACACCTATGAGTAATTTATCCATATATAATAATCTAAATTTGAATACATAATGGAAATATATTTTTTGTTTTTTTATAAAAATAATTGAAATCTACTTAATATGTAAAAATAGAAAAAGTAAATGAACTATTGATTGTCTCCTCGGAAACAGTTTCAGTTTTGATGCACTCCTGTCATTGGGTATGGAAAAAAGCAATAATATTTTTTCTAGTGTAGCACAGTGGATGACTAGGGTCATATCTCTTGAATAACCTTTCAGTGTGGTTCAATTTATTCTATATCAGCTAAACTATCACTTTTTACTCTATTGTATTTAAATGAAGGTGATGATTTTTTTTTTGTTTTTGATATGAAAAATATAAACTATCATGAAATGCAAATAGAATGAGTTAATGAATAAAGAACTTGGTTTTGGGGTTTTTTCTTAGCTTCAATCATTATTCTCCTTTATATGTTGATTTCATTTTGATAATCTAAACCTGATATCTCATGTTTGAATCACTATTCTATTCTATAATTGGAATATTTTAAGTTTCAAGTCATTGGGTGCTGTCAACACATCTGGGACATTCACCTCACCAATGTGTGCTACTCAAATCTACCACAAACTTAAGATAAACTTTAAAGAAAATTCAAGAACTCCTTGACCTATCCCCGAGCCATGTCTTGGGGTTGGATTCTCATTTCCAAGAGTAGGAGATAAAAATGGTGGATGGATGAGGAGAGAGAGAGAGAAAGGATAGAGAGATAGAGGAGAATAAATAATTTATATGGGGTGTTAAAATAATAATAATAATAATAATAATAATAATAATTATAATTAAGAAAATAGTTTTGGAAAAAAGAGATAGGGGGAAAAATAGTTTTAGACTAATAATGAGATATTATAAATAATAATTATAATTACATTAATAATAATAATAATAGTTTTTAACCATTATTATTATTATTATTATTATAGAAGAAATTAAATGGTGGAAACAAAAATAAAAATGCATCGATTTTTTTAAAATAAATTCAAATTAATATTTAAATTAAAACTAAAAAAACTAAAATTAACATAAAATAAAAAGGATAAATGAGGGGGGAAGAGAGGAGCAACAGTGGTGCCTGACTCTTGGTGGGATCCCTCCTTGGCTGTGAGCTCTTAGATGATGATTTGGGAAGGAGGCGAGGACCTCCTTTTATAGGAAGAATTATTCCTCTATTGTTTTTTGTGTTTTGGACTCATTAAATAGACGATTCACACGTAACCCCCTTCATCAAAGTTGTTCCCCATTGTATTTCTCATATCCTCTCAAGATTGCATCTTATTTGGTCACTGGATGGAGGAATTATGAATTTTTTATGGCATATTACTTTCTCTGGATGAAGGTTCAAGGAAGCTTCCTTAAAAAGTATAACATCCAATGGAAACCATAATGACTTCAAAAATCCCTCTACTTTGTTATAGAAATGTGTATATGTGTCCTCATTCTATTATAGGTAGAATCACCTCTATTATAAGTGCATAGGATGAGATGTGCTTTTTGAAATGTGGTGGGGTCCATGCTATCTGCTCAGAAAATTCATCAGCTTCATTGATTTTTTGAGGCCTCTAGAAGCTCAAATTATCCCATAGTTTATAAGATAATGTTGAAGGAAATAAAATAAGGATTCTAAAAAAAATAATTACTCAATTATGTGTTATATTTTTAATAAAATTACCTAAATACCCTTGATGAATTTTTTTTATCAAAAATCCAGAATTATGTAATTTTTACAATTTATACCATTTTCATTCTAAAATTCAAATTACCCATTATTTTAGTAAAATATTTTAATACATGGGTTTTATAATTGAAAAACATAATTTTGTTTTCATTATTTGATTAAAAACATGCACATAAATTTGCTCTATCAAGATGCATGGATTCATTAAAGGACGATCAATTCAAGGATCTGTAGCAATGGATCAAGAGGTGGTTAGAGATTTCAACCTCAAGGATCTTGGTTCAAACTTTATGATAATCCATGACATGAAAAAATCCTAGGATAAAATTAAGTGGAGCTTTATAACCAACTTTCTTACATATAAGAGATTTTCTGCATGGTCTACTAACTTAATATTTTGGTGTATTAGATCATAGTTGTTGGTTGTATCATTTTTTTTGGGGAAAATCATATATTTTTGTAGGAAAATAGTAGGATAAGACAAGGTGACCACTTATCAATGAGAAATTTTATTGTCCCCCAAGATATCCTGATCCATACCATTTACAGGATTATACTTAAGGGAGATATCCTTCATTAGCGAGGAAAGATGATCCCCCACTATATTACTCATATCATTTTAGCAGATGATATGATCATATTCATGAATGAAAACAAGATATCAATTTGAGTCATCGATGAAGTTCTTGAGGAGTACTATTGATGGAGTGGAAAAATTATCAACCGATCAAAGTGAAATATTTTTATCTCAAACAAATGCATAGATAAATGGAATACCTCATTATGTAACAATTTTTCCATGAAAAGAGGGTGCTTCCTAGTGGAGTATCTAGGGGCCCCATTATTAGCAGGAATGATGTTAATTCATCACTTTGACACCATTGTCAAAAGATCACAGGTCGTGTCCTGAATTAGAAAAGATATTATTTATCTTTTGGAGGAAGAATTGAGATGATTAACAGTGTCATATCATCCATACCAGTTCATGCTATTGCAACTATCAAAGTCCCCAATGTATTTATATCTAACATCAACAAGGATATGTTTAGATTTCATTGGGATGCTCTCTCAGAGGGGAAATGACACCGGGTCTCCTAGAGCAGGATGGAAAGACCAATAAATGAATGGTTATCAATGTGAATAATCTAGATGAAACTCTTCCGGGTATGGAGAATAATTAATCACTTGATACCCACTGACGATAATATGAAAATAATTTTTATACCTCTAGCCTATAGGTGTCTGTGTTTAAAGTATTTTCGGTAGGAGAATTATAATCACCAGTTTTTTTGAATGTGAATGGGAACATAAAATATGGAGCTGCTAAAAAATATTCCCTAACTTCTCTTCTCAATATAATCTTGGTGGAACATTTCTGGAAAGATAGTTTCATGGTGCTGGTTCTATGGGTCTAGAAAAAACAGTATGGTCCATCATGTTGCTTGCTAGCTGTTGGCGCATCTAGTAAGATAGAAAAAAGGTTTGATATGAGGAGGCTTCTATATCCAAAAAAGATCTCATAATCATAACAAAGAACATCCTATTTAATATGGTAAGACATTTTAAGAATCAGCAGGACAATCCCACTATTATATCACTTTAGGGGAGTAATCCTCTCCCCTATTATGTGCACAACGTTTCACCCAGTCACTAGTTCCCCTAGCTTCCCCTTTGGGGCCTCAAACTAAACATATATGGATCTTGTATCCTATGTGATATTCAAGGAATGGGTTTGTTTTGGTATCCTAGGGGAATTATAATTCTGACTTTCATAGCTCATTACAGGTACGGTAATTCCCTCCAGCCTGAATCCATGACAATTCTTAATAGTCTCTTATTATGTTGTAAAAGGAACATCAAACATGTAGAAGTGGAAAATGATTCTATCATTTTACAAAACTCTCCTCATGAAAAAGTATATTTTTTATGGTTTATCTCTTATTTCATCATAAGGTGAAGAATCCTTCTCAATAATAATACTCAGGTCTTTCATACGTGGTGTGAGGATAACAAGGTTTCAAACCATCTTGCTTCCAGGACAAAACAATTATTTTGTGTCACCTACTTTCTAAGATCATCATTTTTGAGTTCATACGGGGAGAATCTTGTGTTAGGATATTCATTTGGTCTTCATTATTTCAGGTGACCTTAAACCCATGTTTTTCTTTGTTTCTCATGTTTTTTATGCATGCTCCTTTTTAATAAATAAATGATGACATGATGATAGTTATCACCTATCCATTAGAATGGAGGGTATGAAAAATATTAACTATATTATGGAAATATATATTTTACATATGTTTATTAGTTACCTATTTATTATAAATAAAATAAGAATCATTTAAAAGAAAAATAAATATTTTTCTGAAAAAACATTATTTTTCTAAATAATGTTTTAATCACGATTTGTGAAAATAATTTATAATTAATTTTTACCACTTATAAAAAATAAATTTGGTAAAATAAACTTAAATTTTTAAATAAGAATATAAAAATTATCTTAGGGTGAAATTTTGAGAATTTTCTAATTTGTTACATTTTTTTGGAAAACAGTGAAAATACTGAATTGTAATTGAAAATTGGCTTTTATTTAAAATATTTTATGATTTTAAATTATATTTTAAATTGTTTTTATCGTAAAATAAGTACTATTTTATATCAAGTAATCCATTTTAGTTCATTTGAATTATTTTTATGTTGAATTCTGATATAAAACCATTGTAAAATTTTGTACAATTTCACATTACATATCTACTTTCTAGTGACATTTGCAGGATTAATTTTAAATTAATTTATGCCACTTATGTGAATGGAATTTGAAAAAATGGATTCCATATATGGAATGAGAATAATTTATATTATATTATGGGGTCAATGTTTTTTGACATTAATTATTACAGAAAATAGTTATAATTAATTACTGTGATTAAGGTTATAATAGGGGTTTGCGTATTACATACGTTTATTTTAATTTTAATTTTACACATAGATTTTATTTTTGTTTAATAAATTAGATTTCATATTTATAATAATTAGGTATAAATTATACAAGTAATATCATTTTAATTTTAGACATAAAAGGTAAATTCCCTTGGTAAATAAAAAGATAGAAGTGACTGTGGTAAAAACTAAAAGGGTAAAATTGAGAAAACCTAATAATTAAGGAACCACATGACAGAAATAAATTTATTTATATGTGGTGGAGGTGTTTATCAACCCCATAAAACCTCCCCTCCATTATTAATCTATTTTTGCGGCACATTAAGTATGTGAGACCTCCTAATAGTGAATAATTTTTTTCATTTACAAGAATGCCACTCCTCATAAATTATAAAAGGGAAATCACTCTCCCTCTTCTTCCCACCTATAAATTGATTTTATAGGCCCAAAATGATAAAAATGACATCCAAACATCCTTCCCCCATCATATAAGACATAGTTTTTGTATAAATACATACTAGGAAGTCTTTAGTGAAAACAACGAGGAGGATACATGATGAAGAGGTAATGTTTTCCAACAAGAATTTTTATTTTATTTCTTTCTCCACCTCCTTAAATTTTTATTATAAAAGGATTATATAATAACATCAGTATCTATTATATAGTGAGATTTTTTTATGTTAACTGCATGACCTATAATATTACTCACTTCTATCAAATGGTTTATGAAATAGTCATTCGTGTGTACGTTGGACTACCGCCTCGCGAACAGATGTCATTCATTTTTCCATTACCACCTCTCATAGTTTAACATAATGATGGATTTATAGTTTATATATTATATTTTTTACATTTTTGATGTTATTATGATTCTGTAAATATTATATCACACATACCTTCATGCTTTCCATTTTGTGGTAATACAATAACATCATTCATGTGTACGACATACTATTACCTCGCAAAGCGATGTGATTTTTTCATGATTTACATGGAATATATTAAAGATGAGTTTAATAAAAAATTTGTGATATATATATGACATAACCATGATTCTAGAATGATAATATATATCTGTAACTTTTTCTTTCTACCTAATAAGAAAAATAAAAAATAGCATTCATGCGTACACATGACCTTTCGTCTCCATAAAAGATTTATTTTCTATCACTATATTATATAGATTACTATATAATTCTTAAATACTAAATATATATAATATTTATATCATGTTTATAATTCAATATATGATGAAACCTTGATCAATGTAATTGGAATAAAAATATAACAAAACAAATGTAACGCCCCGACCCCATAAACCTGGATCTGGTGCATTATTTTTTTACATTGGAGTGATTACAAGGAATAAAATCTCAAAGTACCAATAAATTTATTAGGCTTAGTAAACTAGTTATATACCTGAGTCTTTTATTTCAAATTAATACACTAATTAAAAAATATATATTTTTTCTTTTTGGGATCACTTTATTCCATATAGCATATCATTACATATAATTCCTAGTACATTTCTTAGATTCCTAGGGAAAGAAACAAAATAAGGGTGATAACAAATGATAAGAAAGGGTAAGTAAAAAGGAAGAAATAATAAATTATTAAGAATAAATAAACATAAAAATGTAAATAACTAATAACATATTCCATTCAAATAACTTGATAATGCATAATTGATGTGGTAAGGTAATTAACAGAAACACATGCTAATTAATCCATAAGTTGAGAATGCAATGCATTAATAGATAATTTAAAAGAAAAAATCTCAAGGACAAATAATAATTATAATTTAATTCTTAATTAAGACAATTCTTAATTTTTGATGTCATATATAAGGCACATCAAAACCTATACTGTCAAGACATTTTACAATACTGTTTTAAACCATAGATAGAAAATCATTTAATTTAGCCAACTTATTTGTATCATGAGAATCCGTCTATGCATTGAGGGGATATATAATGTAAGAGTCCTGAATATCATTGTTAGTCCAAATAATTCCTCATATCTCATAATAAATTTAATTAATAAACAATATCCCTGATTAAATATCCTTATTGAATGAAGAATACAGATTCACTAAAATTTCTCCAGATAATCAAATAACTGTCCAAGTAAACAAAATATATAAAAATGGAATAGGTTTTATGAGTGAATCATGATATTAAATGAAAAAGGGTTATTATATACATAAAATAAAATTGAATTGGGTCATAACAATAAATTAGTATGGAAGATAAATTGATAGGAAATCCCTTACCACTTTTTATTCATTTATTTAAAAGGCTGCATATTTATGAAAGAAAATATTATCATTGAAAGTAAACTTGTAAACTTATAAAGTAATCTTAAAAACATTATGGCTTCATAACAGATGAAATTAACATTCATGTTGTATAAGTTAAAAAGAATTCAATTTACTTTTGTAAGAAAAGTCATAAAGTACCTTATCATGGAAAATGAGAGGAAGATTTCTTTTAAATATTTCTTTAGAAAGTAAAAATGGGGTATAAATAACATTAAAGATTAATTGGAGAATAGAAAAAAAATATTTTTTGGAAAACACTAACATTAAATAAAAATATCCCCCAGTGGATACTTAAATAAAAACAATCCCGAATAATGATGAGATTTGGAAATGACCCCTTTACCACTTTTTAATCAGAAGAATAATATGCCCCATGAATGAAAGAAAATTATATGTTTATAAAAATTTCATAATCTTTAAAATAATACTCATAAAATAAATTCATGTAAATTTTATACACCACACAAAATAATAAATTAGTGTATAAGGCATGCGTCCCATAAAAATAAAAGGTAGACAAAAATACCTTACAACATGTAATCAGTAAAATAATATGCCACATAAAGGTAATATATATCAAATGAAATATTAAATACCATGAAAAACAATGAAATTCATGGTATTATATATTTTCAGGAAATATACATAGACCACACACAATAAATATGTGGTAAATAAGACACATATCTCACAAAAGTAAAATTATGATGAGAAAACCATTACCTTACATTTCATTTTTGGTGAACAGCATTAACCTCACGTATAATGGTTTTAATCATGTTATTAACTTATACCAGAACCATAATAGTATTTTTAATATCATATATTAACTTATTAGAATATCTCATTACCCGTTTGTTAACAATCTTCTATTATTTTAACTATTTTGGGTGTTAATTGGCTAGTTTTTTGGGTACGTTTTGACTTATTAACTGTTGTTCCTATTAATTATATCAAAATTTTTTCATATTAAGAATTTAAAAAATGATGTAAATATTATATATATTCAGTTTATATAAATTTATAATAATCCATAAAATTTGGAGATATGAAATGAAATTCACTGTTCATGGAGACATTAGGCTGTACGTACGCATGAATGCTATTTTCATTTCTTTGTCATATTTAAATAATGAAAATTAAATTATATATATGTATATTATAATTATATTATAATTTTTATGTCATATATATCATATATTTTTATTAAAACCATCTCTAATACATTCCATGTATAGCGTTAACGAATCACATCACTTTGAGAAGGCTGTAGTCCACATATCTACAAACTATGTTATCATATTACCCCAAAATGGAGTGCATAACGGTATGTGTTATATAAAAATTAAATAATAATAAAAACATTATTAATACTATATATCATATATAAACTATAAATTAATTATTCTTCTAAACTCGAAAGGTTTTAAATAGAAGAACGAATGACCTCAGTTCGTGAGGTGGTAGTCCGTCGTACACAAAAATAGTGGTTTTGTATCCCATTTGATGGATGTGTGTGAAAGTTTAGGTAAAAATATAAGATAAAAAATATCAGTATATTTAATATACTAAGGTTATTATATAAGAATATATTAATAATAATTTAATAGTTTGAAAAAAATAAAGAAAATGAAAGCGATCGTTGAATAATGTTACCTTATTTTCAGGTAACTCCTTTTGATTTATACTAAAAGAATTACATAGTTAGATTTATGGACAAATGTAGGATTCTAGGATGAAGGGAGGGAAGTAGGAAGATTATTTGGGAAGATTTTGGATTATTTATAATGTTTAATGTGGTGTGAAGAAGTGAGGGAGGAGGTGCCCTTTTATAATTGAGTTGAGAGACACTTTAGGAAACTCTTAAAATATTAAATTAATATAAATTAATTTTCAATTACAAATAGATAAAAATTTATTTATTTCTAATATAATATGATTATGGATATTAATAATCTAAAAAAACATTTTTTAGACAAGTTTAGGTCATATTCTTACACTTACCTTTTGGATTTAACCCTTCTTTAATCCATTTAACTCTTATTGGGACAACATGTATTTTTACTACATAAAGGTTAATATATTTACTATAAAATGAAAGGAAAACCATAAATGTATTATTTATTAAAATTTTAACGTTTTCACAATATTTTTTACAATTTTCATAATTTTTTGAATTTTATATCATTTAATAAATATTATTTATTTTAAAATATTGTTAATTTCAATTCTAAACCATTCATTACTTTAATTTTTACAAAATATCAATACAAAAGATAACTTAGAAAAAACCATTAATAAATCCATAATATGTATAGGTCATATATAAAATTCTTTAATTACATTAATTATATAAAATTATATTTATTTTAATATTTCTTATAACATTTATTTGATATGCTAATTAATTAAACAATTACTGCATCATCATTTTGAAATCTTTTAATTTAATTATTTATTCTATAAAAATTAAAAATAAATTATAATTATGAATATAAACATTTTATCTTTCAAATTAATATTTATATTTCTACATAACCATATAGAAAAAATGTAATACTTATTAAAAATAAGAGTATGACATATTGGACTTTGCTTAGAATAAAATACTATGAAAGTCATAAGGCCATCCAAGTGATTCCAAGACAATATAAAATTATCCAAAGTATTATTTTGGTTGAATATAAATCATAAAATAAAATTAATACAAGTGTTATTGTGATTTTATAATACTTATAGTATTATTTTTACCCTTAATTACCTGATTTACCCTTAACAGTGGTAATTTAAAAAAAATACTAAAGTTACTATTCATATTGTCAAAAAATAAGAGGGACCAATTTACAAAATTTGGAACATAAGAATCCAAATATTTAATTCATATTTAAAAATTCAAAACAAAGAATTGGAAAAAATTAATTTAAAATTAATTCCACTAACGGAACGAGTGATCAGGTTTTTAAAGTAAAAATATTCAAAATATTAAAATGTTTTTATATGAAAATTAAATGTGAAATTGATTCCAATGACCTAAATTATATTAAATGATGTATAATTGATCTAATTATACTTTAAAATAAATTTAAAATATAATTCAACACTATCAATTATTTAGATGAAGAATCTATTTTTAATTAAAATTCAATATTTTTCACTATTCATCAAAACATGAAACTTATCAGAAAATACTAAAAATTAAATAAAAGTAAATTTTTATATTAATATTTTAACTTAGAAGTTTATTTTTTCCTATATAATTTATAAAAGTGTTTAAAATTAGATTTAAATCAAGCGCGCCATCAAACGACTGTAAGACTGTATTTCGAAAAATATAGTCTTTTAATGCATAAAATTGGTTTTATTTTTCTACCATGTCTATAAAACACATAGGATGAATATGAAACATTATATTGAATAAATTATATATAAATTACATTAATATCATTAACCAATATTTATTAATTTAATTTATTACGATAAAACACCTTTGGTGCATAATAATAGTCTAATAAAATCATTTACTTTATATTCAACTGGTTTTTCTATTTAGTTATAGTTAATTCGTAACCAATTAATTTAATCATATATTTTCATAAATTAATTATTTCTATTCATTACCACCAATTTAATGTCTAGGAGATAATTTTCCTTTTAAATAATAACATTAATAGTATATCGTGGTTCATCTAAGCTTATTATTGCATACAACGTAAGCTATCAAAGAAGTTAAGTTCAAAAAGATACATACCAAAAAATCTTTGGGTATTACAATATCCCATCCTTTAATATATTGAATCCTAAAAATTTTAATTTACACTTAAAAAATCAAAGGCTTATACTAGAAAATTCCTTTGAGGGAAACCCACATCAAAAATAGTGTTAGTAAAACATCATCTTAATAGGAGGGAAAGGGAAATGTAAAGGTCATCAAAAAATTAGGATTTGAAACAGGATAATATTAGTGTGAAGTGAAATCTAGGACATGGAATAAAAATCTAACCATCATGTTCAGTTGGATAATGATATAGAACATGTTCTTTGGATTGTTAATCATAGCCAAACCATAAGTCTTGTGATCGGTTAAAGGAACATTGATTTATTAGAAAGAAAATCAAAATGCTTACATTTTTGTTCCAAAATTATTTTCCTAGAGTTAAAGAGTTTATTTACTTATTATAATAAAAAAAAATGGAATCATAATTACTTGTTAAGTATAGTTTCATCCTTTAATCAATTTCCACCACAAAATTATATTTTTCTCCAAATGATGGGTATTTAATATGAATTTTTTATACCTGAAGATTTAGAAACAACTTTGATGGATCAAAAAAATCAAAAAAAGAATGACTATATATTCATACTGTATTTATACATTAACCAAAACCAAAATTGTTAGTATATGATAAGATAATTCCCCAAAAATAATAGACATTTATATTATGAAAACAACTTTAATATCCAAAATTCAAATTTAATACTCATTGTTCAACATATATCATTGAACATGTAACTATACCTCCTAAAAATATTATATAATTGGACCAAAAAATCAGAATGATTTGTTCATATAGTCTCCCAAATAACATCAATCACTCTTAATGTCTAATACCAAAAATTTAATTTCCTAAATCACATAATCTTTATGATATGATAACAATTTGCATAAATAACTTGAATCACCATAAGTCCAGAATAAAATCATATTTGACTTCACAAATAAAATTCAACCTTTATTCCTAAAAAAATTATGTTTACCTTAATCTTATAGGATTCACAAAATATAAAATGTCTTCTAAAATAACATTAATTACTTAATCACCAAATCATTTTACAATCCCACGGTTATCTATTTGATAAAAAATGTCCCTAAAATAAAAATAAACTTTATCCATTAGATATTTTAACTAAAAAATGTCATGATAACCAAGAATTAATGTAGGCTAGTGGTAGAATCTATACCATTGTCTCCATTCAGTTATGGGTTCAAACCCCATATCCTTTCCAAATGTGATGGGTTGTCACCCATCCCATGAGTTTCCATTTTTATAAAACTATTTTAAAATAACTTCCAAAATAAATATGATGGAAATCCTTAAAATAAAGTTAATAACTAAATAGACTTTTAAGTGAGGTTTTCAATACCAACCCAATACATAAATACTTGATCCATTTATTTCCACATAGGTCCTTCCTTGGTATAGAGTTCATCTTATAGAATAAAGAATTAGATTCAGTAATTCCTAGGTTCCCCCCATTTTAGTAAATGAACTAAAAATGGATTTTTTTAGAATGAATTTTATTTCCATCCATTACAATATTCATTTTTCCTCAATAATTATTTACTTTATGTCCTTATTTCCCACCCATAAAGCATTTAACCATTCCATTGAGACACTTTCTTAGGTATATCGTTCCATATTTCTTTAATGATGAAAATCATGATTTATTTTATCCATGGTTTTCACCAATATAGCTCTTAGAAAACTCCATCCTTCTCTTCTACAGTGAGTTCAAGAGTTGGTTAAGGTATATGTTGTTAATCATATTTTAGGAAAACTGATTAAGCATGAACATGATATCTTTCACTCCTTTAATAATCCCATTTGGTTTCTCATCTCAACCACCTTGTCCATCATGTTAAATGTTGACATTACTCCTTCGGGTTATATCCATTGACTAAAACTAGAAAGAACAGTGTGAGTAACAATAGTCATAGTGAGAAAAATGTAAAATCATTTATAGAATATCACGACACCTTATTTTAAATCTGAAACAACTTATGATTAACCTATGTTACTCATTTACATTATATATTCTAATATTTCATAGTGGTTTTTAATGAAAATGTTAATTTTCATAAGAATATCCATCGGGGGTGTCAAACTAGGTGTGTAGTAAGGATATAGTCATGTACGGGGTTATGATTGAGTTAGGACCGATGAAACTTTTTGGATTTGTTACCCCTAAGTACATTTGTTCTAGAACCACGTCCCCTTGTAGTATTATAACAAGGATGTATTGCTATGAAAATAACATAATCTACATCTAATTGAAACTTTAGGATGTTTTAATATACTTATCCTCAAATTAAACCTTAGGGATATGTTTTATAATCTATTTTTTCCTGAATCTAGTTCCCAATGTTACTAATAAACTTCCTTTTATACAAACTATAACACCCTGACCCCAGAAGCCTGAATCTAATAAATTATTTTATTACATTGGCATGATTACAAGGAATTAAATCCTGAAGGACTGATCAGTTTAGTAGTCTTGGTAAACCAGATATAAACACGAGTCTTGTATTATAAATTAATACCCTAACTACAACATAATTTTCTTTCTTTCTAGGATAAATTTATTCCATATAGCATATTCTTGTATATGTTTTATAATACACTTATTAAATTTCTAGGGAAGGAAACAAAATAATAGTGAGATCAAATAATCATTAAGGGTAAGTAAAATGAAAAAAATGATGAACTAATGAAAATAAATCAACATGGAAAGGTAAATAACTGATAACATATACCATGAAAATTACTTTATAAAGAATAATTAATATGGTAAGGAAATTAACTGAAACACATGCCATTTATTCAATAAGTTTAGAATGAAATGCATCCTTAAATAATGTCAAAGAAAGAATATCATGGATAAATAATTATAATAACAAAATTCTGAATGAATGAAATACTTAGTTATTGGATGTCATGTCTGAGGCACATTAAAAACTATAACGTCAATACTATTCACAAGATGGTTTGAAACTATAGATAAAAATGTATTTAATTTGGACAACTTATTTGTATCAGGAGAACCTCTTGATGAATTGAGAGGATATATAAATTCTAGGCCCCACCCACCATTACAATTCTAAATAATTACTCAAATTGAGTCGAAATCTCTTACCACTTAATAATTATTTATTTAAAAGGATGCACATTTAGAAATGAAAATATTTTATTAAAAAATAACCTTGGAAACTTGTAAAGGAATATTAAAATCATTAGGGAATCATAATGGTGGAAAATTCAAGTCATTCCGTAAAAGTTAAGAATATATTCCTTTTAATTTTGTAAGAAAAGTCATAAAGTACCTTGTTTTGGAAAATGATATAAAGAATAATTTTAAAGAATTTTTTAAAAATTAAAAAAGGGGTAAAAATGAATTTAAATAATCATTGGATAATATATAAATTATTTTTGAAAATATTTTTAAAAAACACTACCTTTTAAGAGAAATAGTACCTAGTGGAGACTTAAATAAAAACAATCTTGAATAAAGATGAGATTGTGAAATAAACCCTTTACCACTCTATAATTAGTAGAATCATATTCCACATAAAAGAAATAAAATTATATGGATATTAAAATACCATAACATTAATAATAATACTCATTAAATACATTCATTGGAAGTTTATACACATCACAAAATAATCAGGTAGTTCATAAGGCATGTGTCCCACAGAAATAAAAGTGAGACAAAAATCCATTACACCATGTAATCAGTAGAATCATATGCACCATAAAGGTAATAATTATAAAATGAAACATTTAATACCATAAAAATAATAAAAATAATGATATTATATATTGATGGGAAATATACATATACCACACACAAGAAATAAATGGTGAATAAGATTTATATCTCTCAGAAGTAAAAGTGTGATGAGAAAATCTTTACATTGTGTTTCTATTTGGGTGAAATAACTCAAAAACATGTATAATGGTTTTAAGAATTCTAGTAAACTATAAAAAACCGTTTTCATATATCTAATATCATTTATTAACTTCTTATAATATCTCATTACCTATTTGTTTACAAGGTTCCATTATTTTCCCTGTTTTGTGTGTTAATTGCATAGTTTTTCGAGTATGTTTTGACTTATTACATTTTCTTCATATTAATTAGATTATTGTTTAATCATATAAATAATTTAAACCATGATTTCAATATCATATATATTCATTATATTTTTATTTATAATAATCCATAAAATATGGATATAGGAAATGAAATGTACTGTTTATGGAGATGGTAGGCAATACGTATGCATGAATGCTACTTCTATTTATTTGTCGTATTAAAATAATTAAAAGTAAAATATATATATATATATATATTATAATTAAAATATAATTTTTATATATATGTAACATATTATTTTTAAAATCATTTTAATACATTCTATGTATAGAGTGAAGGAATCATATTACATTGAGGAGGCGGTAGTCCTCACATCTACAAATAATGCAATTGTATTCCCACAAATGAAGTGCATAAAGTTATACTTCATATAAAAATTAAATAAGAATAAATGAATTATTAATACTATATATACATATATAAAATATAAATAAAACACAATTCTAACCTTTCAAGGTGGAAATTGGAAGAACAAACGACATCAGTTTGTGAGGCGGAAGTCCGCTGTACATACAAACGGTGATTACATATCCCATTTGATGGATGTGTGTGAATGTTTAGGTAAAAATATTAGAATAAAATCCTCTAATTATATTTAACATACTGAGGTTGTTATATAATAATGGAATAAGAATAACTGTATTGTTTGAGAAATTAATAAAATAAAAGTGACCGTTGATGAATGTTATCGCGTTTTCCAGTAACTCTTTTTGGTTTATACCAAAAGAATTCATTGGTTGGATTTATAGACAAAGAGAAGATAATAGTATATGGGGAGGAAAATTATGAGCTTATTTAGATAGTTTTTGGATGAGATATAAGGTTTAATTTTGTTTGAATAAGAGAGGTAGGAGGTGTCCTTTTAAAATTGAGGTTAGGGGCACTTCAAGAAACTCTTAAAAATTAAATCAATAGAAATTAATTTTCATTTACAAATGGATAAAAAGTGAGTTATTTAGAAGATAATATTATTCTGGGTTGAAATACTCTCAATGTTTTTTTAAATATGTTTAGGTCATAATATTACCCTTATCTTTGGGATTTAACCCTTATTTAATCCCTTTAACTCTTACTGTGAGAAAATGTGTTTTCTCTACTTTAGGGTTAATATAGTTATTATAAAATGAAAAAACAACCATAAATGGATTACTGATGAAATTGGAAACCTTATAAAAAAAATTTTGTAGAATTTATATTTTTATGAATTTTATATCATTTAATAAAATATTATTTATTTTAAAATATCATTAATGTCAATTTTGACACTATTCATTACATGAATTTTTAAAAATATTAATACACAATATAAATTAGAACAATTTATTTTACATAAATAATATGTATATTTAATAGATCACATTATTGGATGAAATTTATTATATGAAATTATATATTTTTATATTTTTTTAATAACATTTGTTTGATATGTCCATTAATTAAACAATTACGACATATTCATTTGGCAAGACATTAATTTAATTATTTCATCTATGAAAATTTAAAAATAAATTATCATGATTAAGATAAAAATTTTATCTTTGAAATGAGTATTTTCATTTAAAGATATATTATGAATAACCAAATATTAAAAATTTCATACTTATTAAAAACCTGAGTATGGCATATTGGACTTTCCTTAGAATAATTTACTAAAAAAGGATTAAAGACATACAACTAGATCCAATAGGCCATAAAATAGGACCAAGGATAATTTTTGTTGATTACAACTCATCCAATAAAATTTTGACAAGTGTTATGGTGATTTTATAATACATATAATATTATTTTTACCTTTAATTGCTTGATTTACCCTTAACCGTGGTAATTAAAAAAAATACTAAAGTTACTATTCATATTGTCCAAAAAATAAAAGGGACCTATTTTATAAATTTATACAAACAGATTCCAAATATAGAATCCATATTTCAAAATTCAAACAATATAATTGGCCGACATTAATTTAAAATTAATTTCGTGGATGGAACCAGAGATCAACTTTTTAAAGTGAAAACATTCAAAAGACTGAAATGTTTTTATATCCAAATACAATAGGAAACTTATTAAAATTAACTAAATAATATTAAATTATAAAATATTTATTTTATTATACTTTATAAACAATTAAAAATATAATTTTACACTACAAATTATTTAGATGAAAAATCTATTTTCAATTAAAATTCAATATTTTTCACTATTCATCAAAACATGAAACATATCAGAAAAATACCAAAAAATAAATAAAACTAAATTTTGATATTAATATTTTAAATAATAATTTTCTTTTTCAAATAGAATTTATAAATGTTTAAAAATCAAGATTTAAATCAAGTGCGCCATCAAAAGGTGGTAAGACTACCTTTCAAAAAAGATAGGCTTTTGATGCGTAAAATTGAATTTTTTTATATCATATATAGAAAACACAGAGGATGAATGTTATAAATTATATTGAATATAATATATAAATTTCATTATTATTATTGACTGATTTTAATTAATTTAATTTATTAGGGTAAAACACCTTTGGCGAAAAATAATAGCTTTATGAAAACATTTTCTTTATATTCAATTGGGTTTTATATTTATTTCAAATTATTTGGTAACCAATGAATTCAATCATTTATTTTTATAAATTAGTTAATAATATTCATAACCACTAACTTAATGGCTATGAGATAATTTCAATTTTAAATAATAATATGAATAGTATATCATGGTCTGTTTAGATTGGTGTTTATTGCAACAAAATATGTCTAATAAGTTAAGTTTAAAAAGAGACATACCATAAAATATTGGGGTGTTACAACAAAACATATATGAAAGGAAAAGTAGTTATTACCAAAAAACATGACATTAAAATGGAATTAGTAATAAATAAGTAATAAAAGGTCCTAATAAAACCATGATGTGATATGTGTTAATATAATTATATAATATATATATTATAAAATTATATTTATTATACAAGAGGTTTTAATGTTTACAAAAGAAATAAATACTTAAGATAAGGGTTTTATCATCTCAATTTTATTTCGGTGAGATTTATGCTATATTCACCACTTATTTTTGTTTTGTCGTATATATGATTCCCAAGAATGTATTTTCAAATTATTATACATAAATTTATGAGGATTTAAATATCCATTTTAGGATCTCTATTTCGCGGGGTTTATGATTCAAAAGTTACCAAATCAGTAAGGGATTTTGTCTTAATTTTCCTTCTTTGAGACATATATTATGTTATGAACCTATATTCTTTTATAAGGCATATATACAACCAATTTGAAATGTAATATAATCATTTTATTAAACCTAATTATATTTCATGTTTCATTTTATGTTATTCCTTCATGGGTTCTTTGATTCAAGGTTACCCAAGTGGTAAAAATTTTATGTTACAATCTTATAATTTATCAGGATTGTTTATGGATAAGTCACCAATATTGAAAATATCATGTTATAACTTTGAATAGTTCTCATGAATTTTATTTTCATCTATTTATTAATGATAAATTAAAGTAATGGTACCATTTTTTAACTCTTTGGTACTTTATATAATTAAGAAAATATTTTTATGAAAATATGACTTTATTTCACTCTTCGGTCAGAAATCTAATTTCTTCCAAAACCATGTTTTCTAAAAATGATTTCAAATATTAAAATTATTTTATTAAGATAATTTTCAATGAAATGTATTTCAAAAAAAAAAATATGTTTAAAATTTTTTTTAAAATTATTTTCAAAAATCTTCCTTTTTAAAATTTCATGGTTATTTTCAATGAAAATGGATTTGAAAATGTTTATGTTTTAAAAAGACTTTTTCAGAAATGAAAGGATATTTTCCTAGAGAAATATTTTAATGTTATTTTAATGATATTTACATTCATAAATTTCCACAACCCTTATTTTTACTTATGCTCCAATGAGGATATTTTTCAATGATATCATCAACATTATTTCTCTAGATCGATTAAGATTGTTTTAAAGAGATTTTTATGGAACCCATTTCTTTTTTATGATTTAATAATGTTTCAAATAGATTATTATGAATCAAATTTATTTTAAATGGGTTAATCATGTTTTAAATGGATTTATATGAAATTAATTTGTTTTCCATGGGATAATAAAGTTATGAAAGGAATACTAATTATTTTTATGAGTTTTGTGATGAAATGAAAGTTAATTGTACTTTATTAATATTATGGTTCTTAGACATTACTTATATGATGGGGTGGACTAGATATAGGTGGGTAAGACCATTTCATATTATATGATGGGGAAGCCCATATATACCTGGGAAATATCTTAATAGTTTATATGATGGGATGGCCTAAATAGTCCCAGGTAAGCCTGTTATAGCTTATATGATGTGGTTACCCATACAGGGTTGGGTAATCCCATTACAACATGTATGATGAGGAATCCCAAACAACTCTAAGTGAGGTCATTTTAGATTATATGATGCAGAATCCTAGATAACACTCCAATGATTTAGGTAATGATTTATATCTTATGAGATAGATAAAACTGGAATGGAGAGTAATCCGAGATTAGTAAGGGACTTTGTCTACTATGATGGTCGTGGGAGTGAACCTTGACTACTATGATATTATGAATGGACCTGTATTTCATGTATATAATGTTATACGTGGACCTAATTATATTATCCAAATTTTATTCATGAATCTGGTTGTATGTTTATAATGTTTTACCTGAACCTTTATTTCATGTCCATAATGTTATGTGTAGACCTGGTTTCATTTCCATAAGTTTATAGGAGGGTCTGATTTCATTTCCATAACTTAATGAGTGAACTTGTTTCTGTTTATACATTTTAACATGTTTATAAACTAAGGTGTGTGGCATAAATCTATGTTTTATTCCAATTTTATACTCTCATGTATTATGTTATTTGATACCTATATTATGAATGACCAATATTTATTCCATGACTCATGTTTATGATCTATGAAATGTTGGGTATGAAATTAAAAAGTTTTTTTCATTATCACATACCCTTATTATTATCTTAAGATTTCATATAATCATATATAGGCATCTATTATGTTTAAACTTACTGAACATATGAGATCACCCATTATTATGTTTCCTTCCCTAGGTTATGAAGAAAGGTTTAGGCAAGGTATTCCAAAAGGGAGTACTATGTGAGAAGATATTTGTGGGATATGTTTAATATTTTTCCCAATATTAGAAGACTATCTCCCATGTTTCCAAAGACACTAAACTATTACGGTCCTCAGGATTGTGTTTTTTGTAATGTAATTAATATTCCTCTAAAATATGCAATATCCATGTACGAGAAGCATGGGTCACTATAGTTGGTATTAATGAAAATGTTTAGTTAACCATTACAGACTCATATGGGAAACATTTATCAAGATCCCTTGGGATATTTCTATGGATATGTCTAGGGATGACTCTAAGGATAAGTCTAAGGACGAGTTAAAGTATAAGAGAATGTCGTAGAATTTTAGTAAAGGATATAGTGAGTGTTTTCCAAGAAATTACATCCATATATGGATACAACAAGTGGATGTGGCTTAGATATAGATGTATATAGTAGGAACAAACCCAAAAACACTATATTGAGTTGGACGTGATTAGGAACTAGTGAATGAAAACGGGACTTGTTGCACACTTGGATTGACACTCCCAATGAGTATTCTTTAGAAACTCACAAACTCATTATAAACCATCATGAAGTATTTAAGGAAATGACGTCTATGGATGTACTAAGATAAAACTAAGGTGTTGTGGATTAAAGAATAATTTGTGATGACTTAGAAATATAATAAGTGTTTTTTTCAGGATGTTGGGGTTTTCCACTATGATTAGTGTTTATCACACTATTATTTTTGGTTTTAGTCAGTGGAGAAACCTATAAGGAATAGTGTTAAAAGTGAGTGTGATGTAAAATTTTCTAATGAGAATCCAAATGGGATAATTATTGGATTAAAGGATATTGTGATCATGCCTAATTAGCTATCCCAGAACATGATTAACAATATGCATATTAACCAACTCTCGGAATCACCAATGAATAGATGGATGAAGTTCACTGGGAGTTCAGGTAATGGAGACCATAATGGAAAGAATATTCAGTTTCCTATATGTCAAGAATGCATGAAGAAGAACTTAATGTAATGTTTCAGAGGGGAAGGATTATATTTTTAGTGTAGAAAAGAAGGACACAAAGAAATTAATTACAAAGGAAAAATGAAAAGCTGGGTGAATGAAATGGATGAGAATAATGGTATTCTTAAGGTATCATTGATTGTGGAATGATTTATGTGTAGACTTAATAGGCATTGTGAAAATTGATATCCTAAGGGGAAATCTTGTGAAGTAAATCAAAAAGGTTATATGAGTAATAGTTTTTCATTTTATGATGAAGAGGCTACATATGAATTATGAAAGGAAAGAATTATTAAGTAATAAGATGATGAATTCCAATTACTCGTTTGAGATGGAAGTTGAATAATCTAATTGTTTATGTGTTGTAATTGAAGAATTATGAAATATATAAGGGTTTTTTGTATAAATTTTGAATTATGGATTTCCAAGAAAGTGTTAAATAGTACCTATGGACTAGATAAATGATATTTTGATCAAGGTAATATAACCATTAATGTGTTTGAAATGTTGAGATAATGATGCTAGGATAAAGAGATGTTGGATATGAATAAAATAAATTGGATAGTAATGATTACCTTAGAACTGATTAATGATTTGTTGACAAAGTGGTTTATGCTATCATGGATGTAGTTTACAACATTTTTGGATTTATGGAATATATCCAAAAATATATGATTTATGTAAGGAATGAGGAAGTATATACATTTTAAATAAGGTTTTATAGTAATTTAGGTTATTACATTATTTTTAGAGAATACACGATGAAGGTATTCACAAGTTTGGTTTATGACAATCAAGGGTCACATTATAATATATGTGGGTTCAATGTCATGTTTATTTTGAAAAATTTAGTTACCTTCCTTATAAATTATGAATTTTGGAAGGGTTATATGGATAACCATTTATGAAAGGGTTTTAGTTGAAGTTTGGATAAGGATTTAGTGATTAATGTGTTACTTACCTATATAATGATTTATGCATATTGAATAACCCGCGATAACCATTTTTTTGTGATGATAACTAAAGATAGACATAATGAATTATCATTCTAGTTATGGATCATATGGTATGTTAGTGCTTCAGGCATAAAACATCAACCTTCATTTATGAGAATAAGAGTTGATGTAGAATTTGATCAAGGAAAAACCAAAGGATAAAATTGTGCCTATGAAATAAAAAGATATCAATTAAGTATATTTTGAAATGTTCTCAGTCTATATGAAAATGAAATTCCTTAAAATTTATATGAGGATCTATAAACAAATTTCATTATAGTACCTTAAATTCTAATGAATGAAGTGGTCTATTAAATCATCAAAAATTTACATTTTTTTGGTTTTTAACTTTCTCTAGATCACCCACTCTCTTAGGATCAATGATCTTTATAACTCATTATAATTATTTATTATTTTCTTATATGTACAAATATTTAATTCCAACCTATGTTCTTCTATTTGAAAATCTAGTATGTATTATTCCAGATTACTTTCACACATATATTTCTCTTTTCTAAGAAGTATATTTTAGTAACCCTTTTTAACATGTGGATTTCTATTATGGAATTTTTAAATTTAAAACCATTGATGTTCAAGATGAATTATTTAGTTGAAATTCATTTTAACGCCAGTAGAATGTAACACCTTGAGAATTTGTGAAATATTTTATTCAAATGAATTTAATAATTTTGATTTTTTTCATCCAATATAGATTTTATATTCTATAACATGCAAAACTAAGTTATCTTGTGTTACTTGAAACAATGATTTTCCTCGATAGCTTACATTACATGCACGACTGAGTTTTATGGAACGATAATATATTATTCACATTATTATTTAATATGATAGTCATCACCTAGCCATTGGAATGGTAAGTATTAATTGGATTAACTATATTATTAAAATATATATTTTACACATATTTATTTTTTTTCTATTAATTATAAATTAATAATATTCACTTAAATTAAAAATAAATGTTTTCTAAAAAACTGTATTTTTTCTAAAAAATGGTTTAATCGTGATTTGCGCACATAATTTATAATTAATATTGAAAAATTCTAGAAATTTAATCTGATAAAATAAAATTTATTTTTAAAATAATAATACAAAAATTATCTTAAGGTGAATTTTGGGTTTTTTCTAAGAAGTTTCATTTTTTTGGGCAATAGTGAAAAATTCAAAATTTTAATTGAAAACTACATTTTATTTTAAAAATTTTATAATGTTAAATTATATTTTAAATTGGTTTTAAAATAAAATTTGTTATATTTTAAATCATTTAATACAATTAATGTCATTGAAATTATTTTTATATATTTTTTGATATAAAAACATTGTAAACATTTGAACATTTTCACTTTCAAAACCCGTTTTCTCATAATGAATGTGGGATTAATTTTTAAATTTAATTTCTACCACTTATGTGAATTTAATTTATAAAAATGGATTCCATATTTGGAATTATAATAATTTTTATTTTTTAATAATTTAAAATTAAAATTTTACCATAATGATTAGTGAAAAAAATTAAAATTAATTACTGTGATTATGGTTAAAATTGGGTTTTGCGCATTACAGGCATTTGAATCAAAATTAATTTTAAACACATATTAGATTTTTATTTAACAAATTAGATTTACTTTTTAGAAAAAATATGTATAAATTATATAATTAATCTCATTTTAAATTTTTTCTTTAAGGATAAATTACCTAGGTAAATAAAAAGATACTAGTTACCATGGAAAAAACTAAAAGGGTAAAATTGAGGAAATTTAATGACTAAGGAACAACATTATCAAAATATATTTTATTTTGTGTGAGGTAAGTTTTTATTTACCAAATAAACCCCAACCTTCAATATTTATCTATTTTTGTGTCAAATGAGGTAAGGGATACCTCTCAATAATGAATACTTTTGGGTATTTATAAGAATGTCACTCCTCCTATATTATAAAAGGACACTGAATCTACCCCATTATTCAAAACTACCAAGCTATTTCTATCATCAAAACCCTGAAAAAATAACTTATAAACTTCCCTAACATCATTATATAATCCTTATTTTTGGAATAAATCAAAATTAATAAGGTTTTAGTGAAAACCTAAGGATGATACCCAAAGAAGAGGTAATGTTTTTCAACAAACATATTTATTTTACCTCTTTCTCCACCTCCTTAAATTATTTTTATTCCATGATTATATAATAACCTCAGTATATCCTATATAATCATATATTTATATGTTATGTTTATCACCTAAAATATCACACACTTCTATCAAATGGGTTTTGAAATTATCATTTATGTGTACAGTAGACTACCGCCTTCAGAACTGATGCCATTCACTTTTCCATTAGCACCTTTCATGGTTAGAAATAATGATGTATTTATAGTTCATATATATTATATTTATAAAATTTATGAAATTTATGACGTTATTAATATTATATAATTATTATACCACACATAACTTCATGCTTTCCATTTTGTGAGAATACGATAATGTCGTTCGTGTGTACGACATACTACTGCCTCACGAAGAGATGTTATTCATTAACGCTTTTCATGGAATTTATTGAGGATGAGTTTAATAAAAAAATCTTATATATATTAAATTAACATGATTCTTTAATTATAATATATATCATTTAATTTTCTTTCTTTCAACCTAAAAATAAAATGAAAAAAGTAGCATTCATGTGTACATACAATCTACCGTCTCCATAAACTGTGTATTTTCTTTCACTATACTTTATGGATTACTATAAATACATATATAATAAATATTTATTATATATTTATTATATTTTATCAATTTTGAGATAATGGAAGCATGATCAAATTATGCGAACCATAAATATAACAAAAAAACATATATGAAAAACAAAGCGGTTATTACCCGAAACATAACCTTAACACAAAATTATAAATAAAAGGATAATAAAATGTCTTAATAAAACCATTTATATTTTTATATTTATGAATATTATTATTTAATATATTTATAAGAAAATTATATTTATTATACGGGAGTTTTGAATGTGCATGAAGGAAATCAAGAGTTAAAGTAAGGTTTTTATTGTCTCACTTGTATTTCTATGAGATATATGCCATATTCACCACTTATTTTTGTTCTATGGTGTATAGACTACACATGAATGTGTGTTATTATTATTATAATCAAATTTATAGGAATTTACATATCCATTTTAGTATCTCTATTTCATGGGGTTTATAGTTCAAAAATTTCTAAGTCGATAAGGTATTTTTGTCTCAATTTTTCTTATTCGAGACATATGTAATGTTATGAACCTATATTATTTCATGAGGTGTATATGCATACCCATTGATATTAAATATAATTAATTTATTCAAAATAATTATATTTTAATTTTTATTTTTTTATTCCTTCATGGGTCTTATGATTCAAGGTTACAAAAGTGGTAAAAAGTATATATTACAATCTCATCATTTATCAAGATTATTTATGGTTAAGTCTCCAATGTTGAAAATATAATGATATAACTCCAAATAATTATCATTAATTGTATTATAGTCTAGTTATTTTTGATATATTAAATTAATGGTACTATTTTACCACTCATTGTTACTTATTATAATTAAGATTTTTTAAAGAAAATCTGACTTTATTTCTTTCTTTAGTTGGAAATCTATTCTCTTCCAAAACCATGTTTTCTAAAAAGGTTTTCCAAATTTTTTAATTATATTTTAAGAATTTTTTAAAGAAAATGATTTCAAAAAAAATTCTGTTTAACAAGTTTTTTATATTATTTTCAAATCTTCCTTTATAAGTTTTAAGGGTTATTTTCAAAGAAAAATGATTTCAAATTGTTTATGTTTTAAAAGTCATTTTTTTCAAAGAGGAAAGGATATTTTCCTCAAGAAATGTTTTAAATGATATTGAAATGGTATTTCCATTCATAAATTTAAACAATAATTATTTTATTTTTTCTCCATTGAGTATATTTTGTAATGATATCATCCTTATTCTTTCTTTTGATGTATTAAGACTGTTTCAAAGAGATTATTATGGAACCCGTTTCTTTTCCAAGTGTTAACCACATTTCAAAGATATTTTTATGGATCCCATTTTATTTATATGGGTTAATCATGTTTCAAAAATATTGAAATGAAACACATTTTTTTATAGTTTAATCATGTTATTAAAGGAATAATAATTGTTTTTTTGAGTTTTATGATAAAATAAAATATATTTGTACTTAAGTCATATTGTAGTTTATTAGACATTACTTATATGATAGGGAAGCTCAGATATTACTGAGTAATATTTTCATAGCTATATGATAGTGTGGCCCTGATAATACTACTTAAGTCTATTAGAACTTATAAGTTGGTTTAGCCTAGATAGCACATTGTAATCCTATTATAGATTATAGAATGGGGAAGACCCAATAACATCGGGTAACCCTGTTAAATCTTATATAATGGGGTAACCTAGATAGATTTGAGTGATACCATTATAGATTATATGACTGGGAAGCCAAGATATCACTCAAATGAATTAGGTAAGGATTTATATCACATGAGATAAACATGACTGTAATAAAGAGTGAACCCGGTTCAGTAACTAACTTTGTCTGATATGATATTATTAGGAATGAACCATGACTACTATGATGTTATGCATAGATGTGTCTTTATTTTCCATAATGTTATGAGTTAACCTGATCACATGTTCACAATTTCATGTCCATAATGTTATGTGGGGACCTTGTTACATGCCCATAAGTTTAGGTGAGGGCCTTATTTTATGTACTTGACTTAATGAGTGAACCTATTTATATTTTTATATGATAAAAATGTTATAATATTATGTATACACCACAAATCTATGTTTTATCCCAATTTGATTCTCTCATATCTCATGTCCTTTAATTCACTTATAATTCATGTCTTATGAACTGCTAATATTTATTCCATTGACTCATGTTTAGGATCAATGAAATATTGGGTATAAACATTAGAAGTTTTATTAATTATAAAAAAACCTTCTGTTTATCTTATGAATTCATACAATTCTTTATATATATATATATATATCTTATGTTTACCCTTACAGAGCATATGATCTCACCCTTACTTATGTTTCCTTCTCAGGTTATGAAGAAAGGTCTAGGTAAGGTATTCCTAATGAGAGTAGTATGTGAGAAGATCTTTTTGGGAGATGTTAAATATCATTCACCAAATTAGAAGATTATATTCCAAGTTTCCAAAGGCATTGAAATATTACGGTCCTCGAAATTGTTTTTTTAATGTAATGAATATTCCTCTAAATATACGTAATATCCATGTATAAGAATCTAAGGTAACTATAGTATGCATAACCAATGGTGATAAAATCTAATTAGAGATCCATTTTATCCCAATGTGAAAAGGTGAAAAGAAAAGATTATGGATTTTTTTAAATTGGATAAAAATTCACCAGCACTGACTCACCACATATAAGTGTTGAACACATCCCTAACTATCCCTCTCAAACACTATGTTTCCTTATATTATAGAATTCTATAATGATTTGGAAATACATTTTCGGCTAATAACTGATATAGGGTTTCACCATGTTTTATTATTTTTACTTATTAAGGAATAATTAGATGGTGGATTTTAATGAGTGTGACTCTTCTATACCCAGGTAAGAGGTACCCTATTTTCCCATTAGTTTTTACATATGTGGAATGCATGATATAAAATTCACGAAGTACCACTTTTGGTACATGCCCTAGGAATTATTTTTATTTGAATTATTCACCATTTATGAAATAAATAAATTCTGGTTAACCTATAGTGGGTCCCTTGAGGGATGGTAATCGATGTCATGGTAACCATTGAACTTCATATTATAGGATATATTATGTGACATTATATTGGCACTTTAAATAAGTGATTTATATTGAAACCTAACTCTAGTATAATTTTCTGGTGACTTAGACTACTTCTTTCTGAGGAATGACTTGAGAATGTGATAGGATAGCAGTGGGATAACCTAGGTATGGGCCTTGGAGTGGGTTAAATATTGGTCTGAGTATAATGGAAGGGGGTGGGGGTGAATTTCCTTTTAAAAAATATAATTAAATTATAAAAATTAAATGATGAAATGAACTGATAACATAAAGTTATAATCCACATATATATATAATATGAAAATTAAGTACACTAAAAATAAAATTGCAACAATATTTGATGAAGGATTTCCACCAATATCTCAATTTTGTGAGGACCCAAATCTCATCCACTTAATTACTAGAGAGGTTTTAACTATATCCCTCGAATATAATGGTAATGAAGAAACCAAAAAATAAATTACCATATATTTAGTGGTATATAAGAAGCCTAGGAAGGAATAAACATTCTTTTTGATTAGTTATAGAAAGAAAACCTACACTAAGAAGAGATGCATTATTTTTAGTTGGATTTAACATGGTTATAAAATCCATTACATTAGTGGTAGTGTACATCCAGGAGAAAAATATGAAGATGGATGATTTTTTATTCAAAAACCCTTTGAAGAACACTCTCAATTATGAATAATAAATAATATAATAAATGATAGAAATTGAGAAAGGATGAGAGAGATAAAATTTAAAATAATTAATCATAATGAAATTATCTTAGTAAGGCATGATTATCTTTGAAATTGATTGATTATCATTCACTTTCATTCATAGTTTGTTTCCAAGCCTCTATAGGGGTCTATTTATATCTTATAGATGTACCTTTATAATATTTTATGAGTTAATTGACTAGCATTAAAGGAAAGGGTTTTAACCAAAAAACTTCTCAAGAAATTGAGGGGAGGAGACATAGGTCCTATAGGAATAGAGATATTGGATCAAATACTTTTAAAAATTTTGTTACTTTTTGTTTACATTTTTCTTACTTTGAGTATTTTATATATATAACTTATATAATCATGTTATCACTTACTTTAACAATTTAAATTGATTAATTTACTTTTATTAAAAAAAATTCACCCAACTTCTATCCATCCTACTTAGGAAAATAATGGGTATCAAGGATTTTATTGATAACTAAACCTTAACTGGTTTAAATTAATGATTAAATATGATTTCCTCCACCTATAAAACCTAAGAGGCACCTGAAGGACACTCAATGGGTCATGCTCCTTTATTTTATAGAACAAATTATAGTTATTGTAAAACTCACATGTATACTTTTATTTGAAGTAATAAAAATCCCATATGAAAAATTGTAATACATGGATATACACCTACCATTAAATTAGAGAAAAATGGACTTCTGGTTATAATTTCCCCTTTGAGCTTGATGAAAACGATGTGAATTATCTTAATTTTAGTTTAGATAAAAATGAATATAATTGTATTTCTCATTTAAAAATTACTTTTTAAATCTAGATATTACTTTAAGTTACTCATGAAGGAATTAATAAAGTGAAATATACTTGAATTTATTTGTATAGAAATGATTTTGAATGTTTTAGCATGCATCTAATTGAATATAGTATAGACATGATAACTCAATTTACTTACATATGGAATGAACTATAGTATTTTAGTGATACTATTTATACAAAAAATATAGTAATTTTTTCAAGTACTTGGGAACCCATAGTGATGACAATACATGGTGAGAGGGACATAAAGAACATTTTAGTAGAATATCTAATTTTTTATCTCATGAATTATGATATTACCATGAAAAGGCTAGACAAAAAAAATAAGATAAGGAAGCTAAGGATGTTAAAAAGACAATTTAATATAAATAAATAAATTATAAATCATTCTAAAGTTACATCTAAATTACATATATTTCTAGAAATATGAATATGTTTATGGAGAAAAATGAATCCTTCCGTCATGCTAAAAATGAGAATCAAAAGGAATAGATGGAAGTCACATGTTATGGATGTAAAAAGGAGGTACATATCAAACTAGTTTACCCCTTGAACTGTCCTTCAAACAAGACAACTTACACCATTATTATATCAAATAAATCCTAAAACAATCCCAATAAGAGTTCTTTGATAACTTCGGGATGGAGGAGTTCCCAGAAAAATGTGTCTTCATAGGAAACCCTCATGACATATTTTCTATTAAAGGATATATAAATGTGAAAGGGGACTACTAGGTTGGAGGCCAGTTAGGTGGTTTTGTGTGGTTCAAAGACATCCCATCCAAATAAAACGTCTTGGTTAGGAGAATCCATAACCAAGAGCTCCAAAATAATGCCACCATTCAAAGAAAGGGAGTTCTACTGGCTTCAAAATACTCCTGTTGTTTTCTTCACAAAGTGGAATCCACCCTTCATCTGTTCTGTCATAGAGAATGCGTGAATCAAGTGTGGGGAGTTCAAGGAGAGTTCACGGTCTTACTGGATGTGGTGGAGTCCTTCAGGGAGTTTACCCTTCGATGGTTTTCGAGTTCCATCAACAACATCTCTGAATCCAAGGCTCGAGTGCTCCACCAGGCAGTGGGGTGTTGGAGCATCTTTGAAGTAAGAAACTAGTCATACGAAAACATCCATATCTATATAGGTTGGGACTTGGTTGAAAGAACCAAATTCTTGGTCATGGACCTTTCTCAGCTTCTCAAATATGGAGAGGATACAGATTATCTCAAATGTTACATAGATCATGATTGCCAGAATAGTTGGCCCTGACCATCTCGTATAGGTCACTAAGATTGATATCCCCCTCCCCTTATACTAAAACTGAATGTTGGCAATTCCTTCCCCTAAGGATACATGGGGGGGTGGAGTGACACATGACTCGTCTGGATGAGTGTTGTTTTCTTTCAGTGTTTTCAATGGCTTTGGAGACTCCCTTGAAGCTAAAAGAAGGGAAATTATCCATGTCCTCAAACTATTCCATGAAAATATTCTTCCCCTATCATTGTTTGAGACTAATTATAAGATCCTTTGGAACTCCATTAAATACCCCCCATCGACTCCATGGAGCATAGCTTATTTGGTTAGCAAACACAACTCTATCTTGGCTCAGAACATTAAGCTCCTTCAAAAAAGGTGTAAAGGTAACTATGTGATTTACTTCTTGGAATCCTAGGCATCATAGGTGTTCCCTCTCCGAAAATTTGATAACACTAGATCCTTTCCACCAGGAGGTGCAAACATCATTATAGGATATTCCCTTGACCTCCACTTCTTTAGGCCCTATTGGATGCCCTGATGTGTTCTTTCTCTCTATATTTTTTGATGGAATATTTATAGTTTATGGTTTTAGAGTGTTAGTTATGAATCAATCTCTTTAATTGAGTCTTGTGATAATATTTCTATGTGTCTCATGGAAAATATTGAGGTTTTTGATGAAGTTAATTTCACTTATTATACTACTTTCTCTCATTCTACAACCTCTTCTATTTTTCTAAGTTATGAATATCTTATTTACGCTAGAGATCAAAATAAAGATAAATTTTTTAACTCACAATAATATTCTAGGTCCTAAAAAATAAATATAATCATGTTTTTTAAAAAGGAACAATGATTTAAAGTGAAAGATGTATTATTTTATAATTTAAATGACTATCCTAATGTTAAGAATTTAGAATCAAGTACTAATGTTATTTTAAATTCCCTATCTAGATTCACCCAATGTAGTAACATATAAATATGATTTTGGGTTCTCAACATTATTCTAAAAATAATTTTGGAATTGTTTTTTTCAAATCAATCTATAGCTACTAAAAAATACAAAAAATACTATGTTTATTAAAAGACAATCCCAAAATATTTTTTAAATTATTATAGAAAAATTAGGCATCTTATTTATCAATAAGATTGTAAAAATTATAGATATATTAGACCTAAATATTTTCATATCTCTCCCTATACTTAATTGAGAATTTCATATTTTAAATAGATATGGATACCTAAATAATTATTATCTATCATTATTGGAACAAAATTGCGTGTAACAAAATATTTAGTTTCTTGATTTCTTTGAAATAAAAATTTCACAATAGATATTCTCATAGTAATACATGGAACACGGATAGTGAGTGAGACTTGTGTGGTGATTCCATTAAATTAAATCCTCTCAAAAAGCATGATGGAGGACATGTCACTTTTTTCAACAATTCAATAATTAAAATCAACAATATTAAAATGAATAGTTTTTTAAAAATTTAATATCATTAAATTTTTTTTGATGGCTTGAAGCATAATATACTATGTATTAGTAATATGTGTGATCGTGATCTTAAAATATATTATGAATATTATTTTTCCTAAGTTTTAATTTCAAATAGAAAACATTTACTTACTACCTTTCATTTTAAAAAGGTTTACATTATTGATTTAAAAAATATTTATATCTAAAATATTATATTTTTAAGTGGAAAGATAGTGATTATTGGATTTGGAATCAATGCCTTGGTCATTTTAGCATACAAATAGTTGTTAAACAAAACCGTAATTGACTAGTATGAGATTTATCAATTTTTTTTCAAGAGGACACTATTTTGGAACATTTCTAAATTGGTAAGAAACAAAATTATTCATTAAAATTTTAAAAAGAATTTTCCTCCTCTAAATCCTTTGAACTTGTAATCCTTTATATGTTTAGACCAAATAAAGTTTCTATTATAGGGGGTGAATATTTTTCCTTTTTAATTATTGATGATTATACTAGATGCACATGTGTTTATTTCTCAGTTCACAAAAATGAATCCTATAATGACTTTATTTAATATTCAATGACAGTTAAAAATAAAAAAAGATACAAGATCTTATGCTATAGAAGTTAACACATAGGAGAATTTAATATAAAATATTTTTATGATATTTGTACTTTATAATGTTATAATAATTATTTTCTTCTCTAAGTACTCCATAACAAAATCGGGTTATTTAAAGATGAAATTGAACTCTTCAAATAGTTACAAGAAATGACTGAAATAAATTTATACTGGTTCAATACTTTTGGTTTGACATGTTAAATACCACTTTCTATATCCTTAACCATTTTATCATATGAACCATCCATATGAAACCCCCTATAATATCTGGGAAATAAAAATTCTTAATGTTGGGTATTTTATGGTATTTGGTTGTGAATTCTATATTCATAACACCAAAGATAACCTAGGAAAATTTGACCTGAAATATAATGAAGGTATTTTTATTGGGTGATCAAAATCTATTAAAGTATACCAGATCAGTAGTAAAATGATCAGGACCATATAAGAATCCATTCATATCAAATTTGATAATAATTTTTCTAAACCTCATATGTAAATTAATGATTATAAGGATAACCTATAAATTTAACCTTGAGTAAACCATATCCTTCTAAAGAAATTAAATTTGTGGAAGAACCACATTCTATCCAATTGTCTAAGGTATGTGTTGAATTTAATAACAACCCCTTAGAAAATATTATCTCTAATTTTAAAGTTGGTCCTCATAATAAATGGTTGATTTAAAATGATATTAAACATCATGATTTTTCTTCACATTTAGAACCCTAAAATATTAATGAGTAAATTAATAATGAAAATTTGGTACTTAACATGAAATATGAGTTAAACCAATTTTAAAGAAATAATGTTTGGAATCTTATAGAGAGACCTAGTAATTATCCCATTATTGGTAAAAAATGGGTTTTTAGAAATAAATTAAATGATCAAGGTAACATCACTCAAAAAAAGATAGAATCAAAGAAAAAATATACAATTATTAATAATTAATAGATTATTGTGAGAAATTTTATCCTATCATACATCTATAATCAATTAGAAACTTATTCACATTCATCACATAGTAAAACCTTAAACATTTTTAAATGGATGTTAAGATCTTTTTGAATGGTTTTATTTTTGAAAATGTTTTTATGGTACAAACACCTAGTTTTAAAGATTAATAATTTCAAAAACATGTTTTTATATTAACTAATACACTTTATGGTCTGAAACAATCCCCTTGGAATTGGTATGAATGATTGTCTAGTTTTCTCTTAGTAAATGATTTTTAAATGGGAAAAATTGAATCAATATTATCTTTAATTTTTTTTAAAATGATTTATTAGTTCAAATTTAAGAGTATGATGTTATTGTTGGTTCTATAAAATAATATATTTGAAATGAGTTTTCATATTTAATAAGAACACAATTTGAAATGGGTTTTATGGAGAAATTAATTTTTTTCTTGGTTTTTCATGTTTCCTAAAATAAATATCAAATTTTTCTTAGATAAAATTAATACGAAAATGTACATATAATTTGTTCTCAAATGGATAAAATAAAGGATATAATTACACCTATGATTACTACTTGTAAGATAAAATTGGATGAAGTTGGTAAATCAGTAGGCATAAAGCATTATAAAAGTTTGATGGGAAGTTTTATTTATATTACAGTGAACCTACTAAAAATTATTCTTAGTTTATGAGTTTATGTTAAATTTCAATTAAAACCTAATGAATCACATTTTAATACACCTAAAATAATTTTTATATATTTAAAACGAACTAAAAAAATTTATTTTTTATACAAAGGACACATATTTTGAGATTTCTGGTTTTTTATGAATGTTTTAGTGGATAATAAATATATAGAAAAAGAATAAGTGGGAAGTTTCACAAACATAAAAAATCCAGAGTCCCATGGAGTAAAAAAATGAAACACTATTACAATTTATATAGCCAAATCAGAATATATAACCACTGGGATCTATTGTTCAAAAATTATATGGATAAATACGCACTCATAGATTAAAAGATTACATATGAGTATTTTTTTATTTTGTGTGATAAATATAGGGACATTAGTATTTAAGGACACTGTATTCAATAATATCTCACTAAGAATGTTTACTTCAGACACCACATTCTCAGATATCACAACTAAAAAGGTGATATCATACTTGACTTTATTAACACCAAACTTTAATTGTCTAATATATTTTCCAAAACTCTTGATTAAGATTTAATTTATTTATTAAGGGCGAGGAGTTAATTACACACTTGTGACACATAATCATTAACTAAGGAGATATTAGGTATTCTAAATTCTATATTTTTCATGGTCCTTGTTGTTTTTATGTTTTTGTTTAAAAAAAAAAATTATTTCAAACATTCCATTATGTTTGGTAATGTTAAGTGAGTATAATATTCCAATAAAATAAATTCTCATTGGGATAAAAAATTTGGATGTGGTTCTCATGAAGATTAACCATGAGGATATAACCTTGAAAGGGATAATTAGTTTTTTAATATGATATTCACCCTAGGAATTAGAATTGGTCATTTATTACACACCTAGTTTGACACTCTTGAGAAATATGGAAAGGATTATTCCCATAATACTTCTTATCCTTAATAATGGATTGAAATTTATAAGTAAAGATTTATTTTCAAGATGTTTTTCCCAATTCTTTATTTTATAAACGATTTCATGTTTTAAAGTGTAATTTAAAAAATCTTTTATAATTTTAAATATTTTTTGAATTTTTATTTATCTATTTAATTACATTGTTTTATAGTTCCAGATATTTTTAAAGAATGAATTAAGGGGGTTATAATCTTATTAATTATGAAATTTTCATAAAGGATACAACCATTTTAAAACATGAGATTATTTAAAAATAATTTTATTCATCAATATTTTATTTTACTATTGATTTTTTTGGAATATTTAAAGTATTATTAGTTTTAATTTTTTCTAAAATCTATTTTTTGTCTCTTTATAAGTATCATTAATTATGTGTAACATAATTTTTATTTTTTTCTCTTAAATGTGTATATTTTTATATATTATTTTATTTTCATTAACCATATTTATGAGTTATATTTGATAATCAAAATGGGGTATAAATTTCTTATAATGGTAGTATTTTACACTTTTAGGTCAAATTTCTGGCCTTTCTGTTTTACTTTTTTTATGTGTTCTTTGAATTGTTTCATAAAGGGTGAGTAATTATCGAGAAAATATTTTTTTAGGGGGGGGGGTCTTTTTAATCTCTTTTAATTTCGAGGAAAACATTTTCAAAATGTATAGGATGGTTTATTTTTATTATTATTTTAATTTAATTATATAACATTCATTTTTTTTAAAATTTCATTATTAAAAACATTTCATATGACTTTGAATCTTTAGCTTATATTTTAATTTTTTGTTTTTTCAATCAACAAATGGGGGTGAATTTTTTACATATTTTTATTTTAAATGATAAAAAAACCTATTATTTTTTAAATAATCTAAATTGTATTTATTTTAGTATTTATACTTGATCAAAAATCTAGTAAGTTGTTCAATCAAACACAAGAATCAAAATATGTTTGGAGGGCTTCCATGAAGACCATCACCAGTCAATTGCATCAACTACCTAGAGAAGAGAAACCGACCATATGGTGACACAACTAGTGGAACTAGGACACCGTCAAGACCAACATTTACATGTTAAAGGAGCATTGGCTAGTTGGTGGCTAGAGAAGAGGAGTTAATGGCCTGTATAGGCCACTGACTAGCTGGTGGCCACATAACTACTAGTTGGTGGTCCTTGTGACTAGAAGGTGAAATTGAATAGAGAATCACAAAATCCAATCTGGAATGTTAAATATCTCCATCATGAGTGTCTCATTCCATATTGACTCAACTTAATATTGATATTTGACCTAATTTCACCCTGAATACCACCACAATATGTTTTGATCCTATAAATAGACCCATTGGAGGCATGAGAATGTACCCTGAATAAAAATTCTCAATAATCGACTTCAATGATATTAAATTTCTCCTAATTATGTTTTTACATCAATAGTAGTGAAAAATATGATTTCATTGTAAATCACTCTCTAATCTAATATTTATCAGTATCTCATAGTGTTTTTATTATAATTTTGATAGATTAGAGACTAAACTTCAAAGGGTTTGATCCTATCAATTATCTCTCTCTACTAACATGTAAATTGGTTCAGATTACCATTAAATTTAGGGACTTGGTATTATTCCCAAAACCACAAAAAGACAAGGGATTTCATGTTTAGGTTTCTTACTATAACCATTAAAAAGTAGGGGTCAATTGTATCCAATTTATTTCTAAAACCATTTAAGAAGAAAGGGAGTCTTGTTTATCTTATCTATTACTAACATCAAGGGATTGATTCATAAAACCTCAAGAAATTGGGATAGGGGATACATGGGATTATTTTATAGATTTATCTAATATCTACTATCAAATATTGTTTTCATTTACTTCTTGCATTTTACATTAAAATTTTAATTTCCATTGAAACATATCTATGATGAATATCATTATGAGGGTATTTTATTGTGATAACTATTTATAAATATTCATTCTATCAAATTTTATTGTAATTTGTGCCGAATGGTATAGTATTACCACTTGTACTATGTAGATCCTCTTCACTAGTCAATTTCCTTTGGGTTATGGTGTGGCATTCTTGAGGTATTTAGTGGCCCAGTTCAATCATAGTGTAGGTGAACTGAAACAGGGACATTGAAAATTGGTATTAGTGCTTTATATATTTTTCAATTATAATTTTAGATATGGTAGATAGAAGGTATCAAATTGTTTGAGTATGGTAAGGATATTGTGCATAAGAGTAGATAACCCATGTACAGGTCAAGTCCAAATTTCAAGGGATGATATTGTTTCACATACCATTCATGTATTATGGATTTACTAATTTCTACAATTTTATTTTTAATTTATATTTTATTTCTTTTAATCTTGGTCCTGGGTGTCAAGTGGCTGTGAATTCCTACATTATTTTGGCATATAGGGGTCACATTAAATTTGTATCTTTCTTATTATTGATATAACTAATTTATATTTTTGATATGATGAATGATATTTTATTTCAAATTTTAACAAAAATTTATTTAGAGTTTTACAATATAACATATTAGTGGAATTATACTTAACTAACCTATGATTACCGATTACTACTATAGATATACTATGACTATTATGTGATCCTATATGATATTTTTGCTAATGTGAGAGTCAGTTTGTTGTGACCATCTCAAGTTAATATATATGTGACCCTTATATGGTAGAGTGTGTGTTTAAGGTAGAGTATAACATTAATGTTATTATTCATCCTAAGCCATGATATCTGTATATGTGATAGAATTGTTATATAAGTCATGTGTGGGTCATGATAGAGATATAACACCATGATGATCTTCCATTGAATGCTTGGATGGTAGGGATGATCATTCCCTATTAATAGTGGATCCAAAGCTTCCTTTTGTGCATATTTTCCCCATCAATCAACAACTTCAATAGAGTTTTCATTAGGTGTTATATTTTATGTGGTGTGGGGAATTGAGTGTTGGTTCGACCATAAAATACCTGACTATGGAGTTCCATATGTATTATCCACCACTCTTTATGGATGAGGGTGCAACATATGATGTTTTTTTCTAGACATAGTCCATGTATAAAACCTTCAATCATTTTTAGGAATCCTTGAGAGGTGAGTATTGGTTGATACCAATATGATTTGAGGACCAGTGAATCACATGTGATATGTTTTAGTCTAGTAAGTACAACATATAGGTATTTCATGGAATGGATTTTAAACCCATTATTTCAATCATTTATTTCCATAGAATCGAAGAGATTAAAGAGAAAGAGGGTTTATGAGTCTTTTTTGAGTTCATGTGAGGGATGGATTGTGTCTCCCACTTTACCAAACTATAATAGTTCACAATTATATTAGATTATGATGATACCTCTAGGGTTATAAATTTTGAGGATAAACTAAGGCACTCTATTCAATCTCATGTGAATATATTTCACTTGAACTATTTATCTGAGGTCATGGATTAGGATATTGTTATGATGAAGAGCCATATTGAGGGAAAATCATCTAAGTATCATGATTATTATATTGGGGATAAGAGAGGGTCATCAGATAGTAGGAAGTAAAGGTATGAGGAGTCTCCCTAGTGTAGAGTTAGGAAGGGAAACTAGAGTAGTGTTTTTTATTTCCTATATAAGGGTAACCCCCAACCAAGTACCATAAATATGGCCAGTTGTGAAATATTTGACTAGATTGTGATATGAATATGAAGGAGTTATACTCCTATTAGTATTTGTGGTACCTGTATACATTTTGTGGTATAACACAACATTTTACTATAATTCATACATCTTTTCAGACTTAGGGTTTAGGGTCTGGGTTAGGAGGACAGAGAAATTTATGATATTAAGGACAATTTAGTCATTTATACCATGGAGAAGGTCCTGGATATTTGGGGTATGGTAAGTTGTGATATTAGGGTGATGTATCATAGGGGATTCTAACATCAGGATCTTGGGGTCAGGGTTTAAGATATATTTATTCCAATAAGCAGGCTCTTAAAATGTAATTTTGGGAGCCATCTACAGTTCAAGGAATTATTCTCATCGAATCAAACCTATAATATATTTTATTTGGTATGAGATAATCACACTAATTCATATATTTTTAGTTTCAATGTGATCCCTAGGATGGATTGTTTGATTCCATATCTACCACACATTGACTGCTATCACTATTTTGTTTTATTCACTTACGTAGAAGATTCCTGTCATACCTATACCAATGAGTTGGATATGAAATTAGTCTTTTCAGAACATAGATATAAATATATGGGGGAGATCATTGAATAGTTGGATAACACAACTTTTAGAGATAATGTTGTCTGATAACATGTATTTCCTCTTATTATTGACTAGTTAGAAAATTTATTTACTAGGGATTAATCATGAATTTCATATGAGAACGTGGTTAATTTTATTATTGAGATTATCCTATGAATAAATCCTGGATATTTTATTCTATATTGGATGGATCCTAGAGAGCTTCAGGAGATAAAAGACAAGCTAGGGTATCTTGAGATAAAGTTATTTATTTTAATAAGAGCATTCCCTTGGGGTTTTTCTGTGTTATTATCAAATATAAAAAAATTATTATAATCATGTATGGATTGATAGATATTGAATCAAGTGATGTTTTATAAAAGTATCACATTTTTCAAATTATCCCAGTTTTACGAGTTGATAATATCTAATTTATTTTCTAAAACTGACCTTAATTTCAACTATAATATGTTGATGGTGAGACATCCTGATATTCAATTTACTACTTTCTGGAGAATGTATGGCCTTTAAGGGTACCTTATTATGTATTTTAGGTTATTTAACTAAGTAAAACCATTCATCGAATAATGAATATGGTCTTTAATCTGTATATAGATTCATTTATGATTTTATTAATTTATTAATTTTTTTATACTCTTAGTTGACATATGATCATGCTCACCATTTAGATATTTTACTAGGAGCACTAAGAGAGCATCGACTATATAAAAGGATTTTGAGGCTTCAATTCTGGATAAGTGTGGAACACTTCTTCGGACATGTGATATCTAAATTAGGAAAATAATTGGACCATAAGAGGGAAGAGGGAGTGGTTTTTTGAAACAAAAGTAATAAAATTTTATAGATTCATATCTTTCTAGGGTTTGTAGGTTACTACTAGAGGTTTGTACAGGATGTGTTCCATTTAGATGTACCTGTAACATCTTTGACCATGATGGTGGTGATGTTTCTGTAGTTATGATATAAAATGAATATTTATATATACACTAATCCAAACCTTACTATTTCTAGGTAAGGATTATACATTTTATTATCACACATTAGAATTAAACCTTAGAGTTGTTCTGATATAGTGTGTGTGAGTGGTCCCTTTTGGGTTTAGTTAACTAAGGATGCATAAGTGGAACTACCTAACACATTTCTAGGGATAGAAGAGGTAGTTCACATTATGATATATTGGAATCAATACCTATAGGGAGATATTTCCATGGTATATACCAACCATATGTTCATGAAGTATATATTTTCCTAACATAATCATAAACTTTGGTAAAGGAGGTGGGTTAAGTAACTAAACTACTTAAATTTTGAGTTGGAATATAACCTCGGTAAAGTTAATTCAATATATAATTCATTACATAGGAATATCTAAACATAAGTGGTATATTTATATATTAGTAAGTGGTAGGTGATGTACCTCATCTCTGTGATTCTCCTTGATGATCCAAACTATTAGTGTATGGCCACCCATATATCCTTTGTTGTAATCTATTCACTTTTTTAGATGGTAAAAGATGGATAATTATCTAAATTAAGTTTCATAGTTAAAAGTGAAAAAATATATAATGTGGTTCCATGAACTAATTGATATATAAATTTCAATGAGGTCCTTTATGTTTGGAATCAAGTGGTAGTCACTACAATCATGCAAGAGAATTTGATGCGGGATTCACTCACCTCGATATAGGTTGTTCACCCATGACGTACCAAGATGTATCATGATATTTAAAGAAAATATTGGGGGCCTTGTATGGAGACATACATAATAGATTTCATTTTCCTAATGATTCACCTATTATCAGGTGAAGTTCTAGCACTAGTGACCCACATGCCTTCTTTAGTTATCACCAACTACCAAGTTAAAGTGGGATGTTGCAATGATGGAATTTTTATGGGATTTCAGATTTTGTCTCATGGTAGTGATGATGTTTGGGTTATCATAGAACATTTGAGTAAGGATTCTAATTTCTTACTGATTTGAAATACACATCCAATCGATGATTTAGCTCAGTTATATGTCCAAGATATTGTTATTTTTAATGAGGTTCCTAGGATCATTGTATCTGATCAGGATTCTTAGTTCACATCATGCTTCTAGAAGGAGTTAAAAAGGTGCTTGATGAACATATCTATTTAAGAATATAATACTATCCTCTAATAGGAATGTTTTTTTAGAATTCCTTTTAGGTATTTAAGTACACACTATAAACATACTTTATTGATTTAAATGATTCATGGGGGAAGCATCTTTCACTTTTAGTGTCTTCCTATAATAGTAGTTTTTAGTAATGGATTCATATAGATCATTTTGAAGCCCTTTATATTAGGTCACACTAATAACATTTGTGTTGGTTAGAGGAAGGGGATTCATTTGTAATTGTTCCAAGTTCTATGTAATACATGTTGAAGAATATATGTTTGATCAGGAAGTGGATAGAGACCACTAAATATATGAAGATATCATGTCGTAAAAAATAATTCCATATTCTAGAGTTTAAGGTAGGAGACTAGTATTCTTTTGGATGTTTCCATGTTTGGGGAGGGGGTATATTCAGATATTGGGAAAGTTGGTGTCAATATTCATTGAGACATTTGGGATTGTTGCTAGGATTAGTATCATGTTGTATCAGTTAGCGCTTCATTAGAGTTATAGTACCATTAATTATGTATTCATGTATCTCATTTATGGAGATATGATCTTGAACCTTCCTAAGTGATCAATGTTGACAAGGTCGAGCTAGATCATGATTCTCCATTTAATGAATGACCCATTCATATAGTGTATCATAGTGAGGAGACTATTTATAGGATGAAAATCTATATTATTTGTAGGAAGAGGAAGTATGATTACATCCCAGAGGAGACATAAAAATGGGAATCTGATATATGGGTGCAACAGGTAAAGACATTTACAGATGGGGTTCCTTGAAACTATAATGTACATCTTGTAGATGATATACTGTGGGGGGGGGGAGGTTGTAACAACCAATATATGTATGAGGTATGAATTTGATTTAGTTTTAGATAAATTACATCTATTTTGATACATTTTAGATGTTGGATGGGACAAGAGAGGCTCAATATAACATGTTGAGGAAACATGATGATGATAGAAATATTTCAAGTATTAAATATCCCACTATAACTCTAGTGGGAGTAAATTAGAGTTCTGGTAGAGTGGGAAATGTAAACTACCACTACTAGTGGGAGTCCACTAGGGATTATTTAAAATCTTGGTAAGCCATCATAGTTCTAGTGTAGGCATAGAAACATTCAGGTGGAGCTTGATATTATTATTTGGAAATTTTAATTTGATTAATTTAAATGGATATAAAATAATTTTAATAAATTATTTCAACTTGGTTCACACATGAAAAATCTATACGCACTATCCATCGCTTTATCTTCATTCTTTTTTCCTCTACTCTTTAACCTTATTCATTCTAAGCTTGATCGAATTTTTTTCTCACAAGGGAGTTCCACAGGTGATCCCAATACTTTATTTATGTCAATTATTTTTTTCATCACTATTTCACCATGAATCATCAACTAAACACTAATATGGGGTTCCTATTGAGTTTTCTAATTTTGATTGATTGAGGCTAAATCAGTAAGTGGATTTAAATGAGTAGGACACTAGTGAAGTTATGTATGTGGTCCCTTACTTTTATATTAGTTTTTATTTATTTTCAATTCATAGTATGAGATGTGAGAATCACCACTTTGTGTACACACCCTAAGAATTACATGAAATTGAATCATTTATTGAATATGTTATAAATGAAAATTGATTTATCCATGAGTGTTATCTTGAGTGAGGGGTATCAATACCATTGTCACCACTAACCTATGGCCTTGTAGGATTTGTGGTTGAACATTGACTTGGAACCTGAGATGGTAATTTATGTAAATACATGAATCTAGGAGCCACATGTAGTGACCATGACCATTTCCTGGTGGGAAATATCATGGTAATGTTATAGGTAATGTGTGGTATATCCTAGGTATGATACTTATAGTGTCTTAGTGGAAAATTAGTATGTCCCTTTTTGTGTTAGATAATTATAAATTCCATATTTTGGTTTTAAATGATAAAAAGTTCTTTGATATTATTGTTTTTTACATTGGTGGTATACTATCCACCTTGAGATATGGCTGGGTGGTATTCCATTCTCAATTGGTATATCTATGGAATATCATACACCTATGTAACGTTAATAATTCATCATTAACCATGGGGTTGGTGTATTGGAGGTTACATATCCACCCAAATTTTCTTAATTGTGGTTCATCATCCACCCTTGTGATTGATACTAGTGATATATTACACACCTAAATAGTGATACCTATTGTTTATCATCCACATATGAGAGTTATCTTAGTGGTTCCTCATTCATATGAGTAAAAGTATGGGTGGTATATCATTCACCAGAATTTGAGGAGGGTGGTACATCATCCACCCAATGAGTCAGTTTCAGCGGTGGATCATAAATCCATGATGTGTTGTATAGGTAATATATCATCCTACCAAGTCTTGTAATAGTGGTAAATTATCCAATTAGTATTTTTGATTATTTATTATCTAGAAGATTTATTTTTTCCCTTGATATTGGAATAAAGATGTATCATTAACATGGATGGGTTGTGATGGAGATTCAACTTTCACTAAAAATATTTGATGGTGATAGATTTTTCACCATGAATATGATATGAGGAGTGATATATCATTCATCCTAAAAGTGTTTCAAGGAGAAGGGTATATCATCCCAATATAGAATTGGCCAAAATAGGTATGCCAACATGTAGTCTAGATACTAATAATTCCACGAGGAGATAATTTATTTATTTATTGAATTATTAGAATTTGATATTGAGAAAAAACTTATATTTGATTTTCATGGTGTACTACTATGTGGTATTCAAACCCCCTTTGGGAACTATTTTACCCAAGTAGACTTAATGGTTCATGATATAGGTAAGGTAAATGGATCTTTACAGGATGGTGGAGAATGAGCATTGAGTTGGAGTTTGGAGATGAGACCAGGCCAATACTCGGGATCAACTTTTTTGACAACTCGTTTCATTTATTTACTCTTGGATCCCATTATACATGAGAAACCATAAGAGATCCTATTTACACTTACATGAATTTTATTATATCTTACTATTCTACAACATGGTGTTTTATTGTATCACCCGCGAATTTATGAGAAATATTTTGTTTTTATGTTATATACATCACCAATGGAATCTTTTACTACACACAACACTATCTTGGCTTGTGTTACACACAAGAGCAACCTTTCTCAATAGCTTGCGTTGTACACAATACCGAGTTTCACTAAACTTCGATATGTTATAAAAATATTATATAAATTAACCGTTATGAATAGTAATACCCACTTTTTTAAATTTTATAAATTTTATCTTTCAAAATGGAATTCATTTTTGGATTCTAAATATCGAAATTAGTTTAGGGTAAAATTTTGGTATTTTTCTGAAAACTTTCAATTTTTGATGAATAGTGAAAACACTAGGTTACTATTTAAAAACCGACTTTTTATTTAAATAATTATTTATTTTATTTAAATTTATTTTAGGTAAAAATTGATACATAATACATATATAAGTTCAATTCAATTCATTGGAGTCATTTTATAATAATTTTAGACATATAAAAATTTTATTGAACTTTTCACCGTCTTTTACCCACCTCTTAGGAGAATTTGAAAATGTATATAAAACCTAATTTTACTACTTTTGTGAGTGGAATTTTGAAACTCTGGGAGACATGGTGAATATCAAGGATTAAAATGTGGTTCAATAAGATAAAATTAATTTTTTGTGAATAGTAACTTTTTACTTTTATTTACCACGATTAAAAGTAAAAAGGGTAATTAAGGGTAAAAATGGTATTATTATTATCCCAACACATGTCATAATTCTATTGGATAAGTTTAATTCGACCAAAAACAACCATATGAATAAAATATGACCATTTAGGTCCACTTGGATTAGATTAGGACATTTAATGTTATTTTATATAAAGAAGAGTTAAAATAGTTAAAATCAAAGTTTAATAACTAAAACATTATTAATATAGGGTTATAAATAAATTAAACTATAAATAGTAATTAGAAAGAAAAAAATATTTCCTACATAATGGTATTTTATTTATAATTTTTAGATATTAAATAAATTAATTTATTTACGACACAATGATGATGCAGTAATTACCTTATTAATGAAATATTAACATAATGGATATTATAAATACCCAAATAAATGTAATTTGAGACTTTTTATGATTTTAACTAATTTTCTAGGTTAATATGTCATGTTAGTAATGACTAAATTAACTTTTTTCGAACTAATCATGATGTTATGATTTTTACAAAAATCAATTACCAAATAGTGTCAAAATTGACATAAAATAGTTCTTAAAACAAATATTATATTATTAATTGTTATTTTATTCCTAAAAATCCAAGTTTCAGAAAAATTACTTAGATAAGGTTATATATATTAATAATTAACCACTTGGGGTTCTTTTGTCTTGTTATAGTAAGTTTATTAACCTTATAGTCTAAGAAAACAAGAAGACACAGTAAAAGTTAAAATATTTAACTTAGAGTTAAATCTAAATGATAAGGTTAAAATAGTAACCTAAACTTGTCTAAAACCCACTTTTTTAGAGGATTTCGACCCATCCCCACCTTATATTTGAAATAAATCAGTTTGGAGCTATTAAAAACAGAATATGACTTTATTATAAAATAATATTTTAAGTTTTTCCTAAGGTTCCCCTCTCCTCCCTTATAAAAGGGAACCTCCTCCCTCTTCTCCTCACACCACTTTGAACCTTAGAGCTCTTCCAAAACCTGAAAATTTCTCTTCTACACTTCCCTAGTAATATTCTAGAGGTCCTTGTCTTCTTAAAAGACCAATTTTAGTTCCCTAAGTGGAGGTTTCAAAGAGGCGTGTCGAAGAAGAGGTAATATCTGTTACTGATTCTTTGAAATTTATTTCTTCTTCTACTTACTCTTATTTATTTGTTTCGTTATGAAGTAATAACATAAGTATCAATAATATACTGATATGTTATTATAAATATGAAACAACCATATTTCACCTTCTATCCATCCTATGGAAAATGAAATCACCGCGCGTGCGTACGTACGAAATACCGTCTCCACGTCGTGGTGTAATCTGTTTTCCATCACCACCTTACTTGGATGGGTATAATGGTGTAAATAATAACTATATATGATTATTATAAAGTGATATTGATTCTGAAAGAGTATACATACACTCCAATACAATTCCACGATTATGGGAATGATATCATCGCTCGTGCGTACGTACGACCTACCATCTCCACGATGTGATGCAACTCGTTCTACATGATCTTCATTGCATAATGTTTATATAAATTAATTGAATGAATAAATATGATATATATTTCACTAATAACATTATGTAAATTAGGTTTCTATAACCTAAAAATAATAATAATAATTTATTCGACAAAACACGCATAAGAAGAAAAAGCAATAAACACCTGAATAACAAGTAGCAATGAAATATTACTAACAAGAAGCTAAGAATATGACCATATATGATATCATAAAAATCATCATGATTCTAGTCAATTACGTTATTTAAATTATTATACAGGAGGTTTGGACACATAGGAAGAAAATCAGACCTAAGGTAAGGAAAAATCTCGCAATCTCATTTTTATCCGAGATTGTTTATACTTCAGAATTTACTGGGGAATATTTATCATCCACATACATGTTTCCTCAATATGTAATAATATTTCTATACTCCTACAATTATTTAAATCCAGTTTTACACTTCGGTGAGTTTTTTTAGTAAAATATATGAAAGGAATCTTTTGTTGTTTTTAGTACGAGGTACTTTTTTGACTTTTTCGGCCAAAGTACGAGAAGAATGTTTTTATTTAACTTATACGACATGAATGGATTTTTAGAAAATTATTTCCATGAATCTTGCTTTACAAGTTTTCAAGTTTATTTTTAATTAACTTATCTTAGTTTAAAATTTTATGACATGTTAAGAAAGGAAAAATGTTTTTGAAGTAGAAAGGATATTTTCCTCAAGAATGGGGTTCAAGTGTATTATCAAAATTATTTTCCATCTAAGATAATATAGGGTTATATTTTTATACCTATTTTGAAATTGATTTGATTATGATGGAATTATTTTTATGTGGTCCTTTTATCTTATATGATTTATGTTATGATGACATGATGTTTAAGAATCCAATTTTTATTACATGGGTTATGCTATGATGTATGATTTATGATCTTGTGGAACACATAAGAATGGTATCATTATGAGATCGGTGGGACCTATATCTCCCTCCAATGCATTGGGTAAAGATTTATATCTCATAATATAGACATGGATGGAAGTTAAGGTTAATCTGGTTCAGTGATACAGGACTGAAGGAGAAGTGAACTCGGTTCAGAAATGGACTTTGTCTACTAGGATAGTCTTGGAAATAAGTATTGACAACTATGAAATGATTATCTATGATTATGTGTGTATTCCATGAAGTTTCATGTTATGATTATTGGGATTTACATTGCACTACCATGACTTATCCCAATTTATGATATTATGATCTCTTTTGCAGGATAATATTTTCAAAATGTTATGTTCTTATGAATATGATATGATTGATATTTCTTTTTTTTACCCTTACTGAGCATTTGATCTCACCATTTTGTATGTTTTATTTTCCAAAGGTCAGGAAGAAGGGTATTAAGTAAGATATGCCAAAAGGGACTCTAAATATGATGAAATAAGCAGGAGAAAATGTAGATGATTTATGAACCAGTTGTTTATGTTTCCCAGTTTCTAAAGACACTATAACTATATGGTCCTACCAGGGTTTTGTTATATGTTGTAATAAGTATGCTTCAATTATGAAGTAATAACCATGTATGTAAAGTATGTATCATTAAAGCTGGTATTAGAGGGAGGTTATAATCAACCTTTGGAAACTAGGATGTGAAAGCCTTATTAAGAACCCTAAGGATATGTCTAAGCATAGAAAATACTCTTAGTATTTCAGAAATGGCCATGAAAAACCTATGATAAGACCTAAAGTGTGAAATTTTATTCTTGATTATGTGCTTTTCTTGTTATGATTAGTGTTTCTCACACTATGCTTCTTGGTTTTAGTCAATGGATAGAACCCGAAGGAACCATGTTAATGCTGAATGTGATGGGCAATGCAATGATTGTCACTATGAGAAACCAAACATTATGGGATATGGAATGAAAAATCTTGTAGCCATGATCACACAACTTTATCAAGCTATGAATCATGCAGAACTTCCAAACGAGCAAAGGAAGTAGCAACATTCTATTGAATCCTTCGTGAGGCAGCATCCACCTTAATTTAGTGGGTCTACTAATCCATTAGTGGATGAACAATGGATCAGTACCACTGAAAAGACATTTTCTGTTCTTCAATGTTCTGAACACGATCAAGTCATCTTAGCAGTATATCATTTGGAAGGTGAAGCTGATCAATGGTGGAATCTTATAAAGAATACGAGGCCAAGATATGAAATTGAGTTCATGGAATGGGACGAGTTCAAGAACTTATTTTTCAATAAGTAATTCCCTTGTATTCTTCGAACAAATATGTAGAAGGAGTTTCTTGAACTAAAGAAAAAGGATGATGAATCTGTTGGTACCTACGAATAAAATTTTACAAGACTTGCAAGGTACGCTTCTGGGATTATTATCCAACCTGAGAATAATATCGATAGATTCTTTAGTGGCTTAAAAACAAGTCTTCGAAGGGCGTTAGCCATAAGGGACTTCAATAGCTATGAGGAAATCGTTCGATGTTCTCTTAAGGTTGAGATAGATATTAGAGTAACCCATCAGTCATATGCGTTTCATAAGAAGAGGAAGATGGAATTCAAAGGAAAATCTAAAGAGCACACTGAAAAGAAGATGAGTTTCCCCTTATGCTCAAAATGTGGAAAGAAACATGGAGGGATTTGTCTTAAAGGGACAAGTAAATGTTTCAAATGTGGAAAATAAGGTCATCAGGCATTTGAATGCTGCAGTGATGGGAAGAAGGTGTCTAGTGATGCGAACAAAGAAAAGGCTACATAGAGTGCACCTCCTACACTTCAATGTTACAAGTGCAAGGAAATGGGGCATTATGATAATAAATTCCCTAATCCAAGGGTTGTTTATGATGATCGACATCAACAAACTCTTAAGGATAAAGACAAAGGAAAGTCACATGCAATTTCTATTAGCGATGTGGAGTATGATAACGAAGTGGTGAAAGGTACACTTACCATCCAATCTAAAGTAGAAAATGTTTTATTTGATTCTGGATCCACCCAATATTTTATTTCTAAAGACTTTTCTAAGGGTATCACCATATTACCTCAATAATTAGATGTTGAGTTAGCTGTGACAACCCCTAATGGCACGACAGTCGCATCAAAAGTTTAAAATTCTTCTCCGATTGAAGTTTGTGGGAAAGTGCTTCCTGAAAATCTTGTGATCCTTCCTATAGTGGAATGTGATGTGATTCTTGGCATGGATTGGATTTCTTTATATGGAGATCATATCAATTTCCAAATAAGGGAAGCCAAATTTCATATTCCAGATCAATCTATGATCGTCTATCGATGCAAGGATGAACATAACCTTCCAGTGGAAATTTATTCCATATTATGGGTCTTGATTCCACTAAATGAAGTTTATTCATCTCAAATGGTTAGAGAGAAACTCATGATTAAGAATACACCCATTGTACAGGAGTTTGATGATGTTTTTCTAGAGGAATTTATAGGTCTTCCACCAAATCATGAAGTTGAGTTTTCAATTGAACTCATACCGGGTGCTATGACTATTTCAAAGACACCTTATAGAATGGCCCCAATTGAGTTGCATGAATTGAAGAAGCAACTCCAAGATAATCTTGATAAGAGATTCATTCACCCTAGTAAGTCACCTTGGGGAGAACCTGTCCTATTTGTTAAGAAGAAAGATGGATTAATGAGACTCTGCATTGATTATCGAGAACTTAACAAGATCACTGTCAAGAACAAATATCCTCTCCCACGCATTGATGAACTATTTTACCAACTATGAGGAGCTCAATAATTTTCCATGATTGATCTTCATTCAGGGTATCATCAATTAATTGTCAAAAGGGAGGATATACCAAAGACAAATATCCGTACAAGGTATGAACACTATGAATTTATAGTGATTCCATTTGGTCTTACTAATGACCCTGCTATATTCATGGATCTGATGAATAGAGTCTTTAGAGACTATCTTGATCAGTTTTTGTTAGTCTTTATAGACGACATTCTTGTCTATTTAAAGAGAAAGGAAGAACATGAAGATCACTTGAGAATTGTATTAAAGACCCTGGGAAAGGAAAGTTTTTATGCCAAATTTACCAAGTGTGAATTTTGGCTTAAAAAAGTTTCATTTTTGTGTCACATAATCTCAAAAGAGGGGATATCTGTGGATCCATAAAAAAATAGGTTATTGAAATATGGTCAAGACCAACAATAGTAACTGAGATCCGAAGTTTTCTTGTCTTGGATAGATATTATCGATGTTTTGTGAAAGATTTTTCAAGGTTATTTAATCCACTCACCAGGTTGACTCGAAAAGGAGTTAAGTTCGTTTGGATGGAGGAGTGTGAGGAAAATTTCAAGGAGTTAAAACTAAGGTTATCCAGTGCATCTGTGCTCACACTGCCTTGTAGTGGAGAAAGGTTTGTGATCTATAGTGATGCATCCAAGAAGGGATTGGGGTGTGTTCTCATGTAAAATGATATGATGATAGCTTATGCCTCACGATAGTTGAAAATCCATGAGAAAAATTACCCAACTCATGATTTGGAGTTAGCTTCGGTAATCTTTGCCTTAAATATTTGGAGGCATTATCTTTATGGTGAAAGTGTGATATTTATACTGATCATAAAAGTTTAAAGTATATTTTCACACAAAAGGAGCTGAATATGCGCCAAAGAAGATGTTTGGAGTTGATTAAGGATTACGACTGCTCAATTCATTATCACCCTGGGAAAGCAAACAAGGTGGAAGATGCATTAAGTCGACAAGACCATGATAGCTTATCCATGATAAGGATCACAAAAGATCCAATATTTATGGATTTACAAAGGATGGATCTTGGAATTATAATGGAAGGGAAAAAATCTTATCTTTCTCAAATGAATGTTCAAATATCTATTCATGTGAGGATTTAAGAGGCACAGAAAGAGGATGTAGAGTTACAAAAGAAGGTGAGAAATGTTCCTAAATTCAACCTTGATTGTGATGGGATAATAAGGTTAAGGAATTGCGTTTGTGTTACCCCCATCCCAGAATTAAAGAAGGAGCTGTTGGATGAGGCTTATAGTTCTTCATTCTCTATTCATCCTGGAAGCACGAAGATGTATAGGGACATAAAAGAGTACTTCTGGTGGGATTGAATGAAAAGAGATGTTTCTGAATATGTCTCTCGATGCTTGGTTCTTCAGAAAGTTAAAGCTTAAAGATAGAAGTCTAAGGGGATGTTACAACAATTACCCATACCTTAATGGAAATGGGAAAACATCACTATGGAATTTGTAACTGGACTTCCAAAAACATCCAAAGGCAATAATGCTATCTGGGTTATAGTTGATCCTCTTACGAAGTCGGCACACTTCATTACTATTAGAGAATATTTCTATCTGGATCAGCTTGCCAGGATATATGTAAAGGAAGTGGTAAGATTGCATGGAGTACCACTTTCTATTATATCTTATTGGGATCCGAGGTTTACCTCAATTTTTTGGTGAATTATTCAGCATACTTTAGATATAGAGTTGAGTTTTAGCACTTCTTATCATCCTCAGACAGAAGGTCAATCTGAGAGAACAATTCAAACTCTAGAAGATATTTTAAGAGCTTGCTATATGGATTTCAAAGGTGGTTGGGATTAACACTTACCTTTGCTTGAATTTTTTTATAATAATAGCTTTCACTCCAGTATTCAGATGGCTCTTTATGAAGCTCTCTATGGAAAGAAATGTAGGACTCCAACTTGCTGGGATGAAGTTGGGGAAAGAAAGCTATTAGGACCTGATCTTGTTGATGAGATGGCAGAAAAGGTCCGATCTATTCAAAGACACATAAGAGAAGCTCAGAGTCAACAAAAAAGTTATGCTTACAACCAAAGAAAAGACCTAGAGTTTGAAGTGGGTGATAAAGTGTTCTTACGAATATCTCCTTGGAAGAGAGTAATGATATTTGGAAAGAAGGTAAAGTTGAGCCCCAGGTATATCGATCCTTTCGAAATACTGGATCGTGTTGGGAAGGTAGCTTACTGATTGGCGCTTCCACCGAATCTCTCTTAAGTTCACGATGTGTTCCATGTATCTCTCCTGAGAAAGTACATACCCGATCCTTCACATGTACTCAACTCAGAAGTTGTACCGCTGGAGCAAGATCTTTCTTATGAAGAACATCCGATAGAGATTCCAGATCATAGAGAAAAAGTCCTACGAAACAAGACCACTTGCTCGGTGAAAGTTTTATGGATGGACCACCAATTATAAGAAGCTACACTTGAACTTGAGGATATGATAAGGGAGAGGTATCCTCATCTGTTTGTTACAAAGTGATGAATTTCGAGGATGAAATTCATTTTAAGGGGGGGTAGAATGTAACACCCGAGAATTTATGAGAAATATTTTGTTTTTATGTTATATACATCACCAAAGGAATACTTCACTACAAACAACATTGTCTTATCTTGTGTTACACGCAAGATCAACCTTCCTCGATAGCTTGCATTGTACTCAATACCGAGTTTCGCTAAACAACGATATGTTATTAAAATATTATATAAACTAACTGTTATGAATAGTAATAACCACGTTTTGAAAGTTTATAATTTTTATCATTCAAAATGGACTTCATTTTTCGATTTTGAATATCGAAATTAGTCTAGGGTAAAATTTTGTTATTTTTCTAAAAACATTCAATTTTTGATGAATAGTTAAAACACTGGGTTACTATTTTAAAACCGACTTTTTATTTAAATAATTATTTATTTTATTTAAATTTATTTTAGGTCAAAATTGATACATAATACATATATAAGTTCAATTCAATTAATTGGATTCATTTTATAATAATTTTAGATATATAAAAATTTTATTGAACTTTTCACCGTCTTTTACCCACCTCCTAGGAGAATTTGCAAATGTATATAAAACATAATTTTACTGCTTCTACGAGTGGAATTTCAAAAATACGAGAGACACGGTTAATATCAAGGAGTAAAATGTGGTTCAATAAGATAAAAATAATTTTTGGTGAATAGTAACCTTTTACTTTTATTTACCACGGTTAAAAGTAAAAAGGGTAATTAAGGGTAAAAATGGTATTATTATTACCCTAACACATGTCCTAATTCTATTGGATAAGTTTAATTCGACCAAAAACAACCTTATGAATAGAATATGACCATTTAGGTCTACTTGGATTAAATTAGGACATTTAATGTTATTTTATTTAAAGAAGAGTTAAAATAGTTAAAATCAAAGTTTAATAACTAAAACATTTTTAATATAGGGTTATAAATAAATTTGACTATAAATATTAATTATAAAGATAAAAATATTTCATACATAAAGGTATTTTATTTATAATTTTTTGACATTAAATAAATTAATTTATTTATGACACAATGACGATGCAGTAATTACCTTATTAATGAAATATTAACATAATGGATATTATAAATTCCCAAATAAATGTAATTTGGGACTTTTCATGAATTCCACTATTTTTTAGGTTAATATGACATGTTATTATTGATTAAATTAAATTTTTTCGAACTAACCATGATGTTATGATTTTTACAAAAATCAATTACCAAATAGTGTCAAAATTGACGTAAAATAGTTTTTAAAACAAATACGATATTATTAATTGATATTTTATTACTAAAAATATAAGGTTCAGCTAAATGACTTAGATAAGTTTATATATATTTATAATTAACCACTTGGGTTTCGTTTGGCTTGTTATAGTAAGTTTATTAACCTTATAGTGTATGAAAACAAGAAGACACGGTAAAAGTTAAAATATTTCACTTAGAGTTAAATCTAAATGATAAGGTTAAAATAGTAACCTAAACTTGTCTAAAACCCATTGTTTGAGATTATTTCGACCCATCCACACATTATCTTCGAAATAAATCAGTTTGGAGCTATTAAAAACCGAATATGACTTTATTATAAAATAATATTTTAAGTTTTTCCTAAGGTGCCCCTCTCCTCCCTTATAAAAGGGCACCTCCTCCCTCTTCTCCTCACACCACTTTGAGCCTTAAAGCTCGTCCAAAACCTTCTAATTTCTCTTCTCCACTTCCCTAGTAAAATTATAGAGGTCCTAGTCTTCTTCAAAGACCAATTTTAGTGCCCTAAGAGGTGGTTTCAAAGAGGTGTGTCGAAGAAGAGGTAATATCCATTACCGATTCTTTGAAATTTATTTCTTCTTCTACTTCCTCTTCTTTAGTTTCTTCATTATGAAGTAATAACATCAGTATAACTCATATAATTATAGGTTATTATAAATATGAAACAAACATATTTCACCTTCTATCCATACTAAGGAAAATGAAATCACCGCGCGTACGTACGTATGGAATACCGTCTCCACGCCATGGTGTAATCTGTTTTCCATAACCACCTTACATGGATGGGTATAATGGTGTAAAGAATAACTATATATGATTATTGTAAATTTATATTTATTCTGAAATATTATAAATACACTCCAATACAATTCCACGATCATGGGAACGATATCATCGCTCGTGCGTACGTACGACCTACCGTCTCCATGATGTGATGCGACTCATTCTACATGATCTTCATTGCATAATGATTATATAAATGAATTTAATGAATAAATATGATATATATTACACTAATACCATTCTGGAAATGAGGTTTCTATAACCTAAAAATAAGATTAATAATTTATTCAACAAAACACGCATAAGAAGAAAAAGCAATAAACACCCAAATAACAAGTAGCAATGAAATATTACTAATAAGAAGCTAAGAATATGACCATATATGATATCATAACAATTAGAATGTTTCTGGAATAAGTTAGTGACATTATTTAAATTATTATACAGGAGTTTCGAACATGTACGAAGAAAATCGGACCTAAGGTAAGGGAAAATCTCGCAATCTCATTTTTATCCGAGATTGTTTATAATTCAGAATTTATTGGGGAATATTTATCATCCACACCTATGTTTCCTCAATATGTAATAATATTTCTATCCTATTACAGTTATTTAAATCCAATTTTACCCTTCGGTGAGTTTTTTTAGTAAAATATATGAAAGGAATCTTTTGTTGTTTTTAGTACGAGGTACTTTTTTGACTTTTCTGGCCAAAGTACGAGAAGAATGTTTTTCTTTAACTTATACGACATGAATGGATTTTTATAACATTATTTCCATTAAGATTCCTTTACAAGTTTTCAAGTTTATTTTTAATTAACTTATCTTAGTTTAAAATTTTATGTCATGTTAGGAAAGGAAATTTTTTTTGAAGTAGAAAGGATATTTTCCTCAAGAATAGAGTTCAAGTGTATTATCAAAATTATTTTCCATCTAAGATAATATAGGGTTCTATTTTTATACCTATTTTGACATTGATTTTATTATTATGGAATTAGTTTTATGAGGTCCTTTTATCTTATATGATTTATGTTATGATGGCATGATGTTTAAGAATCCCATTTTTATTACATGGGTTATGCTATGATATAAGATTTATGATCTTGTGACACACAAAAGAATGGTATCATTATGAGATGGGTGGGACCTATATCTCCATCCAATGAATTGGGAAAAGATTTATATCTCATGAGATAGACATGGCTGGAATGGTAGGTTAATCTGGTTCACTGATACGAGACTGAACGAGGAGTGAACTCGGTTCAGAAATGGACTTTTTCTGCTAGGATAATCTTGGAAATAAGTCTTGACTACTAAGAAATGATTATATATGATTATGTGTGTATGCCACGAAGTTTCATGTTTTGATTATTGGGATTTACATTGCACTTCCATGACTTATCCCATGTTATGATATTATAATCTCTTTTGCAGGTTAAGATTTTCAAAATGTTATGTTCTTATGAATATGATATGATTGATATTTATTTTGTTTACCCTTAATGAGAATTTGAGCTCACACTTTTGTATATTTTCTTTTCCCCAGGTCAGGAAGAAGGTTATTAAGTAATATATGCTAAAAGGGACTCTAAATATGATGAAATAAGCGGGAGAAAATGTAGATGATTTATGAACCAGTTATTTATGTTTCCCAGTTTCTAAAGACACTATACCTATACGGTCCTACCATGGTTTTGTTATATGTTGTAATAAGTATGATTAAATTATAAAGTAATAACCATGTATGTAAAGTATGGGTCGTTAAATTTATGCTTACTTTATACTAACATATAACTATGATAATTATCTTTAGGAGGTTATTTTATTTTGATGATTGTTTAAATATATTTATTTCGATATATTTTATGGTTATCTACTTTTAAGGGTATAGTTTTTCCAAATATCTTATGTTTACCATATTAGCTAGTCTATAACCTCTCTCATATTCGATGGTATGCATGATGTTTGTAGTGACCATGTTTTTTCATAGTTGGGGTAAACCATACTAGGTATATTAAACTAAACATATATTGGGATATCCTAACTCATATACAACCTCTAAATCCATTTTTTTTTGAATTTTATGGTTATAAACATTTATTATATTTGGTAACCTAAAATTATACAGAAACAAATCAAATCCATAAAATAGTACAAAAAAAAACTGCAAAACCAAAATTCAAAATTCAAAAACATTCATATTTTAAAAATATAAAAGGAAATAGGGAGGTGGGGAATGTTGGATTAAATTTTTAAGAACCATGTTTTTCTTGGAGTTTTGGGACCCATTTTTTCAGTTTAATTAATTCATTTTATACTTAAATGAATCCCTAGTATGGTTATAGAAGAATTAAGGGTTGTGAGGCTTTTTCTGAGCCATAAGCCCCAAATTTTTGAGAAAATAGTTGGGTTACACTGTTGGTAGAATCCTTACAGACTAGTATGAACGGTTTGATGAAATAATTCATGGTATTTAGTGCATAGAAGAGGGACACATTATTTTCCTTAACTATGTGAGTCATGATACATGACCATGCAAAAAATATGTGGACTTTAGAGGAGAAAAATGGCATGGTTTGTGCATGGTTTCTAAAAACATACACATGAACAAAGTGATATCCTTGCTTAGATAGTAAGTCATGCATGGTTGGAACATGATATTACCAACCATGCGGCCAAACCATGCACCATCTAAAATATGGGTAAAATTAAAATTTTCCCTTTAGACATTATAACTTAACCCCCAATTTATTTCTTATTTCCAGCGAAAATGAAGATATCTTTTTCACCCATTGAAGCATCCTCAAGACTCTACCTAGGTTATTTGATATCATCTATGTCTGATCATAGAATCAAGATTCATTAATCTCATTGGATCCCTACTAGTAAGATCTTAAATCTTTTAGCTCATTTCATCATTTGACTTTTAATCGATGATGCTATTTTGGTGTGAGCTTATATGCCATATTTTCAAGGTGTCTATCTGTTCTTCCATTTTATTCTGATCTAGGCCAAACCAAGGGATGATACTGTATGAAACGACTACTAATGTAATAAGGTTGGTGGTCTATGAATTTTCCCTAAATGTCTCACTATTTTATAAACTATTGTCATTGTGAACATGCTGGTTTCACTGTGTATTACTCCTTAATAAATCATCTGCTTTAATTTAAATTTTCTACATGTTATTATAAATCCATTTGTACCTATGGTAAGGTAAGAATTCCATCTCAATATAACAATCCTTTAATTATTAAATGGGAAGTATATATATCTATATCAATTGGCCTTGGTAAATGAAAGTATTATTGAATTGATAATTGGTTTCATATCCTTAATTCACCTTTTCACTTATGATGAAAGGTAATGGAATAAACCTAATGTATTGAAATTGGTATGTGTATTACATGGACTATAATGATATATATATATAAATATATAAATGACATGAGTATAGGGTTACAATTGATTTTGGTCCTTTTTTATATGTATTGGAATGGTTAGACTTGATCCCACATTAGATTCCCAAGGTAATTCCTTGATCAATCATAGGATTCTATTCCGATTTATTGAGCCGATTTCCATGGGATACACCTATCATGAAATCTAGTCCTTGTATTATTATGTGAATGCCTCAGTGTTGTAAAAATTATTCACTTTACTCTTTGCATAATATTATAATTCCTTGGATACACAAATTGGATTTAGCTTGATATTTTTAGATGCGTAACACCATGGATTCATCCCATTAGGCCCAGAAATGCTTATCCGAAGATTACTGTGAATGAGATCAATGGACTTGATTATACTCTTTTATATTAGAATGCCTTGGGTGTACCATTTGTATTACACTAATACCCATTTTTCTAGACAACATGAGTTACTACTATGAGATAACTTGACCCCTGGGGCCAAGGATGTTTTGGTTTCACCTTAGATCCTATGTTATTATTATTTCCTATTACAGTACTCCTGATAACTTTACATATGATCCCCTTCTTATAAAAAAATTGTAATTAATTAAATGAATGAAGGTTCAGACACCAACTAAGGTTGAAATAGGTATGAGTTATTTTTCTTCTCATTTATTTATTATTATAGACCTTTACATTGTTACAGTTTATACTCATAGATTGGATTTTTAAAGACACCATTGGTGTTGACCTACTAAGATTTCTCTCACACCCTATCAGGGATTCGATTGATACCCAATAATATTATATAGTCACAGGTGAGGAAAAAGGGAATCATCTGGATTTAGACATCGTACTTGTTTACATTATTTAAGATTAGAGTGGGTACCTAATGATTGATCCAGATCTTGGGATGCTTGGATAATTTTTCCCTTTTTTGATTCTTCTGTATAAAATATATTATATTGTCTTCCTGCTGCCGTGTATAATTTATTAACTTTTTATAGATACATGCCATCATATTTTGTATATGATACAATTTATAGTTATTTATTACTATTTTTTTCTTGATGTTTATGATTATTTATGCAAACTTATTCATTATTATACCACTTACACTTACTTTTTCATGTTATATTGCCATTGTGATCCACTCACACTAGAGGGTATATTATCCTTAATTTCACAACCTATTCTATCACTACTAGTTGGCAGCCTCTGATGTATAGGGAGGTAATATTGAGTCCATGTGGTGAACTGAGTTTCGTTACTTAGGATTTAACTTGGTCTGAGAAGTCACAAAGTTCTATTAGAGCATTTTTATTTTCTTTTGTCTTAATTTTTTGGGAAATTCATATTAAAAATTAGTAACCTGTTGGAACTTGGTTATAAGCCATGATCTGGAGTATCTAACACATGCTTATGGAAAACAAAAGTTTTTCTTATAATGGGAAATTATTATTCTATATTCCACCTGTTACAAATATATTTTCACTTTTGGGTGATGCACATGAATTTTGGAATATATTATGCTTTATGGATTCTTTAAATTGGCCTGTTATGGAAAGGATAACTATTACATGCATCGTTATAGCCACATAGGAATTCAAATTACATGCATATAATAACACCTTGTTATTTTGTAAATTTTTGTTCAAATTAATTTAATCTTTTCAATATTTTATATTTCACACAACACTAAATATATCTTGTGTTATATAAAGGTACCAAGTTATTCCTTCCATGCATGCACCACCATGTTATGATTACTCAACAAACAACTATTAGATTAAATTTCAGTACACACAAAACTCTGTTTGGATTATGTTATAAACAATTTCGAGTTCCTACAATAACTTGTGTTACACGCAAGGCTGAATTTTACCGAACAATAATTACTACTAATATTATTATTAAAATATTATTATAGTTACCACCTAGCTATTGGAATGAGAGTTTTGAATAAGTTTAAGTAAATTGTAAAAATATGATTTAAACATGTATAAAAAGTGTAGTAATTTTTTATCAATTATTTATAAATAAAAATAGGAACTATTTTAAAATAAAAGAATTCCTTTTCGAAAAAAACACTTTCTCGGTACAAACACAATTTTTTCTCAATAAAGTAAAAAACAAATTTTCATAATATTTTTCATAAAATATAAATATTATATATTAAATAAAATTGTTTGACACTCATCCAATATATTTGATAGGAATAATATAATAATAACTCTAATTTTATGAATAGATAGATTTATTTTTTAAAAAGGTAATTTTACCACCATTCAATGGAACACTCATTTTAAATATATTTTTCACACATTTTTAATATTTATTAGAAAAAATATATTTCATTTTTTAAAGCATAATATCAAAATTGACTTTGGGTAAATTTTTGGTATTTTTCTGAGAAGTTTTATTTTTTGATGAATAGTGAAAAATATTGAATTTTAATTAAAAGCTCTGCTTTCAGCTAATTTTGAATATAGTGAAATTATATTTTAATTTGGTTTTAAAGTGTAATTAAATAAATTATAAATAAATTAATACTATTTAGGTTATTAAAATTAATTTCACATTGAAATTGGATATAAAAACATTTCAATATTTTAAACTTTTCACTTTAAAAACTCACTTTTCCAACACGTATGTGGGATTAATTTTAAATTAATTTATATAAATTATATATTTGGAATTTATAAAAATATATTAAATATTTGGAATCTGAATAATTTATATTTTATTGTAATTTAAACTTTGTTTTTTACCAAAAATATTAGTGAAATTAATTAAAATTAATTACAGCGATTAAGCAAAAAAATAGTTTACTTAGCGGTTAAAATTTAATCTGAAGTGATAAAATGACCTATAATGTTTTCCAAAATAAATTTACTGAAAATATTTATACCATGTAACTTATTTTTTATAATTTAATGAGTTAGTGGGACAATATTCCATGAATGTGACATATATAATATGTTAAGTATGGAAAAAGAAAAAAAAATGAACCTTCCTTACCTTTAACATTTATAAATCCTTGAGATATGAAAAAAATAAAATTTGTTCAATTTTATACATTATTTTGAAATTTAAAGGAGTCTTTGTCATCATATTAATTTATATTTAATTTTTAGAGATGAATTATTTAGATTAACTTCTTAAGGAATGCCAAATGAGGTAATTATTTAGTTAATAATTAACTAAAGAAAATAATACTAAAAATATTAAAAGTAAACTAAATTGATTGAATTGTTGTATTTAAATTTTTAAATGAATATATCATGTTGAATAGGTGTGATATTAATAGATTCAATTTCCATCATTCACTTGATATATTTTTTAAATTTAAATTAGGTAAATAATATCAAAATTGACATTAATGTTATTTTATAATAAATTATTTTCTATTAAAAGATTTAAAATTTTAAAAAAGTAATATATTATGCCAAATAATTTTAAAATTTCAATAATGATAAAATAAAGTCTATTAAAGGACCAATTTATCTTTTATAATGAACATATTTATCTTTAGTTAGAAAAAAACATTGTTATCATGATTTGGGTTAAAGTAGTATTTTTGCGAGTTACATGCACTTGTTTTAATATTAATTTCCAACACACATTGTATTTATTTAAATTTTATATAATTTTTATAATTAATTGGGTCTATATTTTCTAAAAAATCTTAATTTAATTTAGTCTTAATGGTAAATTAACTAGGTTAGAAAAGTAATTACCTTAATAAAAATAAAAATGATTAAAGTGGGGAAATATAAATGTTAAGGAATGAAATTATAAAAATGCACTTATTTTGTGTGGTGGAGGTTTTTATCGACTTTAATTCCCCTTTAATCTATTATTTTTCTATTTTGGAAGCACATGAGGAAAGGGATATCTCCCAATAGTCTTTACCTTTTAGTATTTAAAAGAACACCACCCCTACTCATATTTAAAAAGGCATTCACTCTTCCGCTTCCTCACACCACTCAACCCACTTTGGCTCAACCAAATACTTAAAAATAATCTCCTAACTTCTATAAATTCATACTAGAGTAATTCCATTGGGAATAAATTCAACAAAGGAATCTCTTTAGGGAAAACTAAAAGGAGTTACCAAAGAAGAGGTAACATCCATCCCCAAGCTCTTTTGTTTTATTTTCATTATCCACCCCATCAATTATTCTTATTTCCTGATTATATATTAACCTCAGTATTCTAAATATAATTATAATTAACAAAACTTATTAAATTACATAATCTTAAATTTTAGTCAATAATTAACTTCCTTTAATATTTAGGACCTTTTCAAGTTTATAGTTTTATAGAATTAGGATACAATACATAAATAACATTCCACATTTATATAGAGAAGATACCACATAAAAAGTATCCATTTCTCCAAAATATAATTCTTTTTAAATAAAACATGATTTCCTTGAAAATTATACATAATATTTAACTTGGATTCCTTATTTTTCTTACACAACCTTATAACATGTGAAAATAATTTAAAAACTTGGTATGAGAACAAATAGCTCAGTAAGGGATATAAAAAGAAGAAAAGAAAACATTAGTCCATGAATACTTGTAAATGCATCAAATCATTTAAAAAAACATACTTGTCACCCATATATACTTAATTTGTGAAAAACAAGATTCACACAAATCATAATTAACATAATTAGAACTATTAATTTATCTTGGGTAATTACTTACATAATCATATAACCATATTTGCTACCATATAATTTGTAACCCTCATGACTACCTTACAATTTGTGTGACCATCATAGTTACAATTGGAGTAACCATACTGATGAAATCCAACTTTAACATACCCAATGAATTGGTTGGATATATAGGTCCCAAACTTAATCATAAAAAATTCCAAATAACCAGAACATACCCATACAACACAAATTTTTTTATAAAAACATTACTTTTGAATTTTGAAAAAAAAAGAATTTTAAAAGAGGATTTTAAAAGAGGATTTTAAAAGAAAATCCCCTAACAAATATCATATATTTGAAGTGATACTTAATATAGTTGATATAATTTGTATATTAACTGTAAATAAACATAATTAAACATAATATAAAGAAAATTCACCACAAAAAAATTTTAATACCACATAAATAATGAAGTAGAATGTTAACCCAAAGAATGGAAAATAGGTTATGAATTCCCTTACCACGGGTTTTTATTACTTAAAACACATTTAAAACTCCTGTATAATGGTTAAAATATTGTTATTAATATCTTAATAAAACATATTCATGTTTATAACACCTTATATTATCATTTTATAACATCATTTTTTCTTTAATTATTAGTATTTTGTTCCTTCCATTATTTTGGGTGCATTCTTTACCTGATTTCCTTGGCCAGTTTGTATTTTTTTTATTTATACGGAAATGAAATTATAGAAGTGGAATGAAATAGTATTAATATTTTTCTAGAATACATAATGATTCCATAAATCATATTGTAATCATATATGATTACGAATCATTCAATAAAACATTAATGATGTTTGTTTAGATCATTTTTGGCGGTTCCTTGATAATCATGAACTTGTTTCATTATATAATTTAATTTATTACATATAAGTTCATTCCAAAACATAAAACAGGTAATAAAATAAACATTAAATTCTATTTCAACCATTAAAAAGGTTTTTTTATCAGAATTGAAGGATGTAATAGATATTGCAAACACATCATCCACGATTTTGGTAAATTGGCACATTGTGGACAATGTTTCTATTTTTAGAACGAGAGGGAGATGAGAGTAAGGAAGATAATGAATTTATTACATGAACATGGTAACATAATGAATATATAAGATTATGTAGATTTCATACCTCCTGGATAAGTAGAGGGAAATAAATTATAAAAAAAGAAAGGAATTGGAAAGAAAACACATGAAAAAGTAAGAGGATTCTTACCTCTTGAAATCTTCTCCTTGAGATCCTCCTTAAGGCCTTTGGTTTTAGACTTTTAATGATACCATAATATATATTACGTGGGGAAGATCCTTGGGGATGGGATTTGGAAGAAATTAGACAATTATAAAGGCTTGAGAGGTGTGAGAGGAAGAGGGGATTGAGGGTGGTATTTATAGTGGAGGAGATGAGGGATTTTACAGTATTTTAATCACTAGTTTATTTTGTTTGCTCAAGACTAAGAATATTCTTGATTCATGTGACCCCAAATACAAGTTAGTGTATGTGAGTTCTAACCAAGTGGGATTACATCACTGAGGATGTAAAAATAGTGTATTTAATTGATAATTTGAATATATAGTATTTTACCGTATTTAACTATTCATAAAAAATTCAAGAATTTCAAAAAAATCCAAAAAATTTACCCTAATAATTTTTTGACGTTATAATTAAAAAATAAACTCCATTTTTTGAAAATTATTTTCTAAATATTATTAATATAATTTTTAAATAAAATCGCAATTTATTCAGAAATAATAATTTTAAATCTATAACTCATTTTTTAACACCCTGAAAAATTAATCAAGTTTTCATTATCTTAAATCATTAAAAAATTAAAATAATAATAAAATTTACTATTAATTAGGTTCATATTACTATTCATAAGGGTATGTTACTATTCACCAAATATCAAGTTGGTTTCATTAGACTCCAAATAACTTACTGATCACAATTGTAGATGAATGGTTTTTTTTGAAAATCAAAACATAGAAGTGGAAAAATTATGTTTATAGGATAGTTATAAATATAAACTTAAAACGAAGTTTCATGCATTTAAATTTATTTTAAAAACCTTGTAGTGTTACGTTATCCCAACCTTCTGGAAATTGCATCCTCACAATTTTATTTACTAATTAAACAAGTGAGGGTACCTTTAACTCATAACTTTTTCAGATTCCCATGTTTCTTATTCAAACATGTGGTTTCTCTAAAAAACCTTTAACCGGTGGATTACCTTATTCTAAAATACTTTTTACCTTTGATTAATAATCTGAACTAGTTTCTCTTCATAAGAAATGTTCTCTTCCAGCTAAACTACTTCTGGGCTCAAAACCTGAGATGAATCTAGCATATACTTTCTCAACATTGAAACATGAAAAGAATTATGTACCTGAGACAAAACCATAGGAAAAGCTACTCAGTAGGTGACTAATCCATCCTTCACTAGAATTTCATAAGGTCCAATGAACCATAGACTTATCTTTCCTTTTTTTTTATCAAAACACATAACAATTTTCCATTGTGAGATTCTAATAAAAACACGACCACCTACCTCAAAAGAAAAGTATTTCCTCCTATTGTCGGCATAAATTTTATGCCTACCCTGAGCTGTCCTCATCTGTTGCTGGATCATCTACACTTTCTCAGACACTTCCTCTACCAATTATAGTCCCATCAACTTCCTTTCCCCTACTTAATCCAAAAAATTTGGAGTTCTACACCACTTCCCATATAATAACTCTAAAGGTTCTGTATGTATATTAGATGAAAAACTATTATTATAAGAAAAATAAACTAATGAAAGATACTTATCCCAAAATCCCTAGTAGTCCATTGAACAAGATCTAAGAATATCATCCAAAGTCTAAATCATTCATTCTGACTATAGATTTGATTGAGGATGAATAGCTATACTGAAATTTAATTCCCTTCCCAACAACTTTGAAAGGCCCTTACAAAATTTATCAGTGAACATGGGATCCCGGTCAGATACAATGGAATGAGGCACTCTATGTAACCTAACAATCTCTTTGAGGTACAATTGAGAAATCTAATCCAAATACATTGTATCTCGAATTGGGAGAAAATATGTATATTTAGTCAGCTTATCAACAACAATCCAAATCACATTGTTACCTCTATAATTATTAGGTATTCCCACCACAATTTCCATGGATACGTTCTACCATTTACACTCTAGTATTGGAAAAGGATGAAGCATCCCCTTCAGTAACTGCCACTCTGCTTTAACCTATTGACATGTCAAACATTTCGTGGAAAAATATGCAATATTCCTTTTCATTCAATCCCACTAGTAGTACTCTCGAAGGTCTTTGTACATCTTAGTATTGTCAGGATGAACTGAAAATATAGAACTATGAGCTTAAAATAAGAAATATTTATTCAACTAGGTTTCACATGGCACACACAACCTTTTACCAAATCTTAAAACATAATCTTTATCAAGGTTAAATTATGGAAACTTACCATTTTAACCAATTTTATCTTTTTATATAGCTCACAGTCTTCCTTATATGCTTTCTTAATTCTTTCTGATAATGACGACTTCACTGACACCTAAAAAAAAATAAAGGTATTTATTTCACAAATAACATCTAATATAAAATTCATCAAATAATTAATCATGGGATCATGTTCCAAAAGGAAAATGGTTAATGATGCATGATGTTTCTGACTAAAGGCTTCTTCCACTTTGTTTGCCTTTTCCTGGATGGTAATTGATCGCACAATCATAATCATTTAACAGTTAAATCCATATTCTACGTCTCATGTTTAATTACTTCTGATTTAATATATACTTTAGATTTTTATAGTCAATATATATTTTACATTTGGATCTGTATAAATGATGCCTTTAATTTTTCAAAGGAAATACCATAGATGCCAATTCCAAATCATGTGTGGGATAATTTAACTCATGAGGTTTTAGTTTTCTTAAAGAATAAGTAATTACTTGATCATTCTACATCAAAACACAACCAAGTACCATCAATGAAGCATCACTATAGATGAAAAATTCACCATTTCAGGAAGGCAAGGCAAAAACTCACCAATATCTTCTTCAAATACTGAAATAAAAATCACACTCTTCTCTCTAAATAAATTTAACTCCTTTTCACGTTAACTTAGTTAGAGAGATAGATAGTTGTGCAAAGATTTTAACAAATCGTTGGTAATAACCTACTAATCTAATAAAACTACAAATATCCGTAACATTTGTAGGTCTTGGACATTCACCAACCACTTTTGTTTTGGTAGGATCAACTATTATTCCATTATTATTTACAATGTTCCCAAAAAAAGAAATTTGTTGCAATGAAAAATCACACATTTTAAATTTTCCATATAATTTATTTTCCTTTAAGGTTTGAAAAAAACCCTAAGATGTTTTTCATGCTCCTCTTTACTCATAGAAAATACCAGAATGTCATCAATAAAAACCACTAAAAAATTATCCAATAACTCATGAAACATTATGTTCATAAGATCCATGAATACAACATGTGAATTAGTTAACCCAAACAATATAAAAAAAAATTCATAATTCCCATATCTAGTATGAAAATTTGTTTTCGGGATGTCATCCTCCTTCACATTCAGTTGATGGTATCTAGATCTCATGTCAATATTAGAAAATTACGGATCTCCCTAGAGCTGATCAAACATGACATCAATATGAGGCAAAGGATACTTGTTTTTAATAGTGATATTATTCAAGGATCTATAATCAATGAAAAGTCTCATGTAACCATATTTCCTTTTAACAAACAAAATAGGAGTACCCCATGGTGAAGTTCTAGGATGAATAAAGACTTTATCAGAAAACTCATGTAACTGGTTTTTCAATTCAATAAGTTCTATTTCAGCCATTGTAGATGGAGGTTTTGAAATTGGATTAACGTTAGGAACTAATTCAATTGTGAATTCAACTTCTCGATCAGGTATGACAATGAGTAACTCATCAAAAAAAAAAACATCAAGGTATTTATTGACTACTATAACATCATTAATCTGAACGGTTCCCTTATTTTCAACAATATGAGAAAGATAACTTTCATTTCCATCTTTCAATAGTTTCTCAGCTTCCTAATATTTTATCAATTATATGGTATTTTTCTTGTATATAAACTAAAACTCTTTAAAAAAACCTTTTTTAGATATACATTCAATATTAACATGATAAAATAAAAACCAATACATTCCCAAAATTACATCAAACTCTACAAAAGGAAAAAAAACAAGGTTTTCAAGTAAAGTCATTCCACAGACCACGATAGAAAGATTATTTTAATTCCTCTTTGCTAAAATATTTTTCCCTGGTGTTTTAAAAATAAGTTCTGGTCTCATTTTTTGAGGTGATATTTCCAATTTACCAGAAAATTTCTCTGAAATAACGGAATGTGTAGACCTTGTATAGAAAAAAACTTTAGAAAACTATGAGTAAACAAACAAGGTACCTAATACAACTTCATTGGATAGCCTGATTCCTACCGACGTAGTCACAAAGGATCTCACTACACCATTCTTCTTATATTCTGGTTTCTTTGTATCATTCAAATCTCTCTTTGGGAAGGCATTTTCATAATGACCCATCTCCCCACATTTAAAACCCTTAACAGTTTTCTTATCAAGATTTGTATTAGGATCATTTTCATTACAATCGCAAGCCATATGTTTAAACTTACCACATTGAAAAAACTTCCCAGTTTTGGCAAGGCATTCCCCATGGTGATTTTTCTACACTTTTCACAAATTAGGAATTGGAATTTCTTAACATCAGATTTATTTTTAAAATTCTAAACCATTACTTCCCATCTGGACCACTTCTTCTACTTATTTTCAAAGTTAACATGATCATTAGTAAACTCCATCTCTACCCTCTCAGCACACCAGAAAATTTTGTCATAACTTTTGGATTCACAGGAAGCCAATTCCATTTAATACCTTGTCTTTAATTCTGAGTAAAAACAGTTTATTTTTCTATAAAGATCCAGAATAAGATTTGGAGAATACCTCACTAGTCGGGTGAAGTTTCCTTCATATACAACCACTAAATATTCCTCCTTTTTCTTCAATTCAAGTAATTTCATCTTCATCATAAGTGGCACCACCTTAAGAAAATATTTTTCAAGGAAAATACTTTTTAAATTTGTCCCACTCTAAGGCATCAATATCCTCTCTATCCCTGATATTTTTGACCATTGAACACCACTGATCATATTCAGCTTCAAAAAAATTAATGGAAAGACTTAACTTTTTATTATATGAGCATCTCATAACATAAAATATCTTTTCAAGGGCCTTAATCCATCCTTCAGCCGCTATAGGGTCAGAATATCCATTGAATGTAGGAGGGTGTTGTCTCATAAAATGTTCCACTATCATCATGTTCCATTTTTGTAACATTGGTTGTTCTATTTAATGGATTCCACCACCATTTATTTCCCGTATTTTCTCAGCCATTACTATAAAAACTGATTGATTCCAATCTCTACCATTCTAGGCTGACAAATTAGAAGGATATCATTTTTTTGGTGCCTCTCCTCTATAGGTTCCCTATTTCTTCTTTAGAAAACCATTCCGAACAAACATATCTTAGTTAAAGAAACATGTAAATATTTATATTATATATCATGTCAAATTATCCATAAATTAAAAATCATTTATTAACATCATCCTAACCTCTAAAGTTATCTAAACCATCCTATGATACCAACTATAAGGACCCATCTTTATTACATTACATGATCTTTAATTTTAGTCAAGAACCCATTTCCTTTCATATTTTGGATCTTTTAAAGTTTATAGTTTTATATAATTGTGATATAATACATAAATAAAATTCCACATTCATATAGAGAGGATACCACATAAATAGTATCAATTTCCTCCAAAATATAATACTTTTCTAATAAAACATGATTTCTATGAAAAATCATCATAACATTTAACATGGATTCTTTATTTTTATTAAATAACCTTATAACCTATTAAAATCATATAAAAACTTGGTATGAGCACAAAAAGCACAATAATGGAAATAAAAAAGAAGAAAAGAAAACATTAGTCCATGAATACGTGTAAACACAAGAAATCATTTAAAAAAAACTTGTCATCCATATATACTTACTTTGTGAAACACAAGAATTTAAAAAATCATAATGAAAATAAATAAAACCATAAAGGTATCTTGGCTCATTACTTATATAATCTTGTGACCCTCTCGGCTACCTCATAATTTGTAACACTCATGGAAACCTTACAACTTGTGTAACAATAAAAATTACACTTGGAGTAACCATACAACCGAACTCCAACTTACACATAAGAAATGAATTGGAGGGAGATTTAGGTCCCAAAATTCATCATAAACAATTCCCAATAACTAGAACATAATCATACAACATGGAAAATTTCATATAAACATTGCTTTTGAATTTTATAAAACAGAATTTTAAAAGGGGATTTTAAAAGAAAATCCCCTTACAAATATCATATAATCAAAGTGATAATTAATAGAGTGGATGGAAAAAGTATATAAATTTTAAATATACATAATTGAACATAGTATAAACAAAATTCGTCACAAAAACAATTTTTTTACCACATAAATAATGAAGTAGAATGTTAACCCAATGAATGGAAACCGGGTTATGAATTCCCTTAGCTCTGGTTTTATTTACTAAAAACTCATTTAAAACTTATGTATAATGGTTAAAAGAGTGTTATTAATATCTTATAGAAACATATTAATTCTTATAACACCTTATATGATCATTTTGTAACATCATTTCACCCTTCCTTCCATTGTTTTGGTGCGTTCTTTACATGATTTCCATGGCCAATTTGTATTTTATTTTCTTATCATATTGAAATGAAATTATAGAAGTGTAATTAAATGGTATTTGTATGTTTCAATAATATAAAATGATACCATAAATCATTTTTATCATATATGATGACAGATCATTAGATAAAACACTAATGACGTTAATTTAGATCAATTTTGGTAGTTCCTCGATAATCATGAACTTGTTTCATTATGAAATTTAATGTCACACATAGAAATTAATTATAAAACATAAAAAATGTTAATTAAAACAATTTATATTTTTTTCAACCATTAAAAGTGTTTTATTATTATAATATAAGGATTTAATGGATATTGCAATAACATCATCCATGATTTTGGTAAATCGGCACATCGTGGACATCATTTTTAATTTTAAATCAAGAGGGAGAGAAGAGGAAGGAATATTATAAATCTTTTACATGAACATGGAAATATAAATAATATTTAAGATTATTAAAATTTAATACCTTTTGGATAAGTGTAGGGAAATAGAGTATAGTAAAAGAAAGGAATTGGAAAGAAAACACATGGAAAAGGAAGAGGATTCATACCTCTTGATATCATCTCCTTGAGATCCTCCTTAAAGCCTTTGGTTTTCTCTTTTTAATGAGATCAAAAGATCTAGGACGTAGAAAAGATCCTTGGGGAGGGTATTGTGTTGAACTTAGAAAATGATCAAGGCTTGAGGGGTGTGATTGGAAGAGCTGAATGAGGGTGGTATTTATAGTGGTGGAGAGGAGAGATTTTACATTATTTTAATCATTAGTTTAATATTTTTGCTCAAGACTATGAATAGTCTTGATTTATGTGAACCAAAATAGTAATAAGTTCATGTGAGTTCTAACCAAATGGTTTTATGTCAGTAATGATGTAAAAAATAGTGTATTTAACTGATAATTTGAATATACAGTATTTTACCATATTTCACTATTCATAAAAAATTCAAGAATTTCAGAAAAATCCAAAAAATTGACCCTAACCATTTTCCAATGCTTATAATTTAAAAATGAACTCCATTTTTGTAAAATAATTTTCTAAATATTATTAATTTAATTTTTAAATAAAATCATAATTTATTCAAAAATAACAATTTTAAATCTATAACTCATTTTTCAACACCTTGAAAATTTAATCAAGTTGTCATTATCTAAAAGCCTTAAAAAAATAATACAATTTAATATTAATTAAGATCATATTAATATTCATATTACTATTCATAATGGTATGTTAATATTCACCAAAAATCAATTTGGTTTCATTAGACTCCTAATCACTTACTGATCACAATTGTAGATAACCGTTTTTCGAAATTCAAAACATAGAAGAGGAAAAATTATGTTTAAAGGATAGTTATAAATATATAAATAAAAAAAATTTCATTTATTTAAATTTATTTTGAAAAACTTGGGATGTTACAATAATGATATTTTTTTATTTTATTTGTTTACCTACACTCATTTACCATTCTATAAAATGGGATACACAATCATCGCTCGTGTGTACAGAAGGCTACTATCACGTGAACAGATGTCATTCGTTCTTCCATTATCATCTCTCAAGGTTGTAAATAATGAAAAAAATTATGTTCTTATATTATATATATAATATTTATGATGTTTTTATGCCTCTGTAATTATTATATAATAGATATGTTTACACTTTCCATTTTTTGGAAATATAATAACTTCATTTTTGGATGTGTGGACTACTGCCTCTTCAAAAAGATGTGATTCAGTCACAATTTACATGAACTGTATTAAGGACGAGTTTAGTAAACATATAATATTTATATGAAATAATAATTCTAATATAATTATAATATATGTGCCATTAATTTCTTTATTTCAATACAACAAGAAAATGGTAACAACGGTCGTGAGTAAGTACAGTCTACCGTCTCCATGAATGATGTATTTCATTTTCTTTTTATATCTTTTATAAATTGTTGTGGATAAATTTATACTAAATATGTATGATATTAATTTCATTGTTTATCATTTTGGGAATTGTGAAATCATGATATAAATAATAGGACAGAAAGTATAACAAATCAAAACACTTGTGAAAAACAATGTGGTTATTAACTGAAACAAAACTTTAACCTAGATGTGTTAAGAAACAGGTAATAAAAGGTTATAATAAAACCATATATGGTATTATATAAATGAATATGGTTCTTTGGGAGATTTATAATAAACTTATATTTATTATATAGGATGTTTTAATGAATATGAAGAAAGTCAAGACTTAAGCTATGGGTTTTCTCTTCTTATTTTTATTTATGTGAGACTTATGACTTATTCACCACCCATTTGTTTAATGTGGTGTATATACTAAACACGACTATATTATACAGTTATTATAATTAAATTTATGGTTATTTACATATCCATTTATCGATCTTTCTTTCATGGGGTTTATGGTTCAAAATTTACCAAATTGGTTAAGTAATATTTATCTCAATTTTCCTTCTTTGAGATATATGCCATGTTACGCACCTATATTCTTCTAGGAGGTGTATAAAATTCCCAATGAAATGAAATATCTTGAATATAATTATTTTAATTATATTTTAATATTCATTATATGTTATTCTTTCATTGTTATTATTATTCAAAGTTAAAAATGTGGTATGTGTTTATTGATACAATCTTGTCATTTATAAGGATTGTTTAAGATCGTGATTCCATTAATAAAGTCATATGAAGCATATCTTCAAAATAATCATGATTTTTATTATACTATGGTTATTAATTATATATTCATGTATTAGTACCAGTTTCCAATCTTTAGTAATTAATATAACTAAGAAAATGTTTCTAAAAAAATAATAACTTGTTTTTCTCTTAGTTCGGAATTTTTTTTTATTCAAAAGCCATGTTTTTGAAAATTTTGTCAATTTTTTTTTTCATAAATGATAATTTAAGATAATTTTTAAGGGAAAAAGGATTTTAAATTTTTTTTAAGGTTTTCAAATCTTTCTTTATAAGTTTTAAAAGTATTTTCAATAAGAAGGTTTTCAAAATTTATTCAAAATTTCTTTATATGTTTTAAAGGTTAAAGTGTTTCAAAATGTTTTCAATATTCATTTATAATTTCAAGGTTATTTTTAAATAAAATTATTTTAAAAAGATTTTATGATTAAAAAATATTTTTTTCAAAGAGTAAAGTATATTTTTCTCATTAAATGTTTTGAAACATTTTTAAAATCATCCAATATAAGTTTTTAAAGTTTTTTTCAAAGAAAAATGATTTTTAAAACGTTTTATGTTTTAAAAAGTGATTTTCAAAGATGGAATATTTTACTTAATAAATGTTCTAAGTGATATTTCAAAATCCTTCTCTATCTATGGAGTCATCCTTTTATATATTTTATGATTTACTTGGGATATGATCCAAGGGTACCATTATTAATCTTTCTATGAATGGATTATTTTTTTATGGAATGATGTTTGTGAAACACATTTCTCATTCAAGGGTTATATATTTATAAAACTAGTTTATCATCTATGGGTTATAATATTTTGAAACCCACATTTATTCTTGGGTTATACAGGGATGATATGATTATGAAACCTTTATCTTTTCCACAGGTAATGACATGATGAGACGTTTATGATACCCATTATATTTCATAGGTTATGATAAGATGTTTATGAAACCCATATCATTTTATGGGTCATGATATGATCATTGTTATGATCTTGTGTCACAAAAATGTATGATTTTATTATGAGATAGGTGGGAATTATATCTCCCTCAAATTAATTGGGTAAATATCTATATCTCATGAGGTAATTATGGGAAATAATCCAATGGGATTGATACACAATGGGAAACAGGTGTGTCGTAATCCAAATATGGAAATAGGTGCATCCTGATCCACTGTGAGAAGAAGGGGAAACCCAATCCACTATGGGAATAAGGCGAAACCCGATTTCCTTTAGGGATAAGATATAACCTAATACACTATAAAAAAGGGATATGACTGAGGATGGTGGTGTGTCTTGTCCAGTAGGTGCATCCCCGATTAGGTGCCCTAATAAGTTTTGAAAATGAGCCTCGACTTATAGGGTATGTTTTTATATATTTATTTATATTTGATTATATATATTTTTCCAATGATATGATCCAATGGCTCATACTCTTTTATTGTTATATGATTCATGTCTTACAAAATTCTAATATTTATTCCACGACTCATGTATATGATATTTGATATGTAGGGTATGATGTTAAAATTTTATTATCATGTTCTCATACCCTTAATCCCATGTTATGTTTAATTATGTCCTTTATTTACCCTTTCTGAGCATCTAAGATCACCCTTTCATATGTTTCCTTTTCCCTAGGTGATGAAGAAATGATTTAAGTAGAAGTATTAATGGGGAAGATATCTGTTGGAAACATTGATGATCTTTCACCAGGTTAGAATATTATATTTCCATGTTTCCAAATACACTAATCTATTATGGTCCTCGAGAATGTACTTTTTTATTATAATTAATATTCATAAAAAATGATTTAATAACCATGTACATTAAGCCTAGGTCGCTATAAATGGTATCAATAGAATAGTTTAGTCAAATTTGGAAACTAGGATGAGAAATATTTATAAGTATCCCTAGAAATATTTCTAAGGATATGTCTAGTGATGTCTCTAAGCCTAAGGTGTCCCAAATTTAAAATTAAGTGTCCTGATTTAGGCATCCAATAAGTATTTTATCATGATTATATGGTTTTTATCTATGATAAGTACTGCTCACACTATGCTTTCTTATTTTAGTCAATGGTGGGAACCAGAAGGAACTGAATTAATGTTTAATGTGATAGATAGTTTTTTGATGAGTAGTAAAATGGGATGATAAATGGAGTGAATGATGTTTTGATCATGACTAATAAATTTTCATAAAATAGGATTAACAACATATACCTTAACCAACTCTCAAAATCAACAAATAAGAGAAGGAAAGTATTTTCTGAGATTTTAGGTAATGGAGACCATGGAGGAATGAAATTCAGTTTCCTTTGTGTCAAGAATGTGAAAAGAAGAACCTAAGTGAATGTCTTGGAGGAGCAGAAAGATTTTTTGACCATAGAAAAGAAGGACACAAAGAATGTAACCGTAGAGTAAAAATGAAGTGTTTAGTTAACAAAATGGATGGTAATAATGGAATCCCTAGGAAATAATCAACAATTGAATGATTTAAATGTGGAATGATTGGGCATTATGAAAATCTAAGTTATAAGTGGAAATCTTAAGAAAAGAATCAACAAGGTGGTACGAGTAATGGTTATAAAACTGATGACGACAAGACTAAAGGTGAACTGTTAATGGAAGGAGTTAATAAGTAATAGGATTAGGTATACTTGTTATTGTCTTAAGGATGTAGTAATTGAAGTGTATAAGTATTTTCATTTAAGAATTAATAATTTAAAAATATATAGTGATTGGTAAATTTACATTTTTTTCTAAGGATTTACAAGAATATATTTAATAGTTCTGATGGAATAAAAAAGTGATTTAATGGAAATGTGACATTCATGGAAAAACATGATTAAGAAAAATATAACCCTTAATATGTACCTAAAATTGATCTGATGATATTTGGATAAATATATGTTAGATATTAATAAGTAAATTGATGGTACTGATTACCTTGGAACCGACTAAGGTTTTTTTTGAAAAATTTGTCTAAATAATCATGGATACAGTTTAAAACTTTTTAGATTTAAGGAATATATTCAATAATCTTTTTAATAATAAATCATTCATATTTTCAATAATGTTTTATAGTAATTCAAGTTATTACCATTTTTCATGATAATACGTGATAAAAGTATTCACATGTTTTGAATGTGACAACCAAGAGTTACCTTGTAATATATGGGGGATTGACGTTAAGATGATTTAGTGACCTTATTTATAAAGTTTTTTTATTTTCATCTTCCAGAAGGGTTATAAGGATAACTATTTGTGGAATGGTTTAGGTTAATCCTCAGACGAGGTTTTAGAGACTCAAGTATTATCTCTCCATATAAGGATTTATGCATATTGGATAACCTATGATAACATTTTTTTGATAAAGACATATAGAATGAGCTATCATTATATTTATACATTTAATGTTCTTATGATGCTTCCGGAAGGAAAATTAAACTTTATTTTATATAATAATAGATTAAGTGGAAATTAATTAAGGAATAATAAAGGGTGATATTGTCCTGAAATCATAAAGTATATCTTTTCATAAAAATTACTAAACATTCTAAGGAGGTTATTGAGATAAAATGTTGTCCTATTATCATCATTTTTGATGATATAAATGACTTTTTTCAAGCATCTGTTGGTAATGGATTTGTGATCTAATCCATTTTTTATTTTATTCAAAAAAGGCACTTTAAGTCTAAGTGGGAACCTATAAAAAAGCCACTATATGGCTTTGTGATCATTAAATTTCTTCTAACCATGTCCTATATAACACTCCATCAGAACTTTATAGTCATATGTCTCTTCTATGTACAAGTTCTCTCTTTCCACCCATGTTTTAATTTTTGGAAACTTGTTATGAATTACTTTGGTTAACTGTTATGTTTCCAACTTTCCCTTTTTAAAGGAAGTGTTTGAATTCATTTTTAAGACGTGGTTTTCTATGAAAGGAACTTTCAAGTATTAAAAATTTCATATCCCAGAAAACTTTTGAGGGAGAAATTAATTTTAAGTGGGGTAGAATGTAACACCATTAGATTTTGTGATTTTTGTCTCTAATTAATTTAATCATTTCAATATTCTATATTTCATATTACACTGAATATATCTTGATTTATATGAAATAACCAAGTTATTATTTCTTTGAATACAACACCAATTTAATATTATGCTACATGAAACACATTGATTTAATTTTGGTACATAAAACACTATGTTTGGATTATTTAACACACAATACCGAGTTCCATGGATAGCTTGGGTTACACACAAGGTTGATTTTTACTAAACTACAATATACTATTGATATAATTATTAAAATATTAATATTGTTACCACCTGGCTATTGGAATAAAATTTATGAAGAAGATTAAACAAATGTTAAAATATGATTTAAAAATGTATAAAAAGTTGAATCCTTTATTTATAAATTAGTTATAAGTGAATGTAAGAACTATTTTAAAATAAAGGAATTCATTTTCCAAGGAAACTTTTTTTCCATGTACAAAATTTTTTTATCTAAAAAAATTAAAAAAACCACTTTTCATAATTTTTTTTAATTAAAATTATATATTATATATTAAATCAATTTTTTTACACTTATATAATAGATTTTATAGGCATGATATAATAATAAATCAAATTTTATGAATAAAAATATGTATTTTTCAAAAATGAAAATTTACCACCTTGTAATGGATTAACCATTTTAAGTATAATTTTTGACAGTTTTATAATATATATTTGAAGAAATAAACTTAATTTTTTGAATAAAAATATGAAAATTTACTTTGAGTAAATTTTTGGTATTAATCCTAGAGATTTCATTTTTTTGATGAATTGTGAAAACATAGAATTTTAATTAAAAACCTACTTTTTGTCTAATATTTTTAATTAGTAAAATGATATTTTAATTTGGTTTTAAAGTGTAACTAGATCAATTTTACATAAATTAATCCAATTTCGGTCATTTGAACAAATTTCATATTGAAATTGGATATAGAAAAATTTCAATCTTTTGAACCTTTTCTCTTTAAGAACATGCTTTCACGACACGTCTGTAGGACTAATTTAAAATTAAATTCTGCCACTTTTATGATTGGAATTTGAAAAAATGGATTAAATATCCAAAATAAAAATAATTTATAATGCCTAGTAAGGTCAAATTATTTTTTTAACAAAAATATTTGTGAAATTAATTAAAATTAATTATAAAGATTAAGGTAAAAATTAGTTTACTTAGTGGTTAAACTTTAATCTTAAGGGGGAGAATTACCTAGACACTTTTACAAATGAAATTGGATCCCATATTTCGACCCTATCCCATATTGGTTCTAATTTTATAATTTATTTTTACACTATTCTGTAAATGCGACCTATATAATAAGTTAAAGAAAAAGACAAAAAGGCACCTTCCATACCGTTAATATTTATAAATCCTTGAGATATGAAAAAAACCAAATTACATTTGTTGTCCACATTATTTTTAATTTTAAAGGAGTTATTTTTTATTATATTAATTTATAATATATTTTAATAGATTAATTATTTAGATTAACTGCTTAAGGAATGACAAATGCAGTAATTATTTAGTTAACAATTAACTAAAATAAATGATATTAAAAATATTTAAAGTTAATTAATATGATTTAATTTTATTATTTTATTTTCTTAGATTAATATAAAATTTTAAAAGGTTTTAAATTGATATATTCAAATTACATCTTTGTCTTGATATTTTTTTTAATTTAAATTTGGTATATAATGTCAAAATTGACATTACTGTTATTTTTTTTAAATGATATTTTATGAAAAGTTTTAATAATAAAAATAATATATTCTTAAAAATTATTTTTAAATATGAATAAATATATAATATGGTTTATTAATGGACCAATTTATCTTTTATAATGTATATATTGACCTTTGAATAGAAAAAACATTGATAGCACAGTTTGGGTTATAGTAGTGTTTTTGCCTGTTACATGAACTTGTATTAAAAGTAATTTACAACAAACAATGGATTTTTTTTATTTTATAGAATATTTATAATTTATTGGGTCAATATTTTTTAATAAATTTCACTTTAATGTAGTCTTAATGGTTAAATTACTTGGGTTATAAAACTAGTCACCTTAATAAAAACCAAAATGACTATAGTGGGGAAACTTAGAATTTAGGTAAGAAAATTATAAAAATGCACTTTTTTTTGTGTTTTGGTGGTTTTGATATACTAAAATTCTCCATTAATCAATTATATTTCCTCTATGGAAATACATGAGGCAAGGGAGACCTCCCAATAGTGTTTTCCTTTTAGTATTTAAAAGAATGCCACCCCTCCTCTATAAAAACGCATTCACTCTTACCCTTACTCACACCTATCAATACACTTTGGATCATCCAATGCCTGGAAAAATAATCTACATAAATATATACCGTCATATTAGAGGCCTCAACTTGGTCAGAAATACAATAAAATAATCCCTTTGGTTCAAACAAAAAGGATTTACCCAAATAAGAGGCAGCATCTTTCCATAAACTATTTTTTTATTATTTTCATTCTCCACACACTATTATATTCTTATTGCAAGATTAAATAATAATATAATTATCCTAAATATATTTATATGTTTTTATGTTACGTTTTCTACCTATACTCACACAAAATTCCTTCAAATGGGATACAAAAGCATCATTTGTGTGTACGGAGGACTACCACCTCGTGAACAAATGTGGGTTTTTTCTTCCATTAACAACTATAATGGTTGGAAATAATAATGGAAATTATATTTTTATATTATATATATGATATTTATGATGAATTTATGCTTCTATAATTATTATATAACTCATACCTTCATGATTTCCATTTTGTGAAAATATGATTACTTTGTTTCTGGACGTGTGGACTACCGCCTCCTCAAAGCGATGTGATTCGATCACACATTACATGGAATGTATTAAGGATGAGTTTGGTGAATTTATATTATATATATGAAATAATAATTCTACTACAATTATAATATTTTTATCATTTAATTTCTTTCATTCAATATGATTAGAAAATGGAAATAGCTTTCATGCATACATACGACCTACCATCACCATGAATAGTGTTTTTCATTATCTATTTACATATTTTATAAATCATTATGAATAATTTATAATGAATATATATGATATTTATAACATTTATTTAATTCTGGAGATGATGAAATCATGATATAAGTAAAAGGAAAAAAATATAACAAATGAAAATACTTGCAAAAAACATGGTGGTTATTACCCAAAACCTAACTTTAACATGGATGTTTTCATAAACGGGTAATAAAAGGTCATAATTAAATGATATATGGTATTATATAAGTGAATATGGTTATCTAGTTGATTTATAATAAAATTATATTTATTTTACAAGATGTTTGTACATGTAAAAAGAAATTCAAGACTTAAGGTAAATGTTTTCTCATCTCACTTTTATTTCTGTGTGACTTATGCCATATTCACCACTAATTTATTTTTTGTGGTGTTTATACTAAACGTGAATGTATTTTATGATTATTATACATAAATTAATGGGTATTTACATATCCATATTTTTTTATTTGTTTCATGGGGTTTATGTTTGAAAAGTTACCAAATCGGTAAAGTTTTTTTAATCCCAATTTTCATTCTTTGAGATACAAGCCATGTTATGGACCTATATTCTTATATGAGGTGTATAAAATTCCCATTTAAATTTAATATAATTAATATAATTATTTTAATGATATTTTAATCTTCATTAAATGTTTTTATTTCATCTGTATTATGACTCAAAGTTACCAATGTGGTACGAGTTTATTACACTGTCCCTCCCCCTTCAGAGGGGGGGGGGGGGTGCTTTGGACCTCAACATTTCCCCCCAACTATAGTAACATATCCTCTTCCACATTTACATATTCTAAAACCATGTATGAAGGTTTCCTCCTCCTTCCAATGTTTCCCTCACTCCTAATTTCACTTCGAGAGTTCACAGAGGCCTCAACATCTCTCAAATTATCTATGGTGATGTGTTTTCATAAGAATCATCATTATAATGATTCTTTAGAATGATTAATCATTGATTCCTCTTATTTTAAGGAAAATTTGATCATTTGAATTTTGGATCCCTAACATATCCTTATTTGGTTCTTGAAATAGGAATATCTTATATGTGCCTCGTCCTTCGGTAACCATTCATTCAATGGGTTCTAGTTATCCCTATTCTATTGGTCCTTTAATTTCCACTAAAAATGAGATCCCCCATCAGTTCTTATTTGTGTTAGTTTTATAGAGATTCATTTTCCCTTTTTAAAACCATTAAAACCTCTATATGATTGGTGTTTTTAGGTAGTTTTTTGTGTGTTGATGATAGACCCTAATCCATTTATCATTTTATTTCTCAGTGTATTTAAATTTAAATAGTTTTTTGATGCTTCCAGTGTGTTTTGTGTGTATTGAGATTTAAAATGATTATAGGTTCAAGTATTTGGAGTTATTTTTAAAATAGAGTGGTCTTCTTCCCTATATTTAATTACTTGGGTTACCCTCAAAATTATTGTAGATGTCGACTCGAGTGTCGATATGGTCCTTTATATCTGACGTATGGAAGTGTTAAACCATGCATGGATCATGGGAAACAATATTTATCTCATGCATAATTTTAGAAAATGGATGAAGATATTTACAGAGTTATAATATCCATGTTCTGGGGAATGAACACTACTAATCACAATATTACCTCTTTTGACCCCTCCTCACATGGGTAAATATCCTATCTCAGGGATCCCTGATGAACATGCCTTATGTTAGATTCAAAATTAGGGCTCATATGGGACGAATCTTAGAACTCTTTGGAGCATAAAAAATAATGGAATCCATCCATCCTTTTTCTTTCATCTTAATGGGTTGAGGGATATTTCTGGTAATGTTGATTAGGTCAATAACCTTATCTTATAGGAACAAGAAACCATGAAGGGGTTGGGATCACCTAAGGTGTTTAACATCATCCATTTGTTAGTTTCCATATTATATGGTAATGTTAAGTCCACATTCATGATGCATGGGATTTTCACCCATCTTAACTTTGGGTGTGCCATAAGAGTTTCCCTTCAGAAAAGTTTCTTAGATTTGGGTGATGAGGTATCGTATGATTATGTTTCAAGAGGATGGAAAAGTGTTGAAAATTAAAATATTAAGAAGGAAGGGTCATCTAAAGAGGGGAAATATTTAGAGTTTTAGGAAGGAGTAGTGGATCCTTCTCAGACTTCTCAGAATTCATTATAAAATTAAGTGGATGATAATCCCTCAATTTTCTCCCAGAATGGATGAAAGGATAGGAATGGTCCATCGATGCTGGTGATCATCCAGTCTATAAAGGGAAGAATGCTAACCCTCCTAAAGACCACTCATATCTATCAAAATTAATGGTCACTAGATTTGAAGGTAAGGGTATTTGTGATAAGGAACAAATTCCATTTCCCACTAAAGGTTATTTAGATAGTATCAATCATAGTCATATTCCCACATATAAGGAGTTTCCCCCTTCACTGGTGTCTTCCATGGAAAACACACCAGTGGAATCAAATAATGGGTTCAACATAGATGGAAATATTAATAAGGAAGGAAATAAAGAATATTTTGATATTGGAGAGCCACTTGGAACCTTATAAGAAATAATTACATCCAAATCTTCTAATATGATACCCCTCATTAACTATAAGGATAAAATTGTAGAAGGAGACTTCACTTTCAAATATTACAAGGAAGATCAAATACTGATAAATTTAAGAGTTGTATAAATTTTCCCCAAGGAAACAATGACATGGATCAATACTTAGGCCAAAATTTTACTTAGGGGATTTAACAATTAGAAGATTAGTATGGAGGAGTTCCATAAAAGATTGGACATAATGGATTCCCTATTTGAATATTTGTTATATGAGAATCCTTAGTGGGAAAATTCCTTATTATCTAGAGTATCTTATGGATAAAAGATGGTAACAACTTAATATTACATTGGTAGGTAAATGTTTTTCCTATTTTGGGATAATATTTCACCTGACAAGCTATAATACATTGAGGTAGTGGAACCACTCTCACTGGTGAGCATGAAAATGGGAAGAAAAAACAATTATGTTTCTATAGAGGTTATTGTACTGTAGATGATTATTAATGGTTAGTTCTTAACTACTTATCATATAAGGCTAAAAATATTATATAACCTGCCACTGTTTTATCAGTTGTGTCCTTGTTAATTCTATTTTGATTTTGAGTATTAATCATGTTTAGCTGGTATGGATTTCTGTATTTTCTGGTCTGTAACCTATTTTTTGTTTATATCCTTAGTGTGTATGGTTACAACCCAAAAATAAACTATTTTTATCTAAAAAATAACTATAAGGTACAATTTTATTTCTACAATGTCATTGTTTCTTAGGATTGTTTAAGATTATGCTTCAATTGATGAAATTTTATGATTCATATCTCAAGTACACTAATGAATTTTATTTTACTCTAGTTATTCATGATATATTAATATATTAGTACCATTTCCACTATTTTTTACTTAATATAATTAAGAAAATGTTTTAAAAAAATTGACCTTATTTTTCTCTTCAGTCGAAAATCTATTTTATTCAAAAACCATATTTTTAAAAATGTTGTCAATTTTTTTTCATAAATGATATTTTAAGATAATTTTCAAGGGAAAAAATTAATTTTTTTTTTTAGGTTTTTAATTATTTCATTATAATCATTCAAATTATTTTCAAATATAAAAGTTTTTGAAAATATTTTTAAGATTTATTTAGAAGTTTTTAAGGAAAAATATTTTCAAAATGTTTTCAAGATTTCCTTATAGGTATTCATGGTTATTTTTAAAGAAAATTATTTTCAAAATATTTTATGTTTCAAAAAGATTTTTTTTCAATGAAAAAATGATATTTTATTTAAGATATGATATGAAGTATTTTTTAAAACATCCATTATAAGTTATCAATGTTCTTTTCAGAGAAAAATGATTTTAAAAACGTTTCATTTTTAAAAAAGTGATTCTAAAAGAAATATGATTTTACTTAAGAAATGTTCCAGGTGATCTTTGAAAATACTTCTCCACATAATGATTAATCCATTGATATAGTTTATGATTTATTGTGGACATGATCCAAGGTTACCATTTATATTATTTCTCTGAATGGTTTATGTTTTGATGGAATGATGGTTATGAAACACATTTTTCATTCACAGGTTATGTGTTTGTGAAACCCATTTCTCTTCCACAGGTTATATTCTGTTGAAATAAAATTTTATTAATGGGTTATGATTTGATGAAATAATTATTAAATCTTTATATTTTCCATAGGTTATGAAATAATTACATGTTTAATAAACCCATTTTATTTCATGGGTTATAATATGATGTTTATGAAACCCATATCTTTTTATGGGTCATGATGTGATGATTGTTTATGATCTGGTGGCACACATATCTATTATTTAATTATGTGATGGGTGGGACCTATATCTACCTCCAATTTATTGGGTAAATATTTATATATCTTGAGATATTAATGGGAAACAAGTTGAGATGCTTCATCCATAATGGTAAATAGGTGTGTCCTGATCCAAAATGGGAAACAAGTGCATCTTGATCCACTATTAAAATAAGGGGAAACTTGATCCACTATGGGAGGATGTGGAAACCCGATCCACTATAGGAAGAAGGGGATACCTAATCCACAATAAAGAAAAGGATATGATTAGAGATAGTGGTGTGTCCCACCTAGTAGGTGAATCCCCCATTAAGTAACCTGGTATGTTTTGGAAATAATCCTTGAATTATAGGGAATGTTTTTAATTCTTATGCGTATTCCAAAAGTCTATGTATTATGGAAATTATATTCTCTCATGACTCATTCTCTTTGATTCTCTTATAATTTATGTCTTATAAACTACTGTTATTTATGTAATGACTCATGTATATGTTATTTGATATGCATGGTATGATCTTAAAATGTTATAATCTTATTCTCATACCCTTATTCCCATATTATGATTACATATATCCTTTAATTACCCTTACTAAGCATATGATCCCACCCTTTCTTATGTTTCCTTTTCCCCGGGCTTTGAAAAATGGTTTTAATTAGAAGTAATAAAAGAGAATATCTTTATGGGAAACATTGAAGATCATTCACCAAGTTAAAAGATTTGGTTTCTATGTTTCCATGTAAACTAAACTATTATGATTCTTAGGCATATACTTTTGTAATGTGATGAATAATTATATGAAAAGGATATAATATCCATATATGTTGAACCTGGGTTTCTATACATATGTCATTCCATATAGGTTCATTTTATAGCTGGCATTGCTTGTGTTTCCTATGATTGTTGTGTAAGCCATGGTTATTGTATATGCCTATGCTATTGACGTCTTCTGTAGGGAGGGGAAATTAGTTGTTTAAAATTTCATCACCAACCTAAATATTATTTTCCCATATAGTTAGATGTTTTAATCATAAAAAAACCATTTCGATCAATGTAATCTATGTAAAACTAGTTACATGAGCTGGTATTTTGATTTGATTATATAAGTACCAATTGTAATTTATAAAGAGTATGGGAATTTATAAAATGGAATGGGGAACTTATCAAGTCAAGAAATATTATTTCACCTATTTCATTTTGATATCGAATGTTAGGGGGGATGGTTATAATTACATAGGTATTGATCTTAGTTTATAAAGTGTGTGAGACTTTATAAATGAGAGATGATAATCCATTTAATTGATCCTTATATTATGTATATATTTACATAAGAACATAAAATATAAATATTTATATATAAATGATATTGTTTCCTATAAATGAGAAGTCCATGTGCAATTTAAATATTTACTTCCACTTTAAAATGAAATTTACCCCCACATACCTAATCCCTAGAAAATAAAAACTTGAATAATTACCAATACCCTGGACTTCTGAGTAGGTAGTTAGGGTAATACGTTGGGTAGTGAGACCTTTTATTTTATTCAATTTTTAAGCAATCCTATATACTTTGGTATCATGTTTTGATTCATATTATTGGAATTTTTATAGCTATTCAACTATGTAGTCCTCAAGTCGTGAGCTAGGAGGTTGGCGATGATCATGATTTAGAGATGGTGGGACCCAAACCACAAGTTTTTCCTCTAGTAGTTCCCCCTATGACACCACCTGTTAGTCATTCACTATGAATATATTCTTATATTTGAGTGAGCTTCATAAACTTGATGAATTCTATATAGGGTTCTCCACGACCTACACCTATGATGTCTGATCTTATTCATGAGTTCCAGCAGAAGTATCCTCACACCTTTTTAGGGGATTTAAGTCCTCAATATTATGATTCATGGATAGAATCCATTATCTTTATTTTCAACCATTTGTAGATGCCTCTAGAGAGGAGGGTCAAGTTCATCACTAATATACTGCGTGATTCTGCCAAGTGCTAGTGGGATGTGATTACCCAGGGTTATCATCACCAGGGAATGTTCTGGGTTGACTATTACACTTACTTTTATGATTAATTTTTACCTTATATGACGAGAGAAAACTAAGTTAGGGAGTTCATGCACTTAGTGTAGGGTGGTATGTCCATCATGTACTATTCAACATTCTTCATCTAACTTCATTGCCATGAACGACTTTTTGTTAGTGAGTAGTTATGGTGATATATTTGCCTAAAGGATGGGATCATGTATTCCATCCATACTTAGGTGAATTTATTCCACCTCTATATTATTTTTGGGATCCTAAATTAAGCTATTATCACCAAGAACAACTTGAGGTAAGCTGATAGTATTGGTTATAAAGGGTTAGTTCCAAGATAGGGAAATAGTTATTTTAGTGGTAGGAAGTGTAGCCATGCTGTTTCTTTTTAGAGAAGTGGAAAACAAAGTATCTTCACTGGTTTCTTGGTTTTATTACATTAGTGTTGATATTAGGGACATGTGAATCCACAATATGATAGAGACTCGTTGAAGTGTTGTGATTTTGGCCGAATGGATCACCAGTAGTGAACCTTTCTATCTATTTCTAGTGGAAGAGGATCCTCACTATCTCTGCATTCTGGAGTAGGAATAGTGACTCCACATTAGATAGGAAGATGGAGTAGAACCAGACGAAAAGGTCAAGGAGGAGGTCATGGATGAGGTAGCCAAACATCTGATTTTTAGCACCAACAGGACAAACTGGATTAGGGTTGTCCAACTATAGATTAATTACATGAATCAAGTTAGTTTCATGCATTACATTAGATAACTGAGGAGTAGATTGCATGAACATATATTTTATGAGGTAATATTATACTATCCTCGACTATCATATCTACTTTGTTTGATACAGGTTCTTCACATGCCTTTATCTATGTATAAATTTTGGAAATTCGTGGGCTTAAAATTGTATACTTTTGTGAGGTGATGAACCTAGACATTCCATTGAGTGTACAATCAGAAGGTATATAGAAATCTAAGGTTTTCCTATTAAGGTATACAATTATTATTTTTTATGGGATGTCTTCATCCTTGAGATGAATGGATTCAATTTCATTATCAGGAAGGACTGGTTGGTCCCCTATCATACCTATGTGAACTATTATCACCATCAAGTATCATTCATATCCCCAGAGGATGATAATTATCATCACAATGGTGAGAGGGATTCCAATAAATTAGAGTTGGAAAAAATTATCTTGGGCTAGGTGGAGTGAGAGCCCATATTTCTAGCCATTATATAGAGGAGAAAGGAACAAGTTAGGCTGATTTTCATTCAACGATGGATTATTTAAATGATATTTTCAAAAAAAAACTTCTATATACTTACTCTCATTAGATAGGTAGAGTTTATGATTGATCTTATTCCAGTAGTATCTCAAGTATGTATTCCTCTATATAGGATGAATCTTATTGAGATTCAGGTGCTCAATAGGATTTGGTAAGATTTAGAATCTAATGTTTTTATCTGACCTGATAATTCTTATTGGGGGTTGCCTATCCTTTACACTAAGAAGTTTGATGGAACCCTCATACTTTGCGTATATTACCAATGGTTGAACCATATTATAGTGAAGAATATGTATCCATTACCTTGAATAAATGATCTCTTTGACCATCTCTAAGGATCTTGTGTGTTCTCAAAGATCAACCAATGATCAAGATATCATTAGGTGCAGGTTAGGACTGTAGACATACCCGATATGGGTTTTATAAATTATTTATAGTTAATATGACTATCTGGTTATGTCATTTGTCCTTATGAGTGCACTCTATATTTTCATGACATTATGAATAGATTTTTACCCCTACCTATATTCTTTCATCATGGTTTTTATGGAATCCATGTTAGTGTGTTATTAAGAAACCATGTCAAACACCTTGAGATCATATTGAGTACTCTGAGAGAGAATCATTTATATGATCAACTCAAAAAGTTCCACTCATCAATTGACAAGGTTCACTTTTTGGGTTATATTGTCTTAGAATTAGGGGTATCAATTGACCCAAATAAGTCGAGTGATGTGGTTTCCTTAGAGAATCCTAAGAACGTGTTTGATATATGGAGTTTATTAGAGATAACATAATATTATAGGAATTTCATTAAGTACTCTTTGTGACTTACAGAACCTATAGTAGGTCTAAATAAGAAGGTTGTGAAGTGATTGTGTATGGTTATTAGTATTTGACTCCTCTATAGTGCAATTTCCCAATGCATGACCTTAATATTTCAGTGATCATTCATTCCTTTCATTACTAGAGAAACTATCTAATGAGAGAGCACTTTGTTGTGAATATGGATCCCAATAGCCTCAAGAATATATTTACACAGTTTTAATTGTATATCATATAATGAAAATGGGTTGAATACCATCATTATTTTCACTTTGAGCTTGTCTATACACCTAGAAAGGGTAATGTGGTAGCATATGCGTAGATCTGAAAACTCAGGCATAAGACAATCATGAATCCAGTGATGAGTGGAAGTTGATGACCTTATTTTCTAAGATGAATCTAGATGTTAAATAAATTCATGAGAAACCTTTTATACTAGTATTAATATTTTCCTCTTCAATCTTGGATAGGGTGAATATAAGGTGGTTTTTAGATCTTGAATGTTTGGTCCTACAAGATATTATTTCTGGTGAGGACCAACCCTTAGATTGGTCTATTGATAGAGATAACATCTTGTTGATACATTTGTATATCTGGGTACCTATAGATATGTAAGAGGAGATGATGTGAGAATCCCATGCTTCTTAGTGGGTAGTGTACCCAGTTTTCTCCACTGTGTATCATAATACTAGTCATCAGTATTGGTGGATTAGAATGAAGGTGTTCCACCTATCATCATGTGAAAGTGGATAACTAGTGGAAATATATCTTGTTATATCCATTAACAATCCCAAAATGGAATTGGGATGATGTCGTAATTTATTTTCTAACTTGTTTACTGATGTTTCCTAGAGGTAGAAATCTGGTTTGGGTAGTCGTGAATTGATTGATGAAGATATCCTACATCCTTCCTATCTAGAATAATTTCTCAGTTTATGAATTGGGAAGACTATATTTCTGTGAGATTATACACATACATGTGGTTCCTCATACTATAATTTCATATAGGGATGCTTGTTTCACATTGAGTTTCTAGAAATGTTTAGAGAAATTTTTGGGTACATAGGTGCTTTTGATAATAACTTTTGACCCACATATGGATGGTGAGTCGGAATGGACTATACATGTGTTAGAGAACATGATTCGAGCATGAATCCTAGATTTTAGAGGTTCTTTAGAGAAACATACACCTCTTGTCAATTTTTTCTACAATAAAATCATTAGGAGATGATACAGATGGCTCCTTATGAGGCCTTATATGACAGGATGATTTTATCACCTCTATTCTAACATGAGGAATGGGAGAAAGTTCTACAAGGTCTTTTTCTCATGTAGGATACTTCAGATTAGGTGTCTCTGGTCAAAAAGTGGATGTCTATTTGTCAGTCAAGAAATAAATCCTTGCTGATCACCATAGATGACCTCTAGAGTTCAAGGTTGGGGATTATGTTTTCTTATGAGAATCACCAGGACATGGGCATAGGTGGATATAGATGGAAGGGAAGCTGTTTCTTCATTTTTAGGTCCTTTTAAGATCATTGATAGAGTTAATTAGATAGCCTATCGATTTATATTACCTCATAGGTACAATTATATGCATGATATATTTCAAGTTTCATAGGTCCATCGTTAACATGTTTGACCTGTATTATACTTCTTATCTCGATGAAGTTGAATTTAATGTTTTTGATTATTTTGAGGTGTATTTTATAAGAATAAGTGACCATAACATGAAGGATCTCTAAGGCTGATCTGTCGCTCTAGTATGGGTTCTATATTAGCACAACAATGTACAAGATGAGACTTGAGACCAAGAGGATGACATACATGATCAGTGGCTCTAGTTATTCTTGTATGAAGTTCTACCACCCTTGGAAGGGAAACTTAGGGAAAAGTTCCTTTAAGTGGGGAAGAATGTAAGAACCCAATTTCTTCTTTGAGGTATGGAACCATTTGTTTTAGTTTAATTCCTTATATTCATACTTAATTGAATTCCTAGTAAGGTTATAGAGTAAATAAGGGTTTATAGGGCCTTTTCAGAACCCAGATCCCTGAATGTTGTAGAAAATAGCTGGGCATCATGGTTAGTAGAAACTGTGATGACCAATCCACAAAATTTAATGAAATTGTGTGGGGATGTTTACTGAATAGTAGAGGACCAAATGGTCCTCCCTAAATTTGTGACCCATGATGCATGACCATGTGAAAAATAATAGATTTTAAAAGAGGAAAATGGCACAGTTTTCTCACAGTTTCTCAAAACATTTGTATGAATAGTGCAATACCCATCTTTAGTATGTCATTCATCATTGGTGTTCTTTTTGGAAACATTTGTGGACAAACCATTCTCCATTTAAAATATGGGTAAAATTATAATTTTTCCCATGACAGTTTAGAACATTAAACCTCCCCTATTTCTTTTATATTTAAAGAGGAATGAGGATCACTTTTTCCACAGTTGAAGCATCCTCAATCCTCCACATAGGTTCTTCTATATCTTCTCTATATAGCATTGGAATCAAGATATGTTCATCTCATTGGATCTATATCGGTAACATATCCATTCCTTAGACTTCTTTTTTCATCTATCTTCCAATAGAAGATTCTATTTTGATGTGAGATCATATTCCATATTTTCAAGGCATTCGTCTATTATTCCATTTTATTATAATCCAAGTGAAACTAAGGTATGATACCAGACAAGGAATATATTATTGGATTAAAGTAGGTGGTCTATGAATTTTTCCTCAAAATCTCATCATTTTAGAAACTTTATTCATTGTGAATGCACTGATTTTACGTGGTGTTTTTCTTAAAATTTATATTCTATAATTTACCTTGTCTACCAGTTATTATAGAGTACCTTGGGCCTGTGTAAATCACTGGAGGTTGTGACCTTAATATTGACCACCCATATTATGGTTTGTTCTTTATTATGCTCTTTGTTACCAATATTTTAATTTCTTGAGATACTGTTTAGGTGAGTTTGACTTGACCTTTGGTAAGAAAGTGTTCCATCTCAATAAATTAATCTATTAATTATTAAATGTTAATATATATATATATATATATCACATGGATTTTTGAAATTAAATTATTATTGAATTGATAATTAGTTGAATGTGCTTAATTATGAGTTTCACTTATGATGAAAGGAAATGGAATAAACCTAATGTAATGAAATTGACATGAGTATTACATGGCCTATGATGACATATGTATAAAAATTAAATGAGTATAAGGTTGAAACTTATTTTGTACCATTTTCATCTTTATTGTAATGGTCAAATTTGAACGAGCCTTGGGTTACTAAGGGAATTCCTTGAGTACTCAGAGGAATCCATTTTGATTCATTTTCCAGATTAACATGGGAGACACCCACCATAGAATCTAAGACTTGTCTTATTGTGTGAATTCCTTGGCATTCTACCAATGATTCACTTGAATATTTTCCAGATATTAGAATTAATTGGATACTATTCTTGGATTAAAATTAATGTATTTGATAACCAGTACTATGGGTTCATCCCATTGGGCCTTGTTATGATTATCTTGAGATTACTATGGACATGGTCCATGGAATCAATTAGACACTTCTGTAATATAATTCTTTGGGCATACCCATTGGATTACACCCAAATAATTTTTTAAGGCTATGAGAGTTACTATTATTAGTTGGCTCGACACCTGAAGTCAAAGAAGCCTTGGTTTCACCTTGGATCCTCTGTTATTATTATTTCTTATTAGAGTACTACTGAAACCTCAACACATTATCCCCTTCATATAAATAGAATTTTAATTAATTAAATGAATGAATGTTTATAGACCATATAAGGATAAATTAATTATGGATTTTTTATCTTTGTGTTGTTTTTTATTATATACTTGTGAACCGTTACAATTTATACTTACAGTCTAGATTTTTATAAACACTATTGGTGGTGGAATATAAAGATTTATGTCACACCATATCCAGGTTTTCATTGGTACCCATGAAGATTATATGATCCCATGTGTGGACAAAGAGAAAAACCCTTCTCTAGAAACCAAATTTTGTTTCTTACTTTAGGATGGAAGGTTGGAAGAATATGATCGAGCGAATGATCAGGATGCTTGGATAGTTTTTTCAATTTTTGACTCTTTATTATATCATTTATTTTTCTATTTTCCTGCTACCATGTATGATTTATTTCCTTTTTATCGATACATTCCATCATCTTTTTTATATTATACAGTTTATAGGAATTGATGATCATTTATTGCTTGATGATTATGATTATTTTCATTTCCTTATTCCTTATTATACTTCTTCCACTAAAATGTTCATGTTAAATCACCGTTGTGATCTACTTTGACTAGAGGGAATAGTCTCCCCACTGTCAAACTGTAGAGCCTCACTTCTAGTTGGCAGACTCTATCATATGAGGAGGAATTCTTAAAGCTAAGTGGCCAACCAAGTTAGGTTACTCAGGAGTGAACCGAGTCTAGAATGTCACAAACAAATACCACAATCAAAGTGATCCCCTCAATCATATCGAGAAAACCATTTATCTCATACCATTTATAACATCACTATACCCATAAAACCTTTTCATTGAGACCCTAACACTTTAGAAGAGACAACACCATAAAACCAAATAACCCACTAAAAAGTTTTCCCTATAAAGAATCCTTCAACTAAAAAACACATAATCTAAATATAAAAAAACCAAGAACAAACTCCAAAATTTATCATCACTACTCACCATTGATGTCACCCCCACTTATTTTCAATAACTTCCTCATAATAAAATTCCATACACACTAAACAATATACAACTCTCCCAAATAATTGTTTTCATCATCAAAATAGTAAAACATTAAAGAAAAGAACAACAATAATGCCAAAATCAACAATTCAAAAGAATCACCATCATCATGTAGTACCATCAGCACAAAAGAACCCTTTTCATTATCCATTATGAGACACAAAATTCCACCATTTCCCAACCATCTAGAAAAATGGGACAAAACAACCAATTCCACTAAAATCACAAGATTTCATGAAAATAGGGAAACCTAGAACTACTCCTATCAAAGGATAAATGTAACCCAAAATTAGAAATATGATCCAAAAGAGATATTTATCCAAAATAACCAAGGAATACTCATCCAATAAATCCCAAAAAATCCATGAAAACTACTGAATTAGACTAAAATAGGGGTTATTGTAATATATTTGGTAGTAATAGAAGTGGTCAAGCCGAAGTGATATGGGATTATAGAGAAAAAAACTAAATCCCCAAATCAAATTAAATAACTATAATAAGAGTAATATAGGGTATAAAATAATGGGATATGTAGAATTCATAGAGAAGTGATAAATTGGAACCATGAATTCCAATAAGAAGAACCCTAAACCGACAAAGGAGACACTGAGCATGAACATCACCATGCCCTGAACTACTATGAATATCAAAGAACATGATAAAAATTCATGTACATCATGGAGGGTCTGAAATAAATGGAAATTGATGTCGTGAAAATTTTCCAAATGAGGGAAAAATACAAGGGGATACTCAAAAGAAGGATATCCTAATGATACATAGTGGGTGGATATGAGAAGATGGACCACCCTAACTGACTGCTTGAAAATTAAATTTTTATTATAAAACACTTTTAAGGAAAATTGAGAAACCAAAGATTTCAACCAAGAGAAAAACCCGCATAAGAAGTCACAATATTATTGAAATAGAACTTAAGCCTATTAGAAGAATCCTCCATAAATAGTTTCTAGTTAATAGAGTGCAGTTGTTCATATAGACTGTCGAAGATAAAGTTTTCAAAGTGATCCGCCAACTTGTACCAAGTTTAAGAGTACTCTTCTTTACTTATTTTCCCTTCTTTGAAACCCCTAATCAAAATAAGTTCTTATTGTTGGCACATGTAGCCTTCTCACTATTTACATCCATCTGAAGCACCCTAACCATCATTTTGACTGCCTCTTCTTGTGTAACATTGATATAAAGACACTCCTCCATTTTTTCTTCTGAGTGTACAAGCAATTCTAGGGGCTTCTTCCTAACTCCTTTTTCCACACTATCCTTGAATGCACCAACCTCACTAGAGTCGGCCTAAAGACTCCCCTGAAAATTAGAAATCGGTTTACATTCAAACTCTTTTGATTTAATTTTTTTACCTAGCCTTATCTCCAAAGGATTTGGAAGGAACGAGTAGTCCTTGCGCCCTTTGTTTTTCTTCCCTATAAGAAAGACTCTATCTCCTAAATCCTAGATATAGAGAAACTCATCTATCTATTTCACTCCTATTAATTGAGCCTCAATGACCTTACCTAGATCTTGGTCCAAGACCTCTATAAATGAAAAAAAAGTTTCATGTTTGAATATCTTCCTGTCTATGAAACTGGATGGTGACCCAATGTCCTACCATCTCTATATGGGTACCCTACACACCCTCATATGTCTTCAGAACCATCACATCCTTATATATCATTCTTTTTGAGTCATATGATGTCTGTTCCTGGATCTACAACAGTTGAGGATCAATGTTTTTCTATCCCTCCACTGGATATGTCACCCTTTTGCCCCAAGGATGAGAATCATCACAAGGATCAATGAAAACATCCAAAACCACTACATTGTATTGGGGGTAAGTTAAAATTAAGTGTTCAGTTCCTTAAGATCACTTAGTAATCTGTTCAATACATTATTAACCATCAGATCATTATATGTCTTAGGCCTTACCTGAAGAGTTTCAATTCCATCTTGATTTTGAAATGATACATTACAATCAAAATTCAACACCAATTCAGAACCATTAGACTGCTAGGGGAGATACTCAAACTCAACTGTAAAGACCCGTAAAAATTCAAGGGAATTTTTTTCTTAATTTTCTTAAGAATTTTACAAGAGCGCGGTTTCAGACGGCACCTGATTCCGAGACCCGGAGTGCCCGGAATTAATTTCTGAAGTTTGGCTCGGGTACGTTCAGTGAACAAACGAGCGGGAATTCCTAACTTTTGATCCGGTGCTCGGAATTGAAATCCGAGGGCACCGATGAACTCGCAGTGCCGATATTCGCTTAAAGAGACCTTTTCGGGAGTTGCGTTTGTTGCGAGTTGAAAGTTAATTTTGGGGTTTTTAGTTTGAGTTAAATAAAATTTGTGTAGAACAAATTTTATTATAACTTGATAAAACCTACCAAAGGGGGTTGGAAGTGGGACCCACAGCCACTTAACCTCCCTTGGGAGGATTAAGTGTGGTGGGGCCCACACGAACCCCTAATCCTTTCAAATTCTCCCAACTCCCTTAACGCCTCATTTATTGACTTGAGTTACTTATTTAATTATGGGAGTTAATCCTTTTGAATTTCAAACTTTTGAAATTCTATTGTGTTATGTAATAATAAAATAAGTTGTTGTCTTATTTTATTTTGGGTTATTTGTTTGTCTTCTTGAGAGGTGGAGAGCTCTTCTTCTTCTTCAACTCTGACGAAGAACTCGAAGAACGTTCATCTTGACGAAGAACGCTCAAGCTCCGACGAAGAACGCCGCACCTCCATTCTTCGTTTACCGTGTCAACGAAGGGGACGCCACTTCTTCCTCGGACAACCTTCGTCGGCGTACAAGTTTCGCCAACGACGTGTTTCTTCGAACGCATCCCTTCGTCATCGGATTTGACGAACGGCTACCGCGACGCCCGACCTCCGCGACGTCGTCTTCCGCGGAACGTTCACAATCTTCTAACATTATACCCGAGGTAGGGGTTGTTGATTTCTTTTTGGTTTCCTTATTTTTATTCTTGATCGTGAATAGCAAGTCTAACGTGTGGCTTGAATTATTTAAGTTGCGTTATTATTTTAACGTGAGGGGGCCGGACCGCACGAACACGGCTGAACCCCCCCTCCATCGTTCTTTTTTATTCTTGCGGGTGGAAGCAAGTGGCGTGGTGCCGTCGCACCACGCGGATAATCGTGCTTTTCTTTTACGCGGCGCCGTCGCGCTACGCCGAGGTAGAATCTTCAAGAACGCGACGCCGTCGCGCCGCGTTGAAAGGACTCAAGGAACGGCGAAAGGGGCGGGGTGCCGTCGCACCGCGCCGGACGACGAACACCGCGGCCGGTTCCGGGCCACGGCGGGACGAGGAGACCGCGGCCGGTTCCGGGCCGCGGCGGAAGAGAAGACCGGCGGCCGGGCCGCCGGCGTCGGAAGCCGAAGGGGGGACCGGAATTTCCGGTCCCGTTGGAGAAAACCGGTCGGCCAGCTGGCCGGCCGGAAGGCATTAAACCGGGGGAATTAATCCCCCGGCCAGCATGTAAAACCCCCCTCTTTAAGAGGGGGGCGGTTCCATGAAAGGGGGGCAGCAGCCCCCCGGTTCTCTTTATTAAACCGGCCCCCACGTGGGGGCCGTTTGTTGCAAAGGCGCGGCACAAAGGCCGCACCGCTTCAATCAGCGGGGGCTTAGCCCCCGCGTGCGGCCCCTCGCGGCGCCAGGCCGCCGCACCGCCGCGCCTCCGCCGACCGCCGCGCCGCCCCAGGGGGGGGGGGGGGGTCGGGCCGGGTCGGCCCGGACCCGGACCCCCCCGTTTCGAACCAGAATCTGTTTATGGGACATATCTTGAGACTCGGACCTCCGAATGACGAACCGTCTGCGGCAACGCGATCCTTGGATCGAGACGGTCGTTTCGGTATATCGCACTCAAGGTTTCGGTTTACTTTGAGTTCGGCCGGGTTGGTTCGTTCACGAAACCAACCGGGCCTTCGGAGCGGAAACACTCATATCTTGAGCTACGGACGTCCGATTGACGTGCCGTCAGTCGCGTTGTGTTCCTATTAGTGAGACAGATCTTTTGGCATACTCCGCCCGAGGTTTGGACATAGGTGGAGTACGGTCGGGTTGGTTTAGCCTTAAAAACCAACCGGGCCCCGGAGACGAAAATGCCAATAACTCTCAGACCGGGCGTCCGATCGACGCGCCGTCTGTTGCGTTGAGTTCCTATTGACGATACGGAACTTTTGGATACATCAACTCTGGTCTTTGTGACAGTTGATGTATCAGCCTCTCGGCTCGTGGAACGGACCCTCCGAACGAGCTTGCTGTGTGCGGGAACCCTAGTGCTGGCTGCGACTGCTACAACTGCTACTACTGCTACGACTGCTACTGTGACTGCGACGACGACAGTACAGAGATCCTGTGTGGATTCGACGACGACAGTACAGAGATCCTGTGTGGATTCGACGACGACGACTACAGCACTCAGCGATCCTACGTGGATCAGTGCTACAGGTCCTGTGTGGGCCCGATCCTGTGTGGGTCCTTGCGCTCAGCGGTTCTGTGTGAGCCAGCGCCTACAGGTCCTGTGTGGGCCCGATCCTGTGTGGGTCTTTGCGGGGGTTAGTTACCTATCGATCCTTCGTGGGTCCGACGACTTAGATGGATCAGTGATCATCTTTATCGTCCTTGAAGAAGTATACCTGTGTGAGCTGAATCCTGTTGCTTTCCTGTGTGGATTGTGTTGTGCAATCCTGTGTGGATTACGTTTTGCTTTCCTGTGTGGAATACGTTTACTTTCTTGTGTGGAATGAGTTGTACTTGGTCTCGGAGGTTAGAGCGTATTTGAATTGATGACTTAGGTATATGTATGGGCATATACCTAAGCAGTGTCGGTTAATACTTCGTGATTGTTACTTTTCTTCGTGGTTTATCCTTTGTGGATTTGAGAGACCTTCAGGGGTCTCGGGGTCCCTACTGAGTAGCTTATACTCACCCCTGCACGGGCTTTGCCCGCACTACGTTGTGTTGGTTGCAGACGACGGACAACGTTGACCTTAGCTGAGGCTTGCAGAGCGGGACGGTACCCGGAGGTGGACCACTGGGCGGGACGTGCACGGAGCGGACGGCGGGACCCGTGGAGCAGAGGAGCTATCTGTACCCACCCTTCAGGTGGGATTTCCAGTGGACAGCTCGGTGTAGCGGCTTTTACTTTTCAGTTGCTGTTTTCCCTTTCGAGTTGTACTTTACTTTCAGTTTGGGTTTGTATTCTGGCCCATTTACCTTTCCGCACTTTCAGTCGTACTCTGCTTTGTTTAGTGTTTACTTTCCGCTTGTTTACTCTGTGGTGTGTGTTTACTTTTCAAAGGAAATGCCTTCCCTTTTTACCGGGATTTACGCCTTGGTGCTAGTCGCCAGCCCCTGGCCTATGGAAGGCGGGCTTGGGGTAGTCACGGCACGGACCCCGAGGGCGGGTCGTGACAAATTGGTATCAGAGGAGTTCGGTTCTACCGTGAACTCTGATCTTTTCTATGTGAAGCAATAATGTTTAGTGTATTGAGTGTGGTTATCAGTCCAGGGAGTCCAGTGTTGGTGAGGCGGCCGACGTATCCGTACAGCAGGACCCTGACTTCTGATTTCCGACTTAATGCACGAAAACATTGATTGCGTGTGTGTTTCAAAGTTTTCTTTGTGATTACTTATATCCGCTCACCAGGTATACTGTTCTGACCGTGGCGCACCTGTTTCCTTTTCAGGATGGCCCCACGACGGCAGCCAGCTAGGGTTCCGAGAGTCGAGTGTGACGACAGCCCACTGAGCGACGAGGCCTCGGTGCAGGGCCCTTTTCCAGTAGTGGCACCGGCGGTAGCTTTACCCGCCGATCCCCCGATGCTTCCAGCAGCAGCCGCTGACGATGCACGTCGCCTCAGCGCACTGCATGAGTTTCAGCGCCAGCGACCGCCCAGGTTTCGCGGGGAGATGGATCCCCAGGCAGCAGAGGACTGGCTGGAGGCAGTGGTTCGAGTGTTTAGGCTAGTGAGGACACCAGCAGACCTCATGGTGATCCTCGCTGCGAGCCTACTACACGCAGCAGCAGGACGATGGTGGAGCTTGATGCTCCAGGTGCACAATGAGGAATCTCTACTTTGGACAAACTTTGAGAGCCTCTTCCGCTCGGAGTTCGTCCCAGCCACCCTTCGTGCGGTGCGTATCCAGGAGCTTCTACAGCTGCGGCAGGGCAGCATGACGGTCGCTCAGTACTCGGCGAGATTTACCGATCTCTCGCGCTACTCGACCGACATGGTACGGGACCCATTCTTCCGGGCCCGGACCTTCGAGCAGGGTTTGAGACACGAGATCAGGGCATCGCTGATCTCCCTCAGCATACCGACTCAGACAGGAGTACTGGAGCGGGCCCTTCTGATCGAGAGCTTCCTTGCTGAGTCTACACCAGCACAGCGACCCACCGCAGGGCGGCACGTGGCAGAGTCATCTGAAGCAGGCAGTTGACGGATGACTCAGGGGTCCAGACAGACCAGACCTTCGGGCAGACGATCTCAGGGCACTGGCTCAGCAGTGCGGGGCACACAGCGCGGGGCCAGTCTTCTGAGAGGCAGACAGTGCTACTCGTGCGGCGGGCAGGGCCACATGGCTCGTGACTGCCCGACCCGCCGTGCCGAGGAGCAGCAGTCAGTTGATGGACCACCGAGGCAGAGGCAGAGGGTCGACCGTGGCGGTCCGCAGGGAGGAGGCGGACGAGGCAGAGGAGCTGGACGAGCAGCTGGTGGTGGCCGACGCTTTGAGGCTCTACCACCACCACCACCAGGAGGTCCACCCCGACCACAGGGAGCTTGCGGGCAGCGACAGGCACAGCTCCAGGCAGCAGAGGCCTACGACCACGGCGCACCCGAGATGATTCGAGGTACTATCTGTGTCTATTCCACCCTTGCTGCAGTTCTTATAGACATAGGAGCGAGTCATTCTTTCATAGCCGCTGCCCTTGTTCGGAGCTCGGAGATTCCGACATAGCCGTTGGCTCGATCCTTACGGTTAGAGACTCCTACGGGAGCAGACTCGACGATTACGCACTGGTGCCGGCAGTGTGAGCTTACTCTAGGAGGCGAGAGCTTCGGCTGGGATCTTCTTGTAGCAGCGTCGAGGCCTTACGACGTCATCTTGGGCATGGATTGGCTATCTACGGTCCATGCACAGATTGACTGTTTTAGGCGCAATGTGCGTTGTGTACGCACCGACGGGAGCAGGTTCACCTTCACCGGCGAGAAGGGAGCCTTTGCAGCACAGGATGGACTTCCGCGGAGGAGAGGACAGCCCATCACTCATCAGTTGGCTAGCCTTATCCTTGGAGCAGTTGACGTGCGGAGTCCTGGTTTTCCTGCAGTGGTGGATCAGTTTGCGGACGTTTTTCCCGACGACGTTCCAGGGCTACCTCCTCGCAGAGAGGTATACTTTTATATTGACTTGTACCCCGGGACAACCCCCATATCCACTCCAGCATATCGGATGGCCCCCGCCGAGCTTCGAGAGCTACGTGTACAGTTGGAGGACTTGCAGGGCAAGGGATTCATCCGACCCAGTGTTTCACCCTGGGCTTCCCCGATATTGTTCGCCAAGAAGGCGGACGGGAGCTTGCGACTTTGTGTTGACTATCGTCACCTGAACCAGGTGACAGTGAGGAACAAGTATCCGCTACCGAGGATTGATGACCTCTTTGATCAGCTCAAGGGAGCACGGTAGTTCTCGAAGATAGACCTCAGGTCAGGCTATCATCAGCTCAGAGTCAGAGACGAGGATGTGCAGAAGACGACCTTCAGATGTCGGTATGGCCACTATGAGTTCTTGGTTATGCCTTTCAGTGTAACCAATGCTCCAGCAGTGTTCAGGGCTCTCATGAACAGGATCTTTCAGCCATACCTCGATCGGTTTGTCGTGGTCTTCATCGACGACATTCTGATTTACTCTACGACAGAGGAGGAGCACGCCTATCACTTGCGAGTTGTTCTTGACACACTCCGAGAGCACCAGCTTTATGGTAAGCTCTCGAAGTGCCAGTTCTGGATACGTGAGGTCCACTTTTTGGGACACGTTATCTCTGAGGCGGGAGTTGCAGTGGATCCCGCGAAGATTGAGGCTGTGTTAGCATGGGAGCCACCCAGGATCGTGACTGAGGTTCGGAGTTTCTTGGGACTAGCTGGATACTATCGGAGATTCGTTCCAGACTTCTCTAGAGTTGCAGCATCACTCACAGCTTTGACGAAGAAGGGGAAACCCTTCGTGTGGTCAGACAGATGTCAGCAGAGCTTCCAGGAGCTGAGACAGAGATTGACTAGCGCACCTATCTTGAGGTTGCCTGAGGAGGGAGTAGGGTACGTAGTCTACTGCGATGCATCAGGGACCGGACTCGGATGTGTTCTGATGCAGGAGTGGGCAGTGATCGCCTATGGATCACGACAGTTGAGGCCGCATGAGCAGAACTATGCTACCCATGACCTGGAGTTAGCAGCAGTGGTCTTCGCTCTGAAGACATGGCGACATTATCTGATGGGCGGGCACTTTACAGTCTTTTCCGATCATCAGAGTCTTAGGTATATCTTCTCGCAGAAGGACCTGAACCTGAGACAGCGACGATGGCTCGAGTTCCTCCAGGACTATGACTTTGAGATAGTCTATACTCCTGGGAAGGGGAACGTAGTAGCCGATGCCCTCAGCAGGAGGACGGGCATTCAGCTACTTGAGGAGGCGACGGAGCAGCTAGCCTCTTTGCAGATATCCTTTGTGGATAGAGATGGAGCAGCCTTTCTTCAGTCTCTCACAGTCACTCCTCCACTACTGCAGCGAGTCAGGGAGGCACAGCGCAGGGACGCTGACTGTGAGACACGGCGTGCACATATATCCTCGGGACAGGCACCTGATGGTTTCTCCCTTGGAGCAGAGCACGACATCCTTTTCAGAGGACGTACCATGGTACCAGTCGCATTGCGAGAGGAAGTACTGAGAGAGTTTCACACTTATCCTTTAGCGGTACATCCTGGAGTGGCGAAGATGTACCAGGACCTCAGACGACAGCATTGGTGGCCGGGTATGAAGAAGGATGTAGCAGAGTTCGTTTCTCGATGCCTCACCTGTCAGCAGGTGAAGGCAGAGCATCAGGTACCAGCAGGCTTGGTACAACCCTTGGAGGTTCCGGAGTGGAAGTGGGACGGCATATCTATGGACTTCGTGACTGGACTTCCACGCACTTCCAGAGGTCACGACTCCATCTGGGTGATTGTTGACCGACTCACCAAGTCGGCACACTTCTTACCCATCAGAGAGCAGGGCTCAGTAGAGAGCTTGGGACGTCTCTACGTTCAGGAGATTGTGCGGCTCCACGGCGTGCCATCATCTATCGTTTCCGATTGAGATGCCCGCTTTACTTCCCGGCTTTGGAAGGGGTTACAGGAGGCGTTCGGTACGCAGCTATGTCTTAGCACAGCTTTTCACCCTCAGACGGATGGTCAGACGGAGAGGACCATTCAGACTCTCGAGGACATGCTCCGCGCATGTGTCCTCGACTTTGGTCGTAGCTGGGAGGACCACCTACCCTTGGTGGAGTTCTCATACAACAACAGCTACCACTCCACCATCGGGATGGCACCGTACGAGGCGTTGTACGGCCGACCATGTAGATCTCCTTTGTGCTGGACAGACCCTGGGGAGTCAGCACTGGTAGGACCGGGGATGGTCCAGGCCACGACAGAGAAGGTCCAGGTCATCCAGGAGCAGATGAGGACAGCTCAGAGCCGGCAGAAGTCATACGCTGACAGGAGGCGGAGGCCACTGGAGTTCGAGGATGGCGACCACGTCTTCTTGCAGGTCTCACCTCGACGTGGTATTCAGAGATTTGGCCGAGGCGGCAAGTTATCTCCGCGCTTCATCGGACCTTTCCAGATTCTCAGCAGGATTGGTGAGGTGGCTTATCGTTTGGCTCTACCACCTCAGTTGCACTGGGTGCACGACGTCTTCCACGTATCTCAGCTGAGGAGATACGTGCACGACCCGACGCACATCATTGACCATGGGGAGCTTGACGTTGACGATGGGGCGACTTTTACGGAGGTCCCGGTGGAGATAGAGGATCGACAGGAGCGGGTCCTATGTGGGCGATCGATTCCTCTTGTGCGCATCAGATGGCAGCACGGGAATCTCCAGGAGAGCACATGGGAGCGGGAGGCTCAGATGCGTGCTCAGTACCCTCATTTGTTTCCCTAGTTTTTGATGTATCTTTACGGGGACGTAAAGCCCTGAGGTGGGAGTAATGTAAAGACCCGTAAAAATTCAAGGGAATTTTTTTCTTAATTTTCTTAAGAATTTTAAAAGAGCGCGGTTTCAGACGGCACCTGATTCCGAGACCCGGAGTGCCCGGAATTAATTTCCGAAGTTTGGCTCGGGTACGTTCAGTGAACGAACGAGCGGGAATTCCTAACTTTTGATCCGGTGCTCGGAATTGAAATCCGAGGGCACCGATGAACTCGCAGTGCCGATATTCGCTTAAAGAGACCTTTTCGGGAGTTGCGTTTGTTGCGGGTTGAAAGTTAATTTTGGGGTTTTTAGTTTGAGTTAAATAAAATTTGTGTAGAACAAATTTTATTATAACTTGATAAAACCTACCAAAGGGGGTTGGAAGTGGGACCCACACCCACTTAACCTCCCTTGGGAGGATTAAGTGTGGTGGGGCCCACACGAACCCCTAATCCTTTCAAATTCTCCCAACTCCCTTAACGCCTCATTTATTGACTTGAGTTACTTATTTAATTATGGGAGTTAATCCTTTTGAATTTCAAACTTTTGAAATTCTATTGTGTTATGTAATAATAAAATAAGTTGTTGACTTATTTTATTTTGGGTTATTTGTTTGTCTTCTTGAGAGGTGGAGAGCTCTTCTTCTTCTTCAACTCTGACGAAGAACTCGAAGAACGTTCATCTTGAAGAAGAACGCTCAAGCTCCGACGAAGAACGCCGCACCTCCATTCTTCGTTTACCGTGTCAACGAAGGGGACGCCACTTCTTCCTCGGACAACCTTCGTTGGCGTACAAGTTTCTCCAACGACGTGTCTCTTCGAACGCATCCCTTCGTCATCGGATTTGACGAACGGCTACCGCGACGCCCGACCTCCGCGACGTCGTCTTCCGCGGAACGTTCACAATCTTCGAACCTTATACCCGAGGTCGGGGTTGTTGATTTCTTTTTGGTTTCCTTATTTTTATTCTTGATCGTGAATAGAAAGTCTAACGTGTGGCTTGAATTATTTAAGTTGCGTTATTATTTTAACATGAGGGGGCCGGACCGCACGAACACGGACGAACCCCCCCTCCATCGTTCTTGTTTATTCTTGCGGGTGGAAGCAAGTGGCGTGGTGCCGTCGCACTACGCGGATAATCGTGCTTTTATTTTACGCGGCGCCGTCGCGCTATGCCGAGGTAGAATCTTCAAGAATGCGACACCGTCGCGCCGCATTGAAAGGAATCAAGGCACGGAGAAAGGGGAACGGTGCCGTCGCACCGCGCCGGACGACGAACACCGCGGCCGGTTCCGGGCCGCGGCGGGACGAGGAGACCGCGACCGGTTCCGGGCCGCGGCGGAAGAGAAGACCGGCGGCCGGGCCGCCGGCGTCGGAAGCCGAAGGGGGGACCGGAATTTCCGGTCCCGTTGGAGAAAACCGGCCGGCCAGCTGGCCGGCCGGAAGGCATTAAACTGGGGGAATTAATCCCCCGGCCAGCATGTAAAACCCCCCTCTTTAAGAGGGGGGCGGTTCCATGAAAGGGGGGCAGCAGCCCCCCGGTTCTCTTTATTAAACCGGCCCCCATGTGGGGGCCGTTTGTTGCAAAGGCGCGGCACAAAGGCCGCGCCGCTTCAATCAGCGGGGGCTTAGCCCCAGCGTGCGGCCCCTCGCGCCGCCGCGCCGCCGCGCCGCCGCGCCACCGCCGGCCGCCGCGCCGCCGCCGGCCACCGCGCTGCCCCAGGGGGGGGGGGTCGGGCCGGGTCGGCCCGGACCCGGACCCCCCCCGTTTCGAACCAGAATCGGTTTTTGGGCCATATCTTGAGCCTCGGACCTCCGAATGATGAACCGTCTACGGCAACGCGATCCTTGGATCGAGACGGTCGTTTCGGTATATCGCACTCAAGGTTTCGGTTTACTTTGAGTTCGGCCGGGTTGGTTCGTTCACGAAACCAACCGGGCCTTCGGAGCGGAAACACTCATATCTTGAGCTACGGACGTCCGATTGACGTGCCGTCAGTCGCGTTGTGTTCCTCTTAGTGAGACAGATCTTTTGGCATACTCCGCCCGAGGTTTGGATGCAGGTGGAGTACGGTCGGGTTGGTTTAGCCTTAAAAACCAACCGGGCCCTGGAGACGAAAATGCCAATAACTCTCAGACCGGGCGTCCGATCGACGCGCCGTCTGTTGCGTTGAGTTCCTATTGATGATACAGAACTTTTGGATACATCAACTCTGGTCTTTGTGACAGTTGATGTATCAGCCTCTCGGCTCGTGGAACGGACCCTCCGAACGAGCTTGCTGTGTGCGGGAACCCTAGTGCTGGCTGCGACTGCTACAACTGCTACTACTGCTACGACTGCTACTGTGACTGCGACGACGACAGTACAGAGATCCTGTGTGGATTCGACGACGACTGTACAGAGATCCTGTGTGGATTCGACGACGACGACTACAGCACTCAGCGATCCTACGTGGATCAGTGCTACAGGTCCTGTGTGGGCCCGATCCTGTGTGGGTCCTTGCGCTCAGCGGTTCTGTGTGAGCCAGCGCCTACAGGTCCTGTGTGGGCCCGATCCTGTGTGGGTCTTTGCGGGGGTTAGTTACCTATCGATCCTTCATGGGTCCGACGACTTAGATGGATCAGTGATCATCTTTATCGTCCTTGAAGAAGTATACCTGTGTGAGCTGAATCCTGTTGCTTTACTGTGTGGATTGTGTTGTGCAATCCTGTGTGGATTACATTTTTCTTTCCTGTGTGGAATACGTTTACTTTCCTGTGTGGACTGAGTTGTACTTGGGATCGGAGGTTAGAGCGTATTTGAATTGATGACTTAGGTATATGTATGGGCATATACCTAAGCAGTGTCGGTTAATACTTCGTGATTGTTACTTTTCTTCGTGGTTTATCCTTTGTGGATTTGAGAGACCTTCAGGGGTCTCGGGGTCCCTACTGAGTAGCTTATACTCACCCCTGCACGGGCTTTGCCCGCACTACGTTGTGTTGGTTGCAGACGACGGACAACGTTGACCTTAGCTGAGGCTTGCAGAGCGGGACGGTACCCGGAGGTGGACCACTGGGCGGGACGTGCACGGAGCGGACGGCGGGACCCGTGGAGCAGAGGAGCTATCTGTACCCACCCTTCAGGTGGGATTTCCAGTGGACAGCTCGGTGTAGCGGCTTTTACTTTTCAGTTTCTGTTTTCCCTTTCGAGTTGTACTTTACTTTCAGTTTGGGTTTGTATTCTGGCCCATTTACCTTTCCGCACTTTCAGTCGTACTCTGCTTTGTTTAGTGTTTACTTTCCGCTTGTTTACTCTGTGGTGTGTGTTTACTTTTCAAAGGCAATGCCTTCCCTTTTTACCGGGATTTACGCCTTGGTGCTAGTCGCCAGCCCCTGGCCTATGGAAGGCGGGCTTGGGGTAGTCACGGCACAGACCCCGAGGGCGGGTCGTGACATCAACCCTCTCATAACCCACTGTAGAAAAATTCACTCCCAAAGTACTATCTCAGTCAGTAGGCACCCCATTTAGGACTAGCTCAGTCTGAGAATCATGGAATACAGAATATTTCTACAATGCGTTCCTATAAACCAACTCTCCATGTTCCATTTTCTTACACAAGGCATAGAAACCAAACCAAGTTTCAAAAATAACTAGTTGTTTATACCAAAACTCTTCATAAACAGCGATCCAGAAAAACTAAATAGGTGGATTCGACAAATCAAACTCAACGTAGATCCTATGTGAAATTGGGTGGCATACAGATCTAGTTATTATATTAGAGAAAAGTTAACGACCTATAAAATTCCCTAGAATACAAATAATATAAGGATTCGGGAAGGGAAGGGTATATTCAGGAAGCCTTACCCAAACTTCCAGGGAAGGAAAATCTTGTTTCATATGATAGTCGTATAACCATTTGAAGAGGAAAAATTGAAACCCATTATAGGAATGTGGAGCGCTCAACCAAGCCTAGATAAAATCATCCTCTGAAGAAAACCAAACCATGAAGCTTTAATAATTAAGAAGCCTGACTTTCGTGCACTCATGTAGACCCCATGAATCAAATACGAAGTGGTCGTACTCATCCACTGATGGTTGTTGAAGAGCAATCAAAGTCATATGCAGTAAATAAGAAGCATCGGTGTACTCCTGAGTTGAAATTGACACATTTGAAGATCCATAGAAGACATTCAAAACCTTCAGACTGATATTTATCTGTGGAAAATAGGGAATAAGATCTAGGTTTGAGAAAGGGATAAATGGATTGGGTATACAATCTTCAAAAGACACCGAAGGACCCTCCCGCACTGAGGGGGGAGGGGCCAGAACATGGGTCATCGGTGTCTAGGGAATGGCCAATCAAGTAGAGAGAATCCTAGAGAGAAAGGATCCATTAAACTTACTTATATACTCAAATCATAGTAATATCATCACATTAGATATTATAATCTATCTAAAACAGAATAACCCAACAAAGCTACTATACAAATAATTTACTAACCCATGGTTTTATATATTTTGGTATCCACAAATCTACACTACCCACTCTAGTGTTATCATGATAATTATATTTATATCATAATGATATATATATGATGTGACAAAAATTAAAAAATTTATTATAGTTGGTTTTAGTTAATTAATTTACCACTAATAAGATATACATGAAAATATAGATTAAGTTATTATCAACATTTTAATTAAATAGAACCCATTTTTGAAAACATTATTTCCAATCACACATACTAGAATACATATTTCACATGAGCCCACATGTTAAATATAACACATATATACATTCCATTTACCACCTTGGTCCAATAGTAAAATAATAAATCATAACTCTGAAAGTCATACTTTATCAAAATAGTTCAATAATAAAAAGGTGTTTTAATCACAGTCTGAACTCTTTGATAACATAAATTTTTGACCATACCGGTGCTTGTTTGGAACAAGTATGGATTCCATCACAAATTCGAACTAGTTATATATTTATTAACAAATATAAAAAATCATAAGAAAAATGAAGAAAGGATATGATAAAATTTTATAACATCCTTATAATATTCTACCCAAATAATAATTGAGTTGGGTAAACATGTGAATTCATGTATACCTATGCATATGATAGAGGCTACTTACTGAAAATAAGAGTTGTGTAATATATTTTAGGGAGACTACACCCTTAATATCATAACAAAAGTACAATAATTAATCACAGAAAAATATAAAAAATTCATAAAATCCGTATAGTAATATGGAATCATAATATAAATATAACCATGATAAGTTACATAAACCATGTTATAACTTAATAAAACCATGAAATAATTGTAAATTCATACATCAAAAATGATATTTAATGATGGTTAGATCATATACATAAAACAGATAATGAAACTATATAAATAAAAGTGTCACATTCTAATTAATACTTCGACTTTAACTTTCCACTTTCTGCACATCCAAATATCCAAATAAATCTATTTTTCTACAAATTGATCCCTAACATATATACTGAACATAAATTCTAAAAATACAATGAGTTTAATTTGTGGGGTTTTAGTATAATAATTAATTTATCACCCCAATGGACCCCTAATATAATCCATAATATATGTTAATGCATGTGTAATATGATGTGAAAGCTATAAACAATTATATAAAATACTGAATTTATTCATATGGTGATCAAAGTTTCACATTTATTACTGAAATTAAAAACTATTACCTAAGTTCTAATGTGGGATGCTCTTTCCTAGGTTCGCTTCATGACGATCATCATGGTTCCACATCTCTAATGGGTGGTCTATAGTGGTAGATATTAGTCAACCTAAAAATGAGTTAATATAGATATGATTTTCATTTAAATGTGATAGGTTTGGGTACAAAGTCATTCAACCTATAGATAAATAATTAGCGACACACTATCAAGGATATATGGTAGTATTGGGTATAACCTTGAACAAAATATTGATGAGATTCCAGAAATATAGTGTGAAATAGAATATGGATGGATTAGATCTAGATTCAATTGAAAAATATTCAAAAAGGGCATACTATCTAGGAGAATATAGTAATATTAGTTCTAGTCTCTATCAACCTATAGATAATTTTTAGGTGTTATACTCCATGATAAAATATGGTAGTATCAGGTCCATCCTCACTCATCCTATAGCTAAGTGTGGTGACAACGAATTAGAGTGACATGTAAAGCACATGTTTATCATTTATCAATAAGAAACTAGGTCTAGGATTTTTTTGAGAGAATATGGAAGGATTAGTTCTAAACATGGTTAAACAACTTCTTTGTGTAGGGATATACTAATCATTATAATGTGATATGATTGGGTATATCCTCAATTGACCTACTACTGGGTGTAGGGGCATACAATAATAAGAATTATGGTAGTCTATGGTTATACCTCTATAATATATTTATAATAGAGGTTATTCTATATTAATATCCAAATTTTATATATAGAATGATATGTGACATCATTAACAAAATATTTCTGGAGAAGAAACACATTCATGTGTGATATTATACAACTCTTATCCCCAACTCAAAGAAAAATTACTATATAATTCATCATGAATCATGTATAATAGTATACTAAATTCCAAGACCTCAAAAAAATATTTATATCAATAATATTCATCAAGTAGTAAATATCCTTGATACTAATCATGGGTATCCATGGATAAACAATCTCAGTGAACGCCTCTTATATAACATGCCATTAGATAATGAGTTATAAATCATACACTTTAAGGTTACTAAAAAAACCAATATCCTTATATTCAACTTAATGTCCTACCCTTGGGAGAAAATATCCCATATTAAAATGATACCTCCTTTGTTCTATACTATTAACCCATTTTAATCTCATAATCTACCCCTCAAGTGGTGACATAACCTATAAGTTTCATATTTTAATCTTCCAATACACATATCCCTAAGGAAAAACAATCTCTAGAAGACTAACCTAATGGTTCAGTCTTTTTTAATATCTATAATAATAGCATTCTTACCTAAGAGGACTCTTATGATTATCCCAACTCAACTTCATAGGTTACCCATATTAGTGAACCAAATTCCTATAATGTATCATATAAAAACTCATCAATCAGTATAAAAAAATCACCTATCTATGTGGAATGTCATAAAATGTCATATGAGACCTATTTAGGTCACTAATGAAATCTCTTGATGGTAAACACCATCTATGATACCTTATCATAATTCCAGAAAAGGATATGTTTTTAATAGAGTTTAAAAGAAATCCAAACTAAAGGGAATGTGTGTGGATAATCCACGACATCCCTAATAGGTTCTGATAATTTCATAGAATTCATACAAAACCCATTAGTTCATATTCTCACACTCATTTGCCCATGCTCACATAACACATGAAACATGAAATTACATATAAAACAAGGGAAATATTATAGACCTCACACATCTTGATATTTCACAATTAATCTCCCCTCATATAACCATATTTGATATCCAAGATCTCTATCTCATAAAAAATAATTAATTAATTATTAAAAAATATAAATAGATAAATAATTTAAATAATCAGGATATAGAACACTGAGTGGTTCTATAATGATAAAATACCATGAAATAAGATATATACACCTGATAAATGACTATTGACCCCCTTAAGAGAAAGAATTATAATTTACAAAAAATGAATTAGTGATCGATAAAATTCCAATTCATAAAAAATTAATGAAATATTAACTTTGGAACCTACCACTTTCCAAATAGTGATATCTATATCTATTCATTCCCTCTTGGATTCCTCTATCCACTGCATGCTAAAGTACCATGATTGTATAGGGATTTAATTATGTTGTAGTGAAATCCAATATCAAATACCACCCAATATAAAAAATAATTGTTGTAAGGAAGAAAATAAATGAGGTAATATGATGAGAGAGTTATATAGTAACTATAAAACCAAACCATATTGAATCATCATGGACCAATTGGAAGAAGGGAGGAGGAAGTGGAAGTGTGGGTATTGGCCTCCCTATATATATATCAGCTATTAAACTAAAATCTTGAGGGGGTTATTTTATAATCCAAAAGCCCTATATTTTTAATAATTGAATAATTAATAATAACACTAATTATACCCATTAGACATCAAACATTACTTTATGGCCCATCAGGTTCCTGTTGTAAGGTTATCGACCACATAGTGGCCAAATTTGAGGGGTACCCTATGGTTGCACAATTTGGTACATGGTGAAACTATACTAGGAACCTAGTGATAGCTTCATCCACCTCCCTTAAAAATAATTTTTTCATAAAAAAATTAAAATTTTAGTTCTCCATTATTTTTCATGAACCCTTTAATATAAAAAATTTCAATTTTAACTCCAATTTTTTTTAAAAAATAACCTCTATATCGATCTAATTTAAATAATTCAATTGTATATAAATTTTACTCGTCTAGAATTTGATATTATTTAAATTCCTCAACAATAAAAAACATTGTTCATTATTAATCTCTTAATTTTGGGGTAGTTTCTGAATATAATTTAAGTATTTTGTGTTCTAGATCTTGGTGAACCTTCTTTGGGGATTAATCTTTTTTTATTTGCAATCATTCTCTTTTAGGTGATAAGTTCTAGGTAGGTGGTTCATCATTATTTCCATTTTATAGTTGAAAATAGGTTTAACATTATGGTATTATTTTAATAAATTAAATAAATTGTTTTTATAAATTCTTAAAGATGTGTTGGATAATTAAATTGGATGTCTATTGAGACTTCATTGTCTTTAATCACACTAACAAGGAGGGGTGAATCTGGGTACACACTAATTGAAAATGTTAAATTTTTTTTCTCCCAAGTTATTAAAATATTGGTCACATGTTACCAGTAACTTGTTAAATCTATAATTTTCTAATGTTTATCACACTAAATAGTTAATATACATATATAAATTAAATCATACTAAGAACCCAAAAATTATATTTGGTTTACCTATAAAAGAAAATACAAAGAGCATACACATAGTAATATTCAACTGTACTAGTTTCTAGTATTGTAACTTTGATTAGATTCATGTTTCTAGGTTATAGTCACTTTATTACATGGTCCAATCCCATTTTATTGTTTTTGGAAGGCTCATTACTGATCCAAGGTACAATCTCTCTCCTTCTCATGCGCACACTATTTTGGCGAAGTCATGGTCAATTTACACTCTTTAGGGTTCCTTAAATAATTTATAGACATGAATTTATGTCAATTTATAGTAGGAGACACCAATAAAATTGTATATCTATATTTTATACTCCTTTGAATACCATTTCAGATTTTTGTTCAAATTTTATATGATATAATGTAGTCAAAATTGCAATTTGAGGGTTGTGTCTTTGTCTTCCTCAAAATACCACATTAGCGAAACTTCATACCTTGATGAATATAATAAAAAATATAAATTATATTATTGAACTTTTTTCATAATCTAAAAACACATATAATAATTGAATTCCTTTTTCTTATTTGAATCTTCTCTTTTTGAATTACACTAGATAGAAAAATTGAATTCATTTGTGTATCTTCTTTCTTTTAACATGAAATCATGGTATCCAACATTCTTATCCAAATTCCAAAAATAATACAATAATTGTATATAGATATTCCATGAAACCAACCTCTTTATCTAAGGGTTTGTAAAAATCCATCTTCTCTTGATTCTCTATGTTTATACTAGGTGTACCACACAGTTTTACTGTGGCCATAATATCAATATAAAGTGATCCAAATGGGTCAATGATAATATTAATCCCTTTATGTATTAATAAATATGTATAACATCAATATAGGTGTAGAATCCAAATATATTTGTCTAACCTAATGAAAGTTAGATCTATTATTTAGGGGGAACATGTATTTAGAGGGGGGTTTTGAAAGGGGTAAGGCCTGAAATCATCATGTGCATGCACGCTATTTTTTGAGTTGTGAAATATTCTAATTTTTTGATAATGTTGTTTGTTTTACCTAATATTCTACTATAGTAGGTAAAAACCACATCCCAAAATAATTTATCATTATAAATTTTATTATTTTATCATTATAATGTAAATAGTTAATTGTTATATTAAAAAGTAATATTTCTAAAATTTTCTATACGAACTTGATAATGCTGATATCATTTTTGAGTCAACAATGTTAATATTATCTGGGGATGAAATTTTATATTCTTAAAAACAAGTTAAGATTTGGGTTAATAGTGAAAAATACAGTTTCTCTAAATACCTTCATTTTTTAAAAATCATCATAAAAGTATAAGATCCCTTTTTTATAGACCAAATATGTTTTTAATGATTAATATAAACAATTTTGAAAATATTAATTTTAATTTAGAAACCTATGTTTTAAATTTTAGAACCTAAGTAGTGATTTATTATAATAAAAGAACTATTTTGATCCTTTTCATTAATTAAGTAATTATAAGGTGACATTTGGTTTTTGATTATTTTTAAAGGAATAAATTTTTTAATAAACCATTATATTTCAGGGGAATCAACATCACACATATCTTTGTTGTAATATCATTTTTATTCTTGAAAATATTTTTTTTTCTAAAAATAGTTTTTTCTTGCATTTTTCATTTATGTTTTAAAAGAAATTTTTAACCAAAAATAGAAATTAAATCCTGTAAAATTTACCCCATATTTTTAATTATCACATTGAAATTATTTAATAAGTTACATTTCACATTTATTTACAAAAATCAAATTATCATAGTAAAAAAATTAGTCCCCATGGTAAGGGTTAAAGAGGTTTAAAATGGTTTAAGCTATCAAATTATGTCACAAATAAATAAAAATCCTACCTATAATTTGATTTTATTAGTGGATTTAGATCATAGATGTTATTATATTTGAAATAAAGTTTCTTTGGTCCTAATTTCCCTTGTAAATGACTTTATATTATTTAAATGTTAAGAGTATTTACAAGGGTGCCACTTCTCTCACTTATAAAAGGACCCCTCACCCCGTCACATATACACCAACGTTGAGAACTTTATGAAGACCAATATCTAAAAAACCTTATTAATACCATTATACATGAACTAGACATTCTGGTATAACCAAAAGACCAACCTAAAAGTCTTAAGTATAGATCCAAAGGAGAATATAGAAGGCATATGTAATCATCTTAACTTACCTCATTAAAGTTTATTCCTTATTAAAATATCCCCAATATTATACAACCATATAAACATAATAAAATATTTTTAATTATTTTAATAAAATTTCATTATTTTGATGGAACAACCATCAACTACATTTTTTCTATCCAATGGAAAATGATAACATCGATAATGTGCACATACATACTACCTCCTTCATGAATGAAATATTTCATTTTTCATCACCGTCTTAATTGGATTATTATAAATATGGATTAAATTAATAAATATTATATCTATGATGTAATTATTATTTAATGTTATATTATTATCTATATTCATTACCTCCAATCCATAAAAAACAGAAAAATTCTCCTGTGCGTACCTGCAGGATTTCACTGCTATGGATAGTGTATTTCATTTTTCATCACCACCATACATGGATGTTTTTAATAATAAATTTAACTAATAAACATGAAATTAATGAATTTAGTAATCTTATATAATTGTGATATTTTCATTATAGAATAAAATGTTCTTAATCATTCAATCATTATATTTTTTCTTATTTTGGATGGTTTTATCACCTACATAAACATTGTTAAATTTTATATCATGAATTATTAATGAATGTTATGTACTCATAATATTAAGTAATAATGGTTAATTTATTATTATTTCAAAATTAGTGAATGTTAATATATATATATATATGTATAGTAGTGAAAAAATAATTTTTTTCTACATAATCATAGCATTAAAAATGGATTTTTAGGTTTTATATGTATCATCATCATTAGTAAGAAGAAATTTAAATTGGGATTAGGATGAAAATATTATTAATATATAAAATATTGATAAATATTCTTTATGTGATGAAATCATGTTCAAGTTGTGAGGACTGAAACCGTCTAATCGAAACATGCATGAGGAATGGAACATGTAACTACTAAATATTAACTTTAATAATAAATTATTAATAAATGGGTAACAATAAATTATCAAAAAATGATATATATAAAGAAAAAAATTAATATAGTACTTATATAGTTTTATAATGAATACAAATTTATTATTCATGAGATTAGATCATGTCCAATTAATATGAAGTTTGATGTAAGGGTTTATTTTACAATCTCACTTTTTATTAGGATTGTTTATGTTTCAAATTTTGTTGGGATAATTTTATGTTTCTACTATAATAAAATTCATAAATTTTCTTATATTAGGTTCATTTATAGGTTTTTGAAGTTTTCATTCCATTTTTTCTCTATTTTTCACTTAGAACTATTGAAAACTATCTATTAGAAAACCCAACATTATTTATATTTTTAGATTTTGAATAATTTTATTCTATGTCCAGGTTCTTTAAATTATTTTAGGAATGTTATTATATAAAATCATATTTTATTATAAGGTAATTTTTATCTGTATTTTGTTTTTTTAATTTTTTTAATATGGAATCATTTTAACATTTTTTGTATGTTTTTTTTGACCCTCTAAATAAATGTGTGAAGAAAATGTTTTCAAAAATTTACCGCTCAACTTAATTTTCCATCCATAATGACCATTATTTATCATTAATATTACTTTACATTTCAAAATTATTTTTCAATGAAAATCATATTCCCATTTTTCTAAAATTTTTAATTTTTAGACAGGTTACCCAAAGAAAAGGATATTTGTCCTTATTTTCAATGAAACTTTCTAATGCCTTTATGAATGTGTTTTTAATCTATTACAACATACATTAAAGTTTCATACGACTCACTATAAATATTATCTCATTATATAACCACGATTACTTCTATATAGGGATTATGATTATGTTTTTACATTTATTTTCTGGGAAATATATTAACATTTTATGCTAGTTTTCTAATAATAATTTTTATTACAAAGGATTTTTTATTATGTATTGTTTTTATTACTCATTAATTTCATATGATGGATGAATTATAATTATTTAGCGATGAGTGGGGCTTAAATTAAATATATCTTCAATGAATTGATGAGTGACATGAGAAAAACTAGGATGGACATTTGGAATATTCATTTCCAATTTATATATACTGTCTTAGTATGAGTCCTTTAAGGTAAGAGTTTGTTATATGAAATTATAAATTTATCACTATGAAACAAGTTATTATTATCCATGTGATTATTATATCACTGTTTCATCCATTGATATATTCCAATTTTAAGATATTAGTTATGTGAAATAATTTAATATTTTTTATCTCTTCAATATTATTCCTATATTATTTATTCTATGATAACATTAATTGTATGATTTCCCTCACTTATCATCTAGTTTCACACTTTAATTTTGTTTTTTTATCTCTATGGAACCTCTAAGTGCACTCTGAATGATTTCAAGGATATATTTGAAGAAATACTAATGTTCTATTTATAATATTATGTTTAATTTTATGTTTTAAATGTAATATGTCAATCATATATAAATTTAGTCTCTCAAGAATAATAAACTTTATTATATTATTGGATATAGTTACTTGAATTGATACCAATTATTTATAGTAAAAATTGGCTCTATGCTAATAGATTTGGTGTTATTATAGTTTGAATCAGAGAAGTTTAGTAGAAACCTTGGTAACTTGATCCAGAAGAGCATAGTAGAATATCGTGAGAACATTATAATAACCCTTAAAATATTCAAGGGACTCATTTATAATATTTTATATACTTAGTATTCTTACTATATGATTCAATATTTATAATGTTACGAGTTAGTATAGAGTATGTCATTATTTAGAAAAGGAACCTTGAGTAAGGAAAAAAAATCCTATCACTACCCATAACCTATATAGTGATTTCCATAATTACCATGACAATGAAGTCAACGAGGATGGTGTTAAATATGAGTATCTTGTAACTATTTTGGGATAATTGGATCTAGGTATGACTAATAACCTTTCCCAAATAACGATGTTTATTGATCCCCAACATGGTGTAATGATATTGTACAATTTCGTGCAACAACAACCTCAATAATTCAGTGGTACTTCATATATATTAGTATCTGAGTAATGATTCTAGTCCATAGACATGATATTTCTCTCTTTATGAAGCTGTGTAAGGGATAAATTTATTATGATAGTTTAATGTCTAAAATGAGATTTTGATCAATGGTGGTCATTTATTTAAAATTATAATGAGGAAAAGAAGATATAGAGTATAGAATATAATACTTTTAAATGGGTATCCTTCAAAAAATAATTTCATTGTGAGAAATGAGTTGATATGGAAAGTCAATTTCTCAATCCAAGGAAAAAACGAATAGGAAAATATTACTGAATATAAAGATAACTATACAAGGTTATAAACTGATGTTATAGATTATGTATGTAATACTAGAAGTAATATCGATCACTTATTATATATGATAAAGCCTATTATTCAAAGGGAATTTGTCTCTCAAATATTATCAGTATTTAAAAATTCTGTATCAAGATCCATCAATATAAATTAATAATTCTACAAGTCATATATTTTATATGGAAATAAAGAAAATAGGATGGTGGATGATTGATTTATAAAAAGAAATAAAAAAAGGGGGAATAAGGGAAGGGTAGAATTTCCAGCATGTTATAGTTGCTGAAAGAAAAAATCTCAAACATGATTTAATGCAATGGGAGTTTACTTCATGCTTTTATAGAAAGGACATCGGGATCATTATTAAAAAGGAAATAATGAATCCTTTAATGCCCAATGCTTCCACTCTACGGAGATGGGTAACTATTCAAGTGATTTCCCAAAGAATCAAGGGAATTTTCTTTAGAAAAGGTCAAGGGATAAATTCCAGGATTAAGAAATTACTACAGATGAGGTTGAACCCTCAAATTATGTGATAACAAGTACCTTTATCTTGAACTCAAAGTTAAATAATGCTTTATTTGATTCATGATCTATGAACTATTTTATATCTTCTATGTTTTCTAATAATTTTGAATCAACCCCATACCCAATAATAAAAGAGTTTTCAAAATAGAGAAAATGTGGAAATATTGTTGTTCAAATTATATATCAAGTATTATATATTAAGATCCATAGATATTCCCATGATATAGTCTTGACTATAAAATCTATGATTAACCTTAACACAGTTCTTTATATGGATTGGATTTCTATGTACAATGTAATAATTTATTACCAAGACAAAGATATTATAGGTTCTGAAGGAGGAATCCAATCTTTTGTCTTTAGAGGGATGACTTCATTATCTTAGTATTGTCCCAATCAACTTGTAATATCATAGGTTAATAAAATTTTGAGAGAAGAGAAAAAAAATCCATGAATTGGAAAAATATCTTAAGAATAGAGGATACACATTTCTTTCAATAATAAATTGAAATATTTCTAGAATAATTACTAAGACATCCACATAAGCTTGAATTTTCATATTCTATTGAACTCATCACTAACGAAAAATTATATCCATAAATCCTATAGGAATAAGAGTAGTGGAATTTTTAGAGTTGAAGAAACATCTATATGAGTTTTTTATAAGGGATTTATATTCCCCAGTGATTCATCATGGGGAGTCCCCATCCATTTTTTGGAAAAGAATAATGGGTCTATGAGTATGTACATTTATTACAGGGAAACAAATTTCATTAAAATTGACAATTAGTATCATTTTCTACACATTGATAACTTATTTTATCAACTTCAAGGAGCTAAATAGTTTTCAAGGACTGATATCCCTTATTGTTTTAATCATTTAAGAGTAAAGAAAGATGATATAATGAAGATGAACTTTTGTATGAGGTATGGGAATTATGAGTTTATAGTAATTTCATTAGGGTTAAATAATGAACCCTACAGATTTATGGATTTGATGAATAAATTTATCTTGATATACTTTAAATGTATAAGGAGTATCAGGATTAATTATGAATTTTTCTAGAAACTATTATAGGAAATGAGTTATATAGAAAACTCATTAAGTGTGAATTTTATCTCTAAAAATTTACTTTTCCTATCCATATTATCACCAAGTATGGAATATCTATTTATAATTCAATAAAAAATATATTCAAAGAATGGTCCACACCAATGAATGTAAAAAATATATGAAACTTCATTGGTTTGATAGGTTACTATTAGTGTTTTGTTTAAAATTTATCCTGAGCGGACAATATATTAACTAAGTTAACATGTAAAGGGTTTAAATTCTGATGGGTAAGGAAATTAAATGAATTTTTTGAGGAGATAAATAGGTTATTAGTTAATTAATAATTATTTAATTTACCACGAGGATAGGAATAATTCGTAATATATTGGGAGGAATCAAAGGAATTGCTAGGTTGTATCCTAATATAGAATGCTTGAGTGGTTACTTATACATCAAGGAAATTGATGGTGAATTAATATAATTATCCAACTCATGATCTTGATTTGGTAGCTATAAAATTTGGCTTGAAGATATAGATGCAATACCTCTATGGTGAAAGATGCGACATATATATGGACCACAAAAGTTTTAAGTACATGTTCTATAATAAATATCTAAATATGAGGAAAAGGAGATGTTTATAACTCCTTAGGTATTATGATTACTCGATACACTACCACCCTAAGTTATAAAACAAGTTGGTTGATTTATTAATTAGGTGGTGCCGTTGAGTTTTTTCCATTATGAGGATTAAAAAGCATCCAACATTTAGCGATTTAGAAAAGTTGGATATGGTAATTGTCAGGAAATGGGAAACATAATTCATTTTTCAATAAATTTCAATTACATCTTTACTAGAAATGATAGATATTTCCTAGTAGTATGATATGTATTTATAAAGGATGATTAATGATGTATGTAATGTAAAAATGACAGAATTCATCTATAAAGATTGAGTGTTGATGTTTGGGAAGAGGTTATGTGTTCCATCCATACTGGAGCTAAAGAGTGAGCTACAAGATGAATAACATTTCAACAATTTTTCTATACATCATGGTAGGAAAAAATATAGGTATTTAATAGAAAATTTCTTGGGGGATGGTATATAGTGGGAAATTTTGGACTATGTGTCTAGATGTTTGGTGTTCCATAAGGTAAAGTCTAAAAGATAAAAATATAAGGGAGTATTACAACCATTTACTATACCATTATGGAAGTGGATAAATGTTATAATAGAAATTTTAATTAAAAATCCAAAGGATCCTATGAGGAATGACAATATATGTGTCATTGTTGATATCCTTTCCAATTTTCATATTTCTTAATAGTTATAGAAGATATACTCCTTCAGAAACCTTCTTAGTAATATGTTAATTAATTTATGAGACTTCACATTTCACCACTATCAATTATATTTGATTTTGAAACTCATTTATAATCAAAATTTTGGATGATTCTTTGTAAGGATCTAAATTCTTAGATATATTTGAGAACCTCCTATCATCCATAAACTTATTTGTAGTTTGAAATGATTATTTATACATTAAAACCCATACTGAGATCACTATCTCTTGACTGTCGTGGTGTGTTGGATCAATATCTATATCTGGGGTATTTTTTAAACAATAATAGCTTCTATATTATTATTCATATGTAATAATATGAATCATTATATGGGAGGATATTTTTTATTCAAACATATATGGAAGCAGTTTTAGAAAGGAAGCTAGTAGGCCTATAACTTGTTTGGAATAAAACATTGAAAGTGACATCTATTCATAAGAATTTCAATGTATATCAAAGAAGAAAAAATATCTATGCTAATAGTAAGAGGAATTACTTATAAATTCAAGGGCGGGATCACATATTCTTAATATTATCTCCATGGAATGAAGTTTTAATATTTAGTAAAAATGGAATTTTAAGACCTAGGTGAATTGGGTATTTTAAATGTTTGAGAAAAATAGATTTCTGGAATACCAATTTGTTATGCCACCCAAACCATTTATAGTTCATGACATATTCTATGTTTAATTTTTAATGAATTACATGCTAGATAAAACACATGTAATCACCTTTCAGGAAATATATTTTTCACCTAACTTTTCTTTTAATGATGATCCTATCCAGATTCCTAACAATAGAGAGAAATTGTTGTGGATTTGGAAAACTCGGCTAGTGAAAGTTATTTGGGGAAATCAAAATATGGAGGAGGAAGCATTGGATCCTAATGAATGTATAAGGAATAATTATAAAATTAATTTATGTAAATAAATATATCTCAATATTTAGGTTTAAATTATTAAGTATGGGTTTGTGGGAATATAATACTCTAAATTAAACTATAGTAGGTAAACACTACATCCCTAAACTATTACCCAATGTGAATTCTATCATTTTATCATTGCAATTGAAATCAGTCATGGTTATATTTAAAATTAATTTTTTTAAATTTTAGAATTTTATTTTGGTAAAATGTATATCAAATTTGAATTTAGAAGGATGAAATTCATATAGGTTGATATTTTGGGATTTTTATAAACAATTTTATTTTTTAGTGAATAGTTAAAAATAAAATTTTACAAATACCGTCACTTTTAAGACATAATTATAGAGTACTTTAAAAAACTTTTATATAAAAAATATTTTATTAATTATCATAATAAATCATTTAATAATATTATAATGAATATAGAGAACTATGTTTGACATTTTATAACCTAAGTAATGTTTTATTCTAATAATAGAACTATTTCAATCCTTTTTATTAGTTATGTAATTACAATATTACATTCAATTTTGGATTTGTTTTAATGTTATATAATTATCATTTTTAATCACAATCCATAAAATTTCGTGGGAAGAAACACTAGACCTTACTTTTGTGTAAAATCATTTCAATCCTTAGAAATAATTTTTTCTAAATAAAGTTTTCCATTAGATTTTGTTTATTTATATTAAAATTAATTTTTACCACCATAAGAAATTAAATCTTATTAAATGGATTAAATTTTTTTAATCAAAAAATTTAAATTATTTAATATGTTTCATTTCATTTTTATTATTAAATTCAAGTTACAAAAGTAAAAAACAAATTAGTTACTATAGTAAGGGTTAAACAGGTTAAAAAGGGATAAATCTATTAGATAAGGTAAAAAACATCTCAAAATCCAATATATAATTTTATTTATTTAGTGTATTCAGACCCTCCTTGATATTATCTTCGAAATGGTTTTCCTTTATTCTACATTCCCTTGAAAATTACAACATATTATTTCAATGGTAATAATATGTATAAGAGTTCGACTCCTGTCACTTATAAAATCATATCCTATGACCTTACTTCTCCACAAAATATGGTCACTTTAAGTCAAAAAATATCTACAAAAATAACATCCTAACATACCTATAATTTTCCAAGATTTTTTTTCTCACCAAAACACCATGTTAATAATTCTTAAAGAGATATCCTTTGGAGGATACAAAAATAAGAGGCAATCATCTTAATTGAGATCCTTCAAACTTACTTCTTCTTCGACATTGTAAAAATATTATATAAATATATTAACATAGTAAAATTTATGTTATTAGTTAATATAAATTTTATTATGTTGAATAAATAACCATCACAAACCTTTTTTCCATACTATTAAAAATTAAACATCGTTGATCCATACGTGCATACTACCGACTCCATGGAAGAAATATTTCATTTTTAATCACCGAATAATATGTATGATTTTAAAGATATATTTAATTAATATATATTATATATAGGAAATGATTATAATTCTCAAATGATAAATACTGACTTGTTTTTCCCTCCAATCCGTTAAAAAATTAAAATTTCACCGATGTGTATGTGCAGACTACCACCTCCATAGACACCGTATTTCATTTTTCAACATCATATTACATGGATGGTTATCAAAATGAATTTAATAAATAAATAATATATTAATAACATGATTAATATTCAGTGAAATTGATATTATCATTGTACAAGAACATGTTCTTACTCATTCAACAATTATAGCATGTTTATGTTTTGGTTGGTTTTACCACATATATTAATATTGTCATGTTTATTTCATGATTTTTTTGAAATGTTATGTACTGGTAATATTATGTAAAAATGATTAATTTGTTATTATTTTTAAATTATAGATTTTTTATTTTTATATTTATATTTTTTAATATTGTTATTTCTTTCTACTTAGTTAAAACATAAAAAGTGGAATTTTTATATTTTACATGCGAATCATCACCATAAGTTCCATGAAATTTCTTTTGGACTCTAATAATATTTCAAATGAAATTATAAAATAATCATGAATATTTTTTTATGAAACCATGACCATGGTTCATGCACCAAAAACAACAAATTGAAATATGCATGAGGAAAAGAACAGTTAACACTTAAACATTGACTTTAACAAAGAATTACAAGTAAAAGAGAAATAAAAAATTATTACAAAATGGTATATAGTTTTAAAAAAATCATTCTTTTGACATATGTGTATAATAAATCTAAATATTATATACAATATATAAGAGTGTTTCTGACCAATTGGATGTTTAAAGTAAGGTTTTATTTTACAATCTCACTTTATATCAAGAGTATTTACATTTCAACTTAGAATAAAGGAATTTTATGTTCTTAAAATACTAAACACCATAAAGTTTATTATATTTTGAGTATTTATGGAGTTTTAAAGGACTATTTCCGTTTTGAATTTCTCCAGAACACAAAACTACTGAATTAATATTTATAATAAAGGCAGACCTTATTTCTCCTTTTAAGTCAGGAATATTTTTATCCCATGTCCATGTTCTTTAAATTATTTCAATAATGTTATTCTATAAACTCAAAAAATTGTGGTTTAAGGTAATTATTAACTACCACTTATTTTTCTACAAAGGTTAAAAATGTATATTTTTAACTTTTTCAATATGATTCATTTTTACCTTCTTTATAATGGTGTAAAACGAATGTTTTTTGATATTTACCTCTCAACCAAATTTTCATATCATCATGAGAATTATTAATTATTAATATTAATCTTATATTTACCATTTTTTTAGATAAATTTCTATTCATGTTGTCATGTGTTGTTTTTTAGATAAATATTACCAAAATAAAAGGACAATTATTCTAATTTTCAAAGGAACTTTAAAATGTATTTATAAATGCATTTTTATCTGCGTCAACATACTTTAATGTTTCATATGCTTCACTAGGGATATTATCTAAAAATATCATCTAAATTATTTCTCTATATGTCTTATGATCTTGTTTTTTCATTTATTAATTGGGGAATATATTGAAATTTCTTATGCTAGCATTCTAATATGAATGTTCATTACGAAGGCATGTTGATTATAACTTATATTGATTAACAATTCCTTTTATATCATAGATACAGTGGACTTATTTTTCTATTTTTGGATACCAAAATTATATATCCCCTAGATGCATCACTAGGTCTCATGATAGAAACTATTTTGGGTATTTTTGTTGTTTGAATTACCTATTATGTATGATGTATAGGCACGAGTAATTGAATATAAGATTATAAATTCCAACATTATGTATTCTATATCTATGAAACCATATATTATTATCCATGTGGTTATTATATTATTATGCCATCCATGGATATATTCCACTTTTATTATATTATTAATATGGCATGTTTGATTATTTTTATCTATTCTATACTATTCAAGCCTTATTTATTATATGATATCTTCCGTTGTATGATTTATATTACTGAGCATCTATGTCCACCCATTCATTTGGTTTCTTATCCCTAGGATTCACAAAATAGAACATTAAATGATATTTGGTATATAATATAAGAAATATTAATGTTATAACTTTAATTTTAAGTTGTATTTCATGTTTTTGAATATAATGTGTAAATAATGTATGTATATACTATATCAAGAATAATAGATAATTCAATCTTGTGGGATAAAATAACTTATATCTTATACCAATGATTTATAGTAAGTATGGGATCTTGGCTACTCGATTCTAGTTTATTACATTTATAGTAATATGTTATACATAAGATCAAATGACAGTTTTTTGAAGTGAAAAATATGAGATGCATAGAAACATTAAAGAAGTGGATGAAAGTAACTTAATTTAAAAAAGATATTTTTGTTCAAGGTTCTCATTTCCTACACTTATTTCACTCATAAAGTATTATAGTTATTTAGTTAATATTTATTTATAAGTATTTTTATCTTTTTTTGTTATTTATGTTCATTGGTTTCTAATAAAATCTAAAGGGTGTCATTGTTGGCCCCATGAATGAAGTAGTTACAGATATATAATGTGGCTGTGTCCTTGGGGAATTTTTCATGGCCTAGGGAGATATTTTTGTTTTAATGATATGAATAAGTTTAATTTGATAATTTATCAAGTTTATATGACTGATGTGTGGAAGTTTATTTTCAACACATAATTCATTTTCAAAATCTGATGTTACATGATGTTTAATTTGTTTTAAAGTTTTTTTTCCATGGATTTGGAATGATTTTAAGAACATATAAGGATTTTTGATATTTAATAGTGTTGTTTGAAGATGTTTAAAGTGTAGGTGAAATCAATAAATAGTGGTTATACAATAAATAAATGTTGATATGGTTTGTGAATAGAAAATGGAATGGCTACCCAGGACATGCCCATTCTAACAAGCTGTATTTTGAGAATAATGGTATTTCTATACCGTGGTGCGATAAAGAGCATAAGGCTCATACATGGAATGGTGTAAGACATAGTGGATCTCATGTGAGTTTTATTTTGTAAAATTATTCATAAAATGATTAATATATAAGGGTTTATTTGTTTTCAAAAAATAGCGTGATTTTCTAGAAATCAAAATAGTGAAGAACACATCATGGTTGAAAAAATGGGTACTATTTAAGAAGAATATAAAAAATTTGAATGACTAGTTCTTATAGGATTTAATTAGAATAGAAGTTTTTTAAGTATTGAAAATGGATGTCCCATATCATAAAACAATCCATGGGGATATACAAATATTCTTATCCAAAATGATAAACTCAAAACACACTGCGGAATAAGGTGTTATGGGGGTGGTTCCAAAGTAGTTCATAGTGGTTGAACAAAAATTTAATACAAAACTTCATATTAAAAGATTTATTTAGTGAAGTGTTCCATAAATGGTGTACAATACAATATGGTGGAGAACGATTAATACATGACCAGAAGATGGTTACGAATTTTGTGTGGATCTGATCAGAAGTCAAAGTTGGTGACTCAAGGGATACACATAATCTTACTCAAAATTATTTAACCATATCAATGGTTACTAAGAGTTCTTGAATGATTCAAATTCTAAAGAAGAATAACGATAATGTAAATATGTTTTTGAAGATAATTTGAGGGGTTTTATCAGTATGATATTCAAACTTTATATTTTCATTTGAAGAGGGAAAAATTAATTATGATATATAAGACCATGAATAGAATTAATTCATAGTATTTAAAAGGGAATAATTTAAAGGTTTATTAATTGGATATAAGAGAAAATATTAATGTTTTGTAGGTTAGTCAAAATGATAAAATAATTAGATGATTTCATAGAGTAATGAAATTATAATAAGAAAAAGATAAATTATAAAAACATGGTTTATGTGTCTAATCATCACACTTGTGTTGTTTATTGCTACAGAAGAAAGTAAAAAATGTTCAATACTATTAATAAGTATGGGATAACTATATTATTTTCAAGAGACATTGTGATTTCCAAAACCCAGATGCCATTTAATGGGTGCCCTGAGCCCAGTTGGGCACATGGCCTCAAGAGCATCTCCCCAAATGCCAGAGGATTCTGACTAGTAGTGAGGGCCTTGGGTGTATCTATGGGAGACTATTCCCTCATTACCAAAGTGTAGCGTAGTGGATGAATGAAAGCATGGTTAAATAACATAAGAAATATAAGTAACTAGAAGGCACAATAGAAAATATAGAAAACATTAAAAATAACTGAAACAAATGGATTAACATTAAAAAATTTATGATATTTCATGTCACTAGAAAACTAGAAAACATGGATCCAAGACAACAAGGATAACAAGTTCCAAAAAATTATAAAGGAATCAGTAGACTATCCCAAGTATCCCGAGCTCCGTTTCGATCATATGCTATCAAAATATATATTAAACAACAATCAATCAAGTGTTTGAAGTAGTATTATTTCCTTTGTCAAAACCTACAACCATGTAATCTTTTTATGATACCAAATGACACTTGGATAGGGTCTATGATAAATCTCAGTGAGCCACCACAAACGGTGTCTATAACATCTAGCCTGTGTAATGGAAATGTTACCGTGTGCAAGAATCCTTATATAAAGTAAACATGTACAATGTAACTAAATACCGAAGCACTTATTTCAGCCCTAGGATGGTGTCTGAACATGTAAAAAATTCATTATTTGATTATTACCAGTTTATAAATATTTCACATGTTAACAATAGTGTCAATTCCATGTTTTAACAAGGCAACCGGTAGTGATATTTAATAGTGAAGTCCCAAGGTAATAACTTAGGATACATAGACCTCAAGGGTATCTAACTTAGTAATAAATGTATCTTGGAATGGGGTAAGAGTGTAATCCATTGAACATAGTCCAAGGAATTCCATAATAAGGTGACTACCGAGTCCAAGGTGATCATCCAAGAAAAAATAGGACTAAGTAGAGACAGGTCCCTATGGGTTGTTACCATGGAACCTAATCATTAATGATTGATCTAAGGTGTGTCTCTATAGAATCATAGGATAATTTGAAGGGATCCTATGGTTTTATAGTAGGTATATAAGAACAGACAAGGATCAGGATCTAGGTGGGTCTCATCCCAAGACAACCATACCCTTGAATTTGAATGGGGTTCCCAAGTTCTCATGGCATTCTCTGATCAGAATCCAAGGAAATATCAAGTCAGACCATTCTTATTTGATTATGAAGTCCGATAATATTTATTTTGGTTTAATAATTTCCTTAAATTAGTGTGACAAGGTCAAGTAGCATGCAAACATTGGTTCAAGAATTTCCTTTCATTAGTGTGATAAGGTCAAGTAGCATGCAACCTTAAAATCAATTCATAATTAATCAATAAGTCCAGTTGGTTCAAGACTTACCTTTCATTAGGGTGATAAGAAAAATTATCATGAAACATTTATTAATTATATTAAAAGAATATTCAATAATTAATGTTCATTCTTATACCGTCCATTAATTTGGTAAGTGGTGCTACATACATGAAACCTATCAATCATTCACATTTAATCTGCTCAAGTCATATACTCAATATACTTTCCAATTTCCATTTCACATTTAATTATCAATCAAAGCACTTAACTTAGGAATGTAAATTGGTACATATACATGGTACCTTCCATTATCCAATTAAAAATATAAATCAAACCATTTAATATAGGAAATATCACCCTTAGAAGGGTCAAGAAAAGTCACACCTGAACAATGGCTCAAACATGTCAAATACTAAAAACCCAATTATTGAATAACCTTAAACATGGGATGGATAGTGTTTTGGTCATAACCACCAAATATTAATCACATATATGGAAATATAAGATCCATATGATTCAAATTATTATAATCATATAAAATAAATTCTCTAAACAATACTCGATAAAATCAGTGGGCCCCACACAACAATTCTAAATTCAACGAACTTGAGGGATGTGTTATATAACACCCACCGTAGGCTTGTAAAAATCGTCTACTCTAGTATTGGATCTTTATTTGGCTTGGATCAGAGTAGATCTATGAAAATGAGAAAAATTCCCATACCCTGATAACTAGGTCGAGAGAAAGAGAGAAGATGAAAGGCGTAACAGACTCAAGTACATACCATTGCACATCCAATGTGATGAACAAAAGATTTATTGGACCCTGGAAAAATTATACCTCTTGATTCCTACCTTATTTCATTAAAGGACTCCAAAATGAGATGAAAAAGGGTTAATCCCATTGTTTCTTAGAATATGGAAGAAGGAGGGATCTATTTATATCATTAATGGAAAATTTGTAAAATTACATAGAAAATTAACCTATGCATGGTTTTTACACATGGTTTGACAAACCATTCACAAACCGTGCAAATTTTCCTAGGAAGAAGGGGAACTTGAATGGTTAGGCCACACTACCATGCTCAAATCATGTGAGGTGGCTATGTCCGGAAAAACACCATTTTCATGGTTAGCCAAATTGTGTGCCAACTGTGCACTAACCATGCGACGTGTCTTATTTCCCCAAATATGGGTTTCAGGCTCTGAAATTTCCCCATAAAACTCTAAGACTTTTTTTAACTCATTATACATTCATATTAGGTCCAAATTAACAATTTAGATTGAAATTTAAAGGATCCATACCTAAGTGAAAAACTGGATTCTTACAGTCATTCCCCCTTAAAAGAACTCATCCTCGGGTTCACCTTCCAAGGGTGGAGAAACATTATATGAGAATAAATCTGGCCATTGGGCATGTACATCGGCCTATCTCTCCCAAGTCTTGTCCTACACTTGGCCGTGCTACCATAACACCCATACTAGAGGGACATACCGACCTCAGAGAGCCTTCATGTTCCAGTCGAAGATGTGTACTGGATACTCCTCAAAGGTTTCATAAACATCGAACTCAACTTATTCTAGATCTAAATGAAGATAAATGTAACACCAAGACCCTAGAAGCCCACACCCAGTACATTATTTTAATACATTGACATAATTACATGGAATCAAGTCCCTATGGATAGACCAGTTTAGCAGTCTTGGAAAATAGATTACATACTTGAACATTACATAACATTTTCTAACATAAAACACAACATAAATAATCCTTTTATAAATCCAATATTCTCCTAAAATAACCCTAAAAATCAATCATATTACACTTCTTGTCATCCTTGGAAAATAAAACATAAGAAAAGGGGTGAGTTCAGATGGTCAGTAAGGGTCAATAATTTAGAGGAAGCTATAAAATTTTAAGTTAATATGTATAATAAAAAGAATAGACTTTTAAAACATAATCTTGGAAATAATATGAAAAAAAATTCAATCATTACCATATAAACATGCACATGTGTATTATACTAGTCGAATAATTATATGTAATAACTAATTTCATAATGAGGGAATGAATAATGCCTGACATAATAACTACTACGTCATGGACTTGTTCCAAGACCATTAACAAATATTTTGTTAAGGCCTTGTCCCAAGACACTAGTTTGTCTAATGATACCTACCGATGCATCAAGGGGCTATAGAGGGCCTCACCCATCACTTACTAAGTCCAATGCGTTCCTTATATGAAAAGGGTGAAAAAATAACATATTCATTCATATTAAAACTATCATATGAAATTTCAATACTTTAACCATAATCCATGAATGGTATATAAATAGCATATCCATAGTCAAACATATAAAAACTCCTTCAATACAATATGGAATATTATATTATAATAAATCAACCTCAATCAAGAATAATATCCAGTAAAGAATGTTGACATGGTTTAAAATTATTAGTAAAACTCTTTGAGAGAAATATCCATTTTTAATGAAATCATTTGAAAGTCACACAATTTATAAAGGAATTAATTTAAAAAATATTTTTGAATCAAATTTTCCCATACCACATTGAAACTTTTGGAAGTAATTAACATTTTAAAACAATAATGTCTATATAAATAAATCCTTAAAATCATTTTGAAAATATAAACATTAATTAAATAGATTCAGAAAAATAAATTTTTAAAACATTTAAAATAATGGTCTAGTTAAATATTCACTTCCATAAAAACATAAAATATTCTTTTTTAAAATATTTTATGAAACATGGAAATGGATTATAAATATGTCCTAATAAATACTTACTCATAAACAATGTCAGATAATAATGAGATTGAGGAATTAACCCTTACCTTGTACTTTACATTAGTCGAGGGTACATTTAATCTCCTGTATAATGACCATAGTATGTTATTAAATTATTCCAAAGCCAGAACCATATTCATATTTATGATATCATATATGATTAATTTATGACATTATTCTACCTATTTAATAATAATTTCAATGTTAAAGTAACATTTCAGGTAATAATCACTTTCTTTATCGTATGTGTTTTAACTTGTTATTCTTGATAATATCACTTAGATCATGATTTACATACTTTAATAATATAAAAAATAATTTATATATCACATTTTTTTAGAATAAAAATATGTATAATAGATAGATATATGAAATGGAAACACCGTTCATGGAGACGATAGTCCTTACATATGCATGAACATTGTTTCCGTTTTCTTATCGTAAAGTACAGATATAAGTAAACGAAACATATTTATCTACATAAATATATATTATTCTAGTATAAATATTATATCACATATCTCATACCTAATAAATATATCTATTTTTATAAAAATCATTGAATGGTGATCGTTGAAGATGATTCTCATCGTATTGTGGAGACAGTAAGCCATACGTATGCACGAGCGACAATATCATTCTATTGATAATGAAAAAATGTTTAATTGGATGGTATATTATATATAAAGGATAATTAAAATGTTATATTCACTATTTAAATTAATTATACTCATTATTATACCCATCCAGATAATGAATTGTTGAATAACAAACTACACCACGACGTGGAGACGATCAGCCGTACGTACACACGCATGGTGAATTTATCATTAATATGATGGATAGAATAATGAATATGATTGTACCATATTTATAAAAACATATCAGTATATATAGGGTACTGGATTTATTATTTTATTATGGAAACAATAATTAAAGAGGGAGTAGAAGAAGAAAATAACTTTGAAAGATGTGATGAAATAATTACCTCTTCTTCGAGTGCTTCCTTTTGATTTGAACAAAAGGGATCCTTATGTTGGATTTATGATCAAATTAAGGACACTAGATTTAATTTAGGGAAGTTGGGAGTATATTTGAGCAGGTTTTGGATGAGAAAAATGGCTTTGAATTTGTTAATTTAAGAGAAGGGGAAGTACCATTTTATAAGAGAAGTGAGGGGCACTTTAGGAAACAGTTGAAGTATTAATTTATTATAAAATTATTTTCGGGTTATAATAGCTAAAAATGGATTTATTTCTAGAATAATGTTTTTATGGGTCGAAATATGCTCAAAAAATAGGTTTTATACATGTTTAGGTCACCATATTAACCTTATCGTTTAGACATAACCCTTAGTAAAATAGTTTATCTTTCACCATGTCTTATTGTATTTTTATACTACACGGTTAATATAGTTACTATGAAATTCCAAGAGAACCTAAAGTGGTTAATTAATGAAATATATAACATTGTCTAATTCATTTTTGTGAATCTTAGATTTTTATGAATATTATATCATTTAATAAAATATTATTTGTTTTAGAAACTCATTTATGTCAATTTGAAACTATTTAGTATTTATTTTTTTGAAAGTCATAAAAACTTGATTCCTTAGAATAAGATACATTGAATCAATCCTAAAATGTCATATTCACCTAGAAAATTTGTGTATGGCATAAAAAGTTTCAATTTACTTTTATTTGAATATTTATAATATCAATTATTTTAATCTTTCATTAATAAGGTAATTGCGGCATCATCATTGTGTCATAAATAAATTTACTTATTTAATGTATGATAATTATAAATAAACAAATATGATGTAGGAAATATTTTTATCTTTCTAATGAATATTTATAGTCGAATTTATCTTATGTATAACCCTATATTAAAAATGTTTTAGTTATTAATATTTGAATTTAACACTTTTAACTATTATTTAAATAAAATAAAATAAATGTCCTAATCTAACCAAAATGGATAAAAAAGATCTTATTTATTTCATAAGGTTTCATTTAGTCAAAAAATACTTATTCAATAGAATTAGAACATGTGTTGGGGTAATTATAATATTATTTTTACATTTAATTACCCTATTTACTTTTAACTATGGTAAATAAAATTCAAAACTTACTATTCATCAAAAATTATTTTCATCGTATTGGAAAACATTTTAATTACTAACGAAAGACATGTCTATATGATTTTTTAAATTTAATTCCTAGAATTGGTAAAATTACGTTTTATGCAAATTTGAAAATGTGCTTAGAAGGTGTGTAAAAGATGTTAAAAAGTTCAATAAAATTTTATATATCCAATCTTATTATAAAATGAATCAAATAAATTAAATTGTAATAATATATGTATTATGTATATATTTTTATTTTAAGATAAATTTTAATTAAAAATAATTATTTAAATGAAAAATTCGGTTTTTATATATTATGTAGTATTTTTCATTATTCATCACAAATTGGATGTATTCAGAAAAATACCAAAAATTGACCCTAAGTTAATTTTGATATTCCGAATTCAAAAATTAAGTCTATTTTACCAAATTCAATTTTAGGTGTGTCTAAAATTAATTTTATTATTTTTCAGAAAATGACATAGAAATTAGTTCTTTTAAGAAAATAGTTTTTTAAATGTATAACTAATTTCAAAAAACTTAAAAATTTCATTAGAAATATGGTTAATTTATGTGAAAAAATATTTAATAAAATTTAAAATTTATTTTTTACTATTAATATTACAATATTTAATTGATAAATAATTATATAATTTAAATAATTATAATACTAATGTGTTGTTTCATATAAACTCAATCTTGCGTATAACACAAGCCAATTCAGCGTTGTGTGCAATATAATCAATTAAATTTGTTTTAAGAGATAACGTACTATGAAATATTGGGGTGTTACATTTTCCATTCCTTTAATAAATTACATCCTCACAATTTTAAATTATTCTTTGAAAATAAATAGTTGAAAATAGAAAATACCTTTGTAGAAAACCCACATCGGAAATAGGGTTAATAAAATTTAGTCATAATAAGAGGGAAAGAGAAATGAAAAAGTAACTACCAAATTAAGATTTTGAATAGGATAACATTGGTGGCAATTAGAGAGACATAATTGGAGGAAACTGTCAATATTTATATGGAGTGATTGAGTAAATCAATCAAAAACACGTTAACAATAAATGGAAAATTGGGGGCCTCAAATCCATAATTCTATGATGATTTAAATTATCATTGGTTCAAAAAAACAAAAGGTATTAAGACAACACATTTTTTAGATACCTTTTTTTGAATAGTGGTGATTAATTTACTATCAAGATAAGAACCCAAGAAAACATACTTGATTTCATTACTTATCATAATCATAATCTAATCATTTGGTTGTGCTTCGATCAATTTTCAATTCATCCCTTACATTAAGAAATTAATGTTTAAAAATGATTTTTTATGCCTAAAGTGCATTTGGTAAATCATAAGGTCCAAAAGTATTTCCTTAATACTCTATATGTTTAATGAAATAAAAAAGGTTAGGTCAAAGTATCCAATAAATTATACTTTCACCTCAAACAAAATATCAAGTGCTCAACTTACTCCATTCCAACCAGTATAATTATAAAAAAATACTTGTCTCCAAACTCACAGTCCAAAAATTTAAATGGGAGGTAAACATAATGAAGATCTCTTTTTTGCACATAATAAAATGTGAATACCTTATGTAGTCTATTAAAACATGGTAACACCTTGAATTACCATAAAACCTTATGGAATACATTCAGTTTCCCTTATTCCTTATAGAATAATGGATATGCTTCTTATATCCAAAAATGTTTTAAACTCCAACAATGATGGAATAAAAAGACAATTAATTAGTTCAAAGTTAGTCAATAATATCCAATAAAATTTATCCAAATCAATAATCTATTATTCCAAAATCACTACCACAGTATCAGGACCATATTATTGTTTATCTTTCCTTCAACCATGTATTTTTTAAAAGTAATTAACTTGCTATTGAGTCACTTTTCATAGTACCATACAATCTCAAATCCTCAATGAAATAGTTCTTTAGTACAATCCTTATTTATTTCCATATTTCATATAACTGGTAAATAATTGATACAACACTCAAATGACATAATTATTCAATCCAGAAACACTAATACATTAATTATTTCATGTTGAATTTAGTATCATCTTATGCTTGACCTTGATCTGTTTGATTCTTCTAAGCTATATTTACATGACACTTAGGAAATTTGTTTACATAATGCCCAATTTCACTATAGGTGAAACATTGAATATTAGTATTTTATCTATTCCCTCTACATTATTTTTCTTGAAGGCCCTTATCTCCACAATTATAACAAACACCCAGTCCTTTCAAGTACTTCGTAGGGTGATTATTTCCACAATTATCACATATGGGAAAATCCTTCTTTCCCTTCTTCTCTTTATCCATATTTCCCTCTAACATCATTTTTTTATGGATTCCCTTCAAGGCCATATGAATCAGATAATTATTTACCTATCTTGTTAACACATGATACTATTTAATCATATGATGAGAATACATGGGAGGCTATTTCCCTTTGGAATTTTGGTTTAATACCATGAAAAATAGGATCATTCTTACTCTTTGGAACATTCCCATTGGTGGGGTAGTAATTCCTTCTACTAGGTTCCATTTCCATACAATGTCATACAGTTGATTAGGTTATGAATCATAATTCATGATTCTAAAATAGTGAAATGCTTAACATAAATTGAAAATTTTAGGCATATCTAATCTCATAATCATAAAAATAGATTCTTTGCTAACATATTTATTCATAAATGCTTTATAATGATTTTTAATGAAAATGTGAATTATCCTAAGCATATCCCCTAGGTGTGTCAAGACAGGTGTGCAGTAAGGCCTATTTTTTTTGTACCAGATTACCCCAAGTCAAGATCAGAACACCTTGTTAGAGTTTTTACCCCTAAGTAAATCCATGCCAGAACCACATTCACTTTTAGTATCTAGAGAGGGATGTATTGGTTATAAATACACACATAATAATTATTTTAAAATTCTAGGATTCTCTTCAATACCTATCCTCAAATTCTATCTTATTGTTATGATCCCTAATATTAGTTTTATAAATCTATTTCCTAGGTTGTTGTTAAACATCCTTTGATACCAACTATAATTCCCTGACTCCAAAATCCCGTAGCCGGTACATTATTTTAATACATTGAAATTATTACATGGAATAAAATCTCAAATGACCGATTCGTTTAGTAGTCTTGGAAAATAGATTACATACTTGAATGTTACATAAAACTTTATAACATAAAACAAAGAATAAATAATACTTTTAGAACTCCATTATTCCCCTACCATAACCTTGAATATCAATCATATTACACTTCTTGGCATCCTAGGAAAATAAAACATAAGTAAAGGGGTGATCTCAGATGTCCAGTAAGGGTAAATAATTGAAGGGAAGCTAAATTTCTTAAGGAAATATGTATAATAAAAATAGTAGCCTTATAAAACATAATCTTGAACATAATATGGAAAAAATAAATCAAACATCACCATATAAACATGCACATTGATATTCAACTAATCGAATAATCACATGTAATAAGTAATTTCATAATGAGGGAATGCATAATCACTGACATAATAACTACCACATCAAGGACTTTTTCCAAGACCATTAAAAAATATTCTATCAAGGCCTTGAACCAAGACACTAGTTTTAATCATTAGACCTACCGATGCATCAAGAGGATACCGAGGACCCTGCTTGTCACTTACTAAGTCCAATGCATTCGTCATACGAAAAGGGTGAAACATAACATAATAATTCGTATTAAAAAAGTATACAAAATGTCAATACATTAACCATAAACCATGAATGGTATAGAAATAGCACAAATATAGTCAACCATATCATAACTCATTAAATACAATATATAAGATTGTATTATAATAAATCAATCTCAATCAAGAATAATATCCATTAAAGTGTAACATCCCGGTTCTGGGTGCCACTCAACAGGTGCCCCGAACCCGGTTAGCCATGTGACCTCAAGCACATTTCCCCAAATGCCAGAGGCTTCCGACTAGAAGCGAGGGCCCAGATCTGATAGTGGGGAAACTATTCCCTCATTTGTCAAAGTGTAGCGCAGCGGAAAACAAAATAAAACATACAACGACAGCGGGAGCAGTAAACCATACACAACTGAAATAAACTGCAGTAGTGGATATAACCAACATTATATAAATAATGATTCTACATGTTTCATGTTCTAAGAAAACAGCTAGAACATGTTATACATCAATACAGTACAACAAAAAGCAGAGTACATCAAAACAAAGCAAAACAGCTGGCAACAGCATCGCGAGCCTAGGCTCGGTCCCATGCCCTTCAACTCCCCACCAACAGTCATATACCTGTATAGGGACTCTTGCCCCTATCCACATCTGAAAAATGTAATCTGTTTGGGCTGAAAAGCATGACCCAAACAGGGTGTGAGAAATGTATATCAGTAGGCACCCACCAAAGGCCCATGACCAACTGTGTGCAAACATGAAACAATAGTGTGTAGTAGTAAAATGAAATAAAGGAAGTAGTACTGAAAAGTAACTAACTTAACCAATTATATTGCCATTTTAATATTATTTTAATAATTTAATTTAAAATATCACCACAGTGAATATTCTAAGTAAACATCTAGTTTCCTCAGACACGTAAACCCCTACCCTCAGGTAAAGAGTATCCAACACAAGAATCTTCCCTCAGGCATAACAGATTTTGCCCTCAGACGTAGGTAGTGTCGCCCACAGGCACAGAAGAAGTTTCCCTCATGCCAAAATAACTACTGCCCACAGGCTAAATAGTGTAGTGCCCACAGGCTAATCACAACAATGCCCTTAGGCTAAACAGGTAACCAGTCCATGCCTAACATGTAAATAAGCAGTAAATAAGAAATTCCTATCAAGAAAATTCTACAATTACTTCTTTAAAGGTATACCCTTGGGTATCCTGACCAAACTGCTAAACAGTGGAACACACCCATGGGGAGGTTTCAGATCCAAGAAACAATCCCAACCAGCTTTTTACTATCACATTTAACTTACCTAATCAATTCTAGGTATTTAATATAGCAATGGACTCAGCCACACGACACCCCAACATGGGATCGTGGCATGAAAATGCACAAAACACACGACAGTTGGAAAAATAAACACCAAGCCACCTACCTTATATGCCAACGAGCATTATACACGAACACCGATCCAAGAAACACCCAAGAATGATGTAGATCTGACGAAGAAGAAAACCTTCTTAACCTCAAATAACTTTTGTTAGGAGAAGAATTGGTAAGAACCACACTAGGAGAAGAGAGGGCTTACCCGTGCGGTTCCAATGAGATCATCCGAACCAGAAACGGATTCCAAACATGCGCCCGACGGATCTTCGAAGGTTCGACCATCCTCTCCCGAGCTCTCTTCCCGTTCCAAGCCTTCCCTGTGAACAGGGGAGGCTAATGCCCATTTTACGCGAAAAAAACAAAATACACGGCATGTACTTCCAACTACACGAAGTGTACTCTCTTCATTTAACTATTCCTCTGGAGGCACCGCCACACTGTTCATCCGTCGACATGAGTACACGACATGTACTCCCGAGTACATGACATGTACTTCCACCCAGCTGGTGGCTACTCCACCGCCTTACTATTTTGGCCTGCTGACTGACTACACAGCATGTAAAAGACCACTACACGGCGTGTAGTCGGTTCCTACACCCTTCATCACCGACATGGCTACACACCCCGTGTACCCATCCCACACGGCCAAAAGTACACGACGTGTAGTTCCAAAATTCAGGATTTTTCCCCATTTTCCATACTTTCTCAAAAAAACTTAAGGAAAAGAGAAAAGAAGAAGCCCGTACCTCAAATATAAGAACTGGGTTATTACAAACTTCCTCCCTTATAGAAATTCATCCCCTAATTTCCCTTCCAATTGTAGCGATGATATAACTCAGAATAGCTCTGGCCACTAAGCACGTACCTCAGTCTCTCGCTCCTAGGTTTCATCCTGCACTCATCCATGCTGCCATAACACCCATACGAGAGGAACTGACCGGCCTCAGAGAACCTTCGTGCTCGTATCAACGATACAAATCAGATGATACTCAAAGGACGCATCATGCTAAAGCTCAACCTCCTCAGGCAGCAAGACGTGAGATGGGTCTAAATGATAGTGACACAACTGAGACACGTGGAAGACGTCATTCATGGCTCGGTATCGCTGCGGTAACTGCAACCGATAGGAAACCATCCCGACTCTCTCCAAAATCTCGAATGGACCCACATACCTTGGTGAGATCTTACCCCGTCTCCTGATCCGCTTGTGCCCCAGCCTCGGCGAAACATGCAAGAAAACCTGATACCCAACCACGAACTCCAAAGGTCATTTGCGGCGATCAACATATGACTTCTGATGAGACTTCATGGTAGCCATCTGCTTCTGAATCAACTGGACCTGCTCAGAAGTCTCCTGCACGAGTTGTGGTCCTAGTGACGCTACCTCACCTACCTCTAACCATCACAAAGGTGAATGGCATAGAATACCATATAAATCCTCGTATTGTGCCATCTCGATAGTTTCCTAAAAACTATTGTTATAGGAAAACTTGACTAAGGTTATATGCTTCTCCCAAGAGCTCCCAAAGTCCAGGATGCATGCATACAGCTTGTCCTCTAGCACCTGTATCATACGCTCTGACTGGCCATCGGTCTGAGGGTGGTATACTGTGCTCAGAAGCACCTATGTACCCAGTTCCCACTAAAAACTCTACCAGAAACGAGACGTAAAACGGTCATCCCTATCTTAAACGATAGAACGATGGAACCCATGAAGACGTACAATCTCTCGGATATAAAACTTTCCGAGCTCATCAACACCGAAGGTCTCCTTAATCGGCAAAAAGTGAGTTACCTTCATGAGTCTGTCTACAACAACCCACACGACATTGTTGCCTCATGATGACCTCGACAATCCCACCACAAAATCCATCGCGACATCATCCCATTTCCACTCTGGAATGGGTAACTGCTGTAACAGCCCAGCTGTCCTCTGGTGCTCTACCTTAACCTACTGATAGGTGGAAAACCTCGTAACAAAACCAACTATCTCTCTCTTTATACTCGGCCACCAGTACTGACGTCTCAAGTCTCGGTACATCTTGGTAACCCAGGGATGAACTGCCCAAGCTGAAGCATGAAACTCCTGCATCATCTCCTCGCATATATCCCTTGGAACCCATAATTGTCCATGGAAATTCAGAACCTCATCATCGCCTATCGTCCACCTAAGATAAGGGTCCCCACTTGCCACCGACTCCCATATAACTAGGCCTTCTAAATCCAATAGCTGTCTCATCCTCACTCTGTCTAGGAGGGTAGAAGTCACAGATAAGGAGGAAAGATAAGTATGCCCTTTACTATCGTGCACCTCTAGATGCATCTTAGAGAACAAGGCCATGAGCTCCCACTCACCACTGGCCTCCTGCACCGCCTGTATCTGAGTCTTCCGGCTCAGTGCATCAGCTACTGCATTACCTTTACCAGGTGTGTAGGCAAGCTCAAAATCGAAGGACTGTAGGTACTCGACCCAACTCCTCTATCTCAGATTCAAGTCATGATGAGTAAAGATATACTTGAGGCTTTTGTGGTTGGTGAAAACCAAAAAATTCTCTCCAAATAGATAGTGTCTCCAACAGCGCAACGTTTGAACAACTGCAGCTAACTTGAGATAATGCGTTGGGTAATTCTACTCATGTGGCCTCAACTGCCGAGACCCGTACGCAACAACTTGGTCACCCTGCATCAACTCTGCTCCAAGACCAATCTTTGATGCATCACAGTAAACTGTATAGCTCTTCCCCTGCTCTGGGAGTATCAGGATCGGTGCTGATGTCAACCTTCCCTTCAGGTCCTGAAAAGATGTCTCGCAAGATTCTGACCAAACGAAATTCACCCCCTTCTTAGTCAGACTTTTCAATAGTGCTTCTAAGCAGGAGAAGTCCTGTATGAAGCATCTGTAGTAACCAGACAGCCCTAAGAAACTCCGTATTTCAAACATGTTCTTAGGATACACCTAGGAAACTACCACTCTCACCTTCTCTAGGTCTACTGCAACTCCTACCTTTGAGATAATGTGACCCAGGAAGTGAATCTGGTCCATCCAAAAGTGGAACTTTGAGATCTTATCATATATTTGATGATCTATTAGTGTACCCAATACGATCTCAAGATGGGTGGCATGGCCATGTTGAGTGTGAGAGTATACTAATATGTCGTCCAAAAATACTACCATAAATGTATCAAGATAAGGATGGAACACACAATTCATCAGAGCCATGAAAACTGCTGGCGTGTTCGTGAGTCCAAAAGGCATAACCAAGTACTCGTACAGACCATATCTGCTCCGAAAAGCCATAAGCGGTATATCAGATGGTCTAATGTGCAGCTGATGATATCCTAACCTCAGGTCAATCTTCGAGAACACTCGTGCTCCACGAAGTTGATTAATCATATCATCAATCCTCAGAAAGGGATATCGGTTCTTAACTGTCAACTGGTTCAGCTTCCGATAATCCACACAGAGTCTAAGGGTACCATCTACCTTCTTCTTAAAAAGGACCGGAGAACCCCAAGGAGAAGTACTGGGTCGGATAAAACCCTTCCCCTGCAACTCCTTGAACTACATCTTGAGCTCTTGCAGCTCGGGTGTAGCCATCTTATAAGGTGGGATGGACATCGGTGCTACCCCTGGCACAAGATCAATAGATAAATTCACCTCACGCACTAGAGGTAGACCTGTAATGTAGTCTGGGAAGAAATCCATAAAACGATAAAAAACTGGAGGGAAATCCATCTGACAAGTCCCCTGATCATCCAGATACAAACTCTCAATCTGAGTTGTGACTCCACCTCACCCATGATGCTCTAGTCTAGCTCGACTCGCCTGAACATCCCATTCGCCTTTGTATAGAAACTCTCTGCCCTCTGGTGACGTGAAACACACCCTACGACAATAGCAGTATACAAAGGCTCGATAGGGAACCAACCAGTCCATCCTGAGAATAACGTCATAGCTCGTCATCTCTAAGACATAGAGGTCCCAAAGAAAGTGACACCCACCAACCTCAAGGGGGCACTCCTTGCATCGACGCACACCGGCCATTCTAGTCCCCAACGGAGTGTCTAGCGTCATGATATCAGAAGATATAGAAACACAGAGCCCAAGGCTCTCTAAAATGGGTACAGATATGAAACTATGCATAGAACCCGTATCAAAAAGTACAAAAGAAAATACAGAAGCTACTAGAATAGTACCTATGACTGTTGAAGGTCTGAGATCCTACTCCTGCTGGGTTTGCTGCACTGCATAAGCCTGCCCAGCATCGTGGCCCTGTGACACAGCCTGGCTACCCTGAGTTGTCCTACCCTGCTGCCTCTGAGATCTTGGTGTTTGGATACCACGGCCACGACCACCATCTCTGCCTACACGCCCTGACGTATTCCAGTTCCCCAACTGGTAAGAAGCCACTGGTCCTGCTCCCGCATGCAGAGTCTGAACAGAACCCCTCTCACTAGCCACTGGTGGAAACGCCCTACAAAAGTGCTGTAGATGACCCATCTTGCTACAAGCTTGGAACTCCACTGGGTCTCGTGGATACTGTGGCCTCTTGTGGCCCTCTCTACCACACTGGTAGCACATGACCTAGCCACCTGAAGCATTCCTATGATTGGTACTACCATCCTAAGAGAAGTCCATCTGTCTCTTCCTCTTGCCAGCAAGAATAATACCAGTAACTAGTGCTGAACCGCCCTGGCCCACACCACTAGATTCCTGTAGGTTCCTCTCCGTAATCAGCGCCTGATTCACGATATCATGTACAGAAGGCAATCTGAGAACATTCACCAGTGCTTGGATGTCATACCGAAGACCATCATCAAAACATCTGGCTCTCAACGTCTCATCACCCACAAGCATGGGTGAAAAACACTGAAGCTCAGTGAAGCGAGCAGAATAGTCCATCACTAACATAGCACCCTGCTGCATATTCATGAACTCTCGAGATCTATCTGCTCTCAAAGTCTCTGGGAAGAAAAAGTCATAGAAGACTTCCTGAAAATCTTCCCACACCATGTCTCTGTGATGCTCTGACTGGGTGGTAACATCCCACCACATCTTGGTGGAATCACGCATCGTATAAGTCGCGAGCTTGACCCTCCTCCATGGAGGCATCTCAAGATGCTCAAAAATAGTCTGCATCAACCCCAACCAAGACTCCACAGCCTGTGGTCCGCCATCCCCTGAAAACGTAGGCGGATGATACTGCTGGAAAATTCGCGTCAGCTCGGCCATAGATGTGGCAGCCTGCGGTACTCTTTGAAAGGTCTGCATGAACCGCATAAATCCATCATGGAATGGTTCCTCTGCACCTGTGTCTGGTATAACAGCGGGCGCCACATCTGGCTCTACTAGAGGATCAACTGGTAGCCCGTGGACCACCATCTCTGGAGTATAGCCGTCGCCGCTCTTCTGGCGAACAACGCATGGTCGTATAGGTGGCATGACACTAAAAGGTCAAAAGAACGCCTTAAATTCAAGATTAACAAGACTGAAAGTGAAGGATCCACAAAGGGAACAAGGGGAAGAAGGAATTTCAAGATTTACAAAACAAGACTACACGTCGTGTACAATGAATACACGGCGTGTACTTGACTTCTGTTCCCCTTCCTGGGTCCTTCTACACGGCTGAGCCACATGGATCCCATTGAAAAAAAAACTACACGACATTTATATAATCTCCACGGCATGTCTGGTGTTATTTTCCAACTGCCCATGTCGTCTGTGACACTGCCGACTACTCGACTTACAACGACACGACGTGTTACACCCACACACGACATGTACACTACCTTGTTTCCCAGACACACGACTAACACCACACGGTATGTCCTCATACAAGACAACACAACATGTCCCATAGGTACACGACATGTTCTCGGAGAGGTGACATTGACCCATGTTGTTAGTTACACGGCCGAGTCCCCAGGTTACACTACACGGTGTGTTCATCATTGACACAGTGTGTTTTGTATGGGAGTTCACTAACCCGTGTCTGTTAGTTACATGACTGGGCTCCGGGTCAACTCTACAAGACGTGTACAAAAGCTACACGGCGTGTTCTCCCCAAGCTATTCCCTTCCCCGTGTCGCCACCCACACGGTTTGTGACACGGGAATAGACTACACGACGTGTACTCTGGGTACCCGACATGTACTCAAAAAGTTTATTTTTCTTCCCAAACAAAAGGTCATATACGGCGTATTTAAAGATACTACACGACGTGTATACTGGGTTTCCAGAAATTATGCCTCAGAAACATCCCCGGAACCTAGAAAATACTAAAAACCAACACCTAAGTGTCATATTCCGATTCGTGAGGGCCCATACTCCCCACGAATCAAAGTTTGACATCTTATCTATGTTATAACAAATAAAAAGTCAATGATCCACCAAATTATGGTTGATGGGGGCCCATACTCCCCAAAAACCGAAGTTTAGTGTCCATTCTATAACTAGATCAAACAAAAATACCATATCATAAGCAGGTATTTATCAAACAGCTATCACAACTGCATGCTTTATTAGCACAACAAATATCACAACAATATGCAATTTCTAATGCACCTACATGGCATGGAAACTATGCATGGAATGTGATATCTAGCAAGTGCCTATATGATGCATGAGATGGTATACCCTCATCTCATCGGGTTGCAACTAAATAGAACCCAAATATAAATTATTAACAACACAATCTTAAGTGCGTCACCCAATGGTGAATAAAAATCAGCAGTAAATTGAAAAATCAGTAAAATTGCAACATGAGGTAAATTTGATTTTCCCTGTACACGAGTTAGCTATGCCCAGGTACAACTTATTACCAACTACCGTTCATCCTATCCCTAACTACAACTCCAAATAGTAAGTCAAAGAAAAGAAATTCCTTCAATACCACTTTGTAACGTCTCGGTTCTAGGTGCCACTCAATGGGTTCCCCGAACCTAGTTCGACACGTGACCTAAAGCGCATTTCCCAAAATGCTAGAGGCTTCCGACTAGCAGCAAGGCCCCAGATCTGATAGTGGGGAAACTATTCCCTCATTTGTCAAAGTGTAGCGCGACAGAAAACAAAATAAAACATACAACGATAGTGGAAGTAGTAAACCATACACAACTAAAATAAACTACAACAGTGGATATAACCAACAATATATAAATAATGATGCTACATGTTTCATGTTCTAAGAAAACAACCAGAACATGTTATACATCAATACAGTACAAAAAAAGCAGAGTAGAACAAAACAAAGCAAAACAGATGGCAGTGGCATCACAAGCCTAGGCTCGGTCCCATTCCCTCCTACTCCACAACAATAGCCAAGTACCTGTATAGGGACTCTTGCCCCTATCCACACCTATAGAAACGTAATCTGTTTGGGCCGAAAATCATGACCTAAAAAGGGTGTGAGAAATATATCTCAGTAGGCACCCACTAAAGGCCCGTGCCCAACTGCGTGCAAACATGCAACAATAGTGTGCAGTAGTAAAATGCAATAAAGGAAGTAGTAATGAAAAGTAACTAAATTAACCAGTTATATTTCCATTTTAATATTATTTTAATCATTTAATTTAAAATATCACCACAGTGAATATTCTAAGTAAATAGCTAGTGTCCTTAGACACATAAACCCCTACCCTCAGGTAAAGAGTATCCAACACAAGAATCTACCCTTAGGAATAACATATTTTTCCCTCAAGTGTAGGTAGTGTTTCCCATAGGCATAGAATCAGCTGCCCACAGGCACGGAATAAGTTACCCTCAGGCCGAAATAACTACTACCCACAGGCTAAATAGTACAGTGCCCACAGGCTAATCACAACAACGCCCTTAGGCTGAACAGGTAACCAGGCCATGCCCAACATGTAAACAAGTAGTAAACAAGAAATTACTCTGAAGGAAATTCTACAAATACTACTTTAAAGTCATAACCTCGGGTATCCTGGCCAAACTGTTAAACAATGGAACACACCCATGGGGTGGTTCCAGATCCAAGCAAATATCCCAACCAGAATTTTAATATCACATTTAACTTACCTAATAAATTCTATGTATTTAATATATCAATGGCCTCATCCACACAACACCCCAACATGGGCTTATGGCACGAAAACGACCAAAACACATGGCAGTTGGAAAAAAACACAAATCCACCTACCTTATACACCAATGAGCGTTATACACGAACGCCGATCCAAGAAACGCCCAGGAACGACGTAGATTGGACGAAGAAGAAAAACTGCTTAACCTCAAATAACTCCCGTTAGGAGAATAATTGGTAAGAACCACACTAGGAGAAGAGAGGGCTTACCCATGTGGTTCCAACGATATCGTCCGAAGAGGAAACGAATTCCAGACATGCGCCCAGCGGATCTCCGAAGGTTCGGCCATCCTCTCCTGAGCTCTCTTCCCGTTCCAAGCCTTCCCTGTGAACAGGGGAGGCTACTTCCCATTTTAAGTGAAAAAACAAAGTACACGACGTGTACTACCTTCATTTAACTGTTCCTCTGGCGGCACCACCACACTGTTCATCCGTCGACATGAGTACACGGCATGTACTCTTGAGTACATGACGTGTACTGCTACCCAAATAGCGGCTACTACACCGCCTTACTGTTTTGGTCTGCCGACTGACTACACGGCATGTAAAGTACCACTACATGGTGTGTAGTCAGTTCCTACACCCTTCGTTTCCGACATGGCTACACACCCCATGTACCCATCTCACACGGCCAAAAGTACACGGCGTGTGGAAAAAGTACACGGCGTGTAGTTCTAAAATTCAGGATTTTCCCCATTTTCCATATTTTCTCAAAAACACTTAAGGAAAAGAGAAAATAAGAAGCCTATACCTCAAATATAAGAACCGGTTTCTTATATAAAGGATGTTGACATAGTTGAACATGATCAGTAAAGCTCTTTGAGAGAAATATCTCTTTTTCATGAAATCATTTAAAAGTCCCAAAATTTATAAATGAAGTCATTTAAAAAATATTTTTGAATCAAATTATCCCATAGCACTTTTAAATTTTTGAAAGTAATTAAAATTTTAAAACAATCATGTCCATATAAATAAATCCTTAAAATCATTTTGAAAATATGGACATTAATTAAATAGATTTAGAAAAATAAATCATTAAAAAATTTAAAATGATGATATAATTAAATATTCACTTCCATAAAACCTTTAAATATTCCTTCTGAAACATTTTTATGAAACATGTACATTAATGATAAATATGTCCTAATAAATACTTACATATAAATAATCTTGGGTAATAATGAGATTGAGGAATTAACCCTTACCTTATACTTTCTTTTAGTCAAGGGTACGTTTAACCTCCTTTATAATGACCATAGTATGTTATTAAATTATAACAAAACTATATTCATATTTATGATATCATATATGATTCATTTATGACTTTATACAACCCATTTAATAATAATTTCCTTGTTAATGTAACATTTCAGGTAATAATCGCTTTCTTTATCATGCGTGTTTTAACTTGTTATTCTTGATCATATCACTTAGATAATGATTTAAATAATTCCAGAATATAAAAAATGATTTATATTTAATATATATTCTAAATAAAAATATGTATAATAGATAGATATATGAAATGGAAACAACATTCAAGGAGATGGTAGTCCTTACGTACACATGAATCTTTTTCAGTTTTATTATAGCATAGTATAGAGGTTAGTAAACAACATATATTTATCTACATATATATATATATATATTGTTCTAGTAGAAATATTATTTCATATATCTCATACCTAATCAATATATACATTTTTATAAAAATTCTTTAATGGTGATCGTTGAAGATGATTCTCATCGCGTCGTGGAGATGATAAGTCGTACGTACGCTAGAGCGAAAATATCATTCTATTGATGGTGAAACGATGATTAATTGGATGATATATTATATATAAAGAATCATTAACATGTTACATTCATTATTCAAATTAATTATACTCATTATTATACCTATCCAAATAATTTACTGTAGAATAACAAACTACACCACGACATTCAGACGGTAAGCCGTATATATGCATGTATGGAGACTTTTTCATTCATATGATGGATAGAATAATGAATATGGTTGTATCATATTTATAATAAAATATCATAATGTATAAGGTATTGGATTTATTATTTTATTATTGAAACAATAAATAAATTGGAATTAGAAAAAGGAAAGAACTTTGAAAGGGATGACGAAATAATTACCTCTTCTTCAGTTTATAATAGCTCCAAAAGGTTTTATTTCGAGTCTAAGTTGGGATGGGGTAGAAATAATCTCAACCAATAGGTTTTATACATGTTTAGGTCACCATATTAACCTTATCTTTTAGACATAACCCTTGGTTAAATAGTTTAGCATTTACCATGTCTTCTTGAATATTTATATTACATGGTTAATATAGTTACTATAAAATTCCAAGAGAACCACAAGTAGTTTAGTAATGAAATATCTAATATTATCTAAGTCATTTTCCAAATATTATACTCTTAGGAAAACTATATCATTTAATAAAATATTATTTGTTTTAAAAACTCATTTATGTCAATTTTGACACTATTTAGTATTTTTTTGTGAAAGTTATAAAAACTTGATTACCTATAATGAAATACATTGAATCAATCCTAACATGTAAAATTCACCTATAAAATTCTTGTATGGAATAAAAAGTTTCAATTTACATTTATTTTAATATTTATAATATCAATTATTTTAATCTTTCACTAATAAATTAATTGTTTTATCATAATTATGTCATAAATAAATTCAATTATTTAATGTATAAAAATTATAAATAAAATACTATCATGTTTGAAATATTTTTTATATTTCTAATTAATATTTATAGTTGAAATTATCATATGTATAGCCCTATATTAATGTTTTTTTAGTTATTAATGCGAGAATTTAACACTTTTAAATATTCTTTAAATAAAATATAATAAATGTCATAATATAACTGAAATGAATAAAAAAGGATCTTAGTTTTGTACTAAGACAGATTTGGGTCAAAAAAAAATTATCTAATATAATTAAGACATGTGTTTGGGTAATGATAATATTATTTTTACCGTTAATTACCATATTTTTTTAACCACGGTAAATAAAATTAAAAAGTTACTATTCACCCAAAATTATTTTCATTCTATTCAACAACATTTTACTTACCATTGAACACCGTTTCTATTTGATTTTTGAAATTCAATTCACAAAAGTGGTAAAATTGCATTTTATGAAAACTTACAAATGTTTCTTGAAGGTGGGTAAAAGATGTTAAAAAGTTCAATAAAATTTTATATATTCAATCTTCTTATAAAATTACTCAAATGACTTACATTATACTAACATATGTATTATGTATCTATTTTGAATTTAAGATAAATTTTAATTAAAAATAATTATTTAATTGACAAATTCGTTTTTAATGTATTGTGTAGTAATTTTCACTATTCATAAAAAATGAATGTTTTGAGAAAAATACCAAAAATTTACCCAAAGATAATTTTGATATTACAAATTCAAAAATGAATTCTATTTTACCAATCTCAATTTTTAGGAGTGTCTAAATTTAATTTTATTATTTTTCAGAAATAGACATAAAAAGTAGTTCTTTTAAGAAAATAGTTTTTCTAAATATCTAACTAATTTAACAAAACATAAACATTTCATTATAAATATTTTTTATTTATGTGAAAACATTATAAATAAAAGTTGATTTTTTAACTATTCATGTTACAATATTTAATTGATAAATAAATTTATCATTTTGATTATTATAATATTAATGTGTTGTTTTGCAGAAACTCAATTTTGCATATAACACAAGCCAAATCACTGTTGCGTGAAATATAAGATATTAAATTTCCTTAAAGAGATAACTTACTATGAAATCTTGGGGTGTTATAAGAAATATCAGTATGATACTGGAGAAGCTATGAGACGTGGAAGACACCGTGCATGGCATGATACCTCTAAGGTAACAACAACCGATAGGCTATCACGACGACTCTCTCTAGAATATCAAACGACCCTACATAACGATGTGAAATCTTTACCTACTTTTGTAACTATCTGTGCCCTATCCTAGGTGATACCTAAAGAAAATAATAATTCTCTACCTCTAACTCAAGATTTCATCAACGATGATCGACATAAGATTTCATTCTAGACTGAGTAGTAGTCATACGCTTTATGATTAGTTGAACCAACTTTGAAGTCTCCTAAACAAGATGAGGAAAAAGTAGGGCTGCCTAACCTGCCTCTATCTAGTATAGGTGTGAACGGAATGACCTACCACATAAGTCCTCAAAGGGAGTCATCTGAATTGTTTCCTAAAAGATATTATTATAGGAAAAATGGATGAGAGTGATATGCTTATCCCATGAACCACCAATATCAATGACACATGATTAGAGAATGTCCTTTAAAACCTGTATTTTCTATTCTGATTGTCCATCGACCTGAGGGTGAAAATATATTCTTTGAAGAACTTGTGTTCCCATATACTTATGTAATTTCTACCAAAACTGTGATGCGAAACGAGAATACCGATTTGAAACGACAGTAAAAGGGGCCCCATTGAGTAATATGATCTCACAGACATACAATCTTACCATCTCATCAAGTGAGAAAGTCTCCCAAATAGGAATTAAGTGGGATGATTTTGTTAGTCATTCAATGAAAACCCACAAATCATCACTACCTCTAGGTTACCTTGATATGTAGACTATAAAATCCATGGAAACATGTTTCTATTTCCATTCCAGTACTGGAAGTAGTTGTAGTAAGCTCACAGGTCTCTAGTGCTCTGCGTTCACCTACTGACAGGTGGACCCCCTAGTGCTAAATCTTGCTATCTGACACTTCATTCTAGGCCACCAATACTGGAATTGTATGTCTCGATAAATCTTTGGGATGCATGGATGATTTTCCCACTAAGAAGTGCGAGAATCTTTCATCAACTCCTATGTAATATAAGTACAAACCCAGATACGTCCACATAGTTGTAGGATTCCATCTCTATGCACAGTCGAATCTAGAGGTAAGTTATCTCCCGATATACTCTCATGAAGAACCAAACCTCCAAGATTTGAAAATTGTATACTCTTCACCTTTTTAAGGATGGAATAGGTTACTTCCAAATATGAGATATAATACTACTCATGACTATCATGTAACTCCATATGAGGATCAAAAAAGAGGTCCATTAACTTCCATTCATCATTGTCTTCCCATATGGCCTATTTTTGAGTGTTGTAACTCAGTACATCTGCAACCACATTTCCCTTCCCAGGCAAATATGAAAGCTCAAAATAAAAATATTGTAGATATTAAACACATATTCAATATCTAAGGTTCACGTCACTATGTGAAAAGATATATGTGAGGTTGTAGTGGTTCTTGTATACCACAAGACACTAACCTAATAGATAGTGTCTCCAACAATGTAAGGCGTGGACTACAGCTACTAGATCAAGGTCATGTGTCAGGTAATTTATCTCATGAGGTCTGAAATAATGAGATCTATATGCAAAGAATTTATCCTCCTACATCAGTGCTACTTCTAGACCGATTCTTGATGAATTAAAAATATGGTATAACCTATTTCAGGCTCTAGAAGAGTCTGAATAGGTGTCAATAGAAGCCTCCATTTCAGCTCTTGAAAGGATTTCTCACATGCTTCTGACCATATGAACTTGAAACCCTTCTTTGTAAGACCAGTAAGAGGTGAATCAAGGCATGATAAGTATTGTGTGAAATGACTCTAATATCCAACCATCCCCAAGAAACTCTTTATATCAAACACATTCTTGGGATGCTCCTTGGAAATTAAAACACTAACCTTGTTTGGGTCAACAGATAATTCTGATTCTGATATTAGATGACCCAAGAATTGGACTTTGTAGATCCAAAAGTGGAACTTACCAATCTTGGAATGATGTTGATGCTCTCTCAGGGTACTCAGAATGAACTCAAGATATTTGGCATGCTCGCTACGAGTATAAGAGTAAAAAAAGATGTCATCCACAAAGACCATGACAAAAGAACCCAAATAGGGGGTGGACTCTATTCACTAGAGCCATTAGAATGGCAAGAGAGTTTGTAAGAACAAATGGCATAACAACATACTCATATAGACCATAATTTCTATGAAAAGTTATACAAGGTATGTCTTATGGTCTGACTCATACTTGATGACAAGTCGATCTTAGAGAAGACCTCTCCTCCTCAAATCTGGTCGAAGAGATCATCTATTCAAACAAGTGGATATCAGTTCCAGACTATAATCTGGGTCAACCTTATGTAATCCACAAATATATGTAAGGTTCAATTCAACATCTTGGAGAAAAGCATAGAAGAACCCCAAGAGGATGTACTATTCCATATAGCGCCTTTGGCCTCTAAATCCTCTAAGTGTTGCTTGAGATCTTGAATCTCTGTTGGTGCCATCCTGTATGAGGAATATACATAGGAGATTCTATAGGAACAAGCTTGATTGTAAACTCTACCTCTCTCTTAGGAGGTAATCCAAAAAAATTACCATGAAAGATGTCCCTAAAATGATCCACTACTGGAGCACTACTGGAAATAAGATCTATACCAAATGTTTAAAACTGTTGGTATAGGCCTAAAAAACGTTGGAATATCCTATACAAATGGTTTGGAGAACCATTGGCTAGTAAGCCATGGGGATAGGTCTATACCAACGGTTTTGGAAAAACTGTTGGTATATACCTATACCAATGGTTTTCAAAACCGTTGGTATAGGTAATATGAAAAAACTATACCAACGGTTCCATAAAACTATTGGTATATGTATTTCAAAAAAGAATCATTTTGTTGGTTTTGATCCCAGTACCTCCGGTTTATGATGGAACGACCAAACCACTAACCTAACTTGACTTTTGTGAACATAATTTCATAAATATATATATTTATTATCATAAATATTTTAAATTTTGATTTATTTATTGTTTTCTATAATAATATTCCATAAAAAATACATGTAACTATACCAACAGTTCTCAAAATCATTAGTATAGACCTACCAACAGTTTTGAGAACCTTTGGTATAGATTCTTTGATTTTGGGACCTATACCAATGGTTTTGGACAAAATGTTGGTATATGGGGGACCTATACCAAGGGTTTGTCCAAAACCATTGGTATAGGGTCTCTATTATGGACCTATGCCAATGGTTTTGGCTAAACTGTTGGTATAGGTCCATAATAGAGACCCTATACCAACGGTTTTTGGACAAACCATTGGTATAGGTCCATATAAGTGACCTATACAAAATGTTTCTCCAAAACATTTGTATATGTCCAAATTAGTGACCTATACCAACAATTTTGGCCAAACCGTTGGTATAGGTCCATATAAGTGAACTATACCAACAGTTTTCCCAAAACTGTTGGTATAGATCTTATTTCTATTAGTGGAGGGAAATCCACTTGTTGTAAACCCTAAGCCTAAATGAAGATATTTGAAATATGGGAAGTTACTTCACCTATCCCATAATGCTTTGGTCTAGATATACAAGTTTGGACATCCCACTAACCATTATATAGATAATTTCTTCCATCTGGTGATGTAAAAGATACCCTACGGTGGTTGCAGTCTACAAAAGCGTGATAGTGAATCAAGCAGTCCATACCGAGTATGACATCATAGCCTGTCATCTTGAGAACAAAGAGGTTCTATAAGAAAGTGTAACTGCCTACCTCAAGGGGACAGTCCCTACATTGGCATATTACCTCTGTTCATACCCCTAACAACTTATCTAGGATCATTACACCATAGTATAATTGTATATCTAGTGTGAGACTTTACACTATACATACATAGATAGAAGATTTTGAAGAACCTTTATCAATCAAAGAAGATAATATTGTTGATTACACCAGAATAGTACCTCATACTCTTGATGGTCCCACAGCTCGATCCTCGGGTATCAACTATAGTGCATTCAATTGGCCTGCTCCATGACCCTATAGAATAGATGGACTACCACAAACATAACTGCCCTGATGGAAATTTTGGTGATCAGGGGTCTAACTATCACAACCAAAACCTCCTCCTCGGATAGAACTACTGGTGATATTTTAACTCCCCACCTGACATAGTGCAAATAATCCTGCTTCTGAAGGTGGAGATGGTGTATATCCTTTTCCACTCAAATACAGTGGAAATTTCCTATAGAAACGCTAAAGATTCCACATATAGCCACAATCCCATCACTCCAGTGGGTCTCTATCAAATTGAGGCTTCAAATTTACCCATCGTACACACTGATGAAACACTTTATAGTTACTCAAACCGAAACTCTAGTTGTCACCTCCCTAACAAGAAACCTCAAGGGAATGTTTCCTTCCACTAGAAGAACTACTGGCCTTACGCGATGCTGATCTTCTATGCCTGAAATTATTTCCATACTTTAGGTTAAAATCATTGATAAAATCCTAATTGACTATCTCAGAAAATGTAGTCTTGCAAAAGACATTCACCTGTGTATAGATGGTGTACATGATCCCATCCTTGAAGCATCTATCTTGAGAAATGTCATCACCAGATTGAAGTAGTGCAAAGAGCTGTAACTCTGCGAAACACACTGAATATTACATAACTGAAATTGAACCCTAGTTGAGATTCATGAACTATATAGATCTATTAGATATCAACATTTGAGGAAAGAACTGATCATATAAGGCAATATGGAAATCAACCCATAAAATGCCCTGATGGAGACCAACCAGGGTAATCATGTCCCACCATCTCTTGGCTGAATCCCAAAGTACGTATATGGAATGATTGACCCTCATCTCTAGAGGCATCTCCATATGTTCAAATATAGATATGGTGGATTCTAACCATGACTCAATAGACTGTGGACCGCCATCCCTTGAGAAAGTAAGAGGATGATGCTGCTGGAACTCACGAGCCAGATAAGTCATCATAGGTACAAGCCATGTAGAACCATGCATGGACTGCTTTAGACATTGGAAACTATCACAAACTTGGGCATCAGTTCTCAGATTAGGTATAGTAGGAAGTTCCTCAAGTGTCACTCTTGAAGGTAAGAGTGGCAGCTCCGGTCCCACCATGTCTAGAGCATGGTCTTGACCACCCTCCTTGTGTACGATTACAAGGACCTATTGGGGAATTGGTCTACAATTTCTAATAAAACACCTCAGAAAAAGATTATAAGTATAAATATAGAATCATTAGCTGAAGATAAACATAAGGAAACTCACTACCCAAGATACCCACTAAATGTCCAGGTATCAGTAAGTTATCAAGTATACGTTTAATTTAATTTTACATTTAATTACCAGGTTCACTACTTTAACTTTCATAAACATGACAAGGTGGGATAAGTATTTTCAAAAAAATCATTTTAGATTTCTTATTTTAATTTAGTAGGATAGTCATTTCTGATGAATCAGTTCCCATACACCTTATCACTAGAAACAACACCCATTTATTTATACCATAGTTGCTCGACTTGGTAAATTACTCATCCCAACCCATGAGGGACCATAATCCTCATGAATTAATACAAAAAATCACCCAATTATAGACAAGATTAATACAAGTATAAGCTAACTATCACAACATCACTCAGAAATCATAGGCATATCATGTAATGAAAAAAATTAAATGAACCTATAGGGTATAGAAATATGAATGATATGTGAATTCTAGGTGCCTATAATGATTCATGTAACACTGATCCTTGCCCTTATATATTGGACCAAGGATGGAATAATTACCCATGAAAATTATAATAATAATAAACAACTCCACATAGCATGTACGTCACCCAAAAGTGAAATAATATCAACTGTAATAGGAAAAAGCCTAACAAAAATTATAATTTAGGAAAATGGTTTTTACCAAAAACATGGGTTCATGACTCCCAAGAATGATTTATGACCATGTCCTAAACATTCCTAATCTCCAATAAATTTTATTAAAATATTAAATCAAGAAAGGAACCTCCCTCTAATACCAATTTGTGATGTCCTTGACCCGGATTCCACTTAATGGGTGCCCCGAGCTGAGTGGGCCACATGGCCTCAAGGGAATATCCGTGAACACTAGAGGCTGCTGACTAGAAGAAAGGTCCTAGGGTGTGTCAATGGGGAAACTATTCCCTCATTACCAAAGTGTATCATAGTGAATGAATGTAAACATGGGTAAATAGTAGAAGCAGTATAAGTCAATAGAAGGCACAATGGAAAATAGAGACAACGATAATAATAACTGAAACAACAGAAATAACATTAAAAAACTCATGATATGTCATGTCATTAGAAAATAGGAGAAAATGGATACAATATAGATGACATAACATGTTTCACAACATTATAAAGGAATCAAAAGAATATCCAAAGAATCCCAAGCTCTGGCTCGGTCATCTGCTATCAAGATCCATATTGAACAACAAGCAGTCAAACATTTGAAGGAGTATGCTTCCCTTTGTCAACACCTACAACCATGGAATGTACTCCAAGTTCCAAACAGTTCCTAGAGAGGGTGTGATATATATCCTAGGGGCCACCACCAATGGTGTCTATAACATCTAGCCTGGGTAATGGGAATGTAATAGTGTTTAGGCATGCATATATAAAGTAAATCAGTACAACGTAACTAAATACCCAAGTACCGGATTCATCCCTTGGATAGTGTCTAAACATGTCTATAATTCATTATTTGAGTATTAACAATTTATAAATAAGTCACATGTTAACAATAGTGAAGGTTCCGAGTTATAACAAGGCAACCATTAATGATATTTAATAGTGAAGCCCCATTCAAATAACCAAGGCGACGTAGACCTCAAGGGTTTCCAAATTAGTAATAACTATAGCCTAGAATGGGTTAAGAGTGTAATCCAAGGATCATATTCCAAGGAATTCTAAAATGAGGCCCCTACCAAATCCTTGGTGATCATCCAAGGTAAAATGGGGCTAAACAAAGATAGGGCCCTATGGGCTGTAACCAAGGCACCTACTTGTCAGTGCTAGATCTAAGGAGTGTATCCTAGGAATCATATGATAATGTGATGGGATCCTACAATGTCATACCAGAAATCCCATGATAGTCAAGGATCGGGATCTAGGTGGGTATAAACCTAAATAATCCATATGCTTGAATAAGAATGGGGTTCCCAAGTGCTCATAGCATTCTATGATCCAAATCCAAGGAGAGATTGAGTCAAGCCATTCTTATTTGATTATGAAGTCATATAATATTTCTTTTGGTTCAAGTATTTCCTTTCATTATTGTTATAAGGTTAATTAGCATGCAACCATTTGTTCAGGACTTTCCTTTCATTAGTGTGATAATATCAAGTAGCATGCAACCTTGTAATCAAGTCATAATTAATAAATAAGTCCATTTGGTTCAAGCCTTTCCTTTCATTAGTGTGACAAGTCCAAGAAGAATTCAACCTTTATTAATTCCATTAAAATGATATTCAATAATTAGTATTCATTCATCTACCATCCATTAATGTGGTAATGGGTGCTACAGACAGGCAACCTATCAATCATTCACATTTAATCCGATCATGTCATATACTCAATATACATTCCAATTTCCATTTCACATTGAATTATAAATTGAAGCACATAACTTAGGTGGGTCAAGTGGTATGAATACATGTTAATTTACATTATGTAATTCAAAATATAAATAAAACCATTTAATATTTGAAATATTACCCTTTGAAGGGTTAAGAAAAGTCGCACCCAAAGAGTGCCTCAAACATGTCAAATACTAAAAACCCAGTTACGGCATAACCTTTGGCATGGGATGGATGGAGTTGTAGTCATAACCATAAAAAATTAATCACATATATGGAAAGAGAATATCGATATGGTTATAATGATTATAATCATATAATATAAATTCTATAAGTGGAACATGATGAAAATAGTTGGCCCTATATGACAATTCCAAAATAAATGAACTTATGAGATGAGTTATAGACCACAAACCTTGGGCTTGTAAGAATATCCTCCTATAGTATTGGACATTGATTTGGCTTAGATCAGAGTATATATAAGCAAAGTATAAAAACACTCATACTCCGATAACTAGGATGAGAGAAAGAGAGATGAGGAAAGGATTAACCATAGTCAAGTACTTACCATTGTGCATCCAATGTGATGAAAGAAATATCGATCGGACCTCAGATGAAGGAGATATCTAGATTCATATTTTAGGTCTTAAAAGGGATCTAAAATTAGAGGAGAAAAGGGTTAATCCCTCTGGTTCTTTGATCAGAGTATAATGATGGATCTAATTATATCATTAAGGGAAAATTTGTAAAATTACCCAAGAAATTATCCTGTGCGTAGTTTATCTACACAATTTGACACACCATACGCAAACTGTGTATAGTTACATGGGTCTAAGGGGAATTTTCATGGTTAGGCCACATGAAAATACACAAACTGTGCGAGGTGGCCATATCTAGAAAACACCACCCACACAGTTAGAAAAATTGTGCGCTAACCATGTGAGAACTATGCTACATGTTCTGTTTCCCCCAAAAGACGAGTTCTAGGATCTGAACATTCTCCAAAAACCCCTAATACCTTTTCTAACTCATTAGTAATACTTATTATGTACAAATTAACTATTTTTACCGAAATTTAAAGGATCAAAACTTTAGTGTAAAACCAGGTTCTTACAGACAATCAACATAGTAGAGAAGGATAATCCCTACCTCAAAAAAGTATAAGAAAATAGTGTAACTTGTCATGGGACTTGTCGGGTGATAACAATATTTATATTCTTATATTATGACTAAAATATATAACCCTGGTTTTTGTATCCACCATGGGCGTTCAATTGGATTTTATGGTATTAGGTGATTTTGGACCATTCAATGATAAACTACTCATTTTAGGTAGTGAACCCTATAAATCAAGTGTAATTATTATTTTTATTTCCTTATAATGTGAGAGTTAGTTAGTGATATTGATCACTCTAACAATGGATGGAGTTCAATTCCATAATAAATAAAAAATATAAAATAAATTACTATTCACTGATTCACCGAACCTCTCAGTGTACGTACCATTCCTGGGGCATGTCATCTTTTTGATAGATAGAATTAAATTCTTGGGAATTTTAATCACAAGAAATGTGGTATTATTTATTATTTAATGTAAATGGGTATTGGAGAATTTTCTAGACCAAAATATGATATATAGATTAATATTTTCTTCAAATTTGTTGGGTACCTTTGATTCTTTTTATTTTTAAATTTATCATCATTGTAAAATACAGTAACCAAGTTAACCTGAAAAAGAAAAGATTTTTTTAAAATAATGTTAATAGATCTTCAAGATATTGAGAATAGGATAGTAACTACACTTGTACTACCACTAACCTCAATTGGTGAAGGGTTTGTGATATATAGTGGAAAATTAAAAATGTAATAGGTTGTTTCATTATGAATAATTATAAAGTGATATCCTATTCTTCAATATAATTAAAGATAAATGAGAAAAATTACATGGAACAAGATCTAATGATAGATGTAGAAATATTCACAATGATGATATGGAATCTATGGTGAGAAGTGTGACATATATACTAATCATAAATTCATACAGTATATATTATAATAAAAAATGATCAACATGAAAAAATGAAGTTGTTTAGAGATGATTGAAGCTTATGAATACTCAATTTATTAACATTATTGAAATTAAAACAAAGTAGAAGATAATCTATATAGAAAATATCATATTATTTTATATATAATGACTATTGAAAGAGATTTAATTATTCTTGATATAAAAAGTATTGAAATGGAGATTATAAGGGATTAAAATACATCCTACCATTGTCAAATGATTACACAACCATATATTAATGAGAATATTAAGCGAGAAAAAAATGATGTTATAAAGATAAAAATGAATATGGATTCAGTAATGAGAGATAAATATAAAAATTCAGTATTGATAAAGTTATATTTGTATGACTAGGAACATGGTTTTGTGTACCCTGAGTGCTTGAACTAAAGGATCCATTTTATGATTATCATTTCACATTGTTAACTATCTACCCAGAAATTACAGAGCTATATAAAGTTCTCTAAGAGTAATTTTAGTTGGAAATTATGAAGAAAGATATTTCTAAATATAAATTAGGTGATTTTTATACCATATACTTATGTTTGAATGATACAAGTACAATGGAATGATAAAACCATTACTAATAATAATATTTTAATGGAACAAATCACCATGAATTTTGTAATGAGACCTCCAAGAAACTCTATTGGTGATAATTAAAAATGTTTTATTATAAATTAAATACAAATTCTTCTCAATTTATGTATATTTTATTTGTTTTCTTACTCAATCATATTTAAACAATATATATTAGAGAAGTGGAGAGGATACATGGAGGACCATTTTCGATTGTATTTGATCAAGATTCAAGGTTTACAAGAATTTTTTGGGTGAGTCTTCAAAATACATTGAATATAGAGATGAACTTTAGTAAATCATATCACCCAAATATGGAAAGTGAATTTTAAAGGACCATTTATACTTTAGAAGAAATTATTAGATACTATTTTATAGACTTCAAAATAGGTTTGAATCAATATCTTTCACTAATGATGTTATCATATAATAGTAATTTTTAATTAAGCATTTATATAGAGTAGTATGAATACCTTTAAGGAATGAAATATTACACCCTATAATACTAGGATTATAACAACCCAAAGTTTTATAAATGGAATTCCCTTAATATAGTTAGTCCTTATATTATAATCACATTAAGAAGAACAGTGACATATAATGATACTAAATACTATGTGATCATTAAAAATAATTTTTACACTTCTATGTTTTGAATTTCAAAAATCCGAAATACACGGTTGCGTTCAGGGTGATTTTTGGAGTCTAATAGAACATCCTTAATTTTTGGTGAATAGTAACATACCCTTATGAATAGTAATGTTACCCTTATGAATAGTGACATAAAATTATGAATAGTAACCTCACATATAATACTATATATAGGATTTAAGTAAAATTATGATGTACCTATGTTTTGGAATAAATAAATATTTAAAAAACAATATTTTTCAAGTAAATTATCATTTTAATTAAAAATGAAATTAATAAAATTTAGAAAATTATTTTTGAAAAATTGACTTCATTTTTTGATTCTAAAAATTGAAAAATGGTTATGGTGAATTTTTGATATTTTGTTTGAAATACTAGAATTTTTAGTGAATAGTAAAATATATTAATTTAACGCATAAATACATTATAATTTAAAACCACTATTATTGACATCACAAGTGATGTAAGCACCAAAATATAGAAATCACATGCCCTATTTACTACTATTGTTCATGGAATCATTACTATTTATTATCTTGGTGGAAATTAAAATATTAATGATTAAATTATTAAGAAAACCCCTCTCCCCTCCACTATAAATACCACCTTTCACACCCTCATTTCCTCACATCTTTAAAGCTTCAAGACTTGTCTAAAATCTGACCAAAAACCTTTCCTAACACCTCCCCCATGACAAAGATCATCTTGTCTCATCAAAAGACCAATCCTAGGTTACTTAAGGAGGATCTCAAGAGGAGGATTCAAGAGGTATTTCCCATCTCTCCCTTTTTCCTTATCCTTTCAATTTAAAGTTATTTTATTAATCTCTCCCCACCTATCCTCATAAACATGGTATGGTAACTATATTATCTCACATATACTAGAATATTTTGATATGAATGGGATAATATATCACCCACCCCCTTCTCCTATTCTTTTATTTTAGAAAAGAAAATGTTGTTCGTGAGGTGTTAATTTATCACCTTAAAGAACTACATGTTTTCAATTTCCTTTACCACATTAAGATATGGTCATGAAACCATTTTTATGTTTTAACCAGATTATGTTATATTTAATATATCCTATTAAATTTTATGGAACTAACTTATATACATATTATTAAATGGAAAATCAAAAAAATTCATTGTGGTCCGAAAACCTCCCAAATTAACCTAAAAAGATCATCATCAAATATTAACTATTGATTGATCCACATGGTTTATAACATAATTAATTTATAATATCATCTAAACTCATGAAATATTATTAATAACATGAAATATCAGTTCTGTATGTTTATCCATGTTCTACACGAACTTCCATTCATGAATACAAGTGAATCGTTCAAGAAAACCATAAAAGAGAACATTACCGAACGATGAATTTAAGGTTTATAACTTATCCAAACGCCCATACAATAAATCAATGAAACCCTAATAAACCATATTCATGTACACATGGTTTTTTAATTATTAATTAATGAATGTAATTTCATTATACAGGATATTAAAGTGAATAAAGTGTTCAGATACAAGGTAAGGGGAAATTCTCGAACCCAACATTATCTCTTCAGGTTCTCCCTCTTTCACTCCATGTCTAGTATGAGTTCTCCTTAAAAATATAATATTCATCATTATATTACCTTTTCTGGGATACAATATTTTTCTAATTTTTTATGAAAAATCCAATGTTTCCCAAAATAAACCTTCTTTCAAATAAACACACCATTTTTTACTTTTAATGATTGTTTCACTAATTAGTCATAGTTAATGATTATTTGTCAAGAATTATATTCCCTCTTTATTTTGGGGACCAAATTTTTATGAAATTATTCTTTATTATGGAAAACCCATTTCATTCTTGGGGTTATGTTATGTTCAAGTTTTACATATTTTTAATGTGGAATACATGATAATGATAATGTTATGATGTGACGGGTGCACCCAGAATAATATAGCGCAAAATAAATGTTATGATGTGATGTGTGCACCCAAAATTATAAAAAACTCTATTGCATTGGGTAAAGTGATGAATCTCATGAGTTAATGTGAAATTATGTGTGAACAAGATGCTAGTTTTGTTCACAATTATGTGTGGTAGTTGACCACTAAGACATGATGTTTTGTTTTTATGCATAACCATATTTCAAGTCTTTTATTAAAGATTCCTCTCATGTTCATGATCCTTTGGCTATGTTATGATTATCCTCACCCATTGTTATATTGTTCTTATCTTCCCTCTGACTGGGAATTTAGATCCCCCCTTTTTGATGTATATCCTTAGGTGAATATGTGTACTAAGGAAATTACAAGGGAAAATTTGAGGCTGGAAAAGAATGAATTAAATAATTGTTTATGCTTTATGTTGTAAATGTTATGATTTTTCCTAGTTTTCCCAATACACTAAACCTCTAGATCCCTATGGTGTAATACTATTAGGTCGTTTATCTTTATAATGATGTAATAGTGATGTATGAAAAGTAAAGGTCTCTATAGTTGGTATCAGAGGAAAGTTTTAGTGAATTTGAGAATTAGGATTAGTGAACCTTGGAGAAAACCTATAACATGAGACTAAGTACAAATATGCACACATGAATATTTACATAGAGATCCCATAAGTTATGATTTTTATGTAAATTGTAAAAATAAATAAGTTATTCATGGCATGTTTAATTATCTTTTTTTTTCTATCCTTTTCAATTTTAGAAATGGTGGGAACCATGAGAAACCATGCCAAAAACTCATGTGAGGGTCAATGAAACGATTGGTCAAACAACATCCCCGATGATTTGGGAGGTAGAGTTCAAAAAATCATGGGAATTCTTACCCAACTATCTCTGGTTATGAACAATAACGAGAATAATGGGGAATATCCTCCTTCAACAAAGAGAGAGAAACTGACTATCGAGTGTTTTATGCGGAAATGACCATCAAAGTTTAGTAAATCTTCTGTTCCACTTGTTGCAGAACAATGGGTCAAGTCCAAGGAGAATATCTTTTCTGTGCTTCAATTTTCTGAGGCAGAGAAGGTGACACTAGTTGTTTATCATCTAGATGGAGAGACCAATCAATGGTGGGATTTTATTAAGAACACCAAGCCAAGAGATGAAATTGAAGAGATGGAATGGGAAGACTTTAAGATCATGTTTCTTAACAAGTATTTCCCATGAACTATTCATAAAAATATGGAGAGAGAATTCATAGAGCTCAAGCAAAAGGAATGAGAATTTTTCACAACCAATGATATGAATTTTACAAGGCTTCTATGGTACACTTCGGGTTTTGTTATCAACAACGAGAGAAAAATTGAGAGATTATTTAATGGATTAAAACCGAAACATTGAAAGGATCTTACAATTTGATACTTTGTTAGTTATGAAGAAGTTCATCAGTGTGCCCTCATTGTGGAGATGGATTTTGGAGAATGGTCCCTTGGCTTTGGTGATAAGAAATGAAAGATACAGTTTCAAGATGAAGGATCTAATGATAAAGGTGGAAATAAAACTCAATGACCCACATGCCAAAAATGTGGGAAGTTGCATAATGAAAACTCCCTCAAAGGGATGAGGAAGTGCTTTAAGTGTGGTAAAGAAGGACACCATGCTCAAGAGTGTTGAAAATACACGAGAAGGAAGGATAATGTGGTGGAATAAAGGAGAGAAACACCCATGGTTCAACGCTATAACTGTAGGAAGAAAGGAAACTATGAAATCCAATTTACTAATCCTCAAGTCCCTAATGGTAATCAACATCAACAGCCACTAAATCCAAAGGAATAAGAGAAGTTTTATGACATCACTACTATATAAGTGGATCAAGATAATTAATTCATACATGGTACACTTTGTATTCAGTCAAGAATGGATAAAGTATTATTTGATTTTGGTTCTACGTATTACTTTATATCTTGTAAGTTTGATATAACTGTAGAATCTAATCCCCAAAACCTTGAAGTATAAATATCTGTAAAAACAATAAGTGGTGCAATCATTGCTACCCAAGTGTTTGAATCTTCTCTTGTTTGCTTATGTGGGGAGATTCTTCCAGAAAATCTCATAATACTTCCACTGGTGTAATTTGATGCTATAATGAGAATGGATTGGCTCTCATTATATAGAGCCCATATCAACTATCGGGAAAAGGAAATATCATTTCATATTCTGAACCATCCCATGATGCTCTACAAATGAATAGAAAATCATTAATCTCCTTTGAAAAATCCTTCAATGGTGTGGGTGTTGATACCCTATGAATAATAATACCTCACCCAAATGGTTGAGTCAAAAGAAAGTGCCAGCCTTGCAAAAATTTCCATCTTGAGGGAATACAGTGATGTATTTCCTAAAGAGTTACCCGAATTTCCCCTAGAACATGAGGTAGAGTTCTCAATAGAACTCATACTCAAAGCTACCCCAATATCAAAGTGTCCTTATAGGATGGATCATATTGAACCGAAGGAGTTAAAGAAGTAGCTACCAGAGAATTCAGATAAAGGGTTTATATTCCCTAGTGCATCACCTTGGGGTTCACTAATGCTCATTGTAAAGAATAAATATGGAACAATGTGGTTTTGTATCGATTATCTGGAACTCAACAAGATCACCATTATAAAAAAGTATCCTCTTCCAAGGATTGATGAATTGTTTAATTAGTTAAGAGGATATCAATACTTCTCAAAGGTGGATCTTTATTTTGGATATCACCATCTAAAGGTGACGAAGGAATATATTCAGAATAGTGCCTTCCGTACAAGCTATGGGCACTATAATTTTTTGGTGATGCCCATCAAACTTACTAATGCCCCTTCAATATTCATGGATTTGGTGAATAGAGTATTTAGAAATTACCTCAACAAATTTGTTGTAGTGTTTATTGATGATATTCTCATATACTCTAAGAGAAAGGAGGACCATGAAGAACATTTAATACCTATGTTGGCAGCATTGATAAATGAGAAGTTGCATTCCATGTTCTGCAAGCGTGAGTTTTTGATGAATCAAGTCACGTTCTTGGGACATGTAATCACAAGTGAGAGAATTTATGTGGAACCTTCAAAAACAAAGGCAACCAAGGAATGAACTAGGCCTTCTAGTTCCAAATAAATCCACAGTTTTCATGGATTAGCTGGTTACTACTGACGTTTTTTGATAAATTTCTCACGATTGTCAAGCCCGCAAACTAAGTTAACAAGGAAAGGGGTAAAGTATGTATGGACATAAGTATATGAGGGAAGCTTTAAGAAGCTAAAGAGAAGGCTGATCACTGCACCTATACTCACATTACCGAATAGTGAATAATGTTTTGTGATATACAGCGATGCTTCGAAGTAAGTCTTAGGTTGTGTGCTCATGAAAAATGATAATGTGATAGCCTACACCACACAACAGTTGAACATCCCTGAATAGAAGTACCCGACACATGATCTAGAGTTGGAAGTCATAATTTTTTCCTAGAAAATATAGCAGTACTACCTTTATGATGATAATTTTGACATATACACTGACCATAAGATCTTAAAGTATATATTCCCACAAGTGATAATTTTGACATATACACCGACCATAAGATCTTAAGGTATATATTCCCACAAAAGGATCTCAACACACGTCAAATAATATGGTTAGAGATAATCAAGGAATACAATTTCTCTATTCACTATCATCCTGGAAAGCTGAACAAGGTAGCTAATTCTCTAAACAGAAAAGAACCTGCTACTCTATCCATGATGTAGATTGAGAAAGACCATATCTTATTGGATATGCAAAGGATAGATTTGAAAATCATAATAGAAGGGGATAAATCCTACCTTGCCCAAATAATTGAAAAACCATAAATACGAGAGATGATTAAAGAGGAACAAAGGGATAATCTCAAGTTACAAAAGAAGGTGAATGTAGTAAAGGAATGTAAGCTTGAAGAGTTTCATATCAATGATGATGGTGTGATTTGGTTTGAAACATAGATTTTTGTGCATTCATGACCTAGGATAAGGAAAGAGTTATTGGAAAATTCACATAGCTCTACTTTCTCTATCCATCCTGGTGGTTCCAAGATGTACCAAGATCTTTGAGAACAATTCTGGTGGGATAAAATGAATAAGGAGATTGCAGAATATATCTAAAGGTTCTTGGTGTGTTAGAAAGTTAAAGTAGAGTAACAAAAGTCCAATGGGATGATGCAAAACTTTCCCATACCCATGTGGAAATAAGAGAATGTCATTATAAAATTTTTCATTAGACTCCCAAATATGTCAAAGGTAAATAATGCGATATGGTTTATGGTTGACTGACTCACCAAGACTTCCCATTTTATCTCTATTCAGGATGATCTCTTTCTTGAATAACTTGAAAAGATATATGTGAAGGAATTAGTGAGGCTGCATGGTGTTCCACTCTCGATTGCCTCTGATCATGATCTAAGTTTCACATATAAATTCTAGATGAATCATCAACATGTTTTGAGTACTGAATTAAATTTCAGCATGACCTATCATCCCCAAACTAATGTCCAATTTGAAAGTACTATTCATAATCATGAAGATATTCTAAGAGACTACTCTCTAGAATTAAAAGGTGGATGGGATCAACATCTCCCATTGGTTGAGTTCTCATACAACAATAGATTCCACTCGAGTATTCATATGGATCCATATGATGCTTTGTATGGAAAGATATGTAGAACTCCAACCTATTAGGATGAAGTTGGAGAGAGAAATCTACATGGACCCAATCTTGTGCAAGAGATGATAGAGAAGTTTCATGTGATCTAGAAACACATCAAAGCTACTTAGAGTTGGGAAAAGAGCTATACTGACAACCGTCGATGGGAGTTAGAGTTCAATGTTGGAGATAAAGTCTTTCTTCAAATATCACCATGGAAGAGAGTCACGCGGTTTGGAAATAAAGGGAAGTTATGCCCAAGGTACATTGGCCCCTTTTAAATCCTTGATCGCATAAGAGCCATGGATTATATACTTGAACTTCCAAAAAATATAGCAGAAATTAATGATGAATTTCATGTATCACTCCAAAGAGTGTACATACCAAATCACTAACATGTACTGAACTCAGAGGTGGTACAACTGGAAGATGATCTCTCTTATGAGGAGCAGTCGGTAAAGATTCTAGATATAAGATATAGTGTCCTATGAAACAAGAAAACCCATCCTGTCAAAGTGTTCTAGAGGAACTACATGTTTGAAGAAGAAACTTGGGAACTAGAGGAGATGAAGAAGGAGAAGTACCCTCACATGTTTATGTAAAACGAAATTTTGAGGGATAAATTTTATAAGGGGGGGAAGAAGGTAATGACCTAAAGTTTTATCAATGGAATTCCCTTCATATAATTATTCCTTATAGTATAATCACATTAGGAATCACAATGACATATAATGATACTAAATACTATGTGATCATTAAACATAATTTTCCACTTCTATGTTTTGAATTTTGAAAATCTGACATACACGGTTGCGTTTAGGGTGATTTTTGAAGTCTAATAGAACAAAATTAATTTTTAGTGAATAGTATCATTCCATTATGAATAGTAATGTTACCCTTATGAATAGTGACATACCCTTATGAATAGTAACCTCACCTATGATAGTATATATATAGGATTTAAGTAAAATTATGATGTTTCTATGTTTTGGAATAAATAAATAAATGTTTTAAAAACTATATTTTTCAAGTAAATTATGATTTTAACTAAAAGTTAAATTAATCATATTTATAATATTATTTTTTAAAAATGGAATTCATTTTTTTATTATACACGGTGAAAAATGGTTAGGGTGATTTTTTGGTATTTTTCAGAAATACTTGAATTTTTGGTCAATAGTAAAATAAATTAATTTACCGTATAAATACATTATAATTTAAACCCACTATTCCCAACATCACAAGTGATTTAATCACAAAAATATAGTACTAAAATGACCTATTTACTATTCTTGGTCATGGAATCATCACTATTTCTTATCTTGGTGGAAATTAATAAACTAATGATTAAAATATTAAGAAAACCCCGCTCCCCTCCACTATAAATACCACCCTTCACACCCTCATTTACTCACACCTCTCAAACTTCAAGACCGGTCTAAAATATTCCCAAAAAACTTCCCTAGACCCATCCCTTTAGTCCAAGATCTTCTGGTCTCATAAAAATACCAATCCTCGATTCCTTAAGGAGGATCTCAAGAGGAGGATCTCAAGAGGTAATTCCCCCTCTCTTTTCCATTAATTTCATTTAAATTTCAAGTTATATTCTTAATATCTCCCCACATATCCTCATAAAAATAGTATGAGAACTCCATTATCTTAAATATAATTGAAATTATTGATACTAATGGGATAATATATCATTCAACCCCTTCTCCTCTTCTTTTATTTTAGAAAACAAAACGATGTCCGTGAGTATTTAATTTATCACCTTCCAGAACGACATGTTTTCAATATCTTTTAACACCTTAATATCTGATCATGAAACCATTTTATGGTTGAAATAGATAATTTCATATTAGTTATATACAATTTAATGTTTTGGAACTAACTTATGTACATATTACTAAATGATAAATCAAAACATGTTCATTGTGATCCAAAAACCACCCAAATTAACCTAAAGCGATCATAATTAAATATTAACTAATGATTCATCCACATGGTATATGAAATAATTCATTATAAGATAATTTAAAATCTTTTAATATCATTAATAACATGAAGTATCAGTTTTTTTATGTTTATCCATGTTCTACATGAACTTCCATTCATGAATACAAGTGAAACGTTCAAGTAAACCATAAAAGCGAACATTCCCAAACAATGAAATTAAGGTTTATAACTCATCCAAAGGACCATAAAATAACTTAATAAAACCATAATAAACCATATTCAAGTAAAAAAGGTTATGTAATTGTTTATTAATGAATATAATGTCATTATATAGTACATTAAAGTGAATAAAGTGTTCTAGATACAAGGTAAGGGGAAATTCTCGAACCCAACATTCTCTCTTAGGGTTATCCATCTTTCAATCCATGTTTGGTATAGGTTATACTTAAAAATAATTTATTCATAATTATATTACATTTTATGTGATATAAATGTTCTCTAATTTATGTTTGAAATATATAATGTTTCTCAAAAGAACTCTTCTTTCAAATAAACACACCCTTTTTTACTTCTTCATTATTGTTTCACTCTTCACTCATGGCTAATGATACTATGTCAAGAATCATATTACCTCATTATTTTGAGGAAAAAATGTTTATTAAAGAATGATTTAATATGTGAAAAAAATTTCTTTCCATGGGTTAATTTACGTTAAAGTTTAACATATTTCTAATGTGGCGTGTATGATAAAGGTAATGTTATGATGTGACGGGTGCACCCAGAATTATACATCGCTCTAATGCATTGGGTGAAGTGATGAATCTCACGAGTTAAAAGTGAAATGATTTGTGAACAAGATACTGGATGTGTTCACAATTATGTGTGTTATTTGACCTATAATACATAATTTTTCATTTTTATGCATTACCAGATTTCAAGTCTTTTTTTAATGATTCCACTCATTTTTAGGATCCTTTGCCTATGTTATGATTATGCTCAACCATTGTTATATTGTTCTTATCTACCCTATTACTGGGATTTTATCTCACCCCTTTTTGATGTATATCCTCATGTGAATATGTGTACTAAGAAGATTATAAGGGACAATAAGAGGCTAGGTAATAATTAATTAAATAAATGTTTATACTTGATGTTGTAAATGTTATTTTGCTTCTAATTTTCCCAAGACACTAAACCTATGGATCCTTGTGGTTTAACACTATTATGTTGTTTATATTTATAATGATGTAATATTAATGTAATAAAAGGCAAGGTATCTATAAGGATGAAGTTATAAAATGAAAACTATTAGGAATAAAACAAATTTATGCAATGATAGAGATAGTCAAATCCATTTAATAACACATCAAAATATCACAAATCCCACAAAATATATATGTTGAAAATCAATAACAAGACCTAAAGTTTTATGTTGGGGATGAAGTATTTCATTAAATATCACCATGTAAGAGAGTAATAATATGTAGAAAAAAGGGATAACTAAACCTTGGGTATATTATCCCCTAAGATATTATAAAAATATAAAAAGTTCATATAAAATGGATTTTGAGGTGGTATAGTTTGAGATAGATCTCTTATTTATGGATAAGATAATGAGGATAATTGATCAAAAATATAATATTCAATGTAATAATATGACTCAAAATTTAAATTAAATTTAGTGGAACTATAAATATAAATAATCAATAAGGGAACTTGAGTGTGAAAAAAATTACCAGAGAGTTTTTCATCTGATCATTTGAAATACATATATAAGGAAAAAATTTATTAAGGCAGGAATAATGTATCTTCCCATGTTTTATTTGAAAATTCTTTTCCTTAATCTAATGTGTTTCTATAAATAATTATATTATAATTATACATGAAAACTAAATCATATGCACCATGTAAAAAAGATAGTATTATTTTAATTCATAATAAAACCTTAAAAAAGAAAGGGAAATACATTCCATAAGATTATTACTAGTACAACGGGGCAATAAAAACAAGGGGAAAAAAATAAAAAATATAAGTTTTACATATCATGGCCTCTGAATAATAACATAGATAGAAGAATTGTGTTAATAATGAAAAAACTAGAAATAATATAATAATTTTATAAAATAAATATATAATTCCTTGATAAAAAAGGAAATATGTTCAATATATTGGATGAGAAATGGATAAAAAACCGTCGAAAAGGGTTAAATCATAGATTAGAAACATGGTTTTTAGAATTTTAACTAGGATATTGGAATATTAATATGAACATTATAATTGAAACATGACTATCAAAATTGTGAATTGACTATTAAGTAAATTCAATAATTTTCCTTATATTAAAATGTATACCATAAAAAAACTATCTAAATACAAATTTTATAATTACATAAAATAAATATTCAATTTATATAAGTATAAGTGTATATTTATAATAAATTATGTTAAAAATTATTTACTAAAATCCATTTTTTATTTCAAATTTAAATATAATAATTTTCTAATTTGGAAATATATTTTTAAAAAATGGATTTTATTTTTCTGATTCGGTTATCAAAAATATTTAGCAATGTTTTTTTGTATTTTTTAGAACTTTTGAATTTTTTGGTAAAGAGTAAAAATACAGTTTTCATATATGGTATGTTTTTAACATCATTTTGATATATAAATGAATAAAAATTTATACGAATTTATAAATAAATAAAACGATTTAAGTGATTTAAATAGATTATTTTAAAAAACATTAACTTGTAAACATACAAGCACATTTCCTAAGTCTAAATTATATTTTATTCCAATTTAACATTATTATTTATTATTTAAATTTTATAATATATTCCATTAATACCATTATATTTTGAAAGGGTTTAAAACTACTCTCAATATATTCTTTCACAAATAATAATTTTAATCACAAGAATCAATTATATTCATTGTCTTCCGAAAAAATTACTTAATATTCTTATTCAAAAACACCTGTCCTCTTTGCTAAGAAATACCGCACTCCTAATCCCAATTCTTTCAACTTAAAAAGTGTCAAAATTTTCCTAATAATAATAAATTATCCCCTTTAAACCTCTTAATCATGTCAAGGAGGCCCTAATGTGACCAAAATTACATTATTTTAAGCATTAAGTCATATACTAATGGAGTCGTCTCAAAGTAGATGTTAATAATTCTAATCTATGCTCTTTTGTTTATTTTTTTTCTCATTTATTATAACCTCACTTTATTAACTTGATAAAAAATCATATCATAATAAAAAAGTATATAATTTTTCTACAATATGAGTTTTAATATCATGAAATTAATCAAATAAATTTTCTAGATATTTTTAATAATCATTATTTCACGGCCAGTTTAAACTACCTATATGAAAAATGTCATGAAATAACTATTAACTCTATTCATGGATGGTTCAAGTAACTCATTTTGTGGTAAAAAAATGAATTTAATAATTATTTTATAATATGATTCATTTTCTAGAATAGTAAAATTAATATATAGAATTATTTCAAATTATGTTCATTAATGGCCAAAAAACCACACAAATGAACATAAAAACATAAAATATCATTTAAATATACAATTATGGGATATATTCTTAATTTTTTAACATTTAACTTGTATAATAGAATGAAATCTATACCTTGAAACTACTTTTTCTTATAGACTCGTTGAATAAAGACCATGATCATTATCATTATAGATTTATCATTTCCTAGTGATAAATATGAATAAATTAAAACTAAAAATAATAATAAATAAATATAGATGGATGATAATAATGGAAATAAAAATTTATAAGGTTATATAATTTTTAATTAATTCATTTAATTATCTATTTAAGTGATTATAAGAACATCATTTGTGAGTAGGGACTCAATATAATGGGTCACTCATTATCTATCTCACTCATCTCCTTTTAGGTGATGATCTATCTACATTATAACTATTTCATTTATGTTATATATAAATCCACTTTTAATTCATTTTATTTAATTTTTCCCTCATTCTTTTGTTATATACAAATATTTCTACTACAGTCCCACTAATTTCATCAAGTCCAACCATAAAAAGTGTGTAAGGGAAAGTTTTCAATCAATTTTTATTCTTTATATATCACTCATCTCATGTTTATTTTATTCATTGGTTTCTAAAAATCATTATTTAAATTTAAAATATTATATTTCTCTATATTTACATGGAACATATACGATTTTACATCCTATAAATTTTTTTATCCAATTTATTAATTTTTTAAAAGATTTCATTTCCATAACTTTTTCTTGATCCTCTAACATGTTATTTCATTCACTTTTAGTAATTTATTTATGAAGTATTCTACTTTATTCATTTTTAAAATCTAATATTTACTAATATAATATAATATTAGTAATATAAATGATTCATTATTTTTATATTCTTCCTGAAATTACTAGGTTACCCATTTTCTTCTCATTGTATATTAATCTTTAGATTAATGAACAATTTATTTTTTATTTGTAAAAAATTTGAATGACATATTTTGATTAAAATGGTTTTCCCAAAATTATATTGTCCTAAAATCAATTATTAAAATTTTAAATCTCATGAGATACTATGTATTGTGAATGGGTAGTGAGAGAAGCTCATTATCTTGTGATGTCTTAGCCTCGATACTTGACTTATATTTATGATTACATGTTTTATTCTGGGGATATATTATTATGATTCTGACATTTTTATGGATACCATATTCCTTTTATATTTATGCCATTAAATATCACTATTACTTGTTATGAGTGATTTTAAATATGATAAATCAATGTGATTATAACATTCATTCCACTAATCCCATCACTGGGATTTTTCACACTCTTTTTTCTATATGTCTCCAATGATTCAAATGAAATGATATAATTAATATGGGATCTAATAGATTATTATGAAGATGAAAATAAATAATTATATAGTTTTATTTTAATTTAATTTTATTTTTTTGTAATCTCTCAAGGACATTAAATCGTTAGATTCTGTATGTGTATTATTGTATGGGTTTTTATGTGAAAAATGATGTAATAGTATGTTTATGATTGATGGGTCATTATAGGTGTAGTAAATGTTTATGAGGTCACGAAAAATAAATTTTCCATTGGAAGTACCCATTATTCAATTATTTTCAATATTTGATTCGATTATATGGATTCTATATTCTTTGTGTATTATTTGGAATGATACTTTTAGTCAGTTTTTGCTTGGTATATGTTTAATGGTATTTTTTTTAAATGATATTATATTGTTATTGAGTGGGTTATTTTATTGAGTTTATAAAAACTTTTATTTAGTTGTTATGAATTTTATCATGGGAAATATTTTTAAAAGAATTTATTTTAACCTATGTGGTTTACTCATGCATGGAAATTTTAGGGAGTCTTTTTTGTCAAATATCATAGAGTATGTTGATATACTCATCCCCTACATATGTAATGAAATTCACATGTAGAGGTGAATTTTTTTTTTGAGTTACATATTTAGAAATGGACGATGATCATGGTATTGGTTTTTGGATAAATGATACTTCCTCTTGTAGTTTATAGATCTCTTTGGATGATGGGAATCCAAGGATTGTATTAGAAAATATGATATTTTTAATTTAAATTTATTTCAAATTTTACATTGAGAAATGAAATTTCACTACTGTATTATTAGTTTTATAAGACATTTTAATGATTTGATGTATGATTTACATCTATTATAATGGTTTTATTTTTATAAATTGATATATTTTTTATCTAACCAATTTAATTGAGAAATTTAAGAGAAAAATTCCCCCATAGAATGTTATTTTACCATCACTACATGTTAAAAACATTCAATTGTTCATGTGAATATATTAGTGGAAAGTTTTGATTAAGTTAGGATTCAGTGTAACTAGGATGGAGTATCTACACACCACGACAAGCCTGTTACTTGTCCCTACTTCTCCCTCAATAAGGATGATGAACTTGGGGTAATGAAACATGATCCAATTACCTCCCTTAATCATCTCCTACCAATATTGGTAGACTAATAGGAAGAAAATCTAATTAATTTTATAACTATTATTAAATAAGGCTATAAAATTATTTAGGATTACTATATACTATTATGCTATGCTACCAAATTAGTTAATCTTTATAAACAAATGGTTATTTATGTCCAATCTATTCAAAATCACTATATGAAATATATATTGGGCCTCATATACCCTGTGATAATCCCAAGATACTAACTCTTAGGGACTAATACAGAACCTTATTAGACCACCCATGATTAGTAAAGAATCTTTATTGTTCTTTATAATCAGAACTACATCTCTTAGTAAAACTATGACCACTATTCTATCGAGCCACCTATAATAAATGAGTATTAATAGTTAGTAACATATCTTCTTTATTATCATGTTTTATCACCTTAATATATTTATATATATATATATATATCATGCAATAACATGTCTATTAATATATGAATATTAGAATTCAGTCATGCATTAATATCCCTAACCCTTGGATCGTGAATTATTAAAAAAATATATAAAACAAAATAATAAACACATGAATATAAAATTGAACTTCTATACACTATAACTTCTTGAAAAATCAAAAAAATTTCAACTAACACTTAACTATCAAGGTCACTAACAAGAAATACTTTTGAAATAACTCCCTAAACTAAGAATACAAAATTGATGACTTTGTTCAATCATGTAGAGAAATATTATATCACTATAAAGTTTATCCATTAAATAATATAACCACTAATAGAACATGATTCCCAATAAATTCTTGAACCAATTAAAATGATATAACTAAATCTTCTAGAAAATTATTAAAATCATGATATGAGATAGATCCCTCATACATTATAAATAATTTCTATAAAAATAATAAGAATAATGAATCCCAATACTCATCCATTATAGGAAATTACAATTTCATCCCTCTTCCAAACCAGTTCAGGATGTTTTAGCTCCTGTTATCATGAAACCCTATGGAAACAACCACATTGTATACCTATTAAAATCAAGAATTATTAATTATACTCAGTACACTGACATCGTTTCTATAAATATAATTATAATTCCTTCATTCGACCATATTTGAACTTGTATTCCATAGGAACACATAATTATCATAATCTATATATAACTATATGATACATTCCCCATGCCTATAATAATACCACACATAAATAACACATTTATCTAATAATAATTAGTATATGACCATAGTCCTTGGGTAGAATAACCGGGTCCCTCTAAATCTATAGTAAGATTATTTAATATACCTCTCATATTATGTTTAAGTATACTACTATCATACCACCCAATATAACCTCTCCAATTCATACTCTAAACACCATCCAAATCCTTTCTCTCATACCACTCTATCATGACCGAAACCAATTGATAGTCATCCTTATGTCAATAATATAATTAATAGTGATACACAAATCCTATCTCCAAAATTCTCGGATATGGTGTTGAAGTCCATGGGTGTAATTCATACAAACACGAGATAAGTTTCACTCATACACTATGATTTGAATGTTATGTGAAGGAAAATAACATAAAATATCACATATAATGAAAACTACAAGAGAAATTTCTGTTATAACTATGCAAGAATGATAATCAATAAAATTAATGAATGAAAGTTACATGCTATAAAATACAGCTAAAAAATATAAAACAAATGACACCCAAAAGTGACCTAATATATCTAAAAAACTATACAAATATTCTTATCTCTTATACAAATTATCCATTAACATTCAATATAAAACTAAACAAATCACTATCAAATACACTCTTTTACTATCTGTAATTAGATGTAAGAAGTATAGGAGAGTTCAAATATACTCAATCGGTTCCCACTCAATCCAAAAAATATAAAAATATGATCATATCATTCTAATGAATCTCCACGTTTAAATGATAAATAAGAAAGAATATGTACTCTAAAGTATGATCTAAAACATTAATATTTATACTATAGATCATAAAAATAATTCCCAGGTCAAAATTTATATATATATATATATATATCACTCTATTAAAAGGATCAACTAAGAAATACCCCGCAAAAATCACACCCATGACCCTACTAGTATGATACCATTATCACATTTCCTACCTACAACCCACTATCAAAACTAACTACAATCAATTCTATCACAATTTATTTTTCTTCATAAGTGGTTTGGGGATAAAGGCTTACTTATCTATCCCATGAGTAGGCCACACACGTAATCGAAAATGGATCACAATCATAGTTACCTTACTCAGGTAGAGATTCATGTAATGAATGACTATTCACCATCGACCACATATGATAACATGAAATAGAATACAAATTCAAATATAATCCTAATTAACCACCACCACTCATGTGGAATTTCAATAATGTAAAATATAAGAACACATCACACCACATGTCCAGAATCCCAGTCCAATGTGTGTTCTATATCATATAATATCTTTCCAAATAATCAAATGATCCTTCACCTAAGAAACACAGACATCCTATGTAACATCCCAAGTAATTAATGAATAATATATATTTTTATCTATGTCTATTAATGATTAAGATAGTGTTATAGAGGCTTAAAATGAAAATAAATACAATCTTATGCATGGAATACACTAATATTCTTAAAAGATTGTTTTACTGCCTTTTGATGGCAAACCATTTTTGAATCTATATTTTGAAAATTTTATAAACTATTTTTGTCAAAATAAACTTAATCTTTATGATTGGGACATCAAAATTTACCTTGTGTGAATTTTTGGTATTTTTCTGACAATGTTCATTTTTTAATGAATAGTGAAAAATACTACATTTTACATCAAAACTGTTTTTTAATCTAATTTATTTATATGATTAGATTATGTTTTGAATTGGTTTTTAAGTGAAATTATAATATATTTTTACCATTTTATCCAATGGTGGTCATTGGAATCAATTTCAATTTGAAATTAGACTTAAACTGGTGTCAATATTTTGATACTTATTGTTTTGTAAAAACACGCTATTTGCTCTGGCAGCGGGAATTAATTACTGAATTAATTAATGTGAATTATATGATTTGAATTTTGTAAAATGGACTTCATTTTTTAATTTGGAAAATCAAATATACCTTAGGGTGAATTTTTGGTAATTTTCTGAAAAACTTCAATTTTTGATGAATAGTGAAACCACTAAGTGGTAATCAAGCAAACTGATTTTTCAGTTAAATGAAAGTTTACCACTAATGTGTATTGAATTTTGAAAATCCGACATACATGGTTGTCATTAAGAAGTAAAATGTGGTTCAATGAGATTATAATAATTTTTTTGGTGAATAGTAACTTATTAAGTTCTTAATCGCGATTAGTGGTAATTAGGGTAGTTTAAGGTATAAATAATGCTTTAATAATAGGAAATGGCCTAGACACATGTCCCAACCTTATTGGTTGTGTCATGGACGACCAAGACAAGACATGGGTCAACTTGGGGACCCCATGGAGACATTTTGGTTGGGAAATGACATAAATAACTTTTTATTTAATGTAAAAGTAAAAATGACACAAACATAATATGTTTCACGAAAACAATTTTTACATGGGGTTATAAAGATCATATTTTTGATTATAAATAGTCATTGGAAAGCTAAAAAGATTTCCTACATCATAGTATTTGTTTTATGATTTTATACATTAAATAAATTAAATTATTTATGACATAATAATGATGTAGTGATGACATCATTATTTGACGATTTAAATAAAATGGAAAGATAATGTAAAATCTATGAACTACACATGTCCAAAACCAATTGGATGAGTGGATTTCGAACCCTTATCACCTTATCCACGAATTATATCAATGTGGGACCTTTTAAAACCGAAACACATTTTCAAATAAAGTAATAGTTCTTTACTTTCCAAAAGTGCCCCTCCTCTCCTCTTATAAAAGGCCCCCACCTCTACCTCATTTCACACACTCCTCAAGCCTTTGGCTCAGCCAACCCCTGCCCATTTACTCTCTCCACATCCGTCTCCTCATCCTAGAGGATTCCCTTTGGGCAGAATCCTTTCAAAGGATGCCTTTAGGCTCAAATCAAAAGGAGTTACACTTTTAAAGAAGATTAAAGAACGGTCGGGTCAAGTCGGATACGAGGTATGGGACTTCATCTCAATCTCCCTTCGTTGAGGCATATTTTATTTTATACACAACTTTATTTTATACGGTGTATAAACCACTTTGACTTTTACGTTTATTCAAAAGGAATCTTTTTTATACGAAGCATTTACTAAACGACAAAAGGGAATGTTTTTGTCGTACGTATGCGGCGACAACGACTTCTCCGCCGCCGTGACTGTTATTTGAGTTTCGGCTTCCTCTACAAGCCATACCTTCTTTTTAAAAGAAAAATAAATACCATGTTTTACTTTTCTTTTATTTTGGTATTGAAAATGTTTTTCATAATGTTTTTATATCAATTTGTTGTATTGATATCTCGTGATTGAAATGTGGAAATGTTATATTTCCTTTATGCATGTTTTATGTGATATGATTATATTATGGTTCTTGGGAATTATTATGAAGACGGGTGGTTCCGTGATAAACTAAGGGCGGGTGAGCCCGTTATAGCTCTCCAATGCATTGGGTAACGCGAAGGAGTGAAACGTTAAGGTTTCTCCGAAGAGATTTTAGGGAATATACTGTGATGGGTATTCCAAACGTAACCAAGAGGGTCACTCCCTACGTAAGAATGTTATGAATGACTCAAGTTACCTTTATGTCTTATGATTTCTATGATTTATTCATGATTTTATGAGGTATGTTAAAGTGCCTATGTTTTATGGGTAAAGTATGATTTCATTCTTATGTATATATGAACTCATGTTTCCTTTCCATGTTCTTATAACCCATACTGAGCTTTTTATGCTCATCCCAAGTTTTTTTGAAATGATTTTCACAGGTCAAGGGAAAGGTACATGATATGATGATAGTGTCAAGGAAGTGTCACGAAATAATCCATGTTTTATTTCAAATGTGTTTCCATTGATGGGAATGAAGAATACTATCTTTATGTAACCACTTTGTTTATATGTGGAATGTAATGCAAGTTTTATGATCTAATTCTCTAAAACTCTAAACCCGAAAAGATCCTCAATGTTTAATCTTTTAATAACTCAAGATTAAGTAAGGTTTAAGGCTGGGGCCTTATAATTGGTATCAGAGGTCGGTTTAGATAACTTTAGGAGTTATAATTCTATTAAATGATTATCCAAAAATATATATTTTTTTGAAATGATATAGCATTTAAATATTACCATGTTGCTTCATCTAAGACATGTTTGTTCAGAATGGTTTTCCGTAGAGGAAACAGGGAAGCAGTGCTAGGAAGGCATACAGAAGGAAATAACCTTCCGAATCAGCATCCAGAAATGGTCAGAATTGGAACTGAACAGTTTGTTGCAGTAATGGCGCGGTTGACTCAAGCGATAAATGGTGGTGGTATCCATGCACGAGATCAGCCAGATCAACCGCAGAGGAACATGTCAGTGGTGGAACATTTCATGAGGCAACATCCACCATCATTCAGAGGATCATCTGACCCTGTGCTAGCTGAAGGGTGGATTAAAGCACTAGAGAAGATTTTTGATGTCATGGGGTGTTCAGACAATCAAAAGGTTAGTCTTGCTATTTACCGTTTGGAGGGTGAAGCAGATCAGTGGTGGTCTATGGTTAAAAATATCAGGGACGCTGATGAGATTGATGCTCTTGACTGGGATGAATTCAAAGGTATGTTTCTTGAAAAGTATTTTCCTAAGGCTGTTCGACTTAGGATGGAAAAGCAATTCTTGGAATTGAGGCAAGAGGAAGACTCAGTGGCTGCCTATGAAGAAAGGTTCACTTGATTGGCAAGGTATGCTCCAAAGTTTATCCGAGACCTTGATAGTAAAATCAATCATTTTTACTCAGGATTAAAGCCAAAATATCGAAGGGCATTAGCTTCTCGTGTGTTTAAAAGTTATGAAAAGCTTGTTCGATGTGTTGAGAACGTGGAAATGGAGTTTTCCGATGACCAAGTGTTCTATAACAACCAGCAGAAGAAGAGACCGAGGTGGCAGGAGAAAGGTAAGAATTCTTCAAAAAAGTCTGATGGTAAGAGAACTAATTTTCCAGTTTGTGATAAATGTGGAAAAAGGCATGCTGGTGAATGTCTTCTGAATTCTGGAAAGTGCTACCGATGTGGTAAGATGGGACATAAGGCTCGTGATTGCACTGAAAAGGATCAAGGTGAAGGTAAGAACAAATTTGATTTACAGTTAGTGAAATGTTATAAGTGCAATGAGATGGGTCACTATGCAAACGAGTGTCCGACAAAGAGCTTGAGTGATGGGAAGCAGTTAGACTACAAGCAGAAAGGGGTGGTGAAATCCTTTGCAACTACTTCAGCAGATGTCGGGCCATCAAATGAAGTTGTATCAGGTACTTTGTTTGTTTTTTCAGATTATGCCAGTGTGTTGTTTGATTCGGGGTCTACACATTCTTTCATCTCTGAAACCTTTTCTAGTAAAATGGGAATACCATCTCAAGAAATGACTCCTGAACTTTTGGTAAAAACAACTAGGGCGAATGTTGAGGCAAAAAGAATTTATAAGAATCTTCCTATCCTTATCTGTGGAAAGAACCTACTTGCAAACCTTATTGTTCTACCTCTAGTAGAGTTTGATGTTATCCTGGGTATGGATTGGCTCTCTATTTACCATGCTAAGATTGACTGTAGATCTAAAGAAGTTTCTTTCCAGAAATACTTTCAGTTTGTTTACAAGAATGAACCCTTACTTTTGATAACATATCAAGAGGCCTAGAAACTTGTAAAAGATGGAAATGAATGTTACCTTGCACACGTCGTTGAAAATAAAGGAACTGTTCAGATTAATGATGTGCCAGTGGTAAATGAGTATCCTGATGTTTTTCCTGATGAGTTGCCTGGAATAATACCAGATCGGGAAGTTGAGTTTAATGTTGACTTAGTTCCTGATGCTAAGCCAATTTCAAAACCCCCTTATCGAATGGCACAAATTGAACTTTTAGAGTTGAAGGAGCAATTGCAAGATTTATTAGAGAAAGGTTTCATTAGACCTAGCACATCACCATGGGGTGCTCCGGTTTTGTTTGTTAAAAAGAAAGATGGTTCTATGAGACTTTGCATTGATTATAGAGCCTTGAATAATATCACTGTTAAGAACAAATATCCTTTGCCTCATATCGATGATTTGTTTGATCAGCTCCAAGGAGCTCAGTTTTTTTCAAAGATTGACCTGAGATCGGGGTACCATCAGCTGAAGGTAAAGGAGGCAGATATTCCGAAGACCGCGTTCCGTACGAGATATGGCCATTATGAATTTGTAGTAATTCCTTTTGGGCTATCCAATGCACCTGCTGTATTCATGGACTTAATGAATAGAATTTTTCATGAGTTCTTGGATAAGTTTGTGGTGGTTTTCATTGATGATATTTTGGTGTTTTCTAAAAGTAAAGAGGAGCATGAAAAACATTTAAGGGTTATCGTGCAAACCTTAAAAGAAAAGAAACTATATGGGAAATTCAGCAAGTGTGAGTTTTGGTTGCAACAAATTTCTTTCCTTGGTCACATTTTTTCTAAAGATGGAATAACTGTTGATCCTGCAAAAACAAAAGTTGTGGAAGAATGGCCAAGACCCACAAATGTAACTGAGATTTGTAGCTTCCTTGGTTTGGCGGCCTATTACCGAAGGTTTGTTAGAAATTTTTCACAGTTATCTAGTCCAATGAATAAGCTAACTCGGAAGGGTGTTAAGTTTATCTGGAAAAAAGAATGTGATGATTGTTTTCAGGAATTGAAAAGAAGATTGGTGAATGCTCCAGTTTTGGCACTACCTTCCAGGAATGGTGAGTTTGTTATATACAGTGATGCTTCATTGAAAGGACTTGGTTGCGTCCTAATGCAGAATGATCAGGTAATTGCTTATGCTTCACGACAGTTGAAAACTCATGAGGTAAATTACCCTACACATGATTTGGAATTATCTGCTGTTGTTTTTGCTTTAAAAATTTGGAGGCATCATTTGTATGGAGTAAAGTGTGAAATATATACCGATCACAAAAGTTTAAAGTATATATTCACTCAGAAAGAGTTAAACATGAGACAGAGGAGATGGCTAGAATTAATCAAGGATTATGATTGTACAATTCATTACCATCTGGGAAAAGCAAATAAAGTGGCTGATGCTTTGAGTCGAAAAAGTAATGATTCATTAACAATGTTGCGGTTGGAACGTGATCCTTTGGTTAACGATTTGATGAACTTTGGCATAGAAGTTGTTGGTGCAGGAAGTCCTTCTGTTTTGTTTCAGGTATCAGTGAGATCTTCTCTATCAGATAGAATCAAGCAAGTACAGAATAAAGGCAGTGAGTTGCAGAAAAAGGTAGAGATGGTTTAGAAAGGTAAGTTGCCTGAATTAAACATTGATAATGATTGTGTTTTGAGATTTGGGAAGAGATTGTGTGTTCCTTGTGATTCACAGTTGAAGAGAGAGTTGTTATGTGAAGCTCATAGTTCTCCGTTTTCAGTTCATCCAGGCAGTACTAAGATGTATAGAGATTTGTGGGAGTATTACTGGGGGGATGGAATGAAAAGAGATATTGCTGATTTTACTGTGAAGTGTTTGACTTGTCAGCAGGTTAAAGCAGAGCGGCAGTTACCGAAAGGGATGCTTCAGCCTTTACTAGTGCCAGAGTGGAAATGGGAGAATATATCCATGGACTTTGTTGTTGGATTACCGAAGACATCTCGAGGTAATAATGCAATCTGGGTTATTGTTGATCGATTGACCAAATCTACTCATTTCCTTGCTATACGGGATACTTTCTCTCTTGATCAACTTTCCCGTTTGTATCTTAAAGAGATAGTCAGGTTACACGGAGTTCCTCTCTCCATTGTATCGGATCGTGATCCCATGTTTACTTCTAACTTTTGGAAAGGCCTTCAGAAGTCGTTGGGTACTGAATTAAATTTTAGTACAACTTTTCATCCTCAATCAGATGGGCAGTCAGAACGAACAATTCAGACATTGGAGGATATGCTATGAGCTTGTTCTATGGATTATCAGGGAAGTTGGGACCAACATCTTTCTTTGGTTGAGTTTTCATATAATAAAAGTTTTCATTCCAGTATACAGATGGCACCATTTCAGGCATTATATGGGAAGCGGTGTCGAACTCCAGCTTTCTGGGATGAAGTGGGTGAAAGGAAGTTGATGGGACCAGAATTGGTAGAAGAGATGGCAGAAAAAGTTCAGCTGATTCAGAAACACATGAGAACAGCTCAGAGCAGGCAGAAGAGTTATGCGGATAACCGGAGGAAGGATCTATCTTTCGAGGTAGGTGATCATGTTTTTCTCAAGGTTTCTCCTTGGAAATGTGTGATGAGATTTGGTAAGAAAGGAAAGTTGAGTCCAAGGTTCATTGGACCATACGAAATTCTGGAGAGAGTTGGATCAGTTGCATACCGAGTGGCTTTACCTCTGAGTTTATCTCAGGTACACAATGTTTTTCACGTTTCGATGTTGAGAAAGTATATGCCAGATCCATCTCATGTTTTGAGCCCAGAGGTAGTTCAGCTGGAAGAGAACCTATCTTATGAGGAACAACCAGTTCAGATTCTTGACCACAGGGAGCAAGTGTTACGGAATAAAGTGATTCACCAGGTAAAGGTTTTGTGGGAAAACCACATGATTGAAGAGGAAACATGGGAATCTGAAAATGCAATGAGGGATAAGTACCCCCATTTATTCGATAAGTAAATAAATTGCGGGGACACAATTTTCTAATGGGGGGAAGGATGTAACATCCCAAGTAAGTAATGAATAATAGATATTTTTATCTATGTCTATTAATGATTAAGATAGTGTTATTGAGGCTTAAAATGAAAATAAATACAATCTTATGCATGGAATACACTAATATTCTTAAAAGATTGTTTTACTGCCTTTTGATGGCAAACCATTTTTGAATCTATATTTTGACAATTTTATAAACTATTTTTGTCAAAATAAACTTATTCTTTATGATTGGGACATCAAAATTTACCTTGTGTGGATTTTTGGTATTTTTCTGACAATGTTCATTTTTTAATGAATAGTGAAAAATACTGCATTTTACATCAAAACTGTTTTTTAATCTAATTTCTTTATATGATTAGATTATGTTTTGAATTCATTTTGAAGTGAAATTAGAATATATTTTTACCATTTTATCCAATGTTGGTCATTGGAATCAATTTCACTTTGAAATTAGACTTAAACTAGTGTCAATATTTTGATACTTATTGTTTTGTAAAAACACGCTATTTGCTCTGGCAGCGGGAATTAATTATTGAATTAATTAATGTGACTTATATGATTTTAATTTTGTAAAATGGACTTCATTTTTGAATTCGGAATATCAAATATAGCTTAGGGTGAATTTTTGGTAATTTTCTGAAAAACTTCAATTTTTGATGAATAGTGAAACCACTAAGTGGTAATCAAGCAAACTGATTTTTCAGTTAAATGAAAGTTTACCACTAATGTGTATTGAATTTTTAAAATCCGACATACATGGTTGTCATTAAGAAGTAAAATGTGGTTCAATGAGATTATAATAATTTTTTTGGTGAATAGTAACTTATTAAGTTCTTAATCGCGATTAGTGGTAATTAGGGTAGTTTAAGGTATAAATAATGCTTTAATAATAGGAAATGACCTAGACACATGTTCCAACCTTATTGGTTGTGTCATGGCCGACCCAGACAAGCCATGGGTCAACTTGGGGACCACATGGAGACATTTTGGTTGGGAAATTACATAAATAACTTTTTATTTAATGTAAAAGTAAAAATGACACAAACATAATATGTTTCACGAAAACAATTTTTACATGGGGTTATAAAGATCATATTTTTGATTATAAATAGTCATTGGAACGCTAAAAATATTTCTTACATCATAGTATTTTTTTTATGATTTTTAGACATTAAATAAATTAAATTATTTATGACATAATAATGATGCAGCGATGGCATCATTATTTGATGATTTAAATAAAATGGAAAGATAATGTAAAATCTATGAACTACACATGTCCAAAACCAATTGGATGAGTGGATTTAGAACCCTTATCACCTTATCCACGAATTATATCAATGTGGGACCTTTTAAAACTGAAAAACATTTTCAAATAAAGTAATATTTCTTTACTTTCCAAAAGTGCCCCTCCTCTCCTCTTATAAAAGGCCCCCACCTCTACCTCATTTCACACACTCCTCAAGCCTTTGGCTTGGCCAAACCCTGCCCATTTACTCTTTACACATCCCTCTCCTCATCCTAGAGGATTCCCTTTGGGAATAATCTTTTCAAAGGAAGCCTTTAGGCTCAAATCAAAAGGAGTTACACTTTTAAAGGAGATTAAAGAACGGTCGGGTCAAGTCGGATACGAGGTATGGGACTTCGTCTCAATCTCCTTTCGTTGAGGCATATTTTATTTTATACACAACTTTCTTTTATACGGTGTATAAACCACTTTTACTTTTACGTTTATTCAAAAGGAATCTTTTTTATACGAAGCGTTTACTAAACGACAAAAGGGAATGTTTTTGTCGTACGTATGCGGCGACAACGACTTCTCCGCCGCCGTGACCGTTATTTTAGTTTCGGCTTCCTCTACAAGCCATACCCTCTTTTTAAAAGAAAAATAAATACCATGTTTTACTTTTCTTTTATTTTGGTATTGAAAATGGTTTTCATAATGTTTTTATATCAATTTTTTGTATTGATATCTCGTGATTGAAATGTGGAAATGTTATATTTCCTTTATGCATGTTTTATGTGATATGATTATGTTATGGTTCTTGGGAATTATTATGAAGACGGGTGATTCCATGATAAACTAATGGCGGGTGAGCCCATTATAGCTCTCCAATGCATTGGGTAACGTGAAGGAGTGAAACGTTAAGGTTTCTCCGAAGAGATTTTAGGGAATATACTGTGATGGGTATTCCAAACGTAACAAAGAGGGTTACTCCCTACGTAAGAATGTTATGAATGCCTCAAGTTAACTTTATGTCTTATGATTTCTATGATTTATTCATGATTTTATGAGGTATGTTAAAGTGCCTATGTTTTATGGGTAAAGTATGATTTCATTCTTATGTATATATGAACTCATGTTTCCTTTCCATGTTCTTATAACCCATACTGAGCTTTTTATGCTCATCCCAAGTTTTTTTGAAATGATTTTCACAGGTCAAGGGAAAGGTACATGATATGATGATAGTGTCAAGGAAGTGTCAAGAAATAATCCATGTTTTATTTAAAATGTGTTTCCATTGATGGGAATGAAGAATAATATCTTTATGTAACCACTTTGTTTATATGTGGAATGTAATGCAAGTTTTATGATCTAATTCTCTAAAACTCTAAACCCGAAAAGATCCTCAATGTTTAATCTTGTAATAACTCAAGATTAAGTAAGGTTTAAGGATGGGGCCTTATATCCTAGTTACAAACATGTGGTATAAATATATATCTATACAATACATCTCAAATAAACAATTAAGAATGTAATATAAAACCATAACTATGATTTTCCATAATTTGGAATACATTTTTTAAAATTCATGATCTGAAATATACTTCTGAATACAACATTTTGAAATTCACTATTTGGAACCACTATACTTATATTGAAAATATAAGAAATCAAAACAAACTTATAGAAAACACCTTTTTAAATAACCTTTTAGAATTCATTATCCACATACCACTTCTTGATATCTAATTTTAAGAACACATCATATAAGTTCACCATATATATCAATGAAAATATAATTAAACATACATTTTAGAATATGAAAGTATAGAATCCAATAATAATAAATATTCCTCATTAAATATTATTAGTAGTTCATTTCATTATTAAATATCTAAATTTTCAACCAAAAATTATAAATTTATTCATGCCTCCCATTCAAAATATTTTTTTATTCATTTTTCAATGGTCATTTTTGGGGTTGAATGGTAACCCGAACAAACACAAAATTAGATTTCCAAGAGAAAAAGATATTCAAGTAAAAACTAATTTTATTTAATCCAAACATTCTATAAAGGATACAAACTACGGTTAATTTAATACTTTAAATATCCTTGTGAATTATATCTTCAAAATGTGATGGTATCATATCTCATGAAATGATATACTTTGTATTAATAATCACTTCCTTAAAACCCCGAAGAAAAATGTGATTTTAAAAATCAATCCATTATGAATTGTCTTGATTGGAAACAACATTAAGAGTTTTACCATTCATCCTATTATAGTCTTCCACTACGGTAGCATTAAGAAGAAAATACTTTTCCACTGAAATCTCTTTGTAATGGATGAATATATATATAAGGGATTCTAAATTAAATAGAACCAGACCTGCTGAATGTACTAGTTTCTATTTACCCCCACTGACCATAAGTTATACTAATAACTCATATATTATACTAGACCGTATTTATGTAGTTTAACATGAGGAGGTAGGGATGTTTTTTGCATATTTATATTTTCAAGATCTATCACTACTCCTACCTTTGGAAGCATATGATATGTGGTTACCTCTATATCAATATTCTTAGAAACATGACCAAGGGCCTTGTGAGTTGATCTTATGAACATTGGTTTTGGTAGGTTTGAAAAATCATACACATCCTGGTTCATCCTTTTTTATTGATGTGATAGTATGAAAATAGATTTTTTTCTTTAATGTTATTCAAACAAGATCCAATGAAAACATCCACATATTGTTCCTGCTCACTATCTAAAGATGACTAGGAATTGACTTCTATAACAACATATTCAAGAATTTTTTCATGCCTCCATTAGTAAAAAACTTTCCATATGATACCCATAAATATAATATATAATGAAAATAATATTTGAACTTAAAAAATATTAAAAACTAACCCTTTAAACATTTAATGTTTAAGAAGAATTGGAATTGAATAAGGAAAAATTACTCCCATTGTCATACCATATTGATCCAACCCACAATCCATTATATTTAATATATTACTTCCTTATAAATATTTGAGATACCAATCTTCCCCATTACTTATTGGAAACCAATATTATAAAGAACAATAGATTAAAGAGAGATGATCAAGAATTTTCTAAAATATCATACCTGAGTAGTTCATAAGCCTATTTTAGTAGTTAATATTTTATTATATGTTATTTATTTTTAGTATAAATTTATGATTTTAATTTTTTTGATGGTCATGTTGAACTTGAGATAACTAATTTTATTCCTTGAAGTATTACTGAATCGTATTTCCTTACACAATCGAAAAATCTTTGTCAATCCATGTATCCTCAAAACCATTGAATCATGCTACCCATATAATCATGAGATAAGGATACCACCTCCAATACCATAATTGGACACATAAAATAAAAGGACCTGGCCATAAACATTACATAATCTTGAATTAAATGAATAATTCACATTGAGGATCTTTTCAGATTTAGAGTTTTATAGAATTAGGTCATAACTATTCCATTAAATTTAAAAAATTACAATGTAGACACTTCTACTCAATTTCCATTTTTTTCACAAAATAAAAACTCTTGAAAAAAGAGTCATGTATAGTTCCATGTTTTAGACAACATGAATTTTCCTTGATCTCATCCTTGACCCTATTCCACTTTATGTCCTATGAAAAACATTTCAAAAACTTGGGATGAGCATAAAAATCTAAGTAAGGGATACACAAAGAAGGAAAACTGTTATTTTTTCAAAACAAAAATTAATCCATGATTAATTTATCATATGTAATACTTTTCACCTTTATAAAGTAGAAAATACTCTTCACTAAATAAAAGATCATTTCATACCCTTTTGTAACCAAAACATTACCATAAAACCTATATAAAGAACACATAACATATAAATGTTACTTGGGACATAAACATACTTAAATGGAATAACCATACGGTCGAATTACACACATATCACTAAATGAAATTGCCATACAGCTGACTTCCATTCCCAATGCATTAGAGGTTATAACGTAACCACCTGTCCTAGTTTATCATGGCACCACCCGTCATCTGGTTTATCACGTAACCACCTGTCAAATGTCCAAGTACCATAATAAAATCATAACTTATAAAATATTGAAAATATAAACACTTCACTAATAACATTTCATTTTCAATTACAAGAAATAATTTAAAGATATTGAAATAATCCATCAATTTCAAAAATCGTTTTCAATACCAAAACTCCCAAAAATAGAATAAGGGATTTATTTTTTATTTTAGAAAACATTAAGGATTATAGAGGAATCCAAATAACAATTACGGCAGCGGAGAGGTCATTATCACCACAAATGTTAAAGACATTACTTTTGAAATTTAGTAAAACGATTCATAGAAAAACATTCCCTTTGAATGAAATTAAATTCCAAAGGTGTTTATATACCGTATAAAAGAAAGCTGTGTATAAAACAAAATACACCTCAATGAAAGGAGACTGAGAAGAAGTCCCTTAAAAAGATAATTTTTTAAATAAAATAGATCAATAATGTGTATTCACTATAAGTACACATAAAGAAAGTATATGTATAAGGTAGTACATAATCATAGCATGGAATAATCAAGAAGTAGAAGATTAACCCAATGAAAGGAAATTGGGTTAAGGAGTTCCCTTACCTCATGTCTGACTTGACCCGTTCGTTCTTTAATATCCTGAATAATAAAATAAAGCTAATTTTTATAATTGATTAAGAAAATTTTTCAAATTTATTATTCCTTTTATGTCAATTATGACCAAGTTATAAACAATAGGTAATCATTTAAGTTAATAATAGTTGTTTTGTCGATATTTGGTACTTGAGTCAAAAATGAACACCTTATAATTACTAGTTTTCTATTTGGTCAAGATTACATTATCTAAAGAATTATATTAATGATTTTGATACCATATATAGCTTATATATCTATTATATATATATATATGTATTCATAACAGTATATAACTTTTGGAGGTACGAAATAAAATGCACCGTTCATGGAGACGGTAAGACGTACGTACGCATGAACACTACATTCATTTTCTATTTCGTATTTAATGGAATGAAAACATGATGATATAAAGGTATATTATAATTATAGTATAAGATAATATATAATACCATTAAAACCATCCTTTATAAGTCCCACATAAGTCATTAATGAGTCATATCACTTTGAGGGGGTGGTAGTCCGCACTTCCTTAAATGAAATTATCGCGTTTACTCATTAGGGAAATCATAAAGGTATGCTATAAAAGGAAAATATAGAAGAATAAATAAAACATAAACATAATATATATTATATATAAATATAGTTCCATCATAATGGCCACCATGATAGTCGGTAGGATATAATTGAACAATCATCGTTTCGTGAGGTAGTAGTTCTCTGTCCACAGAAACAGTATGTTCTTTACCCATTAAATCGAGGTGTGTGTAAGTGTAGATCGAATAATTATAATAAAAACATCCTAGTATATTGATGATACTAGTGTTTTTATAAAATAAATTAATAACAAGAGTTTAGGGGGTTGGAGAAGTAGAATATAACAAAATAAATTAAGAGAAGACGTTACCTTTAAATCAGGTAACTCGCATTGGTTTGAACCAAAAGGGTTTCTTGAAGTGACTTCTACCTAAGGTAAGGCTTCTAGTATTAAGAGAGTGATCTTGGGAGCTTATTGGAGTAAAGTTTGGATGAGACAAAGGGCTTGAGAAGTGTGAGAAATGGGTAGGAAGTGAGGGATTTTTATAAGGGAGAGGAGGGGCTCTTTGGGAAAGTTAAAAATATTATTTTATTATGTAATGATTTTTGGTTTCTAAAGGTACATAAATCATTAAAGTCAAATATAAGGTGTAAAATGTTCGAAATAAATTAATCCAATAATAATTGGTCATTTTTTGGATATTGTTTTAATTTGTATCTTCTTATTTATTTAAACCATCCATTTATGACGTAAACATGGCATCATCATTGTGTCATAAATAATTTTATTTATTTGATTTTTAAAAATTATAAAAAAATTACCATGATGTAGGAAATTTTTTTATATTTATAATTATTTTTTATAGTTAAATATATCAATTATATAACCCCATATTATTTTTTTTAGTAAAATAATACATGTTTTTGACATTTTTATTTTTACTTTAAATAAAAAGTTATTAATGTCATTATCTTAAAAAAGTGGCTCTATGGAGTCCCAAAATTTACACATGGATTGTCTTGGTCATACATGACTAATACAATAAGTTTAGGATGAGTTTTGAGGTAATTTTATTTTATTATAACATTATTTTTACCTTAAATTACCCTAATTACTTTTAATCACGGTTAGTAAAAGTCAACAATTACTATTCACAAAAATTATTTTCATCCCATTAAACCACATTTTACTTACTAATGACCACCATGAATGTCGGATTTTTGAAATTCAATTCATTGAAGTGGTAAAATTTCATTTAAATGAAAAAGTCGGTTTTTAACTACTATGTAGTATATTTCACAATTCATCAAAAATTGATGGTTTTCAGAAAAATTCCAAAAATTCACCCTAAGATAAATTTGATATTATGAATTAAAAAATGAGGTATATTTTACAAAATTCAAAACATAGAAGGTGCATTAATTAATTTAAAATTAATTCATGTTTTCCAAATAAATAACATGTTTTTAAGAGACAATGTCTATCAAAAGATTGACACTTGATTATGTCCAATTTCAAAGTGAAATTAATTCCATTGACCACCATTGGATTAAATGGTAAAAATATAATCAAATTACACTCTAAAACTAATTAAAAAGATAATATAACCATATAAGTAAATTACATTAAAAAGAATATTTGAATTGAAATACAATATTTTCCACTATTAATTAAAAAATGAATTTTATTAGAAAAATACCAAAAAATTACCCTAAGTAAATTTTGGTGCCCCGATTCTAAAGAAGAATTTTATTTGGTTAAATAGAATGTATTAAAGTGACCAACACTTGATTTAAATAGGGTTCATCATCAAAATTCGGTAAATTGTCCATTTAAAGAATATTAGAGTATTTATGATTAAAATTGGATTCTTTCATATTTTAAGCCACTAAAATTTATTGGATAAATGTAAAAACATTTATAAAACATGTATAATCATATTTTAGTAAGTTATTTACATTCCTACCAATAAAAAAGCTAGACATTAACTACCATTTAAAATAATAATATTATATTGATAGCGTGCAACGTAATATTTCAAAGAAACCCATTGTTGCGTATCTGGTACACCATCGAACATAGAAACCCCTTTAAAGTAAAATTAATATTTAATTCAAAAAAATTAATAAATATAAACTATGTATTATTCTTTATTTACCTGGGATGTTACATAAAATACCTCATCCACTATCACAGACCCTAAACCCATGACATTATATAGGACTAATGAACACCATTTTTAGACTTTTGATATCAAGAGTAGCAACCAATGGATTCATGAAACATTAGTTTGGAAACTAAGGAACTAAACAACCACTATAACCACTATCCAGATGACATCAAGTGATAAGCTTAATACTCCACCCCTATGGTAACATTCATTAAAAAATTATATATTTATAAATAGATTTTAATCATATAAATTTACCAAGACCAAGTCAATATTCAACTGGACCTTATTCTTGTAAAATGATCATCAGCCGGTGTTGACATAAAATTGATAATGAAATTAATGTATTAAAATTATGATCAATAATTGTTTTAAATGAGCTCAAATTATATTTATTACACCCCCACTCATTATAATTTTTGAAGGAAAATACCTTTTAACATCTAAAACAAAAGGTATACTTCCATAAATAAAAAACGGTCCACTATTATTTTACAACTATTTTCATGGAAGTATATAACTAAAATTATTCATTAAGATTTTCCCCAATCATAGAGAGATAAAACTGAGGAGTGAGATAAAACAGAAAAAATGGGCCTCCTAGTTTCTTATTTATTAGAAAAAGGAATATTTACCAGAGTTGAGTACTCTAGAGGGAGTGGATTGAGTATCCAATAAAATTTTCAATGATTTTTTTTATAAAAATAAATCCAAAATATAATTAACACCCATTTAACTAGTATTTTATCTATATGAAATTTAAGTATTATAAGTAACCCTTAAGAAGTTTGATAAAATGTCATCTTGAATAATCTTATGATTAATCGATGATTTTTGTGATTACTATACTTTCAAAAAATAGTATAAATATCACATGTAAGCGCTAACTATAAAACTATAATTCTGTTAACTAGATATTAAAATAAATTTTAAAAATATAGAAAAGATAACTTTTAAATACATTAGAGTGTAAAAACTATAATATTCCTAATATATATTTGAGATGTAGTCTTATCCATTTGGTAGTCACTTGATTTAAAGAATATTTATTAAGAAATTAAACCCTATCCATTACCTAGATAGGGTTTTACACACAACTTTACACAAGTAGTTCCAGAAACACAGATCCTCTTCCACAATTTCCATGGGAGTACATATACAAAGAAAGAACATGTGAGAATGTCCAATACCTGTCCACTACAACATGTGAAAAAGTTCTAAATAAATAAACAACATAATAAAAGGACAACAGAAAATTTATAAAATAGAGAGAAAAAGAAGAAGAAATAATTAAATTGAGAATACATATCGATTTCTATTTTTATACATATGTTTATTCTATTTTTTATACCCTGTTTTAGATCAAAGGTTATGTTTGAAGACCTGTAGATATTATAGAAACCATGTTCTTTATTTCACATTAATACATGATTTATTATATAAGGTAACACTTAATATAACCCTAATGAAATAGAAGTTTAGTGTATTTGGGAATTAGGTACATTAAAAAAAACTTGAAATAGGATATACAACATATTTATTGAAAACCTCCTTAATATGACCGTACTTAAAACTGCATGGGATAACCTTGGGATATAATTAATAAATGGGTGACCTACAAAGCCTATTAAGATAATAAACATGGAATAACATGAAGAGAATAATACATGTTAGAAAATAGGCTTATAAATGTGGAATAAAAAGAGTAGAAGTCATGGACATGAATAATGATACATGATATAGAATGATAATCATAAAGGAAACATGGGAAATGTGTCAACAACCTAATATACTACATAATAAACATATGTAAATTCTTACATCCAAGAAATCATGATAGAAAAATACCCATAAAGGAATCATTTTTATTCCCTATCCCAAATTGATGTCCCATGAGACTAAATGTTACCCAATTCATTAGAGATCTATATAATTTCATGCACACACATCACTTTCATTTCATTATCATTCTAAAGTGTGCCACATATATAATAAAACATATATTTATTAATCATTATATTATATTTCACGATTAAGGAGTGTGGAATAAATACATGTAATTACCAAGTAATATAAGTATATGTGTATAAATGTGAACACCCTTGATATGAAATGGGTAAGGTATTCACTAAAAAATTGTTCTGGCATGGAAAATCTCATTGAAATTGCGGTAGCAAAACATTTTCACTTAAAAATTCATAAATTGGGTTAATGAGAGTGAACTGAAAATCTCATAATTTTGACTTAAAATTTTAATTAAAATGGAAATCTAAAGACATATCCCATCATTATTAATAGGATATATAAGGCATATAATAGTAAATAAACATGAATAAATAAGAGAATGTGAGGATCCCTTATTTGAGTGTGTAACTCCAAATGATTGGGAAGAGCTTATTGGGAGATTGGGGGAACCTTAGGGGACTCTAGGGATGGGAGGTAAGAGTAAGTATGTACTCCAATTATTTTAAGTGAAGATAAATGGGATATTAGGTGGGTTTATATAGGAAAAGAGTGGGTAATTCTTTATCATATCTCAAATGTAGGTTTTTGGACTCTATATAATAAAATAAACAAAACCACAATCCTTACCATGGTTTTTGACCTTGGTTTTTTCGAAATGGTAGTTTTTTAATTATTTTATAAGTTCAAGGGACGAAATTATTAAAATAATACACTTTATTATGTGTAGGTGACTCAATCTTTTAAAGAAATAGTTTTAAAACCATAAAATATATTAATGGGTTTGGAGTATTCACAAAGTCTTTATAAAATTTATTAACTAAACATAAAATCATATTATATTAAATGGAAAACATATATTACATCATGGATACCATTTATAGTATTTAATACATCACCTTTGTGTCATTTTGATGTCATAATACACAATGTATATTTATATGGTATTTAATTTTTTACACGAGAAATCAACTATCTTATAAAATTATAAAAAATTCATTATTGGATAAAATTAAACATTATTCTTCCAAAAATAATATTCATTTTATCTAAATAATTTTCTAACTATGTTCATTTTTTAAAATAATAATTTACATTTATTGGGAAATGATGGATTTTTTTGACAATAACAGTATTAGAACCCTACTAAAAATTACATTTAACTTCATAAAAATTGTATGATCATTTATATTTAATAAAAATTAATAAAAATAATATTTTAGTAAACCATTATTTAATTAAAAAATTCACTAATTCAATAAAATAAATTCATTGTTTTAATTTTAATATTAACCAAATATACACTTTCTGTTTTTTTGAAAAAAAATCAAAATAATTTATAAAGTAACAATAATTAGAAAAAAATATATTCATTATTTAATAAAAAATTATTTCCATACTCATATTTCAAGGGTATCAATACATATAACTTTAATACAATAGAAAATTCCCTAAGAGTAAGGTGTGTGATAGTGAGACTTTCATGGGCTGGTTTAACATATATGGTTTGGACCGTGATCTTGATGAGCTTGAGCATCTCCCATAAACAGTTTCTCTCACGATTAAGTTGTTGGATCATAGGTTGTGATTGTTCAAGGGAAATGACCAATGATTCTACCTCCCTTGAAAACTCTAATAAATGGTCTTCATATGGTACGATCCTACTGAGTGAGGCCATCACTTCCTTTGTCCATGTGAATTTGATTTTCTAAAACCCTATATTTTTATTAACCATGTGATCACTGTTAAATAACTATATTATCAATGGTAATTATACTTAATAGTATTTTAAATCTGATAGAATATAATAAAACAAAATAAGTGCATTTTTTTCTATAACTATATTACATAATAATACATTTAATTAAATCCCAAGTTAAATTTTATTTATAATAGTTTCGGTCGTTACTATCTTACCTCCTTAAGAATTTTTTCCATTGGAATTTTTTTACCACATTAAAATAGACAAGGCTAACTTTTCTTCATCAACTCATTTGGTTCGCATGCCAAATATTCAAAATTTTGGTTTCTCCACAGCACTTTGACCAGGTGTATTGTCTTATTCTGTACAAATTTTTTCTATGATCTAAGATCTTTACCAGCTTCTCCTCATAGGAAAGGTTATTCTAAAATGGTAAAACCTTTGGATTGAGTACATCTGAGGGGTATGATATGTATTTTCTCAAGATGGATACATGGAATACATCATGTACTTGATATTTATTAGGTATTAGTTATAGTTGATTGGCCCCCACTCTGATGAAATCATGGTTCTCAAAGGGCTGATGTATCTTGGACTAAGATTTCCCTTCTTCGCAAAAACCGTGACATTATTCCCTGGATATATTCATATGAATACCATGTCTTTAACATAAAAATACAGGGTTCTTTGATGGTTGTTAGCACAGATCCATATCGACTCTGAGCATCCTTGATGTGCTACTGAATGGTCTTAACTATTTCCACCATTTCCATGACCATTTCAGGACCTAGTAGTTTTTGTTCCCCAACTTCTTCATAGCATGCATGTGTTCTTTATCTCTTCCCATAAATTACTATTTTGGGATCCATTTTGATTCTTGAGTGGAAACTTTTATTTTATGAGAAATCAACCATAGGAAAATGTTGATTCCATCCTCCTTCTAAGTAAATTGAGCATTCTCTCAATATATCCTCTAGTGTTTGGATAGTCCACTCAGATTGGCCATTAGTTTGGGGTGATAAGATATGATGCATTTCAATATAATATTCAGATAATGTTAGAGATGCTTCTAGAATATGGAGGTAAATCTTATATATCGATCAAATATAATCGATAGTGGTAATCCATGAAACCTCATCACTTCAATGATGTACAAACTTGCAAAGTTGATCGAGTGATAAGTCCTATTTAATATAAATAAAATATATAGTTTTTTTAAGAAAATCCACCAAAATCCAGATGAAATTATTTCATATCAATGTCTTTGGATGTTCGGTGACAATTTCCATGGTGATGTTTTCTCATTTCCATGTAGTTATGGGTAATGATAAAATCATCCCCTCAGATTTTCTCTATTCCTTCTTCACTTGAGGACATACAAGAAATATAGATGTATATTCCAGAATATTTTTATTCATATTACCCCACCAATAGTGTTCTCAGAGATCTCATTACATCCTTGTGCTTCTAGGATTGATAGATAAGGATGATCTATGTGCTTCATCTAACAACTCCATTAACTCAGGATTTGTTGGTATACATAGTCTTGACCCAAATCTTACAATACCTTCTTCATTAACATTGAACTATAATGATTTAACTTTTCTTATAGCTTTCAATTTATTATAAATTACCACATAATCTCCTTGAGAATACTTTATCTTCTCCAAAAGGGATGGTTTAGAAATCATTTCTAAAATGATTGATGTTTTCCTTCTTTTATGTGTCCCATATCCATCATTTCCAAATCAAAAAAATACTAGATTCATCTAAATTCTAATCAACGATTGAATTGATGGATTCATTGTACTTAGAGTGTCTACCACTTTATTCACTTTCCCATGATGGTAGTGAATTTACCAATCATATTCCTTGATCATCTTTGACCATCACTGTTGGAAGATACTCATCTCTTTTTGTGTGAATATATATTTGAGCCCTTATAATCCGTATATATTTTACACTTCTCCCAAAAAAGATAATGAAAATATATTTTCAAAGAAAATATCACTGCATCCAAATCCATATCATGCATTGGGTAGTTCTATTTGTGAAATTTCAATTATCTTGAAGTGTAGGCTATAAATTTTTGATTATGAACTAACACATAGCCTAAAACATTCTTCTAATCATCGTTGAATACCATGAAAATATCTCTAATTATTGGAAGTTTGAGCATATGTGTAGTGATAATATTCATTTTTCATCTTCTTAAAGCTCTATTAACTTCCATCATTCCTGGAAAACTTGACTCCCTTATGATTTAGCTTGGTTAGAGGGTTTGAAAATCATGAGAAATTTCTCAAAAATTGAGGAAAATACCTAGCTAATCCAAGGACACTACAGATATCTGTCACATACATTGGCCTCAACCATCATTCAATTGATTATATCTTTTAAGGGTCCATAGATATTCCATTTCCTGTGATGATATACCCAAAAAATGAGACTTACTTCAACCAGAACTCACATTTTGTGTAATTGTAATAAATCTTATCCTTTTGCAAGGTCTTTAACAGAGTGCTCAGATGCTCCTCTTTCTCCTCCTTGTTTTTGTAGAATATTATAATATCATCTCTAAATAATTCATTAAATTTTTTGAGTTAATCTCAAAATACTATATTCATTAATTCCATGAATATTTTTGGAGAATTTGTGAGTCCAAGTCGAATTACTATGAACTCATTATTCTTGTACCTTGTACAAAAAGCATTCTTGGGGATATCCTCCTACTTCACCCTAACTTGGTAATTACCTGACCACAGATCCACCTTGGAGAAGTACTTTTCTTCACACAGTTGATCAAAAAAGACATTAATCTGTGGAATAAGATACATGTTCTTTATAATGATCTTGTTTTTATCAATATAGTCAATGAAAATGTGCATTGATTCATCCTTCATCTTGACGAAAAGGACCAGTGTAAACCATGGTGAAGTATTTGGGAATATGAAACTTTTATCTATATTCTCTTGTAGTTGTTTCTTTAGCTCATAATATTGCATGAAAACCATTTTATATAGAGTCTTGGATAATGGTAATTCTCCAGGTATAACCTCGATTGAAAATTCAACCTCTTGGATATGAGGATGATCAAGAAATTCATTAACAAACACATTACTGTATTCCCTCCCAATGGGAATGTGTTCAAGCATGATACTTTCCATAGACTCAATCATTTGATATAGATACGATTTATCATAGGGAAATAATCTCTATTATTGAGATGTTGGTTCTAAATAAGATTCATCCTCCTCCTTGCACATGTATAGAATCAGGGGTCTATTCACTATATAGAGAGTGATTTCCTTATTGCAGAAATTTATGTTGGCTCTATACAGGGAAAGACAATACATGACTAGAATTGGATAAAATTTAACTAAAGGGAGTATGGAAAGGTTCACAGGGTTGTTCAGACCACAAATTATGATAGGGGAGGAGTTATATACTTGGGATGCAATAAAATACCCATTTTTTATTTTCACAGATAACTCTACTTCAATGATTTGTGGTGGAGTTTGAGTAGTTCTACTAAACATTATTGATTTTAACTAATGTGTAGAACCAAAATAAAAATAATGTTTTGTATCCTTCAATAAATGAATAGTTTACCTTTCACCACTTTGTTGTTAGGATCCACCTTAGTGATTGTGATTTAAAATTATCACCCTTGATTCCTTGGAGGTTATTGGTTGTCTCCTAAAACCATTGGATTAGGACATTGATTTACAAAGTTACCTAGTTCCTTGCAATTAGAGAAATTAAAAACACATTAAGGGTTTATTGGAGAATTCCTTATACCTCTGTCCCATTAGCTGGTTTCTCCTATCAGAAATCGTAAGCTAAGTCTCATTCCTTCCCACACCTAAAGAATTTCCTCAGTCCCCTTAATATTTTTCTTGGGTTCTTCTTTCCACACATTTGACAATTAGGATATTGAAATTTCTTATCACCATTATATTTCTCTATCATACTAAGAGAATTAAGCTTCACTTTCCACTTCTTATCCCAATGATCCACTTGAGATTAACTGATCTATTTTTTGAATTTTAGGGAACATAAGATAATTTTCTCATATCTATCAAAGTTATGGATCACCATGGATTTTCATAGACTAGGTTTTAGGCCACCAAATAAACGGTCAACCTTATATTCAGAGGTAACAACAAAGCCTGAGGAGTATCATGAATGTATTTGAAATTTACCAAATATACCCTGATAGATTCTTCATCTTTTTTAATGAGGGAAAGAAAATACCTTTCCATTTTATGAAAAAGTATTTGAAGAAAATATTTAATGAAATATATTTCCAAAAATTTATTCCACCCCATAAATTCAATCCATTAATTAAGTTTTTTATTCTTGATCAATGTCCACCACTAATCAGCTTCTCCCTCCATAGGATAAGCTACCTATATAACCTTATCATTCTTAAAACACTTAATGGTGGAGAAGATATTATCAATGGAGTTGATCCATTTTTACATGATTAAGGGATTAGATGATCTATTGAATGTAATAGGCCTTTGTCACATGAAATACTCAATTGACGCCTGTTATCCCTTATGGAGATTTGGATGCTCCTCCTGATCTAGGTTTCTATTTAGAACCAGAGTTAGTAGAGAGAGCATCATCACAATTTTTTTGATTCCTACTTCAATATGGTTGGAAATATCATTTGGGAGTCATCACATTTCCCGTCACATTTAATTTTTACATGATTCCTTCTATTCCCAACCATTGTGTAGTATAAACGGAAAATTACTGATGATTATTTTAAACTATTAAACACATAACAAGGAATAAAATTATGTTAAAGGGATAAATTATAAATTACATTTATTTCTTAACTTCATATTTTCTTTTCTTAAATCTATGTTATCCATGTTTTATTTTATAACATACTTTATTATGGTTATTTTTACTCCTTAATAATGGTTTATAATGAGCTTATGATCTTACCAAAGTATATCCACCAATAATGTCCATCCAGGTGTGCATTAAGGATCTTTTTCATGTACCAAGTTATGCCGAGCTAGTACCAACACACCCAGTTAGAGTTTTTATGCCAAGGTAAATTTGTTCCAAAACCATGTCCACTTTAGTTTACAGGTTGGGATTTATTTTCTTATAAACAACATACTATATATTTTCCAAAAGTTAGGTATTTTTATTATACTTAGTCCTATCCCTAAGGCTTTCTCTAGAGATTTCTAATCCTAATCCAAAAAATAACTAAACTTTTCATTTTATACCAACTATAACAACCCTTTTCTTTAATTTACATTAATAAATGATTTATTACATAAGGTTACACTTAATAAAACCCAAAATATCAAGAAGTCTAGTATCTTTGGGAATAAGGTACATTAAAAAACAACTTAAAATAGTAAATACCATATACTTATTGAAAACCTATCTAACATTATCATACTTAAAACTACATGGGAAAAAGGGAGAGCTATCCAGACTAGTAAGGGAATAAACATTGAATAGAATGAAGAGAATAATACATTAAAGACAATAAGAATACCAATGGGGCATAAAAAGAGTAGGAATCATAAACATGAACAATGATACATGATATAACATGGAAATCAAAAAGTAAACTTGGTAAATGTGGAGACAAATTAATACAATGCATCATAGACATAGGTCAAGGATAACTGTCAAGAAATCAGGATGAGAAAATTCCCATAAATTAATTAGGTTCAATCCCCATCCCAACATGACATATCATGAGACTAAACATTACCCAATTCATTGTAGCGCTATATAATTTCGGATGCACTCATAACCTTTATTTTATTCTCATGATTTAGTGTTCCACATAGATCATAAAAATGGATTCATTCATCATAATATTTTATTCAATGATCAAGGAGTGTGGAATACATATATTTAAGTCCCAATTAAAATAAGTATTAGTGTATAAATATGAATACCATTTTTAAGAAAGGTGAATGTTATTGACTACACAATTTCTTTTGCATAGAAAATTACGGTGAAATTTCAGCAGCATAAAAATGTCACTTAACAATTCATAAAATGGGTTGATGAAAGGGAAAGGGGCATATAATAATTTTGATATAAAATGGGTAGTAAAAGGGACATGAAAAAACATATCTAAACATTAGGAATTGTAAATAGAAGGCATAGGATAATAAATAAACTTTAATAAAGAAGAGAAGGTGAGGATCCCTTTCTTGTGTGTGGGACTTCAAATGATTAGGAGGAGCTTATTGAGAGATTGGAGGAACCTTGGGAGGAATATAAAGAGGTTAGGGTAGATTAAGGACACTATATAAGGATTTGAGTGAATATAAATGGGATACTGGGTTGGTTTATATAGGAAAAGAGTTGATACTTTTGTATAATTTCACAAATATAGGTTTTGGACTCTAGATATTAAAATAACCAAAACAACACACCTTCCCATGGTTTTTGCCCATGTTTTCTACCAAATGGGAGTTTTTTTAGTTATTTTATAAGGAAAAGGGCCTAAAATAATAAAATAATACGCTTTATTATGTGTAAGAGAGTCACAATATTGAAGAAATGATTTTAAAATATTAAATATATTAATGGTTTTGGATGAATTACAAAGGCTTTATAAAATTAATCAAATATATCTAAAATCACATTATTTTAAAGACATAACATATATTTGTTAATGAACATAATTTATAGTATTTATTACATCACCTTTTGTTTATAATGATGTAACAATACACAACATATATTTATACGGTATTTACCTTTTTACCTTAAAATTTGGTTGTCTCAGAAAATTATGAAAAATTCACCATTGAATAAATTTTGTTGTCATGATTCCAAAAATAATAATAGAAATTTATTGAGAGATGTTGAGTTTTTTTATAATAACTATAACACCCTAGGATTTTATAATACGTTATCTCTTTAAAGTAATTTAATAGCTTGCACCACACGCAACACCGAGTATGAGCACACCATGACTTACCAAACTGGCCTTTTAAAAAGAAGTTATTAATAGTGTTAATTGAATTTTAAATTTTATATACTATATATAATTTTAACATCCATATTATGTGTTTTTAGACATAATGTAAGAACAAATCCAAATTTTCAGATAAAACAATTGCAATTTTACCACCTTTTAATGGAGAACCCTTTTTAATTCAATATTTGAAACTTTTATATATTCAATTTGACAAAATAAACCTCTTCTTTTGAAGCGGGACATAAAAATTTAGTTTGGATAAATTTTTGGTGTTTTTTTGATAACAATAATATTTCAATGAATAGTGAAAAATACTAAATTTTAATTGAAAAGAACTTTTTTAATCAAAATAATTTATATAGTTAAATTATAAATTTGAATGGTTTTGAAGTATAATAAGATTATATTTTTATCCTTTAATCCAATTTAGGTCATTGGAAGTAATTTTACATTTAAATTGGACATAAACACATATCAATCTTTTGATAGTTTTTACTTTTCAAAAACTCGCCTTTTGGTTTTGACAACGAGAATTAATTTTAAATTAATTATTGAAAATTAGATGATTTTAATTTGGTAAAATAGAAATCATTTTTGAATTTGGAATATCAAAATTAGTTTAGGGTGAATTGTTGGTTTTTTCTAAATACTTTCAATTTTTGATGAATAGTAAAAAATACTGCATAGTACATAAAAACTGACTTTTTCATTTAAATAATTATTTTTAATTCAAAATTTATTTTAGAATAGATACATAATACCTATATTATTCCAATTTAATTAATTGTAGTCATTTTATAATAATATTAGACATATGAAACTTTATTGAACCTTTTAATGTCTTTTACCTACCTTCTAGGCACATGTGCGAATTTGCATATAACGTAATTTTACCGCTTCTGTGAATTGAATTTTAAAAAAATCAGAGAGACACAGTTGACATCATTAAGTAAAATTTGGTTCAATAGGATGAAAATAATATTTGGTGAATAGTAACTTTTGAATTTTATTTACCATGGTTAAAAGTAAATATAGTAATTAAAGGTAAAAATGATATTATAATTACCCTAACACATGTAATAATTCTATTTGATAAGTTTATTTCTACCAAAATGAACCTTAGGAATAAAATATGATCCTATTGGTCCATTTTTATTAGATTAGAACATTTATTATTATTTTATTTAAAGAACAGTTAAAAGTGTCAAATTCAATGTTTAATAACTAATCCATTTTTAATATAGGGTTATACATAATATAAATTCAACTATAAATGTTAATTAGAAATATAAAAATATTTCCTACATCATGGTATTTTATTTAAAATTTTTAGACATTAAATAATTAAATTTATTTATGACACAATGATGATGCAGTAATTACCTTATTAATGAATGATTAAAATAATTGATATTATAAATATCCAAATAAATGTAAATTGAGACTTTAGATGAATTACATGAATTTTATACGTTAATAAGACATTTCAGGGTTGATATAATATATTTTTTTCTAAGTAATAATGTTTTTCTTGACTTTCACAAAAACCAAATACTAAATAGTGTCAAAATTGACATAAATGTGTTTTTTTTAAAAATACTATATTTTTAAATGATATAATATTATTAAAAATATAAGATTCATACAAAGGACTTATATAATGATAGGTATGTCATTAATGAACCACTTTAGGTTCTCTTTATATTTTATAGTATGTTTTTAACCATGTCATATAAAAATACAAGAAGACATTGTAAAAGTTAAACTATTTAACCAAGAGTTAAATATAAAGGATAAGGTTAATATGGTGACATAAAATTGTCTAAAACTTATTGGTTGAGAGGATTTCAACCCATACCCACCATATACTATAAATAAATTCATTTGTATATATTAGAAACTGAAAATAATTTTAGAATAAATTAATATTTTAAGATTTTACTAATGTGTCCCTCACCACTCTTATAAAATTGTACTCCCCCTTCTCTTAAATTGACACATCCAAATCCATTTGTCTCAGCCAAACCTAGATGAAACCTCCTTCAAACTATCCTCAATTCATCCTATAGGCCTTAATTTGATCATAAATCAATCCTATGGATCCATTTTGTTAAAATCAAAAGGAAGAACCCAAAGAAGAGGTAATTATTTCATCACCTATATCAAAGTTCATTTCTTCTTCCACTTCCTCTTTCTTTGTTATTTCCATACCAAAATAATATATATATAAGAACCAAAGTTTTGGGACTCTGAGACTTTGAAAAATTTCTTGATGTCATTCCAGAATAGGGTATTCAGATGGCGTGCAATTCCGAGGCCCGGTGTGCCCGGAATTAATTATATAAAAATGTTAAGTGTTTTTATATTACACATGCATGGTTAACTAAGGAAAATGTAATATCTCTTAGATAGTTGATCGGATAAAAAATCCAAGACCACATTTGGGTCCGAAATTTGGTGTTTACCCTAGGCATGACATAAAACGAGTCGGCGCAGGACGTTCGGACCCCTCACTCGTTGGCAGTGTGTTAAATGGATAATTAAATTGTCAAATTATTTATTTAATAGCTCAAACCTGAATAACTCCTAAATGGTTGCTCGGATGGGAAAGCCGAGGGCATCCTTGAGTCTTTAGTGGGCCATTTACCCTAGGTGGGGTGTAAAAGTTGCGGGTGTGGGCCTGGTGTGAGATATGTCACCTGGGGGAAAAATCTTTATTTTTAAATAATGACTTAGTGATTTTAATCACTAATGATCTTTTCGAGTAACTTTTGAACAAAGACTCGGAATTGAAATCTGGGACTTCCGTTGAGTTCAAAATGGGACTTTTTTCTTAGGCACGACATAAAATGAGAGGGCGCTATGAATTTGGATTCCACGCTAAGTGGTTTTCCTATAAATAGAAAGAATAGGAGTTTGGAGTTGGGGTTTCCCTTCTCTCTCTCTCTATCAAACATTTTTCGGCGTTTGTCGCCGGATCGAGGAGCGACCTTCGCCGAAACCTCGGCGGATCGATGGTGGAGCGCAACAAAGGCATCAACAACAACGAACAGATCCAAAGAGGTAGGATTTCTGATTAAATTTCACACCTTCGTGAAATTATTGAAGTTTTTGTCAATTTGTCATTTTAAATTCAAAAATTTTAGAATTTGGGGCATTGGCTGAACAAACATGGCCAACGCCTGAGCCCCATTTTATTTATTGTTCTTGGGCGTTCTTCATCGAATTTTTCAGATGCGACAATCATGTTGGATCAACGATTGGGGGAAGGCGCTACGAAGGCCTCACCCCGAGGATCCCAAACACATGCTCAGTTTTGAATTTGGGCCACCAGAGCGGTCGGGACGGTCGTCGGAAGCCCCCACTCCGTCAGGGGCAGTGGCCAGAGGTCGGGGTGGCGTAGCGGGGGTTTGGACGAGGTGGCTGGCGCGGATGGGGTTTAAATCGAAGTGGCAGGCGGTTGGGCGGTGTCTGGTGTCACCGGCTGGCCGAGGGCGGTGCGCGGCCAGAGTCTGGCGGAGCTCGGCATTCGGAGGTGGGGCGAGGCCGAAGCAGGCGACCGGGGCGTGCGGCGGTGCGCGGGCAAGCAGCGGCGTCCGATGGAGGAGCAGAGGAGGCCACGACGTGAGGCGGCCCTGGGCTGTCGCGGTCGAAGGAGAAGTCGACGGAGGAGTGGCGAGCCCAGGTGGAGGCGCCGGGGGCGCTGGCTTGTCATGGTCGGGAGTAACCTGAGGCGCTGACCTCAGGGTGTGTGACGAAACAAGGACCCACACTTTGCGGGTCCAGTTGGGCGACGCGGACGGAGTCCGGTTGGTTGGCAGGTCTACTTTGGAGGACCGGACCTGAGGTGTTTGATGTTGGTGGAGTGGGCCGCGACTAGCAGGCCATGGCTGTTCGGGCCGGACCCGCATCTGGACCGCGGGCCGGCGGTTCAGACCTGGCCAACCGTGGTGAACAGGCCCGTTTGAGCTTCCTTGTGTTCGGGGGGTGGGGGGGGGGGGGGGGGCGTAAATTCTAAATGGCACATCCGTTTGATGTGCTGTCTGTGGCTGCAGGTCCGTGTCAGCGAGACAAACCTTTTGAAGTATGTTTTAGGGTTTACGGTTCTGCACTGAATGATTGGTCACCCAGAACTCTTTAGTTTAAAAATATTAAATTAATATTAAAGTTGCGATGGATGTGGCTCGGGAGCCGGATGTCCGTTTGACGTGCCGTCAGAGGCGCGATGGCGGCGGAGCCGAGACGGTCCTTCCCAAGTTGGTTCCAAACATTTGCAGGTTGGTTTCATTGCTCGGTGGCATGAAAAGCTAAATGTGAATAATTAATTAATTAATTGTTCCATTAGACCTAAATCCTTTTTGGGATGTCCGATTGATGCGACGTCAGCCGCAACGTGACCCCAGTCCTCGTGTGGACTTTTTGAGATGCTCTCCGAAGCGTTCGGGTGGGAGACAAGGTGCGGGCCCCACATGGATTAGTTCACACTTTTTACGGTGAAACCCCACCTTTTCACCTGACATCTGTTTGGGTTGTTTGAGTACTCGTTCTTTGAGTGTTTTTCTGAGGGGAATGCAACGGTGCAGTCCGCCCGCCTAAATTTAGGCCAGAGGCATGGGCCCCATGAGGCGACTTTCGGACGTATGCTGTGTTTTTACGACTTATGCTACATAAGTCCATTCAGGGAAAATGAATAGCCTATATCGTGTGGTTATCTGCAAGGAACGCAATGGTATGATCTGCGTGACATGTTTCGAGGTCGAGGTGTGGGCCCCACAGGGCCCCGCTTGCATGTAATGCATGGAGTTGTAGCTTCTGCGTCCAAAGTCCATTTTAGGCACTGTAAATGGCTTTGTGACCCTAGAATCGAGGCAAAGTTGACCAAGGTGGTTTCAGGCGTTGAATCGGGAGTTGAGGTGTGGGCCCCACAAGTCATCTTTTAAGCTATGTGCAGTGTTTTGCGACTTTTTCATTAGACGTCCATTTGGCGCGAATGATTAGTCGTTTTCGTGTGTTTTTCTGAGAGCATCGCGATGACACAGTTCGCCCGACCCCTTTAGGGTCCGAGATGTGGGCCCAACAAGATGTTGTGTGGGCATAAAGTGGTGTTGAATAACTTTTTCATCAGGATATTGTTTCCAGTGAGTAAGTAGTCTATCTCGTGTATTTTTTGCAAGGATTACAATGGTGTAATCTGTTTGTGTGAGCGGAGACTCTTTCAAGATCTTATTAAATGTGGAAACTCGAAAGGGCATTGGTCGGAGGTTCCTTTGACGCACTCTGAACCTACACACGATAGCGGTTTTAGTGACACCTAGTGATGGCACGGGCAGTGCAGAGTTATCAGACCAGTTTAGGGTTTACCCTCCCGTGGAGTTGGGTAGTGGGTTACCCGTTGACCTTAGGGTTTGCCCTCCAGCAGGGCTGGGTAGTGGGTTACCTGTTGACTCTTAGGATTTACCCTCCAGTGGGGCTGCGTAGTGGGTTACCCAGTGACCATAAGGTTTAACCTCCAGTGGGGATGGGTAGTGGGTTACCTGTTGACTCTTGTGGTTTACCCTCCAGTGGGGCTGGGCAGTGGGTTACCTGATGACCTCATGGTTTCCCCTGTAGCTGGGCTGGGTAATGGGTTAACCAACGAACCTCATGGTTTACCCTCCAGCGGGGCTGAGGAGTGGGTTACCCAACGACATCTTGTGGTTTACCCTCTAGCAAGGCTGGGCAGTGGGTTACCCGATGACTTCTTTCAGACTCGACCCTTTCTATGAGGCTAGTAAGTGACTTTTCTTCATGTTACCAAAGAAGGACCCTTGGTTGTACGTTTCAACAATGAGGCAGCTTTGGCATGCAGGACTGTTGGGCATTAGTTATGGATATCCTTTGAACTATTGATATTTTCTCTTGGGATGATCTTGGAGATAGAGATCACCTTACACACTCTTTCGGGTTTCTTGTTGAGCATATATATACACCCTACTTTCGTTCTTACTCCTTGGGTTCGATTAATCTCCTTCCGAGAGGGGAAAAGATGTGGGGTATTCCATGTGCTTTCCGGGTCTAGTTCCTCTTGGTTGGACGAGTCTACTTCCTTTCACTTTTCGGGTTGAGCTGCACTCTTTCTTTTGTAATCTTGAACTTCTCTTGTTCTGTCTATTGCTCACCATTTTAGTATCTCTTTTGTTGCTCCCTCGAGCTTTTGGGGCATCCTACTGAGTATTGTTATACTCACCCCTGCTTGTGATTTTCCCACACTTGGTCTGCCCTTATAGATGAAAAACAGGTCGATCAAGACTACGAAGGAGAATAGAGGACACATGATATTGGGATGCATTCAGTGAACGTAAGAGGATTTACGGGTGTGAGACTCACTAGCTGTTTAATTTCATTTACCTGTTGCTGGGTTGTGGCACCTTTCTAGTTGGGCATGTTTTTTGTCCCTTTTTCTGTTCAGTTATATTGTCAACACTTTACTTGTACTATGTAGAGGTCAATTCATGTATGTTGGTTCCCCTTTTGTAGCAGCGTTATATCTTGCTTCCTTTTCTCTGCACTTTTTCATTGAGTTAGCTGCGCGTGTGTGTACAGTTTCTTAGGAAAATCCCTCCTCTAGTTTATTGTTCCTTCGATGCAGGTCTGCAGCCCTTGGACTATTGATGCGGGCTTGGGGTATTCGCGGATCGAGCCCCGATACAGTTCGGGTCATGAAAAAGTGGTATCAAAGGTGGTTCATTCCTTGGGGCATTGTTCGGACGTCCCTAAAAAGGAATTGGATGAGTTTTGGGGAAATAGTGTCAATGTGTCTCGAAAGCGGCTCTCAGGCCGGGGAGTCTTGTGATAGTGTGGCAGCTAACGTATCTATTCACCAGGACCCTGTTAACCCGCTGGTCGACTCGGTATACTTAGACACTTGTTTTAAGGAATTTGGTTCATGCATTATATAGGATTGAGTCTTTGACTTTCCTTCTTGAGTCAGCTCCCCATCGTTGTCGGTATATATATGCTCATTTTACCATGGTAGTCCTTGATCTAATTCAAGATGTCTCCATGATGATAGAGAGCTAGGATACTAGCTCCATTTCCTGACAACGACTCCGTTAGCGATGAGGCCTCAGTGCAAGATCCATCATACGATTACCCTTTGTCCGGGAGGACATGCAGTATCACCTACACCTATGGAGTAGAAGATAGTATTGGCAGCGAAGGCCTATGATGAGTGCAGGCTGGGCACGCTACGTGAGTTCTAACATTAGGGAATACTGAGGTACCATGGTGAGCCATACCCTCAGGTAGTGAAGGGTTGGCTAGAGTTAGTGGTTCTCCTCTTCAGGCTTGTTCGAACATTGACAAGTTGGATGGTGGCCTTGACAACCCGTTTTTCCACTGAACAGTTTGGCGTTAGTAGATCCAGGGCTACTCAGACACACGATGAGTTGTTACTCTGGTGGGATTACTTCTAGCAGTTTTTTCTTGAGGATTAATAGCCCTCCAAATTATGATTTTCTCGGTTTTGGTAGCTGCTGGAGCTTCAACGGGGAGTGATGGCAGTGGCTGGGTATGCAATTGGGTTCACATACCTTACTCGGTACTCTTTGAACGTGGTCCATGATGAACAATTCCGAGAACAGAAGTTTGAGCGAGGTCTCTGTAGAGGAGATTCGTGTCAATGTAGTGCCCTTGTGTATCCTCACCCACGTCAGGGTGCTGGAGCAGGCACCGGTGACAGTGAAATTTTTTTCAGAGGGATGACAATTGGCAGGGCCTCGGCATCGGGAGTCTCCCCTTGATGAGACCCAGGCACATGGTTTGGGGTAGCATAGAGCACCAAGATAGCCTAGGGAGGACTAGTGCTATGGTTGTGATGTGCGGGGTCACGTGGCGTGAGACTATCCGACCGAATGTGATGAGTCTTCCAGATAGTTGGTAGATGCTCCGTCACGAAAGAGGCAGTGTCGTGATCAAAAAGATCCCAGGTGAGGATAGGGTGGTCCCCAGGGAGGCGGTGTTGGTAGAAAAGAAAGAAGAATTGTGGTTGGCAGACGTCGTTTTGAGGTCTTTCCACCACCACTAGGCGGCCCATTTGATGCTCAGGGAGCTGACGGATGGGGTCGCAGGCGACCGTGTGCTATGGATGTCTACAATCCTGAATCTCATGAGATAATAAATGGTATGCTCTATGTATTTTCTACTTTTCTCAGTAGAACTTGTTAGACACTGCGTGAGGTACTCTTTTCGTCTAACTTCTAGTTCGAGGGGTTACCTAGGGTGATGCATGGCATCGGTGTAACCATATGTTGGTGTTGTCCAATGTAGATTTGAATGCATGGGAAAGAGTGGTTATTCCCCCAATGAGATGAATTTTTGTGATGCGATCAAAACCACGGGGGAGATTTGGTACCACCCAAAGAGGATAGTATTGAGGTGCGGTGTATGAGTCCCTCCGACATATGCATTCATGGCGGGGTTGTTTGGTGGAGTGTTAGAGTAGGTTCTGGATTTCCCGGTGGGGTTTTTCTTCATGACCTCCCTTTGCTTGAGGTTCCACCAGTGGGTTTGGAAGAGTGCATGTTTTGGGGATTAATCTCCTTCTAAGAGGGGAAAAGACATGTGGGGTATACCATGTGCTTTCCGTGTCTAGCCTCTGGCAGTTGGATGAGTTTTCTCACCTGCCCTGTTCGTTGGTACCTTGTGTGATCAACGTGAATCTTGATACCGCTATCAAGTACAGGTTGAGGTGATGGACACCCTATAAGCAGAGCTACACGTTTCACTATGTGGTGATGGTTGTGGTTTTTGCGCTGAGAATGTGGAGACAATATCTTCTGGGAGAACGCTTTGTGGTTGGCTTAGACCACCAGTGTCTTAGGTGCGTCCTCACCCAGAGAGTCTAGGTTGTGATGCACCATCTGTGAAAACTTGTGTGACCGAATATACATGGGTGATTCACCAGATGGATATTCTGAAGGAGGGATTCACGAGGCCATGTTCCAGGAACAAACCATGATTTCAGTCGTGATGTGGAAAGTTGAGGTTTGTCCAGGGAAGTCCCCCTAGTTTCTTTGGGCCATTCGGAAATAGTACAAGCGATTGCGAGGTTTCCTACCATCTTTCCCTACCCACCCAACAGTAGGAGTGGGTGCACAACATCTTCCACGTGTCTTAGCTGATGAGGTGCGTGTGTATTACTACGCATGTCCTTGAGAGTGGTAGACCTTATGAGTACGAACCATACCTTTGGTTCATGTGTTGTGCCAACATGGTGTTGTGAAAGTTTTATCGGGAGTGGGAGAGCTAGGTGTGAGCCCTATATCCTGAGTTGTTTTTCCTAGTTTTTCTATTCGGGGATAAAAATCCTGAAGGAGGGAATGATGTAAGAACCCAGGTTTTGGGACTCTGAGACTTTGAAAAATTTATTGATGTCATTCCAGAGTAGGGTGTTCAAACAACGTGCAATTCTGAGGCCCAGTGTGCCCATAATTAATTATATAAAACTTTTAAGTGTTTTTATATTACGCACACATGGTTAACTAAAGAAAATGTAATATATCTTATACGGTTGATCGTATCGGAAATCCGAGACAACGGTTGGGTCCGGAACACGATGTTTACCCTAGGCGCAACATAAAATGAGTCGGCGCGGGACGTTCGGACCCCTTGCTCATTGCCAGTCTGTTAAATGGATAATTATATTATCAAATTATTCATTTAATAGATCAAACTGGAGTAGATCCTAAATGGTTTATCGGATGGGAAAACTGAGGGCATCGTTGAGTCTAGAGCGGGCCATTTACCCAAGGAGGGGTGTAAAAGTTGTTGGTGTGGGCCTGCTATGAGAGATGTCACCTAGGGGAAAAATTGCCATTTTGAAATAATGACTTAATGATTTTTATCACTGACGATATTTTCGAGTAACTTTTGAATGAAGCCTCAGAATGGGAATCCAAGACTTCCGTTGAGTTCAAAACGGGGCGTTTTGCCTAGTCATGACATAAAATGAGAGGGCGCGGTGAATTCAAATTCCGTGCTAAGTGGGTTTTCTATAAATAGAAAGAATAGGAGTTTGGATTTGGGGTTTCCCTTCTCTCTCTCACTCTCTCTCTATCTCCAACGTTCTTTGGCATTCTTCATCGGATCGAGAAGTGACCTTTGCCGAAACCTCGGCGAATCGAAGGTGGAGAGCAACAAAGACATAGCAAATGACGAATGGATCCAAAGAGGTAGGATTTCTGATTAAATTTCGCACCTTGTGAAATTCTTGGAGTTTTTGTCAATTTTTTCGTTTTAAATTCTTATATTTTAGAATTTGGGGTGTTGGCCGAACGAACACGGCCAACGCCCGGGCCCCATTTTATTTATCATTCTTGGGCGTTCTTCATCCAAATTTTCGGACACACCAATCATGTCAGATCAACGATCAAGGGCAGGCATTGCGAAGGCCTCATCCCGAGGATCTGGAACCCGTGTTTGGTTTTGAATTTGGGCCATCAGAGCGGTGGCGGCGGTCTTTGGAAGCCCCGAATCCGGAAAGGGCGGTGGTCGGAGGTCGGGGTGGCATAACGGGGATTCAGACGAGGTGGCCGGTGCGGATGGGGTTCGGATCGAAGCGGCAGACGGTCGGGCAGTGTCGGGTGTCACCTACTGGCTAAGGGCAGTGCGTGGACAGAGTCTGGCGGAGCTCGACGTTCAGAGGTGGGGTGAGGCCGAAGCGGGTAGCCGGGGCATGCGATGGTGCGCGGTCGAGCAGCCTCTTACGACGGAGGAGCCAAGGAGGCCGCGACGTAAGGCAGCCTTGGGCCATCGCGGTCGAAGGGGAAGCCAACAGAGGAGTGGCGATCCCAGGTGGAGGCTACGAGGGTGCTGGCTTATCACGGTCGGAAGGACCCTGAGCCGCTAACCTCAGGGTGTGTGGTGAAACAAGGACCGGTGCTTTGCGGGTGTTGTTGGGTGGTTCAGATGGAGATTGGCCTGTTGGTCAGACTGCTTTGGAGGACCGCACCCAAGGGGTCCGGTGTTAGTGGAGCGGGCCACGACCAGCGTGCTGCGATGGTTCGGGCCGGACCCACGGCTGGGGTGCGGGCCGACAGTTCAGACCGGGCCTGCCGGGGTGATCCGGCCCGGTTGGGCCCCCTTGCATTCGGGGGGCCGTAAATTCAAAACGGCGCGTCTTTTTGACACGCTGTATGCGGATGTAGGTCTGCGTCAGCGAGGCAGACTTTTTGAAGTATGTTTTGGGGTTTTTGAGTTCTGTACCCAAAGATGGGTGACCCGAAACGCTTTAGTTTAAACATATTAAATTAATATTAAAGTTGCGACAGACGTGGCTCGCGAGCCGAACGTCCGTTTGATGTGCCGTCAGAGGCGCAATGGCCCCGGAGCAGAGAAGGTCCTTCCAAATTTGGTTTGGAACCATTGAGGGTTGGTTTCTTTAATCGATGGCACGAAATGCTAAATGTGATTAATTAATTAATTAATTAATTAATTATTGCGTCAGACCTAACTCCTGTTTGAAATGTCCGATTGACGCACCATCAGCGGAAGTGTGACCCCAGTTCTCGTGTGGACTTTCGGAGATGCTCTCTGAAGTGTTCGGGTTGGAGATAAGGTGTGGGCCCCACAGGGCCTAGTTCGCACGTTTTACAGTGAAACAACAGTTTTCACTCGACATCCATTTGGGGTGTTTGAGTACTCTTTTCTGAGTGTTTTTCCAAGGGGATTGCAATGATGCAGTCTGCCCACCTAAATTTAGGCCTGAGGTGTGGGTCCCATAAGGCGACTTTCAGACGTACGCTGCATTTTTACGACTTATGCTACATAAGTCTGTTCAGGGCAAATGAATAGCCTATCCCGCGTGGTTATCCAAAAATAATGCAATGGTACGATCTGCGTGATGTGTATTGGGGTCGAGGTGTGGGCCCCACAGGGCCCTGCTTTCATGTAACGCAAGGAGTTGCATCTTCCACATACGAATTACGTTTTAGGTGCCGTCAGCAGCGTTGTGACCCTAGCATCTAGGTGAAGTTTACCAAGGTGGTTTCATGCGTTGAAGCCGGAGTTGAGGCATGGGCCCCACATGCTGTCTTTTAAGCTGTGTGTAGTGTTTTGCGACCTTTTCATCAGACATCCGTTTGGGGAAAATGAGTAGTCATTTTGGCATGTTTTTTTGAGAGCATCAGGATGACGTAGTTCACCCGACCCCATTCAGGTCCGAGGTGTGCACCCCACAAGACGCCATGTGGGTATAAAGAGGTGTTGAATAACGTTTTCATCAAGATCCCATTTCCAGTGAGTAAGTAGTATATCACGCGTGTTTTTCCATGGGGATTACAATGGTGTAATCTGTTTGGGAGAGCAGAGCCTCTTTCAAGATCTTATTAAATGTGGAAACATTAAAGGGCATTGGTAGGAGGTTCCTTTGATGCACTCTGAACCTATGCACTATAGCGGTGTTAGTGACACCCAGTGATGGCACGGGTAGTGCAGAGTTATCAGACCAGTTCAGGGTTTATCCTCCAACGGGGCTGGGTAGTGGGTTACCTGTTGACATTAGGGTTTACACTCTAGCGGGGCTGGGTTGTGGGTTACCCGTTGAATCTTAGGGTTTACCCTCCAACGGGGCTGAGTAGTGGGTTACCCATTGAACTTAGGGTTTACCCTCTAGTGGGGCTTGGTAGTGGGATAGCCGTTGACTATTATGGTTTACCCTCCAGTGGGGCTGGGCAGTGGGTTACCCGATGACCTTGTGGTTTACCCTCTAGAAGGGCTGGCCAGTGGGTTACCCAACGACCTCTCGTGGTTTACCCTCCAATGGGGCTGGGCTGTGGGTTACCCAATGACCACTTGTGGTTTACCCATTAGCGGGGATGGATAGTGGGTTACCCAACGACTTCTTTTAGACTCGACCCTTTCTACGAGGCTAGTTACTGAGTTTTATCCATGTTACCATATCGGGACCCTTGGTTGTAGGGTTCAGTGATGAGGCAACTTTGGCGTGCGAGACTGTTGGGTATCAGTTATGGATATCCTTTGAACTATTGGTGACTTCTCCTGGGCTGAGCCTAGAGATAGAGATCGCCTTACACACTCGTTCGGGTTTCTTGTTGAGAATATATATACACCCTACTTTTGTTCCCACTCTTTGGGTTATATTACTCTTCTTCCGAGAGGGGAAAAGACACATGGGGTATGCCACATGCATTCTATGTCTAGTTCCTCTTGGTTGGACGAGCCTGCTTCCTTTCTGTTGTCGGGTTGAGTTGCACTCTTTATTTTGTACTCTTGCACTGATCTTGTTCTATCTACTGCTCACCATTTTAGTATCTTCTATGTTGCTACCTCAAGCTTTTGGGGCATCCTACTATGTATCTTTATACTCACCCCTGCTTGGGCTTTGCCTGCACTTGATGTGCCCTTACAGACGATAGACAGGTCGATAAAGACTATAATGGAGCGTAGAGGACATAGGAGCTTGGGCTACATTTAGTGGACGTAGGAGGATTTCTAGGTGTGAGACTCACCAGCTGTTTAATTTCATTTACCTATTGCCGGGTTGTGGATCCCTTCTAGTTGGGCATGTGTTTTTTCCCTTTTTCTGTTCAGTTATCTTTTCAGAACTTTACTTGTACTGTGTAGAGGTTTATGCATGTATATTGGTTCCCCTTTTGTAGAAGCGTTGTATCTTTCTTCCTTTTCTATGCACTTTTGCATTGAGTTAGATGCGTGTGTGTGTACAGTTTCTTAGGCAAAGGCCTCCCCTAGTTTTTTGTTCCATCAGCGCTGGTCGCCAGCCCCTGTCCTATAGAGGCGGGCTTGGGGTAGTCGCGGCTTGAGCCCCGATATGGGTCGAGTCGTGACAATATCCAGTACATTATACATACTGTGATGTTATTATAAATATGGTACAACCATATTTATCATTCTATCCATCCTAGGGATGACAAAGTCACCATACGTGCATACGTTCGGCTTACTGCCTCCACGTCGTGGTGCAGTTTGTTATTCGACACTTCATTATTAGGATGGGTATAATTATGAGTATAATTTATGTAAATAATAAATATAACTTGTTAATTATTACTTATATATAATATACCATCTAATTACATATGATTTCACCATCAATAAAATGATATCATCGCTCGTACGTACATACGGCTTACCGTCTCCACAATGTGATGAGATTCATTTCCACGTTCACAATTCAATGATGATTATAAATATATATTATTAATAAGTATGTAATATATGACATAATAATGATAATATATATATATATAAATATATCTCATTCACTTATGTTCAATACGATATGAAAATGGAAATGTCGTTTATGCGTATGTACGACCTACCATCTCCATAAACGGTATTTTACATTTCATATATCAATATATTATACATATTTATATTATGAATATATATGATAAATAAATAATTTTTTATATTATTGAATCAACTAAATCACGATATAAGTTATACGATCAAGAATAACAAGTTAAAATGCGTATGATAAAGAAATCAATTATTATTCAAAACGTTATTTTAACAAAGTAATTATTATTAAATGGGTAGTATAAATCCATAAATGAATCAATTATGATATCATAAATATGAATATGGTTTTTTTAAAATTAAATAACATACTATGGTCATTATACATGAGGTTAAACGTACCCTCGACCAAAAGAAAATACAAGGTAATGGTTAATTCCTCAATCTAATTGTTATCCAAGATTGTGTATGTGTTAGTATTTACTGAGACATTTTTATCATTCACATCCATGTTTCATAAAAGTTTTTTCAAAATTAATATTTTAAGGTTTTTGGAAAGGGTCTCTTTATCAATATCATCATTTTAAATGTTTTAATAATTAATTTTTCTAAATATTTTATTTAATGTTCATGTTTTAAAAACAATATTAAGGATTTATTTAAATGGACATTATTGTTTTAAAATTTTAATTCCATTCAAAACATTCAAAGTGGTATGGGAAACTTTGATTCCAAAATATATTTTAAATGAATTCTTTTATAAATGCGTGACTTTTAAAGGATTTCACAAAAACATATATTTCTTTCAAAGAGTTTTACCGAACATTTTCAACTATGTCAACATCCTTTACTAGATATTATTCTTGATTGATTTGGATTTATTATAATATAGTCTTCAATATTTTATTTAATGAGTTATGATATGTTTAACTATGGATGTGCTATTTTTATACCATTCATGGTTTATGGTTAAAGTCTTGACATTTCGTATCTAGTTTTAATACAAATGTTTATGTTATGTTTCAACATTTTCATATGAGGAATGAATTGAAATTAATAAGTGACGGGTGGATCCCGCTATAGCACATCGATTCATAGATAGGTCTCATGAGACAAATTAGTGTCTTCGAAAAAGGCCTTGACAATGTGGTTATGATGTCCTACATTATGAATTTCATCATTATGAAATTAGATATTAATATTACATGTGATTATTAGACTAATATAATATCCATGTGAATAAGTAAATGGAATTATTTGATTTATCTTTGCCATATTATGCTGAATTTTATGTTTAAAAGGCTTGTGTTTTAGTCTTATACATTGACTTAAATGTTTTCTTATTTATGATAGTTTTTGCTATATTGTTATCCTTACTGAGCATATGATCTCACCCCATTCTTATGTTTTATTTCTCCCAGGATGCGAAGAAGTGTATTATTATTGATATGTAGGGTTAATCTAGGGGAATAATGGAATTATCAAAAGATTATTTGTGTTGTTTTTTATTTTAGAAATTGTAATGTAACGTTCACATAAGTAATCTAATTCCAAGACTGCTAAATTGATTGGTCCTTAGGGACTTGATTCTTTGTAATCATACAAATGTATTAAAATAATGCACCAACTCTGGGTAACTTGGGTTGTGGTGTTACAGTTTTTATCAAAGGAATTTTAGAAACAACCTTGGAAATAGATTTAGATAAACTAGGATTTTGAAATATTAACCCAAGATAGACTTTGAGGATTAATATAAAAGAACATCCAAAAGTTTGGGTAATGTAGATATTATGTGGGTTTTCCAAGAAATACATCCATTTATAGATATGATTAGGTATTGGTGGCTCTGGCACAGATGTATCTTGGGGTAAAACCGAAAAACACTGCTTTGAGCTAGGATTGAACGAGAACTGGTGCACGGCAATGGGCCTTGCTACACTCTTGGTTACGAAACTCCTGGGAGATATTCTTAGGATAATTAAAATTTTCTTTACCAACCATTATGAATGATTTATGAGTAAATATGTCAGTAATGAAACAATTTTTATGATTATGAGATTAGATGTCTAAAAATATTCAATTAATGTTGATAATTTTTCTAGTTTTTGGATTGCACATTATGATAAGATCTAACCTATTGTATTTTATCTTTTAGAAATGGCCCCTAGTATAAGGAATGAGAAATCCAGCAATATGCATGATCCAAAGAGTATGAAGAATCATATTTTTCATGGTCTTAATCCTAAATTTAGATGGGATATAGTCTCCCACGTATTCTCATCATATGAAAAAATAATATCGTGTGTAAATAAGATATGTAAAGAATTATCGGAGTTGTATAGCTTTGAAGGGAATCTAGAGAAGAAGAGGATGATAGAGAAAATGATTGATAAATGGAAGAAGGGAAAGAAGGATTTTCCCATATGTGATAACTTTGGAAAGAATCACCATAGGAAGTGCTTGAAAGGAATGAGAGTTTGTTATAAGTGTTGAGAAAAATAAAACCATGTTCATGATTTCAAGGGTAAGAAAAAGGTTTCAAATGTACAATGCTTCATCTAAAATAATTTGGGACACTATGTGAATCAATTTACCAATCATCATAGTATACCCCAAATGATGCTATTGGATAATAATCAAGTTATTATACTACTACAGATGAAGATGAATGATTAGTGTTCTTAAGTTGTTATTAATGAATTTTTCCATTTGAGTATAAGTTATAAGAATTATAAAGCGTATAAGGATTTTACTCTAGTATGTTTTCATTAAGGATTTCAGATTTTATGGTACCATGTAAAGTGACACAGTTTCAAGTTAAAATTTTTGGAAAATATATGGTTGGGAGAAATATAACCATTAATATGTTTTTGAAACTGAGATAATAATTTCGGAATAAGATATAATTGAGTTGGATAAAGTATATTGGATATTATTGACTACCTTGGATCTAATTAATTTTTTTGTTTGTTCCATCATTGTTGGAGTTTACAAAATTTTTGAATTTAAGGAGTATATCTGGTATTCTATAAAAAAAGGGAGCATGAATGTATTCAATAAGGTTTCATGGTAATTAAAGGTGTTACTATGTTTTAAGAAAATACATGACGAAGGTATTCACATGTTATTATGTGAAGAAAATAGATCTTAATTATGTTTACCTCCCATATAATTTTTTAGACTGTGAGTTTGGACATAATTATTTTTGTATAAGTCTAATGGTTGGAATGGAGTAAGTTGAGCACTTGATATTTTGTATGAGGTTAAAGTATAATTTATTGGATAATCTGAACTATACTTTTGGATTTTAGTAAACATATAGAAAATCAAGGAAACACTTATATACATTATGATTTATCAAATGCGCATTAGGCATAAAAAATCATTTTTGAACATTCATTTCCTAGAATAAGGGATGAAGTGAAAATAGATCGAAGCACAACCAAATAATGAATTATGATTAAGATAGGTAATGAAATCAAGTATGTTTTCTTGAGTTCTTATATTAATAGTAAATTAATCCCCCTCTTCAAAAAAATAAAGTATCTAAATAAAACATGTTATCCTATTACCTTATGTTTTGTTGAACCGATGATATTTTAAATCATCATAGATTTATGGATTCGAGGCCCTCAAATTTCCCTTTATTATTCACTTATTTGTGATTGATGACATCTATCACTCCTTATAAATATCTACGTTTTCTTCCAATTATGTATCTATAATTTCCACCAATGTTCTCCTATTCAAAACCCTAATTTTGTGGTAACTTTTTTTCCCTTTCCCTCTTATTAAGACTAAATTTTAGTAACCCTATTTCTGATGTGGGTTTTCCACAAAGGTATTTTTTAATTTCAAAATTTATTTTAGAAAAATAGTTTTAAATTGAGAGGAATCAATTTATTGAATGAGGGGAGAATGTAACACCCAATGATTTCATAATACATTATCTCTTTAAATTAATTCAATAGCGTACACGACACACAACACCAAGTTCGAGCGCACCACCACTTACCAAACTAGCCATTTAAAAATCACTTATGAATATTATTAACTGAATTTTAAATTTTATATACTCTATATAATTTTAAAATCAATATTATGTGTTTTTATACATAATATAAGAACAAATCCAATTTTTTAGATAAAATAAGTTTTTTTCAAAAAAAATGAAATTTTTACATCTTCTCAATGGAGAACCCTTTTTAAATCTAATATTTGACACTTTTATATTTTCAATGTGACAAAATAAAATTCTTCTTTATAAGAGGTACATAAAAAATTTAGTTTAGATAAATTTTTTGCGTTTTTCTGATAACTTTCATATATTGATGAATAGTGAAAAATTATAAATTTTAAATGAAAACTACTTTTATAATGTAAATAATTTATATTGTAAAATTATAAATTTGAACGGTTTTTAATTAAAATTATATTATATTTTTATTATTTAATCCAATTTTGGTCACTAGAAGTAATTTTACATTTAAATTGGACATAAATACATATCAATCTTTTGATAGTTTTTACTTCTCAAAAAACCTGCTTTTTGGTTTTTACAATGGAAATTAATTTTAAATTAATTACTGAAACTTATAAGTTTTGAATTTGGTAAAATATAAATCATTTTTGAATTCAGAATATCAAAATTATCTTAGGTTGATTTTTTTTATTAATCTGAAAACTTTCAATTTTTTATGAATAGTGAAAAATATTGCATAGTACATAAAAACCAACTGTTTCATTTAAATAATTATTTTTAACATAAAATTTATCTTAAAATAGACACATAATACCTATATTAGTCCAATTTAATTCATTGGAGTCAATTTATAATATGATTAGACATATAAAATTTTATTGAACTTTTTAACGTCTTTTACCTACCTTCTAGGCACATTTGCAAATTTGCATAAAATGTACATTTTCTACTTCTTTGAATTGAAGTTAAAAAAATATTAGAGACACGTTTGACATCATTAAGTTAAATTTGGCAATAGGACGAAAATAATTTTTGGTGAGTACTAACTTTTGATTTTTTTTACCACGGTTAAAATTAAATAGGGTAATTAAAGGTAAAAATGATATTATAATTACCAAAATATATGTAATAATTCTATTGGATATGTGTATTTAGACCCAAAACAACCTTAGGAAAAAATATTATCCTTTTTTTCAACTTGGATTCGATTAGGACACTTATTATTATTTTATTTAATGAAGAGTTAAAAGTGTTAAATTCAAAGTTTAATAACTAATTTTTTTAATATAGAGTTATACATAAGATAAATTAGACTATATATATTCATTATAAATCTAAAAATATTTTCTATATAATGGTATTTTATTTATAATTTTCAGAAATTAAATAATTAAATTTATTTATGACACAATGATGATGCAATAATTAGCTTATTAATGAAAGATTAAAATAATTAATATTATAAATATCAAAATAAATGTAAATTGAGACTTTGGATGTATTAAGAGAATTTTCTATGTTAATATGGCATGTTAGGGTTGATATAATGTATTTTTTTGGAAGTAATAAATCTTTGGTAACTTTCAAAAAAACCAAATACTAAATAGTGTCAAAATTGACATAAATGAGTTTTTAAAACAAATATTATATTATTAAATGATATAATATTAATAAAAATATAATATTCTTCAAAAGGACTTATATAATGATATATATTTCATTAATGAATAACTTTAGGTTATCTTGGAATTTTATAGTATGTTTATTAACCATGTAATTTAGAAATACAAGAAGACATGGTAAAAGTTAAACTATTTAACTAAGAGTTAAATCTAAAAGGTAAGGTTAATATGGTGACCTAAAATTGTATAAAACCTATTTTTTGAGAGGATTGAAACCCAAAAACAACATATAATATAAATAAATCCATTTAAATCTATTATATATTGAAGATAATTTTATAATAAATTCATATTTCAATCTTTTCTTAAGGTATCCCTCACCTCTTTTAAAAGGGTACTTCCCCTTCTCTTAAATTCACACCTCCAAATCCATTTGGCTCGGACAAAACCTACTAAAATATCCTCCCAACTACACTCACTTTATCCTAGATTCCTTACATCGATTAGAAATCCATCCTAATGATCCCTTTTGTGCAAATCAAAAGGAAGAACCTGAAGAAGAGGTAATTATTTCATCACCTCTTTCAATGTTCTTTTCTTCTTCCACTTCCTATTTCTTTGTTTTTTCCATAAAAAACAATAAATACACTACCTTATAGATACATTGATGTTATAATAAATATGGTACAACCATATTCATTATTATATCCATTCTATGAATGAGAAAGTCACCATACATGCTTACGTACGACTTACCGTCTCCATATCGTGGTGTAGTTTGTTATTCAACACTTTATTATTTGGATGGGTATAATAGTGAGTATAATTGATGTAAATAATAAATATAACATGTTAATGGGTTTTTATATATAATATACCATCCAATAACATATGATTTCACCATCAATAGAATGATATCATCGCTTGTGCGTATGTACGACTTACCCTCTCCACGATGGGATGAGATTCATTTCCACATTCACCATTCAGTGATGATTATAAATATATATTATTAATAAGTATGTAATATATGACATTAAAATTCTACTATAAATATATATATATATATTAATGTAACTACATATATCTTATTCACTTACTTCTGTTCAATATGATATGATAATGGAAACAACATTCATGCGTACGTACTGCCTACCGTCTCTATAAAAGGTGTTTTCCATTTCATATATCAATATATTATACATAATTATATTCTGAATATATATGATACATAAAAAATGATTTATATTCTTGAATCGATTAAATCATGATATAAGTTATACGATCAAGAATAACAACTTAAAACATGCATGATAAAGAAAGAGATTATTACTCAAAATGTTATTTTAACATAGAAATTATTATTAAATGGGTAGTATAAAGCCACAAATGAATTAAGTATGATATCATAAATATTAATATAGTTATTTTATAATTTAATAACGTACCATTGTTCTTATACAGAAGGTTAAATGTACCCTCAACCAAAATAAAGTACAAGGTAAGGGTTAATTCATCAATATCATTATTACCTGAGATTGTTTATGTGTAAGTATTTACTTTGAAATTTTAATCATCCATGTACATGTAAGGGTTGGTGTCCTCAGAACCAACTGTTTTGTACATTGATTACATGAATGTTCACTTATTATATATTTTTCATTGTTCTGCATGACTATAATATAATAATGTCCTGGAATATTTGTTCCATTAATAAGGTCATAGCAAATCCCCACTATGATGAGAACCTTGAAATGCTATAAAAATATTCTTAAATAAAGTTCTACGGTTGGATAACATACTATGATAGGACACATAGTATACAGACCGTCATGTGCAAGTACTCATAAGAAGACGAGACTCTCTCTCATGGAGTTCTCACTTGGTAATCTCCGAGATGGGAGATTAGGAGAACAGACCCACCAATAGTTATTCCGCATGTCTTGGTGTCATTGTATATTGCTATCTGCGAGTGTGTGTAATGGTCCTTAGACAGGAAGATTATAATTAACTCATGTCATGACTCGCACACTTATATTTACTGATGAAAACCGTCACGCAGACAGTTGGCGGAAAGTAGGGTACGTTGGGTGCATCACGAGTGACATGTTGTTAATGGATAAGTCGAGGAAGGATTTGTCCCTTCCATTTATGGAAGTTGATATCTCGGCCCTTTGATTGAAATAGATTTGTCGCATTAAATTCCATGGCCATGGTGTAAACAACGAGTTTATTTCAGGTAGTCAAAGAATGAAAGATCAAGCATATAAGTTTATGACACTGCCATGAAACCTACTTGATGAGATATCGAGATAAAGGAATTAAATTACACAGTAAGCATTCGTATGAGGTGATACGTCAATGCAGTGTCAACTTCTTTCTCTTGGGTACCTTGACCAGTTGCTAGACAGTAATCTTGGACTTTAGGCAAGCCCGCCTAATTCCAACGAGAAAAAGGCATAGAGGGTCACACACTAAGTATTCCAAGTATCTCAAGTTGAATAAAGATTATTCCCATATGTAGTTTAATAATTATTCAAGGAAGCCTAATTTGTTTTAAATGATGGAGAAAAAAATAAATTAAAACAAGTACATGCTGGGTATTATTAAATGTACACGCCGTGTAGTTTTATTTTGGAAAGGAAATGAATAAATGAAAACAAGATATACACGCCGTGTACATTTAATGTACACGCCGTGTAGTTTTAAATGAAAAACAAGTACACGCCATGTATTTATTATTACACGCCGTGTAGTTTTTCTAGTTGGGATTTTGAGGATGTAATATCATTTTATTAAATGATATTCATTATAATCAGTGTGAACGCATGTCAAGGAATTAATTATTCGACATGGGGGTTTTCAATAAAAGTTAATGAAATAAATAAAATTCGTAACACGTTAATTTATTGTCATAACTCTACAACCTCAAACTCGATTATAAATATCCTCACAACCCCAACTCTTTTCCTACACAAGAGAATTGTTGTGCACAACATATCTGGAGAATTATTTCAAGGTCTAAAGAAAATCTTCCTCCAAGAATGCTCTCAAGACCGAGAGAGATCCTCTTCCATCAGATCAAGACGATCTAAGGCGGACAATGCGAGAAAATGCTTATCCATGCTAGCACCCAGAGAATCCTTTGGTGACATCCAGAGATACGAGGTAAACATGTGGATCACTGCTAGAGGGAGTCTACACTTGGCTTCTGTGACGCAACGACGGATCACATCAACAACGTGATCGAGAACATCAACGAAGAAAGAACACCCGAAAGGTATTTATTTATAATTAATTAAATTGATTATAATCAACCTGTAACGATCCTTGTTTGTGGTTCTGGGACAAACCATCTTCTTTGTCTTTTTCCGTGATTCGATTCGTGGAGACTGGCATTTATCGTCATATTGATCCCAGATTGATCATTGCTAATGACAAAAATACAAGTGGGCACATCCACCCACGCGCTTCCGCTGCACCCGAAACCTTCAAATGGTATCAGAGAGTGGTTACAATGTTGATTATAGTTATTTAATTTTCATTGATAATTTACGCATTCATATTTGATTCAATTCGAAATAAATCGTTCTATAAATCTGAATTAACAAGATCTATTCTTTCTCCTTCGTTTCTCGATTCATATCACAGAAACAACCTTTTAATTTTAATTTTTTATTAAAATAAAAACGAGGAACTCATCTGGAGGAGCCGATCTTTCTTCATGTACAACACATGATTACATGGCGTGTAATTAAAACTACACGCCATGTACTTAGGTTCAACGAACCGACACTGGTCCGCCAAACCACGCCGTGTGAATTGATAATGCCTAAGTTTTAATCACGCCGTGTTGAATATAATAGAACGGCGTGTGGAAACCGGAATATACGGCGTGTATGTTGGAGCAACACGTCGTGTAGTCCATTACGACCCAGGTGAAACTGTGTACAAAGATAAGCCGCGTACCATGTACACGGGATCGCCAGGCCAGTTACCGCATAACAAAGAAGTACACGCCGTGTGTGATTCGTCTACACGCTGTGTACTCTAAAATTTCCAAAGTACAGAAAACACGCCAAAGCCCCAGCGTGTACTTTGGATAAATGGTGAAAAGAAAAATACACACCGTGTAATTATAAACTACATTCCATGTACTTTCCGGAAATGTAATTTCACTAGGTTTCCTCCAATGTACAAAGAACCGTACAAGGAATATGGATGAGAAGAATCTCAAGGAAATTCAGAAAGGAATTTAAGATAAATAATTGATTTATTATAAAATCATAATTAATTGAATTCAAGCACGTCTTATCTTAAATAAAAGAACGATTAAAATAATTTGAATTCTAAATATGCATAATTGTCATTGCATACAATGGATGATCATGAGCTAGACAAAGACCCTTTGTATGTGTATGATTTCATTTAAATTTATTTAATTTAAATTTGTTGTCCTGCGAGCCTTCTTCCAATAAAATGTAGGGCCTGCGTGCCCATGGTTTCTTTAATGTAAACCCATGTAATGGAGGATCTCCCAAGCCAGAGGAGACAGTTCAAATCCCGAAGCCAAGGCAAAACCGACGCAAGAAGATACAAAGGTGGACAGGTGGGAGCTGCAAAACACGAACCATTAGGTTCAAGGTGTTTTACCTAGGCCAGGGTTAGCTTATCAAAACTGCTAGATAAGCTAACCAAATAGAATCTCATGACCATGCCATCTTATTTTATTTCTGTCTTATTGCATGGTTTATTTATTATGTATGTGTTGTCGCGATCACATAGATAATGAACAAGCATGCAAAGATGAAACAAAATAAAAACCGGACCGTGCATAAACATTATCAGAACATGGTTAATCACTTAGGAAAGCATCACTTAATATTAACAAGCATGTGATAATGAAAAACTACGCATAAAGAAAAAAATCCCTCAAATACCATATTAAGTCAGACCAAGCCTTCTGTTACTTGATTAAGGGAAAGACTCAATAAAACTACGTGTTTAACCAACCCTTGTTGGGACACATACTTTTATAAAGGAGTACCTTATGAAAGGTTTTGGATTGACTTAACCATATTACATCAAGATATGTAGCCCTTTCTAGACTTGATGTAATATTGGAGGCAAGAGTTGAGGAAATCCATGTCTGGATTTCAGGATTGGGGAGTCCACTCAACAGATCAAGGAACTGTAAGCTCATAGTTGGAAAGGACATGCCTACCTAAATACCATAAAATAGCATGACCAACCCTTGTTAGGGTTATTCGAAGGGGAATATGGATCCTTTCCATTAGAATGTCAATGAAACTAGACATTCCGAGTTCAATGGTTAGGGCCATTGAGACTTGATAAAATAGTGGGAGACTTAATTAATTTATTATTTCTCATAAAAATGTAATCAAGAAAGTACTAATAAATATGATCTTTTAAATTGTAGAATCAAGATGACAAACTCTTCAACCACTTTTTCTCTGTGATCAATTCTGGATAAAAACAACATCCTCACCGGAAGTAACTTTTAGGAATGGTTTAGGTGCCTTAGGGTTATTCTACGCCATGAACGAAAGTTTTACGTGTTGGATTCCTCACTTCCTGATTCCCCTTCCCCAGGGACGAGTGACGAAGATTTCCGAGTCTATGATCCACATTTGAATGATTCACTCGATGTTCAATGTTTGATGCTATCATCAATGTCTAGTGAGCTCATGAAGTCTCATGAAGACATAGATGCCTATAGCATGCTCGAGCATCTTTGTGGTCTATAATAGGAGTGAGAAAGACAGGAAAGGTTTGAGATCTCTAAGGCTCTATTTCATAGCAATATTGGAGAGGGTTCCCCAGCCGTGCCTCATGTAGTCAAGCTTATTGGCTACATTGAGCGCTTGGAGGTTCTAGGGTTTAAACTCCCCAAAGAACTGGGTACTGATCTCATTCTTTCATCACTCCCCCAAAGACTCTCAAACTTTGTTGTGAACTTCAATATGAACAACAATGAGAAGACTTTGTCTAATCTTCTCATCCTCATTCTCCAAGTGGACACTAACATGAAGCATGAAAATCCTTCTATACTCATGGTGAATAAAAGGAAAGGGAAGGCGAAGAGGTTTAAGCCCAAAGCTTCTTCAATTCCTTCCAAGAAAAGGAAGATCAAATGGGAGGAAATGGAACAGGATGCTGTTTTTTTGAATGTGGAAAGAAGGGCCACTGGAAGAAAAACTGCACCCAGCCAAGGTAGCAAGGAGAAGCTTCAGGTGAATTTGTTATCGAATGAAATCTATATGTTTCTACTAATTGGGTATTAGATACTGATTGTGGTGCTCACATCTGTATCCAAATATAGGAACCAAGTATATTCAGGAAGATTGATCGAGGGGAGGTAGATCTACGAGCAGCCAATGGAGCCAAACTCGCTACTGTAACTATCAGAGACTACCACCTCACATTGCCTACTGGGATAGTCTTGGTCTTGAAAGGTTGTTATTATGTGCCATCTGTTACTAAAAACATTATTTCAGTTTCCAGATTAGATACTGATGGATTCATATTCATGTTTGGAAATTAATGTTTCTACTTTTATAAAGACATCATTTGTTTTGGTAGGGCACATTTATATAACGAACTTTATGTGTTAGATTACACAAACTAAGTAATGGAAATCGATAACAAATTTAATTCACATGAATCACACCACACCCAACTTTGGCATCATCAGCTAGGTCATGTCAATGAGAAACGTTTGAAAAAATTACATCAAGATGGGTATTTAAATTCTTTCAAACTAAACACACTTTTTGTATGTCATGCGTGTCTACAAGGCAAAATGACCAAATTCCCATTTAGTGGGAAAGGTGAAAGAGCTAAAGATCTTATAGAATTAGTTCACATAGATGTGTGTGGACCATATCCAGTTGAAGTAAGGGGTGGGTTCTCGTACTTCATAACTTTTACTGATTATTTTGGTAGATATGGATATATCTATTTAATGAGGTATAAGTCAGATTATTTTGATCGGTTCAAAGAATACAAGAATGAAGTTGAGAACTATCTTGGTAAGAAGATTAAGAAACTCCACTCAGACAGAGGATGAGAATATCTTAATAAGGACTTCATTGATTTCTTACGGGAGTTTGGGATTCTATCTCAACTCACCCCTCCTTACACACCACAGTGGAATGGTGTAAGTGAAAGGAGGAACCGCACCATGTTAGACATAGTGAGATCAATGATGAGTCATGTGAGTCTTCCATTATCCTTTTGGGGATATGCATTACAAATAGCAGTGCACATACTAAACCAAGTACCAAATAAATCGATAAATGGTATTCCATATGAGTTATGGAGTGGACGCAAATCCATGTTATCAAATTTACATGTGTGGGGTAGCAAAGCATTTGTTAAGGCCTCTTCAGGTAACAAACTCACAGCCCGAGGCACAAAGTGTATCTTTATAGGATATCCCAAGGAAACAAGGGGATATTACCTATACCACCCCTCAGAAAAAAAAGGTTACAGTGGCAAGACATGACATATTCCTTGAGAGGGAGCACATATCCAAAAGAGATAGTGGGAGCGAGATAGACTTCGATGAAGTCGAGGCTCAAGACACACATGAGTTGGTACAAGAACAGATTCCACAGAACCCTGTGGAAGAAAAATCTGTTCTAGAGACACAAGAACAACGTAGGAGCACGAAAGAGGTAAGAGAACCATAACGATATAGTTTTCTTGTCATCGAGGATGGTGACTCATTATTGTTTGAAAATGATGATCCTATTACCTATAAAAAAGTAGTTGAAGGCACGGAAGTTTCTAAGTGGGAAGAAGCCATGAATTCTGAAATGGATTCCATGTACCAAAACCAAGTCTGGATTTTGGTAGATCCTCCTGTTGATGTAAAGCCTATTGGTAATAAATGGGTATTCAAGAAGAAACTGGACATGGAGGAGAAAGTCAGCACCTATATTGCACGACTGGTTGCAAAAGGTTTTAGACAACGTCAAGGAGTTGACTATGATGAAACCTTTTCACTGGTTGTGATACTGAAATCCATCATAATCCTATTGGCCATTTCTGCTTACCATGACTATGAAATTTGGCAAATGGATGTCAAAACATCTTTCCTTAACGGGAACCTCCAGGAAGATGTCTACATGACACAACCTGAAGGGTTTGTGACTCCAAAGGATTCCAACAAGGTTTTCAAGTTGCAGAAATCCATTTATGGATTAAAGAAAGCATCAAGGTCATGGAACATTCATTTTGATGAATCTGTTATAGAATTTGGCTTTGTTAAGAACGAATGTGAGACTTCTGTCTACAAAAGGTTTAGTGGAAGTGCAGTCATTTTCCTAATAGTATATGTTGATGACATATTTCTAATTGGAAACGAAGTACCTGTCTTACAGTCAGTTAAGGCATGGTTGCATAAATGCTTCTCCATGAAAGACTTGGGTGAGGCGGCATATATTCTTGGGATCAAGATCCATCGTGATAGATCCAAGAGAATGCTGGGCCTGAGTCAAAGTACATACATTGACAAGATACTGAAGAGATTCAGTATGGAACAGTCCAAGAGGGGATTGTTTCCAGTGTCACATGGAATTCGTCTTTCCAAAAAAATGTGTCCTCAGACACATGAGGAATGAAAGAGGATGACAATGATCCCTTATGCATCCGCGATTGGGTCATTCATGTATGCTATGCTATGTACAATGCTAGATGTTGGTTATGCATTAAGTGCGGTAGGAAGATATCAAGCTGATCCAGGAGACCGCCATTGGATGGCAGTCAAGACTATCCTTAAGTATCTGAGGCGTACTAAGGATATATTCCTGGTTTATAGAGGAGATGAGGAACTAGTCATCAGAGGAAATGTAGATGCTAGTTTCCAGACTGATCAAGATGACATGAAGTCACAGACTGGATACATCTTCAGTTTGAATGGAGGTGCAGTGAGCAGGAAGAGCTCAAAACAAAGTGTGGTGACAGATTCTACAGCATATTATGAGTATATCACAGCTTCTGAGGCAGCTAAAGAAGTAGTATAGATGCGAAGCTTCGTCCAAGAGTTGGATGTTGTACCGAGTAGTATAGATCCTATCACACACTATTGTGATAATACTGCAGTGGTGGCACTTGCAAAAGGGCCAAGGTCACATCAGTGGACAAAGCACATACTTCGGAAGTATCATATCTTGAGGTATTTTTCTCAGAGAGGTGAAGTTGTAGTGAGCAGTATTTCCACGGAAGACAACGTGGCAGACCCATTGACTAAAGCCTTAACTCAGTAGAAACATGATCATCATGTGAGGTATAGCAGACTAGAAGTCGTAGTCAGTTGTCTCTAGTCCAAGTGGGAGTTTGTAAGGGTTGGTGTCCTCAGAACCAACTATTTTTTATTTGATTAAATGAATGTTCACTTATTATATATTGTTCATTGTTCTGCATGACTATAATATAATAATGTCCTGGAATATTTGTTGCATTAATAAGGTCATAGAAGATTCCCGCTATGATGAGAACCTTGAAATGCTATAACAATATTCTTAAATATTGTTCTATGGTTGGATGAAAAACTATGATAGGACACATAGTATACAGACCGTCATGTGCGAGTACTCGTAAGAAGATGAGACTCTCTCTCATGGAGTTCGCACTTGGTAATCTTCATGATGGGAGATTATGAGAACAGACCCACCAATAGTAATTCTGCATGGCTTGGTGTAATCGGATATTGCTATCTGTGAGCGTGTGTAATGGTCCTTAGACTGGAAGATTATCATTAACTCATGTCATGACTCGCACACTTAGATTTACTGACGAAAACTGTCACACAGACAGTTGGTGGGATGTAGGGTACGTTGGGTGCATCACGAGTCACATGTTGTTAATCGATATGTCGAGGAAGGATTTGTCCCTTCCATTTATGGAAGTTGATATCTCGGCCCTTTGATTGAAAAAGAACTGTCCCATTAAATTCTATGGCCATGGTGTAAACGATGAGTTTATTTCAGGTAGTCAAAGAATGAAAGATCATGCATATAGGTTTATGACACTTCCATGAAACCTTCTTGATGAGATATCAAGAAAAAGGGATTAAATTATATAGTAAGCATTCATATGAGGTGATACGTCAATGTGGCGTCAACTTCTTTCTCTTGGGTGCCTTGACCCGTTTCTAGACAGTAATCTTGGACTTTAGGCAAGCCCACCTAATGACAACGAGAAAGAGTCCTAGAGGGTCACACACTAATTGTATCCAAGTATCTCAAGTTGAATAAAGATTATTCCTGTACGTGGTTTAATAATTATTCAAGGAAGCCTAAGTTGTTTTAAATGATGGAGGAAAAAATAAAATAAAACAAGTACACACCGTGTATTATTAAATGTACACGTCGTGTAGTTTTATTTTGGAAAGGAAATGAATAAATGAAAACAAGATATACACGCTGTATACATTTAATGTACACGCCGTCTAGTTTTCAATGAAAAACAAGTACACACTGTGTAGTTTTTCCAGTCGGGATTTTGAGGATATAATATCGTTTTATTAAATGATATTTATTATAATAAACTTGAGCGCATGTAAAGGAATTAATTATTCGACATGGGTGTTTTCAATAAAAGTTAATGAAATAAATAAAACACGTAATGTGTTTATTTATTGTCATAACTCTACAACCTCAAACTTGATTATAAATATCCTCACAACCCCAAATCTTTTCCTACACAAGATAATCATTGTGTATAACATCTTTGGAGAATTATTTCAAGGTAGAAATAACCTCTTCCTCCAAGAACGCTCTCAAGAATGAGAGAGATCCTCTTCCATCAGACCAAGACGATCTAAGGTGGACAATGCAAGCAAAATATTCTCCACGCTAGCACCTGAAGAATCATTTGGCGACGTCCAGAGATACGAGGTACACATGTGGATCACCGCTAGAGGGAGTCTACACTTGGCTTCTGCGATGCAACGACGGATCACATCGACAATGTTATTGAGAACATCAATGAAGAAAGAACACCCAAAAGGTATTTCTTTATAATTAATTAAATTTATTATAATCAACCTATAACAATCCTTGTTTGTGGTTCCGGGACAAACCGTCTTCTTTGTCTTTTTCTGTGATTCGATCCATGGAGACCGGCGTTTATCATCGTATTGATCCAGGATTGATCATTGCTAATGAAAACAATCAAAGTGGGGACATCCACCCACGTGCTACCGCTGCGCCTGGAACCTTTAGTCCATGTTTCATAAAAATGTTTTCAAAATGAATATTTTATGGTTTTTGGAAGGTACTATTTATCAAGATCAGTATTTTAAATGTTTTAATGATTTATTTTTCTAAATATTTTAATTAATTTCAATGTTTAAAAAATTATTTTAAGGATTTATTTATATGGACATGATTGTTTTAAAATGTTAATTCCATTCAAAAGTAACAAATTGGTATGGTACAATTTGATTCAAAAATATATTTTAAATGATTTCCTTTATAAATGAGTGACTTTTAAATGATTTCACAAAAATGGATATTTCTCTCAAAGAGTTTTACTGATCATTTTCAACTGTGTCAACATGCTTTACTAGATATTATTCCTGATTGAGTTTTATTTATTATAATACAATATTCTATATTGTATTGAATGAGTTGTGATATGTTTGACTGTGGATGTGCTATTTTTATATCATTCATGGTTTATGGTTAAAGTATTGACATTTCGTTTGATAGTTTTAATATGAATTTTTATGTTATGTTTCAAAAGTTTCACATGAGGAATGAATTATACATAGTAAGTGACGAGTGGAGCCCGCTATAGCTCCTCGATGCACCGATAGGTCTCATGAGACAAATTAGTTTCTTATAATAAGGCCTTGACAAAATTTTCATTTGTAGTCTTGGCACAAGTCCTTTACTGTGTGGTTATGATGTACACCATTATGCATTCCATCCTTATGAAATTACATATTAATATTACATGTGATTATTTGAATAGTATAATATCCATGTGAATAAGTAAATGGAATGATTTGATTTATCTTTTCCATATTATGCTGAATTTTATGTTTAAAAGTCTTGTGTTTTAGTATTATACATTTCCTTAAATGTTTATGCTTATTTATGATAGTTTCTGCTATATTGTTATCCTTACTGAGCATCTGAGCTCACCCCTTTCATATGTTTTATTTTTCCCAAGATGCGAAGAAATGTATTGTGATTGATAATCAGGGTTAAGTTACGGGAATAATGGAATTATCAAAGGATTATTTATGTTGTGTTTTATTTTATAAATTGTAATGTAACATTCATATATGTAATCTATTTTCCACGACTTATAAACTGACCATTCCTTCAGGACAAGATTCCTTAGAATCATGACTATGTATTAAAATAATGCACAAACTCTGGGAAACTAGGGCCAGGGCATTACAATTACAGTTTCTTAACCCTTATAAAAATTAAATTTGACTTCATAATTTTTTTAATTATTTATATTTAATAGAAATTATTTAACAATAATATTTTTATAAAATAGTATTTATTTCAAAAATCCATTAATTCATTTAAATAAATTTATTAATTGAATTTCAATATTAACCAAAAATACACTTTGAGGTTTGTTGAATAAAAATCAAAATCATTTTTAATGTAATAATAATTCAATGAAAATATATTCATTATTCTATAAAAAAAATTTATATACTCAAATTTCTAGGGTCTTGATACATATCCCATTAATATACCAAAAAATTCTCTAAGAGTAATATTAATAACATTGAGACTTTCATGTGGTGGTTGGACGTACAAGGTTTGGGCCGTGATATCGATGTGCTTGAACTTATCCCTTAAATGGTTTCACTCATGCTTAAGTTGTTGGATATCATCATGGGAAAATACTATTGATGTTATCTCCCTCAAAATATATGATAAATGAGATTCATAGGGTATGGGCCTACTAGTTGAGTCCATCAATTCCTTTTTTTTTCATAAATTGGATTTGTTAAAACCTTATATTCATACTAACCATGTGATTACTTTTCAACAACTATATTATCTACTTTAATGATATTTAATGGTCTTTTAAATATGATAGAATATAGTTAAACCAAAAAGTGCAGGTATTTTCTATAACCATATAACACAATAAAAAATTTAATTAAACTATAAGGTAAATTTTATTTATAACATTTTGGGGGATTATAGATATTCTATTATCATTTCATGAAGTTTAGGAGAGAACAAAGCAGCATAGACAATAAAATAGAGAACTGTTTCAGATTATTACACCTATAAATATTTATGATATGTTCATATTATTTTCCACACATTTTTCCATGAAATAATAATCATTTTAAAATAAATTCTACCTATGAAAATATTTATTAAAAATAATCATTTGAAATTATCATACTCGGTATTAAATATGATAACATTAAATGCCTATGAAAATAATTTAAGTCTTTAAAGAAAAAATGGTTGGAATATTATATTTAAAAAATATAATACCCACTTTTAGATATGGTTTCTTTAACTCTTCCATGTCAATATCCGTATAATCTTTAATAATTTTCCATAATTCTGATCATATCATTTGTAAATCCGTATGGTCGATCATCATGAACATATGGTTAATCTAATACTTTTTCAAATTTTAGATACATTCGATGGTTACTTGAACTATCCTTGTGGTTGATTAATCACTTTGTAAAAAAAATACAAATTTCTTATATTGTTACTTCACTGAAAAATGTATTTTATTAGAATATTATAGAATCCCACAAGTTTTTCAAAATCCACATTGTTATACGGTCACTCCAATTTTTGATTCAGCCAATTAGAAATCAAAGTGTTGTCTCTCTAATGAATTTCAATTTTTTGACTATTTCATGGTCTATTTAAGTTGGATTTATATTCACAAGGTTAATCATGCAGTCGGTAAAAGAGTTGGGGAGAATATAGAAATGTTTGATCCAATCGGTGTGCAATCAATCAACTTACCATGCAGTTACTCCACCCCTTTGTAAAAATATATTTATAGTTTCTTGAGATATATCATGTGGTCACTTGATTCCTTCGGGATGCCTACCATGGTTGATGCACCTTTTGTGATGTCACTTTGATGCCTTTTTAATTATGACATGTTTATATTTTTTTATATGGTCGATGCACTCTTAATGCGGTCAATTGAGAACTTTTTAAATTTTATCCTTTCAGAATCTTGGTCAGATGCATGATTTTCTAATCTTTACAGCAATTTCAGATACTAAAAAAATTTCTAGTATGTTACTAAAAAATATTTAAATTTCATAAAAAATTGATTAAACATAACATAAAAAGGATTTTTTATTATTAAAATAATGAATTTTTAGACTAAAAAAATAATCTCTCCATTTTTTATGATCACAAATGATCGTATAAATATAAAAAAAAAAGTACCATGAAACCAAACTAATTACAATATTCTATAACATTAAATGTTCCATGAAACATGCCAAAATTATAGACCCATTTTAGGATTACCAAAAATAAATAGCATAAATGGAGAATGGGTAAAACTAAAATTAGTAAGGACAATAAAGTGATGAAAATTAATAGGCAGAAAGAAAAACAAAGAGATATTTATTTAATATTCAAAAAGCACAAGTTTCCATATCAGAATACCTAATTATAATTGGAATCTTAAATGGATAAAGGCTTAATGTGATGTATTCCTTTTCCAAAAAATACAGCATGAGAAAGTGAATTCCTAGGTGTTAAAGAATATCCTTTAATTATGATATACTTGGTAACCAAGATTATTTGGTGCAAGTCCTAGGTAAGAGAGAGGCTAAATGGTCCTATAGAAGTTGTAACTAGAGAAGGAGTGGTTGGAGTATAAAATATATAAAAACTTAAGTGGGAACTATGGTTGTAACTAGGGAAGGTGAAGAGGATATGATAGTCATAGTTAAATCCAAAAGTTCCAGAACATTATAATTTTCAACATACATATAATATTTCAATAGCTAGGTAATATCTATCATATACCTAGACCCGTACTTCAAAATCTGAAAAAATTCATCCTTCCTTTACTTGAAATGGTCTAGAAGGGGTTCTATGTTTCATAATTTTTCTACAATCCCTTTGAAAAGAGCTGTTATAGAAGGCATCTTAAGATCCATTTCAAAATATTAAAAATACGTTATTTACTCATCCATAAAATAAATATGATTGAGATAATATTAGATTGATCCCTTGATTATACCTTTTCCCTTAGAAACATTAATAGATTATTCTTTAACCATATCATACAATTTCTCACAATGTGAAAACAACTACATTTTCACTTTATTCCAAATATCCTCAACATTATCATTGAAAATATGTTTTTTTCTCATTTAAAAATCTTCTTATAAGATCCTCATAAAAAAATAATAACAAAGAAAGAGTTGAGGTAGTGGTAGAGGGTGTGTAAGAACTAGTAATCAAAGGAAGGTGCCTTCTATCTATTGTATCCAACATGTCTATCGAATCATCTTAAGGGGATCCAATCTTACATATGAAATCCTTCATTTGATTTCTAAAACTCTTAATTTCATGGGTTATATAAACTAGATTGATGATTTTTTGGTCTTATATAAGAAAACATACTATTAATAGTGTAAGAAATATCTTCTTGTCTATCATACTCATTGTAAAAAATAATTCTTCGAATCACATATTTTTTTATGTTCAGAATATCATTTTTGAACTGTATAAAATCGGTTTATGTGATCCTCGAATATGGAAAAAAACAAGTTCTTTCCTGTTGAGGTGTAGTATATTGAGATTGAGTAGGAGCAATATTAGGAGAATAAGAAACACTTAGACTAGGAGTTAATTCACTAAACTCAAACTATGAGGGTCTTTACATGAAGCCTTTATTGTCTGAAATGGTACCAAAGGGGTTTATCAATGTATTAAATTGAGGTATTTTATTCTTCCTATGCCTCTTCAATAATCACTACCTATGTTCTATGTGAATAATCCTAAATTGTTTCTCCCTAAAAAATAAATTCTAATAGATGTTAAAGTGATGGATGTGTATCCAAGAGTTTTAAAATATCATTAGAGGGTTTCACTCTGATTTTTTATTCTAGAACTATTGAAGAGGGATTTTTCCTAATATGATCTAAAACTATTGAAGCTACTGGAATGGCATGAAATTATTTTTTATATGTACAACTATAATTATCAAAATGATCATCACAATCTTTATCTCCACCACCTATAGGATAAGATAGATCCATGTAAAATAAATTATTATCTATAAATGTATCTTCACTGGGAGGTGTGGAATAAAAATGGGGGATCCTAATATCTCATACATTAGAGGACTCTCTTTTATAAGATCATCTATATTATCACTCTTGGAATATTTTATAAGTAGTATAAATAACAAAGAGAAAATATTTATTTCCCCATCTGGAGATACACGTCCTATTATAGTTTTAGCCTCAACATGAACTTTAAAAAACTTTATAACTTTATGAATTAGAGAGCCACACAAGATATATTTATAAGATTTTACAGCTTAGTTAGCTACATCATCTATATCTTGATATCCATTTTCATCAGAACATGATTATGATATAATCCTGGATCAATGGAATCCTTTGGTCTAGTAGGATTATTCTCTAGATTGAACCACTTTTATAATTTATCCATATCATCTACCCATATTATCTTCCACCATATCTAACTGATATTCATTCACTTATATGTTTTTTGGTTTAAATATATTCCACCATAATATAATTATCTATCAAATCCCCTAGGAATCATACATTTCAGTTCAATCATAGTTTAAATAAACTTGGGTTATGTAAGAGTTTCTAATTAGGAATAATATTTACTTAAATATTCCATGTGCCTCATCAAAAATCATTGAAAACATATATCGATTCCGTGATACATTAATTACAACAAGAATATATATTAGTGACTGATTATACTAAAATATCCATTTCGATGGTAGATTACATGATGTATAAACTTCAATAACATCCAAAACTCTACACTTAACATATTACCACTAGTCCTTCGATGGGTTATATAATCAGTTTATTCATCTAGGTAATTCATGATATCTATGTGAGGATGGTTTAGAGAATATGAACTCTGATAATACACATTTTGGGATAGATTTCAAGCCCTTAAATAATCATTCCATAAGGTTGAATATAATTCACACTCATGATCATAAACAATAGTCTTAATCTGATCTTCTTGATCTATTGCCTTAAAAACCATATTCACATAAAAATATTTCACCATACATGAATAGAAATGAAAATTCTCACTGAAAAACAAATTGGTAAAACCTTAATTAATAATGTATCACTATATTAAAGAACAAATAGTTCACAACCTTTTGAAATCCACTTATTTTTTAGGGATGTCTTCATACGACAAAAGATGAGGCATCATAATATTTTTGGATCCACTCATACGTTCCATTCAACTTTTGAGAGTATTAATGGATTCCTATATATTTTTTCCAAATGATCGCTTCATATTGGATATTAAAGAAATTGGATTTTCATTTGAAAGAATAAGGTTTTGGCGAAGGAGGGATCAAATGATTGTTCTGTTCGAGTTAGAGGTAAATGTGATGACCCACAAACATATGAATGTAATAAAATATATAATAATTAGTGGGTATGAATAGTATTAACTAATTTATAAAATATTTATTTCTTACTTAATATAAATTTATTGATAAATTTTGGGGAAATAATAAATCAATTTTTAATAAAGTAATTTTTGTTCTCTAAAAATATGTTTTCATCAAAAAAATTTTTCGTGATTTTTATTAGAAAATATTATAAATAATTTATAGAGATTTTAAAAAAAATTATTTTATGAAATGAAATTTATTTTTTTAATCATAATATAAAATTTAACTTGGGGTGAAAATTTTGTATTTTTCATAAAATATTGATTTTTTCACTAAATAGTGAAAAATATGGATTTTTTGTAAAACTATAATTTATTTTCAGTAAATTAAGTAATATAATTGTAAAATTATAATATTAATTTTCTTTCTAGTAAATTAAGTATTATTAATTTATATTAAATAATTTTTTTACTTTTTAATCTTATTTATACTATGTTTTAGTATAATTTTATTTTTTGGTTAAAAAACATTTCTTTTGGAAACTATTTTAAAGTGAATAATGTTTCCCCATTTTAATTAATTAAAAGAATATATAATGAGTAAATATTTAAATTGAATTTATATATGATATATATATATTTTTGTGAATTTAAATTTATTTAATTCTTATTACAAGTTTTAGAGTTGTCATAAAATTATTTTCTTCTTGAAAAGTACACTTCTTGAAAAAGTTGATTTCTTGTCCCATTTTTGGTTTTTATTTTAAATTAAATTCTACCACATATGTGAATTTAATCATATAAAATGGATTCTATATTTTTAATCATACTAATTTAAATTATATAATAATTTCAAACTATTTTTTTTCATAGTTAATATTAAAAATAGTAAAAAATTGTTAACGTGGTTAAGGTGAAAACATGTTTATATGGTGGATAAATTAAATGGATAAGGGTTAAAATGACTTAAAAACCTATATAAAATATATTTTTTTCTATATTTAGACCTATAATAATCTAATTCATGGTAATGGTTCATTTTGTATCCTTGTGGCATTTGAAAAATGTTGGCACACCTTTTTCTTTTCAAACATTCCAAGTGTGTACTCTCACCCACTTATAAAAGGACTCTCCTCTCATCTCCGATTAACACATTTAAAACATTTTTATTTAAAAAATACCTACCGAAATACCTTCCAGAACTTTCTGCTATGATCTATATGACATTGTTTTTTAGAAAGACATGTTGTGAATTGTTTTGGTGTTCACCTATGATGGTTGTCTCAAAAATATATATCCATATTAACCATGTATTTTATTGTATTTAGTCTTATATATACTTCACATATTATTTAATTATGATGATATAATTAAACTAGTGACTCAAATTTACTATGATTTTATTATGTTAAATGCATAACCAACATCTATCCCCTCTTCCATCAAATGGGAAATGAATCTATCATTCGTGTGTATGGAGGACTACAACCTCAAGGACTAATGTAATCTATGTTCCATAATTTACTCTCAAGGATATAAATAATGATATTTTTAAAATATAAATATGATATTTTTAACATAATTAAAATTATTTAACAATTATATCACATACATCTTCTTACTTTCCATTCTTTTCAGGGATAATATAATTTTGTTCGTGTGTACGTTGGACTACCGCCTTGTGAAGTGATGTGATTCATCTTTCACTAATTCTTTTCTTGGAAGGTAATAAGGATAAAATTAATGAATATATATAATAGATATGTCACCATTATGATATTATTTAAATATTTAAAATTATGAAATGTTAAAATATCATACACTTCTTTACCCTTTCACCCATTAAGGGAATGATAACTTCGCTCGTGTATAAGTATGACCCACCATATTCAAGAAGTAATTTAATTCATTTTCCATTTCCAAATTTAATTAATTTTACTAAAAATTTATTTAATGATTAAATATTATATTTATAAAATTAATATAATTCTATATATGAGGTAAATATATACTATAAACCAGAATTGGATCTTTCACGACAAAGCATGTGTATCATCAGAAATAAGGAAAATAATGACATATTATTAACAAATAGGTGATAAAATATTATTGTAGGAAAATATATGTTATTATAAATATGAATATGGTTCTGGTATAAATTAATAACATACAAAAAATCATTATAAAGTAGGTTAAATTAAGTTGAACTCAAGGGAAGTGTGATGTAATAGATTTTGCCTCAATTTCCTTTAATTGAGCATTATTGTAATGTAACGATCCTAATTTGTTTGTATAGTTTATAAACTAACAATTTTACATTTAATATAATTAATATATCATAATTAATTGTATTATTATCTTATATTTTAATTATTTTATCCAATGAGATTTGTCTTGAAAATTTCCAAGTTGTAAAGAATTTCATAACTCAATTTATTTTCATTAGATTATAATCACTTATACATTGTCATTGATATTATAAGGTTATGTATGTTATGAATTTTGATTATGTTATGTTGTATTTCCAATTTTTTATTTTTATTTAAATTTTATACAAATAATCTTTTCATTTATTAATTTCTACTTCAATGTTATGACCATTGTAAGTGTTTCTTGTCTCAATTTATCTTGTTTTGGAAATATGTTATGTTATACACCTATTTTATTTTATGAGGAGTATATACTACCACTTTGATATGTTATGTCATGAATCACTTTATAATCTCGATATTTAATTTTTATTTTTATTTTATTTATTAAATGTTATTTATGGTTCAAATGTTACCAAAGCAGAAAGAGTTTATTTCATAATCTCATTTTAATTAGGATTGTTTATTCTTGAGGTTACATTGAAGAAAATTATTTTATAATTGTATAATAGAATCATTTTATTTTATTAAATGTTTATTATTAATTAAAATTTTATTTAATAGATACATTTTTATCTCTTTGGTACTTAATTTTTTTGTGAAAATGTTTTTAATAAAATATGAATATATTACTATGTTTGGTTGAAAACAAATTAACTACCAAATCTATATTTCGTTAAAATATTTTCAATATTATCCTATTATATATTAAAGTAATTTTTACCTATGATTAGATTTTTTTTTTAAAAAAAAGTGGAATCATCTTTTCATTTTCAAAATGAGTCACCTTTTGAATTTCTATCTAAAATGTGAAAGGAATATTTATTTTAACATACTCGGTAGAAATAGAATTGTCCTCCATCATGTCTATTTTTTCCATGAATATTAATTTATTGGTTTCCTTATTTATCTTCAAAGAAATATATTTCCATAATATTTTGTAAATTTATATTTTATCAAAATATAATTTTAAAATCAATGTTATTTTCTCAAGAAATGTTCCTAGTGATTTTCAAAATTATTTTAGATTTAATATGAAATAATTTGATAGTACTCAAAGAGAAAAGGTTATTTTTCTAAATAATTATTTTAATAAAATTTTAATGGTATTTACATCCATCAACGTCAATGAAACATGATGATACTTATTATTCTTTGGTATATATTGTAATGATACCCTCCTTGTTGTTTTTCTAGATGGATTATGATTGTTTCAAGAGATTTTCATGGAACCTATTTATTTTCCATGGTTTAATGAAATCATGAAAGGAATAAAGATTATTTCCATGCATTTTATGATGTAATTAAATGTCTGTGTACATTTTTCATGATATGGTTCATAGAAATTGTTCATGAATATAGGTGGTTCAATTGTAAATCAAGGATGAGTGGTTCCATTATAAACCATGGATGAGTGGTTACATTATAAACCAAGTATGGGTGGTTCTATTATAAACCAGGGATTGGTGGTCCTATTATATCCATCCAATGTATTGGGTTATCCAATTATGGAATCCAACCATACTGGGTATTAAATTTTTAATTGTGACATAAGGAGATGTTACAAGATAATAACATGTTTCTTTAAGATTACCATGTGTTTTAAAGTACTCTCTTTCTCAAGATTTACATTATAAGAAGCATGTTTATTTATTTTCATGAATCCTATATTTGATGAAGCATTATTCCATATTACATGATTGATTATCTAGGTATTTATGGGTATGAATATTATTTTATTATGCTCATATACATAGATTTCCATCATACCCATGTTCTCTTCTTATGATCACTAATGGAGTATAATTTATAATAATTATGTTTACCTAAATTGATCATTTCATTTCTCTATTATTATGTTCGTTGAGAGGATATCTTCTTCGGTGGAGAGATCTCTACTTCCCTTAGGGTTTTGACACCATGATTCTTGCTTCCTTAGCTTCCTAGGATTGCTTGGCGGCGATGCTTCTGATCCTTGGTGGTCAGGGTTCGGTCTCAGTAGATCATCTGTCTTGGGTGATGGGACCAACACACCACAACGGAGGTGCGTCACAATGGATTTGGAGGTTTTAGATGCTCCCTCATCGTTTGAAGACGACATGGTTCTCAGATCTGTTTCCATATCTATGTTTGGAACATTTGTAGGGATTTCCGATGCTGGCATGTTGGGGGTTTGGTATTGTGACAGATCAATGTAGGTGTGGAAGTCGTCGTGCATGACAAAAACATGCTCGATCTTGGGGTATGTGTGTTCAGATCTGTTGGTCAGATCTGGCCGGATTTTTATGGTACTAGTTCTGATGGAGTTGGTGAGGGGTGATGAGCAGTGGCCTTCAACTCTAGTGGGGTCACTGACACAGTGGTTTTTTGGTATGGAATTGGATCTCATTGAGGGTCATAGTGGTCTTGGATCCCTAAAATTTTGGTATGTAGCAGTTTTCAGGGACATATAGTGGCATCAGTGGTGGGCTATTAAGCTGGTCGATGGCAAGATTACAGGCGACACCGTAAAATAGAGAAACTACTTTTTAACTAAATTGGGTTGAATTGATTTGGTAATGGGTTTTGTTTCTTTGGGCCTTTGGATCACTATAATTAGTGTTGTTCTAGTTTCTATAATGGGTTTGGTCCCCCTTGTCCATTGGACTCGCAATGGGTTTTCCCTTACCCAGTTCAAAGGGGGTTACGATCATTTTTTTCTCTTTTTAATAAAGGGGATTTCCCCCAACCCTTATGATATTTTGTTTTCTTTTCCCCTGGTTATTAATAATTATGTTAACTAACTTAATTCTATAAGGGTTTTAAATGGATAATGTTTATGACTTAATATATAATATGATAAGTCGGTATTGTGGAAAAAATAATCTCCTAAAGTAATGGGTGTTTTTTATTTAAGTGTTTTTCCCAATACTCTAAAATTATAAACAAAACAGGCCATTGGTTATATAATTTATACTAATATTTCCTTTTTTTGATAAATATTTTCATGAAAAAAACAGGGTTACATTTATCGATATCATCAGATAAATGTAATGATTATATTTTTAACACTGGATCTGGGATTGAGGGTATGGTATATTATACTTCATTTGGATTAAAATAATACCTTATTTATTTTAAACTATTTTAAGATAATGAAATAATTTCAGTTCACCGATAATCCTCATTTGAAATTCATTTTTCATTAGTTTTGAAAATTCAGTACACAAGGAATTCATTGATGAAAACAATAATATCATCAAAATATATTTCTAAAACTAAAACACATTTTGAATTTATTTTAATAATTAAAATAGGGTCATAAAACTCTTTAATAAAGCCATTATAAATAATAAAAGGGGTGACCCAATCATACGATGTCCTAGGTTCTTATTGTGAACTATAAAGTTATTTTGTTACATGACTTGGAAAATGTGGATATGAGACATTATGGGTTTGTTCATAAAAACAACCTCAATAATATAATAATTAAGGAAATAAATCTTAACATTAATTTTTTATAATTTTAAATTTATATGTGTCATAAAACAAAGTTGTATCCTAATGGAATCATGTTTGGCTATAGGAGAAAAATTTTATTCATAGTCAATGCTTTCTTCTTGACGACAACCCTGTCCTACTTGTGTATATTTAATTCAAAGAATATTTCCAGATTATTAATTTTTTTTATATACCCATTTAGTACCAATGGTTAAATAGAATTTAGGTATTTCAAAAAGTTCCCATATTTAATACCTTTTAAACGATTCAATTATCATTATATATTTGTTAACTATTTTCATCTATAGTTTCCTCATTGTTGTTTTTGGGATCAATCATTGATTATAATTCCTACTGTTCAAACTGGTTTCTAAGTGATTTCAATTTTGATTCTGTCGATTCAGATCTCCAACTGCAACATCCAAATAATTGTCTCTATGGATTCTAAGGGTTCAAGGTAAACTAGATTCCTCAATGTTTTCTTCAAGGAATAGTTCCTCTAAAATTTAATTGATGGTAGATTTTTAAAATAGATTAGTACAAATATTTTTTGTCTTATAGGTATTGTTGATATTGAAATTTGATATATTATCCTACATATATTATAAGGAAACTCTAGGATTATGTGGATCTCTCTCATTTAATTATATGTGGATATATTCTTCCAAAATATTTTTTTAATTAAAGAATCAATATTTCTACTGGAGGTAGAATATCCAAGAAAATTTACATCATTACTTTTGTATGTAAATTTATCCAAATTATCCCTTCTATTTATAATATAAAATTATATCCAAAACCCATGAAAAAATTTACCTTATGTTTTTTTCCATTCCAAAATTCATATGGAGTATACTTTAAAAAAAGGTCTTATTAAGACTCAGTTCATTACATAAAAGCTACAATTACATCTTGAAAAAAAAAGACTTGTAGGTTATATTCACTAATTTTTTTTCGATCTATCATTTGAAGAGTAATATTTCTTTTTTAAATCACCCCATTCCATTGAGGAATTCATAGATCAAATTAATCATAATTATAATAACATTCTAAGCATAATGTTGGTCGGAGTGGATACTCAAGAGGGGGGTGAATTGAGTTCCAATTAAAATTTCTGTTAAAAAAATTATGGTTCAAAAAAAAACCACCAATTTAAAAATGGACCAGTTAATTAATTTAATAGAAATGTAAAGGTTCAGTTGGTCAATTTTTTTCTTAAAGGGTTATTAATCCTCAGATTAATCGGTGTAGAACACCTATTCAACCTTTAAAAAAATTCAATGAATTAAACAAATACACACACTAACCAAAAATAACTATCAATGTGTAAGAAAAATAGTTTTGTGTTTTAGAAAATATAAGCAGTGGATAGTATCAAAACAGAGTATAACTAAATAAAGTACTCAATGATGTAAAACAAGAGGTTCAGTCTCAAGTTGAGACTCAATCCTCTCCACATGGTGATCACTTGCCACCAAGAAATTTATATTAATAATAAACTTGATACACATCCTGTATCGATCTTTACAATAGTTTTCACCAAATGTCTAGGGTTTACACCCTCTTCCATGGTTCTTCGTGGAAAAAATAAACAACACAGACCACACACGGTCTCTTCCACAGTTATACGTGGGAAACAATTATCAGGTGAAGTTTGATGCAAGGATATTCAGTATCCTTCAGTTCAAGCACAAGAGATAGCGTGTGATACAGGAAGACACACAAACTTATCAAAGTTTTAAAAATAAAGAACAAAATGGAGGTAAGAAAATAATCTTGCGTTTAGAAAGCTCTATGTGTTAGCAGATCAGCTCTTGACTCCTCAAAGTGGAGAATTTGATGATGAAGTCTTTCTCTGAAACTTGTCTTCAAAACAAGGTGTTGCAACTCTAGGTTCTAGCATTAAATATTTTGCTTCTGGTGTTGATCTAGAGTTGATGCAGCACAGAAGGTAGAAGTGACTTTGTCCTAGAAGGATCTTCGTGATGCTTGAGTATTCAGAGTGTTAGTGCTGGATTGTTCTGCTTTCATTTAGTGAGTGATCTATACCACACTTCACATGCAACTATTTCTTCGTATCCGCATATATGTCACTCCATTCTTTATTTCATGGTCTTCTCCTTTTATATTTGTGGTCTGAAAATAGGTATAAGTAGATCACATGAAATCTTTCTCATACCTCCTACTATCCCATGTATTTTATCCTAAAATGTTTACAATCAGCATTAACTAATGTTAGAGGCATTTAATTTATCAAATATGACCATTATAAGAGTGTTGAAAAATTAAAAAAGTAAGGAATAGTAAGCATCAGTAGACTGGTAATGGTAGACTTTATATTGGTAGGCTTCAACTGTAGGCGCACATCGACAATCTACAACTATAACCTTTCAATAGTATCCTTCAGCGGTAATCTTTAAGAGTAGGCTTACATCGGCGACCATGTAACGGTGACCATGTATCGGTGACCTTGTAACGGTTACCTTGTAGCGGCGACCATGTAGCGGTAACCTTGTAACATTGACCTTGTAGCGGTGAACTTGTAGTGGTGACCTTGTAGTGGTGACCTTGTAGCGGTGACCTTGTAACGATAACCTTATAGAAGTGACCTTGTAGTGGTGACCTTGTAGTAGTGACCTTTTAGCAGTGACCTTGTAGAGGTGACCTTGTAATAGTGACCTTGTTCTTAGATAATTTATGTACTATTAATTGAACCAATCAAGCAGTGAGATTAATAGTGTATGTAAGTTAATTTATAGAAATAAGAAAAATTAATGAAATATGATTATCATAAAATGAAAACACGATTATCACATAAATAAAACATGATTTGGGATTTAAAAAACAAGTGATTCCAACAATATCCCCATTTTTGATAATCACAAATTATGTCATTGAATTGTTAGGTTTAAGAGTATTGAAATAAGTATAACACACATCTGCTAAAGTCATTAGTGATGTTCAGACATGTTCTGACACAACTACTTCTCCCCCTTTGTGATTAACAAAAAGCATTCATAAGAGAAAGAGAGAAAGGAGAGTGTTTGTATTAATAAAACATAAGTACAGTAGAAAAAAATAATACATCAATCCCTATCAGCTAAGGAAGTCCACACTCAATCCACATCGAAGATGTCCAAAGGATATTTGTATTTGGAAGAGGAGGATGCAGGTTCAGAGGGTTGAGGGATAGGCCGAAGGATGACAATGAGCAGGGTAGGAGGAGCAGCCACAGAGGCATCAGCAGACCCATAATGAGTAGATCTCTAAGTAATCGCTGGGGTCAGACTTCTTATGTCCTATGCAGGAGTCATCAAAGGAGAAGTACTGGTGGAACCAGAGGCAGCTCATGAAAAGTAGAAGAGACAATGATTGGAGTGCATTCCACATGAAGGAAAGGTAACCGAAGATTCTTGAAGTCCATAATGATGCTGCCCCTCTTTCTATTGCTGATATGAAATCATCTTTGTTTTCCATGAATCTTTCCAAGGTAGGAGTCAATTCCCTGAGCTTACAAACTTAATCCTTAAAGTCCTGAGTGACAGGTGGGATCCTTAAGTTCTCCAACAATAATTTAAAGTGACCATCCATATGATTCTTAGTGTACACCCATTTATAATAGAAATCAATTTGATCCTTGATGGCCTTCTGATCCTAATAATCTTACCTTAGATAAAATCCCACAAGCTTATGAATTTCCCTAGCAATGGAAATAACCTAAGAGTCTGAGTTACTGACACCAGAGAAATTTTCCACTTCTTCTCTGACAATAGTCCTCAGAGCTTCAATGTCAACTTGAGGAGAGGCTTAAGTGGAAGATGATATAGCTAGAGGTGCCAGAGATAAAGCCATTGTCTCCTTGAAATATTTGGTCAAGCCACTGATCAGACTTTTGACATTATCATCTTTCCCTTTCACATGTGTTTCCATAGATTTATTAAAATCCTCAAACACTGTAACCATTTGATGAACTACAATTTTGACATATGCAGGGTCTCTGTCCACATAATCCCTTGAAGCCATGTAAGCATCTAAGCTGGCAATAGACTATCTTAATGAAACCATAGAATCTTCCAATTCTTTTACTTGTTTATGACATTCCTTGACCTCGTGTAACATAGAAAGGTGAGAGGTAGAGACTATCCTTTCCACTACAGATGTCATGAGCCCTTGATTGACTATTATTGTTCTTGCTGTTTTAGTGGCTTTATCATCAAAATGTCTCTCCAGGTATGATTTCAAAGAATCTAATTCATCCTTCTTAACATAGTCTCGAGGTAATAGAGCCACCGGCTATACAATGGTCGTCTCTGAGACAGTAGGAATTAGATCATTTTTGACAGGATGGTCATCTTTAGAATCTCTATAATCCAAGCCTAAAACCACAAACCCAGGAGCTTATGTCCAGTCTTCTATCTCATGAGCAGCAACAACTGATCCTATAATAATAGGTTAATCCCCCTCACTTGGAGCATTCTCTTAATCAGCCACATCTATCTCCATTACTCCTCCTCAATCAAATTCATTAACAGGAAGGTCCATAACCACTTCCTCCATAGAATCTTCAACAACATTCAAAGCAAGTACAACTTCAATTGAATCAGCCACTACTTCATCTTCACTTTCTACCCTATAATGTACTATTAGAGGACTAAGAATTAAACATTAATTTTCACTTTCATCATCAGTTGTCTCATATTCATCTTGACTTGAATCAGAATTTTCATCCTCATCTGAGGAATCTCTAATGTATCGTAAGTCATTTTCTACCACTTCTTCATCACTGGTTTCCTCATCACTATCCCTTAGGATAGTCTCCCTTCCCAACAGTCTCTTTGGTGGGATAGGCTCACCAAAGGATAAAATATTGACACAAGGATTCAAGGGAAGGTCATGATCCTTCCTATCATCTATAAGAGAATCCTCTCTTTCCTGCACAACAGAAGCCTCTTCTTCTTCATCTGAATAGGTAGAATGTACTTCACCAGGCTTAAGACTCGGGTATCTCTTATTTTTAGGCCTAGTAGGATGAGAAACATAATTAAAATATTCATATACCTTAGCCTCATCATTCACCCATCTCCCCATCCATGGATTCTAGTCGATCTTCATCAGCTTGAAAGTCATTCTAGTGATGCAAAAATTGTCTCTCACAACAACAGTCTCCTCCTTAGCTCCAGCAACTCCTTTCACTTTCATCATAGGAGATATCAACTTAGCATGAAATAGGGCATTATATTTTGAGCTAGGTTTGGTCATGTCTTTGATTAGAAGCATCAATAGCCTGCACAAGTTAATATTTATACCATGCGTCAATAGATATAAGCGAAAAACATCCTGAAACTTTAAAGTAGCAAAGTCACCTCTCTTAGGACTTAGAACATGCTGAAAAAATTTGAATAAAAACTTATCCTATCCTTTAATTTCAACAGAAATGAATTTCCTAGGAACTCCATTCTCTATCAACTCATTAAATGTCTCTTAATAGTAGAAGAAATCACTAGAGGGGGGCACAATTTTTTAGTAATAATTACAAATTCCTTCATGAGGAACCCTTAAACAATCAGCCCACTCAGTAGAGGAGAAACTCACATTTAATCCATTTACTTTGGAAGTCATCCGGTGATCATTATCAGATTGTCCAATTTTTATATACTCATAGAATTCCTTCACTAATTTTGGGTAACAGGGTACATTATTGTTTGCAAAACATTCAACCCATCCCTGAGCATCAAGTGCCTTCAGTACTGAATACCAACTCGACAGCAGCCATTCTGAACATAATTCCTTCTAAACCACTATTTAACTCTTCAATAAATGTGGGTTAAGCACCTTTTCTACTTTCAGGCTTCCACTAATCAACTCGAATCTTGGTCTCTTAGGATTCGGTTCATCTCCTTCATCATAAATCAACGACCTTTTTACTGTTTCCATTGATCTGGGGTGGATTACAATTTCAGTAGAGGTTTAGGTTCTGAGATTTGGGATCAAAATGTTTAGGATAGGGTTTGATGTGGATTGAAATGTGATCAATGTTTTTTTTATCATTTATGGATTGAAAAAACAAATCAGATAAAATAAATAAGTAATAGAAGGAAAACATTTCAGATTATAGTTGAGAACATAAAAAAAATGCAAAGTCCAAGACTTAGGATGTCTATCATTAAGGAGGTATCAGTAAGATCTAAAGGTGAGGTCCTATCAGTAGGGTCTAACGGCGAGATCCTATGAGTAAGGTCTAATGGTGAGGTCCTATCAGTAAGGTCTAACAGTGAGGTCCTATCGGTAAGGTCTAACGGTGAGGTCCTATCGGTAAGGCATAACAATGAGGTCTTATCGGTAAGGTCTAATGGTGAGGTCCTCTCGGTAATCTCTAACGGTGAGGCCCTATTGATAAGGTCTAACTGTGAGGTCCTATCAGAAAGGTCTAACGTTGAGGTCCTATCGGTAAGGTCTAACGGTGAGGTCCTATTAGTACAGTTTAATTGTGAGGTCCTATCGTCAATAGTTTATCATACCTAACTCATGTCTGATGTAATTTAACCTCTCCGAATTCAAAGGATTTGTGAATATATCAGCCAATTGGTGTTAAATACCAATGAATTCAAGAGTCATATCACCTTTTTTAAAATGATCTATCAAGAAGTGATGTATTACATCAATATGCTTTGTTCAAGCATGAGATATTGGATTTTTAGCAATGTTAATAGCACTTGTGTTGTCACAGTTTATAGAGACATGTTTGAATTGATATCCATAGTCTAGTAAAGTGTGTTTTATCCACAGAATTTGAGAACAACAACTACCAGCAGCTATATATTCATCCTCTGCAGTAGATAATGCAATAGAATTCTGTTTCTTACTACACCATGATACTAGTGACTTTCCTAAAATGTGATATGTTCCAGAGGTGATCTTTCTATGTAACTTGAAACCAATAAAGTTATCATCTGAATAACTTATTAAATCAAATGGATTTCCTCTTGGATAAAATAGTCCTAAATTTATAGTATACTTGAGGTATTTAAAAATCCTTTTAACAGCATTTAAGTGAGACTCTTTGGTATTGGTTTGAAATCAAGGACACATGCATACACTGAACATAATATTATGTCTACTGGTAGTAAGATAAATTAGAATCCCAATCATACCTATGTAATTGGTTTGATCCATTGATTTCTTAGTTTCATCAATATCCAATTTGCAAGTGGTACTCATAGGTGTATCACTACCTTTACTACTATCCAAAACAAATTGTTTTAAATGATCCTTAGTATATTTATTTTGTTTTAAAATAATACCATCTTTGTTTTGAAAAATTTGAAATCTGAGGAAAAACTTTAGTTCCCCCATTAAACTCAATTCAAATTCATCTTGCATCATTGTTGAAAAATCAGTACATAAGGAAGGTTTAGAAGATCCAAAAATCATATCATCTAAATAATTTGTACTATTAATACATCTATGTAAATCTTTTTAATAAAGAGAGTAGGATCTTCTTTCCCTTTCATAAAACCTTTTGAAATAAGAAAAGAACTAAGTCTATCATACCAAGATCTTGGAGCTTTCTTTAGACCATATAAGGCTTTAGACAGTTTAAAAACATGATTTGGAAAATGTGGATTTTAAATCTAGGGGGTTGTTCAACAAATAAATCTTCAATTATATATCCATTTAGAAATTCACTTTTGACATAAATTTGATAAATTTTGAAATTTATATGATCTGCCTAAGCAAGTAGTATCCTAATGTCTTCTATTCTAGCTAGAGGAGATAATGTTTCCTCATAGTCTATTCCTTCTTCTTGACTATACCCTTGTGCAACTAGTCTTGCCTTATTTCTAACTATATTTCCAGATTCATCAACTTTGTTCCAAAACACCCATTTAGTGCCTGTGTTCAAGGTGTCTTTAGGTCTATCTACTAATTCCCAAACTTTGTTTCTTTCATACTGATTCAATTCTTCTTGCATATCTGTCACCCAAAATTCATAACTGATTGCATCATTAATATGTTTGGGTTCAAGCTGTGAAAGATCATCTTGATGTTCAACCTAGTTTCTCAGAGAAGCTTTAGTTTGTGTTCCCCTATTTAGATCACCTACTATGACATCTAAAAGATGATTCATGAGAGTTATAATACCTCTAGAAAGAGTTGAACTAGACTCTTCAAGATTATCTATAGGTTGAGATTCACCATGCATATATTCTGGAAATTTTTCAGAACTGGTTGTTTTCACTAAGGGCTCACTATTCTTGTCATTAAGGTCCATAATTGACATATCTTCTTCAAGATATTCAAGGGATGTTTTAGGTTCAAGTGGACCAGTCTCATCGAATTTAACATTTACTAAATCTTCCACACATTTGGTTTTCTTATTGAATACTCTATAGGCTTTACACGAGATTGAGTAACCTATGAAAATACCCTCATCACTTTTTGAAGAAAATTTGTCAATATTATCTTTACTATTAAGGATAAAGACTTTGCAACCAAAAAATATAAAGTAATTAATGTTAGGCATCCTATTATTTTAAATCTCATAAGGGCTCTTCTTATGAATTGGTCTAATCAAGACTCTATTGATAATGTAGCAAGCTGTATTAACTACTTCAGCCCAAAAATAAACTGGCAAATCAAATTCATTGAGCATTGTCCTAGCTATCTCTTGAAGTGTCTTATTTCTTCTTTCCATGACTCTATTCTATTAAGGTGTTCTAGGAGTAGAGAAGTTGTGACTATATCCATTGTGTGAGAAATAAGATTAAAACTCAAGATTTTCAAACTCACGCAAATGATGGTCTTAATTCTAAGTCCACTATGATTTTCTATAGACTTGGAGTATTTGATAAAGTAAGAACAAGATTCAATTTTGTGAGCAAGAAGGTATATCCAAGTGTAACTAGAATAATCATCTACAATAACATAAACATAGTGATTCCCATTTAAACTTGAAACTCTTGATGGTCCAAAAAAAATCAATGCAAACCAACTCAAGTGGGTGAGAAGTAGAAACTTCTTTATTTGGTTTGAAAGAAACACTATATTGTTTTGCCTTTTGACAAGGATTACACACTTTGTTAAGAGGTAATTCCAATTTAGGTAAGTCTCTAACTAAACCTTTCCTATTCAGTTTACTATCTGAGTTCACATTGAAGTGTCTTAGTCTCTTGTTCCACAACCAGGATTCCTTATGAAACACATTTAAACCAGAAAAATTTTTCTTAACTAAATAATCTATATCAACAACATATAAATTCTAATTTAGGAGAGCAATAAATATTAAAGCTCTTTTAGAATTAAAAACATTGAATGCATCATTTTCAAACTTGACATTAAAAACATCATCACACAACTAAGAAATACTTAGCAGATTGTATTTTAACCCATCAACAAAATGATCTTTTGAAATTAATATAGTATTAGCGTTACCAATCTGGACTGGGCCGATGATTTTTCCTTTAGCATTATCACTGAATGTGAAATATCCACCATAAACTTTAATTTGACCATTGAAACATGAATAGTGTCATATCATATCTCTTGAACATCCACTGTCCAAGTACCATAGAGTTTTACAGAAGCTCTTCAGATAACTTTCTTACAAAACAGCTTAAGAGTGGGATAATATTGGTACCTGGATTTTCTTGTTTCCAAAGAGGTTATCAAGGAAAACTTTAGCAATCCATATTTTTCTTATAATGTTTCTGCAGTCAACAAATATATTTTGAGACATGAACACTTTTTTTGGTCCTTTAGAGTGTTGTTTTTCAAAAGATGGTCCAGATCTATAACTAGCACTGAATTGTCCATATTTTGGAACACATGTAGTTTTAATAAACCTCATATTTCCTGGTTGATATCCAAGACCAGTTGTATATTTTGGGGGAATTTTTTGTCCTAGCAACTGAGTCAAGGTATCTCTACCAGCAGTAAATTTTTCCAAATACCTTTTTAATTGATCATTTGATAATTTGAGTTCGGTATTTTATTTTAATACTAGAGCACATTTTTCTTTCTCAATATCTAGATCAGATTTGTAATTAGTATTTAAAGCATGTTGTCATTTAAATAGTTTATATTTATCCTTGAGTTCATTAAAGGTATCCTCAAGCATTCCACAATATTCAAATAGTTCATCCTTAGTCATATTTTCATCATTTGTTGACTCACCTTCATTACCAGAGTAATAATCATTAGGCATAAGGGAATTGAGTGTTACCTTAGATGTTTCTGTGATGAAACATAAGTTGGAATGATTGTTCTGTTCACTATCATAAGCATCAGATCCACTAGAGCTGTCCTCTGAAGCACTCCAGGTAGCTTTTATAGCCTTTTTATAACCCTTGACCTTATCTTCATATTTCTTTCTAAATTTCATCTTGGGGAAGTCTGCCTTCACATGACATTTTCATTTGAACTCATAATAGATTATTTCATATGAGTTGTTATTCCATTTCATTTCTTTCTTCCATTGTCCTTTACTACCATACATTCCCTTGTAGTTTGATTTCCGAAATAATTTCTTCTTTCGTTATAATTTTTTGAATCTTCTAGTAAGATAATCCATCTCCTCATCACTATCTGAGTCTTCACTTTTGGAAGTATCTACAGGAGCTTGAATGTTTTCTTTATCCTTGTTCTTTGAGGTTGTAGTGTTGAATGCTACAGATTTTTCCATGGATCTTCATCTAATTCTTGATTCACAATAAGTCTTTATCATACATCATAGACTTTCCAATTAGTTCCTTCATTGGTATTTTTCCTATTTCACAAGATTATTGGATAGAAACAGAAGTCCCTCCCCATCTGTCATGTAGGCATCTAAGTAGTCTCATAATCTAGTCCTTTTTGTCTACTAGTTTCCCAAGCAGTCTCATAGTATTTACTATATCATTGAACCTGAGATACTTGTCAGAAATAAGTTCATCAGGATTCATTTTAAAATTATCATATTTAATAGTGTATGTATTTAATCTCATTTCTTTAACATAGGCTGTTACCTAATGAGAAATAGATAAATTATCCCAAATTTTATATGCATTTTTACAAGCAGATATTCTACTAAATTACTCATCACCTAATGAATAGTACAAATCATTAATTTCTTTACAATTATTTTTATATGTGGCTTTAGTCAACATAGACCATGGGTCTCTATATGTAGCACGAAATATATTTTGTTCTTTAATTATGTCCAATATTTCAGGTCTCATTCTCTCTAGATACATTTTCAATTTTAATTTCCACTAAGGATAGTTATTACCATTAAAGAAAGGTGGCATGTTAGTAGCAGCAACCTCAAATTTATTTTCAATAGTTACTTAGAATTTGATGAACTGAAAATTTAGATATGATAGAAATTTTAATATATTTAAGATACAAATAAATCATAGTAAATAAGAATTTTCACACTGGATAAAAAGACCTTTAATACCAAATGTTGGCCGGAGTGGATACTCAAGAGGGGGTGAATTGAGTTCCAATTAAAAAATCTATTAAAAACTTTATGGTTAACAACAAAACACCCAATTTAAAAATGGCCCTATTAATTAAGGCAGTAGAAATGTAAATGTTCAATTAGTGAACAAGTTTCTTAAAGGGTGATTAATCCTATGATGAATCAATGTAGAACACCTATTCAACTTTTGAAACAAGTTTACTAAATTAAAAAAATACACACACTAACCAAAACTAACTATAAAAGTTTCAGAAAAACATTTTTATGTTTTAGAAAATATAAGCAGAAGAGAGTATCAAAAGAAGTACAGCTAAATAAAGTACTCAGTGAAGTAAAACCAGAGGTTCGGTCTCAAGTTGAGACTTAATCCTCTTCACTTGGTGATAACCTACCACCAAGCAGTTTATATTTACTATAAACTTGATACATAGCCTGTATCTGGCTTAACAATAGTTTTCACCAACTGTCCAGGGTTCACACCCACTTCCATGGTTCTTCATGGGAAAAAAAGGACATACCACACACGGTCTCTTCCATAGTTATACGTGGGAAAAACATATTAGGTGAAGTTTTATTTGAGGATATTCAGTATCCTCCAATTCAAGAATAGAAGATAGTGTGTGATACAAACAGACAGACACACTTCTCAAAGATGTAGAAAGAAAGAACACAATGGATCTAAGAAAATAAGCTTTTGTTTAGAAATATCTATGTGTCAGCAGATCAGCTCTTGACTTCTCAGAGTGAAGAATTTGATGATGAAGACTTTCTCTGAAACTTGTCTACAAAACAGAGTGTCGCAACACCAGGTTCTAGCATTCAGTGTTCTACTTCTGGTGTTGATCAAGATTTGATGTAGCATAGAAGGCAGGAGTGAGTTTGTCCCATAATTATATTCATTATACTGGAGGATTTAGAGTGTTAGTGCTGGATTGTTCTACTTTGATTTAGCAAGTGAGCTCTATCACACTTCACATGCAACCCTTTCTTTGTATCTGCTTATATGTCACTCCCTTCATTATTTCTTGGTCTTCTCCTTTTATATTTGAGGTTTGAAAATAGGAATGAGTAGATTATGTGCAATATTTCTCGTACCATGTACTGTCCCATGTATTGTCTCTTGAAACGTTTACAATCAGCATTAATTAATGTCAGAGGCATTTAATTTATCAAATATGACCGTTAGAATAATATTGAGAAATTGAAAAGGTAAAGAAGAGTAAGCATCAGTAGACTGGTAACGGTAGCCTTTATATCAGTAGGCTTCAACTGTAGGCACACATCAACAATCTCCAACTGTAACCTTTCAACAGTATCCTTCAGCAGTAATCTTTAACAGTAGGCTTACATCGGTGACCATGTAATGGTGAAATGTATCAGTGACCTTGTAAAGGTGACCTTGTAGAGGTGACCTTGTAGTGGTAACCTTGTAACGGTGACCTTGTAGCAGTGAACTTGTAGCAGTGACCTTGTAGCGGTGACCTTGTAGCAGTGACCTAGTAGCGGTCACCTTATAATGGTAACCTTGTAACGATGACCTTATAGCAGTGACCTTGTAAGGGTGACCTTGTTGTGGTGACCTTGTAGTGGTGACCTTGTAACGGTGACCATGTACTTAGATAATTTATGTACAGTAAACTAAACCAATCAATCAGTGAGATTTAGAGTATATGGAAGTTACTTTATAGAAACAAGAAGCATTAATGAAACATGATTATCATAAAATTAAAACAAGATTATCACATAAATGAAACATGATTTGGGATTATAAAAATAGGATAGTCCAACAGATAAGGATTCAAAATATTAATTCTCTAACTCAAGGAAATGATATATTCCCACACTCTTAATAGTAAGTCCATTAAGGTTTTCTACTAATTTTGAATACTTTTCAAAACCTATACACGATTCACTCTTATGATTCAGAAAATCTAAATATGTAAAACATAAATAGTCATAAAAAATTATTTAATAAAAAAAATTTCCTGCAAAACTAGAAACTCTATATGGTCCAAAAAAATATATGTGAATCAATTATATATATTGATATGTAAAAACCTATTTCATTAATTTGAAAGATTCATTATTTTTTGTTCCCTTTTGATAATGACATCACACTTTTCCTTTAGGGAAATATTTAATAGGCAGATTCTTGACAAAACAATTTTTGGAAAACTTTTTAATGGATTATATATTAAATTAGAATAGTCTCCTATTCCATAAACAAGATTCAGGATAAAAGGAATTTAAAAAAAATATTTAGAAAATAAATAATTTAATCTAAAAAATACAAATTATCATTCCGTAAGGTAGTAAATAATAAATTAAATTTAGAATAATAAATATTAAAATAATTATTCACAAATTTTACATGAAATACATCATCACACAAATTAGATATTCTAATAATATTTTACTTTAATCCATCTAAAAATTAAACATTATAAATTAATTATTTTTAGATTTACTAACTTTACAAAGCGCAATAATTATTTCTTGTGCATTGTCAATAAAAGTGGCATGTACACCATCTGATTTGGTCAAAATATGGGATATTGATAATTATAATATCATGTGTATATATCACCCACTATATATGTACCACATATTTTTGTAGGAACTTATTAAACATGTTACTTTTAATTCATTAAATGAACACAAATTTTTCTACCCATATTTTCATGGGTCCAGATAGGTTATCAATTAAAGAATTTGGAATACATATATGTATAATATATTTATTCCCAAATATATAAACATACATAAATGAATTATAAAAATATTAATTTTTAGGTCCAAGTTATATTGATCCAGATCTTGAATTTTGGGCTGTGTTATTTTCTACAGGTTTACTTACAATATTTCTAACAAGAATATAATAATTTTTGTAAACATTATATATATATATGTTGATAGAGAAAACTATCTATTAGCTTGGGTACAATATGAATAGCCAAAATTTTATTAAGGGTTTATATTATTTTAGGAAAACCATCAATATCTCTTTTTATTCACTCATTTACTATTTCAAAAATCTTTATTTTTCTATAATAAGTAATTGTTTATTTTGTTTTTCTATATAAAGATCATATTTACTATAAATAGATAAAAAATGTTTATTTAAATTTTCATACCTCCCATTAATTTAATTAAAATTATCTTCCAATAGATATAAATACTCAAATAAATCATCACTCTACATATTTTCATCATTATTTTCATTTTGAAAAAAATAAAAATTATGAGCATAAGAAGTTAAGATGTTATTTATCACCTCAGACTTATTTTCCATAAAACATATATTGGTCTATTAATTTTTATCTTCCTTTCATGAATCAGATTCATTGGAGATGTCCTCAGAAGCACTCTAGGTAGCTTTCATGGACTTATTTTATTTTTCTGTATATCTTCAAAAATTTTCTTTTATTTCAGATTTGGACAATAATATTTGATATCTCCACCTCTTAAACTCATAATATGTAATCTAAACATTTCAGTATTTCTTTCATTATTATTGTAAAGACGCAGAATTTCCATGTAATTTTTTTTAAAATATATGGGAATTTTACAAGTCTGTTAAAATTAACGGCGAGTGATTCCAAGGCCCGGTGTGCCTGGAATGAATTTTTGTACTTTTTTTCAGGTACATTCTGTAAACGTACGAGTAGGTTTTGTAACTTTTGAACCAGTGCTCGGGATTGAAATCTGAGATCACCACTGAACTCGTAGCACCAGTATTTGCTTAAGGATACCTTCACCTTGACGTGAATGGGTCGTCAATGAAAGATAAATTTTTGTGATTTTCATAAAAGAATTAAATAAAATAAAAATTTCTAACATTTTTATTTTAGAAACCCCCTCAACTTGGGTTATGGTGGTGGGGACCCCTTAAACGTAACCCCTATTTTGAATTTAGAGATGGGGACCACCCGAACCCCTTTGATGGGAGAAATCATCTCAACTCTTCCAACTTTAATTATGCCAACCCAAATACTTTTAATTGGGCCAATTAAATGAGCTAATTAATGGTGCCAACAAAGTACATTAATTATGCCAACATTGTTGTGCCAACATAATTTATTCTAATAAACATAAATTAACAAGTTGGATATTTTAAATTTTGGTGGAATTGGGAGTGGAGAACTATTGGAGGATTATTATCTCTAATGAAGAATGTGTTCTCCAACAAAGAATGCACTCCCCAACGAAGAACGCTCTCGCCTATGAGGAACGTCTTCAATGACAATTAACTGACAATTGAGGAAACGCCGATGTCACTGACGTCCGTATATCCCCAATGACATCGTCTCCTTCCTCATGGCCTACATCAACACATATTTGAGGTAGGGTTTTTATTATGTGTGATTATGGATTCCCATGTTCTTCCCTTCTAATCAAAGAATGCAGATCAACCTCTATCTAGTTGATCCGCGAATGATTTCTTTTTCTGTGGGTTTAGGAATAATCATTGCCGGGGGTTGTAGAGTTTGAAGTTCTTCATTCACGGTTTTTGTTGAGCTGTTTTATACTGCTCTAATAAAAAGGGTGTGGTCCAAACAAACATGGCCCAACCCCTCCACTGTTCTTCATTTGTAGAAATATCACCTTTGAGACATAACTATTAAAAGGAATTTGTTATAAAAAATTCAATTTTTTGAAAAATAGTGTAAAAAATGATTTGAACCAAAGTTGATTATAAAAATAAAATAAGTTTAGTCTCAAACTAAGACTAAAACTCCCTAAAAGATAGTCATTCACTAACAAGAATTTTTATTAATAAATAAACTTGATTCATAACCTGGATTAGGTTTGAAACACAACTTTACATAGAAATTCCCTGAAAAAATAACCTCTTAAATAGTCTCCATGAGAGTATAAATATAAAGAAACATTATGAGAGTATCCATATACTCTCCAATAAAGAATCCGGGAAGGTGCTATATAAATTTATAGTGTGATATAAGCACAAATAAAAAGTAATAAAATCAAGAGATTGGGAAGAAAAAAGAACTAGAAACAAGTGATAAAAGGATCCATGTTTTTAGATGATTCTTCTCTTCTCAATGTTTTCTTTTAGTTTCTAGTTGAAGAACGAAGATGGGTATATGTTTTTTTATATTTTAAATATTTTCATGACAGAAAAAAGTACAATTGATGTCAAAATATAGTACTGGTTTGTATCTTTACAGTAGTGATAATTTATGATATGTGTGTCTTAGTTTTCACACATATTTTTTCTCTAACATCATTAAAATTTTAAAATAAATTATACCTATAAAACTATCCATTAAAAATTAATTTTTTATAAATCCTTGTACCTGGCATGAAATCTAAGTTCTTAAATGCCTCCGAATTGTATTTAATTATATAAGAGACAATTGGTTGGAATGATTTATTTTACAAATATAATACCCTCATTTAGATACATTTTTTATGTGGTTCACATTAGCTTCCATGTAATATTTAACAGAATGTGAGAATACTAATAAGATCCCTTGGAAATCTGAATGGTAGATCATCTAGAACATCCATTTATTTAGTACATTTTTAAATTCTGACTACTTTCCAAGGTCACTTCAACTATCCATGTAATATATCCATCACTTTTCCAAAAATATAATATCCCCATATGGTTTCTTCAATTCAATGTGTGTTTGATTAGAACATTATGGAATCTCAGTCATTTTTTTCTAAATTTTCACTGTGATATAGTCTCTCTAATTATGTCGTGGGTGTATTTGAAAATCAAAGTTCATTCGCTCTATTTCTTTAAGAGTTTTTAACTACCCCATTGTCATTTAGAGCATTAATTGTGGTCAAAAGATTTCTATTATAATCTATAGAAGAGTTAGAGATAAAATATACATGATCAATCAAATAGGTGTGTGGTTGATCCACTTGTCTTGTGGTCTCTACAACCCTTTTCAAAAAATATAGATGTAGTCACATAAGATATACCATGCTGTCACTTGAGTCATTTGGTATGTACATTATGGATGATGCACCAACCTTGTTATTTCTTTGATAAATTTTTAATTCTAACTTTTCCAAATTTCATCATATTTTTTATGGATTGTTCATGCATCATATTAAACACTTTGTGAATTTTATATTTTTTGACTCATGGTGGATAACTTAACCTATTAATATTTAAGGTTATTTAAATAGATAAATAAATTTATTGTATGTTTATAAAAATATTTATCTTTAATAAAAAATAATTAATTAGACATAACATACACATGATTTTTGATTATTAAAACAAGGAAGTTAGGGACTAATCTAGCCATTTGTTATATTACCTATGCCTTTTTGGGTTTCTTATATAAATGTAAGAGTAAAACATCATTAATTAAATTTTAACATACACTATGGGTAAAACATCCCATTTTTAACATCAATATATTAACGTAAATAAAACATAGGATCATACACAAGGTAAAAAATTACTATATTTCCCTTTTGGGGAAATGGAACAAAATCCCTTAAAATCAAAACAAACTCTATTATAAACACAATTGGACATCTAAAGAACCGTGTAACCAATTGTGTGAAACCTAATATCCCATTTTTTTAACAACATATAATTATTTTATAAAACATACTAACCCTTCACCTTAATTTTTTGATAATAAATATCATTCAATTTTTTTTGTTTTAATCAAATAATTATCCTAAATAAATACATAATTAATTACAAATATTAGTGTGATACATATTGATTCCTTTGTTTATATGATACAAGTGGTTATATAAAAACTTTTTATGAGTATATATTATAAAGATACATTATTTTTCATTTCCATACAACTTTTCCTATTATAATTTTCTATATGCATAATTGGGTGGTAATAAAAAACATAATAGTGATTATATAGGATATATTTACCTTATTGAATCCTTTCTAGTATGTACATGTTTAGTGGAATTTATGGATAATAGATCATATGATTATTTTTCCTCATTAATTCATCCCCAAAAATTTGTTTGGAAACTTTTCATTTGATACATATACATTTCTCATAAAAGGTGTTCTAATTCTCTCCCCTAATATTTTTCGGTGTATGATATTTTTTTTCATATTTAATGTTAAAAGATATTATGTATTCTTTAAATGGGAATTTATATGATCATCCCTTATTATCACATAAATATTTCATTAATCTATTATTTTCTCTTGAATCTGTCACATTAAACTTCTTGAAAACATCCAGCAAAATTTTATTTAGTTTCAATTTAATTTTATGGAATTTTTTAGAGTGATCATAAAAAATAATCCTTAAACTAATAGTACCTCCTTGGGATTTAGTAATCATAATACCTATTCCCTTGTCTATTAATTATGAAACATTACCTTTTATATATGGAAAATACCCATGAAATGATTCTTAAAGATGTTTTGTAAGATGTAATAAACAAAAGTATCCAAATTTATACATTTTATTATGGTCAATAACTAATTCATAAAAATTATTCTGATTATTTTATCACACATGTGCTTAATTTTATTTATATATAATTTTAGGGGAGAATCCATATTTTTGAATTTATTTATCCACCACATATTTTTTTATTTATGCTATAGATAACTGTATCTTTTTTCCCTCGGCCTATTATATAGTTAGATATAGTAAACATCTATTTTCCATCCCAAAAAATATTAATGTAATCATCATCTAAAACATTTATTTTTTTAAAATTTTTTCTAAAAACCACACTATGATAAGTGGTTAATAGGTATAGGATAGATTAAATAAATATCTATCCAAATGAAATTAACGATACAAAAAGTGGGGTCAAAGTCCATTTTATCTTAATATGGAGGGAACTCACTAATATTTCAATGAAAAATATGTGATTTAAAGATTAGGATATACCAAAAGGTTCACTTTAATAATAGTTTTTATGAATTCCATGACCACTAGATAATAATTATAAAGGAAGACCTCAAATAAAGGTTCTAAAAATGTAAATCCAACATAAAATGAAAACCATATCATAGGGGTATCCAAAAGTCCCATTGGAAATATCTCAAATTTCAATTTATCTTGAAATTTTTGTGACATGAAAATAAATATATTCTTATCCTTCATGATTTTTTCCAAATAAGGTTTATGAAACATTCCATAGATTATCTTCATCATTTTAGTAAATTACGAAGGGAAAGAGTGGTACCATGAATCAAGACCACCCAAGGCATTTGGGTCATCATTATAATAAGGTAGTACATGGTTATCCACTTTATCAAAATTATTTAGTTATTATTGGTTGAAAAATCTTGTGAAATTTCATCTCCTCATGTTCATATACTAAATCTTACTTAATCTTCTTAGGGCTATTGATTTTACATTATAAACATTCAATTATAAGAATAGGAATATTAGAATAATAATTTTACCACAAAATATTCTTACCATAACATACTACATAGTTTATATAATCCAAGAAAACCTTATTAACTTTCTTATATTTTAATACCAACAAAAATTTAATCACTTACACCTCTTCATAAAAAGTTGATGAGGCCTAACAGGAAATATCAAATCCTTTATCTATATCTTTGGGATGATCAATTCCTATTAATATTAAAAACTTTATACATTAACTGATATCTAAAACTCAAATAAAAATGTTCTTATTATAATTAAAATATCACTTTAATAATATTTTATATTTTAAAACCTTTAGATGGAATATTAATAATATTTAAAACAACAATTAAAAATAACATGTATCCAATATTTTTCAAAAAACAATATTAATGATATTTATAATTTTTTATGTATATTGATTTAAAATATTTACATTTATAAAACATCATAGAGTTCAATATTATATGAAATTTATTTCTATGATAACAATGAAGGAGAAACCCTAGTAAATTAAAATTTTCAAATCTTATCTTACATGATTGAAATGATTGTCTTTTAGAAAAATAATAATATCATTAATGATAATTATGATATCATTTATTTATATTCTACCTTCTCAAAACATTTATCCTTCCTTTAATTCTATAATTTTTAAATTATGGGTTTTATATTTCTATATTGGTGTCACTTGATGTCATATACTAATCTGGATTTTGATCACTTCCACCTTTCTTGACTATGGTTACATGATTTCCCCCCCTTTTCTTCTACCCTAATATTTCCCCCCCTTTTTTTCAATGGAATGTGATTCCATTACAGAAATTTATCCTCTGAAACTACCCCTATATTATTCATTATAAATTATATGTTTATCTATTTTAGTGTGACTTTACTCCCAAAAGTGGTATTACTTATTTAAAAACCAATGTGACTTAACACTATGGTAAGGAAATCAACATTAATGTTTCCTATGACAAATTATAAAACATTATTTTTATATAATCAAGTTAATAAAAGATACATATAAACCTAATAATATATTTTAATATGTTTCCACCATACATTAACTATATATTTGAAACTCATTAAATTAGATTGACTTTGTTCCTTATAGTTGATGTTGCACAAATATTTTCAATTTTTCCTAAAAAAATTGGAATTTTGTTTGTTTATATTTTTTTTAAAATAATTTTTTATCCAATTTTTTAAGAAATATACTTTCTATTATGTACAACCCGCTACACATGAACTTTTAATGTGTTTTGAGAATATTCTATCTCACCAAATTGTCTATTATTTATAGGTTTCTCAACAAATATTATAATGAGACTCTTTTTCTATACATTTATTATCATAGAATTCAAAAAATATTTAATATATAATAAATATTTATTTTTTATATTCTATATATGATACATAAATATAGTTTATTTAGTCATTATGATTATTTATTATTCTATCAACTCAAATTATATCATAAAATAAAGCAATATATATATATATATATATGTGTGTGTGTGTGTGTGTGTGTATGAAGTGATAAAATTAGAGGAAATAAATACCATGATCAATAAATTCCCATACTAAAATATTAATTTATCATAAAAAACATGTCTTGGATAAGATTATATGATAACATAATGTTGATTTAGATAAGGAATATTGTTTCAAAAATCATTGGAAAACATGTTAGAAATCCATTACTAATTTGAATAGTTTCATCTTCCCTAATAAATGATACTGTTTTACCTATGATCATCAAGGAATTAGTATATGATTGTAAATTTTTACCATTATAAACACACACAGAAAAAAGAATACAAATATAAAACAACATGATATTTAAAATGGTTTAATAAGATTCTAACATCCATGGGGGGAAGGGGATTTATACTTATCTGTATGTTTATCATAGGGAACCTAATTTTTTAAAAAATTAAGTGAAAAATGGATCTTCATTTAAAGATAATAAAAATAGACATTTTCAATTATTTTTTATTTCTCATAATAATCATGGTAAAAAGAAATTTATTTTACACAATATACATGACAAAAGTGGCTTATTTATTTTCAAAAAACTAGGAGTGATCCTATAAATATTTGATTCCAAATTTTATAAAAATCATCATCTATATTAATGAAAAAGTACTTTTTCAATAATTAGATGATTATATGTGCCCCATAAAATTATTTATCTTTATAAAATAAAATTTAACAAAAAAATTATTGACAAAACATTGTTTTCATGACAAGTAAATTCATTTCATATGAGTTCAAATCCAGCTAAATCATTTATAAGAGAGTTTAATAAAATTTCTCCTTATAAATATTGAAAAAATGTAATATTGAGATATGGTGAGTGTATTACAATTACACCTCTATATGGATGCATCCTCTTAGGTTAATTCCTGGTTTTTATATGAGAAATATATATATACATATAATTTTAAATCTTCAAAATTAATTTATAGTTTTTAAAATTCATGAAATCCAATACCACTATACTTCACATGGATTATGAATGGAAAAAAATTATAATAAACAATAAAGATAATTCTCAAACAACATTTGATCAAATAACGACCCCAAAAGTCTTATTAAATTCAGTATTAAGATGTAAAATAAAATAAAAATAATAATAATATAGTGCGAGAATTACTCTAAAAATAGTAAATTATAAAACCAGTATATTATATTATTGTATAATAAAAATATATATAATAAACTTGATTCATAATCTAAATTAATAAAAAAAATTTTTTTTATACCATTCCACACCCAAGTATAAAAAAAGCATAAATTACACTAATATTTTTTATATTAATGAAGTTAAGACTTAGGTTATCTTACTAATAATTTTTAAGTACATTATGTTTATATTTACTTATTATAAAATATTTTATAAAACAGAACCTCTATTAATGATATATATGTATGAAGATAGAAGTATCCTAAAATGAGACTCAATATAGAGATAACATATAATTCAAGTATTCTATATCGTGATTGAGTCATACCTAATGCCACTTATAGTAAATCATCTGACACTCACTTGTGTTTCTTATGTCAATGCTTACTAAACTCAATTTTATCACGATTATTTTCTCATTACCACACCCACCTAAACCACTTTTCCTTGACATGCAAGAAAATTACCTACAAATTAGGGTCCAAATGTGTCAAGGTTATGATTTTACCCCAAAACATATGGATATAAGTGTATAGTGTGCAACACTAAATAAAGTACCCACGGATATTATTCATATTAATAATAAGAGTCACACCATACAAATTAGTATAAAAAGTATACATGTTTATTATATATAGTAAATGTAGAAAATACAATGACAAAACAAGAAAAATTACCAATTATTCCATTAATAACATATTAAAAATGTTTATAAAATAAAAAAATAAAAAAATAAAAAAAAATTATATTTCAAATTTATCTAATAATGTGGTTGTAGTTCGGTGACTAATCACTAAATAAACCAATATATACATCCCATTTTCAATTATATCTAGTAATTAATTAATGTGACTCTGGGGAGTTTCCAAATATCTCCCTCTAGTTAGTTGTATTGACTATAATGTGGGTTTAGTCATACTATTTTCTAGTAACAAAATACCAATATTGTAACACCCCAAGATTCTACGATACACTTCTCTTTGAATAATGCAATAACACGTGTTGTACGGAACATCAAGTTCTAACACACCACAACTAATCAAACTAGCCGGTATGAATAGTAATACATACTTTTTGAAATTATATATATTTTATATTTCAAAATGGACTTCATTTTTGGATTCGGAATATCGAAATTATCCTAAGTTGAATTTTTGGTATTTTTCTGAGAACTTCCAATTTTTATGAATAGTGAAAAATACTTAAATTTTTTTTAATCAAAATAATTTATAGTGATAAATTATACTATTGAGTGGTTTTAAAGTATAATTAGAATATATTTTTACTATTTTATCCAATGGTGTTCATTATAATTAATTTCACTTTGAAATTGGACATAAACAATTGTCAATCTTTTGAAATATATTGTTTCTTAAAAACAAGCTATTTGTTGTGACAGTGGGAATTAATTATAAAATTAATTAATGCAACTTATATGTTTGGAATTTTGTAAAATAGACATAATTTTTTAATTTGGAATATCAATTATAGATTAGGGTGAAATTTTGGCATTGTTCTAAAAAACTTCTATTTTTGATGAATAGTGAAACCACTAAGTGGTAGTTAAAAAACTGAATTTTTCATAAAACAAAATTTTACCACTTCTGTGAGTGGAATTTTAAAAATCCGAGAGACACGGTTAATATCAAGTAGTAAAATGTGGTTCAATGAGATGAAAATAATTTTTGGTGAATAGTGACTTTTTACTTTTATTTACCACAGTTAAAAGTAAATAGGGTAATTAAGGGTAAAAATGATATTAATATTACCCTAACACATGTACTAATTCTATTGGAAAAGTGTATCTAGACAAAAAAAAACCTTAGGAATAAAATATTATCATTTAGGTTCACTTGGATTAGATTAGGTCATTTATTATTATTTAATTCAAAGAAGAGTTAAAAGAGTTAAAATCAATAATTATTTACTAAAATATATTTTTAATATAGGGTTATGCATAAGATAAATTCGATTGTAAATATTAATTAGAAAGTTAAAAATATTTAAAACTTAATGATATTTTATTTATAATTTTTAGACATTAAATAATTTAATTTATTTATGACACAATGATGATGTAGTAATTACTATAATAGTGAAACATTAAAATAATTGATTTTATAAATACCAAAATAAATATAATTTGAGACTTTTTATGAATTAAACTAATTTTATAGGTTAATATGACATGTTAGGATTGACCAAATTAACTTTGTTAGAAGTAATAATTCTTTTATGATTTTCACAAAAATCAATTATTGAATAGTGTCAAAATTGACATAAAAGAGTTTTTAAAACAAATATTATATTATTAATTGATATTAAATTCCTAAAAATCTAAGGTTCGGCCAAGAGACTTATATCATGATAGGTGTATCATTAATGGACCACTTGGGTGTCTCTTGGAGGTATATAGTATGTTTATTAACCATATAATATAAAAATACCAAGAGACATTGTAAAAGTGAAACTAATTAACTTAGAATTAATACTAAAAGATAAGGTTAATATAGTAACCCAAACCTATCTAAATTATATTGGTTGAGTGGTTTTCGACCCATACCCACCTTAAACTTTAAATAATCCACTTTTGAGCCATTAGAAACTGAATATAAATTTATTATAAATTAATATTTCTAGCTTTTCCAAAGGTGCCCCTCACCCCTCTTATAAAAGGGCACTCCCCCTTCTCACTAATTCACACATTCAAAGCCTTTTGGTTCGGCCAAAACCTGCCCAAATACTCTCTAAACTTCCCTCAATACAACCTAGATGCCTTAGTTTCATCAGAAAGCCAACCTAAGGAGCCCTTTTGATCAAATCAAAAGGAAGAACCCGAAGAAGAGGTAATGTTTTCACCACCCTTTTTCAAATTCATTTCTTCTTCAACTTCTTCTTTCTTTATATTCCCATTCTAAAATAATGAATCCAGTATCTACTATATACTTTAATATTATTATAAATATGGTACAACTATATCCAGTATTCTATCCATCCTTTGAATGACATGTCACCATACGTGCGTACGCACGACTTACCGTCTCCACGTCGTGGTGTAATTGTTATTCAATATATTATTATTTGGATGGGTATAATAATGATTTTTAATTCATGTAAATAATAAATATAACATGATAATTATTATGTATATATGATATACCATCCAATTATATATTATTTTAATATCAAAAGAATGATATTGTCGCTCGTGCATACGTACGGACTACCGTCTCCACGAACGCGATGAGATTCATTCTACATCGTATCCATTCAAGTATAATTATCATTTTATGATTTAAAAATCATATTTAAAGACTTGATATCATTCTGGATATGAATAATATACAACCTATCCATGAAAAACATGTCTAATGTAACAAAACATATAAATGAAAATGAGTAAGTTAACACTCGAAACAACAATAATTGTGAGATATTATTAACAAACCAATGATAAAAGATCATATATGATATCATATGAATGTATATGATTCTTGTATAATTTAATAACAATTATTTAACCATTATAAAGGAGTTTAACCTACACCCAACCAAGGAAAAGTACAAGGTAAGGGTTTATTTCGCAATCTCTTCATTATCGGAGATTGTTTATACGTAATAATCTACTGGGATTTCATTATCATCCACATCCATGTTTCTTAAAAATGTATTTCAAAACATTTTTTACTATTTACTAGAATATGGGTTAAATTCATTTATACCCTTGTTGACTTTTATAAGTGGTTTATAAAGGAATCTTTCCGTTGTTTTCCAAACAAGATCCTTTTTAACCTTTTCGACAGAATTAAGGTAAGAATGGTTTTTAACTTATACGGCGGGTGCAACTATTTTCCGCCATTATTAAATCGTCGAAGCTTCCCTTACAAGTTTATTATAATATTTTCAAATAAAATGTTTTATTTTATAAATATATGACTCTTAAATGATTTCAAAATAGAAAGAGATATTTCACTAAAAAGAGTTTTGATTTCATCTATGTCAACATCCTTTAATAGATTTTATGCTTATTTGAAGTTGATTTATTATGATACAAAACTTCTATATAGTATTGAAGGTTTTGTGATATGTTTGACTGTGGATGTGTTATTTTTATACCATTCATGTTTTATGGATTAAGTATTTACATTTCGTATGCTATTTTTAATACGAATGTTTTTTTTATGTTTAAACCTTTTCATATGGGAATCTATTAGACTTAATATGTGATGGGTGGAGCCCGCTATAGCTCCTTGATGCATCGGTAGGTCTCATGAGGAAAACTAGTGTCTTGGCACAAGGCCTTGGAAAAATATTATTTTTAGTCTTGGCACGAGGCCTTGGATATGTGGTTATGATAGCTTGGCATTATGCATTCCATCATTATGAAAGTGGTTATTGAAATTGCATGTGATTATTCTATTAGTAGAATATCCATGTGAATAAGTAAATGGAATTATTTCATTTTATTTTGACATACTATGTTGAAGTTCAAGTTTAAAAGGCTTTTGTTTTAGTTATATGTTTCCTTAAATGTTTATTATTATATATGGAAGTTTCCTCTATATTGTTATCCTTTCTGGGCATTTGAGCTCACCCCTTTTCTATGTTTTATTTTTCCCAGGATGTGAAGAAGTAAATTATGAATGACCTTTAGGGATAGTATGAGGGGATAAGAGTGCAGACTATGGAGACTATGTTGTTGTAGTTTTAATTTTATGATGTAATGTAAACCATATGAATATATCTAGTGTTTCCAAGGCTACTAAACCAATCGATCTTTCGAGATTTGATCTTTCTTGTGATCGTGCCAATGTTATGTAATAATGCCCCGACTCTGGGTAATTGGAATCGGGGAGTTATAGTTGGTATCAGAGGAAGTTTAGTACAAACCTTGGAAGCTAGATTTAGATAAACTCTAATTAGAGCACATAGACCTAAGATGGACTTTGAGGATTAGTATAGAAGAACTTCCTAGAATTTTGGTATTGTAGAGATTTTTTGAGTTTTTCGAGAAATACATCCCTGTCTAGATATGAGAAGGTAGAGGCGGCTCTAGCACAGATGTACCTAGGGGTAAAACCCAAAAACACCGCTTTGAGCTAGACTCAAACGGGAACTGGTGCACGACAACGGGCCTTACTGCACTCTTGGTTACGAAAATCCTTGGGGATATGCTTAGGATAACTCTCATTTTCATTACAAATCATTATGAAGGGTTTATGAGTATATAATTCCTCAAAGAAAACATTTTTATGATTATGGATTATATCCATAAATAGTTCAATTTATTTTAAGTGTTCTATAAGTATGGGATTATGTATTTTGATTCATAAACTGATCTAGTTTATGCCATTTTTTAGAAATGGTGCCTAGTGGAAGCAACAGAAACTGTATCAATGCACGCACTCCATGTAGGGATTTCCCGCATGCTCAAGATAATTATAGTGGAGCTGGTGATGCAATTGGTGCCAATCAGCTAATCACCATACTGGGAAAACTCACTCAGGTTATGAATAATAATCTTACCCGTATGGAGCACCCTGATCCACAGCATAGAGGATCAATGTTAGATCACTTCATGAGGCAACAACCACCAACGTTCAATGGGAGTAAAAATCCCTAAGTTGTTGAGCAATGGATAAATTCCCTAGAGAAAATATTTCAGGATTTGGGGATTAGTGAAAGGGAAAATGTTATCATGGCAGTTTACCACCTCATTGGAGATACTGATCAATGGTGGTCATTGATTCAAAACACGAAGGAAGATGATTAAGTATTAATTATGGAATGGAGGGAGTTCAAAAATCTGTTTTTAGAAAAATACTTTCCTTGTGACCATCAAGCAGATATGGAAAGGCAATTTCTGAGTCTGAGACAAAAGGAGGATGAGAATGTCACAAATTGTGAGGCTAACTTTACAAGGTTAGAAAGGTATGTTGGAGATTATATACATAACCCAAGAAGTAATATTGATCATTTATTTGATGTTTTAAAACCATTTATCTGTTGAGAATTAGTCTCACAATCCTTCTCGTCGTACGTAGACATTGTCTCATGTGCTATCAAGACCGAAAAGGAATTCTCTAAGTCTTATGATTTAAAGCAAAGAAAGAGAAGAAGAGATCTGTTGATCAATCTAGGAATAGAAATAAGGGGAATAAGGGAAAGGTTGAATATCCATCATGTGCTAAATGTGGGACGAAACACCCCGGTACTTGCTTAAAAGGAACAGGAGTCTGTTACAAGTGTGGTGAAAAAGGCCACCACGCTCGTGATTGCAAGGGGAAGACGGAAGCTACTGATGTCCAATGATATAATTGTAGGGAGATGGGACATTATTCAAATGAATGTCCTAAGCGTCAGGGGAACGTACCTCAGAAAAGGCCAAGGGATCGAGGCCAAGCTTATGCTATCACTACTGCTGAGGTAGAAGCTCCGAAAGACGTGGTGGCATGTAATTTAATGGTTTCCTCAAGTTTAGCAAATGCATTATTTGATTCTGGATCATCTCATAGTTTCATATCTTCCGAGTTTGCTAAGAAAATTAGATATTTCCAATTTGATTTAACAAGGGATTTTTCAGTTAAAACTCTTAAGGGAAGTATCATTGCAACAAAGTTTTGTGAATCAGTCCCCATTAGAGCACATAAATGTTCTTTATATGCTGATCTCATCGTCATACCTATGATTGAGTTTGATATAATCCTTGGTATGGACTAGCTTTTAGACCATGTTTCCAAGATTTATTGTAAGAAGAAGGAGGTTACGATTTTTGATGATGATGATAAGGAACACCTTATCTTTAAAGAAGAATTGTCACCACAAAAAATCTTATCTAGATCCACCCATAGTAGCTCAACTAAATTCAATTATTAGGGAGGAAGAGAATGAAATGACTGTGGGTGAGGAAAGGAATGTTCAAATAGAGGATGTACCTATTGTGAAAGAATATGTAGATGTATTTATGGAAGATTTACGTGGACATCCTCCAGAACAAGAAGTTGAGTTTTCCATTGATTTAATTCCTGGATCAAGGCCTATATCAAAGACCCCTTATAGAATGGACACTATGGAATTAGTTGAACTAAAGAAACAACTAGATGAATTGAGTAATAAGGGATTTATTTGACCTAGTGTTTCTCTATGGGGATCCCCTTTTCTTTTTGTTAAAAAGAAAGATGGATCTATGAGGTTATGTATCGACTACAGGGAGATCAATGCTATAACAATAAAGAACAAGTATCCCCTACCTCACATTGATGATTTATTTGACCAACTGCATGGAGCTCAATACTTTTCAAAGATTGGCCTTCGATCTAGATACCATCAGTTGTCTGTGAAGAAGGAAGACATTCCAAAGACAGCATTTCAAACCAGGTACGGGCATTACGAGTTTACCGTAATGCCTTTTGGATTGACTAATTCACCCTCTGTATTCATGGATCTGATGAATAGAGTTTTCAAGGAATATGTCGATGAATTTGTGGTGGTATTTATTGATGATATCTTGGTATACACAAAAAGCTACGAAGATCATGAAAATCACTTGTGCATTATCTTGAAGACTTTGAGAAGACATGAATTATATGGGATGTTTAGAAACTGTGAATTTTGGCTTCAGGAGATTTCTTTTCTTGGATATATTGTCTCTAAAGATGGAATCTCTGTTGATCCTTCTAAGACTAAGGCAATCCGAGAATGGCCAGCACCTATGAGTATAACTGAGGTACGCAGTTTTAGTTTAGCGGGTTATTATCGACGTTTCCTCCAGAATTTTGCCCGATTGGCTAACCCATTAACGAAGCTCACACGTAAAGGGGTTAAATTTGTTTGGAAAAAAGAGTGTGAAGAATGTTTTGATGAACTTAAGAGAATATTATTCAATGCTCCTATATCGACTCTACCATTGGGGAATGATGGGTTCGTTATTTATAGTGCTGCATCGAAGAAAGGACTTGGTTGTGTCCTTATGCAGAATGATAGGGTTATTGTCTATGCATCACCACAGTTGAAAATTCATGAAAAAAACTATCCAACTCATGATCTTGAGTTAGAAGCTATGATCTTTTCTTTGAAGATATAAATGCACTACCTCTATGGTGAAAAATGTGAGATTTATACTGATCACAAGAGTTTGAAGTATATTTTCTCACAAAAAGAACTCAACATGAGGCAAAGGAGATGACTTGAATTACTCAAGGATTATGATTGTACGATACACTACCACCCAAAGAAAGCAAACAAGGTGGCAGATAATTTAAGTAGAAAAGACCATGGAGTTTTGAATATGATGAGAATTTAAAGGGATCCAATTTTCATGGATCTAGTGAAGATGGACATGGGAATAACCAGGGAAGGTGAAACATCAATGATTTTTAAAATGGTTTCCAACCCATCTTTACTAGAAAGGATTAAGAGTTCTCAGACCGATGATGATGAATTTAAAAAGATGATTAAAGCTGTGAATGATGGTAGATTGAGAGACTTCTTGTATGAAGAAGGAATTTTGAAATTTGAGAAGAGACTTTGTGTTCCCGATATACCTGATCTAAAAAGGGAATTTCTGGATGATGCTCATAGTTCCAATTTCTCTATACACCCTGGGAGAACCAAAATGTATAGATATTTGAAGGAACATTTTTGGTGGGACAACATGAAGAGGGAGATTGCCGATTTTGTGTCAAGATGTATGGTTTGTCAACAAGTGAAAGCTGGAAGGAAACAGCCTAGTGGAGTATTTCAACTTCTTCCCATACCTGAGTGGAAATGGGGAATATTACGATTGAATTTGTCAGGGGACTACCAAAGACTCCTAGAAGGAATTATGCAATATGGGTTATTGTTGATCGTCTTACCAAGTCAGCACATTTCCTTACTATAAGAGAAGATCTACCCCTGAAACTTCTAGCAGGACTATATATTAATGAAGTTGTGAGACTTCATGGAGTACCCTTATCGATTGTTTCTGATCGAGATCCCCATTTTACTTCAAGATTCTGGATGATTCTTCCGAAATATCTGGATACTGAACTTCATTTGAGCACTGCTTACCACCCTCAGACAGACGGACAATCAGAACTGACTATTCAAACCTTAGAAGACATGTTGAGATCTTTCTCACTTGACTTTCAGGGTATGTGGGATCAATATTTACCATTGGTAGAATTTTCCTATAACAATAGCTTCCATTGGAGTATTCAGATGGAACCATATGAAGTGTTATACGGAAAGAGATGTCGCACACCAACCTGTTGGGATGACGTTGGTGAAAGAAGAATTGTAGGTCCAGAACTGGTGGAGGAATGAATGGAAAAGGTGAAGGTAATCCAAAATCACATCAAAGCAGCTCAAAGTAGGCAGAAGTGCTATGTCGATAATCAAAGGAAGGACTTGGAATTTCAAGTCGGTGATCATGTTTTCCTGAAGGTATCTCCATGGAAGGGAGTCATACGTTTTGGTAAGAATGGTAAATTGATTCCCAGGTACATTGGACCTTTCAAAATTCTAGAACGAATTGGGGTTGTAGCTTACCGATTGAAAATGCCGCCAAGTCTCTCCAAAGTTCACGATGTGTTCCACGTATCTCTATTGAGGAAATACATGCCTGACCCAATGCATGTAATCACCTACGAGTAATTAGAACTGGAACCCGATATGTCTTATTGCAAATATCCTTTCAAGATTCTTGATACGAGAGAACAAGTACTGAGAAACCGGACGACTCGTCTGATAAAAGTCTCGTGGAGAAACCATAAGATGGAAGAGGCAACATGGGAACCCGAGGAAATTATGATGAAGATCCACCTGAGTCTTTTCATGCGGTAGTATTTTAGAAATTTCGAGGACGAAATTATTTGAAGGAGGGGAGAATGTAACACCCCAATATTCTATGGTACACTTCTCTTTGAATAATGCAATAGCGTGTGTTGTACGGAATATCAAGTTCTAACACACCACAACCAATCAAACTAGCCGTTATGAATAGTAATACCTAATTTTTGAAATTATATATATTTTATATTTCAAAATGGACTTCATTTCTGGATTCAGAATATCGAAATTATCCAAAGTAGATTTTTTGGTATTTTTCTGAGAACTTCCAATTTTTATGAATAGTGAAAAATACTTAAAAACAACTTTTTTAATCAAAATAATTTATAGTGAAAAATTATACTATTGAGTGGTTTTAAAGTATAATTAGAGTATATTTTTACCATTTTATCCAATGGTGTTCATTATAATTAATTTCACTTTGAAATTGGTCATAAACAATTGTCAACCTTTTGATATGTATTGTTTCTTAAAAACACGCTATTTGTTGTGACAACGGGAATTAATTATAAAATTAATTAATGAAACTTATATGTTTTGAATTTTGTAAAATAGACATCATTTTTGAATTTATAATATCAATTATATATTAGAGTGAAATTTTGGCATTGTTCTGAAAAACTTCAATTTTTGATGAATAGTGAAACCACTAAGTGGTAGTTAAAAAACTGAATTTTTCATAAAACTTAATTTTACCACTTCTGTGAGTAGAATTTCCAAAATCAGAGAGACACGGTTAATATCAAGTATTAAAATGTGGTTTAATGAGATGAAAATAATTTTTGGTGAATAGTAACTTTTTACTTTTATTTACCACAGTTAAAAGTAAATAGGGTAATTAAGGGTAAAAATGATATTAATATTACCCTAACACATGTACTAATTCTATTGGACAAGTGTATATCGACCAAAAACAACCTTATTAATAAAATATTATCATTTAGGACCACTTATATTAGATTAGGACATTTATTATTATTTAATTCAAAGAAGAGTTAAAAGAGTTAAAATCAAAGTTTATTTACTAACACATTTTTAATATAGGGTTATACATAAGATAAATTCTATTGTAAATATTCATTAGAAATCTAAAACGATTTCCTAAATAATGATATTTTATTTATAATTTTTAGAAATTATTTATTTTAATTTATTTATGACACAATGATGATGCAGTAATTACCATAATAGTGAAAAAATTAAAATGATTAATTTTATAAATACCCAAATAAATATAATTTGAGACTTTTTATGAATTACACTACTTTTATAGGTTAATATGACATGTTATGATTGACTTAATTAACGTTTATTGAAGTAATCATTCTGTTATAATTTTTACCAAAATCAATTATTGAATAGTGTCAAAATTGACATAAAAGAGTTTTTAAAACAAATATTATATTATTAATTGATATTAAATTCCTAAAAATCTAAGGTTCGGCAAAAAGACTTATATCATGATAGGTGTATCATTAATGGAACACTTGGTGGTCTATTGGAGGTATATTGTATGTTTATTAACCATATAATATAAACATACAAAGAGACATTGTAAAAGTGAAACTAATTAACTTAGAGTTAATACTTAAAGATAAGGTTAATATTAACCCAAACCTATCTAAATTCTATTGTTCGAGTGGTTTTTAACCCATAACAACCTTAAAATTTAAATAATCAACTTTGGAGCCATTATAAACCGAATATGAATTTATTATAAACTAATATTTCTAGCTTTTCCAAAGGTGCCCCTCACCCCTCTTATAAAAGGGCACTCCCCCTTCTCACTAATTCACACATTCAAAGCCTTTTGGTTCAGCCAAAACCTGCCCAAATAATCTCTCATATTCCCTCACTACAACCTAGAGGCCTTAGTTTGATCAGAAAGCCAACCTAAGGAGCCCTTTTGATCAAATCAAAAGCAAGAACCCGAGGAAGAGGTAATGTTTTCACCACAATTTTTCAAATTCATTTCTTCTTCAACTTCTTCTTTATTTTTTATTACTATTATAAAATAATTAATCCAATATCTACTATATAATTTAATATTATTATAAATATGGTACAACCGTATTTAGTATTCTATCCATCCTTTGAATGACATGTCACCATACGTGCGTACGTACGGCTTACCGTCTCCACGTCGTGGTGTAATTGTTATTCAATATATTATTATTTGGATGGGTATAATAATGATTTTTAATTCATGTAAATAATAAATATAAAATGATAATTATTCTGTATATATGATATACCATCCAATTATATATTATTTTAATATCAAACGAATGATATTGTCGCTCGTGTGTACGTACGAACTACCGTCTCCACGAACGCGATGAGATTCATTCTCCATCGTATCCATTCAAGTATAATTATCATTTGATGATTTAAAAATAATGTTTAAGGACTTGATATCATTCTGGATATGAATAAGATACAACCTATCCATGACAAACATGGCTTACGTAACAAAACATATAAAAGAAAACGAGTAAGTTAACACCCGAAACAACAATAATTCTAAGATATTATTAACAAAGCAATGTTAAAAGATCATATAAGATATCATATGAATGTATATGATTCTTTTATAACTTAATAACAATTATTTCACCATTATAAAATAGGTTAACCTACCCCCAACCAAGGAAAAGTACAAGGTAAGGGTTTATTTCTCAATCTCTTCATTATCCGAGGTTGTTTATACGTAATAATCTACTGGGATTTCATTATCATCCACATCCATGTTTCTTAAAAATGTAATTCAATTTTTTTTACTATTTACTAGAATATGGGTTAAAGTCATTTATACCCTTGTTGACTTTTATAAGTGGTTTATAAAGGAATCTTTCTGTTGTTTTCCAAACAAGGTCCTTTTTAACCTTTTCGACAGAATTAAGGTAAGAATGTTTTTTTTAACTTATACAGTGGGTGTGGCTATTTTCCGCCATTATAAAATCGTCGAAGCTTCCCTTACAAGATTATAAGAATATTTTCAAGTAAAATGTTTTATTTTATAAATATATGACTCTTAAATGATTTCAAAATAGAAAGAGATATTTCTCTAAAAAGAGTTTTGATTTCATCTATGTCAACATCCTTTGATGAATTTTATGCTTATTTGAATTTGATTTATTATGATACAAAACTTCTATATTGTATTGAAGGTTTTGTGATATGTTTGACTATGGATGTGTTATTTTTATACCATTCATGGTTTATAGATGAAGTATTTACATTTCGTATATTAGTTTTAATACGAATGTTTATGTTATGTTTAAACCTTTTCATATGGGAATGAATTGGACTTAATATGTGATGGGTGGAGCCCGCTATAGCTCCTCGATGCATCGGTAGGTCTCATGAGACAAACTAGTGTCTTGGCATAAGGCCTTGGAAAAATCTTATTTTTAGTCTTGGCAAGAGGCCTAGTATATGTGGTTATGATAGTATGGCATTATGCATTCCATCATTATGAAAGTGGTTATTGATGTTTCATGTGATTATTCGATTAGTAGAATATCCATGTGAATAATTAAATGGAATTATTTCATTTTATTTTTTCCATACTATGTTGAAGTTCAAGTTTAAAAGGCTTTTTTTAGTTATACATTGCCTTAAATGTTTTTTCTTATTTATGGAAGTTTCATCTATATTGTTATCCTTACTGGGCATTTGAGCTCACCCCTTTTCTATGTTTTATTTTTCCCAGGATGTGAAGAAGTAAATTATAAATGACCTGCAGGGATAGTATGAGGGGATAAGAGTGTGGACTATGGACACTATGTTGTTGTAGTTTTCATTTAATGATGTAATGTAAGCCTTATGAATATATCTAGTGTTTCCAAGGCTACTAAACCAATCTGTATTTCGAGATTTTATCTTTCTTGTGATCATGCCAATATTATGTAATAATGCACCGACTCTAGGTAACTGGGGTCAGGGCATTATAAATATGAGAAATGGATACCCAGAAATAGGATGTTGGCCTCAATATTTAGGGAGTAAAAAATATTCTATGATTCAATTAATTTTCTCATAATATAGGTTGGGAGAGACTTAGGTTAATGTATTATATTCATTTGCAAATACGGATGAATGGTTTACTATTTTTTTTATAATTCATCAAAATGTCATACAACTCATCTGTAATGACGTGCTAATTCAAATTGTCTTGAGAGTACAACGAGTCATTACTAGGCTTTAAGAGACACCACCAAGATGCCAAAGCCATGAAATAAATGTTGAGGGCTTTTAAAGAAAGTGGGGGATGATTTACCCTTTAATGTCTAAAAACAACAACCCAATAAACCATCCAAAAATCGATCACTATATGATGCATGAAATAAACAAATTATTTTCAAATCATTCTCTTTAAAACAACCAAACAAGGTGTACCACAACAGAATACAACCAACATATAAGTAAATAGTGGAAAGACAACAAATAGACTCCAAGACGACCACAAAACTCAATGTTCTAAAATCTCTATGCTCTAACATCACTAAGTAGTCCAAATTATTACGACATGGTGATAAATAAGTTTTATACTTTACTATTTCAGAAATCCCTGAAGGTAGCATCTACAAAATCACTAACGTTCCAAAGTAGGGGTGAGTATATAACACAGTAGGTTTTCCCAATGATTTCCCTACTCATGCCACTCAGATAGAATAGTTAACACATTATATAAAATAGTTCATATAAAACAATATACCAAAATATTTTAGAACCAAATATAAACAAATTCGAAGACAAATCATAACCAAGTGTTAAAAAAGTAAATGAAACCAATTTTTACCAGATTATTTACCAAAAAATAACTACCCATGTATTATAATAAAATTATGATTATTATTTTGGCATACCCATTCCATATTTCACAACACACACACACATGCATGCTTCGTTTGATAGTTCCATACTCATGAGCAGTCTCTTGTCTAATTACCTTGTGTCCCAATGACACACGCCCCCAATCCAGGGTTATGCACCTTATAACCCAATGGTACTTGTCCATTATTCATAGGAATTTGGAACATGAAATCACAGAACCCCAGGTATTCCAAACCAAATGAAATCACCAAAATAAACTGTTTCAATAAAACTACAATTTTCTTGAAAACTAAAGAACAAACCAATTTCAAAGCCACCATTTCAATTCAATAAAACATTCCATTTTTTAAAAACATATAATCCAAACCATGTGCCAAAATTCTATAAAATACCCATTTTAAAATCTAGATTTTAAAATTAAGAACACAAGAACTTTATTAAAATACCTAATTTTCCAGATTTCCCCAATTTTTCAAACCATCACAAAAAAAGGTTTCCAATAATTGATAAACAACCAAATCACAACCAATTCAAAACTATATATTCAATATGAAAAAATTACAATTAGTTCTAATAAGTGGAGTTGAGATAGAAGACACCTACCTTAATGTTTTTGATGAAACTTGACAATGGACGAAGAACACTGAAGAAAACCAGATCTATTCTTCATAGAACCTCGTTAGATTTCTTATGCTAGAAAAATTAAGACTAAATTTCAACATATTTGGAATCCAGATTCATAGATATACCCATAACAGGTGTATATATGAGAAACCAAGAAAAGAAGAGAATTACATCTGAGAAATTGATTAATAAAAATGAATAATCGTCACTTTACTCAAGAATTCAGGGTCAAAACACCTAGGGAATCATTCAGATTGACTCCAAATCACTTGGGAGAGGTTATCCTACCTTCAAGGAATAGAAATATCAATTTATTTCTGCTTAGGTGAAAAAAGTAAACTTAGTGGTAAAAATGTCTGAGCTCCATTTTTTAGGATCTCATTTAAACCATGCCCACGATTAGTTTAGACGGTCAGAAAAACCATGTGGTAATGATGAATTATTTACTGCCTAGGTAGACCCTCGCACGAACTCCTCACATGGTCTCCCTAACCACACTCAAACTGTGATGAAAATATTTTCCTCATATCTACTCTTTCGAACGAGTTATAATAGGATGTCCACACAGTTTAGATGAACCATGCGTAGCCCATGCACCTCACCTTTTCCCCCCAAAACATAGTGAATGATTACAAAACTCTACCAATTTTTCCCTTGATACTTTATATCCTTGAAAAAAAAATAATGTGTTACATAACAGAAACTGGGGGTACTCCATTCTCCTCACCATATATCTTTCCATCCTTAGAAGGTAGAAAAACATTGATGATCTAAAAGAGTTAGGGTCATTTCTCTTTCATTTCCTTCTCACATTCCCAAGTCTTTTCCTGAATATGACCATGCTTCCATAAAACCCATACTAGACAGATAATTTTTCCACATAATACATTCTCTTGACTATCCACAATCCATACTGAGATATTTATCAATGAAGCATTTGGCTCTAGGTCAACATGATCCCATCTGATCACATGTTCAGAATGAGGATGATACTTTTTCAATTGAGACAAGGGGAACACATTATGAACTGAACTGAACCATGGTGGTAATTCCAACCAATATTCCACCTCTTTGACCCATTATAGTATCTCAAAATGGACAATGTATCTAGGATATAACTTTACATACTTCCCGAAATGACGATGTAAAAGTCTTGGAGATATCCTCAAGAACATATGACCAGTCATGAAAAAATACAATGACCTTTGAAGATGATCTGTATAAGATTTCTGATGACTCTGAGCCTTCTCCATCCTCCATTTAATTAACTGAATCTTCTTTGATGTTTCCTAGGAAAGGCTTGTCCCAAATAGTAATGTTTCACCCATTTCCACCTAGCATAGTCGAGAACAACAAGGACGCCCGTAAAATGCTTCAAACAGAGCCATATGTATCAAGGCCTGATAGTTGTTATTATATGATAACTTCACTAAGGGTAAGTGCTCCTCCCATGAGCCCCCAAAATCCTATACACAAGCCCAAAACATGCCTTCAAATGTCTATATCATCTGTTTAGATGCCTATATTTCTAAGGATAATACTATGAGCTCATATTCAACTGAGTACCAAGGGTTTTCTATAAGGATTTTCAGAAATGAGACACACAAGTATGACATGCCTCTTTACTAGTTCATGGATATAGATTTTAGATATATCCTCCACCATATGAGTTTCACAAATTTGAATGAACCAGGACAACATGGTAAGATGATTCACTATCACCCATATGGATTATTTTTTATGGACTATTCTTGGAAGACTTGTAACAAAATCCATGTATGTCTACTTCCATTTTCACACTGGGATAGGTAATGATTGCAATATACCCACTAGTCTCTAATTCTCTGCCTTAACATGCTGAAAAGTTATGAACTTAAAAATGAACTCATCTACCTTCCTTTACACGCCTCTCCAAGAAAGTTATTCCTTAAATGCCTTATACATATTCTATGTGTATGTATGTACAACCAATCTTAAATGGTGGTAAGCATGAAGTAGTTGTTCCTGACAAGCTATATGTACAAACATTTAATCTCTAAAACAAAAAACTAAACTACCATCATGTTTCCCTTCCTCAATGGTCTCCACACCATTGAGTTTTAAACTCATAACACAAAATTATTCATTAGATGTTTATGCCTCCTTGACCATATTTACCAAATCAAGAACAAGAATAACTAAAAATAAAACCGCAACATCACCTCGGTCTTCAGTTTCCACATGAATGTCGGCTAGGAACAACATCAAATATAATTCATATGAATCTTCTTTCACAAATTGAGAATATGAATTTCTACTCAATGCATCTGCCACTAAATTCCCTTTCCTGATGTATAAATCAAGTCCATGTCAAACATTTAGAGATACTCTATCAATCTATTTTTCATTAGATACCAATCTCGATGTGAGAAAATGTGTTTCATGAACATAGTAAAATTCTCACCAAAGAGATAATTACACCATGTCTTCAAGGCATGGACGATTGTAGATAACTCCAAATCATGTGTTTGGAAATTCTTCTCATGCACCCTCAACTGCCCTGAACCATAATCAATGACATGGTGTCCTTTCATGAGAACACAACCCAGCCTTGATTTTGATGAATCATAGTAAACCACATTCCCCTATCCTGATTCTGGGAAAATCAAGGTAGGTTTTGATGTAAGATGAAGTTTTAGCTCCTGGAAAGATATCTGAAATATCTCTGTCCATTGAAATAGAGAATTCTTATTTGTCAGAGATATCATTGGAGAAGCTAGTCATGATAAATCACATAAAATTCATCGGTAGTAGCTAGCTAGACTAAGAAAACATCGTATCTTAAAGAAATTCTTCGGTGGTTTCCAAGAGATAAAAGATTATATATTTCCGGGATCAACATAAATTCCTTTCACAGAAATTATATGGCCAAGATAAAGGTTTTCCTATCTAAAAAAATCACACTTTGATAATTTGTCATACAAACAGTGATCTCTTAGGTTTTGTAACACTATTTCTTGGTATTCCTCATGGTCGTCCCTTGTCTTTGAATACACCAAGATGTCATCCACAAACACCACAACCAAAGAGTCTATATATCACTAAAATATCTAATTAATAAAATAAATAAAGGTCGTTGGTTCATTTTTTATACCTAAAGGCATGACTACATATTTATAGTGGCCATATCTGCTTATGAAAGATGACTTTGAAATATATTCCTTTCTAACTCTCAATTGGTGATATACTGATCACAAGTCAATCATGGAGAACCACTAAGTTCCACTTAATTGATAGAACAGATCATCACTATGTGGAAGTGGGTACTTTTTCTTTATCATAAATTTGTTAAGCTTACGATAATCAACACACAGCTGAAGAGTTATATATTCTTTCTTCACGAACAAGACCAGTACTGTCCACAAAGATGTACATGTTTGAATGAATCCTTTGCTTTCTAGATCCTCCAACTACCCTTTCAATTCCCATAACTCTATTGGTTCCATTCTATAAAATGGAAGGGAAATAGAACTGGTCCCCAGAAAGAGATCAATCGTAAACTACACTTCCCTTATAGGTGGTAACCCTGAGAATTTATCAGGAAATACATATAGAAATTGATCCAAAACTTATGGAAAACCATTTTACTTGATCTCTTCCATTGATGCTAAAGTCAACAATTCCAACTAATAAGAGATCATTCCCATTTTTAGTGCCAACAATCTATTTTCACATTTCATTACCATCATCTCTCCTCTGAAGAGATACTCGATTCCTTACTCAGTCTAGAAACTAATTGTTCTCCTATAAAAGTCTATCTGAGCCTTAAATTTTTTAAACCAATCCATACCAAGGATTACGTTATAGACACCCCTGTCGAACATTAATAAGTACCATTTTAGCTCATATTCATCAATAGTTATAGAACTTTCTCTACACATAAAGGATTGACATTCTCTTTCACTGAAATGAGTTTTCAGTTTTACAAAAGGAGGCATCATTTCCATCTTAAAGCATAGAAAATCAATAACATGAGAAGTAAATAAAGAATGTGATTCAACAGTATTGAAGAGAATTTTCACAAGGGTATAATTAAAAATAATCGTAACTATCACCATAGATAGTCCAAACTGATCATCAATAATCATCTTCTCATCTACATACAATTTCTTCGTCCTTACATTGTTCTCCTCACTACCTTGCTGATATTTCCCTGGTTAAGGAGTTGTGGTATTTCTATAATCACCATGGATAGCTCTACTCTGTCGATGAGACTGATTCTATTATCCTCACCATGTCATAGAATATGATGCCTACGACGCCTGAGAAGTTTCTTGAGCACTTGACCTTGGTGAACTATGACAATAGCATTAAATATTCCATGTATTCTTACAGTTTCGACATGATTTAGGTTGTTACATAAACTCTCACTTATGTAGTCAAATGAACCACATTGAAAACAACATGGTTTACTCATGGGTCATGGAGGAATCTTCACTGATCTTGCCATCTAATTTGGATTTCCACTTCCACCTTGGAAATATGTGTCCCTTTTCCACTTACTCTCAGCATTTTAGTTCCCTCCATTCCCTGTAGGTATCATCATACCTACTCCCATAGATCCTGAGATATCATGTTCAACCAAAGTCACTATGTTCACCAAATCTTTATAATCAGTAATACATATCACTAAAATCTTTGATCAAATATCCTTATCCTCGATTCTAAGATGCGTGCCTTTAAAGATGCACTTGCCGCAATTTCGGGTGCAAAACCCCCTAAATTAAAAAAATTAGCCGCATATTCCATGGATGAGATATTATCCTACTTCAGACTAATGAAGTCTATCATTTTCTTGATTTTGAATGTATGAGAATAGAATTGTTTATTAAACAATTCCCCAAAATCCTCCCATGTAAGGTATTCATCCAATTTAGCTTGCCCTGCTAAATCCCACAACCGACATGCATGATCCTTGAGCATATAAGCTTCTAGCTTGACTTTGAGCTTCTATGGTGTGCTGATGAAATCATAGATACGATTAATCCTACTTAGACACAACTCTACATTTTCACGTTCAGAATCAACCTTGAAGATGGCAATATTAAGCTTCATTAACTAGATGGTATGATCCACATGCCTTGGCTCATTCATCTAATTCCCCATATCCACAACTTGAAAATCGTGGACAATATTCTAAACCAGCTCTTGGTTCACCCACGGTTCATGTGCAACCACACACTCCAAAGCTTCCTCTGGTTAGTTCCTGCAACTCCTACCAGGTTCTATTTTCAAAACCAATAACAAACCCTATCAATTTCACTCTCTAGAAATCGATGGCTTAGAATTGTAAATTCTACGACATCAAATACCACTACATTGTTTTCCAAAAACAATCATTTTCCATTTCCACCATTTTTGAAAAATGTTATTCCTATTTTTGAAAATCAAACCATTTTCAAAATATATCAACCCTAATTTTTCACAGGATTTCATTTGAAAACAGTTTCATACTTTTTCAAAAATCAACACTTTATATGAAACATGAATCATTACTCAAAATGATGTATGTAGTACTAGGGGTAAGTCATTCCTCTAAAATTCATGTCATTCTTGTCTCATTTAATAAACCCATGATAATGAGATTTATAACACTCTAGAAGTGTCTCCAATACACTTATGTACCCAACACCCAGGTAACTTCAAGTTCATCATAAATAGGTAAGATACTTCCTTTTATGAAATACATTTCAAGTCTTGAAATTCCTACTACTTTCTTTGATTCCAGCCCAAGGAATAGAAAATAAGGAATTTTAACTTCAAGGCCAAGAACACTAATGACTTATCATAAGGCAAGGACTGAACAAGATGATACCATTTGTAATAACCCTCTAATTACCATTGTCTTGAGAGTACACCGAGTCATTATTGGGCCTTAAGCGACATCCCTAAGTCGCCAAAAGCTGGATATAAATTCCAAGGGGTTTCAAATCAAGTGGGGAATGATTTATCCTTTAATGTCTAAAAAAACTCAAAAACCCAACCACAAACAGCTCACTATATGATGCATGAAATAAAGTAAGTCATTTCAAATCATTATCTTTAACACAACAAACTATGGTCTGCCACAGCAGAAGAAAAACCAACATCAAAGTAAATAGCAAAAAGACAATAAGTAAACTCCATGATGACAATAAGACTCCAGGATCCACATGCTCTGTGCTAAAACATCACCAAGTAGTACAAAGTATCATGACATGGTGCTAACGAAGTGTCATACTTTACCTTTTCCCAAGTCACGGAAGGTAGCATCTGCAAAAGCACCAAAGTTACAAAGCAGGGGTGAGTATATAACTTAGTAGGTTTTCCCAATTACTTTCCTACCCATGACACTAGGATATAATGGTTAAAAAATTTTATAAAATAGTTTTCTATAAAATAATTTACAAATATAGTTTATAACCAAATATAAATGTGTTTGAAAACCAATCATAACCAAGTGTAAAAAAAAGTAAATGAAACCAATTTTTTGAAAGTTATTTTCTAGAAAATAACTAATAATGTATTATTAAAAAATTATAATTATTATTTTGGTATATCCATTCCATTTTTCACAACACACCCACTCATGCATGCTTCGTTCGACAGTTCCATACTCATGAGTGGTCTCTGGTACAATTAATTTGTTTCCCAATGACACAGGACCCTGATTCAGGGTAACACACCTTTTACCCCAATGGTACATTCCCCTTATTCAGGGCCACGTCGAACATGAAATCAAATAACCCCATGTATGCGAAAACATTTCAAACCACCAAAACAAGTTGTTTCAATAAAACTACATTTTTATTGAAAAACAAAGAAAAATCCAATTTCAAATATGGTATTACATTTAAATAGAACATTAAAATTTATTGAAAACATCTAAATTTTTTTTTCCACAATTCTAGAAAATCCCCATTTTAAAATCTCTATTTTAAAATGAAAAAATTAACCACTTTATTCAAATACCCAATTTTCCAGATTTTTCCAATTTACCAAACCATCACAAAGAAGGGTTTCTAACAATTAAAAAACATATGAATCACAAGCAATTCATCGCAAGATATTAAATTTTTAATCATTACCATAATTTCTACTAAGTGGAGTCTATAGAGAAGCCACCTACTTAAAATGTTATGACAAAACTTGACAACTAAAGAAGAACACTTAAGAGAACTGGGCCGTTTCTTCATGGAACCACTTTAGATCTCTTCTCCTATAATGATTAAGAACAAATATCAACTTATTTAGAATAAAAACTCATATATCTACCCATTACAGTTTTAGATATGAGAAACCAAGAAGATATGACAAGTAGATCTAAGTATATCTAAGAAACTGATCAAGAACAATGAAGAAAGATCACACACTTTAAGTATTCGGGTTTGAAACTCCTAAGGAATCCTTCAGATTGACACTAAATCACTTAGGAGAGTTTCTTCTACCGTAAAGGAGGATAAATCCATAGTTATGGATAATTCAGAGAAAAAGGAGAAAATTAGAGGAAAAAATGCATGAGACCCATTTTTTAGGATCTCATTTAAACCATACGCATAATTAGTTCACATGGTTATACAAACCGTGCACTAACCATTCATTAGCTAGTGCATGGGAAAACCCTTGTATGGCCTCCTTGAAGGGTCTCCCAAACCATGCACACACCATGCCAGAACTCTTCGAATCAAATCTGCTCTTGTGAACAGTTTCTAGTAGGATTTCAGTATAGTTTGGTTGAACCGTATGCAGCCCATGCACCTCTCCTTTTGTCCACAAAACTTAGTTAACGATTACCAAACTCTCCCAAATTTCCCCTTTATACTTTATATCCTTAAAAACACAAAGATCAGGTTACAAACTAAAACCTAGGGGTACTACATGATCTATATCAATAAATAATTATCCTCAAAATAAACACCACAATTTAATTATATATTAAAACAATAAATTATGTTATTCCTTCACCAAATTATTCAATATTTACCTCACATAATTATTCTGAAAAAAATATTAAATAAATATTTTTTGGTGTTCATGAAATGAACAATTATATATCACATGAACATTAGAGTTCACTATAAAATCTGATAAAATATTCTATAGTTTATAAAAAATTAAAATAAACTAATATATACATTATTTAGTGTTTTTATAGTTTTTATAAATTAAATATTTATATATATAAACTTAAATAATTTTTTCAAAACATTACATTCATAATTTTTTTTAAATATTTTAGTGTATCTATGTTTGTGGAAACCAAAAAACAACTATTCCACATGTTTTTTGAATGGATGAGTAGATAGTGGGATTAATGTACACAACTCACACTAATCCTCTCTTATAAAAGGTAAGGAACCAATATATCCAAAAAATATACAAAAAATAAAATATAATAGTGGGATAAAATAAATCTCTATATGATTTATTTCATTCACATTTATTATTATTAATTTTTTGTTTTATTTTATATCTTATATTTTTTCTCATAATCTAAATTGTATAAAATTTTTAATTTTAAAACATTTTATCAGCATAAAATCACTAAATGAGAAATATATTTTTAACTATTTATAATTTTTGAGTTATTTATAAAATATTATGCACACACAACTTGGTAAACCGATATTACTTAATTATTTATTATATATATTGTTAATATAAAGAATATTGTAAACGTGTAACATAGTGTACATAATTATATATTTTTATTATAAAAATAACCATGTAAAAAAACTATTAATGAAAATAAATTTTGAAATCTTTAAAAATAATCATAGTTTATTTATTGATATTTTTTGAAAAATTGAAATTATTTTCATGTTATATTTAATATACACAGTCATGTTATTTTTTTCATTTTGACCCCACTTCAAAATTAATCACCCACTTTAGATATTAAAATTTTTTCAAGGGGTGATTTTTTCTCCCATATTTATGTGGAGATTCTAATATTTGGTATTATATTTATTTATATTTATGGTTATATTAATTCGGTATTTAATTTTATTTATTATATTTTTATTAATTATGTACTTTCAGTTTGCAGTATTATAGAATAATAATAAAATTTCCCCCATTATTATTATTAACAGTATATAAAATAATTCTCAACTTCAAATCAACTCTATCCACATTACTTGGTGTAATTATATTTATGGAATCATAGAAATATAAATTCATTTAGAATCCATGTATCTCAAATTAGTCATCGTTGTTTTTTAAAATTATCCTTGGAAAAATAAAAAATGACAAAATTTAACTTAAGATATGTAAATATGAGTGTAAAATACAAATATATCTTGTAAATAGATTCAAGATACCTCTATATGAGTTTTAGCATAAAATAATATCATTAAAAGGCAGTTATTCTTCCTTATACACACTATTAATGGAACACATTACAATTTTAATGATTAGTGCTCGTAAATATATTATGTATCTAATTATACCTTAAATAAAGTATAATAAATATGGTTAAATTTGATGATATATTGGTAAATTCCTATATATATTTTAGGTATATAAAATGACCATGAAAAAAATGTATTTTTTATGTGTATATAAAAAATATTCTTTCATCATATCAATATTACTCATGGAAGAAAATAACAAGGAGAATGTGAACTAAAATCACTAGCCTCACCTTTATAGTCAAAAAATAACATTCCCTAAAGTTGATGATTCTATATATGAAAACAGTCATGTATAATGGAGATATATAGGACATGATTAATGTAGTGGATTTTGTGTTAGGTTTGGATAATTATTTCACAAAATTTAGGGGTATGATAGAAATTATTTTTAGAATCAATAAAATATCAAATAAAGATCTTTAAAAAATCATAAGGATTTATTATATTGGTGTGGTTATTATCATTATTTGTCTTGATTATATTAAACCCCATATAATTTATGAAAACTATATAGTAAATCCCGTTACGGAAATAAAAGTGAAGAAAATTTCATTGTGATATCCCTTAAATGGGTGGAAAAGAAGGTAAATCTCATCGAGAACCATTGGCACTGAAATGAATATTTCAAAAACCATAAAGAGAGTTATTTATTTTTTTATTTCATTGAGATATATATTAAAATAATATTTTATAATGTTTTTTTTATTTTTTTTATGTTCTTTTACACTAGTAATAAAGTGAGTGTCTATGATTTTTTCTATAATGTTTATGTTTCATTTGTATCATTATAAAATTTATAGTTTAAATTTCAAACACTAAAATTTATTGAAAAATTGGAAATCACATTGAGGATGCTTTAATACCTAATAGTGGAATGAAACATATAATAACTAACAATATAAGATATTTTTTCTAACATAAAATCAATAGAAAATATATTTAATACAATATTAGGTATTGTAAATAAGATGGAAGGGTCTCTTAAGGAATGTTTTGTCTTACCAAATGAGAAAAATTTAATTATAAATAATTCATATCTTTCCCCAAAGTCTGGGAAAAAATAATTCTATTCAAAATATATACATACTATCATGAGTATGATTCTCAATATTTATTTTATGAAAATGAAAAAGTCACACATATTTTCTCTACTAAATTAAGTAAGAGCCTTACAATATGAAAAATATTGATGTTATCATTTGGATTGAATTATTATAAAATAAATTCAACCAAAATTTATATGGTAATGAATAATGAACTAAAAATGTGAATTTATAGAATGATCAATTAGTTCTTCCCACTTCAGTAATTATATAAACAATAAAATAAAATATTTTAGGAAATTTAATGAATTTTGAAATGATCTTTCCGCTAAGAAACATTCAATATAAAGTTTTTTATATTAAAAAATATGGGACCATTACATTTAAAGATTTAGGATTAAATGTCTGCTTTCATTTAACAAATTCATGGGTATATGTATGAAAAAATTCATCCATTATGTTGTCTATTTAAATATTTAAGTGTATTTATATATTCTTACATAGATGATTGTATATATTTCTTATATCTATGTGAAATATAGTATTGGTGTAATTTATTTTCTAATATAATTAAATTGTGATTAAAATTATACTATTATTCCATTAAGAAAGCATGTCATGATAATTATTATGAAATAAATTATAAATATTTCAATGATTACTAGATGGAAATGGAAATTATTATAGATTATCCAGTCTCATATACATATACTCATAATGGTTAAGCTAAATCATTGATATAACACATTCCCAATTTATCTGGACTATTAATGGATAAAATAATATTTTGATATATATACATATACAGGGTTTAAAAATATTAAATTATTATTATTTAATTAAAATTATATACTGTTCATATAATAAAAACTCTTTAATCTGATGGGCATTTGGCCAAGATACAAAAATATTACATTTTAGAATTTTCAGTTGTATCATATATATATACTACCCAATAACATATAAAAATGAGACTTAAAAGTAGTTTATGTATATATAATGGGTATAAATCCCCATACATAATTAAAGAAATTGATTTATATAGTGTTTATATATATAATACACATTTTATTGACTATAACTTCAATAAATAATTTTTCCCATCATTGTGGGAGAATATAAACAAAAAGAGAAGATTTTATGTAATTCTTGTTTATTATTATTTTTTCTCCTCTTACATTATAGTTTGAGACATAGGTGTAAATGAGACTCAATTTTTAGGAACCAAAAAACCAATTTCTATTGACATTATGTCAAATAATTGGTGAGACAAAATTAATAATGAAAACTGTAAATATATTGACTATAATTGATATTAAATACTAAATAAAATAATAAACTTATATATATATATATATATATATATATAACAATATGAAATATTATTTAAATTTTTCTTGTATAGAAAACAATTATTCAAAAAGAAAAGTATTGAGTATAATTGTTAACCCTAGTATGGAGACGCATGTTATAGAAGAATTTTGTTTCTTAAATAAACACATGATAAAGTCGATAAAGATAAATCAAATGATATTAAAATATCCAAAGGCTTAAAGAATAATGAAATATATTTAATTTTTTTTCACTATTTTCTAATTATACGATGTAATAAAATATAAAAAAATAAATAATATCCTATTATATGGTACATTATATTAGGAATGAATATCCAAAACTAAGGATAATAATTTAATGTAAAAAATGACATGATTTTTATAAGTAAAATGATTAAAATTTAATTTAATTAAAATATCATAATAAGAAAATCTCTTTTGATTCACTATTCTTAGATCAAAAGCTGTAAAGCTTGTTGTTTAGAAATGAGTTCTTATATGAAATAAAATGATGAAAAATGATGTTGGTAGTACAATGACCATATTGTTGTATATGATTTTCCTAATAGACTATAATTTATTATAAGGATATATATTCTTATATTTTGTATGAAAATACATTTTTATATTTAATCAATCATACGATTGATAAAAAGGTCAAAATATATTGTATTTATATTATTATAGCTTAAACATTTGGGCTTTTTAGTAGTAGTGTGTGTATGAAAATACTCAAAGTATTAAAATTACTAATGTGTTAAAATAAAATTATAGGGATCTATGTTAAATTATATTGTGAAAATTTATTTATATATTTAATAATTCAAGGTGTATGTTGTATATTCACTTAATAAATTACTTATTAGATAAATTATATGTAAATAAAACTATATAACTATGTTGTTTTCTGTCTGAAAATTTCATCTTAATATGTAATAATTATTGTATATATTGGTGATATTAAGATCATAAATTCTTATGAAGAGGTCTATGAAGAAATAAAATATTTAAATGAATAATTTAAAATAAAAAAGGGGAAATCCATATAATTTATTTGTTTATAAATTTAGTGTTTATTAAATGGTATATTTTAATATTAGTGGACTTATACTATAAATGTTTTGAAATTATTTATTATAGATAAAGTGAATAATTTATGTATACCAGTTGTCATCATAATTTGGAATATGAAATATAATCCATTTATACCTTTTAATGAAAAAATAGTTGGTTAGTCTATAATTACAATATATTAGTATAAAAGTTTCTTTTATATATCTTGAAAATTATACTCAATTATATATATATATATATATATTAATAATCTATTATCAATTTTAAATATAGCTCTTATAGTGAGACATTAGATTATAAATCAAACATACCTTTCACTATCATCATTATTCCATTGATTGGATTTGATTTGATTTTAATAAATCATAGAAAAATGTTTTTCATTATAAATTAATATTATTTATTTGACTATAATAAGTCAAATCATATAATGGATAAATTTTCATATTCATAGGTACTACAATATCATGGATATATAAAAATAATATGTTTATTGTAAAACCCATTAATCATGGGAGATTATAACATAACATGAGGAATCTTGAGAATGGGTATAATTATGATCCATAAATTTATATACTCAAATGGTAAGTGAATTTTCTATAGAAAGAAGTGTGACCATGTTATTTGATGATAATTCTACATATATTACTGAAATAAATAAAGGTTATGTCCAAAGTGAGTTGATGAAACACACCCACTAAAATTATTCTTTTTAACTCAAAAGATGATAAAAAATAGTCATCAACATACAATATTACTTGCATGGTTATAAAGTTAAGGATTTATTCATGAAAGCATCATTGACAATAGATTTTTGTAATTTTTTTCATTATATTGAGATAATTAGATTAAGAATTATCTAAATTTGTTGTAATATAATTTTCAAGTCTAGTATAACATGCATGCACTCTTTTAATTATCCTAGTACCCATCTCACTAAGTGTTTTCTAGAAATGGTTTTAGTGATCCATTATAAAAACACTCATAAATCGATACACTATAATGGATAGTGGAAAACAAATGGGTATGGTTAAAGTTGAATCCATATTATGGGAACTAACCACCGGCTATTTTATGTGGGTTTTGCATAAAATACAAATGAATGGTGGAATTGATGTCCAAAATCCAAACCTTACTTTTCCTATAAAACAGGAGTCACCCTGACCCTCCCATAAAATATTTATAAAACTAAAAATATGGGTTGAATATATTAAAATAATAATGGAATTATTTGATACATATTTTTTAATAATGTTTTATTTTATCTCATCTTTATTTTCTATTATATTATTGTCTGTCCAATTAATTTATAAAAAAAACTGATACGATATTAAATGGAAAATACTATTATTTTTTTGATATTTTTTCTTATTATTTGGATAAAAAATATTTATTATTTCTAAAATATTATTTTTTACATATCATTTTTCACTTTTAATGATAATTTCTATTTTACATACCATTTTTTTTTTCAAATAATCATTACCTTAAATATTAATCATAAATAATTATTATTTTGAAAACCCAATTATTAATATTTTCAAATATCATCAAAAATTATTATTATAATATTAATTATTAATTTTATGTTAATTGAAATAGAATTATATTAGAGATAATTGGAATTGCAGGAGATCAAGGGAGGGAGATTGAGTATAATGTATTTCTTACATAAAACTATTTGGTGGAGGAGTGTTCTTGACATGAGATAACATATTTATATAAGATTTATATAATGGATAATATATATATATTTAAAATATAATATTAATTATAAATCTATATAATTTTTTTAAAAAGAAATAGAGACACATAAGGATAAATTCTATTACCTTTCGCCTTGTCAACATTACCCTATTTTCAATTATAAGTCCAATGATAAACCAATTACACTATAAAATTATTTTTTAACTTCCATGAATATTGATGCTTGAAAAATGTCCTTTTAATTTTAGTATTTCCATTTTTACAGATGGGATCCTTCAATGATAGTGATCCCACTGATTCTTCAATCAAATCAACTTCATCTATGTGCACCATCGCTCATGTAGTACGCTTTGTTGTATATCTCTCTCCCTAACTCTCCATCCAAATAATTTTCTTTATTTGTTATAGTAATTAACCATTAAGAAGATAAAAGTATAACAAATCATATCTATCTTTATTCAATCCAATTTAACACATGGGATCCTAAAATAATGATGGTACTACAGATTAATATGAGGAATCAACTCCAATATTTCATATTGTCTCTCATATAATAGGTTATGTTTCATCTCTCACTAACACATATTCTCCTTTTTCTTCAAATGTTTAAATTTTATTAAACATGATGAAGATCAAACAGTGAAATAAATCATCACAACTATATTCTTTCCATTGTTCTACATCATATTCTACAATGTTGGTGGTCATAAAAATTATTTCATGAAATCATCATTTTTGTAACGATCCCTAGCCTATGGCCACTCACCAATGTCACAATCATAGAGTCATAAGACATTAATCATGCCTCCCCTTATGCAAGAGGTTTTTAACTATTATTGAGGGTCTATGGTGATACAATGAGGGGAAATGCCCTATTATTTGAGTAAAAAAGAAACATATATAATAAAAAATCATACATAATAATAATAATAGGTAATAATCTATGGAACATGAATCATAATATAACAAATTATTGTTCTATCATACAATAAAGTGTAAAAACTAAAATCCCAATTGGTCGATCATATAAAAAATTCACAAAGGAAATAAAAATATATTACTGGATATAATAATATCTATTATCTTCCGATCATACTAGTTTTTAAATACTTATTTAGCTACTCCAGTCTAATCATTGGGCCTTTTCCCTACCTGAACCATGATCATGAAGCCATCTTAGGTACCAAGGTTCCATGGATTCCTAAAAAGGGTGTGAATAAAAATCAATAGACCACCAAAAATGGCGTACCTAACATAACTTGTAATGTATTGTATACATATGTGATATGTTCATAATAATAAAAAATATAAAAGTAAAAAAAACATAACCCCCATCAATCCTTGAGTTTTATGGTGTCTATTAAATTTTCCCATATATCCAATATAAAATGAGAAAGTAACTATAAATATTTCACATAATCATCAATAACCTGTGGGAATACCCACTCCCCTCCATAGAAGTATATCTCACATCATTAGGATCCCAAGACAGACTCTCTCCTCCATAAATCATGTAATATATCATTAGGAACCTGGGGGAATACCTAAATCTATATGTAAGTATAGATATATTCACCATGAAATCAAGGGAGAACTCTCCCCACCTAGAATAACATATTACACCATTAAGAAACTCATGGGGGGGTACCATCTCCCCATTTGGAAATATATCTTATATCATCCATAAACTTAGGGGGTATACCAAATCCCCATCAGAAAGCACATCTTATATCATTTTAAATATTAGGAGCATACCTTCTCCCTATTGGCAAACATATATCTCATTATTAGGAACTTTAGGACATATCAATGCAATGCCTAGAAATATATCATACATCATAGGTTAAAATTCACACCATGTGTAATTATATGACCCAAGTTCCACTTTAACTAGTTCCCCAAGCCATAATGGTACGTATCCTCAAGTGCACATCACTATATGCTAAAGGCTTCTAACTAGCAGTGAGGTTCTAATATAACATGATGGGAAACTATACCATATTTATAAGAGTAATAGAATAATAGAAATCAAGATAAATATCAACTTCGAATTATAATAAATACCAAAAACATTACATACCACATTATTAAAATGATGAGGTACCCACAATGTAATATAGTAAAATATGTAATTTCAATATTTTCATGTGCACAAAGAAAAACCAAAATAAAAAATGCTAAAAAATCTATAAATGGGTCTCAATATACAGTCTACTTCCCTTATCCATGCTCCAGACCATATCAACCATCTACCATATGGACCATTCCCATAACCTATCCCGCAATTGTGAAGTCTACTCAAATACCCAATAGAAACTTGAGCATGGCTTGAGTTAATCTCATAAGTCCACAAAAAATATTTTCTAAAACAATATAAAATAAAAAATAACGTATACAAAAGTATAGTAAACAATGGAATAGTTGGATAGTTAAATAGGTTTCATTTTTTAACATTATTTAAATTAACCATTTTCATTCATAGTTCCAAGGGATACCCATACACAGAAAACGTTTTTCATTCCATGTTGTCCATTTGAGTAATATACAAATGGATTCAAGCACTTTACATCATAGGTTAATTCAATTAATAAATAAATTCAACAATGTACCATGGAGCATTAGTCCATGTATCCATATTATATCCATACTTTAGGATATTGGAGTAGCAGTCTGACATCCGAAACCATGCAATACATCAGTGGGCCTAGAGCATCAGTCTAGCATGAGCCAAGGGAAAGGATCCTCAACCCAATTTCCTAACCATACCATTTATAATTCACTTTTCCATGGTTCATCATTAGAAATCTTTTTAAAAAATGAAAAAAGGGTTCACCTTTTCACTTATCCCATTTTGAAGGTTAATTATGTTCAACACCTTATTTAGTTTCATATCTATCCCATTTCATCATTTAAGCCCAATTACAATTAGCTATCACCCCTTTCATTTTATTTGACGAAAATTCTAATCCTTTTTAACCATTCACCACATTTACCCCTTTATAAATCATAAATCATTTAAATCACTCATATTAATCCAAATACATTTTTCATACAATTTAAACATACTAACATAATTTTAATCATAATAATATCATAAACCCTTCACTTCATCATTTAAAAATTCAATTATTTTATCCAAGGGAGTGGCTCACCCCAGGGGTGTGAATAATTATATATAATCATCCCCAATGGATTCAAAGAGTATCATTGGGGGGGGGGGTCCGTCATATCATTTAGACAACCAATTTCAAATTTATTACCAAAATATTAATTCATAGCATAACAGAACCAAAGAACACCAACAAACTAATAAATTGTGGAATTAATAATATGGGTTATACTTATCGAACACCTACCTCAATTTTCTAAATGAAAAATATCTTAAATATATCCCTTGATTCGAACTCAAACAACCTTAAAATCCCAAACATAGAATCTTATAAAAAATAAGGGTTTAAAGGATTTAGAAGGAGATGAAAAATTATACAATACCTCTTCCAGAAAATAGATGAAATATGAGTAATATACTCAATTAGAGTTTCAATAATCACCCAATAGGGATTCAAATAACTCAAAATAGAGGGATAATGATCCTTGTAATAAGATAGATATCCAAGTTTGTCACTCAAGCTTCTAGATATGGAAGGAGTAGAAAATCAAATAAAGAGTTCATAAAGTATGATAAAAAAAGAAAAATTACCACTTTTAATGAGCCACATGGTTTGGAAACATAGTTATCCAAACTGTGCACCACCCTCTATCCAAGAGTATGCCTAGGTTTATTACTCATTTTGGGGTCCCAAAAGATTTTATAAACCATTTGGTGTCCATGTGTTTGGATTTTTCCAAATCTAACTAATTTCTAGGATCCCCTTGAATATTTTTTCAATAGTACTCCACCCCCTATAGGCTTCATGGATAAGGCACACATTTAGTAAAACCATGAAGCAACCATGAGACCTATGTAGTATATCCTATTTTCTCCTTCATTTTGGTATTCAACCCCTGTGACACCCATGAGTTCCCATTATATTCTCAAACAACATTTTATTAAAAATATTTACGGGATATTACAAAAAATTTAAACAAGAACACACCTCCTTGAAATATCTGGGTGTTATAACCTCAGCTACGTATAACATCTTGCACTTAAGCTGCACTTCTAGGCATCACTACTCCTTTAAGGTAAAAAGTTTGGGCCACTTTTCCAACATATCAACCTCCATATCCTAGGTTTCCTCCTAAACAATACCATGATGCCACAAAACTCAGACCAAAAACACAATCCTACTACATAAAAATTTCTCACATTGATACATAATATGAACTGAAAAATCCTCAGTGGATGAATGAGTCTCTAGATTCACTTCATAAACATAAATTACATGACAAGGGTTAGGGTCATACTATTGAAGATGTGACATATAAAAAAAATCATGCATGCAACTATGACCTTATGGAAGATCCAATCAATATGCTAAAAGCCTCATCCACTCCACAATATCAAATTACCCTCTATATCACGGAACTAAACTTCCTTATTTCCGAATCTGATGATGAAACAATCTCAGCGACACCCAAAGGAACACATGGTCACCCACCATAAACACAAGAGTTTGAAAACTCTGATCAACATAATACATTTGTCTACTATAATCCATAACCATACATTTTGGAATCAAATGGAATTGATTCGATATATCGAGAACAATATGTGATCCCACCAAATCTGATTCCCCTACCTCCATCAAACATAAAAATAATATACACAACCTACTATAGAGAACCTCATATGGTTACATCTATATATATTGCTAATACTTTTTTTATAAAATCTCAATGAGTGATAAGTTTTTCTCCCATAATCCACAAGAGTCTAACAAAAATTCAATAAATATTATCTCCAACACCTGGATAGTATGCTCTAATTTCAAATTTATCTATGAGTGAAAATACGTACTAAAAAAAACTATTTACAAAGAAAATTTGGTTTACCTTTCCAAAATCATGATTTAAAATGTGGATCCCGATCCGAAACTAGAGTTTGTAGTAACCCATGAAAACTTATTGTCTCACAAAAATACAAGTCACTGAACTGGTCAATGGTGAAAGTCCCTTGTATCTAAAAGAAGTGTGCTACCTTGGACAAATGATCTATAATCTCCCATATCATTTCATTATTCCAAGTTATCCTTAGTAAAACTACAATAAAATTCATGGTAACATTATCCCACTTACATTCTAGAATGGAAATAGCTATAAAAAGCCACAAATTTGCAGATGATCAATATTCACCTAATTGAAGGTGTATCATTGTGCTATGAAACCTTCAATTTCCTTTTTGATTTCCATCCACCAATGCTACTTATGAAGATAATGGTACATTTTTTCCAAACTAGGGATTTCCACCCACTTTGATGCATGAAAGTCATGCATCATCTCTTTTCTCATACAATTAGGAACAATGACTCAACCATGATTGTGAATGATCTCATCATCATCATTAGTTTAATCAGATGGTGGATCTGACCTTCCAAACTATCTCTCAAATCTAGACAATCTAAAACCTCATACCATATCATCTTTACCCAATTTAGAAGAGAGAGAGATCAATTTATAAGGAAATGACTGTTATAATCTCATGGTCCTCTTGAACACCTATATACATCTCATCAAAAAATCCATCATACTCTACTCAAAACTAGACTCCCAAAATTCTTTATTATTTTCCCCTTGTACTCAAGGAATCTGAAACACTATTTCCTTTCTCCGGTGAATAAGATAACTCAATATGAAAAGTCTACATGTAATCAACCTATTTCTACTTTTTAATATTCAAATCAAACTGATAAAGGATGCATGAAAGTATTTTATGGTCGATATAGATAACAAAAATCTCACCCAAAAGATAATTCCACCAAAATTTTGTAGTGATAACCACTAGATCCAATGAAAGATGATGCATAAGATATTTCTATTCATGTGGTATAAAATATTGTGATCTATATTCCATGAATTGATCCCCCGACATCAAAAACTCCCCAGGTTTAACCCCCAAAATATGTCACAAAAAAAATACTCCTTACCCAGACAAGGTAAGGTCAATATTAGTATAGTGTTCAAGAATTTATTTAGCTCTAGAAAAAAGTTATTACATGTATTAGAAAACTCAAATATTATAAACTTTCATTTCAAGCCTGAAATTGGTTCTTCCATGTAAGAAAACAATTTTACTAACCTTTGATAACAACCCACCAAACCCAAAAAACATTGGATATAAAAAAAATTCATGGGATGCTCTCAAGGTAAAACTTATTGAACTTTATTTGGGTCTAGGGACACACATTCCTCTAGGATTATGTGACCCAATAAATGTACCATGTCGATATAGGAAATTACACTTATATAGTTTGGTTTATAGATGATTCTCTCTTAGTGTAATCAAGAATATTTCAAGATGTATGGCATGATCATCATGATTTTGGGAGTACACCATTATTTCATTTAAAAATCAACAAAAAACTGATCCAGGTATAGGTGAAATATTTAATTCATCAAGGACATAAACACAGCAGATGCATTCATCAACCGGAAACACATCATAATGAACTCATATAAACCACACCTATACTTGAAAGTATTCCATGATATATCAGAAGGTATCACTCTCATAAAATTATATGAATTTTAGTGAACATAAAAGCACCCTTCAGCTGGTCAAAAAGGTTTTTTATTCATAGAAGATTATTTTAGTTATTAAATGTCATCTAATTCAACTTATGATAATAAAAACACAACCATAAAGTCCCATTATCCTTCTTATAAAAAAAATACTAAAGATCCCCATGGAGATATAATCAGATGAAAAAAATTTTATTCTTTAATTACTCCAATAATGTTTTATGTTCTTGAAATATTGTTTGTTATCGTATATGGATAAATAGAAGCTGGATCGGATCCAAGAATATGATCAATCAAGAACAAAACCTCTCTCTAATGAGATATCCTTAAAAATTAATTAGGAAACAAAACATGAAACTATTCCACCATATGAGTAAAGACAATATTATCCACTCCCCCATCGTCAAGAAAAAATCTCACAACCTGGGTTGTGAGCTCACCCAACTACAGAAGAACTTGCCCTATATGGACTACCAAAATACTCCATTACCCATGATGGAAATAATTTCCTCCCTTAAGAGATATAAAACTCACTATCTTAGGACAAGAATATTTTATCCTATTATGTAACCAACCTGTTGATCCCATGTACTAGGTAAAAAAATAACATCTCAACCACACACAAGTCCCAAATAAGATTGTACCCACCAACCTTGAGAAAAAACTCATAATATTATCGTATTATTTATTATCTTACTCCTAATGGTATGTTAATTTACATAACCCCACACATATATTACAACTGTAGACAATAAAAATCAGAAAATGAGTTGATATAAAACAATTAGTGGCCCCTATATCAAATAAAAAAATCAATAACTATTAAAGCTACAAGAATAATACCATTAATAATCGATGGTCCAAACTCACCATCACCATGTCCAAACTAGAATTCATATGGCTGATCATCCCCTCTACCCTGACCCACAATTTGGGTTCCTTATACTACACCACCTTGGTGATATTGAAGCTCTTTACCTGAAGTACCACATCCACAACCTCAACCAGTACAACCAATATAACATCAAATTCCTTCCTGGCATGGGGCAGTAGATCCCCTTCCTAAACTATTCATTAGTCTTGATCCTACATCACTTCCCACCTACCAAGGTTTCTTTGAAAAACCTCTGTACATTTCCCATCCTACTATATGATTAGTACTTACCATCCAACCATATTGATAAACCAACACCTGTTTATCACCATGAGAGGCTAATCCTTTTCCTTGGATACTCTACCCACCACCAACATAGTGAAAAATATCAAAACATATCTTATTAATATTAGAAGTCATACCTATAAACTACCCATATAAAACCACACGTTCACCATGAGAATCCTCCTTTAGGTTCCATTCTAATATGAGAGCCTAATCCGCTACCTCAACAATCCTATTAAAAAAATATATATACTAAGATATGATCTCCTCTTTATTCCCATCCTAATCGTAGCTACATAATCTCTCTTAAACATCATATTGAAATTATTCAAATCTGTGAATTGACCAACATAATCCATCACCATCATACTTCCCTATGTTAACCACAAAAAATATTCAACATTATTCTAACTCAAGGTCTGGGGGTAAAAGTTATAAAGGAACATCTCGAGGAAGTCCTTCCAAATCATACCATTTTCCTGATCAGTCTGAACTCATATATCCCACTAGAACTTCCCTAGACCTCAAATAATATATGCTACCAATTTGACCCTCTTATTAGGAGGGCTCTCTATGTGGTTTAGTTTCGTCTGGATGGACTCAATCATGAAATCATCATCCTCATACCCACCCTCTTTGGAAAAAGTCTGAGGGTACTACAGATGAAAATCTCTCATCAAGTCAAACACACTCAGTGTATCATGCCTTGGATCTCTCTCCATTCACTACATAAAACGAGAAAATTCATCACAAAATTGATATTCCCTATATTATCTAGAACCAATAGTGATTCTCACCACATTACTGGAGGATAATTCTTGATGATTCCATCCATTCACCCAATCATTAAACATCATCATGGTGGAGTCCCTCTACAATGCCAACCACACATATGAAAGCTCATAACAATTATTTTTCAGAATTTACACAATAGAATGCTCACAACTACTTTTAACTAACCACTCTACATACCATATAAAAATATTAATTAAAACCACACCATTACTACCCTCAACAATCCATATCCTAGTCCATGGTCAACATGGGGTAAATCAAACTGACATAATCAAAAACTATTCATTTGACACCCTTTTAACCACTTCACTTTTGAAAACACAATTATTTCTCATTTAGGCACCATTTTTTTCATTCCAATTAAACAATTCAAAATTAAAACCATTTACAACTCTATATAAGACCTTATTTTAACCATTTCAAATTGAAAACCATTAAAATTCAAATAGTTGAACCATTTTCATTAGACACCACTTATTTCTGTGGTTTATGATCAACAAACATTTTAGAAAAAATAACAACATGGGTAATCCTTTTTAATTATCCCATTACCAAGGATCATTACATTAAAAAATTTACTCAGTTACATGTCTATCCCATTTCTCCATTTAATGAAAACTATAATCATTTTCCCCCCTATATTGTCATTTAACCACAAGTCGAATCCTTATTAACCTTTCATAACATTTATGACTCTACAAGATATAACTCATTTAACTCATTCAATTTAATCCATATACCTTTTTTACATCATTTTATCACACAAACATCATTTCAGTTGGTTTAAACACATAAACCCTTAATTATTTCTTTTAAAATTAAATTATCTTATTAAAGGGAGTAGATCAACCTATGGGTGACCATAAGTCCATATGATCACCCTCAACAGATCCAATGGGGATCAATATGGGTCTATTATATGTTTTATATACCCAATTTAACATTTTCTTTACCAAAGATACAAATGAAGAACAAAACATAACTAAATCATAACCACATACACGTAATTGAAGTCATTAATACTATAAGATACCCTTGTATAATACATACCTCAAGTTCGTAGAAAAATTGTCTCTTAAGCCTATATCTTTCTTCTAAATCAATCAACCTTTAAATCCAAAAAATAGAATCTACTCAAAAATAAGGGTTCATAGGATTTATAAGTAGTATAATAGTTAAACAATCATTTATCTCTAAAATAGAGGAAATAAGAGTGATAAAATCACCAGGATCTTCAATTCACACCCAACGACACTTCAAATGACTCAAAAAATAAATTATAATGATTGTTTGAAGAAGGGGGAGATCTAAGTTCATCAGTCAAGATGTTGGAGATGGATGGTGGATAAAAATAGGGTAAGATCTCATAAATCTTGAGAGGGAAAATGGGAAATTGACTCTTTTAATGAGGCACATGGTTAAGATGCATGGCTGGTCAAACCATGTGCCAACCATGCACCACCCTATGTTCAAGAGGAGGCCTAGGTTACATGGAACTCTAAAGAGGTTGCATGGTTTTCAAAACCATATAGAGGTCCTGAATTTGTCTTTATCCAAATCCACATGATTTGAAGGACCCTCTTGCATGTTCTTAAAACCATGAACCCTCCCCCACTTGTTGCATGGTTAAGACACATGAATAGTACTAATCCTATGACAACCATGTTCCATGTGAAATATATCCTATTTTCTTATTATTTTAGGTCTCATACCCCTGAGGAACCCCTAAGTTCCAACATGTTATTAAACAAAATTTTATTAACCATTTTAAAGAGATTACACACAAAATATAAACAAAAAGGAATGTTTTCAAAATATTGGGTCAGAATAGCCCAAAGGCCTTAATTTTTTTATTTTTTATAATCGGCCTTTCAAAGGGTGATGCGGAACCCTTACAATGCCCAAAGGCTCTGAGACAATGACATGACTCGTAGGTCTTAAAGGGAATCACCCAAACAAGACAACTTGGAACTCCTCCTCCCCAACATATTTCATGATGATACCAGCACTCCAAATTCATATGTATGGTCGAATAATTTTCCTATGAAAAGTTTCATAGGCCCAATACCGATGGTAAAGCCATACCCTCCAGTTCTTCCAATTTCGGTTAGCTCTCCTCTAGTGAATGTGCCTGCCCTAAAATCCTAATCTGGAGCTTTTTCCCTTGTAGTCTGACTAGTAATTCTGCATAATTACATGTCCTTAAGGCCTTTTGGTGGCCTTAAGGCCTTATGGTGGCCTAAAGTTCTTGAGATAAAACTGGCCTAAAGGCCTTGGGTGGCCTGAAGGCCTTAGAGAACCTGATTAGGAATATTCATGCAGTGAAAAATTGGGCACCATAACCCATCCCCTGAGCTCACAAGCTTTCTAATATGGGGTTGGCTACTCATACATAGCCTCAAATCTAACATAAACCCTTAGATTTCATCTATAAATTCAAGATAGTCTCTTCAAGACATTCTTAGTCACACAATCACAGCACACCAAACCCATAGACATTCTTATCTTTTTTGTGAGGGAATCCACTATGGTTATCTAGAACCATGTTAGTCGCTACTAATCAGAGCCAATCCATACCCAAAACCCCTAAGAGGTTTCACAAAATATAGTATATAACCAACCCAAAACTCAGGAAACTATCATATTCCTAAATCATAATCAGTCCTACACACATGGGATTGTCTGAGCCAACTCACGCTAAGACTCCTGGTATTCTCTTGCTAAGACATCCAAAAAATATGGACAACCCAAAATCAGGTCTTATACCACATCTCCCAAAGAGAGATATAAATATGAGAACTCATGGGGAATTATTCCATCCCACTACATGGATCCCTAAGGACCCATCCATCTCATGGAACTCACAAAGATCTCATACCACCCTTAATAGTTTTTTGTACATCTCAGAATGGTTGTACGATTGTATTACCCTTCATCGTAGGGTTTAAACCTCTTAGGATTACACAACATGATATATAACCCCATATATAGAGTTCACATATAATTCTAGATCTGTGGAATAACTTGAGACTCTCATAATCTAATATACCCTTTCTCCTCTTTGTGACATAATTGTCATGTAATCCCACTTCCATAAAATTACAACATCTCATACTCTGAAATTTGAGGGCACATATCCACCACATTTATAGGTCCACATTTTTAATTTATTTTAATTAATTTATAAACCTATAAAGTATATGTATCTCTTAGAAAAATTAGAATAAACCACTTGACTATTAAAAACTGAGGCATCTAACTAGTATTCAAGTGTTCAACATGGACCTTAACACTTTTCACATTTTATGAATTTTATTTTAAATAATTAATTTTACATTTAAAGGATGGCTATACCTAGGGGTGGGAACACACACCATATTCATATAAACAAAATAATAAACCATAGGTATTTATTAAGGGGTCACCAACCTAATGTATAAAGTTATTCCTTTTATTCAAATATCTATCACCATCGCCTAAGCTAGTCCAAACCTCATATTGTCTACAAACTCCGAGCTATCTCACCATGCCAAAACCCTGAAACAGAACCCAAATACGATTCAAAATTTACACTTTATAGAATACAAATAAACATCCCTATAACAAAATAGTGAGCAATAAGTTTCAATTATTCGTCCATGACATCCTTTAGTCATTTTTAGAAAAAGACCAATTGTCATTGGGAATTTTACATATCTATAGTGGGAATAATAACTAAATCCATAGAATGGATCAAATTAAATTTTACACCTATAAAGGGAATAAGAAAAGAGGAACCTAACTTGAATCTATGTAACAAAACCTTCTTGAAGCACCCAGATCAAATGGAAATGAAGAGGTGGCTGAATTTGGAAAGAGGAGCTTATCCCTCTCCCACTCACACATCCAAAATGGAGAAATCCTATGGGGGTTTCTCTTATAGAAGACTAACAAGGATTATATTTCCCTCTTAAAAAATATACTGATCATTGTGTCATAACATGAATATAAGAGTCACAGTGTGATACCTTCTGACTTGTCCAGGACACGATGTAACCCTCCTATTTTATAGTGAAGCCCTTGTATGTCAAGGAGCGACCTCTCTTGAAAGAGGGGTTGTACCACAACCAAAAACAACTACAAAAGTTTCCCCCTAATTCAATATTCAACTACCCTAGTCAAAGAGGATATCCCCTAACTATCACATTCATAGTATGAACCCAATGGGGAATGAGGTGATACAACCATTTAGGGAGAGGCCTAATGGTACCTCCCTCTCATAACGTGAAACCCTTGTGAAAACCAACCCTAATATACCTCACAATAAGATTTCACAACACAAATTATTTGTGGTATTGAAAACTAATTTCCTCTTTGAAAAAAGGAAAAATAATAATATTCCTCATACCTTTATAAGACTCATCATCATGACATGAAATTTCTATTTTCAACACAACCATTTTAATAAGATTCCATCCATTTTCCAAAATCCACAACACCCAATGCACTGTGAGTACCTTAATCATTGAATAAATCACTTTGTAAGGATCTTTAAATTATATAAAAAAACTAAAAGGATTACAACACCATGAATCCATAGATAGAGAGAAAGTATTATACCTATACATAACTCATCAATTTGTGACATTCACATGTCATGTTATGATGAGTCATCCTAAACAAAATCATCAAATTGGTTACCATGAAACTGTTCCATCATTCACATTTTTAACCAAAAAATCTTCTAAGCCTCAATCCATATCAAATAAAATCTTGAGGGGATATTCCGATATTAGAAATTATGATCTGAATATTTATTTTTAGAATATCCCTACTCAATAAATTTAAAACATAAATTTCTATTAAATTTCAAAACTTTTGAAAAGATGGGTATTTAGAACCTCCCAACCATAGTACTTCTAATCCTCTATAGGTATAAATGCTTTTTTATCCATCAATCACAACCTACATCAGTTACCAATTCATTACTAACATTCCACATCCCACCTATGAACCCTTAATGAGCTTCTACAATATTAGTCTAACATAAGTGAACACCATAAACAAAACGTTTATCCTCTCACTGATCACAGTTATGAACACCATGAAAATGATCAAACACACCCATCAATTAGATGAAAAATGATTTTATCAAAATATTCATTCACATTCCTATGGTGCTCCCTACCATAAGGATCTACCCATGAAATCCAACCATATAACATTTTTATCCATCGTATAGAGTTTTCCCACCTAGAAATCATTCCCATCAATCCATAAAAATTACCTATATGATTTTTTCTATACCATACCAAATTTCATGAAAACAATTAGTCAGTCCACCTCTACTAGACCTCTCCCAAGAAATCCTTGGCTGTAACAACCAACACGTGATCAAATCACTTGATCTTGATTACTAAATACTTATGGTCATCCCATGACCATCCAAATACCATAATAGAAGTATGAATATAAAACTTTCCATAATTACACATATTTATCACTATAAAATCACACAATATATCATTCTATAACATAATGAATAGATGAACCATAGATTTGACTCATCCTTGTATTACATCTACTTTATCCTAACCCCAATTTAAACAATCAAAATTCATCCAAGATCACATCCACCACCCTTTTCACATGAGCTTTTACCTCTGAGATTGATATGAAACTCCCCACTATATGAGTATCCATATCATCACACTTGTAAATTAAAATTCTTCTCACCATGGCCCATGATCTATCCATTATAATTCATAATGACTATATATGGGCATTTTTTCATACCTAAGGGATAACATGAAACATATATTATCACACATTCCCATCTCCCCAGAAACATATTCCTCATCATCGGCTAAAACTCATCCATAATGAGGGTCACATGCTCTAAAATCTATTAGTGTACTACCACTATTTGAATTAACTTAAAATGATCATCAAGAATAGACTCAATAGGTTTCATAATCACATGTGTGTCACCCCTTTAAATCCATGATCATTGATCCCATGAACCCCTATTAAGAAATAAAATCATGGTGAACTCATTATGATAATTATAATATATTTATAATGTCTCCTTTAACCATAGAGATACACCCCTCATTTCCATAAATGTTTCTAGAAATATCATCTTTAATAATCTCATTGAATCCATATTTTATTGATACAGACACAGTATTTCATCAATCAACAATCCCAATTTGGGCACTTGACATTACTACCCATTTTCACAACCAAACTCAAGATAACATTAGTCAAATTTAATCAAATGTACGATCACACAAAAAATATGCAACTATTCTTCACTACATTTTAATCTCATATAGTTGAAGTAACTCTAATTCTCTCTCCCAAGAATCATGTGGGATATCACTTGTGCCAAGGCCATCTAAATGATCACCCACCATATGTAAATACCTAGAAAACAAGAGTTGTTTACCCATAGTCTACCCAATATATGCCCAACCATCTTGGATCACGATTAACAATCATATAGGAAACTAAAACCTAAATCAACAAGGTTATGTATACAAATAATGTTTCACTCAAAAGATAACCTTAATACTAAGCACAAGGAATCCAAAAAACCTCTTTGACCCCACTTAGGGGTATCCAAACTATCAAGGAAACCAACATACCAAGAACCCACACTGGGGTTATCACATATACATATCAGAAATAATATTCAGTATCCAACACTCGTACTAAAGAACCCATATTCCCCAAGAATCAAAATACTTGACTACTTTCTTGAGGATCACAATATCTTGCATACATATATACCATAATCACCCTATGATGATATGTGTTGAATAAATCACAGTCTTATTGATTGGTTTAGTAGATTCCCACCATGAATAAATATGGAAAACCCAATATAATTTTCGGTTTACAATTTAAGTAACTGAACTTAATTAATGGTCTAGAATAAATAAAGAGGAAACTAATTCCTATAATGACCCACCAAGGTTATCTAAACATCCATTAAATAGAGCTAATTTTTAACCATCAGTAGAGAATTCCCTCCATATTATTTGAATGACCTATCATTAGAGAAAATATTTCGAGGTTTAGCTATTTATGTTTCCACTATAAAGTTATATAACACAACATCAAATAAGATATTTTTACACTTTAAACAATTCGACCCTCTTTAATGAGTGATATCAATCATATACATGAACATCGATGTCATGTGAATCCTACAAGCAAAAAATTATGCATGTACAAATTCCACTTTCCACTATGGGCCAATATAAAATAAAATAATAGTAATATCAAATAAATGCATTATATTTTTATAAATATCATCACTTTAATAATTAAAAACAATAATAGATATCCCATATCCTTAGTAACCTAAACCACCCATCAAAAAGTGTTTCCATGATGAACCAGTTTTTTGAATGTCTCAAGCTATAAAATAGTCATAGTGCATGAATACCATATACCAAATAGTATAAAACAATAAAAATGAAATCTAATTACACTATATATCCTTGGACCAATAAAAATCACCAGTGTCTCAAAAATAGAGTCACATGACCTCAGGCATGTCTCCATATATGCTAAATTATTATGACTATTATTGAGGGTTTATGGTGTAACTATTCATAGAATATAACATCATATCATAGTAAACAAAATAACCAAACATAATTCATAATAATAATAAAAGTAAGAAAATAATACAATGAACAAGAATTATACTATTATAAATGTGTATTTAATCATATAACTACAACACTGAATAATTTATTTTTAGGTTTATTATATATAAAAAATAAAATAAACAAATAAAAAAAAGAATATTCCCTAATACTATCCTTGAGACTCACCTCATCCTGCTCTCTAAATCCCTATAGAGAAGCTCCAATATGATAATCCAACACTGGGACTCTACCCTACCTAAGCTTTGGTCATGAGGAGTTATCTAATACTAAAGATTCATGGTCTCTCAAGTATGATGTCTGTAAAAATTAATAGGGAACCACTAATAGTTTCCTTAATTTAACTAGTAAAAATGTGTATACACATGTGATATGGTTAAAGTAACAAAACAATATTAAAATCATAAAATATTAACCACTAGTGATCCTCAGATTCAAAGGTGACACCAGTAATCGACCATAAAAACTTCATCCAATTTTAAAGTGTTATAAACCTATTATGCAATAATAAGGAAACCTGGGGGAATATTTATCCCCACACTAGAAACATATATCCTATAATCAAGAATCCAAGAGAAGACTCACCTCACAAAGAATCATGTAACATAACCTCTGTAACTTATGGGGGTACTTGCAAATTTTCTAAAAACATTGATCTCATCCCCAAGAACTCAGTGGAAGACTCCCCCCTCTTGTAATCACATATCACAACATCATAAAAATTGGGGATATACCTGATCCCAAACTGTAAATATATTTCAGATCATCCAAAAACACAAGGGAGTATCCTCTCCCCAGTGCGAATCACATCTCCTCTAATATATAAACATAGGGGCGTACTCTCTCCCCACTATGAAACACATATCTTATCCTCAGTAACTTATTTTCATAGACACACCCTATAAAGAGATATATAATACATCATAGGTCATATCCCTTACTCAAATAGATTATATTTATCTATAAACACAAGGGAACCGATGGAAAGTACAAAATCTAACCCATTATATTAAATCCACTCATCTTTATCCTATATCCCAACCCCCTATATCATGTTTTCTAACAAAAATTCTTCTCATTATTTGTTCCCAATTACCATAAGCACGTATAAAATGATAAACCATGAACCACTTCCAATCTAACAATCTCACTATCACATCACTTAGGTAAAACAACTTAGACCCATCCCAACACCTCATGGAACACATAAATGTCTATATGGACACTCATGATAGTCTTATCCCAACCATCCTATTCAAAAAATAACATCATGACAAGCCCATAAACATAATCATTTATCTCAATACGAAATCTTTTAAGGTCCTCCAGAACTGTCTTAGTGTTTGATCATCAATAACAATTCATACACAACATCTATAAGGGTTATCAAAGCTTGTAGGATATAATCAACCCGAAACTAAAGTGGTCGGCATAAAAAACCATATCCCATTCATACGCTATACATGTTCTTTATCACTAGGTACTGTCTGATCCAACACGTACTACGAATCTTGGAATCCCCGTGAAATTTAATCCAGACAATACCCATGCATCACACTTGGGTCTCATACTAAATCTCCCTAGGGTAGATCTAAATCTAACAACTCTATAGAAATCCTTTTATTACACTTTCTATTTCCCCAAAGGACTCATCCAAATCATATAATTCACTTGGAGTCCATCCCATCCTCAAGAGGGCCTTCTGCACCATATAATGAATGTATCTATTTCTTCCCACAGTGTAGGGCCTCAGTCTCTCAAACTAACCCAAATGATTTTAAACCCTATATATTCTATTAAAATATCATTCAATATATTAGTTATACCTCAGGACTCTCTTAATCTAATCGACACTCCTACCATTTTTTATATAGTCGATAAGTGATCCTGTTTCCATATCATTATCAAAGAACCTACACTAAACCTATGGGATCACATCCTACATATGTTTAGTTCCACTACATTAATCATTTTCAATTCACTTATATCATTATGCGGTCCATAAATCTCATATAATAGACTATAATTAATCCCCTGACTATCCTTTGGTAAGGAATTGATCCAACATTCGAGGGTTCATCATGGACCTTGAGAATTTGTTCATTTTATGGAATTTATTAAAAAAATAATTAAATATTTCATGTGTTATAGAACCAATATGGAGGATCCACACATCATATTCACATAAAAATAATAAACCTAAAGGTTGTGTTCATGGAATTCCTACCACATGTATAATGGTATTCACTTTATTTGATGCTCAACCACTATCACCTATGCTTTTCCAAGCCTTTATTTGATGATCAACCATTATCACCTATGCTCTTCCAATCCTCATATCATCTTTTGGTAACTGGAACATCTCACTTTATCAAAACCATATCCATCTAAACATAGAAGGTCCATGGAATACACCAAAAACCAACTCAACAAATAGCCATAAAATAGAATAGTGATAAAAAGTATATGATCATCCTTCTGAGATTTCCTCATGTAATGGAAAGAAAACCCCCACCATCCAAGATGATTTTGACCATGCTCCAGTGGAAATAATAAATAAATACCAAGAAATAATCCGTCTAAAATTAGACACTATGAATGAAATATATAATAATAAATAATGATAGGAACTCTCCTTGAACTAGAGAAACAAAATTCTCTCAAAAGACATGGATAGCGGGGAAACAAAGAGATGTAAAAGGTGGGAAAGAGGAGATCAAACCTCCCCCAATCATGTTTTTAAATGGAGAATTATTTAGGGGGTTTCTATTTTTTGAAATAACAAAATACTATTTAAAACATATTAAAAAATGAATCCCAAAAATGGGTTCATGATTAAACTATGAGATATGTTTCACAAAATCTCATCACCTTTCTATGTTCCGCTGCTTAATTCCTACATCATGGTGCGAGGGACCTAGGAAGAGGGATTTTCCCATCAACAAAAAATAATTTGGAAGGGTACTCTTTCATCATGAAATTATCTCCCCATGAAAATGTGATATCTCTAACCCATCATTATCCTAGCATGTCCATTCGGGGGTACATCATGATTTTCCCCTCAAGGGTGAGCCCCAGTGCTAGCTCTCATCTCACAACATAATTCCCTCTCACACACCCATCTCAAAACACCTCATGGAAGGATACCATGACATGAAATATGGGTTATGGAGTGAAAATATTTACTCTATAAAAAACCATGGGAAAATATAATAAGAGTCCTCAATCCCTTTATAAGACCCATCATCATGGTGTAACACCTCCCATTATAGAATGACCATTTCTATATGAGTCATTCCATTTTTAGAAATTGATGAAACTCACTATGCCATGAATCCTTTGGTAATGGAATGGCCTTTTTTCTAGGCTTAATATATTCTCTAAACATCCTTTAAAATATTCACTACACTATGAATGCCTTAGTTGTGGAATGACCATTGTAAAGGCCTGGAAAATTATCGATCCTTACTTTTTCATTCTAGTGAATTTCACAGTAATTTCTAGGTTCAAGAATTTTTGCAAAAATTTTAAAAGAAATTTTAAATTGGTTTGATAATTTATTAATATTATTTTTTATGTTTTGATTTTTTTGATTATTTTAAAATGATTTAATATAATGGGATTTATTTAATTTTAAGTAATTCAATATTATTTAATTTAAATACGTGTTTCAAAATTGTAATTATGTGCGATATATTAAATATATTATACACATGTTTAAATATGTATATTTACATGCGTCATGTTGTAGTTAAGAATTTCAAAAAAATTATTTATGTTACAAAATGTGAAACACACACATGTATATCTATATCTGCATGTACGTATACATATATATTACATGGAAACATATACATATTTTGATATTATATGAATAATAAGTGTTTTTATATATGTATGTATATAAATTCCTATACATGCACTAGAATATATATATATATATATATATATATTTATGAGGTAAAAAGTGGTGTATATTAAATGATTATAATAATAATATGTTCAAAATGTGTTGTGTAATAATGATAAAAGTGATTATTTGAATTATATTGAAGAGAGAAAAATAAGAGATTAAATGTGATAATAATGAATGGTGGGTGTTTGAGATTTATTATTTTAATGGGATACAAATTCCTGAATGAATAAATTAGAGAGAGAATCATCAAAAAGAAAAAAATTGAGGGTTTCGATTAATTTATCATAAAATAATGATTATTTTTGTGGCGCACAAATTGTTTATTCAATGTTTAAAGGGGTTTGTTAATGAAAATTATAAAATATGTTATACTTAAAATAAAGACCTTGCTTAAAGAGTTTTGATAGATTTGAAAATGTTGCATGTAAATAAAAAGTGTCAAACATCACCCGACATGTTATATATGTGTTTATATATATATATATTTGAGTGTTTTTAAAGCGTTGTAAAAATGTTTATGTTATGAAATGTTATATATATATATCATACAATTTGAGAGAGAGATATATATATATACTTTGTAACATTTATATATATATATGAATATATTATTGTTATATATATATATTTATAATATAATTTAGTTAAAAAAATTAATAAAAACATGTATGCATTAAAAAGAGTGAAACACATGAATTAAAATCATAATAATAAATAAATGAAAAAATAGATAGTTGTTGAAAAAAATGGGATGATGTTTGTGAGAGGAAAAAAATTGTCTCAGGTTCATTTTTGAACATGAGGGTCAGGTCGGCCAATGGATGGCCGCCACATTGCGAAATTTCCAGTGGAAATTTACACTGGAAATTTCCACCAGAAATTTCTAACGACGTGGAGGCCATGCATTGGCCTAAACCCAACCTGAGGGTCAGGTTGGGCACCCCAACCTGAGATGATTTAAATCCGTTTGTGAGATTGGAGAGAGTTGAGGTGGAGTAATAATTGAAGATAGAGAGAGAATAAAATAAGAAAAAAGTAATAATAATAAAATTCTAAAAGACCGGAGGGAATATTTTGTGTGGCGTTGAAACAAATGAAGTGAGGAGAGAGAGTGTGGGTTGAGACATTAAGAGGGGGGGATTATTTGGGATAAATTTAAATAATAATAATAAAAAAAATAAATATGTGTAACTAAAATAATAAATATTGTAATAAATAAGGATAATTAATGAGATTTGAAAGTGTCAAATCATGTAACATTAATCTGTATTATTAAATTAAATGTGATTAATAATTAATAGAAATATTGAAAATAAAAAAATAGGGGTAAATAAATATGATTTCAATTATTTAAATTATAATTAAATAGTGAAACCTCATATTTAAATATGGGTTATATTTTATAAAAAAATTATAGTTTAACTTAATAAAATTGGGTGTTGAAATTTTTATTTAAGGTGTGGTTTAAATTATTAATTTAAAATATGTGAAACTGAAACATAAAAAAAATTAAATAAATAATTGTGAAATATGTTTTGAATTAAATGAGATAACTAAATGAGGGAATTTAATCTAGGGATTAAATATAAAATTCTTTTTGACAATTAAAAACTGGGTAAATAATTTCCCTATATATATACCCGATTCTTCATGCCATATCTCTCTCAATAATAACCGGACTTGCACAATGTCAGTTTTGTTGGAATCATCATGATGAGAAGAAGGCATGCACATAGTTTGTTTTTGTGTAGATGAAGTTATGATTTATAGATTTAATTAAATCCATATTTATTATATTTAAATTATCGAAGATGGAGAATCAGATGATTATACCTTTTCGTCGGACCTTGAGTACATTGTTCCTCATCTTTATCAGGTCTAAAAATCAAGGTAGGGTTTTTCTTTCATCTCTCTTTATTGTGTATCATGCAGGGTGGGTACAATAATGTTCAATTGGGGATGGATGAAACCAAACCTTAACAAAGATAATAAATGGGTTTTAAAGAATGAAGTGGCGTGTTTGAGGATGATTTTGTACTCTTTTATCCATGCTTATGTGTTTTAAATTATACGGGCTTATGTCGATTGAAAATCATGGTTGTTGGTAGTCCTTTCTTTCACACTAAAGAACATATGTTTTCTTGATAATCATGTGTTTGAATGGATGTTACATATAAACTGGTTAATCACTTAAACTCGATTGATTAAATAGATGCCCAATGAACAAGAATATTTGTGTGATCACCCCATTCAACCAAACTGAAAGACGAAACTTAATGGATGGTGTGATTAAATCTTATAACTTCCTTGTTTAGTTTTGGTGATGTGTATGGTTGTTATATTTTATTCTTTATGGGGTGCCATGGATGGGGATTATATCCCCTGTTGTTGAGTTGTTGGTTGTGAACCTGAGGTTGTGTGGGTCGGTACGATGGGGATTGGTTTGGTTCCAGTACTTTGAGGGATCTTGCATATCACTTTTGTTGTTGTAACATTACTAGAGAACTGGGTGTGAATGCTTAAAATGATGCTTGGCTATTTTTCCTTCCTTGACTTGTGGTAATGCCTGTTATTTGTCCAGTAGTGAAGAATTATTTAAATGGAATCACTTGAATATGATAACAAGAATGGGTTCAATGGGGAATTGTTTTCCAGGAATGAGTTGTGCTCTGGTTGTGGCTATTGTGCTTTGGTATGAATGAATAAAAATGAGGGTGTATGTGTATGGGATGGTTTTGGATCCCTTAGGTTGGGATGAGTGCTTGTTTACCTATATATATAAAATTAGTTTTTTGATTCTTATTCTCACCCCACCCAAGTTGATAACTTCATGCCAGACACCCCATTTCATGGGGGGGGGGGGGTGTTTTCCCAACATCCTATTGGGTGGCTGGTTATTAGCTCATTTATACTCCCTCTCCCAAGTATCCCAATACTATTCAAGCATGATGTGATGGCCTGAGGTCCACTATATCCCTAGATTCTTTGGGTAGGGTACGTTGTGGTGTTTGGCCCAGGTGTGTGTGGGCAGATTGTTCCCAAGTGTCTTCGGGATGCGGCCCTGGTGTCTTCTGGCATGGCAGTAGTTGTTTTGGACCAGGTGTCTTTGGGCGTGGATGTAGTTGTTCTGGCCTAGGTGTCTGTAGGCGTGGTTACGTGTGGTTGTTGCCCAAGTGTTTGTGTGAGAGATGAGTGGTTGTGGTAACCCAGGTGTGTGTGGGTGGGGTATGGCAGTGGAACTGCAGTGAGAATAGCATGATAGGTCTGGCACATAGGATTTATTCAATAACCAGTGGAAAGGTGGTGCAGGGTACCCAAACATCGATGTGTTATTACTATTACTTACATGACTTGCATTATTTGGGGAGCGTTCCTTGGTGAGGTTTGGGTGGATAGTTTCCTTGCTAGGTACATTGGTGATCTCCTTTTCTCACGGGACATTAGAATGACTCCCCACTTATGCACGAGAGATTTTAGTTTTCCCTAATGATTATACATGTATACTCACCCTACGTATATACAACTATTTTCAGGTTTCCAGGAGGACTTTGAGGACCATGCCATACCCTATTAGCTTGGATGATGGGACCATTGAATTTTCTATTTTTCTTTTCTTTTGGTACTTCCCTTTTGTGTTTTTTGTACTTTGGAGCACATTGTTATTGGAACATGCATAAGGGAATGGATTGTTTTATCTTTACTTTTACTTCTAGCTTTGGTGTTTTTTGGGATTTACCATCTTATCTCCAGATCCTACTAAAAAAAGGGTAATGCCTTCAATATTACGTGTGATTATACACACTTGGTTCTAGTCACCACTCTACGGTCTATTAAAGGCGGGTCTCGGGGGTTATTATCTCTCCTTCAACTTAAGGAATGAATGGGTTTTCAATCTGCGGTCCCTTCCCTCATCTTGGTAAAGGTGGGTTGTGACAACCATCTCCCCACTCAGCACTTTCTGGGGTGTGACATGAACCCATCGTGGCTTGATGAGTTGTCTCTATAAAAATCAGCAATGTGGTCAAGCAAGCCCTACTCTTTTGTTCTCTTGATAACCCAAAACATTTCTTCGACCTGATATATATACAAAAACATATTTAGTCGATGATACTGTAGGACCCTAGAACACCATGAGAGGGGACGGGTGAATCCGGGTGGAAAATATTTATTTTAAAGTGACAACTCTTGTTCCCATGTTATTAAGAACCAATTAAACCTCTATAAAAGATATGAAATGAAAACAAACAATCACAAGTAGGGAGATGAAACATCAGTTTTACTTAGTTCACTAATAAGGGCTATTTACAAGGAGCATATACTGAAAGTGTGTCAGTGTTACCTAAATCCACTATTGTTCACTAGTTTCTAGATTACAATGTTTGGTCACAGTCACTATGTGCTAGGCACACTACCTTTATAATGGTTTAGGGACAACTCACTGTGTCGTTTGGATCACTTCCGTCGACTCCCCTAGCTCACTACTTTGAGAGAAGTCGAACTCAGTTTAACAACTTGAAGGTCACTTCAATAGATTTGAATTGAATTCTTTGTCTCTGTTCTGCATGAGACACTGCTTGCATTGAATTCCTGAATTGATGCACTTGATAACACTAAACCACTGAAGTAGATATTCAGAACATGAAATCAACTTACATTGACAATTTCTTGCAACACCAATCCTGTGCGTGCAAGATCTTACTTTTGCGCGAAACATTTTTCTTTTCACGCAAGATGCACTATTGGAAGACAAGATTTTTTTTTGTGTGAAAAATTTTATTTTTGCATGCAAGATTAGATTTGGCGTGCAAGATTAGCTTTAGAGTAAAAGATTCACCTTTTGCATGGAAAAGATCCCGATTTTTTTCGTAGAATTTCTTGTGTCTTCATTGGGGGTAGCATCCTATTTATAGGCCTTCAAGACACAACATGCATGATCTGACTTTTGTGTGCAAGATTTTCCTTTTGCGTGCAAGAACTACTTTGGCACACAAGATTCTCTGTGAGTGCTCAAGATCCATTTTGACGTTGTATTTAGCAAGTAAGGCTCTTCCGCGCAACCTTGACCTTTCTCACACATACTGAAAAATTTCGCACACTTTTTTCCTTTTCTTTATTTTTAGTCGAGGCTCCCAAGAATCATGTGCGCGACTTCATTTTCCAAAAACACATTTATCCATTTTCTGATTTTTAGGCCCAAACATTTTGAGAACATTTCGAAATGACCCCACCTTTAAAACTGTAGTCGACTTGAATGTTAAAAACCATTTCCATGAAATCTCCTTGATCCTATATCTGGGGATTAACAAAAATCAAAAACTATACTTCATTTAGTAATGAAAAACCTTGGTTCCAATATATAGAACCTCTAGAATCTTGATATGACTCATAGATCTGGAATGATCCCCACTTATAAATTCAAAAATTCAAAGTTCTTTCAAATTTCACTATTAGAAAAACATGAGTCTCTATAACTGCTACCATAAACCACCACACAAATAATATTGTTTATTTCATCTCTCTATCCTTCTGGGTGGATACAAATTTCTGGGATACAATTGTAGTATGGTAGAATACACTATAGCATTACTGTATCATACACTATAGCAGCTAGAACTATTCATCCATCTAGGCCTTCAAGCCACCGGTTTGGTCCTCGGGTCTTACAAGGCTTTCAGGCCACTCAAAGCCTTTGGGCCAGTTTTCCCTCAAGGAATTTGGGCCACATCAAGGGATTCCGGACATGCCAAGGCCTTCGGGACACATGACATATGTAGATATACCAGTCAGATTACAAGGGAAAAGGTTCTAGATAAGGAATAAATGCAGTCTCATTCGCAATAACAGAGTTAACCAGAATTAGAACAATGAAAGGGTATGAAATTTCCATCAGTACCGGGCCTATGCAGCCTTGCACAGGATAGCTAGCTAAACATCCTTGTGAATTTTAAGCACGAATATCTTAACATTTTCTAGGGAGGATCAGTTCCATGTTGTCTTTTTTGGGTGATTCCCTTAAGACATACAAGTCATGTAATTGTTTCTTAAGCCTTCAGTCCTTGTAAGGGTTCCACCTCACCCCTTGAAAGGTGGATGATAAAAAATAATATGAAAATGAAGGCCTTAAGGCCATTCAGGTAGAAATTTAGGCTATAAAAAATTCATAAACTTTCATTCCATATATTTTAATACATGAGATCCTACCATGTTGGTGATCCCACTAATTCTTATATAAAATCAACTCTATCACCTCACAATATTACTAATGTAATATTATCATCTATATATCTAACTCCCTATCAATATTAGTCTATGTAAATTTTCCATTTATTATACAGGTATAAAATTTATTAGTGAGTGAAAACATTTTTGATTTCATTCCTTTCATTTTATCACATGGGATCCTATAATGACATATCCATATCGATTATTTTATGGAATAAACTCTATCTACACACTACATGACTCATATAGTATTCATTGTTTAATCTCTCCCTCCAAATATTCATCATTATCATTTTTATATTTATAAAACATGAATAAATTTAATTCTTAAAAAAATATTTACCCCTCATTGAATTTATATTAATAAATGAGAACCTTCTGTGATAGTTATTTTTTTGATTTTATATGTCCCAAATTCCATCATAGCATGACATTGTTCGTATAACATTCTTTACTGTATCTATCTCCCTCCCTCCCAATCTTTATACTTATAATTTTTTTAGTTTTCATCCATGAAGAAGATCAGATCATTAAAAACCCTTATTCATTTATTTATTCCATTTTAACACATGGGGTCTTATAACAATAATGATCCCACTGATTCGTTTGTGACATTAACTCTTCTACTTTTCACCATCGCTAATGTAGTTTGTAATATTGTATATGTATCTCCCTCCAAATCATTTTCACTATAATTTTCCTCCTTTTTATTAATCATTAAAATTATCAGTGATTGAAATAAACCACTATGTCATCAATACATCCATTTAACTCATTATTTCTAATAATGAATGCAATGTATATACTTATTACGAATTATCTTCTTCATTGTCATGTATCATCTGTTATGTCTTATGCTATGCTACTTCTATTTTTTAACCTCTTAATTTTCTTTTTCATATTTCCTCCAGTTATTAACCATAAATAAAATCAATGATTTTAAAAAGACCTTATATTTATATTAATTCCACTTAAATACAAAGATTACTATAATGGTAAAAATCCAATTCATCCTTATACAATATAGATACCACAATCATTCCCCATACCCCTTTTAGTATGATTTTTTATATCTCAAACCTCCATTCATTAACCATGATGAAGATTAATGAATAAAAAAACAATTATACATTCATTCAATCCATTTCAGACATACCATACTCTAAGAGTGGTGATATCAATGATTCTTATGCAACACTAACTTTTCCACCACACAATATAACTCATGTAATATAATCTGTTTCATCCCTAACTACCTCCCAATATTTATATTAATAAATTTTCTACTCATTAAACACAAAAAAATATATATTCCTAAAAAAACCCTCTTGAAATAATTATATAATAGAACATACTTTACATAATTATATATTAATTTAAAATTGTATAATATTCATTAAAAACATAAAAAAATATCAAAACATCTATAGTTTAGTGTCATCGGAAACTGAGAAACATAAACTACTAGTTCATAAGACATCTATATTGTTTCCTTCTTAATCCTTCATAACTATATCCATTTTGAAATATATTACTAAAAACCTTATTCACAACTTGGGGAAGATAAACATAAGAAAGGGTAAAAAATATACACTCATTAATGTTAAAAAAGGGAGATATCAATCATATCACAATAATAATGTAACGACCCTCCAATTTTCATTGGCTTGAGAGTTCAACAAGTCATTAATATGCTTTAAGCGACATACCCAAGATGCCAAAGGCTGGAAATAAATGCCGAAGGGTTTCAAATATAAGTTAGGGGATGATTTACCCTTTATGAAATAACCCATAAACCAACCAAGAATAACAACACATTCAATATATGATGTGTGAACTAAAGAATGACCACTAAACAGCTTCATTATGTCAAACCACAACAAGTACACAACAACGAATGACCAAATTAATCATCAAGGTAAATAGCAGATGAAAAATTCCAGACTCTCAACATACACTACAACTCGATGCTCCATAAGCTCCAAGCTCCACAATATCTCCCAAGCATCACCACAATCCACTAGCAATAAGATGTTTTACCTTTAGCTGTGTCTTAGAAAACGACATCTGTAAAAGCACCAACGTGGAAAACCAGGGGTGAGTATAAAACTCAGTAGGTTTTCCCCAATTAATTCTCTACTCATTCCACTAGGATAGAAGAGTCATCCACATATATATGAAAATATTTTATTTAAAACATTTTCTCAAAAGCAGTTTATAACTAAATATAAACAAGTTTCCAAAACCATTCATAACCAAAGGCATTCCAAGAGAAATTGAAAACAATTTTCCATCAAGTTATTTTTCCAAAAAAATTAACAAACAATCTTAAGAACCATTTCAAAAACATTCTTTTTTGGCATACCCAACCATTTCTCAAGCCATGCTACCAACCATGCATGCTTCGTTATGACAGTTCCATACTCATGAGCGTTCTCCCATCGATCTACCAAGTCATCACAAGGTAATTGTTTCCCATGTGCCATTACACCTTTGGCACCGAGTACAAGGTCATATTTCCACAAATCCTTGTACAATTAGTTGACATTGTTCCATTAAACCATTGGCATTGCGCTCAAGGTCATATTTCAACCAATCCCTGTATATATAGTTACCACATGCCATTACACCTTTGGCACCGAGTACAATGTCATATTTCAACCAAGCCTTGTACATGCAACATGAACACACAACACATATGGAACATGTGCCCTTACACCTTATTATTGAAAAAGATTTCCATAAAAACCCTTTCATTTCCAAACCATTTCAATAAAACTCCCTTTTTATTGAAAACCAAATCCATAAAAGTCATTTCAATCTCAAGCCATTTCAATTCCAAACCATTTCAATAAAACTCCCTTTTTATTGAAAACCAAATCTATCAAAGTCATTTCAATCTCAAACCATTTCAATAAAAATCCCTTTTTATTGAAAACCCCATTTTCATCAAACATTTACAATTTCCGCAATCATAATTTAAAATCAACATTTTAAATTCAAGAATCCAAATCACTTTGTACGAAAACTCACCAAGATTTCACAATTACATCAAAAACATAAATAATCACTAAAGAAGATTTATTCCATGCATTTCAAAATCAAAACCATTCAATTAAACCAATTTGAAACTAAGACAATCAATTATAACAATAGGAGTCGAGAGTGAAGCCTCCTACCTCAAAGGTTTTTACGAAAACCACTATGATTGAAGAACGCTCAATAAAACTGGGTTGATTCTTCAAAAACCCTCCTTAGATAACTTTTACTAGAAAGATCAAGAAAAAATATCATCATATTTGGAATCCACACACTTAGATCTACCCATAACGGGTGTAGATCTAATAAATTGAGAGAAAAGGACAAGTATATCTTAGTAGATCTAAGAAACCGATCAAGAATGAATAAGAACGATCACATACCTCAAGAATACAGCTTCGATTCGCCAAAATAAGCCTTAGGATCACCTCCGAAATGATGGGAGAACCTTCTCTGACATTAGGAGAAGAAAAATCCCAATTTAGGTCCACTTAGAAGTAAAAAGGCCACTTAGAGGCAAAAACGAGTGAGATCCACCTCTATAGGATATCATTTATGTGGCCGCACAGTTTTCCCACACGGTTAGAGAAGCCGTGCGCTAAACATGAATTAGAAATTGCCTCAACAGACCCTTCACGCACGGTTTGTCCAAATGGTTAGACAAACCGTGCACTACCCATGTGGAAGATACTGCCTCCAAGACCAACTACACATGGTTTGGCCGTACGGTTTAGACAACCCGTGCACCGCCCGTGTGACTTCCCCTTTTCCTCCAAACATCTATTTAATGTTCTCCCGACTCTCCTATTCATCACCCTTAACTTTAAAACCATGACAAGAATCAAGAAAGGGTTACATACTAGAAACTGGGGTACTAGAGTCTCCCCACCATTGGTCTTTCCGTCCTCAAAAAGTAGAAAACCTTCACCCAACTCAAAGGGTTCTGACCACTGCTCACTCATTTATTCTCATGTTCGCATGTCTCTTCCTGAATCTGGACATACTATCATAAAAACCACACTAGACTGATACATTTTCCACATAATATATTCTCTTACCTACCCACAATTTGTACTCGGATATGTAGCAATGAAGCATCCGGCTCTTGGTCAACGTGATCCCATCTGATAACATGGTCATGATCAGGCTGATACTTTTCAAATAAGATACATGGAAGACATTATGAACCAAAATGAACCATGGTGGTAATGCCAAATGATATTCCACCTCTTCAACCTGTTCTAGTATCTCAAATGGGACAATGTATCTAGGAGATAACTTTCCCTGCTTCCCGAAACGACAATGTCTAAGCCTTAGAGAGATCTCTAAGAAGACATGATCACCCACAACGAACGACAACGGTCTTCGACAGTGATCTGCATAAGATTTCGGATGAATCTAAGTTGTCTCCATCATCTTTCTAATAAACTAGATCTACTCTGTTGTCTCTTGGACAAGGCTTGTCCCGACTAGTAAAATTTCACCAGTTTCCACCCAGCATAGTGGAGAACGACAAGGATTCCCATACAATGTTTCAAACAGATCCATGCGTATCATGGCTTGATAGCTTTTATTGGATGATAACTCCACCAAGGTTATATGATATTCCCATGAGCCACCAAAATTAATTACACAATCCCACAAAATGTCTTCCAAAGTTTGTATCGTCCGCTCAGATTACCCGTCCATCTGGGGATGATACGCCATGCTCATAGTCAACGGAGTTCTGAGGGCTTGCTGTAATGATTTCCAGAAACAAGATGTGAACCTCAGATCTTTATCTGAGACTATATAAACTAGTACACCATGCCTCTTTACCACTTCTCAGATATATATTTTTGAAAGATCTTCCACTATATGGGTTTCATCAATAGGGATGAAATGGGCCTACTTGGTTAGATGATCCACTATCACCCAAATGGCATCGTGTTTCTGGATCATTCTTGGAAGACCTGTAACAAAATACATTGCTATCAGATCCCATTTTCACACTAAGATAGGTAAATATTGTAACATACCATTTGGTCTCTGATGCTCTGCTTTAACCTGCTGACAAGTTAAGCACCACGAGGCGAACTCGACCACCTTCCTTTTCATGCCGCTCCACCAAAACTGCACCTTAAACACCTTATACATCTTCTGTGTACCTAGATGTACAACCCATATTGAATTGTGGTAAGCATGAAGGAGTTTTTCTTGAAAAACCATAAGTACAATCATTCTATCTCTGAAACACCAAACTGAACCCCCATCAAGTTTCCAGCCATCAATGGTCTCCCTACCATTGAGTTGTGAACTTACAACCAGACATTCTTCATCAGATGTCTATGCTTCATTGATCATCTTTACTATATCCGGAACAAGTGTATTTGAAAGGAAAACAACACAATATCCCCAGTCTTTACATTCCACATGCATGTCGGCTAATACCGACACCAACTTCCATTCATTTGAAGCTTGTTTCTCAAAATGAGCATATGAATTTCTACTAAATGCATCCGCCACTAAATTCCCTTTTTTGTGGTGTATACATCAAGTAAAAGTCAAACATTTGGGGATACTCCATCCATATCCTTTTCCTCAGATTCTAATCTCATTATGAGAAAATGTGTTTCAAGTTTTTCTGATCCATAAACATCATAAATTTCTCACCAAAGCGATAATGTCTCCATGTTTTCAAAGAATGGATGACTACAGCTAACTCTAAATCATGTGTTGGGTAATGTTTCTCATGAAACCTAAACTACCTTGAACCATAAGAATCCACATGATCTCTTTTCATGAGAAAACAACCCAACCCTGATCCTGAAGCATCACAATACACCACATACCCTATCCTGATTCTGGAAAGATCAAGATAGGTGCCGATGTAAGCTGAACTTTCAGTTCCTGAAAGTATTTCTTGACATTCTTAGGTCTATTGGAATAAAGCATTATTCTTTATAAGAGCTGTCATTGGTGAAGATATTCATGAGAAATCACGCACAAAGCATCTATAGTAACAAGCTATACTAAGAAAACTACGTATCTCAAACACATTCTTCAGTGGTTTCCAAGAGATAACGACTTCTATCATTTCAGGATCAACAGAAACACCCTTATCAAAAATGACATGGACTAGAAAATGTACTTATTGCATCCAAAAATTACACTTTGAAATTTTTCATACAAATGAAGATCTCTCAAGATTTGTAACACTATTTCTAGGATCCCTTTATGATCAGCCCTAGTATTTGAATAGACCAAAATATCATCCAAAAACACCACAACAATAGAATACAGATATCGCTGAAATATCCAATTCATTAAATCCTTGGAAGACGCTGTTACATTTGTTAGACCGAAAGGCATGACTACATATTCGTAGTGGATATATCTTCTTCTAAAAGCTGTCTTTGGAATATCCTCCTTTCGAACTCACAATTGGTGATATCCTAATCGCAATTCAATCTTGGAGAACCATGCAGATCCCCTTAATTGATAAAATAGATCATCAACGCGTGGACTTTTATTTCTATTCTTTATTGTAACTTGTTTAAGATTATGATAATCAATACATAGCCAAACATTTCCATATGCCTTCTTCACAAACAACACCAATACTGCCCATGGAGAAGTACTTGGTTGAATGAAACCCTTGCTTTCTAGTTTCTCTAATTACACATTCAATTATTGTAACTCTATTGGTGACATCCTATAAGATATAAGGGAAATAGTACTTGTCCCCATAAAGAGATCAATCATAAACTCCACTTCCCTTATAGGTGGTAACCCTGAGAAGTTGTTGGGAAATACATCTGGAAATTGATACACAACAGCTGGAAAACTATTTTCCTCAATCTCTTCTATTTATTCCAAAGTCAACACTTCCAGTTGGTAATATATCATTCCCACCATTGGTACCAACAAGCTCATTACACCTTTCTTTTCCATCCTCTCTCCTCTGAAGAGATGTTTGATTTCATCCTCAGTCATGAAACTAACCATTCTTCTATAATAGTCGATGTGAGTCTTAAACATTGTCAACCAATCCATACCCAGGATTACATCATAGATATCCATGTCCAACATCGAGAAGTCCCATTTTAATTCATCTCCATCAATAATTATAGCGTATGCTCTACACACAAAGGCTTGACATTATCTTTCACCAAGAGAAGTTTTTAGTTTCAAAATAGAAGGCATCATTTTTAGTTTTAAACATAGCTAGTCAACAACACGAGAAGCAATGAATGAATGCAATGATCTAGTAACAAACAACACTTACACAAGTGTATAATTCAAAAATAATTGTACCTCTCACTGTAGATGGTCCTACCTGATCATCGACAGTTATCTGCTCATCTCCATACAATTTCTTCGTCGCTACACTGTTCTCCTTGTTGCGTTGCTGAGATTACCTTGGTTATGGAGTCATGGTATTTAATGAATCACCATGGATAGCTCTGTTATGCTGACGAGACTGATTCTAATGTCCTCGTCTTATCGAAGCATATGATGCTTGCGATGTCTAAGAAGTGTCATGTGCACCCGACCTCAGAGTATTCCTAAAATAACGTTGTAGATGCCCCATATGCTAGAAATTGTGACATTATCTAGGTTGCGCCATACACAATCACTTTCTGTGGTGAATCAAACCACATTGAAAGCAACCAGCTTTGCTCTAGGGTCGTGGAGGAAGGTTCACTGATCCCGCCATCTGGTTTTGATTTGAACTCACACCATGGAAATAAGTATCCCTTTTACTCTTTTTCCTAGTGGTTGAGTTCCCACTGTTTCCCATAGGTATCATCATTCCTCCTCCTATCGATCCCGAGATATCACGTTCAGAAACAATCTCTCAATTCACCATCTCTGTATAATACGTAATACAGATCACCGTGATCTTCGATCTAATCTCTTGCCTTAGCCCCGATTCGAAGATGCATGCCTTCAATGATGCACTTACCGCAACCTCTAGTAAAAAATGGACCAAATTCATGAATTTAGCCATATAATCTATGACAAAGACACTCTCTTGTTTCAGGACGAATACATACATTGTTTTTTTGATCTTTAATGTGTGAGGATAGAATTGTTTTGTTGAAAAATATTTCAAAATCCTCCCAGGTAAGGCCTTCATCCAATTTAGCCTACACTGCTAAATCCCACCACTGACATGTAAGATCCTTGAGCATATACATCACCAACTTTACTTTAAACTCTACTGGTGTGTTGATGAAATCGAAGATATGATTCATGCTACTTAGCCAAACCTCCACCTTCTTGGGTTCAACATCACCCCGAAATTTTTGTGGATTCTTCTTCATGAACTGAATGTTATGATCCACATGCTTTGGTTCATTCCTCCAGTTCCCCGTATCCACAGCTTGAAAAGCTTGGATGATACTCTAAACCAGCTCTTGGTTAACATATGGTTCAGGTGAAACCACATTCTCTGCAGCTTCATCAGGTTGGTTCCGATGATGCCTACCGGTTGCCATTTTCTAAACCAACAACAACCTCCGTCAATCTCACTCTCTAGAAACTGATGTCTTAGCATTTCAATTTCTATCACATCATCTATTACAACATTTTTTTTAAAACGACCTTTTTCCCATGTTCAACATTTTTGAAAACATTCCTCATGCCTTTTGAAAATCAACCCATTTTCAAAATACACCAAATATCCTATTTTAAAAATATTTTACTTGAAAACAATTTCTGCATTTTTAAAAAATTCGCACCATGCACAAAATCCTTACTCATTCCTCATAATGAGATATGAAATCCTAATGGGATGTCATTCCTCTACAATGCATGTCAGAAACATCTCATTGGCTAAACCCATGACAATGATATTTCCCAACATTCTAGAAGTGTATCCAAAACACTTATGTACCCAACAACCTAGTAACTTTAAGTTCAACATAAACGGGTTAGCAACGTCCTTTTATGCTATACATTTCAGGTTCTAAAAATCCTACTCCTGTTTAAGATTTTGACACAAGGAATAGCCATGAATGAATTTCAACTCCAAGACCAAGAACATCGATGACTACTTGTTAGGAAAGGACCGAACAAGATGATACCATTTGTAATGAACCGCCAATTCTCATTTTCTAGAGAGTACAACAAGTCATTACTAGGCCTTAAGCAATATCCTTAAGATGCTGAAGGCTGACAATAAATGCAAAAGTGTTTAAAATATAAGTTGGGGGATGATTTACCCTTTAAGAAATAACCCATAAGCCAACCAAGCATAACCAAACATTCACTATATGATGCATGAACAAAAGAATGACCACTAAACAGCTTCATTATTTCAAACCACATAAAGTACACAACAACGGAAGACCAAACTAAGAATCAAGGTACATAGCAGATGAACAAATCAAGACTCTCAAAAGACAATAAAACTCTATGCTCCACAAGCTGTAAGCTCCACAATATCTCCCAAGCATCACCACAAGACACTAGCAATAAGATGCTTTAACTTTACATGTGTCTCAGAATACGGAATCTACAAAAGCACCAACGTGCCAAAGCAGGGGTGAGTATAAAACTCAGTAGATTTTCCCCAATGATTTCCCTACTCACTCCACTATGATAGAAGATTTATCCACAATTATATAAAAACATTTTATATAAAACATTTTCTCAAAATATGTTTATAACTAAATATAAACAAGTTTCCAAAACCATTCATAACTAGAGGCATTTCAAGAGAAATTGAAACCGATTTTCTAGAAAGTTATTTTTCTAGAAAAATAACCAAACAAGCTTGAGAACCATTTCAAAAACATTCCTTTTCGGCATACACAACAATTTTCCAACCCATCCTACCAACCATTCATGCTTCGTTATGGCAGTTCCATACTCATGAGCTATCTCTCGTCGATCTACCAGGTCGTCACAAGGTAATTGTTTCCCATGTGCCATTAAACCTTTGGCACTGAGTACAAGGTCATATTTACACAAAGCCTCGTACAAGTAGTTTCCATTGTTCCATTAAACCACTGGCACCAAGCACATGATCATATTTCAACCAAGCCTCGTACATATAGTTACCAAGTGCCATTACTCCTTTGGCACCGAGTACAATGTCATATTTCAACCAAGCCTTGTACATGCAACATGAACACACACCACATATGCCCATAAATCACGCCAAAACAAAATTTCAATGAAAAAACATTATTATTGAAAACCATTTCCATAAAATCCATTTCAATTGCAAACCATTTCAATAAAACTACCTTTTTATTGAAAATCAAATCCATCAAATTCATTTCAATCTCAAACCATTTCAATTCCAAACCATTTCAATAAAACTACCTTTTTATGGAAAACCAAATCCATAAATGCCATTTCAATCTCAAACCATTTAAATAAAATTACCTTTTTATGGGAAACCCATTTTTCATAAAACTATTTATAATTTCAGCAATCATTATTTAAAATCAACAATTTAAATTCAAGAAGCCAAATCACTTTGCACAACAAGTCACCAAGATTTCACAATTACATAAAAACCATAAATCATCACAAAAGAAGATTTATTGTATGCTTTTAACAATCAAAACCATTCAAATAAACCAATTTGAAACTAAGACAATCAATTATAATAAGAGGAGTCTAGAGTGAAGCCTCGTGCCTCAAATGTTTTGATGAAAACCACAACAGTCGAAGAACGTTCAAGAAAACTGGGTTGATTCTTCAAAAACCCGCCTTAGATCACTTCTTCTAGCTAGATCAAGACAAAATCTCATCATATTTGGAATCCAAACACTTAGATCTACCCATGACGGGCGTAGATCTATGAAACTGGGAGAAGAGGTGAAGTAGATCTTTGTAGATCTAAGAAACCGATCAAGAACGAAGAAGAACCATCACATACCTCAAAAATCTGGCTTTGATTCGCCAACAGAATGCTTTAGATCGTCTCTAGAATAATGAGAGAACCTTCTATGACCTTAGGAGAAGAAAAATCCCAAGTTAGGGCTACTTAGGAGGAAAAAAGATCCACTTAGAGGCAAAAACTCATGAGATCCACCTTTATAGGATCTCATTTAAGTTGCCACATAGTTTTCCTACATGGTTAGACATACTGTGTGCTAACCGTGTGTTAGCCACTACCTTGAAAGACCCTTCACACATGGTTTGGCTACATGGTTAGACAAACCATGCATCACTTGTGCAAAAGCTACTACCTCCAAGAAAATCTACGTACGGTTTGACCGCTCGGTTTAGACAACCTGTGTGCCGCCCGTGCGACTTCCCCTTTGCCTCAAAACATCATTTAAAGTTCTCCTGAATCTCCTATTCATCACCCTTATCATTAATGCCACTAAAATCATCAAGAAAGGGATACATACCAGAAACTGGGGGTACTAAAAATAAGATATAAGAACCTAACATTAGAAAACATATCTTTCATATGAAATATAATGATATCATGTCATGGGATAAATCAAAAAAGTTCATAAATAATTTATGAAAATATTACAAAATTAATAACATAATACATAGAATTCATGGAAAAGAAAAAATCATAGAAATTAATTTCATATTAGTCATGACTCATTTCCAAGACCATCATTGTGGACAAAGTCTACTACTGAACTGAGTTCACTCCTAGTTTTAGCCCTATATTACTGAACCGAGATCATTTCCCATTCTAGTGTTGTTTATACCATGAGATATAATTCTTTAACCAATGATTTTGAAGAAGATATAAGTCCCTAAAATATCATAATTAAATCATTATTTTGTGTTCTATAAAAACACAAATCATTCATCATAGCATAACCCATGGAATAGCATGGGTTTCTTAAAAATCATTCCATAATAACATAATACATTTATAAAAATTGGATTTAATAAATATCATTACATTATAAACATAATCAACAAGAATAATAATAGGGGTAACATACATGAAACGTAACCCTATTAAAAAATTCCATATACGATGGAAAATAATTTGGATAGATCACTTGAAATTAATATTCGAGGAAAATCTCCTTTATTTTACAAAAACATTTTATTTTCTCAAGATTAAAAAAAATTAAATTAAAATAATTTTTTGAAAATAAATATGAAATATTGTAAAGGATGTTTCATGGAAATAATTTTTTATGAAAATGTAAAAATCCATTCATTCCGTATAAGTTAAAATAAAACATTCTTGTCATACTTTTGTTGGATAAGTCAAAAAATACCTTGTACCTAAAACAACAAAAGATTCCCATCATACCATTTAATAAAAATTTACCAATGTGTATAATTGACTTTAAAAATTATTAGAGGAAGAGATAAAAATATTTTAGAATACATTTTTATGAAACATGGACAAGGATGATAAATATACCCCAGTAAATTGTTTTGTATAAATAATCTCGGATAATAAAGAGATTGAAAAATTATCCCTTATCTTAGGTCTAATATCCTTTGTATGTATATGAACCTCCATTATAATTATTTAAATATTTTATTTTACTTATTATATAATCATATTTATTTTTATGATATCATATTTGATCATATTTTCATCCATTAATTTCTGTATTACTCGTTATTCGGGTATTAACTACTTAATTTTCTTATGTATTTTTTCTTGAATAATTTTTTTTATCCTTATTAGGTCATATTTGTGTCATTTAAAAATTATATTAACATAATATATATCATATTTATTCTTTATATACATTTATATGATAATGATTTGATAAATATCATGTAGAATGAATCACATCACATCGTGGAGGCGATATGCTGTACGTACACACATGTGGTGATTTAATTTTTCATAGGATGGATAAAAGGTGGAATATGGTTTATCCATAATTATAATAACATCTCAGTATATAACTTATACTGTATTTATTACATTACAATAGACAAAACTCATGAATATTAAGTAGAAGAATAATTTTTTTGAAAGAATCGGTCGGGGAGATTACCTCTTCTTCGATGCACTCCATCTAAATATCCTCTTAATGCACTAGAGTTGGTACTTGGAGAAGAAAAGAACCTATATAATGTGACTATAGAATTTTATAGGAAAAATAGGTTGGTTATGGCTGATATTGAAGGCTCAAAGTGAAGTTAAAAAGTGTTGGAGGATGCACCCTTTATAATTGAAATGAGGGCACTTTTGGATTCTCCAAAAATATTAATTTATAATAAAATAAAACCACCAAAAAAACCTCAAAACCATCCCAATATGAAATATGATATGAGATAATTTTTTAATCTAATAAAAAAATAAATTTTAGACAAGTTGTTCTATCAATTTAAACCATATTATTTTAATCAACACTCAGTTATTCTATTTAATTTTTTACTAAGGTAAGAAATATTTCAATATTTTAAGGGTGAAATATGTATTTATTTTATGTAAATTATATTATAAATGAATAATATTTAAAATTTTAGATCATATCATAATTATTTTATATTTTTAAATTTTTAATGATTTTAAATAATTTAATAATACATTATTTTTATAAACAAACAATATTTTCAATTTTGACAGTACTCAATTATTTGATTATTAAAAAAACAAGGATTACCAGTTATATTTGACAAAAATATTTTATTTTATTTATAAGAGGTCAATTCATTTATAAATTTAATTTTATATATTAATTATCCAAAACTACATTTATTTTAATATTTTTAATAACAGTAATTTTTTGTCTTCATTAGTAAAATAATTACAACATCTGTTTTGTGTAATTATTTAATATACTTATTTGTTAAATAAAAATAAAAAATAAAACACTATGATTAAGATACATTTATATATTTCATAATAATACTTATAGTTGAATATATATTCTAAAAAATACTACATTAAAAATGTTATATGTATTAATACATCAATGCGACAACTTTAACATCACTTTAAATAAAATATTATAAGTTTTATAATCATTTATATATATCTCCAAATTGTTAAAATATAGACCATTATATTGTTATGGATGATATATAATAGGCTGATAGGATTTGGTCAAGTGTTTTTGTCTTTTAATGGTTATTATGATTTTATTATAATTTATTTTATTTCTTGTTCGTTAATTAAATAATTTCAGTATCGTCAATGTATAAAATTTTAAGGTAATTTTTTATTTCCTAAAAATTACAAATAAATCACATTTATAAAGAAAAATATTATATATTTCAAATTTTTATTTATATTCGAATTTAACTTCTGTATAAACTTATATTAAAAAATATATAGTTATTAGAATTTGAGTAAGACATATTTGACTTTTTGTTAAATAAAATAATTTAAATGTCCTAATCTCATCCAACCGGCTTTCAAAAGATACCATTTCAACCCAAGGATGATTTAGGTCGAAAAAAACTCATTAAATGATATTAGAACAAGTTTTATGGTAATTTTATAATATTATTTTTTACCATAATTTTATGATTTTCTCATTTACCCTTTTACCATATTAATAAAAATTAACAAAGTTACTATTCATCATGCCCCAAAATAAAAGAAATATATTTAAATAATTTTAACATATTGATTAAGATATGGAATCCATTTTTCAAAATTCAAAACTCATGATTTTCATACATTAATTTAAAATTAATCTCATTTTTAGAATGAGAAAAAAATTTTAAAAGTTAAAACATTTATAAAGATTGAAATGTTTTTACACAAATCCTATATAAAATTAATGACAATGAACTAAATTATATTAAATGAAAAAAATATAACATATTCATAGGTTAAAAAATTTAATATCATAAATTTACAATAAAAATTATTTTGGTGAAGAAATTTGTTTTCAATTAATATTTATTATATTTTTTAATGTTCATCAAAACATGAAATTTATCAGAAAAATATCAAAAATTCATGGAAAATTAAATTTTTATATCCCACATCCAATGAATCATTTTTTTTTCATATAAAAATTATTAATATGTCAAAAGTTTAATTTAAAATGGGTTCTCCATTAAAATGAGGTAAAATGACCATTTTGAAAAAATATTTGTTTTTATACATAAAATAGGTTTTATTCCTACCCTATGACTAAAATATCTATTTAATAAACATAAAAAATATTTTAATAAATATATGAATAATATATTTCATTAAATAAATTCTCTAATCATTATTCACTTAATTTATTAATACAAAAAATTATAGTAGTTATTTTACATTTATATTTCTCAAAAATCAATTGTAGCAAATGAATTCACCATAAATTATCATAAGTTAGTTATATTTATTCTCACTAATATAATTCTTAGGTTACGATGGTCATTTTTTACTAATCATGTCTCATAGTTCATTTAAACTCACGATTGTGTGTAATGCAAGCTATAGAATAATTAAAATTATTTAAAGAAAAATATTTCATAAAAACATTAGCGTGTTACGTTCCACCCCCTTGAACTGAACTTTGTCCTCAAAATTCATCACATGGAAACAAACAAATGTGTATACCTGTACCTCATCACATACTCAAGATCCCATGTTGCATCCTTAATTTTTTGGTTCCACCATCAAACATTTACCATGCGGGTGGTATTGTTCTGTATAACTTTTTCACTACGATCCAGAATCTTTATCTATTATTCTTCATAACAAAGATCTTTCTCAAGTGGTATGAATTCTATGTTTATTACTTGTGAAGGATTATCTATGTACTTTTTCTAGAGAGAAACATAGAACACATCATGGACTTGAGGGAGATTGGGTGGAAGAACCAATCGATAAACTACCTTCCCAACACGATCCAAAATTTCAAAAGAACCCATATACCTGGGGATAAGTATTAAGTTCTTTCAAAATATCATTACTGTATTCCAAGGAGACATTTTTAGAAACACCTTTTCACCCAATTAAAACTCTTGGTTTTTTTTCAGTTGCCGACATAACTTTTTCATCGACTCTGAGCTACTCTTATGTGTTTTTGAATAGATCTAACCTTATCTACCATTTCATGAACTAGATCAGGTTCTAATAGATTTATTTCCAAAACTTCATCCTAGTAAGTTGTATTTGTACACCCATTTCTATATAGGGATTCATAAGGACCAATATTAATACTAGAGTGAAAGTTATTATTGTAAGAAAATTATACCAAATTTAGGTGTTGATACCAAATGCTATTTAAATCAATAAAGAAAGATCTCATCATGTATTCAAGATTTTAATAGTACTTAAAGAATGAAAATCTATCTGAGGATGATAAAAAGTGATGAAACATAACATGGTATCCAAATCCAGCTGAAGACTTCACTAGAACCTCATGGTAAACCTCAGGTCCCAATCAGATATAATGGAAATTGGTACTCGAAGAAATATTAACACCTAGAAAGAAAATCAAGATAAAAATTATATATAATAGTGGTGAAGTTTTTTTAACTTCGTAAGGCAATAAAAAATAACCCATATAACAATATGGCCTTTAGATGTTTTGTGAGTCTGATGACAAAGTACATAGTGATGTTTTTCCATTTACCATTCTGGTATGGGTAATGGTTGTAACATCCCCTAAGACTTCTATCTCTCAACCATAAAATTTTACAAACCATTAAATGAGTGAAATAATTAGAAACATATATTTTCATGGCATACCACTGGAAATACTTTTTCAGGTCTATAAACATTTTTTTCTTCTATGATGAATAAATAATGAAGAACTATGAGCCTCATACAATTGTTCTATCTTTAATTTTGGTATGATGGGAATAAAAATAGGGTTCCAAAACCTTATAATTCCATCATAGTCAAGGATAAATTCAAGAACATTTCTCCCCTTCTTTTTTATCTCTACATATTCCTTATGAACCTCCTTATTCATCACCGGTATTGATGGTTGAACATTCATTTGAGAAAGATAAGATTTCTCCCCATCCTTTAAAATTTTAATATCCATACTTCACGAATCCAATAATATTGGATCTTTTTTTATCCTCATCATGGATAAGATATCATGGTCCTTTCAACTCAAAACATCTTACACCTTGATCTATTTCCTATGGTATTAATGCATTGAGTTGTTGAAATCTTTAATCAACTCTAACAATATTATTTAGCGAATATTTAGATCTTTTTGTGTGCAAATATACATTAAAATTTTATGATTATTATAAATATCAATCCTTTTAATATAAAGGTAATTAATCCTTATATTTAATTCAAATATTACTACCGCTAACTCAAAATCATGAGTTGCGTAATTTTTCCCATGGATTTTAAATTTTTGTAAGGAATAATCTATCACCATATCATTTTCCATGATAACACATCCCATACCCTTATTTGATGAATCACTATAGATCAAAATCATTAATCCACTATAAGGAAATGTGAGCACAAGTTCACTGGTTGGCCTTATTTTTAGCTCCTTGAGATTATTTTCACATTCCTTCATCTACAAAAACATAGCTCCCTTCCGAGTCAAATTGGTGAGTAGATTCGATAGTCATAAAAAATATTTCAAAAAACACTGATAAAATCCATCCAAACCAATAAATATTTATATTTAATTAAAATTTTTGGTCATGGAAAATATTCAGTAACTTTAGTTTTTTCTGGATCCATAGATATCCCCACACTTGAGATTATGTGACCCAAAAATGGAGCATTCTGAAGACAAAATTAACACGTAGTAAAATTTTCAAAAACAATTTCCTTTGTCAGGGTCTTCAGTTCAATTATATAGTGAAATTAATGTTCTCACTTCCTCTTCTAATATAAGAAAATATTTTCTAGAAAGACTACCAAAAAACTGATCAAGATAGTCATTAAAGACTCTATTCATTAGATACATTAATATTGAGGGGTAATTAGTAAGAGAAAAAGGCATCACTATAAATTCATAGTTTCCATACCTTGTATGGACTATCACCTTTGGTATATCCTCCTTCTTGAACCTTAATTTATGATATCCTGATCAAATATAAATCTTGGAAAATTATTGATCTCTGTGTATTTAGTTATAATTCATCAATGCAGGGAAGAAAATATTTTTTCTTGATAGTGATCTTGTTAAGTTAGTGATAATCAAAATAAGTCTCATAGATCCATATTTCTTAATAACAAATAGAACAGGTGCACCCAAAGGTGATACAATAGGGTGTATGAATCCCTTCTCAAGATTCTACTGGAGTTACTTCTTGAATTCCTATAACTCAATTGGGACTACAATCTATGGTGTCATTAAAATAGGCATGGAGCCCAATATGATTTCCATTGAAACTCAACTTCACGATTCATTAGAATACCTTTCAATTATTCTGGAAACAAATTCTCATAAAATAAGTGCATTCCAAATTATAAGTTCCTCCCCAACCATTTGATATTGATAACCTTCATTTATAAGAACCAAGACCCATAATATGTAAGAAATAGTCACTCGAAGGTCATATTCATCTTTTCATCAATAGATGATCATAGATTGATATGGAATATGAAACGTGACTCCCCTTAATTGGTAATTTATATGAGCTCAATATAGGGAAAGACAATCCATGTTAAGAATCAAATCAAATTTTACAAAAGGAAGGACCGTGAGATTTTAAGGAAGAACTTTCCCATAAACTTCAATATGAGAAGACTTATAAACTTTTTACGTGATCGTTGTGCAATTAAGAGTTGTAACAACTAATTCAACATATACTTATTGAGGCAATAAGATGATACCCTTAGAAAATTATTCAGAAATAAAAGATTGGGTGGATCCAGAATCCAATAAAACATTTGATACTGACGAGTGGATGGTAATTGTACCTTTCACCACTTTATTATCATAATCCACATCACCGATAGTGATCGCATTTGAATTTCCCATGTCATTGGACAAAAGAGTTGACTGACATCAATCATCATCGATAACCCTTAGATTACGACATTAGATAGCATAATTCACCATTTTATTACACTTGTAGCAATTAAATAAGGGAGGTGAATTCTGTGTAGACTTTTCTCTATTCGCATCATTTGATATATTTTTCCCATCACTTCGACATTCAACTTCCTGATGACCTTCTCTCCCACACTTAAACCATTTTCTAATCCCTTTAAGAAAGTTGCCCCCATGTTTCTTTCACCACATTGAGCATAAGGGAAAACTCATCTTCCATTCTGTGTGGTATTTAGATTTTCCCTTGAATTCTATTTTTCTATTCATTTAAACCCTATAGGACTGATGGATTAATCCAATCTCCATCCAAACCTTGAGAGAACAAAGAATCATTTCCTCATAGTTTTTCAAGTCCCTTATAGTTAATGAACTTCGAAGACATGGTTTTAATCCACTAAATAATCAATCAACTTCCCTCTCAAGTTGGATAATAATTCTAGAAGTGTACCTTGAAAGTCTTAAAAAAATTTCTTTCTAGGTACCAATAGTTTCATCGTCCTTTTTCTTATGCTCAAGTAACTCCTTCTCCATCTTTGTTCAATGAATATGAGGAATGTACATATTGAAAATTAATTTCTTAAACTCACCCCATTCCACGAATTAATTTTCATCACTTTTTCTTGTATACTTGATAATTTTACACCGTTGATCAACTTCACCTTTCAAATGATAGATTAATATGATGACTGTATCATGTTAAGAACATTGGAGAACTGAAAATATCATTTTATTGGTACTAATCCATTATTCAAAAATTAGTGGATCAAAAGAGCCACTTAAAGAAGGTGGAAAATACTTCATGTTGGGATCAATAGAGTTTTGTTACCTTCTTTTCTTGTTTGGATGTCCTATATGATTCATCAATTGAGAAAGTTTTTTGAGGATATATATATTATTTTTTATTCTAGATCCCATTAAATTCAGTTGGCCGAGAGTAAAATCATTGTTTTTAACCTCACATTCAATATTAATGTGGTTCCTTTGGGTTCCATCCCTTGACTAAAACCAAAAAGCATAGTGTGAGAAACACTAATCATAATGGAAAGAACACATAGTCAGGAATAAAATTTTAATTTAGGAAAATTTATGTTTTATCGAAGGATATTCATAAAAAATTCTAAAACACTAGGTTAGTAACCTATACTTTGACATATCTACATGGATCTTACTAAGGATTTATCATCCAAGTTACCAATACATTACTATATACTTTATTTGATACCAACTATAACATCACATACTTTACATACATAGATATTATTTCCAAATTGAAGAATATTCATTACAAAAAATAATAAAACCTAACCAGGACTATATAGGTCTAGTGACCTTATAAACAGTAAGACATAAACAACTGGTCCATAAGACATCTACATTGTATCTATCTTATTACTTCACAACTACACCCCCTTTAAAATTTCATACTAATTCCCTAATTCACAACTAGGGGAAAAGAAACACAATAAAGGGTGAGATCAGATTATCAGTAAGGGTAAATAAGAGATATATAAATAATATCAAAATTATAAGATATAAGAACATAAAATTTGAAAATAGTATCATGTATATGGAAGATCATGATACCATGTCATGTGATAAATCATAAAAGTTCACAACGAATCAATGAACATATTCAAACATTCATAAACCAAGACATGGAATTTTTGGTATATACATAAGTGCCTAAAATCATTTCATATTAGTTAAGCCTCATTACTAAGACCATCATTGATGACAAAGTCCATTACTGAATGAAGTTCCCTCCTCATTCATAAAAGCGCCTAGTGAGTTTAATGTATCACTGAGAGGGGGAGTGGGTGAATCAGTTATACACATTTTCTTTTAACTTCACTTTCTATTGAAACAACCTTATCCTCCTATTAAAGATTCAATTACCTACTACAAATAACACAAACACACATCCATAGTAACACAGGTATTTATAAGGTTTACTATTCAATAAGAATAGATACATCCTTGGAATGGTTTGAAATAATCTAATACCATAAAATCAACTAGAAATAAATCCTTAGATTACGATGAGTTAGATGTACCCTTGCACTCATGTAGAACTATGTAACAATCCCACTAGTTCATGTACACCATCATTGCATAATACGGTAATCAAAATTATTTTGTAACAACTCGTGTTACCTAAACTTATTTTCAATTCAATAAGTGTATTCATATGTAACAAAATTCATCAATTCCTTATCTAGATGATTGTTAAGAACATCTTTGACTTATGTTAGAAACTTAGAGTCGGATTTCCCTGTCTGATTTTCTGAATCCAATCCTCCCTGATACAACTGAATCAACACCACTTCAATCCCTAAGTATGCTGAAACTCAGTAATATTCTTCCTCAGTCTGGAAATCATCAGTACAGTAAAAACCGGTATGAGAAACCCTATTCAAGTTCTTCCTTAGTCTGATAAACCTAGTATGGTGATACATGGTATGTGAATCTCATTCTGATTAGTTCATTACGATATGAAAACCACTTTCTAATTAGATAATCATGGTACCACATTCATCCAAACACATCATTTTATCCATTGAAAAATATTCAGTACAAGAGTGTTAGTATCAATTTCACTCACCGAGCCTTCAAAGCTTCTCTATTTTCCACAATGAATAGTAATATGCTATTGGACTACTCAAATTACAATGTACATTATTTCCTTTTATAGGTGACCCAAAATGGGTTAGGTGTTAATTCAAAAAACATTTCCCCGCTCACCAAAATTCACCCACATCTTCATTTGTCCTGAAATCTAGGAGAAATTCTGACTTCATTAATGATTCTGGATTTTTATAGAAGCTTATACAAACTTCAACTCTTTCTCATTCAGATATAGATTAATGAATGTTCCCAGTCATTGTAATGTATTGGTGAGAGGGCGAGGGGTGAATTTGTGATAATATTTTTCTTTTAAGTTATATTTTAGTTGAAAAACCATATCCTCTTGTTAAATATTCAATTCCCTACTAAAAATAACACAAACACACATCCACAGAACACAAGTATTTACAAGGTTCACTATTCAACAAGAATAGCTATGTCTTTAGTATTGTTAGAAATAATCCAATACCATACAATCCACTAGAAAACAATCCTTGTAATAAAACGAGTAGGATGTACCCTTACACTCATGTAGTACTATGAAAAAATCCTACTAGTGAATGTGCACCCTCTAAGCACAATAGGGTCATTGAACTTCTTCTGTAACAACTCATGTTACCTATTCTTCTATTCAATTCAAAAAGTGTATACATGTGTAACACAATTCTTCAAATCCATACCTATATGAAAGGTAATAAATTACTAGACATATGTTAAGAAACGTAGAATCTGATTTCCCAATACAATTTTTATTGAATATAATCCTCGTTGATACAGTTGAATCGACACCACTTCAATACATGTGTACACAAAAAGTCATTGCAATTATTCCTCAGTTCAGAAATGGTCATCACGGTAAATATCAGTACAAAAAACCCCATTCTGATTCATTCTTAGTTTGAGAATCCTAGTATGATGATACCTAGTGTAGAGATCCTATTCTAATTAGTTCAGGCTAATACAACAACCATGTTCCAATTATATCATCATGGTACAATAGTTTGTGAAACACATCATTCTCCCCATTACAGTATATTAAATACTAGACAACTAGTATCACTTTTTGTCTCTGATCCTTCGGTGCTTCTATATCTTCCATGATGAACAATACTCCACTATCAAACAATGGAAAGTATAATGTACATTCTGTCCTTTTATAAGTGACCCAAAATGGGTTAGGTGGGAATTCTAAAAAGGTTTTCCCAGTCACCTAAATTCACCCACATCTTCATTTCTCCTAAAATCTCAGAGAAATTCTAAGTTCATCAACCCTTATTGATTCTTCTCAAAGCTTCTATAACCATCAATTATTTCTTCTTCAGACTCCTATGTCTAAGACTAATTTTGGTCATTAGGAAAACAATTTTATGAAAATTAGATTTTGATTCTCCCATGCCGATTTCTCAATCCGATTCTTTAGAACCGATTTGAATCAAAATCTTATATTTGAAGTTTCAACTCCCCCTCAACAAAGCATTCAATAATATCTATCTCTTTTTATTCTCTCTTGACCCACATGAGACAACACACTTCTTATTCAACTCTCTTGACTCACTTGATGAAAAGTATACTTATTCTTCACTTGTCTTGACCCACATGGGATTGACACACTCATTCTTCACTTCTCTTGACCCACTTGATAAAGGCATTTGGATACTAACTAGAGAAATATTCTTTTAGTACATGATTAACTTTGGATCCAATCATCTTGGGTATGTTTATTTTTGATTAAAAACATTATACTATAGGACAACATTTCTATTATCATCACCTTTCCCATATGCACCACTTTCATTGGAAGCACCTTTATTCATCACTACTTTTCATTGGTATCGCCTTCCTCCATCAGTACCCGCTTTCATTATCGGTATTGTCTTCATCATTGGTATCATTACTCCATCAGCTTCACCCTTCTCATCAGCACTTTATAGTAAGAAATATCCCAACTCGGTACCACTTTCACATCAACATTATCTCTTCTCAGTACCGCTTTCCCATCAACACTGCTTTTCCCTTGGCACCATGCTTTCTCACTGTAATTTCTCTCACTCAGCACCGCTTTCATTAATATCGCCTTTTCATCATCCATCAGCACCAAATTTTCAACACCCATCAGTAGTACATTTTCAACTATCATGAACATCCCATTTCTTTGGCATCACACTTCAAAATCGGCACTGCCTTTCTCCACCAATATCATATATCCATTCACCCTTTCTTCTGTTAGGCTTGCATCACGAGTTATCACATTAACTCATGATCTATAAGAAATAAAAATCATAAAATAGACATCACACTTTGAAAATTTTATTCAAAGTGACTCCAATTCAACTAAAAATCAAGCACCGATTCATCTAAAAATCAGACTATAATTCTTTGAAAAAACAGGCTTTGATTCTTCTAAAAAATAGGCTCTGATTGTTCCGAAAACCAAACTTTGATTCTTAAAAAAATAAGACTTTGATTATTTTAAAAATGAGACGTTAATTATTCTGAAAAAAAACTAATTCTTAAGAAAACCGAACTCTGATTATTCTAAAAACTGGACTCTGATTATTATGAAAATCAGGCTCTGATTCTCTTTAAAAGTAGATTTTGATTCCTTCAAGAAACAAGTTCGGAATCCATAAAAAAGGTTTTTATTCCATTGAAAAACAGGGTCCAATTCCTTTGGAAACCAAACCACATTACAATTATTTCCAAAACAAAGAAAGGTGATTTCCTTTCTTCAGACCTTCTTAGACAAAAAAAGACAACACATGAAAACCATCACCTTCAACTTCATGTTGGTCCTAACTATTCCATCCCTATATTACTTAACGGAGATCATTTTACATTCTCGTCCTATATATCTCATGATATATAAATATTTACCTAATTAATTAGAGGGAGATATAGGTCCCAATAGTCTCATAATGAAATCATTCTTACATGTTCTACAGAAACATAAATCACATATCACAGTATAACCTAAGGAATAAAATGGGTTTCTTAAACATCATTTCATCATAACATAATCCATGTAGTACGAATTTATTTCATAAAAAAAATATATTATAAACATAATAATCCATAGTTATAATAGGTATATTTTACTTGAAACATAATCCTATTAAATAATTCTATCTTATATGAAAAATAATTTTGATAAAACACAAAAAATTAATTCCTGATGAAAATATCATTTCTTCTTAAAAAATAATTTATTTTCTCAAAATGCGAAAGAATTTTAAAAGAAAAGAATTTATTTGACTATGACCATAAAATATTATAAAAGAAGATTCATGTAAATAAGGTTTTATGAAAATGTAAAAATCTGTTAATGTCATATAAATTAAAAGAAAACATTCTTCTCGTACTTTTGTCGGATAAGTCAAAAAGTACCTCTTATCGAAAATGATAAAATATTAATTTAATTCTATTTAATAAATATTTACCAATGGGTAAAATTGACTTTATATAATTATATAAGAATATAAAGAATAATTCTTAATATATATTTAAGAAAAATTGACATGGATGATAAATATATCCCAATAAATACTTATGTATAAACAATCTCAGATAATAATGAGATTATGATATTATCCCTTACCTTTGATATGATATCCTTTATATGTATCTGAACCTCCTATATAATGATTTAAATAATTTCTTTTACATGTTCTATAATCATATTCAATTTTTTATGATATATGATCATATTATCATCCGTTTGTTAATAAGATTCATTATTACTCGTTATTCAGGTATTAACTGCTTGATTTTCTTATGCATGTTTTGTTGAATAAGTTTTTTTATCCTTATTCTGTTAGAATTATATCATTAAAAAATTATACTAAAATTATATATATCATATATATTCATTCTATAAATTTATATAACAATTATTTAATAGATATCTTGTAGAATGAATCACATCACATTGTGGAGATGGTTGGTTGTACGCACACACGAGTGAAGATATCATTCTATTAATTGTGAAATGGTAAGGAAGTGGAAGATATATATTTTGTTCTAGAATCTTTACAATGTTATAATAATCATATATAGTTATTATTTCCATCATTATACCAATATATGTAAAGTGGTAGTGAAAAATAGATTACACCACGACGTGGAGACTGTAAGTCGTACATACACACGCCTAGTGATTTTGTTTTTCATAGGATGGATAAATGGTGGAATATGGTTGTTACATAGTCATAAAAACATATAATTATATAATATATACAATATTTACTAATTTAGAGGGGGAACAACTCATTAATAGTAAGTAGAAGAAGAAATAAGTAAGAAAGAATCGGTAAAGAAGATTTCTTCTTCTTCGAGGTGCTCCCTCTAGATCTACTTTTAATGCACTATAATTGGTCTTTGGAGAAGACCAGAACCTATAGAATGTGAATAGGGAAGTTTAGAATTGAAATTGGTAGGTTTTGTCTGGGAATAAAGGCTCAAAGTGAATAGGATAAATGTTGGAGGATGTTCCCTTTTATAATTAAGGGGAGGGGAATTTTTTGGAATCTCAGAAAATATTAATTTATAACAAAATAAAACCATAATAAATAAAATTAGAATGTTCTTATTTTTAAAATTAGATGAGATAAGGTCTTAATTTTATCAAACAATAAATTCTAGACATGTTTTTTTGTCAATTTAAACCTTATAATTTTAATTAACACTTCATTTTTCTATTTTAATTTTAACTATGGTAACAAATATTTCAATATTATAAGGGTGAAATTTTTATTATTTTTTGTGAATTAGACCATAAATGAATAATTTATAACATTTTAGAACATATCATAATTATTATATATTTTTTAAAATGTTATATTATTTTAAAATAATTTAATAATACATTATTTTGGTAAAAAAATAGTGTCGATTTTAAGAATATTCAATTCTTTGATTATTAAAAATATAAGGATAACTAGTTATATTTGAATAAAATATTTTATTATATTACTAAGAGGACAAGGTCACCTAGAAAATACATTAGATATATTATGTATACCAAATTTTATTTATTTTATTATTTTTAATTACATTTATTAGTTATCTCCTTTAATAAAATAATTACAACATCAGTTTTGTGATAATATTAAATATACAAATTTTTATATAAAAATTAAAAAAAATAATTTGAAGATAAATCCTCTATCTTTTAGAAAATTACTTATAGTTGAATATATATTACTTAAAATCATACAATAAAAATGTTATATGTATTAAAACCTGAATGTGATAAAATTAACATAACATTAAATAAAATATTATAAGTATCATAATATTTTACATATCACTCAAAATGGTCCATAAATCTACCCTTTGTTTATATGCTCAATATATAATTAAAAAATAGGATTTGGTGAAGTGTTTTTTTATTTTGATGTTATTAACATTTTAATGAAATTTATTTTATTGTTTTTCGATAAATGAAATAATTTTTAGATAATCAATTTATAAGCCCTTAAGGAATTCTTATTTTAAGAATAATATATTTTTTAAAATTTCATTAAGTCATATTATACTTTTCTTTAAATAAATTAAAATAAATTTCTTAATCTCATCCAAATGGCTTCCAATGGAAACCATTTTGAGCAATGGATTTTTTAGGTCCAAACACACTAATTAAATGATATTATGACAAGTGTTTGATTAATTTATAATATTGTTTTTACACTTAATTACCCCTTCCCCCTTTTACCGTATTAATACAAATTACTGAAGCCACTATTCAAAATGCTAAAAAATTAAAAAAAATATTTAAATAATTTGGACTTATTGATTACATATATGAAATCTATTTTTAAAAATTCAAAACACTGAAGTTAGAGTAATTAATTTAAAATCAATCTCATTTTCATCATGGGAAAACATGTTTTAAAAGTTAAATCATTGCAAAAGATTCAAATGTTTTTACATCTAAATTAAATGAAAAATTCATTATAATGACCCACATTATATTATTGGATAAAAATAATATCTATATATACTTTAAAACCATTCAATAATATAATGTAACCATATAATTTATTTTGATTAAAAAAAATTCAATTAAAATTTAGTATACTTTTACTATTCATCAAAGCATAAAAGTTATCATAAAAATAAGAAAAATTCATCAAAATTCAATATTTATATCCAAATTCAAAAGAAGATGTTAATATTGTCATATAATTTTCATAATGTGTCAAAATGTTAATTTAAAATGGGTTCGCCTCTAAATGGTTGTAAAATTACCCTTTTGAAAAAAATAATGATCTTTATACATAAAATAGGGTTTATTCATAACCTATGACTAAAATTTCTATTAGATGGATATCAAAAATATTTTATTAAATATATAACATATATATTTCATTAATTTAATTTAATAATTGGAATTACATAATTTATTAATACAAACAATACCAATAGTGTCTTCATATTTACATTATTTATATTTTACATAAATAATTGGTATCAAATGAATTCACCATAAATTTTCATAAGTTAGTTATATTTATTCTCTATAACTTAATGACTAGTCTATAATGGTAATTTTATACTAACTGTGTGTTGTGGTCTATTTAAACTCACGATTTCATGCAATTCAAGATATTAATGAATTAAAATTATTTAAAAAAAATATTTCATAAAAACATCAAAGTATTACACATTCTTTATTATTTAACACACATAATCCAATAATAGTGGTGTTTTAATAGATTTTTTATGAAATAAACTCATTTATTACAATCCATCACTCTTATTATATGATTTGTTTCTTGTCTTTATAAATAATAATATTATATATCTTGTTTTTCTATTTATTAACAATGAATATGATCAAAGATAAAAAAATGTTTGATTTTATTCTTTCAATTTTAACACATGCGATTCAATAATGGTTGAAATCCAATTTATTCTTTTTGTTAGGTAAAATCTTTCATCATGTACCATAACTATTAAATTATTCTTTATTATATATATCTATCATAATAAATATTATTATCCACAATCTTATACGTTTTTAACCATTATAATGATAAAATGTTGAGAAACCTGTCCTTATTTCATTTAATCAATTTTAGTGCATGAGTACCAATAATGATGATAATATCACAAAATTTTATGCAGAAACAATTTTAACATCACACACCATTGCTCTTATTTTATATTATGATACATATCTCTCTCAATTCTAATATCCATCTTTATTTTCTTTTCTGTTAACTAAAAAATAAAGGGTTATCTATTAGAAAAAATCATTTGATCGCATTCCTTTCATTCAATCACATAGTTTCATATATTGATAGTGATCCCACTGATTCTTACATAGTATCAACATAGAGATCATGTATTGTTACACATATAGTATGATCTTGTGCATCTATCTCTATTATAACATTTTTCATTATTTTTCATGTCATTAACCATGAATTTGATTGAATAACTAAAAAATATTTTTTTCAATAATTAAATTTTTACTCATGGGATCCTACAATGATTTTGATGTAGATGATTAGTATGATTCATTAACTTAATCATCAGCCATCATTATTTTTATTGTATAACCATATAAATCTATGCCCCTTGAAATATTATTTTAAATCTTTTTTTTCTATTTATTAACCATATATTCACATTACTATTAATTATTACTTTTTAAAACATTATGATTTGAAAACAATTTCCAACATTATATATTTTGGGGGTTTTCATTCATGATTTATAATTTTTGTGCACTATGAACCCTTTCTTGGAAATCCTTACTACGTATTCATGTATTAACATAGTTGAGGTTGTATGTTATCTAAACATAATGATGCATTGTCTTTCAAGGATCAATAATATACATATTTTTCCACTGATGCTATTTTTTTAACAAAAATTCATCTATAATTGACACTATTAGGTGTTAATTCCCCAAAAAATAGAAACAATACGATCTATTGCTTTTTTAACATGCAACACCGATCTTTAAGTGAACCTTGATATACTATAAAAATATTATTATTAAAATTTGGTTATTATAATATATTCATTGAATTTGCAGGTATGTAAAGGATTAACTACATTAAAAATATTTATACAGTTACTACTCAGTAAAAATCTATTTATTAATACATTATAAATAAAATCTCAATTTTTATTAATTTCATTTTATTCTTCAAAATAAATTTTATTCGATTATGGTATTTATTGTTTTTAGTTGTAAGAAATTCTAATTAATTATTGGAAATTTTTGATATTTTGTTTTATAAAAATTGATTCATTTTTTAATCATCATTTGAAAAATTTCTTTGAGTAAATTTTTTTTATTTTTCTGAATAGATTGATTATCCAATAAAGAGTGAAAATAATGGATTTTATTGAAAAATGAAATTTTTTCTCCACAATTTAAAAATTATTATTTTGAATTGAGATTTTTGAAAATAAAATTTGTTATATTATGTTATTAACAATCCAATTATATTTATTTTAATAAAAATTATTATTGAATTTGGTATAGAAATTGTATACTTAAACATGCATTTTGATGAAAAAAATTTCATTGTGTTTTTCATTGTATGATTGAATTAATTTATGCAAATTATAGAAATTTAATATTGACTAATTAATTCCTTATTTATAATAATTTGGTCGAATGTTTCTAAATATTTCCATTTTTTGTCATTATGAATTGTCACCATATAAAATATTTTTCACTACGGTAAGGGTAAATCAGGTAATTACATTTAAAAATAATATGATATGGACTAAATAATGATCCTAACACTTTCTTTCAACCTATTGGTTTAGAATACTTCATCCTTGTTCAAACAAGTTATTTATATATGAATCATTTGGGAATATTTATTTGGTTTTAACAGATATAATATTTATGTATAAGATATGGTTAATAATTTCAATTTTGATTCTTTTAATATCTATAATATTTTTTTAGAGATAAATAAACTTATGTTCAGTTATAAATGTTTATTTTAAAGATAAAAATATTTTATTTTACAAGATATTTTATTTCAAATTTTAATTTATCAAATAATTACCTCAAATTGTTATGTAACACAAACACAATATTTTTTAAATTAGTATAATAATAAATTAAATTATTTTAAAAACTCTAAAAGTTGTTTTTTTGGTTCTGTTATAGAGAAAAGAAATTATTTATATATATGAAATATTATAGATAAGTTAAAATTATAAATCCAAATTAACAAAAATTCTCGATGACTGTAATGTTAAAATAAATGAATAGTGTCAAAAATTACGTTATTTATATTTTATGAAATTTAATATTTTATTAAATTATTTATAAATAACAAAATATTTAATAAGGAAAAGTTGGATCCTAAATGGATGAAAAATTCATAACTTTTCCATTTGGGATCAAAATATTATTTTATAAGTAAAATTAAAACCTTTTAATATTGAGAAAGTCATTATAGTGGTTTATTTTAAAATTGTTAAATGATATGGTAAAACCAAAAGAGATGTTTTAAATTACCAATTATACCTGTAAAAATTTTATTTGATGAATTTATTACATTTATATCCAACATTTTCTTATAAATTATTTCCAAATGGTTCCAATTTCTCATGAAAATTAATTTTTTATATTTTATTCTTTTTATTAATGCAATGACTATTATTTAATTCACTATAAAAGGGAACCTCCAATCCTATTTTCAATACAATTGATGTGTAAAACTACAAATTTAATGAATAAAATTTTATTAAATAGATTATATGACATGAAAATCCAATATTAAACAACTCATGAAATATATTTCTCTAATTTTATTCCCTTTAATAGCTTACAAAACAAGCAACCCTAATTCTAAATGAACCACAATATAGTATATCGCTATAATATAGCTATTAAATTGGTGAGTGTAAATAGTGAAAGATAAATAATTAAAATTATATTTTCTACACATTTCATTAACACTTCTTTTGTTATATTCTAATAATTATTTAATAATAATCATTTTAATGAAAAATAATGGTTTTCTAAAAAAGTGAATTTTTACAAAAAAGAAAATTTAGTCGCTCATTGTGCACACAATTATAAAATAAAGGTTTATTAATTGTAGAAAATTTATTATAAAAAATATACTTATTTTTTTAAATTATATTATTAAAATTATATTATGGTTAATTTTTTGGATTTTTATGAAAAGATTCAATTTATATGAATAGTGAAAAATTATGAATTTTAATGGAAAATATCCATCCTTTAGAGAATTTATAATTTTAAATTATATATTTAATATATTTTAAAAAATAATTATTTAAATTTTATATAAAGTTTTATAATTAAGGTCATTTTAATTATTTTAAAAATAAATTTAGATATAGAAGTATTGTATAGTTTTGAACATTTTCTCTTTAAAACCCCGTTTTTTGACGCATATGTGGCCCTAATTCTGAATTTAAATTTTCCAATTAAATGAATTTAATTTGGAAAAATGTATTTCATATTTAGAATAATATTAATTTATAATGCCTAATAGGTTCAACTTAATTTTTGATCAAAATGAATTGTGGAAACAGTAGATATTAAATACCGCAGTAAATGTAATAAAGGGTTAACCAGGGGTTAAACATCAAAGATAAGTGTTAAAATAACTTAAAATCATATACAAAATATATTTTATGGAACTATTTTGACCATATATCTTCTATTTTAGACAATAGTCCATTGTTTTGGATTTTTCAAGAAAACATCATGGGTAAGATTGGCTTTTAAAAAAAAACTATAAGTGTGCCACTCACCTCACTTATAAAATGAAACCCCCATCCTCTCTTATTCACACTATAAAAAACTTTTTTTAACAATACTTGAATAAATAACTTACAAACTTTATTACCTTCATCATAGAAACCTTATATTTGGCATAAAACCATCATTAGAAGGCTTTGGTGAAAACCTACGGAGGATACACAAAAAAGTAACGTTCTTCAATGTGTGTTTATATTATATTTCTTCCTCCACCACAATAATATATTGTTAAAAAATGATGATATAATAACTTCATTATCATCAAAATAATAATATTTAGTTATAATAATGGAATGCCCTACTACCATCTCTACTTACATTAGTTGGGTTAGGAAAACATCATTCATGTGTATGGCAGATTTCCACCTCAAGAACTGATGTCATATGTGTTTCCATTACCAAATACCATAGGTGGGTATGATTGTGGATATAAAGTATATATATGCACTTAAAAGATAATTATACCTTCTCAGTCATTATATCGTATATATCTATTAACTTTTTATTCCGTATGGGATATGATAGCGTAACTCATGTGTACGAGTGACTACCGCCTAATGAAGTGATGTGATTTTTCTTTCACTAACACTTTACATAGAAGGCGACAAATATAAATATAATTATTATATTGGATATAAATGAAATAAATATTATACTAATTAAATATTTTTCCTTAAGAAAATATAATACAAAATTTTATAACTTTTCAGTCACTAAAAGATGATAACATCATTCGGATATGTGTGGAATACCACCTTCACGAAGAGATGTGACTCTACTTTAATAAAAACACTATGTGGATGATATATATTAATATTTAAATAAATACCATGATGTCTCTTATGTCATTATAATTATGTAATGTTGAAATATTACTCACCAAATTTCCATAATGATCATGGAAAAATTGAAATGTTACTCATGCGTACGTACAACCTACCATCTCCCAGAACGTAACATAATTTATTTCACAAAAAGAAAATTAATTATTGGTATTAATAGTATAATTTATGTAGAATTATAATAATTTTTTCATTATTATTATTTTGGATATGATTAAACTAAATAATAATCACATGAACAAAAACTTTCATGACAAAACCCAAATAATAAAACACATCTATTGACAAATGAAACAATGAAAATAATGAAATATTATTTACAAAATAGTGATAAGACATTATAAAAGTATATTATATGATACTATAAATATTAATATTATGATTTTATATTTTAATAACATGTTCAAACCAAAATACTTTATGTTACAAAACATTCAACTAAAAGGAAGCATGGGGTAATGGATTTCATTTCAATTTAATTTCATTGAGGCATATTGTAATGTTTTTCACCTAATTTCATTTATATGGTTTATATAATGGCCCTTCACATGTTATATATTGATTTATTAATAATTTATAGTAATTTAATTTTTTATTTTAATTATTTCATATAAGGTGATTTGACTTGAAAATAACCAACTGGTAATGAATTTTGTAACCCAATTTCTCTTCCTCGGGTTATATTACTTCTTTGTTATCATTGATATTCTAAGATTACATGTATGATGAATTTTTATAATATAATATTTTATTTACACATCTTTTGATTTGAATTTGACATAGATAATTTATTAATTAATTAATTATTACTATAACATTATGATCATTGTAAGGGTTTATTTCACAATCTCACTATAATAAGGATCGTTTATTCTGGAATTTATGTTGAAAGAAATTATTTGATCATTATTTAATAAACCCATTTAATTTTTTAATCTTATGAATATTTAAGATATTTTCAAGTAATAGTTCTATATCCCTACTCTTTGGTACATAAAATTATTGATATAATGTTTTTAATAAAATCCTATAACATTTATATTTTTGATTAAAAATATATTTTATTTTAAAACAATTTATTCTAAAATTGTTTCAAAAATATATTTTTAACATTTTAAAATTATTCAAAAAATAATAGTTTACACATTTGGTCATTTGGTAAAATGTTTTCAAATGAAATTTCTTATAATTTTCTGAACAAGTCACTTTTCAAACCTTTTTATATTGAAAATAGAATGTTCTTTTCAACTTGAACGAGAAGTACAAAATTTACCATCGACATGACCATCATTTCATTGAAGCTTCATTTTAATGTTTACTTGGATCTTTTAAAAGAAAATTCATTACATAATATTCTTTAAATTCTTTGATTTTAAAATTAGTTTTTAAAGAAAATTCTTTTCAAATAATTTTATGTTTTAAAAAGAATATTTTTAAAATAAAAATGATGTTTTCCACAATATTTTTTAAAGATATTTCTGTAGTATTATTATTCATCAGGGAAAGAACCCTTCTTTTTACATATACTAAACCAAGAAAATGTTGTATTGGTTCCCCCATTATTTTTTCTCTATATTGTTTATGATTAATAAAAACAAACATAGTATTTACATTCACTTCCTTGATTTATTTTTGTAGACAATAAATCCCCCATGAAATGTTCTCTTTTCTATGATTATTAGACATCAATTTCCCCTAAATATCTTTATTTTTTTTATCATGGATATGTTTATTTATTAAATAGTGTATCATTTATACATATGGTTTTTTATGTTTAAGGTCATGTTTTTATCTGTGGAAATATTTAGAAATCTATATTCTTCACTCAATACAGATATTTGATGACAAGACACATTGATAATAAATTATATATATTATTAGATATATGAGGAATTATTTAGACATGAAAGACATGGGTGAAGAAATTTTATATAAACCCCTTCGATATATTATTAGTCTCATGGGATAAATTAGTTTGATATAAATAGTTAGGTAACATCTTGTATTTTCAATGTATACATTTTGGATATTAAATGGATTATTTTCAAGATCAGGTGCTAAGACAACATGCAATTCCGAGGGTCGTTGTACCAAGAAAAATTGTTTGAAAAATATTAAAATATTTAATAGCATGTACATTCATTTTTCCTTAAAAATTGGAATAACTCCCAAGAAGACGCACATATTATAAATCCTAAGCCACCATTGAATTCAAAACAGTGGATTTACCCAAGCTGTGTCATTACATTGATTGGCACATATCCTTTCTTAAAAAGTTATCATGGGAATTTTAAATGAATAAAATTATTTAATAAAATTATTTTATCTTTTTTCATAGATGAAACTATGCAGAGATATGTTTTTTTAAAATAAATCCTTCTTTTGAGATCCAGTGTTAGTCACATAACCTTGAAATCCTCTAACATTGCTAGGATGGAAAGTCTTAAGATCCTCTCAAGTAGATGACGATGTGCTAGAGGATCCTTGATCAATCAATCGGTACAACCTCATATTTGACATATCTCACCAAAAAATGCGACGAATCGATCATTATTCATCAAAAATTGAACTGGGCCAAGGTATGAAGTTTGTTTATGTGGATTATTCCCCGTTATTTTCTTCTATGATGAACGTGAATAAATCGAAAAATGGACTGATTCACGGATCGTGGGAATTGTTGGATGTGAATTATTTTTTTGGGTTTAAGAGGTTAAATTAATTGACTAAACTTTGGGGATGAATACATTTACCATTCTATCATAAATGAACCAAGATTGATATGGAAAATTGATCAAGTTTCACTCATCCTAATTGATTGGTATTTTCTCCCCAATTTCATGTTTCACCACAGGCATTATTTTATTCTACATGGTTCAACACATCCTAATCAATCGATATTGTCACACCAGATTCTTTGTACAAAAATTAAATATCGTAGATATGTGATTGGAATGATGTGAAAGAGGAGTATAGGTGGTTTTGAGAATGAATCAGATGAAGGATGATTCCCGATTTAATGTTCTTCATCATTCTTCAGCACAAAAAAAATAACATTGCTTATGATCCTATTTTCAAGTAGATATGTTGAAGAAATGTGTTTCTTGGTGATGGAATGGCTGGTAAGACCTTAGATCTCCAGTTTTACAGTGAGGTGAGGCTGGAAATTAATATACAGAGTGGAAGAGGAGGTTCACAACCATGGATATGTGATTCTGGAAAATCCCTCTAAATACAGAATATAATCTAAGATTACATGGTGTATGCCCCTAGCTGCGGAAATAGGGTTTACACTCTAGTTAAGGATCACACGATGTGTGGAACTCCTCATATGACTAAGCATGTACTCTGTAGAGTTCACAAACATGGGTAATAGAACACATCCAGAGGGCATGTCATGTACTTTGACATAGACAAAACATGGAATTCACGGACCAATACATGACTTTGGTACACAAACATGACCAGGTGACACTGGAAGGGAACCATGTGGCTCTACTTGTTGTGTACTCATCCTACATGATTTGTATATGGATACTAACTTCCTTGTGTAAATTTTACATGTGGGAAAGACTTGGGATAGCAGAACACATTGTGTACTCCCTAGGAAACACTGTGTAATCCCATAAAGAGTTCATGATGATCTTTTTTTTTGAGTTTTGACCAGTATAGGTTGTGTGCGCTCCCTTGTTCCTTTACTCAAGGGTGTAGTGTGGTATTACTTCCAAATAAATGGATTGTAATACCTTATAGAGGCCAAGTCTCAGATAGAGTATGGTATCCCTCAGTAAGACTGAAGTGAAATTTTTTATCACCCATAGTGGAGTTTTCAGAATTAGTGTAACCTCCATTAGAAGACCGTTGATCCTCTATCTAGTGGGATGTATCAGTAGGGTTTTTAGAATCATTTTCATATAATCCTCAATTTAGTGGGTTGATCCATATTGGGTTTGTGGTGTCTCCCAGTGGTTCTGAGCGTGATCCCCTCCATGTGTATCATAGTCTTCCTTGACTAATGTGCCCTCTTTGGGCGGTTCCCAAATGAGCTATACCTCTTTGTCGAGTGTCTTCAATGATATCATGGGTCGGAGAGTGATTTCTCTTGGAGTGAGTATGATTCGAGCAGAATTTTATGGAAGGAAGTAGGTTTGGAATGGTTAATAGCATGGTGTCTCTATAGAGTATATATAGGATCTATTTCTCTACTACTTGTATTTGTTTTACAGTGTTACATCTTGTTTTGAGCTGACTATACTTGGTGCTTCATGTTTAATGTTTATGGGGTGTCCTACTAAGTATTGTTATACTCACCCCTAAATGGGATTTTCCTGCACATGTCATGTCATGTGCTAATGATGGCCCTTTTGATGGTGTCCTAGGGGTACCAGGAGAAGGGGGAGCATTGCTAGAGTTAGGCAGACTGAGGTGTTTTCTGAAAGCATACATTTGACGTATTACTCGCCATTAAATAAGGTTTGAATATTTATAGTTTCAGTTAAACTTGTGTTCAGACTCTTTGTGGTGGGATTGTATTTATACTTTTTTACTTTCTAGTACTTCCACTGTCATACACTATTGTGGGATCTTAGATTTATGCATGCATCATTTCATTTGATTTACATTTCATCATTTTGAGGATCATATATGTGTGTATGTGTGTACATGTACTTTAGGTTAATGCCTCCCATTTGTGGGATACACCTACTCAGTGATAGTCCCCAGCCTCAGGCCAATTGGAGGAGGAATTGGGGTAGTCACAACATGGTCCCCTCTGGTATGGGTCATGACAGAGTTGTATCAGAGGTGGTTGGATATACTTTAGGACCATAAGTATGTGAGATTGGTTTGAGGCTACAATATTAAGTGTTTAATGTTTGAATTTTAGTCCATAGAATCTAGTTTTGGTGCGGTGGCGGACGTATCCATACACCATGAATTTGATTATGTTATTTTTAACCTGGTACAAGAAAACACTAATTGTAGGGGAAAAATGCTACATGGATCAAATAGGAATGGTTGTGTCTTCCATGTACTTCATGAGACAACCCCCCATATATACACTATTGACCATGATACATTTTATTTTATTTTATAATTACATCACATAGACAGCCATCTAGAATTCCACTATGTGATCTTGAGGATGATCTACATAGTGAAGAGACATAAGTATAGGGTTTTGTACCAGAGATAACATCTCCAATTGGTTTACTAGTTAAACGACCACCCATCAAGCAACAACTACTGCCAGCATTACCAGCTAAATATGTACACAATCTTATTGCATTGTACGAGTTTCATAGGCAGTGTCCACCAAGGTTTTAGGGTGATCCAGACCCCCAGGTGACTAAGTATTGGAGAGAGGAAGTCACCTATGTTTTCCACATTGTAAGGATATCTATTAACCATATGGAAGTCTTTATCATGTGTTTTCTTCAAGTATCTATGTGGTGATGGTGGAGTTTGGTTACTCAGTCAAATAAATAGACAAATCTCTTTGCGAAAGACTTCGAGTGTATCTTTAGAGAAAAGTTTTATCTGGAAACACTATGATCGATATGCATACAAGATTTTCTATATCTACAGCAATTTATTATGACCGTGGAGGAGTATTTAGGGAAGTTTACTAATCTTTCATACTACTCCTTGGATATGGTATGAGACTAGTTGATTTGGGATCAGACCTTTGAGCATTTATTACACTAGGAATTCATTGAATTAGGGGTATTCCATATAATTTCAACCTATTATGGGGAACTTGAGCAATCCCTATTAGTGGAATTTGTTCTGGAATAGTAGACACTAGAACTGGGATCTAGTAGTGGGCACCCCATAGTTGAGACCTCGGTAGTAGGTAGCCGACGTCAATTATAGGGATACAAGTGGGCCAGGTTCTTTAGGATGGGATACAAAGACTCTGGGTTAGTGGAGTATAGATCCCAGTGTGGCTTGAATCAGCCTAGGGACAAGCGGTGTTACTCATGCAACAGTTAGGGACATCTGGCATGAGATTTCATGAACCATCATATAACATATCGGGATATGGTCGAGGGACTGGTTATATAGAGATAGAGATAGCCTAATTGTGGTCTTTAGGGTAGAAGACATGGTAGAGGATCCAGAAGAGAAACATGAGGTGGTCAATGTTTCGACATGTTACCACCACCACCCTTAGGTGGTCTACGCTAGGCTCAGAGAGCTGGTGGGCCAGGATGAGGCCAACTGTAGTCCATGGAGTCTTATGACCCTTAGATTCTATGGATGATATGAGGTAAGATCTATTTTCTTTCCACCCTAGATTTATTTTTTTATAGACAGAGGTTCTAGTCTTTTTCTTTCCACAAATCTTGTTGAGGACACAAAGATTCTGGTTGAATCGTTGAATCAACCATTACGATTGGAGACTCTTACTCAAGGAGACTCTATGATCACAAACTGATGTCGATACGGTAACCAAAATCTTGTAGGTGAGAGTTTCAGTTATGATATATTGGTACCAGCATGAAGGCCTTACGATGCCATTCTAGATATGGACTAGTTAGCCACAGTACGTGCTCAGATTGAATTTTTTTAAGAGAAGATTTTGGTGTATCCACATTGATGGAACCAAGTTTTATTTTATTGGTGAAAAAGAAACATAATAATTGTAGTAAAAACTCACACATAGGAGGTTGAATCCAATTACTCACCAACTGGCTAGACTCACCATCAGTGTAGTAGAATATACGAGTCCTCAGTTTTATAAATAGGTGGAAGAGTACGAGGATATATTTCTTGAAGATGTTCCAGGTTCACCTCCCCTCATTGAGATATACTTCTGCATTAATCTACAGCCTGAGATGAAACTAATATCTACACATATATATTGTAAGTCTATCATAGAGCTTCATGAACTGAGAATATAGTTGGGGGATGTGTAGAAGATGGGCTTCGTGAGACCTATTGTTTATCCTTGGACAAAACATGTTTTGTTTCCAAGAAAGAGGATGAGAGAATGAGTATATGTGTAGATTTAGATCTCTTAAAATAGGTGACCATGAAGAAAATTTATCCAATATTAAGGTTCCATGCCGTCTTGGATTAGTTTAATGGAGCGTGATGTTTCTCGAAGATCGACCTTAGATCAGACTATCACCACCTCTGAGTATGGGATGAGGATATACTGAAGAAAACCTTAAGATGTCACTATAGTCACTATGACTACTTGGTGCTGAATTTTGGAATGAAAAATTACCCAACAGTGTTCATTGGACTCATGTTTCTACCATACTTAGACTGGTTCATGGTGGTCTTTAGTAAATAAGTCTTAGTGTATTTGATGTCTAAGGAAGAGAACACAAGATTATTGAAGATGGTCTAAGACACACTCTAAGATCACCAACATTATGGGAGGCTATTGATGTGACAGTTTTGGATTTGAGAGGTCCATTTTTTGGGACACATCCTCTGATAGGCAAAATTTGTAGTGGATGTAGCAATGGTTTAGACAATGCTTGCATGGGAGCCACCCAAGAGTGTTACTGAGGTTTAGAGTTTCCTTGGATTGGTTTGGTGTATTCATAGTTTTGTACCCAACTTATCTTGACTAATTGAACCCTTTATAGCTTTGACATGAAAAGGGATCAATTTTTATTGTATAGAAAAGTCCCATTGGTGCTTTTAGGAGATGAGGTTAAGGATGAAGAATTCTCCTATCCTGAGATTACTGGGAGAAGGAGGCAATTATGTGGTGTTCAAAAATGAATTTGGGACAAGGCTTGGTTGTGTCCTAATGTAGAGGCAATAAGTGATTTTCTATGGTTCACGCAATTTTTGACCACACGATCAGAACTACACAACCCATGAATTTGAGTTAATAACATTAGTATTCACACTGATGATGTGGTGACACTACCTGATGGGTGAACAATTTATCATCTACTATGATCCCAATAGTCTTATGTATATCTTCTCTCAAAAGGATCTGAACGTGAGACACATGAGATGGATAGATTTGGTCCAAGACTATGAAGATAATATTGCTTATACTCATTGGAAATTGAACATGGTGGAAAATTCTCTCAATAGGAGTTATAGTTCACAATTGTTGAATGAGGAATCATTGCAGTTATCCTCATTGAAAATATACTTTATGGATGGAAATGGGGAATCATACATCCAGTTTAGGGTTTTCCTCCCTAGACTATTATAGTGATTTAGGGAGAAAAACATGGAGATACTGACTGTGAGAACCTACATGCTTAGATATCTACATCAAATGCTTCTGATGGATACTCAAAAGGTGGGGAGAACATTGTTTTTCGAAAGGGAACATAGTAATACTAGAAGCTTTATGGGTGGAGGTTCTATTAACATTTAATATGACCAATTTAGTGATACATACAAGTGGGTAAAATATATAACAGGACCTCCAATGATAGTTTTGGTGGTCAAGGAAGAATAAAGGAGTTCCGGAGTTTGCTTCTTGATGCCTTACTTTTAAATAAGTAAAGACTGAGCACCAAGTTCTAACGGGATTAGATAAACCCTCAGGGTTCTAAAATAGAATTGGGATGGTTTATCGATGGATTTCATGATGGGTTTACAATGTATATACATGGGACATGATTCCATATGGGTGATCATTGACCGACTCACCAAGTCATCCCAATTCTTAGATATCTGATAGCAGGGTTTGGTAGAGAGCTTCAGACTCAAATATGTACAGGATGTAGTTTGACTCCTTGGAGTACCATCGATGATTATTTTATAATTGTGATGCTCTCTTTACGTCATGGTTGTGTAAGTTATTACATGATATGTTTGTTACCCAGTTATGCTTGATCATAGCATTTCACCCCCAGAAAGATGGCAAGACTAAGAGAACCATTTAGGTTCTGGAATACATGCTATAGGATTGAAAGATAGACTTTGGCCATAGTAGGGAGGATCACCTACCACTGGTGTGGTTTTCATACAACAACGAATACCATTCCACCTTCGGTATGGCACCATTGAAGGATTTTTATAGGAAACCCTCTAGGTCACCACTTTGCTAGACTAACCCTGGAGAGTCAGCACTCATGGGCTCAAAGTTAGTGAGAGCTATTACAGAGATGGTTTAGATAATCAATAAGTGGATTAAGAATACATAAATATATAATAAGTCTTATACGGACACATGAAAAAGTCCATTGGAGTTCGAGGAAGGAGACCATTTGTTCCTTCAGGATTCACCTCGATGGGGATTACAGAGATTTTGCTGGGGCGACAAGCCATCTACAATATTCACCATCCCTTTATAGATACTGCATAGAGATGGTGGGGTGGTGTATTACTTGGCCCAAGAACTGTAGTTATACCAGGTACATGATCAATTCCCCCTTTTTCATTTGAGGAGGTACGTGCATGATGCATAGCACATCCTCGGATGGGGTGAGCTGGACAACGATGATTGAGAAACTTTTGCTGAGTACACAATGAAGATCATGGATTAGAAAGCGAGGATCTATTATGGGAGATCGATTCCTTTGGTGTGTGTCTAGTGGAAACACAAGAATCTCAAGGGGAGAACATGGGAGTGGGAGGCTCAGATTCATGCTCAGTACCCTAATCTATTTGAGTATCTCTTGTTTTGGATTTTCGGGGTCATAAAGACCCAAGGTGAGGAGAATGTAACATCTCATATTTTCCATGTATTATTTTTAGAAGTTATATTAATTATTTTCCAGACCTTTCATTGAGACAACATAAGATTCTGAGGCCTAGTGTTCTAGAAAAAATGTTTTAAAAACATTAAAATGTTAAATTTCATGTGAATTTGGTGTTCTTGAAAAAGTGCAACAACTCCCCAATGGGTGACCGAATTAGAAATTAGAATTTATCATTGAATTAAGAACATCATATTTACCCTAGGAATGACCTAACATTGGTCGATATAGGTCTATAATGGAAAGTTTATCACATTTAATTTTAATGAATTAAATTATTTTAGTAAATTATTTCATTTTTTTCATTGATGCAGCGACACATTGATATGTTTATTTTTAAATAATCCACTTGTCAAAAACTTGGGGATAGTTTCATAACCCTAGAATCCTATAATGAAATTGGGAAGTAACATCTAGAGATCCTCTCGATAACACAACGTTATGCATGCACAATATGGATTGATTTATTGGAATAGCCTCAAATTCGATGGATCGTTCCAAAAATGTGATGCAGTGATCATTATTCATCAGCGACCAAACCAAATCAAGGATGGATGTTTGTTTATGTGGGTTATTCCTCTTTTTTTGATTTATATGATGAATGTGAATCAATCAAAAAATGTATTGATTCATGGATCATGTGTATTGCAGGATTTGAATTATATTATGAGGATTTACGGTTTAAATTCTTTGATTAAATTTTGGTGATGGATTCATTTTACATTATAATGGAAACGAACCAAGATTTATATAAACAATTGATCTAGGTTTGTTCCTCAAGATTGATTTTGCTTTTCTACCCCAATTCCACATTTCACCAAATCCATTCATCGTTGGGACTGGGTTCAACACCTCCCGATCAAATGATCGTTGCACACCTGATTCCTTCTACAACAATATAATATTGCAGATCTAAGATTGGAACGATGAAAATGAGGTGTGAAGATGGATATGGTAATGAATTAGACTATGGATGATTCCTGATTTCTTATTCTTCATCATTTTTAGGAATAAAACGAAGAACCTTGATTTTGATCCATTTGGAAAGCAGATCTGGGGAAGAAATGTGTTGTTCGGTGATGGAATGGCTTAGAAAACCATAGATCTATAGTTTTCTAGAAGGGAGAGGCTGGAACCTAATGACCAAAGTAGGAGAGGAGGTGAATGACTACAGATATGAGATTCTAGAAAATCCTGCAGATTACAACATGTAATCTAGGATTACAAGGCATGTGGGGCCCCTTGTTTGAAGCACCTGGGTTTCAGATGATATTAAAGATAACATGCTATGTAACCCCTATCACACGGTGTGTGACCCTCCCTAGATTACATTGTGTGTACTCTAGAGACTACCAGGACACAAGTAATAATACATGACCTGATGGAACACCATGTACTTAGAGATGAACACAACTTTCCATACATGGACGTGTACACGGTCATGGCTCCGGTATACGGACACAACCAAGTGACAAGGGAAGGTAATCATGTGTCTCTACACACCTTGTTCTCATACTAAAAATTGTTTATATGGAAACTACATGTCATGTGTGGATTTTCCACATGTTCAAGACTTGGGATAATCGAACTTGACATGTACCCCCTAGTACATGACGTGTACTCCCATAAAGAGTCCTTGAGGTACTTCGTTTTCCCAGTTTGGACTGGTATAGGTTTAGTGTGTTATCTTGGTTTTTTCCTAGAGGGTGCAGTGCATCATTACATCCACATCACTAGATTGTAATCCCCTCGAGTGGATGAGGCTCAGATAGACTGTGGTATCTCTCCATGATACTAGAGTGTGATTCTTTATCATCCATTGTGGTTTTTGAGGAATTGGAATAACCTTATAAAGTATAATGTTAACCCTCAATCAAGTGGGAAACATCTATAGGGTTTGTGGAATAATTGGCATATGACCCCCTATGTAGCAGATTGATCCAAATTGGGTTTGTGTTGTCCCCCATCAGTTCCGGGCATGATCCCCTCTCTCTGTATCATAGTCTTAATTAAACAATTTCTTCTCTTTGGGTAGGTACCAAATGATTTAACCCACTTCATCGAGTGTCTCTAATGATATAATGGCTCAAGGAGTGAGTTATCCCAGAAAGGGAATGCTTTGAGTAGAATCTTGTGGCTAGAAGTTGGTTATGACCACCTGATGGTATTTTGTCTCTCCTTAGTATACTTGGGTTCTATTTCTATACTTCCTATATATGTTATACAGTATTACATCTTGTATTGAGTGCAGTATATTTTTTTCATCATGTTTAGTGTTTTCAGGGTTTCCTAATGAGTATTTTTATACTCACCCATGCAGAGGATTTTTCCACATGTGTCATGTCTTGTGTAGAATGTATCCCATATTACGGTGTCCTAGGAGGACCAGGAGAGGTTGGAACATATCTCGATCTAGGAAGAATGACGTGTTTTCCTAGAGAAAACCTTTGACCTAGTCCTATCCCTTGGATAATGTTAGACTCTTTTCAGTTTTAGTTAGACTTGTGTACAAACTCTTTGTGGTGGGGTTGTTTTTAGCTGTGTTTACATTCTACTACTTCCACCATAGTACACTATTGTCTGATCTTACACATGTGGATTCATCTATTTAGTTTTTTTACAGTTTAGAATTTTGAGTCTTGGATATGTGTGCATTTTTACATGTACTTTAGGCTAATGCCTCCCATTTGTGGGATATGCCTAATCTGTGCTAGTCACTAGCCCTTGATCTATTGGAGGCATTCTTGGGGTAGTCAAAACATGGGATCCTCTAGGATAGGTTGTGACAAGATAAATGGGAATCTACCAATAAATTTATAATTTCTTGTGGATTGATCTTGATTGTAGAGGTATCATGTTCATGAGACGTGACATCTAATAGTAAGCATTGCCTTCATTGAAAATTATGTTATTATTATCCATGATATTTTTAAAATGATATTATCTTTGGATGCATTTCATAATAAGTTATTGTTCAGATGGAATTCATCTTCATTTATTTCCCATGCTATAATGATTATTCCTTATCCATCTATGATAGATATGTTATTTATTAAATGGAATATTGTTTATGTTATTTACCTTCCCATATTGACCATTATACATGATATTTTCATATTGATATTATCTCTAGAAGCACTTCCTTACTAGGTTATTGATTACATGAAATATTTGTTCAGTTATTTACTATTACAAATTTATTATTCTTTTTGATTCATGATTTCTTCCACTATGATTATCCCTTAATGTGCATTTGAGTTCACTATTATTTTTTTATTTTCCTAGGAATTCAAAAAGTGTACTATAATTAATATGAAAAAATATGCAAGAGGGAATGATATTATTCTCTAAAAAAATTATGACTTATTTTTCTCAAGTGCTATGAAAGAATTGAGTATGTGACTAGTTTACTAAGCCTAATAAACTATTCAGTTTTACTGAATGTGATTCCTTGTATCTTATTCCAATGTAACAAAATAGAGAACCGATGTAGGATACCGGTGTCGTGGTCACTACTGTTGGTATTGGAGGAATTTTAGTATAATCGTTGAGAACTAGATTTAGGTGAACAAAGATTAGGGATCATAACCCTATGATATACTTTGAGGATATGTATATAAAGACATACTAATGTTTTGATAAGATAGAAATTTGGTGTTTTTTCTAGAAATACATCTCTTCCTATATATTATAAGTGGATGTGGTTCTGGAATAGATGTACCTATAGGTAAAAACACCAAAACGGTATACTGGTATTGACCTGATCATCACCTAGTTCATGGAAAGGAGCCTTATTACGTACCTTGTTTAACACTCCCAGGGGGATATGCGTTAGATAATTCACATTTTATTTACAAAACATTATGAAGGATTCAAATATATTATGACAAAGTGTGATTTAAGTTAGACCTAAGGTGTAATATATTTAAAATAATACATCTTGATATAGACATCCTATAGATGATTCTATGGTTTTTCCACTATGATTATCGTTTCTCAAACTATTATTTTTAGTTATAATAAATAGATATAACTTGAAAGAATCATGTTAAAATTGAACATGAAGGAAAATGTTGTGAATATGAGAAACCAAATGGGATGATGATAAGATTGAATGATATCATGATTATTACTATTTAGTTTTCACAAAATATGATTAGAAGACTACACATTAACGAACTCATTAAATCTCCAAACGGGGAGAAGGAATGATTTCACTAAGAGATTGTGTGAGGGAGACCATAGAGGAATGAAGGGTAGACTTCATTCAAGTTAGGAATGTGGAAGGAAACTACTAGGAATATGTCTCAATTGAATTGAAAAAATTATTTATGTGTAAATATGAATGGAATAAAGAAAATAACTCTTACAGAAATATGATGATTATGAAGGATTAAAATAAATCAAATCCTAGGGATAAATTTATAGTTTTTGCTATTAAATTTGCAGAACTAGGGAATTTTATGAGTTGATTCTCTCATGTAAAGTCTAAAAATTAGAACAAGGAAATACATATTTTGAAATAAAATGGTATGATTATTTATTTGGATTCTAAAATTATATTATAGAATTATTTTTTTACCAATTATATTTTGGTATAAGAATTATTAAACATTTAAGGATTATGTTTAATTTCAGAAGCATATATGTCATTATTAACTTAAGAGTTATGGAAACCATCATGGGGTATGAGTTTAAGGTTCACCGTAAGTAAAATGTCTTAAACACCATTTTTAGGTTTAATGGGATGAGATTCTATCAAGATTAAGGAAATTTGTAGAGAAATTTATTTCAAGTAAATGTTTTAATAGAAAATTTATTTGAGT